>CM017772.1:21092013-22362926 GCA_008009225.1 Acer yangbiense | reverse complement strand
TGTTTGCACATCTAAAAAAAAAAAAAAAAATGAGAGGAACACTAGGGATGGCAAAATTCCCCGTAAGGACGGGGCCGCGTGGGAACCCACACTTTTGGGGTGGGGATGGGTTTCAATCTGGTGGGGATGGGGCGGGGATGAGTTTTATACTCCCCACCCTGCCCTGCCCCGCTTAAAACAATACTTAGTTAAATTACGTAGTTTCAAAAGAAAATAAATGTATCTAATATATATATATATATATATATATATATATATATATATATTAACCCTAGCTTTATATCTCTTCACCGTTACTTGACATAAAGTGACAAAACAAAATACTATTAAAAAAACCTTAGCCGCTAACTTCAACTCTAAGTCTTTAATCCTCAAACAACTTGAAGTTCACTATTCAAGCTTCAACATCAAACACAAGAGGACATACAATAAGTTTCTTTCTGAAATAACTTTTAAAATTAAAAGTTTAATAACAACGGTTTTTTTTTCTTTTCAAGTTTATTACTTTAATAATTCTCAACTCTTGAATTAAATTTAATTCTTTAATCACTACTTCAGGTAGGCACAAATATGTTTACAGATGCACTAGAAAGTGAAGACCCAATACTGGTGTTAACAAGAGAAAATTGTGTAAACATACAAGAACAACTTGGGGTGGAAACAAACTAAAGAAGAGATAACTAGAGATTAAATGCAACTATTAGATGATTAGCGTTACGATTTTCGAATATTTTGACTTCATACTTTATGTTTATATTTGAAAATGATTGAATTTACTTGTGAGAATTATATTTATGAGATGTTTTTTAATAGTTTCTTGGAATTATGTACTACTTTATATATTATATCATATTCAATGGTTATATATTTATTATTTAAATAAAAAAAAAAATTATAAATGGGGTAAATAGGTAGGGATGGGGAAAACACTCCCCGTTGTACCCCGCCCCGCCCCAACCCGCTCCATTTATGGTTGGGTTTTATAAGGGGATGGGTTTTCAAAAAATAAATGGGGTGGGGTGCAGGGTAGGCCACCCCGCCCTGAACCCGCCCCATTGCCATCCCTAATGAACACCCATTTGATTTTTTTTGGGGGAAGAATAGATCTACAATGGATGTCGAAAAGAACAGTATGTTGGCACATTTGATAAAAGAATTCGGGAAGGTGTGATGGATTTCGATGAAGATGTTGAAAAAATAATTTCTTAAAAAATTCTTATTTTTCCCAGTAAGTTGCAAAGCTGTAAAGATGTCCAATAAATCTTGAAAATATAAGAATAAGTCTCGAAAAGACCAAAATAAGTCTCGTAAATTTCAAAAAAAGTCTCGGAAAAAAATAAAATAAGTCTTGGAAATACAAATAAGTCTAAGAAATACAAATAAGTCTCGAAAAAAATAAAACAAGTCTTGAAAATATCAAAATAAGTCTCGATTCCAGATATGGTTTTTTTTTTTTTTTTTTTTTCGTTTTATTTTACAGATTTATGTTTTCTTTATGTTTTGCCTATTTAAGTCCAAAGTTGTGAAATATATTTTGATTTTGAGATAGAGAAGTTGTGAAGTGAGAGAGAAAACCAAAAAATGAGAGAGAAGATTTTTGAGAGGTTGAAGAAAGAGAAAACTAAAAGAAAAAAAAAAAGTAAATGATACAAATAAAAACTCAATTTGAGAACCACTCTCCAATGACTTTCAATGGAAAATCAATAACTCAATTTGAGCAAACAAATATTCTGATTCCCTTCATTAAACTTTCAATCATCAATAAATAGGAAAAGATACAGATAACTTCCAACTACAATTTAGGCACCAACTATCCACTAACTAAAAATTAGAGATCCACCACTCATATAACAAACCACATCTAGTAATTGCTAATGGTGGTTAATACACATCTAAATTAACATAAATAAATTATAAAAATTAAATATGCAAAATAATAAAAATACAACCGTAACATTACTCCACCCTTAAATCAATCATTGTCCTCAAGGATTTTTAAAACATGATTAATTTGAAGCTGAAATTTTGGTGATTTTCTTATGGAAAGTACTACTGCAACTTGAAGGCAGCAAGAAGTAAGCTTAAAATTTGATGCAGTAGAAAACTTAAAATTTGATGCCTTTATTTGCAAGCCTCTTTTGATTCTCGTTGTTTGCACCCTCAAAGTTACCATAGTATCGAGATCCAATTCTGTATCATTTTCACCTGCACCTGCAATAATTGCAATTTTGTTTTGCTGAGAAATATCTGCACCAATGTGTTCTCCATCGATATGAGAATGTTGAATAGAATTTGCAGTAACTGCAACCCCATCAACTTGAGAAGGTTGAATATAGTTTATAGTAGTTGCAACCTCATTTTCAACATGAAAATAGGTCTCAACCCCATAATTTTTCTTGTCAATAGAAAGCCTACGGATGTTTGACTCTTTTGACCCCTCGTCTTGCACATTTATCTTCTCAATGAATTCTGTCATCTTCTGTAATATTTGTTGCTGACCAAACATGAAAAAACGTAGTTTCTGCTCGATTTCCTCTCAGCATTGCTCCAGACCTGTTGCCATGACCTGGCTCTGATACCAATTGATACAATCACAAAAATTCTAAAATTAGAATTTAGGATAAATTGAAATAATATTGATAAATGATGATTGATGCGAGAGAATCACTCTCCAGTCGGCTGTTTCGAGAGAACCACTCTCCAATGACCTTCAATAGAAAATCAATAACTCAATTTGAGCAAACAAATATTCTGATTCCCTTCATTAAACTTTCAATCAACAATAAATAGGAAAATATACAGATAACTTCCAACTACAATTTAGGCACCAACTATCCACTAACTAAAAACTAGAGATCCATCACTCACATAACAAACCATATCTAGTAACTGCTAATGGTGGTTAATACACATCTAAATTAACATAAATAAATTATAATCTAATTAAAAATTAAATATGCAAAATAATAAAAATACAACCGTAACAGTAAATAAGGGGCATTTTTGAAAGTAACTTACTTCGGTGCTATATAAACTCACAGAATAAATCAAAGCCAAGTTAACCTCCTGAGATTGTGTAATTGGCAGGATCATGTTTTACTTGTAATTGATCGATAAATATCCCATGATATCCTCCTTTAGTTTAGTACCTATATCTTAGCTTTCTATAATTGTGTATTGTCTGCTCTGTATGTATTGCTACAAACAGAGAATGAAATCACATCTTATGATTATTATAAAAACATTGTTTTTCATTTAATGTTGATGTCTGTGATGATTTAGTCCATCTCAAATCATCTTTGGCCCAATCCAGACGAAGCCCAATGATGAAATGGGGTTGAAGCCATTAGAAGCCCAACAACCTTGTGCTCCTCACCGACCTGCCTCACTTGTTCATACGCTGCGTTTTGTGACTTATCAGATATCAAGCTGATATTTGATGAGTCAGGATTCACTTATGACTTGGCAACAGATGATTGGCCTCACTTGATACAGCTTGACCTTATCTTCTGAAGGCTATATAATGTGAAGCGATAGAGAGAGAAATTCACTATTCTGATTTCCTAGGGTTTCTCGTTTTCTTCTACAGACTTCTTTTCTCTGTATTTGTTCTTGGTGTTCTAGATATTCATCTTGAATATCAGGCTTCTCTGCTTTGAATTTGCGAGAGAGTTAAGAGAGAAAAAGATAGATCTGTGAGTGGTGATTCTATTGATGTAACTTTTGAGAGTTTCTGAGTTTGAGATCTGAGGCTTAGTTTGTGTAATAGGTCTCTGAGTTGAGCGTAGTTGTTGTGTGTTTCTGGGCTCCCTTTTGAGGGCACTTAGGCTGAGTCCTGTGTACTTTTGGATTGTGTAATAACCTACATATAGTGGAAAGAGCCTTTCAACCTGGCTCAACGTGGATGTAGGCTTGATTCTCAAGCTGAACCATGATAAAAACTCTCGTGTCTATTTTCTTGCTTTATTTCTTGTTTTGATTTTATATCTGCTGTTAGTACAATTTATTGTTATCATCTTATATTTCTGTTAAGTGAATCTTACAGGTTATAAGCTAGTTCTTTAGTGAGTCTAGAATCTAGTCGTAGATCTAGATTCACAACAGTGGTATCAGAGCCTGATCTGTACCAACGGCAGAGAAAGAGGATCCAGTTCCTCCAGTTGAAGTCTCTTCAAATCTTGAAGACTCAGCTGGAGGAGAGGAGGAGAAGAGGAGAGCAGTGAAACTGCTAGCAGTCACGAGGAGGTAATCGAATACACATTTGGTAATTCTAATTCTACTTTTACATCAATGAAATTTGAGATAGATAGATTCGATGGCACTGGGGATTTTGGCATATGGAGAAGAAAGGTGAAAGCCATTCTCTCCCAGCAGAAAATCCTCAAGGCCATTGAAGGCTCAGATAAATTGCCTGCTACTTTAAATGAAGAACAGAAAAATGATATGTTTGAAATGGCTTTAGGAACTATAATCTTGAATTTATCTGATAATGTTCTTAAGTTAACGATGAAACTACTGCTTGTGATGTCTGGAATAAATTGGAAAGTCTGTACCTCACTAAATCTTTAACTAACAAGATTTATCTTAAAGAAAGATTGTTTAGTTTTAAGATGGATGCTAGTAAAGGATTAGGTCAAAACCTAGATGAGTTTAAAAAGATGACCATAGAATTAGCTAATACTGGTGATAAAGAAAAACTGAGTGATGAGAATGAGGCAATAATCCTTCTCAACACTCTGCTAGAATCCTTTAAGGATGTCAAGGCTGCTATAAAATATGGTAGAACTTCCCTTTCTCTAGAAGAATGTATTTCTGCGCTTAAATCTAAAGAATTAGAACTTAAGATAGAGAAAAAGGATAGTAGTGAAAACCTGTTTGTTAGAGGGAGACAGCCTGTGAGAAATGGTAATAATAGTAACCCTAACCTGAGCAAAGGCAAAGGTAGGAGTAAAACACCCCAGCATAACAGGTCTCAGTCTAGGAACAGAAATAACACCAGAAAGTGTTACTTCTGTGGCAAAGAGGGTCATATCAGAAAATATTGTTATGAGTTCAAAAAGAAGAATCAGGAGAGAACTCAAAATGATGGTGATGCTTCAATAGCATCCAAAACTTTTGAACCTAGTGAAGTCCTTAATGTTAGCACTGAGGATGTTAGAACCGAGTGGATTTTAGACTCTGGTTGTTCTTTCCACATGACACCTAGGAGAGATTGGTTCACAGAGTTCAAAGAACTCAGTGGTGGTACTGTGCTGATGGGGAATAATCAGCAGTGTCAAGTGGAAGGAATAGGATCTGTAGCCATTAGGATGTATGATGAGATGATAAGAATATTTAAAGATGTTAGATATGTTCCCAATCTGAAAAGAAACCTTATTTCTTTAGAGGTCCTAGATGAGGAAGGCTGCTGTTATAAGGCTGAGAAAGGTGCCTTAAGAGTTACTAGAGGGTCTCTTGTCATTCTTAAAGGTGTTAAGAAAAATAGTCTATATGTCCTAAAAGGTGAAACTGTCACTAGTGGTGCAGCTTATACAGCTACTAAAAATAGTGACACTACATCTTTATGGCATAGGAGACTTGGTCACATGAGTGACAGAGGCTTAAGTGAATTAAGTAAACAAAACTTGCTTAATGGTGATAATATTAACAAACTGGAATTTTGTGAAAACTGTGTGTTGGGAAAACAACATAGGCTAAGTTTTAGTACAGCTCAACATAACACTAAAGAGATCCTTCAATATGTACACTCAGACCTTTGGGGACCTTCAAAGGTTCCAACTCATGGTGGAAATGTGTATTTTCTGTCTTTGATAGATGATTACACTAGAAAGGTTTGGGTGTACTTGCTGAAGTCTAAAGATCTAGCTTTTGAAAGCTTTAAGACTTGGAAACTGTTAGTTGAGAATCAGACCTCTAAAAGGGTCAAAGTACTAAGAACTAATAATGGCCTAGAGTTTTGCAAAGAAGAATTCAATAAATTTTGTAGAGACCAAGGAATAGAAAGGCATATGACTGTTAGGTATACACCCCAGCAGAATGGAGTAGCTGAAAGGATGAATAGGACCATTCTAGACAAGGTTAGACGTCTCCTTATCAGCTCAGGTTTAAGTCAGAAATTCTGGGGGTGAGGCTGTTGCAATAGCCACTTACCTAATAAATAGATCCCCATCTATTGTTATAGACTTGAAAACACCCGAAGAAAAATGGACTGGTAGACCACCCAGTCTGAAACACTTAAGAGTGTTTGGGTGTGCTGCCTATGCTCACCAATCTGAAGGTAAACTTGAACCTAGATCATTAAGATGTGTTTTCTTAGGATATCCTCTAGGTGTCAAGGGATATAGGGTGTGGCTTAGAGACCAAAAGGGATTCAAGGTCATTGTGAGTAGAGATGTTGTGTTTGATGAGGATAGGATGCCTTGTAAGGAACTGGACCAACCTTCTGAACCCGACACAGATCCTTTAAAGGATGATGGGAATACGGTTCAGGTGGAAGTTGGTAGCCCACCACATGGTCCAGTCATGGTGGAAGAAAATCCCATTGAGGATGATAAGGCTGCCCATTCTGATGGTATGCATCAGGAGATCCAAGGCTAGAATCAGTCAGAGATAAAAGACTCTCTAGCTAATTACGAGCTTGTTAGGGATATGGCTAGAAGAATTAGTAAACCTAACAGTAAGTTTTCATATGCAGATGTCATTTCGTTTGCACTATGCACTGGTCAAGAATTGGAGAACTGTGAACCTAGGAATTTTACTGAAGCTGTCAAGTCTATAGATAGGTTAAAATGGCTTGATGCCATGAGAGAAGAAATGGAATCTCTAGAGAAAAATAGGACATGGTCTCTTGTAAAGAAACCAGAAAAACAGAAGGTGATTGACTGTAAATGGATATTCAAAATTAAAGAAAGTTTAGGGCAGAATGACCCACCTAGATATAAGGCTAGACTAGTGGCTAAGGGCTTCTCCCAAAAAGAAGGAATTGACTACAATGAGATATTCTCACCTGTGGTCAAATATAAAACTATTAGAATTGTTCTAGCCTTAGTTAGCCTTTATGACTTAGTGTCAAAACTGCCTTCCTTCATGGGGAACTTGATGAGAACATTTACATGTCTCAACCTGAAGGCTTTGAGTCAAAAACCAAACCAGCACATGTCTGTTTCTTGAATAAATCTCTGTATGGGCTGAAGCAAGCCCCAAGGCAATGGTATAAGAAATTTGATAATTTCATTACTAGCTTAGGTTTTAATAAGAGTAAATATGACACATGTTTTTACTTCACCAGTGAAGATATATTAAATAATGTATATTTACTGTTATATGTTGATGATATGTTAATTGCTAGTAAGAGTCTGCCTAAGATCAGAGATTTAAAAGATAAACTGAAAACTGAATTTGACATGAAAGAGTTAGGGAATGCTAAAAGGATCCTAGGGATAGAAATTGTGAGATATAAGGAGGAATTTAGGTTGTGCCTTAAACAAGAAAACTACTTGTTAAAATTAATTGACAGATTTGCAATGAAGAATTGTAAACCTGCCAATGTTCCTCTATCACCTAGTTTTATCTTGTCCTCTGCTCTATCTCCTAGATCCATTGAGGAAAGTAGATTTATGGAGAGTATTCCCTACTCTAATGCTGTGGGGTCTGTTATGTATGCCATGATTAGCTCTAGACCAGATTTAGCACAGGCTATCAGTATCCTATCCAGGTATATGGCAAATCCTGGAAAGGGTCATTGGAATGCCATGAAATGGCTTTTGAGGTATATTAGCTCTACTACTTCAGTTGGGCTTGTATATGACTGTGCTAATTCTGTTGTTGACCTTGTTGGTTATGTTGACTCTGACTATGCTGGTGATAGAGACAAGAGGAGATCTACATCCTCATATTTTTTCACTATTGCTGGCTGCTGTGTAAGCTGGAAAAGCCGGCTACAATCTGTTGTGGCTTTGTCCACAACAGAAGCAGAATATATTGCTGTCACAGAGGCCATTAAGGAAGCCATATGGCTCCAAGGTCTCTTAGGTGAAATAAATGTGTTTAGTGGCAAGGCTGTTATATACACTGATAGCCAAAGTGCTTTGCACTTATGCAAGAACCCTGTTTTTCATGAAAGGACTAAACACATAGAAGTTAAATATCATTTCATTAGAGATAAAATCTCTGAAGGTAGCATTGAGATAGAAAAAATCTCTACAGAGGATAATCCCTCTGATATGGGAACCAAGGTAGTTCCCTATATTAAGTTTAAGCACTGCTTGAACTTACTGAAAATAGGTGATTATGGTTAACTTGTTTGTTTGTTTGTGTGTCTTGAGCCAGGTTAAAGAAGCTTGCTCTGCTATATGATTTCAGATGAACTAAGGTGGAATTTGTGATGATTTAGTCCATCTCAAATCATCTTTGGCCCAATCCAGACGAAGCCCAATGATGAAATGGGGTTAAAGCCATCAGAAGCCCAACAACCTTGTGCTCCTCACCGACCTGCCTCACTTGTTCATACGCTGCGTTTTGTGACTTATCAGATATCAAGCTGATATTTGATAAGTCAGAATTCTCTTATGACTTGGCAACAGATGATTGGCCTCACTTGATACAGTTGGACCTTATCTTCTGAAGGCTATATAATGTTAAGCGATAGAGAGAGAAATTCACTATTCTGATTTCCTAGGGTTTCTCGTTTTCTTCTACAGACTTCTTTTCTCTGTATTTGTTCTTGGTGTTCTAGATATTCATCTTGAATATCAGGCTTCTCTGCTTTGAATTTGCGAGAGAGTTAAGAGAGAAAAAGATAGATCTGTGAGTGGTGATTCTGTTGATGTAACTTTTGAGAGTTTATGAGTTTGAGATCTGAGGCTTAGTTTGTGTAATAGGTCTCTGAGTTGAGCGTAGTTGTTGTGTGTTTCTGGGCTCCCTTTTGAGGGCACTTAGGCTGAGTCCTGTGTACTTCTGGATTGTGTAATAACCTACATATAGTGGAAAGAGCCTTTCAACCTGGCTCAACGTGGATATAGGCTTGATTCTCAAGCTGAACCACGATAAAAACTCTCGTGTCTATTTTCTTGCTTTATTTCTTGTTTTGATTTTATATCTACTGTTAGTATAATTTATTGTTATCATCTTATATTTCTGTTAAGTGAATCTTACAGGTTATAAGCTAGTTCTTTAGTGAATCTAGAATCTAGTCGTAGATCTAGATTCACAACAATGTCCTTATACTTAATAAATTGGTTCTATTCTCAAAACTCCATATGGATTTTATGCCATTTAGGCCCATTTCGTCATAATAAATTATCAACAATAAGTTTAGTACGATTTAATAATTTGTTTTTAAGATTGACTTTTTATGGCAAGTGGTAGCAGTGGTAGTGGTACTGGTAACCGTTTCGGAGCAAGCAGTAACAGTAGTTTGGCATAGCGCCACAAATTCTGTTCAACCTCGCAGGGCATCGGTTGATGGAATACGATGCTTCAATTGTGATGAGACAGGCCATAGAAAAACTGATTGTAAGAAACCGGATAAGAAGACATTGTTTGTTGATCCTGGAAACGGTGAGAAGTGCCACAGGGCCGACCCATGGGGTCAGCAAACCCAGTATTTTGCTGGGGCCCTTAACTGGCCCAATTTGCTTCTTCTTTTTTAGGGCCTCAGAACTCAATATATTTATGTTTAATCTGGACCAAATTCTAAACCTTTTATTGCTTTTATTTATATATTTTCTTTTTCGGCCCAATGAACTAATTTAATTAAAAAAAAAAAAAAAAATTCAGGTCTAATAAACTTGTCATTGTTTTTGTTTAGTCATTAATTTCTACATGTTGATTTTGACTTCTCTTTTAATTATTTATGTTGATTTTGACTTCTCTTTTAATTATTTATTTTATTTACAATAGTAGATTAGTATCCACTAATTTAGGTTTTAGTGATCTCAGTTCTCAGATCTGTATGTGTATTGTGTATTGTGTATTTGTGTAGTCAATTTGTTAAGCTTTTCTTGAATCATTTCTTGAATCTTTTATGGTCAAACAAGAATATTTTATAATGGATTCTTTTATAACAGATTATATAATTATAATCATTAATCAAATTGACTACAGTCTACACAAATACACAAACGGATTTAAACGAAAAAAAATATAAGTTAAAATAAAATAATCTTGTATTATATAAGGCCCCGATTTTTGTTAATATCATAAAATCGCTCGGGCCCCAAAATGTCTGGAGACGGCCCTGAGAGGTGGATGTGGAAATATGTGCAGATCTTTAGCTTGATGATGAAGAAGTGTCGACCGAAGAACTGGTAGAGGGAGACTCGGATCCTATGTTGAGGTGCGTCGAGCGTGTCTAGCATTGCGGGCTGAAGAGGGAGATTGGCTGCGAAATAATATATTTCAGTCAACTTTACCATCTTGGGGAAGGTGTGCCGATTTGTCATAGATGGGGGAAGTTGTGAGAACATTGTTTCAGGCGAAGCTATCCAGAAAGTAGGTGTGAAGACAGAGAAATATCCAAAACCGTATAGGCTGGTGTGGCTCAAGAAAGAAGCGAGGTAGAGATAGACTCGAACCCACAATATCATGGTGTAGGTGTGAGGGGAAAACTACTGGACCAACTTTATATTCTCTGTTTATTCTTCCATTTATTGTTTTAATTTTCACTATTATTTGTTACATAGTTTCATTTGGTTTTATAACAAAATATTAATTTTTTTTTTACTCAAATTGATTGAAAATAATTTACTTTTAGTAAAATAAAATAAAAAATCTAATCCCTTGCTTTACCAAACACAAACAAAATTATTTGTAGTTTGATTCAAAGGTGCACGAAACAAAATAAATATTATTTTTAATTGAATCTGCTCCATTAATCTAGTCCCATAAAATAGTCTGATCCGGTCACGTATATATAAAATCAGCTAGTTTTTAAAGCAATAAGATTTTTTCATGGTCATGGTGTTGAATGTGTCGCAAAAGTCTGACCGGCATACGCAAAAGGAGTTGAAGTTCACATGGTCATGGTGTTGAATGTGTCAGCAGGAAATTTATCAACCTGAAAACAACCAAATTAAAGCAATAAGACTTTTCCTCACTTTACTGCTGAAATTTCAACTCTGACTGAATGAGCTTGCTCGAGAAAGCTGTGTTCACACTCTATGTTCATTTAGGAATTAGGAGAGAAACCAGGGCCGACCTTGATATTTTTAGGGCCCGGGGCGAAAATGTAAAAAGAGTAGCGATATTTATATCACTAATAAACTGTATGTGTGTCTCTTTTTGTATGTACACCCCATTAAAAATGTAAAAAAATATTATATTTTGTAAGTATATCCCGCATATTACCCAATATGTCCTTTATCTTATTTTTTATTTTATTTTCTGATAGTCCTTTATCTTATTTTTTTGAATATATGTTTTAAATTATAAGTTATAAGATAATTAAAAAGAAAATTGAAAAAAAAAAAAGTATGGAGGACAACTCCTCCCAAGCTCCCAGAAACGAAAAATCTCCATTCTCCAGATTAGATTTTTCTTCATATTGAAGATGGTGAAGGCGACCTTCAAAGAAAAATGGAGGAGGCGGCTTTTCTTCTTTTTATTTTTCTTATACTTTTTTTTTAAAAAACTTTTTAGTTTAGTTTTTTTAATTAAATTCAAAGAGATTTTTTTTTATAACATTTACTCTTTTTTTTATTTTTGAGAAAAATTATAACAGGTTTTAAAATAATCACAATTAAAATTTAAATTAATTAATAAATAATATTTTAATCAAAATATTTTGTTTTGTTTTTATATTCGTGTGAATAATTATAATATTTGTTAAATATTCAAAAATGTTACATATTTTATTGATATGATATACACGATATATTTATCTTAATCATTTTAATAAATTTATTTAAGGATAATATTGGAATTTTAAAAATATATTGATTTGGGGTGCACATACAGTTTTTTAGGGGTGTAAATATCGCTACTCTATATTCTATACATATAATAAAAATAAAAATGAAATGGGCCCTTCAGAGTCAATTTTTTTTTTTAAGAGTAGCGATATTTACAACCCTAAAAAACTATATGTGCACCCCTTTTTGTATGTACACCCTATTGAATTTTTTAAAAATATTATATTTTGTAAGCACACCCTACATATTACCCAATATGTCCTTTATCTTATTTTTTATTTTATTTTCTGATAGTCCTTTATCTTATTTTTTTGAATATATGTTTTAAATTATAAGTTATAAGATAATTAAAAAGAAAATTGAAAAAAAAAAAAAAAGTATGGAGGACACCTCCTCCCAGGCTTCTAGAAACGAAAAATCTCCGTTCTCCAGATTAGATTTCTCTTCATATTGAAGATGGTGAATGTGACCTTCAAAGAAAGATGGAGGAGGCAGCTTTTCTTCTTTTTATTTTTTCTTATACTTTTCTTTTAACTTTTTAGTTTAGGTTTTTTAATTAAATTCAAAGAGATATTTTTAATAACATTTACTTTTTTTTTTTTTTTGAGAAAATTATAACAGGAACTTAATATTTATAGTTTTAAAATAATCACAATTTAAATTTAAATTAATTAATAAATAATATTTTAATCATTTTTTTTAATATTCGTGTGAATAATTATAATATTTGTTAAATATTCAAAAATGTTACATATTTTATTGATATGATATACAAGATATATTTATCTTAATCATTTTAATAAATTTATTTAAGGATAATATTGGAATTTTAAAAATATATTGATTTGGGGTGCACATACAGTTTTTTAGGGGTGTAAATATCGTTACTCTATATTCTATACATATAATACAAATAAAAATGAACTGGGCCCTTCAGAGTCAATTTTTTTTTTAAGAGTAGCGATATTTACAACCCTAAAAAACTATATGTGCACTCTTTTTTGTATGTACACCCTATTAAAAATTTTAAAAAGATTATATTTTGTAAGCACACCCCGCATATTACCCAATATGTCCTTTATCTTATTTTTTATTTTATTTTCTGATAGTCCTTTATCTTATTTTTATTTTTGAATATATGTTTTAAATTATAAGTTATAAGATAATTAAAAAGAAAATTGAAAAAAAAAAAAAAGTATGGAGGACACCTCCTCCCAGGCTCCCAGAAACGAAAAATCTCCATTTTCCAGATTAGATTTTTCTTCATATTGAAGATGGTGAAGGCGACCTTCAAAGAAAAATGGAGGAGGCAACTTTTCTTCTTTTTATTTTTCTTATACTTTTATTTTAACTTTTTAGTTTAATTTTTTTAATTAAATTCAAAGAGGTTTTTTTTTTTTTTTTTTTTTTTTGAGAAAAATTATAACAGTAACTTAATATTTATAGTTTTAAAATAATCACAATTTAAATTTAAATTAATTAATAAATAATATTTTAATCAAAATATTTTTTTTGGTTTTTATATTCGTGTGAATAATTATAATATTTGTTAAATATTCAAAAATATTACTTATTTTATTAATATGATATACAATATATATTTATCTTAATCATTTTAATAAATTTATTTAAGGACAATATTGAAATTTTAAAAATATATTGATTTGAGGTGCATATACAATTTTAGAGGGATGCAAATATGGTCACTATAAAAAACATTGAAAAAGGGCTATTTATGCAATCGCCCCTTTTTTTTTTGGGTCAAGAACAAGAAGATTGATGATATTCTCTGTTTGGTTTTGGAAGTGAATGAGTTTTCATATAGTTTTGTTTTTCGAAATTCACCAAAATTAATATTATAAGGCTTCAAGTTCAAGCTGCCATTTGTCTTCAATGGTATCCAAAATTATCATTGTTGTCTTCCATATTCTACTCTGTCTAGAATTTCGGCTTACAAAAGGTCAAACTTGGATTAAAGCCGGTTACTGGTTTTCAGGAACCGATTTTCCAGTTTCCAACATAAATTCTGCTCTGTTTACTCATCTTATTTGCGCTTTTGCTCCTGTCAATAACACCACCTATCAGCTCTCCCCATTAGCTTCTGATGATAAACAATTCTCCGACTTCACAAACACTGTCAAACAAAAGAACCCATCAGTCACTACTCTTCTGTCCATTGGAGGTGGAAATGAAAGGTATTCAACTTTTTCTTCAATGGTTAGCAATTCTTCTTATAGAAAATCTTTCGTAGACTCTTCTATAAAATTAGCCAGACTTTATGGCTTTCAAGGCCTAGACCTCAGTTGGGTTTCTGCGAACACGAGCATGGATATGTCTAACATGGGTGTCCTCTTCCAAGAATGGAAGGGTGCTATTGATTTAGAGTCAAGAAACACTAGCCAGACGCCACTGATTTTGACTGCAGCTGTTCATTATTCGCCAAATCCAATTGGCCCGGCAAGTTATCCAATTGGCTCTATGCAACGGTACTTGAATTGGGTTCATGTTATGGCTTATGATTTTTACGCGCCTACGTGGTCAAACTTTACAGGAGCTCAAGCAGCTCTGTATGATCCAAGCAGTAATACTAATGCTGATTATGGTATTGGGACATGGATTAATGAAGGCTTATCGGCTGATAAGATTGTTTTATCATTACCTTTCTATGGCTATGCGTGGACACTAGTAAACCTCGCAGACAATAGTATTGGTGCACCAGCAACTGGACCGGCCATTACACCGGGGGGAGACATGAGCTTTAAGGATATCAAAGATTACATTTCAAGACATGGAGCTACAGTTATGTACAACGCGACTTATGAGGTGAATTACTGCTCAATTGGGACATCTTGGATCAGTTTCGATGATGTTGAGGTTGTTAAAATCAAGGTTTCATATGCCAAGAAGAGGAATCTACTTGGTTATTTTGTGTGGCAAGTCTCACATGATGATAATTGGGTGCTTTCTCAAGCTGCAGCCGGTAAACAATTCTTCAAGAGTTTAACTTTACAAAACGTAATTTGCATTTTTAAACAGTTCATTTGCTCAGGTTTTCTATGTTTGTTTATTTCGTGTGCATTAGTTACCCAATTGTTACAAGTCTCTAGAGGAAACACACCCAGCCTTTTAAAAAAGGATGGTATATTTTTATCATGAATCATTATTTTTATTATTTTTGTAAACCTTTTTCTACGTGTGATACTGGGATAGAATATGATTATTTTTATGAGATAAGATATGATATGATAGGATTTGATTGGATTGGATTTTAATGTTATTATGTGTTTGATGTAGCATAGAATATGATTAAAAATAGAGTAATCTTATGTTTGGTGCAATATAGGATAAGATTAAAAATAGAAAGACAGTTACCAATTAGGTTCTATACATAAAGATTTACTCATGCTTAAGAATGACATATGGGTGCCATTGATGCACAAAAGATAGAAATATTGACAAAAGAAGAGCATTTGAGATTTAATGAGAGATAAATGATGAAAGAGTAGGAGTAGAAATGTGATGAAAGAGGGATAGTGGGTTGGTGGGCAGGTGGGATTAATAAATGAGTAGGGCCCATGAGCAAAAATAATCCTTGGATTATTGGTGATAGAGGGGAGGTGGGTTTATTTTGTCCCATTATCAATTGGGACTATTTGTTGTTGGATTACTAGTCCCATGTTTCAAATCATCACTAAATGTAGGATTCGAACTAAATTCGTCTAATCCTAATTATACAATTGACCCCTCTAGTTTCTTTATAAATTTTTCATAATTGTAGTCTAGCTTGCACAAAATGCCAAAACTATTCTATAGGGTTAATAGCATTCACTTTCTCTTTATTCAACGTTGAATGTGACGAATTTACTGACCTTATTTAATCTCATGACATTTAAGCAACGTAATAAATGTGTGGTTAAGATGTGATTGGTTTTCACAACCACTTTATCAACAACCAATCATATGCTTTAAAAAGGTCAGGAAAAAGATCAGATCATCCGAGGATCTAAATCCGAATGTGACATATAAAAGTAGTTCCACAATTCATAGGTCACTCTGCTGACTGTTCCTGGGAAAATATTTCAAATAATTGGGTGTGCCATGAATCATAGGGCATTGAACTTAGGTGACGTTTGGTTGGCTGGAATGGGCAGGAATGGAATGGAATGGAATGGAATCCATTCCATATGTTTGGTTGGTTAAAATCTAATGGAATGGGCATTCCATTGGAATGGTGATTCCACCATTTTGGTGGAATGGGCATTCCATCCAAAAACCAATGGAATGCCCATTCCATTCCAATGTAAAAAAATTATTCCATAAAAGCCCTCATATGCACAAACTATATTCCAAAAATACCCTCCTTTCCAAAAATAATATATTATCATTATATATTATATAAATGATATATAAATATATATTATATATATTATATATTAATATATTAAATAATATATATTATATATTTATATTATATAAATATATTATTATATATAATATAATATATATTATATTATATATATTGTATATATTTATTATATTATATTATATATATTAATATATTAATATATTAAATAATATAATAATATATAATATATAATATATATTTTGGATAATAATAATAAAATATAAAAGTATATATTATATATTATATAATATATATAATATAATATAATATATAATATATAATATATTATTTATATTATATAATATATATATATTGTTATATTAAATAATATATAATTATATATATATAATATATACTTTTATATTTTATTATTATTATCCAAAATATATATTATATATTATTATATTATATAATTTATAATAATATTAATATTACTAATATATTATATATATATATATATATATATTATATTTTATATAAACAAATATTAAAATATATAATAATAATATTTATATTATTATGTAATATTTTATTATAATATATATTATAATAATATATATGATTTGTTATATATTATATATACTTTTATATTTTATTATTATTATTATCCATAATATATCATGTTATTATGAATGTTTTATAATTAGCGGTATTTTGGTCAAAATACAGTTAATTCCATTTCATTCAGTTGTTAACCAAACAAAATAATACTGATTCAGATGCTAATTCTAAGGTCCCAACCAAACAAAGAAATCAGTTTTCCATTCCATTCCATTCTTATTACCATTCCGATTACCATTCCGCCATTTAACCAAACGCCACCTTAGTGATTTTTAAGAGCCCCACAGAAAGGGACTGCAATAAAAGCTTGACAAATCATGTTCTTGTTGAATTGAAAGTAAAGAAAATTAAAAAAAGCTTGTTTACAATATTTAATTATGCTTGAATTGAATATTTAACTCTGGTTAACATATTGGATTATTTTTTCAGATCAGGAAGACAATAAAAATGGACAGAATACTCGGCGAGTATTAGTAATCATTTTGACGACAACTGCAGCTGTTATTCTTCTACTTGGAATTCTGATATATTACTGCTGCATTAGATTTAAAATGCTCAAATCATCAAAAGGTAACTTGTTTCTGTTATAAGATTATAAAAATATATACAACTTTGAATGAAAAAAAATGACATTTTTTTTTTATTGATAGGGAAAGTGAACTCAGCTAAGGATTCAAAGAACAAAAGAAATAGTACTGCTGCTGGAGATTTTAATAGCAATTCTCCTAATTTGATAGTGTATCATTTAACTGACATTGAGGTTGCTACGGACAATCTTTCATTTGAAAATAAGCTTGGGGAGGGTGGATATGGTCCTGTTTACAAGGTAATATTTTCAAGTTTGTAAAAAAGTCCTGAAAGGTACGTATATATAATATATCGACCATGATTGTGGTTTTTGTTTTTAGGGCGTGTTACCGGATGGACAGGAAATAGCTGTGAAAAAACTTTCAAAAACATCCACACAGGGATTTGAGGAGTTCAAGAATGAGGTTATGCTTACTGCGAAGGTCCAACATATAAATCTAGTTAAGGTTTTAGGGTTTTGCATTGATAGAGAAGAGCAAATGTTAGTCTATGAATTCATGCCAAACAAAAGCCTTGACCACTATCTTTTTGGTATGAACAGTTTCCTGCTTCATTAATTGGCAACTTTCTATTTTGGCTTGTTGCATATTGTTACCTCATTGAAATTTCATAATTGAACTCAATGCAGATCCTAGTAGACATTTTTTTTTGGATTGGAAAAAACGCATTGATATTATTGAAGGAGTTACTCAAGGACTTCTATATCTTCAAGAATATTCAAGATTAACTATTATTCATCGAGATTTGAAAGCTAGTAATGTTCTATTGGATGAAAATATGAAGCCTAAAATATCAGATTTCGGTATGGCTAGAATTTTCACAAAAGATGATCTTGAAGCTAACACTGAACGCATTGTTGGAACACGGTAAGTAAATATATTTATATGTTTCTTAATGCTATTTCATGATGAAGCTTTTATTTGTTCAACTATACTTGTTCATTGTTTGTAATTATCCAATGCAGTGGTTATGTACCTCCTGAATATGCCAAAAGAGGCATATACTCAACCAAATCCGACGTCTATAGTTTTGGGGTTCTACTTCTGCAAATCATAAGTGGCAAAAAGGTTTCCATATTATATGGTGAAAATGATGATATAAGCCTTCTTGACTATGTAAGTTTCTTCAATAAATCTTGATAAGTAATCTTGATCAGAATTTAATTAGCATATCTTAATATCATTGACAATTTATAATTCTAGGCATATAAGCTGTGGAAAGATGACAAAGGCATGGATTTTATGGATCCTTCACTGGACGACACATTTTCAAGTTGCAAATTAATGACATGCTTGAAGATAGCTCTGCTATGTGTTCAAGAAACCCCGAATGATAGACCGACCATGGTTGAAGTTTTCTCAATGCTCAAAAATGAAGCTACGTGTATAACAATTCCGAAGAAGCCTGCTTTTTCGAGACTACCAGATGAAAACGAACAAAATAAATCTGAAATGCATTTGGAAGTGTGTTCGGTTAATGATGCAACAATTTCAGAAGTGGTAGCTAGATGATTATGTATAGTTTAGTTTTGACAGGAATGATGTAACGATAATTTTATGGTTTTGAACATCCACTGCATTATAAGTACAATTCGTCAGGAGAATTGTATTCAGATAAAAGCTATGAACATCTTGATTCTTAATATTGGAAATCATCAAATAATAAACTCAATAAACTTCTCTTTTACAACTAATAATGCACAGAGCTTGACTCAAAACTCATGATCAATGGCTACGTCAACCATGGAGTTCACATCACTCACCAAGAGTCTGAACTTCAACCTACCAATCAAGCTCGGAAAAGCTAACATCATCTACTGGAAGACTCAGGTACTTCTTGACATCCAAGCCATAGATTTATAGGATTATCTTCTAGGTCTAAATCTACCTTCAAATAAAATTGTTTATGATATTCGAATAAGCAACAATCGATAAAGGACAGGGATAATTGATTCGAATCCGTTACGTTGATTCGTGCACGAATACCAGAATAACAGGTATCAAAATTGTTGACCCTCACAAAGGTACCGATATTTGGATAAACAAAAGAAAACTCTATGAAATTTTATTAATCATCAAAAACTTCAATCTCTGTTAGGGTACAAAGCCTTTAAATAAATAAAAACTGAACCTAAATGAATTAGGAAAGCAATAAAATCATCAATTTTAATTCCACGAACATGCGAACACTGCTTGAATACCAATACACATGATTGTCGACGACCAACTTTAAATTAATTTCCTGATTTTCATCACAAGAAAAGCTTTATTTCCTGCTAAATGCTAAGACGAGTGTTATATCGTATGAAATGTAAGGTTATAAGAATACAATTGTATTTACGCACTTTACTTCTTTTACAAAGTAGAGTGAGGGCTGGGTGAGTGAAAGTTATCAACACCGGTGAGATTAGGCAGGTACGGAGGGATGGATATTATTTGAGCATAATCCCATCTCCATTGCCAGATCTAACTTTCTGTCACCCGGGTTCTCACTCTACTCGATTTCTCTATTTTCAAGCAGAAAACGCTAGTTAAGAGCACACTCCGACACCACTGGAGAAATCAGAATACAAGTAACATGAGAATAACCTATGGTGGCAATTCCATTTATATTTTAAAAATTAAACATTGGAGAAACCCCTAGAGAAAGACATCAACAACCAAAAAGAAGAATAAAAAAAGAGAAACCACTAGAGAAGCCTTGAGACCAAAAAGGGCATTATATAACTTAAAAAGTTAACAATACATTGCAATTGCACAAGAAGCTATAACTCCTCAAGTTTTATAAGATGCACCCGGAGAGCAATGTAATAAATTATGCATAACTACTGGACACCAAACCATATTTGTTAATAAAAAATGGAAAGGATTTTCTTAGAAGCATTTGGCTAAGTATGCATCCCAAACCTTGTAGGCGGTATTCGCGAGCTGTCTCTGCAGGGTCTGCTGCCTTTATGATTCCACGACCCACAATTATGATATCACTACCCCTTTCATTGATGACCTGCAAAATCATTTATCTCACAAGTTAATGAACTACAACACCCTCAATCAACAAGAATATATTGCAAGAATCCATTTTGAGTGCATGAAAAATCTAAATTATTTAGCCAGCAAAGATCATCTTAATAGAAGAGTATGCATTTTGATAAGAAAATTGATTCTCATAGCATATATCTCAGGAGAGACCAACACATACAAGTGTATGGAGGGGACTTATGCAAAAAGTAAAGAAAAGCACTTCAAAAACACAACGGTACCATGATCATCTGCCTGCCCCATGTTTCCTTCATCATAGTCACTCGTAATTTAAAATTGCAAACTTTTTATTTGATGTATATTCAATAAGGAAAGCATGACAGATGGAATTTTACGAAATATAAGGAATTCCAAATGGAGAACTGCTAAGCACAAACAATACTTACTGAATAAGGAGTGTTATACTGCTGGCCTAGATTATCACCGCCCTTTACCATTATAACTCCAGGTGTTGTCTAAATAAATGCTGGATTGACTGAGATGAATCCAATGAAAAAATCAGAATGTTCCTCTAACAATTTACACAGCTGTAGCCGTGTAGTCTCCCGTTGCTAGGTTGCCAGCTGAGCTCATTTCAGCAAGCAGCAACAGTCCCCTCCCGCGAGACAAACACTTGTAGGGTTTAAACCAAGTCAAACTACCTAGTTAGTAGAGTTAGCTAATAATATTAGTAGTTGTTTAGATGTTGGTTGTAGTTTGTAGTTAGCAGTTGTGTTTAATAATAATAATGGTTTGTCAGGATTCCAACCTATATAAAGGTTTATCCAGTTTATTTCATTTTAACTCAATTAATACAAAGAACTTAGTTTCTACAAATTGATTGTTATTCACATTTGGTATCAGAGCTTAAAGAGCTTGAAGGTGAGTGTGTGAGTGGTAGAGACTGTGAGTGTGAGAGATACACTATGAGGGAGTGATCTGAGCTAGATTCCAGTTAGGAATCGGATAGCCGGAAAAACTCATCGGTGCCGGATTTGAACCAAGTGAGGTTCAGAGGCATTTTTTCGAAACCAGACGAAGAAGGTTCAGACGAAAAAAAAAGCACATCAGTTACCGGAGTATCAGTCGCCACCACCACGAGCCGTCGACTGCCGGGAGGTGGGCTATCACCACCCCAACCAGAATCTCCAGGAGATAGTAATGATAAAAAAAAGAGCAAACCCCAGGTGTCCGGTATCCATAACCGACACCATCGATGGCAAAACGAGAGGTTCCAGTAGCTGCCTCAGGCTTCGTTTTCGCCATTGTTTCAAACGAGTTGACCGCCATTGATCAGCCGAAGTTTCTGGTCATCCTTGCTAGAGGAAGACCGAGTCAACACTTGACCGGGAAAGTCACCGGAGAAGATTGAAATATAGCAGATCAGAAGTTTTTTTTAAAAAAAATTTGAAAGAGAAACATAGATAGTTTGAAAGAGAAGAATAGAGAGTGGCGTGTTAGGTACTTTGGTTTATTGATCTGATATACTGATTAGAGAGGAGGCGTGCTTGGCAATCTGATTTGGTCTGATTCACATGACCAAATATACTTTTTATTTGGCGAATTATGAATAATACCCCTCTCTGGTAAATTTGTGAATAGTACCCCTATTTGGCAAATTACAAATGGCTACCTCAAGCAATGTAAATAATACGATTCAGCCCCAAATACCCAAATTTGATGGAAAGACAAATTTTGAGTAGTGGAGGGTCCAGATGCAACTTTTGTTCGAATACCAAGAGTTGTGGACTGTTGTTTTAGAGGGTATTGATGGTAACTCTGAAGGATCTGAAGGTGAGGTTTTTCATCAACCAGTCATTGGATTTGGTGATTTTTGAGAAAATCGCACATGTAACTTTAGCAAAAGGAGCATGGGATATTATGATGAATACGTACAGAGGAGTTGAAAAAGTGAAGAAAGTTTGACTGCAGACTATGCGGAGGCAGTTGGAGCTTCTTCAAATGACGAAAACAGAGAAGGTGGCATTATTTCTCACGGACATTGGTACTTGTTAATCAGATGAAGTCCAATGGCGAGAAGATTTTAGATGTTCAGATTATGGAGAAGATTCTCCGAACACTGAATTCAAAAATTGAGTACACGGTGACTGCCATCGAGGAGTCTAAGGATCTCAAGATGATAACGTTGGATGAGTTGATGGGCTCGCTCTAAGCCCATGAACAACGTCTAGATGAAAAGTCCGAAATTGAGGCGGAAGAAGCTTTACAAAGCCAGTTAAGTCTTAAGAAAGACAGAGACGAGACTTAGAGGAATTCTAAGTAAAAACAGCCAGGTCAGAACTCGTAGAACATAAAATGAGGTGCTCCCAGTTCTAGCTAGGGAATAGGCAGAGGGAGCAATTACAACAACAACAACATTAACCAGAGGAATAAATCTCAGGTTCAGTGTTTTAATTGCAAAACATTTGGCCACTACAGGGCTGAGTGTAGATTTAGAAAGCAAGATTTCCAGGCAAATGTTGTAGAAGATGGTGATTGTTTAGAAACACTGTTGCTAGCATGCAACATGGCAGAGGATGGAGCTAAGAACAAATGGTTTATGGATTCGGGTTGCAGCAACCACATGTGTGGTGAGAAGGAGATGTTCACTCAGTTAGATGAATCCTTTACTTCATCAGTGAAGTTTGGGAATGACACAACGGTGCCAGTGATGGGGAAAGGTAAAATCTCTATCACTTTGAAGGACAGGTCCTAGAATGCCATCTTAGATGTACTATTTGTCCAAAATCTATACAAAAACTTATTGAGTGTGGGACAACTTTCTGAGAAAGTATATGACATATGGATCCATGAAGGAATTTGCACCATCAATAGTGCACAGAAGGGGCTAATAACAAAGGTAAAAATGTCACAAAACTGTTTGTTTCCGTTGCTTATTAACAGTGATAGTTTACCTTGCTTTAGTTCATTGATTTGTGATGAGACTTGGTTGTGGTACATGCGGTTTGGCCATGTGAATTTTGGAAGTCTGAAACAGCTAGCATCTAGGAAGATGGTTTCAGGATTACCTTCCATTAATCCTCCAGATAGAGTTTGCGAGACCTGTGTCTTGGGAAAGAAGCACAGAGACCTGTTTCCCATAGGAAAGGCATGGAGAGCCAGTAAGCCCTTGGAGCTGGTGCATTTAGATTTATGCTCAGTGGATGTTCCATCAAATGGAAATTTCAAGTATTTTATTACCTTTATTGATGACTTTAGCAGGAAAGCTTAGGTGTATTTCTTGCAGCATAAGTCATATACTTGTGATGCCTTTAAAAGATTTAAGGCAAATGTTGAGAAGCAGTGTGGAAGATCTATCAAGACTTTGAGAACGGATAGAGGCACATAATATATTGTCTGCGATGGTTTCTTGCAGAAACATGGCATTAATCATTAGATGACAGCCAGCTACACTCCTCAACAAAATGGAGTAGCTGAGAGAAAGAATAGAATAGTCATGGATATGGTCAGGTGTATGTTGCACTTGAAGAATTTACCTAGAGGTTTTTGGGGTGATGCAGTTGCTTGTGCGTTCTATTTGTTGAACAAGTGCCCTACTAGAAGTGTTCTCGGAAAGACTCCATAGGAAGCTTGGACTTAACGGAAACCCAGTATTGGACACCTATGAGTGTTAGGTTGTATTTGATATAATCATGTACCTGATGTTTTGAGGAAGAAGCTTGATGATAAGGCAAAGAAGTGCATCTTCCTCGGCTATAGTCAGAAGACAAAGGGATACAAACTGTATAATCCGGTATCCGGGAAGGTAATTATCAGTTGAGACGTTACCTTTGATGAGCAAGGTTGTTGGGATTGGTCTAGTGGTAAGGGGAGCTCTTCAGACGTTAATATTGATCTAGAAGAGATTGTTCAAGAGGAAGTTACCCCTGTGACACCACCACCTGATGTAACTCCATATCCAGCAGAATCTTCTAGTCGTCCGCAACGCCAACAGGTTTTACTAACTCGTTTGCAGGATTGTGTTATGAGTAATGACAACTACCCAACTGATGAAAAGTTAGTGAATTTCACACTGTTTGTAGATTGTGATCCTATCACATATGAAGATGCTGCTCGAGATGATTGCTGGATAAAGGCAATGAATGAGGAGATAGGTGCAATTGAGAAGAATAACACATGGGAGCTTACTGATTTGCCTAGTGGTAAGTAGCCTATTGGTGTTAAATAGGTGTACAAGACAAAATACAAGCCAAATGGTGAGGTGGAGCGTTATAAAGCACATCTGGTTGCAAAAGGCTACAAGTAGAAATAATGATGATCTTCATGGCTTCATCAGGATCCCACAGGTTGAACTTTATGTTCAACATCGACTTGTCTGCGAAACGACGTTTGACGTCAGATATATAAGTTAAAAACTTCGTACCATATAGAATTTCAAATCCTCTCCTAACCCAAGCGTACGACACAAGATCCTTTATGAAAGGATACTGTGTCTGTGGCACGTTCCACGTCGAATGGAGCCACAAAGTACTAGGCCTAAGATTACCTTATAGCAACAGCACCTTCCAACTCCTCTCATTGGCAGGTATCGGCAACACATTATTAGTACGTTTGACGGCGTCTGGACACACTATTTTACTCTCCTCGTTCACTATATGAATATTGATTTGGAGTTTAGGTATATGGAATCAAATATAATCACATATGAGTATTTTCCAATGACGCACATTTTCTGAAAATGGATCTCATGGAAGGAATTGAAATGCCACGAACGTGGAAAGACATGCATTGACTCACATTCCCAAGATAGACTTCCTAAGAGATCAAATGGGCTTTCCCTCACTTTTATTGGGGCCAAGGTGATTTGTGGTAGTGTTTGGGATGTAAGAGATGGTGGGAGCGGGAAGGATAAAGTTACTAACCATGCTAAGGTGTGTTTACACATTACACTTTATAACAAAATTAGCTCTATTACATATTTACAATACAAACGTCTAGGCTTTGTGCTACAATTGTACCCTTATTAGTGAGTAACTTTACCATTGAAGAACTAGAAGGCTTAAGTGTTTTATATTTCAACACTTATTCAATTTCTTTTTCTTTTTTTTTTTTTTGTTTTTTTTTTTTTGCAAGCCTTTTCCTAGCACAATTTACATATATTCGCCCAAGTACACGCTTTTACAAAATTTAGAGCTAGCTTCTCCTAAGCTATACACCTCAACATGATCAATAACTAGGGAATGGATATGTGTTTGGCTTCAATTTGCAATGAATATAGGGGTATGTGAGTGTTTAGGCTATTTTAGTAGTTTATGCACACACTCAAGCTCAAAATCATTTCTAAAAGTCCATCTACCAAGGGAATACAAGTTTCAACAAGCAGTCCACATGAATGTTCTATGGCAATCAATGCAAAGCTGATGTACAATGAGATCACAATTAACAAAACCAAAAAAAATCGAAGAGTGTTTAAAGAGAAGAAACATAATATACCCTCAAATTTTCGCAATTTAGGCACAATGTAGCTCACGGGTAGTCTCCACTATTTTCCTAGGCTAAACAAACATAGAAGTCTCATCCACCTCAACATCAAAAGATTGGCACTGTACAAGCAAATTTAAGCGACGCACGGAGCTAAAAGCATACATGTGTCTCTACCGGCACACGAAGAAAAACAACTCAACAAAATGGACTCATTTCCATAAAACTTTAAAATTGATCGTTTTGTGCAGAGATTTGAAAATTTTCTAAACGTAACAAAAATAAAAACAAACAACGAAGGTGTCCACACCCCCAAACCTAAACTCAACATTGTCCTCAATGTTGTTCAAATCATAAAATATGGACAATGTTTAGCATGATTCGGTGAGAAGAACGAAAATAAAAAACTAACAACAAAACACAACAAATCCTAAGATCTAAGCACAATTCAAATCCACTCTTAGATCTAAACAAAAATAAAAGTTACAAACACTACAAGCATAGCATTTTAACATTAAGCTCATGGCCAATTTCCGCCTAAATCAACAACTAATCCACAAGTGCTCCATTTAAACTCAAAATTCAGAGGATACCTCTTGTGACTACAACCAACTAGGCCATTGTGGCGTTGCCGTTTCACTTGGGAGTTGTTGCGGTATGATAAGCACACCGTATGGTTCTCTTGAGTTGTGTGGTCCATCCGACCTGAAATTTCCTTTCCTTGCACAAACACAACTCAAACAACATTAAACGCATATGCTATAAAGAAAAATAGAAAAAACAAGTGTTTATTTTCAACATATCTAAACATAATCCGCAAGCAATTAAATCTAAACATTTACAGAACCTAAGCTAAAACAAGAAACAATCAACGAATACGCCTCCCCGGCAGCGGCGCCATTTTGATACTCACTTTTTCTGTCGTTAAGAAATCGCAAGGATCAAAAGATTATTTCATTTAAAAAGGGGTTTCCTACGCAATGTGCTCTAAACTAGCAAAAGACTAGTAAAGCGGCAAGCGAGGGTATCGTTCCGCAGGGAGGTGTGATTCGTCAACCATATCAAGTTCTAGAGTTTATTGTAAGCATGTAAATAGAATGCGGAAAGGTAAGAATGATGTGTGTGAACTGTATGTACAATGCGGTGTGTGTGTATAGAAAATGAAAATGAAAATAAATAAAAACAAAGAGAACATGGAAGGGTGAGAATGATGTTTAAAGTGATAAATAAAATGGTGGATAGGAGAGATGCATGAAAATGGCCACACAAGGTTCAACAAGTTCACCATACATAAGTGCACAAATAGTTGGTTGTTAGACATTAAGGACATCCAATTTTAGTTAAGGGTTCATTCTTGCCTCAATCCGATTTATACCCACTCATAGAGCTAACGGTTGAAGAGTGTGCCGAGAACCTCTCAAACACGAAACCGCAACCAACATATGTGAACCGATTCTACAAACAAAACTACATTGAGCCCCAATGATTGCTTCGTAATGTAAAATGGCAACGTGAAAGTCTAATGAGTGTGGAAAGAGTGATTGTATCTCCGACCATAACTCACCTAGAGCCCCTAGCATGAGAAATAGCCAAAGACCAATAATTGTAACTCTAACCATGACTCACCTAGAGCCCCTAGAGTGAGAAATAGCTAAAGTCCAATTGTTTACAAGAACAATGAACCAAACCCTTCTAATATGACAATTTATAGGTTCACCCACTCTTCCTAGCTAATTAGCCAAAACTATGCCCGGAGAGCCCCTCCAAAAGCACAATCCTAACTCTAATTCACTCAAACCAATTCATGACATGCAATTTCGACCTTCCAAAGACATACATACATAAATGGGATATTTGATTACAACTACTCCTACAATTAAGTTAATCTACTCCTAATCCCATCCATGAACACATATCAATTTCCAATCATCCATAAACATGCATTTCAAGATAAGAGATATATTCAATAACAATCAAGAATGAATCAAAACACAAATTGAATATAAAAACAACCATATATATATTGAGCACAAAATAGGTTTACAAATATTCCCAAGTGGGGATTACACATTTAAGAAAACAAGAAATACAAAGAGATGAGTTAAAAGAGACAACCCTTGAAGAAAACCTCCTCCAAGTCCTCCATGAAACCCTAGCTCGAAATTGGTCCAAAGACCCTCCTTTCTCCTTGCAATCTACTCCTAAATGGGTGGATGATGGGTAGAAGATGAAGTGGGGAGCATCCATGGAGGAAAAACCTCCATGGATGCTCTAGAAAGCTTCTCTCTCTCTTATTAGGTGAAGAAGATGAAGATGAAAAAGAAGAGGAAGTGGTGGGAAGTGTGGATTCTCCAAGAATGAGGCAAAAAGGGTGTTTATATAGTGTTGGGAGTTTTAGGGCTGAAATGGGGATGAATTGACGAGTTTGCCCCTCTTATTTCGCCCAAAATCGGCCTCTCGCAGGGCGATCGGCGGTTTAATCGGCGGCCTGGCCGCAGATTCCAAACCGCAGAATGGAACAGTGACATTCTGGAATTGATCGGCGGTTGAATCGGCGATTGAACTGTGGCCGCCGAATTTGCTTATGGACTCACTGATGTTGATCGGCGGTTTCAATTCTGCGGTCTGGCCGCAGATGTTGACCGCCGAATTTGGATTTTCTACACTTCATCCGTAAGCTGCTGGAATGCAGAGGGGGTTCTGCCGCAGTCTCGTTGTCGCATTCTATCTCGACGACGGATCAACCGTGGGTACGGCTAGGCTTAGATCACGTCGTTGTCTGTGTCGACGGAGAGGCACGACACTCAACATATACTCCATTTAATCCATTTTTGGCTCATTTTGCTTCCCTAACGTTCCTTTATGCTCAAACACCTATTGTAGGGAATATGTACCTACACATAGCTCAAACAAAACATTATATACAAAAATACGCTCGAAAGCGAGACAAACGATCGGAAATGGGGGACCTCAAATAGGTATAAAATAGTCCGATCAAATATCTACAAAGACAAATAGGTTTATCAAAACTAAGGAAAACATAACCTATCCCAAACGATGCTAGAAATTAGCACTCACTGGCTTGACTCCAAAAACGAGGATATCTATACTTCTTCTTGCCAAAAGGGCCATCTATTAAAAGACCATTCGTAAAAAAGAAGGTATCTTTTCACCTCCTATCATTAGTGGTGAGGTCTGAGATAAAGTGTTTCATGCCTGGTCTAAAACAGAGTGTGAATTGACCCTTTTTCATGAGTATGATGCTTCAAGAAATAGTTGTGTAGAAGCGAGCCCAACCCAAATTTCAGTTCCCTCTTCTCGCAAAGGACAATTAGACTCAAAAGAATCCTCCAATTGTTAGGCATCAACTTACTAAGAGCAATACCGTAGAACACTAGTAGCCTACGAGTTAAGCAGAGAACGAGAAATCGAAACCCTTGTCGAAGTACATACTCATAAAAGCACGTCCACCCTGGAATAGCCCAGCCTGCTCGTTCATGTTCCTTCGCAACATGTGGCTCGACAGTGTCAGAGATACCATACGTTACCCTCAGACAATCCATGTTGTCATATGTGAACACGCTCCCTAGGTTATTACTAGCTAGAATACCTAGCGCCCTACTCGAGTAGGACGACTCTTTGACTTCTACATGCTCCAGGAACTCGATGGGGCGCGCGACGGCTCGTACGACCCCAATCTCCATTAAGCCTAACCTATCTAGGTGTACATCTAATGGGTCAGCTATGGAGACTTGTTGTTCGACATCTCTAGTGTCAGACTCAACACCTTCCACAATTTCGTCTCCTGAACGGTTAGGTCTGAAGTCGTACTCTCACTCGACATGATACTTCCAAAAGCTGACGAAAGCAAAAATCAAGCAAGGAACTAGAGACTCCAAATCATAACCAAAGGGTTTCTACAAATGGATCAAATAAAAACCCCATATTTTATTTGAGTTTAACCAAAGTCGAGCGACTACCAATCTAGAGTCCTACAACGATATGACGACCTCTAAACTACTCAATCTCACAAAGCATCACTTAAATAGATCTAATCTAGAGAGCCAAACCAGTTTTTCAAAATTGAACATGAGGAACAATGAAGAACAAAATAGATTTCTGGGAAATCCCTAAACTACTCTATTTGTTCCCTACACATGAATGATCAAGCCAAATTTGGTATGATTTTGTACCTTATTTCTGTCTCTTTATGCTTGATTCTCGGGCGTGACCCCGTATTTAATAGTGTTAAATTGAGCATTTGACCACTCCTTAATGAGCACCCGCAATAGTACGGGGCCGTAGGAGTAGTGAAATGATGAATAGAATTTGTCCCACAAGGATTGACGTATTGAATACCACAATTGATTGGATTAATTACTATCTAGACAAGCAAGGATTTGATGATGAAATTTCACTACTTAATTTTTACTAAATTAAACATAAAACTAAAATGCAACAATTGAAATTGAACAACTAAGCAAACCAAAGCAAAGTCAAGCACAAACAAGAGATTAAATCACATATGGGAAATTAGGCTAAGACCATGAATCCACCTATCCAATTCTCATCAATTTTAGGCACATCATTAAGATAAAGTATGCAAGTGTGTGTAGATTCGTGACACCCTAAATTTGTCTCTAACCTCTCTCAAGTGATAAAGACAACATTTATATGCACCAACAACCTATTTCTCAATGGTTATCCGAACTACATATAAATTCATTAAGTTTCATGGCACACAAATTGAATCCTAGAGGCTAGCATCGCATATTTCTATCTTACCAACCTCTATCACACATTTCATCGAGCACGTTGTGTGCTTCACCTCTCGGTACTTCACACAACAACCAAACAATTATTAAATGCTAGCTAGACATTCAATAATGATTAAAAACATGAAATGAGCATACACAACACAAGCAATAGTGATAAATTGATGGCCTTGATTAACAATTCATGGAAAAGGCTTCATCTTGGCCTTAGCCAAGGAAGTTTAGTTCATAGTACAATAAATGGCTACAAAAAATGAGTAATAAATACAAGCCATAATCAAAGATGAATAAAAGTAAAGAGAGAAAGGTTTAGAGTAAACTAATTGGAGAACTCCTCCTCTCTTGCTTGGTTGTGCTAGGCTTCTTCTTTCCTTGACTTTTCTTGCTCCAAGATGTGGTTTTTATGGTGGGTTTTGGTGAGGAAATGAAGTGGTGAGGTGAGAAATGAGTTTGGGTGATGATTTGATGAAGGATGTGAGTGATTTGGTGAAGGATTTGGATGAAAGAAGTGTTCTTGGGAGTTTGGAAGTGAAGTGGAGGTGTTTTGGAGTTCAATGGTCGTGCTAGAGGTGGCTTGAACAGAGCTGAAATGAGGTATTTATAGTGTATGAAATTAGGGCATGAAAACCTAGACCAATTTCTGACGTGGCAGTGTGGGCGCTGTACGTAGGGTGCTTTGTACAGCGCCCTGTACATCACCCCTTCTCCATTTTGGCTGCTTCAAGCTTGGGCGCTGTACGTACAGCGCCCGTACAGCGCCCCTTTTCTGTCTCCACTTCTTAATTTATCTAAAATAAAGCCCTTAGAAGACCCGAAACCTGCACAAGCTTATTTAAACATTAAAAATACCGGTTTTACCCAGAAAACGGAGGTAAATGATAGGTAAAACGGGGCTACATCAAGTGTAGAAATAGGCATTATCAGCATTTCAGGTTTATTTTGGTCTTAAGTGCTTTTATGAAGAAAATGTGAAGTTTGATTCAAATAGTGCACAAGTTGGCAAAACAGGGCATTGTCGCCGCCACAAAGTGTCGCCACTTGTGTCGCCATGGCGACAGAAGGATTTATTCCAGGCTAATTCAATCAGGTGTCGTCGCCACTTGATGTCGCCACTTGACATATGGCGACACAGAAGGAAGTCAAGCGTCGCCACTTACTATCGCCGCTTGGGAAGTGGCGACATAAAAATATCGCCACAAGTGTCGCCATGGTGACAGAAGGTCTTTGAAAGCATCAGGGGTTGTCGCCACTTTGTGTCGCCAGTTGCAATATGGTGAAAAAGATAAAGAATATGGTGACATATGAATCTCAGAAGGCATAACAGTCTGTCGCCACTTGTGTCGCCATGACAAATGGCGACAATGGAAGTGGTGATGCCTTGCCACATCAGATTTTCCAGTGGTTATCAGTACATGTCTATGGCCACTATATATATTTTTCTTCTTCCAAACTTGAGACACATACCATTCTTAGAGAGCACAAATTTCTACTAAATCTAACCCTAGTTTCTCATCCAATTCTCACCTTTCAACCTCCTTCATTCTCTAAACTTGAACTATCTTTTCCATCAAAAACCTCAACACAAATGTCTTGATTACTACACTCAACCATTCCTTTCTTTCCATTCTCTCCATTTCCATACCTTTGTCACTTACCATTAGACACCCACTTACCTAGACACATCTTCTTCTACCATTCTTGACACTATGAGCATCAAGGGAAAGGAAGGAGCAAGCTCTAAAGAAGGAGGTCTAAGGGTGATTTCCTTAACTATTACTTCCTATTCTTTTGATTGTAACTATGTGTAACTAAACCCCTAATTTAGGGGATAGATTTGAGAAGCTTGTGGTTATGGGTATTTGCTTAGCTATTTGTACTTGAATCTCTAATTGTTTCCTTTTCACTTTATATTTAGATCTTATGCTTATTGTGATTTGCATTGTATATCACTAGTAGATCATGATATTGTGTGGGATAATTTGTTGTGAAACCAATCTTGAATTGACACCCATGATTGGTTGAAGAACTTAGTGAGTAGGATGGATTAGTGGTGGGTATATCAACCCCATTAATCCAAACTTTGATTTGTACTCAATTAATCCCACCTTGACCCCCTCTCCTTAATCAGTTAGGCATTGAGGTGGGAATGTGTTTAGTGTTCATAGTTGTTGTATGCATAAATTCGCCAACCCGACACGTCATCAAAAAGAGTCAATAAAGATTGCCACGTCACTCATTGACTGGGTCAATAAAGGAAATGTAACAAGTCAATGTCAAAGTACCTCGAAACCAAAAAGGTCAGAAACACGCTCGCCGAAACTGGATATGTACTCGCCAAATCTAGATATATGGTCGCCGAAGAAATGAAACCCAGAAATAAATGTACTCGCTGCACCAGCATACTGGGCCTAAACCGACTCGGCAGAAACACAGAAATAAACCCTACACTTTAAAAAACCCATAACAACAAGGAATCAAGGGGGGAAAAGGAGAAGACCTATCTGTATCCGCAGCAACGTGGGATTCCCAGTACGAATCTGAAAGGAAATCCTACTATGAGCAGGACTAAAATCAAGGGAAAAACCCTAAATATCATGTATAAATAGAACCACCTATCCCACGAGAAGGGGGTGAGAAAATCGAGAGAAAAGAGAGCAACTGTAAGAGAGATCTAAGCATGTAATAAGGCAACGAAAACCTAGTATCATTTTTCTGCCCTCAGGGGCGCCGTGGTTTTTTCCCATTCAAGGGTTTTCCACGTAAAATCTGTCTTTTGCATGCGTTCTTAATTTTCTTGTTTTATATTAAATTGATATAATTGTTGAGTGCGTGACAATCCAAATTTCACCGTCAACAATTGGCGCTAGAAGGAGGGGGGTTACAAAAAACTTCGAGGAACCCTTGCGAATTAAAGAACATGAACAACGACAGTGATAGAGACGTTAACTCCAGCGGAGATCAGGTTATTAAACCAGCTGCGCCGACAGGAGATAGGGCAGTAACGATCGGGGAACAATCGACGGCAACACCAGGGACTAGGGCTGCTGACCCTGGGATTCTGCAGCACTTCCAAGCTGCGTTGGTAAACCTAATCAGCGAAGCCAACAAGATAGGGCTTTCGCTTCCCATCGGTTTGGGAGTTTCATCTCCTTATGAGTTAACCACCCCTGGAATCCATCCTCCCGGAAGGCTACGATTAGAAGTTCACATCGCAATCCCTGATACTCAAGCAAGACAATCCGCCGAGGAGACTCCCCAGGACCACCCAGAGTATTTCGAAAGGAGAAAACAAAGGAAAGGAAAAGGTGTGATGAATGAAGAATCCAGAGAGGAGCGAGACCAGGCGCGGACACATGGGGTCAATTCCAGTGACACATACCAACGGAACCGACAGAGACACCGTTCTATCTCGTCTGAAGATAAGAGTCCACGTCCACAAAGAGAGTTACGGTCCAAAAGAGCACGGCGAAGGAGATCCGAAAGCACAAAAGATCGAAAAAGCCCGGATAATAGGAACAACCATGGGAGAATGACAATTAAGAGCAGACTTGATCCAGCAGGAGAGCCAACTGGTCAGCGAGATGTCACCCTACAAGAGCTATCAAGAAAGGTTTCAGCGATGGCACGAAGGTACGGTCGTAACGTATCTTCAGATGATGAGTCAGACAGCCCATTCATTGAAGATATTGCTCGCACCCAGTTCCAGACAGATTTAGAATGCCAACCATTGAGCAGTACAAGGAGAACAGGGACCCGAAGGAGCATGTTCGCCGATTCCGCAACATTATGGCCCAGTATTCATCTAATGACGGGCTTTTATGCCTCACCTTCCCTCAAACGTTCGGCGATCTCACCTCTAGGTGGTTTGGAAGACTTCCGCCCGGAAGTATAAGCAGTTTCTCAAACCTCAGCAAGGCGTTCATAAGACAGTTCATGGGGAGTGTGCAGAGAAGGAAGTCACTCGCTCATCTATCAAATTTGAAACAGGAGCACAATGAGTCAATCAAGAAGTACCTAGCAAGATTTGGTAAGGAAGTTGCTCAAATTGAAGATGCCAGCGATGTAGCTGTGATCGCCGCTTTCACCAATGGGTTACAAAGCGGGCGATTATCTTTTGACCTGCGAAGAGAGAGACCAAAAACTTACGAGGAGATGATGGAAATAGCTGGTGACTATGCATTAGCAGAAGAAGAAGAAGTAGCACAAGGGGGTAGCTACGTGCATGGACACAAACCTGACTCAAAATCGGATCGAAAGGATGACAAGAAGACGGTATCACGTGATCGCCAGAGAGACGAGAAAGGCCAAAAGGGGCACTCGAGAGAAAGCAAAGGAAATCCTCGAGCCAGTAGGTTTCGAGGAAGGTACAACCATTACACCCCTTTGACCGGCGATCAAGAGGAGATACTTTCTGTGGTGAAAGACAAAGGACTCGCTAAATACCCTCGACAGCAGTCAGCGAATGCCAGGAGAGACACAACTAAGTACTGCCGATTCCACAAAGATCATAGGCATGAAACCTCAAAATGTTTTCAGCTGCGTGACCACATTGAAAGTTTGATCAGAGATGGGGCACCTGAAGGATTTTTCTTTGAAGGGAGATAAATATGGTGGTCGCCAGGATAGCCGCCAAGGAAACGGGCAGGAGAGGAAAAGTCCAAGGGGGAACAGCCCTAACGCCACCATAAACACCATTTTCGGCGGACCTCATACTGGGAGAAGCAATCGAGAAAGGATGTCAGAAGTTTGAGAAGTAATGTATGAAAGCAGAAGCATGGAGATCAATTCTGTACAGAGAAGCCCCAAGAAGGGAAGAGAAGGACATGATCCTATAACATTTATAGCAGAAGACTCAGACGGGATAGATGCAAAACCTAACGATGCAATCGTCATGGGGGTTCGAATAGCCCATAGGGATGTCCTTCGGGTGATGATTGACAATGGAAGTTCAGCCGATATCTTAAGTGCCAGAGTATATGATGAATTGCGGCTGGACAGAAAAGATCTCGAACCATTCCATGTACCACTAAAGGGATTTGGTGGCGCAGAAGTTAGGTCGTTAGGAACTATGAAACTGCCGGTGAGATTTGGTACAGCACCATGCCGACGAACAATCCTTTTGGACTTTGTCGTGGTTGACATCCACAATTGGCCGTATAATGCTTTACTTGGCCGACCGTTTCTTAACAAAGCTTGAGCTGTTACTTCAACCCATGCATTGAAAATAAAATTCCCTACAGAATTTGGTGTCGGAGAATTGAGAGGGTCACAGGAGATGGCTAGCCGCGCCAACCTATCAATCTTCAAAGATAAAGCAGGGATGGAAACCTTAAACATATTCGAAGTGGACAGGGAGGTGCAGGAAGATAGTCCGGGAAACTTTGAACTGGACCCAAGGGACAAAACGAGCAGAGAGAAAGAAGAACCAACTGAGTCAGTTATTCTAGACGAAGCGGAACCAGACAAAACAGTAAAGATCGGAGCAAGGCTGGCTAAACAAGTTAAGAAAGATGTGACAAACTTGTTGAAGGAATATAGGGGGATTTTCGCTTGGTGCCACGAAGACATGCCAGGGATTGATAGAAGTGTAATTTCGCACAATCTGGCTGTGAATGAGAAATGCAAGCCGGTTGTGCAAAAAAGGAGAAGTTTCAACCCAGAAAGAAATTCAGCGATAAAGGAGGAAGTGTCAAAATTACTCGCCGCAAGGTCAATCAGAGAAGTTAAGTACCCAGAATGGGTGGCGAATGTGGTCTTAGTGAAAAAGAAAAACAATCAATGGAGGATGTGCGTCGACTTTACCGATCTGAACAAAGCCTGCCCCAAGGATAGCTTCCCGCTACCAAGGATTGACCAGTTAGTCGATGCAACAGCTGGACATGAAATGTTGAGCTTCATGGATGCATATTCAGGATATAACCAAATAAAGATGCACAAGCCAGACGAAGAGAAGACAGCGTTCACCACAGATCAGGGGTTGTGTTGTTACACGGTCATGCCATTCGGCCTAAAAAATGTTGGGGCAACTTACCAGCGCTTGGTCAACAGAATGTTCGCCAGACAAATCGGGAGAAATATGGAAGTCTACGTTGACGATATGCTAACAAAAAGCACCACAGCGGATAGACATACAGATGACCTGAGGGAAACATTCGACGTGCTGGTCAAGTATGGAATGAAGTTGAATCCAACAAAATGCGTATTCGGCGTACCATCTGGGAGGTTTCTCGGATATCAAGTACATCAAAGGGGAATAGAGGTGAACCCTGAAAAAATCCAAGCACTAGCAAAAATGGTCTCGCCAAGAACTCTGAAAGACGTTCAAAAACTCACAGGGTGCTTAGCATCGCTGAGCAGATTCATAGCCAAATCAACAGACCGATGCCTACCATTTTTCAAAGCTCTAAAAAAGGGAAAGGGAATAGAGTGGAATGAGGAGTGTGAAAAGGCTTTCCAAGCCTTGAAAGATTACCTGGGGCAAGCGCCGCTGCTATCAAAACCAGAAACAGGAGAAACATTGTACATGTACTTGTCCGTCTCTGGAGCAGCCACAAGTTCCGTGCTAGTAAAACAAGAAGATGGGATCCAGAAACCAATATACTACACCAGCAAAGCACTGTTGCCAGCCGAAACCAGATACTCGCCGGCTAAAAAATTGGCACTAGCTCTAATAACAGCAGCGAGGAAACTGAGGCCATATTTCCAGGCTCATAAAATCAGAGTATACACCAACTGCCCACTGAAGTTAATCCTGCAAAAACCAGAAGTATCCGGTCGATTAACAAAGTGGGCAATCGAGTTAAGTGAATTCGATGTAGAGTACCTCCCAAGGACAACAATTAAAGCCCAGGCAGTGGCAGACTTTGTAGCAGAGTTCACCGAACCAAACATGGAAGTAGCGAGAATGATGGAGGAACAAAATAAGAAAATATTCAAATGGCAACTCCGCGTTGACGGCTCATCAAACACACATGGCAGCGGGGCAGGGGTAGCAGTGTCAACCCCAGAAGGAGATTCAGTCGAATGTGCCTTGCGTTTTGACTTCAAAGCTACCAACAATCAAGCCGAGTACGAGGCACTCATAGCAGGTTTAAAAATTAGCACAGTCCTAGGAGCAGACGAAGTGGAAGTTTTTAGCGACTCTCAAGTTGTTGTCAATCAAGTACTAGATGAATACCAGGCAAGAGATGATAGCATGATCACCTACCTGGAATTGGCAAAGGAGCTATTAGAAAGATTTAAAGAATACAGAATTGTTCATGTCCCCCGAGAAGAAAATGAGAAAGCTGATGCCTTGGCCAAACTGGCATCTGCCACAATCAGCATCTGGCCCAAAAATATTTCTATGATCCGCTTATTGCAGCCGAGTATAGTTAAAACAAAGGAAGTTGGGGCAGTCTTTGGTGAAAGGGACAGCTGGATCACACCAATCAAAGAATATCTCATCAATGATGTACTCCCAAGTGACCCGTTAGAAGCAAAGCGGCTGAAGTACAGAGCTACAAGATACTCAGTACTCAATGGAGAACTGTACAAAAGGGGATACTCGAGGGCACTGCAGAGATGTGTTGGGCCTGAAGAAGCAGAAGGTATCCTGAGAAGCATACATAGTGGAAATTGTGGGAACCACGCTGGGGGCGCCAGTCTAGCCCACAAAACATTAAGGCAGGGTTTTTACTGGCCAACACTGTTCACCGACTCCAAAAGGGTGGCAGCGAGATGTGAGGCTTGTCAGAAAATTGCTAATAACATCCGACAGCCACCTGAACTCTTGCAAAGTATTACCTCGCCTTGGCCGTTCGCCATGTGGGGAATTGACTTGATCGGCCCAATGCCAACAGCAACTGGAGGAGCAAAACATGCCATAGTAGCTGTGGATTATTTTACAAAATGGGTAGAAGCTGAGCCATTGGTACACATAACAGAAGCAAACACTGTAAGCTTTGTAAAGAAAAATATCCTTTACAGATTCGGGATACCAAACACCATCATCACGGACAATGGGACCCAATTCGATGGGAGGAAATTCAGGGAGCTATGTGATAAGTACGGCATCAACAACTACTACGCCTCTCCAGCACACCCATAGACGAATGGCCAGACTGAAGCAGTAAACAAAATCATAAAACATAACCTGAAGGCTAAATTGGCAGTTAAAAAGGGCAGCTGGGCAGACGAATTACCACAGGTACTTTGGGCATATCGAACCACAGAAAGGAGTTCAACAGGCGAGACCCCATATTCCATGGCATATGGAGCTGAAGTTGTCATTCCCGTGGAAACATCCTTCTCTTCACCGAGGGTGCAACTTTTTCAGCCAGAAATCAACATTGATATGCTAAAATGCGGCCTAGATGAGTTAGAAGAAAGAAGAGAGCGCACGCAAATAAGGAATACTGCGTACCAACATAGGGTAGCCAGATATTACAACTCACATGTGCGTGAAAGAAGGTTCTCGCTGGGCGACTTAGTGCTGAAAAGGGTGAACCAAGGAACAAAAGACAAAGTTGCAGGGTCACTCGCAGACAAATGGGAGGGGCCTTATCAGATTACAGGCATAGCTGGCCACGGGGCATATCGCATCACTTGAGAAGGTTTTGGCGAACTACCCCGTCCATGCAATGCGCAGTACTTGAAGATATATTATCCGTAACTTGGGGGTCAAGTTTAGAATTGGTGTGAGCCTTTTATTTTTTCTTAGAACAGTTTTCGTTTTAGTATTTTTTTTTCTTTTTTCTTTTTTCTTTGTGATTATGTTAACAAAGTTGCAGGAATTATCCAAATAAAGAGTAATTTATTACTGAGAAATCGTGACTTGACTCGCCAATTACAAAGGGCACTCATCGACATATGTCAATACCATTGCGTAAAGACGAGTTTCGTACTCGCAGCAGTGAGAATAAGTGACAACTCAATGAAATTAAAGCAAGCCAAAAGCGACTTAGTCGCCATAGCCCAAGCTACAGAAATTGGGGATCGCCCCCACAAGGAGAATAAGATCTCCGGAGAAAAACTTGGTGTGGGCAAATACGTCCTGAATAAGCACCAAGTACGCCAAAACTCAGCAATGGCAGCTGAATAAATAAAAACATGTTAAAAACTTGGTGTATGGTCGGATACGTCCTGACAAACACTAAGTACGCCAAAATCCAGCAATGGCAGCTGAATACAAAATATGTTAAAAACTTAGTGAAACGCTAAGTACGCCAAAATCCAGCAATGGCAGCTGAATACAAAATATGTTAAAAACTTAGTGAAACGCTAAGTACGCCAAAAATCCAGCAATGGCAGCTGAATACAACAAAAAATGCTACAAAGTGAAACACTAAGCAAAAAATCAGCGAATAGCAGCTGAATACACAAAAATATGCTAAAAACTTGGTGAAATACTGAGTAAGTCGAAAAAAGCAGCTGAACAAAGAAAAAGTTTATAACTTCTTATAAATAAAGTCATTTACAATTAAAGAATTAAGAATGAAAATACAAAAAGAGAAACTGAAGATACAAAGATTAAACAATCCTTCAGTATGAAAGACACAAAAAGTCAACCAGCTGCAGGAGGGCCCTCGCTATCTTCCTCATCTGAAGGCCAGGCGACTTCCTCATCCCCTTCTGGCATAAAACGCTCATAATCCCTTCCAACAACAGGACCCAAGTCAGGCTCAGCGCCAGAACCAGAAAAGCTGCCCTTCTGACCCGAATAATAAGTATTGAAGGTACGCTTGCTGGGGATTTCTAAATGCATAGGGTGAGGTTCAGTCATGTTGTAGCGACAGTGGGCTTTCCAACGTTTTATCTGCTCTTTAATCGAATCCACTCCGCTGGCCATATGCTGTTGAAAAGACCGGTCGAAACGCCCCAGAGCCTTCTCATTGGAGTGATCCTTCATGGCGAAGAATTTCTTCGCCTGCCTCATGCCTTTTTCGAATTCACGCAATAAAAGCGCATCATAGGCAGGGGATCTCTTGAAATGATCGACCGATTCAACCTCCAGCACAGCCTTGAGATCGTTCAGAATAACTTCATGCGAGGACAATTGGTTGCGCAAGTCCAAAGCTTCACGCTCAGCTTTCTCCTTTGCCTCCTCAGCTAGTCGCTCAGCCTCAAAACGTGCTGCGAGTGATTCTTGATTAGCGGAGAGTTGCTCTCGCAGCGAACGAATCTCTTCCTCAGCAGCAGCTAATTTATCTTCAGCGACAAGTTGAGCTGAAAGATAGCCATCCGCAGATTCCCTCATCTGAGCGAGATGCTGAGTATGGATTTCCTCAGCAGAGAGTTTCTCAGCGGCCAAAATAGAAGTCTGTTCCAGCAGGCGTTTCACATCCCTCGAAAGGAAATTCCCTCGCCTGTAAGCGTCGGTCAACTCAGACATCATCTAAAAAGAAAAACAGTCAAGTCAGGAAACATACGAATGAAAAACGCAAAACACGAATATCGCAAGAGACTCACCAGGGACTGACAATCAAAGAAAAATTCCATCTTCTTGTTGCAGGATCTGCTCTTCATGTGCTCCCAACCCTCATCAATATAAACATTGTTGTTCATTATATGTGAGCAAATCTCTGCAGCCGTGAAATCTGAAAGGGACACAAACCCCTCTCCCTCACCAACTCCGGTTGGATCCACGGGAGGAACTTCACGGGCAATACCCGAACCTGACGCAGAAGCCCCAGTTTGCTTCGATGGCCCCGACCTATCAGCTGGCCCCGGCTGACCAGATGGCCCAGGCTGATCAGCAGACGACACGTTCGGCTCATCTACAGTCGCTGGAGGAGAAGCTGCACCAGTTGGAGAGAAAGCAGGAACATTCAATTTACTAACTCTTTCAGGAGGTGGAGACGCTACCTCACTCATCCCTTCAGCGGGGGCTTCAGGCACAGTTGGATGAGTAGAGGGAATTCCGGCGAACACAGGTCCATCAGCACCCTCCTCGTCAGAAGAAACGACATACTGCACGACTCTTGATGCCCGCTTCAAAGGTCGAGTAGTATGGTCAGGGGTGCCCTCAGCCGGGCGTTTTCCTCTACCAGTCCTAGGAGTTAGATCATTCGCAGGATCAAGAGGAATTTCAGGGACATCCGCGGCAAAAATAGGAGTATCACGGACTGGTCCTGAAACTCCAACTTTTTCTTTTCCCTTACGGCTGGAGGTAGCTGCAGGAGTGGTCGCAGCAGAGGTATTCGCAGCAGGAATGTTCACAGCAGCCTCTGTGTACACAGGGGGTTGTTCCGATTCGACCCCACCCTCAGGAATATCACCAACTTCCTCGCCATCGGAGGGATCGCCGCCATCCGGACTAGCAAGTCCTTCCTTGGCCGAACCAGCAGCATGTCTTCTACTGGTTGCCTCAGAATTCTTTACTGCCCGGGCGTGTTGATCGCAAACTGTGTCAAAATCGCACACTGCAAGAAAAATAAACAAAGTGTCAACTAACAGAATAAGATAGTAAAACAAAGAAGGAATGGACAAAGACTTACAGCGAGGAAGCCTTGCATGTAGGCGTGTGAAAATCCCCTCGGAAATCATTTTTTCCTCATCCAAGAGGAAGGACCTATCCCTTTCTCTCAAAGGGAGGACAGCTGCTGCGGCGAGGTGAGAAACCTCTCTATTCAGTAAAACAGGGGTCGCCTTCAACCAAGCTTCAGGCGATGTGAAGTGCCTGGGAACCTTCTTCGCCAAGAAATTGTGGCGACTACTGGCAGGCAAATCACGACCCCACTCGCCATCAACGAAAAACCAGCTGTTCTTCCACCTCTTGTTCGAAGTGGGAAAACCCCAGATGAACCCCTTTTTCTTCTCATCACCGGAGATTTCTACTTGACCGGGGTTCGCCACGCCCTCAGGGATCCAGCTCTCCACGGGCGAAGAGATAAGGAAATACGTACCACCATGGCCCGCCTGCCTTAGCGTGTAAAAATGGCGGATTTCACGAGGAGTAGGGGGCCCGTAACCCTTCAACTTCCACATGAGGCACAGGCACATCAATATTCTGTAGCTATTTGGAGCGAGCTGTGCCGGCGCAATTTGAGCCTCCGCAAGAAATCTGGCGATGAAAGGCTGAAGAGGGAGAGTCACCCCACAGCTAAGCATGGCCCCGTAAATAGCGACTGTATTTTCGGGAGGATTCCACACAGCCCGGTCGCCAGGTAAAATGAGATTCACTGAGTCTGGCAGGTCAAAACGACTCTTGTATTACGAAGCTCAACCTCGCCGACCACATTTACCTCCGTATCAAAAGAACACGGACGGTTTGGCGAGAAGCGTAGCCTATCCCTCTGATGGTCTTCAACATCGGAGTTAACAATCGTCTGCGCATCCAGCAGAGATTCACGTGGAACCCTAGAAGCGCGTCGTCTACTGCTTGTTGGTCTAGAAGATTTCGGCATTGTTGGAGAACCGCTGTTAGAAGATGAAGGAGAGATGTTAGGGATAAAAACATCTCCAGAAGACGGAACATAAACAGAAATTGGGACCGAAGAATCTGGACGAAAATTACGTATCAGAGATTCGATTTTGTCCGCAGTACTTTTATCACCAAGCTCCATGGCTTGCATCATTCGATTAAAAAGAGAAGAGCGTAAAGAAGGGTCCATGGGAACTCACCAGAAAACCCTAGATTCGTGAAAGATTCGTAGAGAGGCAGGAATAATCGATTCCGGTAAACCGTCTGATAAATAGAAAACACAGGGAAAGGACTGTAGCAAGCACTCGAAGGAACAAGGTAGATAAAAACGAAGAATCAAACTGTTCTTTTTTGCTCTGAGAAAACCAGTGGAGAAATAAAATAGAAAGAATGAAATGGAGAAAAGGAAACGATCGGGCCTTAAAAAGAGGGAGTTTCGAAATTCAAAAAAGAAAATCAAGTAAAAGGATATGCAATTAATGAGAATGACAGCCACAGTGACCAGCCGCAATAGTCACCATCAGAAAACAGACATGTGGCATCTCGGGGAAAGCCAAGCGGTCAAAATGTCTCTTCGTCCGTCAGGTAAATAGGTGCGTCAACAATTATGTGGACCAAGTTGAAAGCTTGCACCAGAAGAATCAATTAATCAATACAGCGCGTGACAAAAAGGAAAGAAGGAGGTATTACAAAATGCATCGAAACCTTGTAAGTATAAATATAAATACTACTCGCAGAGACAAACGAAGTAAGAAGAACAAATCATTCGTCCAGCTCAGAGTATTTATGGGGGTATTGTTGTATGCATAAATTCGCCAACCCGACACGTCATCAAAAAGAGTCAATAAAGATTGCCACGTCACTCATTGACCGGGTCAATAAAGGAAATGTAACAAGTCAATGTCAAAGTACCTCGAAACCAAAAAGGTCAGAAACACGCTCGCCGAAACTGGATATGTACTCGCCAAATTTAGATATATGGTTGCCGAAGAAACGAAACCCAGAAATAAATGTACTCGCTGCACTAGCATACTGGGCCTAAACCGACTCGGCAGAAACACAGAAATAAACCCTACACTTTAGAAAACCCATAACAACAAGGAATCAAGGGGGGAAAAGGAGAAGACCTATCTGTATCCGCAGCAACGTGGGATTCCCAGTACGAATCTGAAAGGAAATCCTACTATGAGCAGGACTAAAATCAAGGGAAAAACCCTAAATATCATGTATAAATAGAACCACCTATCCCACGAGAAGGGGGTGAGAAAATCGAGAGAAAAGAGAGCAACTGTAAGAGAGATCTAAGCGTGTAATAAGGCAACGAAAACCTAGTATTATTTTTCTGCCCTCAGGGGCGCCGTGGTTTTTTCCCATTCAAGGGTTTTCCACGTAAAATCTGTCTTTTGCATGCGTTCTTAATTTTCTTGTTTTATATTAATTGATATAATTGTTGAGTGCGTGGCAATCCAAATTTCACCGTCAACAATAGTAATGACCTAAACACACTTTCGAAAACAAATGGTTAGCATTAATGAGATTGGTCATTATTGAGGCTTGAAAGCATTACCCAAATTCATGAGCAACTCAATCTATTCCCTAGCTTATATTAATTGATTTTATCATCTCTCTTATCAAGATTGTTGAGTCTTCTATTTTTCATATCATTTTTGTATGTTTATTTTAATTGCAATTTTATGGGTTGTAAAACCCAAACAACTATCCTCTTTCAATGATTTATTTTATTGTTTAAGATTAGCCAATTAATCCAATACATTCTCCATCTCCCTGTGGAACGAATCTTGCTTACCACTTGCTAAAGAATATTATCTTAAAGGATTTTTAAGTGGTTAAAAATACGGTTTTCAAAAGAACATAAAACATCATTTTGTTGAGTAACAAACGGCCTCATCAATGAATGAAAATAAGTTTCGTGCGGATAAAAATGAACAAAAATAGAAGAACTTTGCTTACCTTACAAAAGATTCCAACTGGAATTGCTGGAGGATGAACTGGTTTTAATAAAGATCTTTAATGATCGTAAAAAATAAAATTAAAAAAATGTACTTGTGTTTTGAGAGTAAAATAATGAGGCAGTGGAAGAGTTTGGTTAATAAACTTATGCTTTAACAACAATTGCCACGTGTCACAAATGCTACAGTTACCAATTAACCAAGGTAACTGCCATCGTTAATTTGAAATTCAACTTGATCAAAAGTGCGTCAAAATTGAGGCGTCACGTCAGCCCTAGGAAACTGTACCAATGAAGTCCCATCAGTTGACCTTTCTATTCTCAGAGCATACGAAACATCTGACGCCTTGTCGTGGCAAAATTTGAGGCTTCTGAGTTTCATACAACTCGTTATGTTCAACCCGAGTGTTGGCATGTATTCGACTCCTTGTCGAACCCACGCTCGACTCGACGAAAAACACACTCTCTAACTTGGAGATTTCCTCTTTATAGAGTGGGGGACAAACTATAGTAGCCAAAAATGGCATTTTACTTATGATAAACACGAGTGTTGCTAGGATTCAACCCACAACCACCCTTGATCCAATGTTGTTATTGTAAGAATGATAAATGAGTTTCCATTTGTGGGTCTTTAAAAAAAAATAAAAAAATTACATGTGTATGGTGGTTCATTTTTAAAGTCATTTATGGGTTGGGTTATTAGTGAGCCTTTTAAAAAAAAAAAAAAAAAAAAAAAATTATATGTGTATTGTGAGCTATTTTTAAAGTTATTTATGAACTTATTTTGTTTAAAATCTTATATATGGACTATATTTTAGAATCAAAATTTTTTAAGAGTGACGATATTTACATTCCTCAAAAACTGTATGTACACACCAACTTAGTATGTTTTTGAAAATCCAATAATACCCTTGAGTAAAATTACCAATAAGAATAAATAATTTGTAAGTACACCCACAATAATTATTAATTAGTTTCCTATTTTAATATCTTGTAAAAAAAAATGTTTCCTTTTAATGATTTGATATTAACATATATCATTAAAACTTCTTTCCATTTTCTTAAACCCTAGATTCTCTTTTAAAATTTAATTTTAAATATATTTTCAATTTCTTTTAAGGAGATGCAAATTGACTACTAGAGAATGAATCAAAATTTTTCCAAGTTGGTTGTAAAACAGCAAGTATTAAATTATTTTTATTAGAAGAACAAAATCATTATAAATTGTTTTCTCTATAATATTTGTATTTTTTTTTTCTTTCAAACACGCCTTTCGACTTTGCTTTTTTTTTTTTTTTTTTTTTCAATATTAGTTGTTCTTCAATTTCATTAAATACTTTTCTACTTCCAAATCAATTGGTACATGACATAAACCTTACTTCCTTACAACTTTCACAAACAAAAAATGAATCTCCAATAGGAAAAACCTCAAAATAAAGTGATTTTGTTGATAGAAAACAGTCAAGAAGAAATGGAGAGAGCAGCTTGACACGCTAAGAAAGAAAAAGAAAAAAAAAAAGGAATTTGATTTTGTGAAAGGAAAACATGGAAGGGAAAGGAATGAACAATGATAGATTTTTTTTTTTTTTTTTTGAAATAACAGTGATAAAATCATATAATTAAAGATAATAATAAAATTTCCAATTTTAAGTAATAATAAAGTTGATTAGATAACATAATAATTTATGTCGGTGGTGTACACCTACAAAAAAACAATTACATTATAATTAAAGAAAGAATATTTTTGACATTAAGTGGGGTTTGTTTACAAACTATATAATTTTTTAAAATTTTGATTGGTGTGATTATGAAAGGTATGTATATACAGTTTTTAAGGAGTGTCATTATCGTCATTCATTTTTTTAATTACAATTTGGAGGCTCTTTACAATCGGATCTCATAATGGTTGCCTCATTGGGCTTCCCTAGGGCCGGGCCTGTAATTCAGAATCCATGCCCTCCATTTCTTTCTTCTTTCTTTTCTTCTCGCTGCTCCCTCTTTTCTCTCTATTTCTATTTTTCTGTTTTGGTTTCACGAAATCTCACTTCTATCTACTCACATCTCCTTTTATTAGCTCTTATTTATTTATTTATTATTTTTGTTTGCCACTTCTCACCGACTCACCCTCTCTTGACAGCTCACCACCTTTAATCTCAAATGATGCTAGTACAGCTGCATTTTTTTTTTTTTTTTTTAATTCTATTTTTTTTTCACACTTATCTGACTTAAAAAATGTGTCTCTCATGTTTGGGCTTGGGCAAACGGATTGTTGGCTCTGTTGGGCTTGAGTCAATTTTGTGGGATTGGGGTATTACAATTCTTCCCTCCTTATAGGAATTTCGTCATCAAAATTCACTTGTCTCCTAGGATTTTGGAAACTTACTCATTAACTTATTTTTCTCAATTTCTAAAAATCTCATTCATCTAATAGATTCATTGCTACTACAATAACTTGCACATATCTTATATAATAAATTTACTTTTTATTCCTTTCATTTTCAAATAAGTACAAAAATAAATATAGTTTATGGAATTGTGGGCTACTTAGTAAGTGGGCTAAGGAACTAACGTATTGGTTCATTGGCCCACTTATTGAGTATGTTTCTGCCACTGTGGTTCACAATGGTGGAATCCATGGTTCTCTCATAACTCCTAAATGATCTTTTATCCTAATAAATATTAGTGAAAATTGCCAAAACTAACCTATCTAATTATAGGAATTTCTTTTTTAACCACATGCATACTTTTAATTGTTTATAACCACTTTTTTGAGAAATTACTGAAAAACCCTCATATAAAAACCCTCATATAAAAACCTCCCCAAAACCACTGTTTCTCTCTTTCTCATTCTCTCCCCTCTGCTCTCTCTCCCGGTCATCTCTCTCTTCCTCCTCTCCATCCCGTCGCCGGTCGCCGGAATCGTCGCCCAATGCCGGAGTCGTCGCCGAACAGCCGCCGGACGTCGCCTGGACCAGCGATGGTCACGAACCAGCGGTGAACGAAGGCCTGGTCGTCGCACGAACCAGCGCCGCTGGTTCGTGCGACGACCAGGCCTTCGTGCGCCGCTGGTTCCTGATCGTCGCTGGTCCAGGCGACGTCCGGCGGCTGTTCGGCGACGACTCCGGTGTTGGGCGACGATTCCGACGACGTGATCTGCAATAAAAAGGAGAAATCAAAAAAACCTAAACCTAATTTCAATCTGAGGAAGAAGAAAAGGAAGAAGAAAAAGGGGAAAAAAAAACCTAAGCCAAATTTCAATTTAGTCCAGATTTCAAGTTTGAATATTTCTATTTTAGGCATGATTTCAAGTTTGGATATTTTCATTTAGGCATGATTTCAAGTTTGTGTATTTCAATTTAGTCGTGATTTCAAGTTTGTTTCGAGGTTTAAAAAAACACTATTTTCAGGGGTACTCTGGTAATTTATGGTACTATACTGAATTTTTTAAAAAAAAGTGGTTATTAACAATTATAATTTCAAAAATGGTTAAAAACAAAAGTATGATAATTTGGATGGTTACTATTGGTTTTCTCTCTAACTATTAAGGACCTTTATGAAATTTATCGATTTTAATGAATTTTGATTTGAAATTTTTTTATAGATGATAAGTTTAATAAAATCTATTTATATATAAAAAAAAAAAATTGAAATATTTCTAAATGCTACAACTATTTTTTTTCCTATCCAATTTTCGTCTTATTTTCAGATGCTTGATTTTTAATAAAATTGGGAAAACATAGTTTTAAGCAACAAACTATTAGCAGAAATTTCTGAAGAGATTAAAGTCTTGAACTATTAATTATGTTGTTCATTTATAAATAATCAATACTAAATTATCAGAGGCTACTTCATAATAATTAACATATTTTTCATTTATATATTCTTAGTAACATATAATTACACCATGGGTGTAACTTAGATAAACGATATTGGGGTTTGAGCAAATGATTCCCAAGTCAGCGGCTTAAATCCTACCAATAACCAAAAACTTCAACAACAAAAAATAATACTTGATCTAGATAAATACCGTAAATATATATATATGGAAATTATCCTATCAGTGCATCCTGATAGAATTATATAAGGATATTGAATGTGAGCCACTCGTTTTACATACTTTGACTTGGTATGTATGCACTTGTCAAATCACTGTTATAAATGAGTGGCTCACATTCAATATCCTGATAAAGTTATATCAGTGCATCCTGATAGGATCGGGACCGTATATATATATATATATATATATATATATATAATTACACCCACCACTATAATTTCTCAAATTAAATCATCCCAACTACTACAATAATAATTATTCTTTTTCTTCTAACAAAAATTTATTAATAATAATGGGCAAGGTTTGAATGGGAGAAAATTAATTGTAGAAAATGGTAAAAAAGTTCCAAAAGAAAATGGGTGAAATGTCAATTCAATTTCTATAAATACACAATAAATAATGACCAATAACTTAAAAGATTTTAAAAAGAAAAGATGATCCGTGACTCTCCTTGGAAGAAATTGTAGTGACTTCACAATTAAATTGCTAAATATGAAAATGAAGAACCGATTCAAATTAAACTATGAAATTTCACTATTATTATTATTATTTTTAACTTGGGAGATAATTTGAATTTTGGGCCTCAATAGTACCTATAATTTTCTAAGTAAAATTACCGATAATTTTGATTCAACTAAAACCAGGAACAACATAGTGCAGATCAGATTTGTCCAACAAGTAAAGCCAATATGGAAAAAACATCACACCAGACTCTGGGAACAAAATCGTCTAACTATCAAATGTCAAACCAGAACCGTCTAACTTCCCATTGGTGATGTGATCTAAACGCTGTATCATCTCAGCAGTAAGATGATTCTCCCAATCCCCAGCTTGACCTTTTCTAAAGAAGACACTATTGTTAATTACGATATCTAAGTTGTGGCTTATGTGAACAACATGTCCAGTTTTATTTACTTGCAAATTGCTCAAATGATCGAAACTACACATCCGAACAATTTCATCCACCACCCCTTGATTCTCTTCCTCTGCTGAAAAAGGCTGACCCAGAAACTGAGCCATTTTCTTGATACAAACCGAGGGACCCCTCTTCACTTCCTCGTATTTTAAGAACAAGATTTTTTACGGAGATTCTAAGCTTGCTTTCCAATAACCCAATACATGGTCCCAAAATGGTCCATTATTTGAAATCAGGGGTGAAACCATAATTTTGTTTCTAGGTGGGCTAGCTGTGGACAATTTCATATAAATAAAAAATTATACTATATAATAATAAAAAATCATTTTGATGGTGAATCTCGATGGTACAAGGGAATTTTTATTAATTAAAATACAAAAGTACACCTAGTAATTAAAGGGACATAATGACCCTTACCCTCAAATACATTTTCTAGCCAAGAAAAACACAAGAAAATAAAAAAGGAATATGCATGTTATGCAAATACAATAAGATCATACTTAAATTTTGACTTTTGAAGCTTCAAAGAAGTAAAAACATCTATTATTGAATCTGAATCAATTGTATCAGCAAGTTATTTTTCAATATAAACAAACCATACAATTCTCAAGAAACTCGTTATCCATCTTGTTGTGCAAATACGTTTTGACAAGTTTCATAACCGAAAATAAATGTTCTGTACTTGTTGAAACAGAAAGAGTTAACACCAAACAAATCAATCTGTTAATCAATTAGTAACATTAGTTTGACATGTTGACGTATACATTGTTCTTCAAAAATAATATATATATATATATAATTGTTTGACAAAAAATGGGTTGTTCAATGAATCACCAGAAATCAAGAGTGGTGCTATTGGCACACCCCCTACCGATCTATTTATGCCCCATTTTTTAAATTATTAAGTATTAATTTTTTTCCTTTATCAAAATTACTAAAAGAGACCTACATTTAAGAAAAAAAAATATTCTATAAAGTAAATCTAATAAAACCCTACATTCCTTTTCACAAAAAAAAAAAAAAAAAAAAAAACGTTCTTTTAATCGTTTTCTTGATTTTTTTTTTTTTTTTTTCATAACTCTTAAACCCTAAAAATACTTGTAAGAATCCTATTTTAACAATAAATCAAATACTTGGGGTGCATTAGACAGATGAGATATTGATTATTATTTAATCTCATTACTCTTTTAGAATATGAAAGTGAAATGATGATAACCAAAACAAATACTTAGTCTTTGTTTCTTGTTTCGTTTTGTTTGTGAGCTGCTTCGTTTTGTTCTCTTTGTGTGTTTTGTCTTGGGTTGCTCTGTTCTTTGCTCTTTTCTAGGGGCTGTTTGTTTGTTCTTTGTCTTGTGACTTCCTGGCATTTTCTATAAAGCTTGATGTTAAAAAAAAAATAAAAAAAATAAAAAAAAAACACTAAAAAATAAATAAGAAGAAAAAAAAAATCATTCATGGAAGGTGAGAGAAAGACGAGACCAGAGATAAAGAGATCTGAAAGGGATGGAGATATTAGAGATGGGGTTTATTAAGTTTGAAAAATAAGTAAAAGGATAGTTTTGGAAATAAATAAAATAAATTAATAAAAGCATTTAACTTTATTTAATTAAATCAAATTTTAAACAAGTGAGGCATAAATAGATCAGTAGAGGGTGTGCCAATAGCACCACTCAAAATCAAAACTACCATAACCATTCTACAATTAATTTTACAACATAAACTTAAAAATAAACAATAAAATAAAATAAAACTTATGGTTTTCTCTTGTCGACGTCTATATACTACTACAAATCCAAAAGCTATGAAAACTCGTAAAATTGAAAGTTTTGAAGACTTGGAGATTAATTTATAGGGTAAACCTACTGCCTTTGATTCGTTGGTAAATGGTTAAAATTTCCCAATTTGAGTTTTTAGTTGGAAAATGGTTAAAATTTCTCAATTTTATTTTTCATTTGATAAAAGGTTAATATTTTCCAATTTGATTTGTCACTTGGTTAAGGAAATACAATGGGCTTGAATGAGTTTGATGCTTATTTTTTAAGTTATTGGGTTTAAAAGTTTATGGGCTGTTGATTATGGCAACTTAAATCCATAATCGGATTTGGGCTGGGCTACTTAAAACAAAATAAAGTGTACTCAGAACTAAATGGGGTTTATTTAGAATTATTGAAAATTTTAAAAAAATAAAGGGAAAGTATCATTTTCCCACCTGTAGTTTGCCATATTCATAAATTTGCCCCCCTAGTGTCAGAAATGGTTGATATTCCCCCTAAAAATCAAAGTATTCGAATATATGCCCCTTGCCGTTAGGATTTCTGTTAAATTGAGGTTTGACCGTGAAATAGTGAGAGCAATCTTGTAACTCTGCTTGGAGGACTTGAATGGCAATTAAAAATTGAAGGGCAAGAAAGTAAAAAACAAAAGCAAATTTAAGATTTATTACATACAAATAAAACATGTGGATGAGATGATTGACAACTCACCCTTCCACTATTACCAGATGCCAATACACCAAAAATAGGTGTGGAGATAATTATAAAAAAAATATTAATATCAAAAATAATAAAATAATATAATTGTAAAAAAAAAAAAAATCAAATAATAATTGTGACATGAATGGGATTTTTTTTAAAAAGTTAATCAATTTTTTTTTTCTTAAATGGATCTCCACCATCCATCCCATATATTGGATGGTAGAGATTACAAAATAATTTATAAAGACAAAACAAAAAATAAAATCAACCAAATGAAAGAATCAAAAATCAAAAATCAAAAATCATTTAAAAAAAATCTCCATCCCTCTCTCGATCTACAAAAAAAAAAAAAAAAAAAAAAAAAAAAATCCCGATCACCACCATAAAACACAAAACCGGGAATCCAGATTGGTGAAGAACCCAATAATCACACCCGTCTCTTTCAATCCTAACTCTCTCTCTATCTTCTTGTTCTCTCACCCCAATTCTCTTCTCTTTTCTCTTCTCCGCCTCTTTTATTTCTCTTCTCTGTTTCGCTTCTTCTGTTCTTTCTCCTTGGCGGTTTGTGTTGATTTAGGGGTGGTTGCTTGATCTAACTGGAGAGTGACGACGGTGATGAAGATTTTGGTGTTTGGGGGCTTGGTTTGTGTTTGTGGTTGTTGAAATCGGTTTGATTTTGATTGGGGATAGTGATTTGATTCGATTGGGGCTAGATTTTGGGTGTTGTGTGGTGGTATGATTTTTTCTGGGTTTTGGTATTTCAGATTGATGATGAAAGTTTTGATGATTTCATTTTTTTCGGAGATTGATTTTTGGGTTGGTGTTTGATTGTATTGATTTGGTGTTGGGATATTATTATTTAATATTTATTTATTGTTTAAAATTTTTAAATATTTATTATTTAATTTGATAATATTTATTAATTTATTATTTAATATTAGTTGTTTTATTAAATAAATTATTATTAATAAAACAACTAATAATTTATAAAAAAAAATATCAAAAATAATAAAATAATATAATTGTAAAAAAAAAAAAATATTAATCACCAACAGTTACCTTAGGGGGTAAAAATGTAGTTTCTCTATCACCATCACCTATCAAGGGCAAAAATGTATTTAAACCTCTTTTTTCTGTCAGAGTTGCTCAATTTAACAGAAATCTTAACGTCAGGGGGCATATATTCGAATACTTTGATTTTCAGGGGGAATATCAACCATTTCTAAAACTAGGAGGGGCAAATTTATAAATATGGAAAACTATAGGGGAGAAAATGATACTTTCCCAAAAATAAATAAATTGCCAAGCCTAAATCCGCCCCTGTCAATAAATTGAAACCCCTTCACAGAACATCTCAAACGCCTCTTCTAGTGGAAGAGGTGGCTCTTCTTTGGGCCTCATCTTATTGGAGAACAACCACATAGAAAGTATAGAAACAAACACATCTTTTGGATCTCGACACACGTAAACGAAATGACAGCCAACAGTAGCAGTAACCGATTCTGGTAACAAAGAGAAAGGGTAGTGAATGGAGAGAAGGCGAGGAGGAGGAAGTGATTCAATTTCAGAAAAGTTGAGACAATCCAAGAAAGGAAAACAGTCATGGGGACCCGTAGTGAGCAAAGGGTGCTTGGAAAAATCGAAATTGTTTAGCGAAAATGAGGGCTTTGAGCCAAGTAGTGCCTGATTTTGGGAAGGTGGACAAGAAAATATCAGTGGGTTGAGGTTTAAAGTGACCATCTTCCATCAAAATCACAACTTTCAAAGGGCGGGTAGGTGTTAGCCAAAAGCCCTGGTATTGAACTAGATCGTTAGTCATCCAACCTTTTCTTCTGGGCAGCGTTGGGACTAACTCCTCAAACCTTTTCAGGGTTTTTGGGTACACATCAAGATCATGAGCTTCCATGTTTTTGGGTTTGGAGATATTTGAGCTACAAGCTGGCTTGGTTGGAAATAGATCCTAGTGATGATATATCCAACAAATGCCTTTATTTACAACTAATTACATCCCCTTCCGTTACTTTAGACCTTTAGTGACATCATAAACTTTTAACGGTTGACCGAGTTCAATACTTGAAAGTTCTAAAATGTCCCTTACTTTTACTATTGTTTATGTGACGGATCACGGATGAGACTTTTGATTAATTTCAACAATTTGCAATGGCATCTTTACAACTAGTTGTTTTTAAATTATAAGTGTGTACTATGTAGTCAACGGGGGCGTAGCTTAGCTGGTAGATGAACGAGCTTGGAACTTGGACAAATGACTCTTAAGTCAGCGGCTCGAATTCTATCAATGACGAAAGCTTTCAAACAAAATATCTGGTCCCGGATTAATAGATATTGTAAAAAAAAAAAGTATGTACTATGTAGACCAAATAAGACAAAATGCATGATTGATTAATAAAATCATAAAACAATAAAAAATTGATTGTCATGTTACACAAATTGTCACTTAATATTTATTAGATGGATTATATAAAATAAATATCTTTTTAAAAATAAATTATAAATAAATATTAGTTTATTAAAAACATGGGTTAAAAAATTAAATAGCACTATTTGAGGCTCTTTTTTGAGAACATGCACCAACTTACTAACTTAAGTTTAAAAGACACCATTCATGGTGAACGGACAAAATTGCCCCCCACAGTAACCTTCTTCACCATTTTGTTTTCTTTTTTTCTTTCAAAATCCTCTATCAATGGAAGTGGAACTGATGAATCAATGATACTGACCAATCAACGAACAAAAAGGCTCGGGAAGCATGAACTATATAGAAAGTCTCAGAGATACAAATTTTTTTTTAAAAAAATTGATAGTTAAAAAGGCTCGAAAATGTTTGAAAAGGTTCGAAAAAGGCTCGAAAAAGGTTTGAAAAGGCTCGAAAAAGGTTCGAAAAAAGTTCGGAAAAGGCTCGAAATGATTTCGTGCCTTTTTGAAATATTTTCGTGCCTTTTTACACTGTCATCGTGCCTTTTTACACTGTCATCGAGCCTTTTGGAAAAGTTATCGAGCATTTTAGAAAGGTTATCGAGCCTTTTGGAAAGGTTATCGAGCATTTTTGGAAAAGTCTCGATAACTTTTCCAAAAGGCTCGATAACCTTTCTAAAAGGCTCGATAACTTTTCCAAAAGGCTCGATAACCTTTCCAAAAGGCTCGATTAAAAAATTAAAAAATATTTCGAGCCTTTTTGAACAAAGTTTCCAGCCTTTTTATACAGTAATCGTGCCTTGAGCTCGACCCCCGAATGCGTTTGCGTAGAGCCACAAAACTAATTATCCATTTGAGGTCTGTTTTAAATCTCAGAAAACTTCAAAGTAAGAAAAAAATGTGTAAAGTAAGGGTATTTTTGTCCGTTCACCATAATAGGTGCCTTTTAAACTTAACTTATTAAAGCAGTGACATTGTCACCAAATCAGTTTAAAAAGGTGACATTTCTCACCAATTCCACTTAAAAACATTACTTTGACTATTCACATCCAAATAATATTAATAATAATAAATATAAATAAATAAATAGATAATATTTTTTAGTGTGAGTGGCAAAAATAATTGTTTAAAAAACTAATATTTATTTCTAAAAAGATTCGGTTTATAATTACCATTTAATAAATATTAGGTGACATTTTTGGACCACAGTTGGTGGCTTCGTAGTTTGTAACATCCAAATCATTTTTTATAGCTTTATAATTTTATTAATTAATTATACATTTTACCCTTGTTTTATTTGGTACTAAAAATTATACAAATGTTACGTAAAATGGCATCAAAATCGTACCTTTTATATACTAGGTTCGAAAATTTAATAGCACTATTTAAATAATGAGTTTTAAAATTATCACCAACTTAATAATTTAAGTTTAATAGCACCTAAATGGTAGATCTGATAAAAATACTCTTAAAACACACTCAGCAAAATAAATCTCGCGTTTTTTTTTTCCGAGACTTATTAGATATATTTGTAATTTTTTAGACTTACTGGACAAAAATAAAAAATTTCAATTTTTTTTGGTCATCTTCTTAATCAACCTCCTATATTGGGTTTCAAATTTATTATAGTGCGATGATTTTCATTTTTTTTGGACATTATTTTGCTTTTACCATAAGAAAGAAAGGAGTTCGTCCTCTGTTTTCTACTTTCATTTAGATATTATGGAGGTTTAATTTAAGCGATTATGATTTTTATAGGTTGAGGAGTCAAAACTTGGCCTGGGTACTCTTCAGGAGGAGGGAAAGTAGATTGACCGGAGAACGAGATTTGGTGGTGAGACCTCCTTTTGGATGAAGATATATGCTGATTAATCTTTAAAACTAGTTTGTTCTTGCTGAATTGTTATTTACTTTGGAGAGGGCATGTTTTCTACTTTTCTGTATTATATGTGTTGTGCTTTTAACTTGATCTATGAATGTGGAGAAGAGAGCAAATAGAATTATTTTATTTTTACGAAAATATGTGGAAAAAATTCTACAAAAAAAAAAAAAAAAAGTGGAAAAATATAGACTCCTATTTTGCTGATTTAGAAATAAAACAGACCAAGGTATGAATTTGCTGAAGGTAATGAAGTTATGGCTCTGTAAACATAGTTGAGAGTGCATTCTCTTAGGTTTTGTTTTTTGAAGAGTTTCTCTTAGGTATTGCTATAGCTTTTAGCATAATAATGTTCACATGCTTTATTATCATTTCCTTTTTCTTCTGCATCTCATAAGGAAAGTATTAGTTTTTTTTACTTGATCAGCTTCTCTTCTTTGGCATGGTAAATTTAGCTGTTTAGAGCACAACATTGGAGCCAGATAACATGTTGATGTGTTATTAGATTAATAGAAATTTAATTAGATTATCATTATTATTTTGTAATGGAAAGCTCAATTGGAAGTTGAAAATATGCCTTTTTTTTATTTTATTTTTTATTTTTTATTTTTATACAAACTCTATGCGTATGCATAATGATTTGGAATTCTAATAGTACACAAATTGATAAGAATAGGGGGTTTTACTTTCTTTTTTGGTTGGAGGTTTCAATTTTTCTGGAATAATATAATACATTGTTTAATTTTGAAGGTGCTATTCAACTTGGAACAATATTTCATTTGTTATAGAGTTGTTTAAGTTTTATCTTTCATGACTAAAATAAAATTAGTGCTCAAATAGATAAAGGTTGAAATGTTTCTAACTTGAGTTCCTCTATAAGTGGATAAAGACTGTGTTATTGAAGATTTTATTTTTTTAATTTTCTTTGTCACGTTGGGGTTGATTCTATCAAATTAGTGAATGGTATATTGGTAGGCATCCTGATTTATCTTGCTGAAGTTAGTTAAGGGTCCTTGATTTAACGGTAAGAAATTAAAATGTTCAACCATTTTCTAAGAATCTTGTTCTGTAAAAGTACAAGCAGATGGGGTCTACCAATGAGAGAATTGCTGGCTTAAGAACTTGAGAAAGTTGATAATACTTCTTAAGTTTTGGGAATGTAGGGAGAGAGATCTGAATAACAGAACAAGTTGTAGCAGGACTGAAATATTGTCATCAAAGATTATCAGAAGTTTTAGTTCTACCGTAGAGATCTATTTCTAACAATGTGCTAAGAGATGCTATTTTAAACAAGGCAGAAACAAATTGAAAATACAATGAGTTAATTAGGAAGATTTCATTGAAAATGCTAATTTGGTATCGCGTACTTTGTAGCTATAAATGAATTTTTTTGGAGTTATTAGCTGTTTGCCTATTGGTAACTTGATTTGATTAATATAATTTGGTTCTTTGATTAATAATCATATTCGCTGGACTAAATATTTCTTATTTTCAATTTTCATTCGATGCATAGTATTGTTGGGCCAATATGTTGATTTAATACAAACGAAACAAATTCAGGTTACAAATAGATAATGTGTTAGTTTTATCTGTTTATTTGCAGACTCGCTGTACTATTATGGCATCTGGGAATCCATTTTTTGATGATTTGCGGAACAAACCTGAGGTTATTGATCCTCCTCAAGGTGAAGACCTTATGGACATAAATGAATCTTCTGCGAATGATTCCACTCAAACACCAATAAAGCCTAATTTGACTGTGTCTAGTAGTGTACGTGAGCTCTTGGAATGCCCTGTGTGCTTAAACGCAATGTATCCTCCTATTCACCAGGTTTGTTTACATGTCATTTTGATGATTTTTAGTTTATTTCTTGGATTTGGTTAATGTTCATGCAAATATAATTTTGGTGTCCTTGGGAATGTGGGATCATTTGTGAATCTCTATAAAAAAAAAATAATAATCTCTGGAGCTATCTAATGAGTTTTTTTTTTCTAAAAGAAAAACCCATGTGTGATTTCTGTTGTAAAGTTGTGGTTGGGTTTTTGAAATTGATTTGCAAGTTGCTGGCTGGTGTGGGTTTAATTTTTTTACTTTTCCTATATATAAATAGATACCACCTCCAGTCTTACAATCTCAATTTGCTAATGAAGAGAAACAATAGATTTTTATTAGTGGATCAAAATTTTAGACATAAATATATAATCAATTGATACCTTTGTTGTTGAATAACAAAACATGGATATAAGTGAGCCGCAGAGCTTCATGCAAATGCGCTGCATCCTCACAAAGTGATGCAGCAGCAGTTGAAGATAAGGCATTGGATTACATGGAGGGGTGGGATAGGAAAAAGACCAAGAAAAAAGGGCATTTCAATCCTACTAGTCCGGGTGACGGAGTAGGAATGACGTGAAATTTTGACAGTTGATGTGTTTCGGCGAGGACTTTAATCGTGAGGCATACCCTTTTTTAGCCGATTTCCGTCGTTTAGGCCCCGAAAAATCCGTTTTTGCCGTTTTAGGAAAGTTTCGTTTTCGCAATAACTTGAGATTTCCAACTCCGAATCGACTTCCGTCAATTCTCGTGGGCTTAGGATTCTCATTAGTTTTATTTTCTACAATAAACTCAAATTTGCCATTTTTGATAATTTTCGTTAATTAGGGTAATTAAGCCGTTTCCTTGCCTTCCAAGGTTTCGGATTAGATTTAGGATTTGTTTTGCTTTAAATAGCCTTATAAGCCGCAGAGCTATGTAGTTTTTTATTTATAAAATTTAGAGTTTCTCTAATTATCTCCCAATTTCGGTATTCCTTGTGAATCAACGGATTTGAAGCCTAACATTCCGGTATTTGTGCGCGAATCAACAGAACTTTAGTAGGTTATTTTTAATTTGTTTCTTGCAGGCTTTTCTCGACAGACCGCTACGTCAGTTTGGTATCAGAGCCTAGTTCGTTCGAGACGACATCATCATGCTGCCGAGAAGACGTCCACCAAACCAAATTCTAGTAGAAGAAGCCATTGAACGTGACCGCATGGCACAGTTGGAGCGACATGTTGGGCAATTAACGGAGCAAATCGCAACGATGAGGGCCAACCAAAACCCTTTTCAGAACTTAAATCCTGAAACGGGTGGTGACAGTGACGAAAGGGAAGAGACTTCACAACCACAACGCCGACACAAGGCGCCTGAAACTGATGATAAAGCTGATGATAAGGCTGAAGATATCAGGCGTTGGGAGTCAGGGATGCGGACAGAGGTTCCAGAATTCCATGGAAGCATGCAGCCAGAGGAGTTCCTCGAGTGGATCAGAACTGTTGAAGAAATCCTAGAATTCAAGAGAGTTTCTGAGACAGAGAAGGTAGAGTTAGTGGCCACGAGACTTCGGGATCGAGCAGCAGCATGGTAGCAACAACTCAAACTCACTAGGAATCGTTCGAGAAAGCCCAAGATTTCTAATTGGGAGAAGATGAAACGAAAATTGCGTGGTGAATTTTTACCTCACAATTTTCAGAGGTTGATGTACCAGAGATTGCAGAATTTGCGTCAGGGCATGAGATATGTTGATGAATATACCACAGAGTTCTATCAACTATTGGTGCGAAACGAGATCCAAGAGACATAGGACCAGTTGGTGTCCCACTATTGTGGCGGATTGCGAACGTAAATCCTTGATATGATTAATCTTTTTGATCCAGTAACGGTGACTAAGGCACATCAAAGAGCTTTATAATTGGAGAAAACATTGTTTAGAAAATCTAGCAGTAGTCCGTTTTTGAGTTTCGGAGGAGGTCCTAGTAGTCGAAACAGGACAAGTGGAAACAATGGTAGTGGCGATAATACTGGAAACCGTTCAGGTGCTAGCGGCAGTTCAAATTCTAGACAACGAAACCCGACAAATAACGTTCAACCCCCCAGGGCAACCATGGGCGGATTTCGATGTTTCAGATGTGGAGAAACGGGTCATAGATTATCGGAATGTCAGAGACCAGCAAACAAGGTATTGTTTATTGATCCTACATAATTTAATGAGGAAGATGCGGAAATAGGTGAATATCCGCAATTATGTGCAGAGGAAATGGCGAGTGAAGAACTGGTAGATGGCGGCACATGAACAATGTTAATGGTGCGACGTACTTGTTTGGCATCGATGACTGAAGAGGAAGATTGGTTTCGAAATAATATATTTCAGTCTACTTGTACCATTCTGGGTAAGGTGTGCCGATTCGTCATAGATGAGGGAAGTTATGAGAATATTGTGTCAGCCGAAGCAGTGCGAAAATTAGGGGTGAAGACATAAAAACATCCAAAACCGTATAGGTTAGCTTGGCTGCAGAAGGGAGGAGAGGTAACCGTGTCACAGTGGGCATTAATCTCATTTTCTATGGGGTCCAACTACAAAGATCAGATTTGGTGTGATGTGGTGAATATGGACGCGTTCACCTGTTATTAGGGAGACCGTGGCAATATGACAGAAAAGTGCATCATGATAGGTTTAAAAATACTTATTCGTTTGTCTTTCATGATACTAAGATTGTGTTATTACCAAGTAAACCTTCTGAGAAGACGAAGTCCACTGGAGATAATACTAACTTGCTGTCTTATGCAAAATTTGAGTTGGAGGTAAAGGAATCGGAAACGGTGTATGTGTTGGTGGGAAAAGAAACAAGTGCTGAATTGCAGGTTCCCGAAGCTGTAGCTCCACTGATTTCAGAATTTACTGATGTATTTCCAGAAGAATTACCAGAAGGACTTCCACCCCTACGTGATATTCAACATCATATCGATCTGGAGCCAGGGGCTGTGTTACCAAACAAGCCACATTACCGTATGAGTCATATTGAGCATGAAGAATTACGAAAGCAGGTTGATGAGCTATATCTGAAGGGGTATATTCGTGAAAGTATTAACCCATATGCTGTACCTGCCCTTTTAATACCAAAAAAAGATGGAACATGGAGGATGTGTGTCGATAGCCGTGCAATTAACAAGATCACTGTGAGGTATCCTTTCCCAATTCCGAGACTAGATGATCTGTTAGATCAGTTAAGTGGGGCTAATGTGTTTACCAAATTGGACTTGAAGAGTGGGTACCATCAGATTCGTATTCAGCCTGGGGACGAATGGAAAACAGCGTTTAAAACGCTAGAGGGTTTATATGAGTGGCTAGTCATGCCTTTTGGGTTGTCAAACGCGCTCAGTACCTTCATGAGAGTAATGAACCAAGCCCTTCGACCCTTTATTGGTAAGTTTGTCATTGTATATTTCGATGATATCTTGATTTATAGTGCAAACCCTGAGCTACATATCCAGCGCATTCGGGAAGTGTTGTGTGTTCTACGCAGGGAAAGATTTGTTGCAGCAGTAAAAAAATGTGTGTTTATGACCCCAAAGGTGTTGTTTTTGGGTTATATTATTTCTGGAGAGGGACTACAGGTGGATGAGTCCAAAATTAAGGCAGTGAGGTAGTGGCCCCAACCGAAAATAATTACTGAGGTTCGCAGTTTCCATGGGTTGGTGTCATTTTATCACCGGTTCATTTCGCTCTTTAGCAGCATTATGGCTCATGTCACTGAATATATGAAGGGGTCAAGTTTTAGTGGACATCCGAAGAAGAAGAAGGTTTTCAGCGAATAAAAGAGCAATTGACAACAACCCCTATTCTAGTCTTACCAGATTTTTCTCAACCATTTGAATTGCATAGTGACGCCTCCAAAGTGGGCATATGAGCTATTTTGAGTCAAGCTAGGAAACCAGTGGCATATTTTAGTGAGAAACTGATGGGGTCTCGAGTTTGTTACAGTACGTACGATATAGAATTCTACGTTGTGGTCCAAACGGTAAAACACTGGCGACATTATTTATTCCACCATGAATTCATTATGTATACCGATCATGATTCGTTACGGCATCTCCATAGCCAAGATAAGATTTCTGCCCGACATGCTTCATGGTCCGCCTACCTACAACAGTTTACGTTTGTTCAAAAGCATAAGGCAGGTGTTACAAACCGAGTGGCTGATGTGCTGAGTCGAAGAGTCAATTTGTTGTCAGCCATGATCGTCCAGGTACCAGGTTTTGACTCCTTTCGTGAATTGTTTGATTATGAACTATATTTTTCTGAGGTGATGGCTGCTGTACGAGCGGGGGAAATTTCTGAATTTTTGTTGGTGGATGGTTTTCTATTTCGAGGAAATCAACTTTGTGTTCCCGATTTTAGTTTGCGTCTGCAAATTATTAAGGAATTGCATGGTGAGGGCCATGTGGACAGAGACCGTACTCTTCAGTTAGTCAAGGCATCCTATTTTTTGCCAACAATCCGGAAGGAAGTAGAGAGATATGTTAAAAGATGTCGGATCTGTCAATAGTCCAAGGGGAAAGCAACTAACGTAGGTATGTACATGCCATTACCCATTCCTACTCAACCATGGACAGATTTGAGTATGGGTTTTGTTTTTGGACTACCAAGAACTCAGTGGGGTTTTGATTCCATCTATGTAGTTGTTGATCGATTTTCCAAGATGGTTCACTTTATTCCATGCAAAAAAACAACTGATGCTGTAAAAGTTGCCCAATTGTTCTTTCGGGAGGTATATCGTCTTCATGGATTACCTACATCATTCGTTTCTGACCGGGACACTCGATTCCTTAATCACTTCTGGCGAAGCCTTTGAAAGATGGTCAATACAAGGTTGGATTTTAGTAGTGCATATCACCCACAAACGGATGGGTAGACTGACGTAGTGAACCGATCTCTGGGAGATTTGTTGAGATGTCTGGTAGGGGATAACGTCCGGTCATGGGATCTGAAACTTAGCCAAGCTGAATTTGCCCACAACCATGTTGTTAACAGAAGTTCTAGGTTCAGTCCTTTTCAGGTTGTTTACACGTTGGTTCCTCGCAGCCCACTAGATTTGTTGCCTCTGCCTAGCAGAACTAGGATTCATGGAAAGGCTGAAGATTTTGTTCAAGGGTTACAGGAGGTTCATCAGCAGGTGCAAGAAAATCTGTTACAATCAATGGGAAAATACAAGCTGGCTGCTGACAAAAAGCGACGTCATTTGGAGTTTGACGTAGGCGAATTTGGTTGGGCAGTCCTCACAAAGGACAGGTTTGCTGTAGGGGAATATAATAAACTTGCTACCAAGAAGATAAGACCACTTGAAATTTTAGAGAAGATTAATCCGAATGTTTATCGCGTGAAGCTTCCCTGCCACATTCGTACTCATGATGTGTTTAATATCAAGCATTTGATTCCTTTTCATGGCGACTCTTCTGATGATGATACTACAGGGAATTCGAGGACGAATTTTCTCCAACCTGGGGAGAATGATGCAGCAGCAGTTGAAGATAAGGCTTTGGATTACATGGAGGGGTGGGATAGGAAAAAAACCAAGAAAAAAGGGCATTTCAATCCTACTAGTTCGGGCGACGGAGTCGGAATGACGTGAAATTTTGACAGTTGATGTGTTTCGGCAAGGACTTCAATAGTCACCATCTTTAGTTGTGAGGCGTACCCTTTTTTAGCCGATTTCTGTCGTTTAGGCCCCGAAAAGGCTATTTTTACCGTTTTAGGAAAGTTTCAATTTCGCAATACTTGAGATTTCCAACTCCGAATTGACTTCCGTCAATTCTCGTGGGCTTAGGATTCTCATTAGTTTTAGTTTCTGCAATAAACTCAAATTTTCCATTTTTGGTAATTTTCGTTAATTAGGGTAATTAGGCCGTTTCCTTGCCTTCCAAGGTTTCGGATTAGGTTTAGGATTTGTTTTGCTTTAAATAGCCTTGTAAGCCGCAAAGCTATGCAGTTTTTGATTTATAAAATTTAGAGTTTCTCTAATTATCTCCCAATTTCGGTATTCCTTGTGAATCAACGGATTTGAAGCCTAACATTCCGGCATTCGTGCGCGAATCAACAGAACTTTAGTAGGTTGTTTTCAATTTGTTTCTTACAGGTTTTTCTCGACAAAGCTTCCGCTACATCACAAAGTCACCATTCATGTTGCATGAAATGTCTAGTTATTTTCTAGAAGGCCTTTTGGTTCACAAAATAGGTTTTCAGAGGTGCTTTAATTTAAAACCTAGAAATATATTACTTTATAGACTAATCAAATTCTGAATGGCATTATGCAATTTGACTGGTTTTTGGACATAAATTTGTATTGCTATTGTAAGAAATGTTAGGAGAATGTATATGATGTAATTTTTTTTTTATAGGAAACAATAATTTATTTCAAAATTAAGAATATTACAAAAGGTCTCTATACAAAGAACATAGGAAGTAGTGACACAACCCTAGTTGCTTGTATTCTCTCAATTGATGTTCTGTCTTGTTGCAGTGTTCAAATGGGCACACTATGGGCCCGTTTGGTGCGCGGGATAGGATAGAATAATTTTCATGGGATAAGATTGGATTGGATTTGCTGATATAGGATTGGATAAAATTTAATGCTATCATGTGTTTGGTGCAACACAGGATATGATTAAAAATATGTAATCATGTGTTTGGTGCATCACATGATAGGATTAAAATTAGGGAAATTATATTTTTTATTAATTACAAACCCACCCTAAGCCCAACCACCCACCGTTGATCACCACCACTACAAACCCATAAATTACACAGTCGACCACCACCATCAAGCACAGTCAACGGTCGACCACCACCAAGCACAGTCTTGTATCTACAAAGACTTGTTAAGTATGACAGTCGGGATCTACGACTCTTCCTCCACAAAATCAAGGCCTTGAACCCAACAGTGGTGATGATTGCTAAAAGAGAAGCCAACCACAACCAACCAGTGTTACCCAGAAATTAATCTAACTCTCAAGCACAGTTGACCACCACCACCACCACAACAACACCCAAAACCAAGATGGAATTCCAATTCGAATTCAACCTACAAAATCAAACGTTCTATTAAACCCTAAATCAACCCAGAAAATCAATTCGAGTTCCAATTCGAAAATCAATGGAACTCGAATTGATTTTGGAAGAGATGTTGGAAGACGAAGAAAGAAGAAAGAAGAAAGAAGAAATAAGCAGCAGCGAGGAAGGACTGGTGGCAAGGAAGCAGCTGCGGCGACGACGAAGAAGAAGCGGCGGGCGACGGCGAAGATAGCGTGGGCAGATGAAGAAGGAAGAGATGGGATTCATTTGAATCCCATCTATTTTCGTGGGATTCATTTATCCCATTAGGCTAGGATTCATTTCATTGTTGGGATTAATTTAACCCATCCCATTTGTGCAGCCAAACATGGGAATCAGACTAAATATAAGCCAATCCTATCTGATTCCCAGCTGTCAAACGGGCCCTATATGTTCTGGATGCAAGCCCAGGGTGCACAATCGCTGCCCCACTTGCAGGCATGAACTAGGCAACATCAGATGTCTTGCACTGGAGAAGGTGGCTGCTTCTCTTGAGCTTCCTTGTAAATATCAGAGCTACGGGTGTACTGGCATATATCCATATTACAGCAAGCTAAAGCATGAATCCCAATGTGTCTTTAGACCCTATAACTGTCCCTACGCTGGATCGGAGTGTATAGTAATGGGTGATATTCCATACCTGGTGACCCATCTGAAATACGATCATAAGGTTGACATGCACAGTGGTAGTACTTTTAACCACCGCTATGTCAAAACAAATCCACATGAAGTTGAGAACGCTACATGGATGTTGACGGCATTTATTTATTTTTCACTGTTTTTGTGTTAGACACACTTAGACACACTAATATCTAAGTTAGAATTTCTCTATTTTAGATATTTCGTAAAACATTCTTAATGTACATGGTTGATTGTGTAATTTTCTGGTCTTGTAGGTCTTCAGTTGCTTTGGTCAATACTTCTGTTTGCATTTCGAAGCTTTCCAGCTTGGTATGGCTCCTGTCTTCATAGCATTCTAGTGGTTTATGGGAGATGATAATGAAGCTAAAAACTATAGCTACAGTCTTGAAGTGGGTGGTAATGGGAGGAAGATGATATGGCAAGGGGTGCCACGCAGCATACGGGACAGTCACAGAAAGATTCGTGACAGCTTTGATGGTCTCATAATCCAACGTAGTATGGCTCTATTCTTCTCGGGAGGAGACCGGAAAGAATTGAAGCTTAGAGTGACCAGTAGAATCTGGAAAGAACACTGACCGGGTAGATTGGTTTCTCTTATTAGTCTTAGTGAGTCTTTTGGTCATGTATTTTTTGATTTGAAGGAGGCAAACTCTCTTTGCTTGTTCAGGTTGTTTGAATACATGAGTGAGAAGACATGACTTAATTCTCTCTGTCTACAATTCTATAATATTTATCTAATATTGTTTTTATCTCTTGCATTGCTTGCTCACTGTCAATATCTTCTCATTTTTCAAGAAATATTCTAACAATAATTTAATGGCCAAAAATGATATTTTAACAGGTAAAAAAAAAAAAAAAAGTTGAATATGAAAAGGGAATGATTTTTCAATTGCTGTTTAAACAAGTTTTATTATACTTCTCAGAGTTTCATGACACATGAACAAACTCATGAACACTGCTAATTAACCTAGGTATATTCTGGTAAGTTACAAAGAGTTGTCCCTCCGATTTCATTGTAGGAGATCAAGGCAGAGTCCCAAGGCTATGGAGAGATGTAGATCGATCGCCCTCCCTAGGTAGATAACTACATAGAGGGTCTCTACAAGTCTAAATATTCTTTGATTTCGTTCCTGTTAACTTTCCTTAAAAGCTTGTATTAAGACACATCACTCATTCTGTTGTGCTTTTTAATTCTCTCACTCATGTATCAGATGTGGTGATTTGTTGTGTGCCTTATCATTTTCTGTTTTTTTGTTTTTTAGTGTGATGAGCTGGTTCTATCAGATAGTTTTGTTATTTTTGTATTCTTTTGCCTTTCATATATACAGAGGCATGTACTATTGATTTTTTCAATGGGAATGGTGAATATTAATTCCTAGATATCCTCTGTTTTGTAATATGGTATCAGAGCTTTTGGCTCCGTTGCTTTGTTAGTTTTTTTTTTTTTTTTTTTTCCTTTTGCTATTCAGCTATGGCGAGAGGCTCTGGTTCTGGTTCTGGTCAAGGACCTCGCTCTCCTATGGAGGACACTGCTAGCCCTTATTTCCTTCATAATGGTGACCATCCCCGTCTCATCTTGGTTTCTCATCCCTTGATAGGCGAGAACTACAATACTTGGAGTAGAGCAATGCTTATGGCCTTGAATGCAAAGAACAAATCGGGCTTTGTTGATGGCTCTATTGCTCGCCCTACGACCACCGATCTTCTATTTTCGGCGTGGTCTCGTTGTAACAGCATGGTTACGGCTTGGATCCTTCACGCTGTTTCAAAGGATATTGCTGATAGTCTGCTCTATATATTGACTCTGCTACTGAAGTTTGGAAGGATCTTCATGACCGTTTTCACCAAAGCAATGGTCCTAGGGTTTTCCAGATCAAGAGACATTTGATTGCTCTCTCTCAAGGTTCACAAGATATTAATTCTTATTTTACTCGCCTGAAAATTCATTGGGATGAGCTCAAGGCTTTTCAGCCTGTTCCAGTGTGTCAATGTAGGGGTATGAAGACGTGGATGGATTACCAACATCAGGAATATGTTATGCAATTTCTTATGGGGCTTAATGAGTCGTTTGCTCAAATTCGAGCTCAGATCTTGATGCACGATCCTATGCCTCCGATTAACAAAGTTTTCTCTTTGTTGGTTCAAGAGGAACGCCAGCGAGCTATCAATTCTGGTGATTCCTCTGCTATGGAGCCTGTGACTTTCAGTACATCTAGTGCTGTCAATGCTGCCATGAAGACCAAACGAGACAAGCCCATCTGCACTCACTATGGTATATTGGGCCACACTATTGACAAATGCTATAAGCTCCATGGGTATCAACCGGATTACAAATTTAGGCCCAAATCGCAGCCCACAAAACCCTATGCAAATCAGGCTAATTTTGTTCCTCCTGCTTCTTCATCACCTCATGGCGCAGTTGATACCTCATCCATGACCTCTCTCTCACCGATGCAATGCCAACAGTTAATTACTCTCTTCAATTCGCAGCTTGCTCATGGTTCAGCCTCTCTCGGTGAAACACAGCCACCTGAACCTTCCATATCCAATTTCACTGGTATTCCCTCTTTTCCTTTGTCTTCATCTCACTATATTCCACCATTTTCTTACGTCATTGACACTGGTGCTACGCACCACGTTTGTTGTTCTTTATCTTGGTTTGACTCTTCCATTAACACTCCTTCTTCTCGGGTCACACTTCCTAATGGTCACTCGGTTCCTATTTCTCGTATTGGGTCTGTGATTTTATCTCCTAGTATTAAACTTGACAATGTTCTTTATGTTCCCCAATTTCAATTTAATCTGCTCTCTGTTAGCTCACTTACACAGACTCTTAAATATTCTTTTAATTTTTTCCCTGATTTTTGTTCTATTCAGGACCATACACAGGACCGAACGATTGGGATGGGTAAACGAAAAGGGAACCTCTACTTTCTGGATTTAGGATTTTTTAATTCCCGTTTTTCTGATGTACGACCTGCTTGTAGTAGTGTTTCTATTTCCCCAAAAGAAATTTGGCATTATAGGCTTGGACATCCTTCATTTGTAAAACTTCAACTTCTTCGTAATGAATTAAAAATTCCAGATGCTTATGGTGTTTTAAGTCCTTGTTCTATCTGTCATTTGGCTAAGCAAAAACGCTTACCTTTTATTTCTCATAGTTCATTGTCTATTTCTGCTTTTCAATTAATACATTATGACATTTGGGGCCCTTTTCATGTTCAAACCAATGAGGGATATCGGTACTTCTTAACCATTATTGATGATTGTACTAGGGCTACATGGGTTTATCTTCTTCATGCAAAATCTGATGTCAAAAGAATTATACCTGATTTTTTTTCCATGGTTAAAACACAATTTGGGATCCTTATCAAATCTGTTAGGTCTGATAATGCCTAAGAGCTGTCTTTTTTAGATTTTTTCCATGCCAATGGTATCACACATTTTCATTCTTGTGTTGAAACACCTGAACAAAACTATGTGGTTGAGCGTAAACACCAACATATATTGAACGTGGCTCGAGCTCTTCTGTTTCAATCCCGTGTTCCTTTATGCTATTGGGGAGACTGTATTCTCACTGCTGTCTATCTAATTAACCGCACTCCTTCCCATCTATTGTCAATAAATCTCCTTTTGAACTTCTTTTTCACAAAAAGCCTTCCTATGAGCATCTTCGCTCCTTTGGTTGTTTGTGTTATGCCTCTACACTCTTAAGTCAACGCAATAAATTTTCCCCTCGTGCTCGAAAGGCCGTCTTTCTAGGCTATCCTTTTGGTTACAAAGGATATAAACTCCTTGACTTGTCCACCAATACCATTTTCATTTCTCGCAATGTGATTTTTCATGAAACCATTTTTCCATTTAGTACCTCTTCCAATTCTACTGTTTCTTTTGATATTTTTTCGGATCGTGTTCTTCCTGCACATCCACCGGCTTCAATGTCTCCAACCGCAGATGTTGTATCAACACCTTCTACTTCTCCTACCTCTCCATCACCTCGTCCACATCGAGTCACCAAGCCTCCCACATATCTTCAAGATTATCATGTTTATTTGGCACATAACCATGATGCTACAGTTGTTCCTTTAGCAACAAATTCTTGTTTTTATCCTCTGTCACAAGTTCTTACCTATGATAGGATTTCTTCCTCCCACCAAGCACTTACACTAGCTATTTCCTCTCATTTTGAGCCCCAACACTACTCCCAGGCTGCTGTAATCCCTGAGTGGCAGGAGGCTATGAATGCTGAATTACGTGCTTTGAAGGACAATTCTACTTGGTCTCTTACTGTTTTACCTCAGGGCAAACATCCTGTTGGTTGTAAGTAGGTGTATAAGATCAAGCATCATGCCGATGGTTTTATTGAACGGTTTTAGGCTATGTTTGGGAATGCTTTGCTTATGGAAAAATCAACTTATAGCTTAACTTAAGCAATAATTAACTTACAAAATAATTTGATAGGTGTTTGGTAAATTGGTTTTATAAATAATCAATTTAAGAAAAAAACAAGGAAAATGTGTTTGGTAAACTTTAATTGATTATGAAAAATTACCAAATTGGGCATGATTGTGAAAATGTAATATATTTGATTTTTTTTTTACATTTTTTCTAGTTTTTTTTTTTTTTTTTTTCCAGCTTCTTTTCCTTTTAATCAACTGGTTCTGAATATGTAGGGTTTCTAAACTTTCCAGATTTATTAATTAATCAAAAATTAAAAAAATCATATTTAAATTTTTTTTTAAATGAACTGAATCAACTCTCACCGAGTCAACTCGTTCCTTCTAGGCTCACTAGATCCACATCTAAAACTCAGCATCCTCCTCCATCAACCTCTCCAATTCCGCCTCCCTCTGACAATCCACCAGATTCTCGTCCTCGAGTGTGTCACCAGCCTCCGTTACATGGCCGCCGACCTCTTCTCTTGCAGCCGAGTTCTAACGATTGAAATCACCAACATTCCATCGCAAAACCAGTCGAAAAACTGGAGGAGGCTTCCTCCTCCTCCTCTGTCGCCGAATAATAACCAGTCTCTTCAACGACAGAGAAGCAGGTCATGGTCCGGTGATGGAGGAGGAGGAAGCCTCCTTCATTTTCACGACGGAATCATGAGATTTCGACGACTGGATCATACTGTCATGAATTGCGAGGTAGCGTTTTTGATTGTGTTCAAGTACTGTCGGAGGAAACCAGCGATGTCGACGTCTCCGGAGGTCGGTTATCCTCCTGCCACTGTCGCCAGCGACGATGGTGGCCACTGTCACCGGCAACAATGGTGGCAATAGATTTTTTTATTAAAATATTATATTTATATTTTTTAGTTTAAAAATAATTTTGACAGCTTGTAATTTTTTTTGTTGATAAATATTATAAAAATAATAAATTTTGAAATATTAAAGGTCATTGTTGTCTTTCAATATAAATAATGAGGATAATATGGAAATTTTACAAGTTTTGAAATTGCTTCTCCAATAAACAGCTTTAAAAAGCAACCCCCTACTAGCTTTTCAAAAGCTGATTATTGGAGGAGCAAATTATGAAATAAGTGGATTATGGAGTGTTTACTAAACACCTCATGGGTCATAGATTATAGAATAAGTGATTATTTTATAAGTTTAAGCAATCCCAAACATAGCCTAAGACCGGTTTGGTTGCTAAGGGATACACTTAACAGGAAGGTGTGGATTTTTTTCACACTTTTTCCCCTGTTGCAAAGCTGGTTACTGTTAAGCTATTGCTTGCTCTCGTTGCCACTCAAGGTTGGTTTCTTTTCCAACTTGATGTGAACAATGCATTTTTACATGGGGACCTCACCGAAGAAGTCTACATGTCTTTGCCACCTGGTTATCACAGTGAGGGGGAGCCATTACCAGAAAATACAGTTTGTCGACTGCATAAGTCCCTCTACTGGCTAAAGCAAGCCTCACGACTAGACCTGGCACGGTTCCGGTTTGGTTTCGGTTCCATACGGCGGTTTGAACCTTTTTTTTTAAAAAAAAAAATTAAAAAAAAAAAAAAAAAAAAAGACTTCTAAGTTCTAACTTGATTGTAACTTATAAGTTGTAGATTGTAATTGAATAAAATAAAATATATAAATGACAAATTACAAAATTAAATTAAATTCATTGGGTTATTATTTGAATAAAATAAATAAATGACAAATTACAAAATTAAATTAAAATAAAACTAAACAAAATGACAAATTACAATTTACATTTCATTGGGTACTTGGAAATTGAGTCATCCAAATTTTAAAAATAACATAAAATAAATAAATAAAATAAAATAAAATAAAATATAAAAAAATTGGGCGAACCAGCGGTTCGAACCGGAACCGGAACCGCCGGTTCCATTCCAGTTCGAACCGCCGGTTCGCCCAAATCTTAGAACCGGAACCGGAAATCCGGTTCCGGTTCCGGTTCCGGTTCGGTTCCACGGTTCGAACCGGAACCGTGCCAAGTCTAATCACGACAGTGGTTCTCTAAGCTTTCAACAGTTCTAATGGCTGAAGGTTTTGTACAGTCAAGATCTGATCACTCTCTATTCATTAAAGCTACAGGTATTTTTTTCATTGCTCTCTTGGTGTACGTAGATGACATTATAATAGCAAGCAATGACAAAGAGGCTGCTGCACAACTTAAACATTCTCTCAATGACAACTTCAAACTTAAAGACTTGGGTGATTTGAAGTATTTTTTGGGTTTGGAAGTTGCTCGTTCTACTAAAGGAATTTTTGTCAATCAAAGGCAATATGCCTTGCGATTACTCACTGATGTTAGGTATCTTGGTTGTAAACCGGTGAAAACTCCTATGGAACCAAATTTGAAGTTGTCTCAAGAAGAGGGATAATTGCTTGAAGACCCCATTGTGTATAGGCGATTGATTGGGAAGCTTCTATATCTTACCATTACTAGACCAGACTTGTCTTTCTCGGTGAACAGATTAAGTCAATTTCTAGCGAATCCTCGACTGCCACATCTACAAGCAGCTCATCGTGTCTTGCAGTATGTCAAGAACACTCCTGGACAAGGTATTTTTTTCTCTGCTTCTTCAGCCATTCAACTAAAAGCCGGCTAGTTGTCCGGATACTCGGCGTTCAATCTCTGGTTTTTGCATATTTCTTGGGAATTCTTTAATCTCTTGGAAATCTAAGAAGCAACATACTGTGTCGCGGTCTTCAGCAGAGGCCGAATATCGGGCTATGGCAAATGCAACGTGTGAGCTTGTTTGGCTGAAGTCTTTACTCATAGATTTGCATATTGATCATTCGACTCCGGCATTGCTATTTTGTGATAATCAGGCAGCTCTACATATTGCAGCTAACCCTGTGTTTCATGAGCGCACAAAGCATATCAAGATAGATTGCCATGTCGTTAGAGAAAAGATTCAAGGAGGTTGTTTGAAGACGTTACATGTGACTTCGCAACATCAGCTAGCTGATATTTTTACTAAGGCTCTTCATCCAACCCAATTTGGTTTTCTTCTTGGCAAGTGGGAGTTGAGAATATATACTCTCCATCTTGAGGGGTAGTATTAAGACACATCACTCATTCTGTTGTGCTTTTTAATTCTCTCACACATGTATCAGATGTGGTGATTTTGTTGTGTGCTTTATCATTTTTTGTTTTTTTGTTTTTTAGTGTGATGAGCTGGGTCTATCGGATAGTTTTGTTATTTTTGTGTTCTTTTGCCTTTCATATATATAGAGGCATGTACTATTGATTTTTTCAATTGGAATGGTGAATATTAATTCCCAAATATCCTCTGTTTTGTAATAGCTTGTTTGAAGCAAAGGCAAATAAAGACTTCATGGCATATGCTGAAAACCATATTTTTAGAATAAAAATGGTAAAAATGTATCTGATAGAATAACTGCAAATGTCAACAAAATAAAATGTTATATATATATATATTTTTTTACATTACAGTAGAACCCCTATAAATTAATCTCCTATAAATTAATATCCTCTCTAAATTAATAAAAAATCTCGGTCTCGACTCGGGCCAGTGTAAAAAATTAATAAACCCCTCTATCGTAATAATTAATAATTTCTTTTTGAAACCTAGTGTAAAATTTCGGTTCCGACTGTCGCATAAATTAATAATTTCATAAAAGTACAAAATATATTATAAATTATTCAAGAACTAGAAAAGTATTTCAAGATACTAGTTTGCACTAGGTCACTATGTTTGATATTTTTGACTTCAGACTTCATCCTTCATCTTTTGAATTGTCCTCAAGAAGCTATTATCGTCACCTTCTTGTTGTAGTCAAAAGGTTTCAATTAAATTTAGCATTTCAACAACTTAACCTTACTTGTAGAGATTTTAGGTACCTTATGACTATCGTCGTCGTAATCTATCTCAACCACATCATCATTATTCTGCCTTGTGATATCATTGATGATAACCTCTTCAGTTGGAGTGTAACACACTTCTTCAAATTTGGTGGTAGATAGTGCATTGTGATGTTCCTGAGTTTGATGTGATTAGGTAGCTCTATAAATGGTACATGGGCATTGCAATTGTCAAGGAGAAGCAAACCTTTCGATTTGCCACGGGCAGTGCCATTGCGATTAGGAATCCTAAAAAAAAGGAACTTCCCTTGAAGAAGAAAACCGACTAAACAAGGAATCGAAAAGAAACCTTCCCTAAACAAAAAAACCAACTTCTACACGTTTTTTTAAGACAAAATAACACTTTACAAGGTCAAACCCTTCAAATTAATAACCCCTCTAAATTAATACTCAATGGTAGGTCCCAATAATATTAATTTAGATGGGTTCTACTGTATAAGTTTATAACCTATTATTATTCAACACTAAACCCATAATTTATAAATATATTAATTTTATTAAATATAAATAATAGTAAGGAATTAAAAAAAATATATCTTTAATAAATTTTGAGAAGAACCCATAATTTAGAAATAGTATTAATTTGATTAAATATAAATATAATAATAAATTTAAAAACAAAAACAAAATATCATTAATAAATTTTAAGAAGAAAAAGAGAAAAAAGGAAGAAAACAAAATCGTCATTTTAAAAAACAAAACAGAACATAAGGAAAACATGTTATTTTCTGTGTTTTCCATGTTATAACACTAGTTTTGTTTTCTGTATTTTTTATACTTTTTGAAAACAAAATGAAAAACTACCAACAGAGCTGAAATCCTGTTATCGGACGGCTCCTAGGATTCCTCAGCCCACTAATCTATTCAAAGTGGATCCAATAGCCCTAAGCCATCTTTAAGTCCATTGTCAGATGTCTGACAACATTGACCAATTTATCCAAAAATGGAGAAAATCTTGTATGGGACAGTCACAGTAACAGTTGAACAGAAAGCAACAGCAATAGTTCAATTGAAATAGCAAGTGAATAATACTAACGGGAGCATCTTACATAAATGAGGCGAAGTTGGAAGAAGATGATCATGATCAAAATGCCGTGATGACAAGAATGACAAGAATGGTGAGGATTGTATTGACAAGAAATAGAAGGAGGATCCCATTAGCAATACTTGTATATTTTAACGTGCAGAGTTTCCAAAAATGTTCATATGGAAAATGTTCGCAAAGGTGCACATCATTCACGATTGTGATTCAGGGAGCTCTAGACGAAAGTAAAGGTATCACTCGACAGGGAAAGGCTTCCATTTTGGAATGTTTATGTGTGTAATATGTTTTGGAAAACTGGAAATGTTGGTAGCTTTGTGGTGAATCCAATTCAACAGTTTGTTTGTTTGCAGTGTTTAATAGTTTTGCTGGACAATGCAGTTTATAGACTTAAAATGATTTATATATACTTAAACACTTGGTGATTTATTTTACCATACAAGTTGATACAACAAACTACTTTTACCTTTTTTTCAGCTTTGGAGCATTTACATTAACTAACAGCACATTGTTAGTCGGACAATTCTCACCTCTTCTCACCACATAAACAGGTAGCAGCTTGGAGTGCAAAGTATGTTAGTATGATGTCCGCACCAGCCCGCCGGAGGCACATCAATGACTCCATCATAACTCTCTCTTCGTCAATCATTTTGAGAACCCCGCCCGCCTTGATCATTGAATATTCCCCCGAAACCTGGCATCACCAAAGAAGTGATTAAAACAAACTCGAACAAAAATGTAGCTGAAATTAAAGTAAAACAAAAAGGAAAGTGTGGATGGACTATGGATGATAAATTAATAAAAGAAAAACAGGACTTTTTAAAGGAGATTCAACAAAACTCTGTGTATTGTCTAAGTTCACAGCTTAAGAGTTTTAATCTGACAATTTATAGTAATTATACTGTTATATTACAAGGGATGGGATCTAAAACTGTCCTTAATATTTTTTACCTCCTTATGTCCCATTGTATGTTTCTTTAAATTTCTCATTTTTAATATTTATGCAGCGGGGATGAAAAAAAAATGTGTATCTTTTGATTATTGCATAGCGTATAATTCAATAATAGCTCAAGAAACATGTCAGTTCCGAAAAACAAAAGCGAAAAAACATGTACTCTAAATTGATATTTTTTACATCCAGCTATTGAGTACCTGGTATGCTGCAATTGGCAGGGGAGATTTATCTCTGAGTAGTCTTATGATATCCAAATAAGGAAGGCCCGGTTTCACCGGTGACCAAGTAACTTCAGCATTAGAGGAGGTTATATCACTTAGATATTCACAAAGTTCTAATGACATCAATACCAACCAAAAGGATGTCAGATTCATCTTCACGGGCCTCAACTAGAGCCTCTCTGTAATTTGCTGGATTCATCTAATAACTTTTGTTTACAAGCCACAACAATATACAAATGTGAGAATCAGGAACTCTAAATAATAATTTTTACCATACATTTTACAATTAACTGCATACGTTTTTTTGTCTCGAAATGGACCATAAAATGAACTTGCATACCTGTTTGCAAATCAAACAATATTTCTATAAATGCTAAAATCACTCTTCCAAGTTACTAGTAGAACCATGGTGCTGCCTTCTACATCTAATCATGTGTGATACCCCAGATACAGCATATAATCATGAATAAATTGACAAAACCAATGAGTAACTAAAGGATTTCCAGTATTTTATGAATTATAAAGCATCTATTCAGCAAATTCTCCCTCTCACTCTCCCTGTTCTTTCTTTTATACCATGTTCATTTTTGCTTGCTTGCTCTTATCATTATTTTCTTCTTTTGGTGATGTGATAAATTTATAAGTATTGTTTGTTCATAGTGACTTCGAGCTTATTGTCATTCAAAATCAATAACTTAAAATATTTACAGCATTCCGGCATTCCCTCTATTTCTTTAATATTCTATGATTTCTAAACACAATTGCAGCATTTTTCTTGTTAAAGTATAATATTATTCTTTGCAATGGTAATATGGTATCACACTTATACTCGCTTTATTCATAAAATATGAGGCACGAATTTGAAAATGAAATATTAGGAGAAGATAGATAAATCATATATTTAAATTACTTCACTGTATAGGACATGATAGAAACATGCTGAAAGCCTTCACCATCAAGAGCTGCTTGAATTGCTCCTACACGACCATCCATCATATCACTAGGACTCACAACATCTGCTCCAGCTTGGGTCTATTAATGTAGAGTAACACCAACTTAATCAAGACCTAATCAGGTTAAAAAGTGCAGAGCGCATAGAACAAGTGAGAAGCAGATATATGTTGGCTGAGTACCACTATACTCAAAACCTCTTTTCCGATATCAAGGATAGTATAGCATATGAGTATCTCGATGTTCGAAATCACATAAAACTACTATTTTAAAAAGAATTCTCACCTAATCAAGCAAACTTGAGGTTAATGGAGTTCGATAGTTAATTGGATAATAATTTTGAGAAAGCCTGTCACACTCTGATTTTAAAATATAATAGCAACAAAAATACAACTTACGTCTTCTCTGACAAAACCATCATGCCCATCAGAGGAATAAGGATCTAATGCAACATCAGTGTAGATAACCTAGTAAAAGAAAAATTAGTCAAAGAGATTGCCTCTATCCCCTATATAAAAGAACCCTAACATGGAAACCTCATTGCTCCAAAGGATAACACATATTGATTTGACTTACAAGATCAGGGTATTTGTCCTTGAGCAGGCGTATTGTGTGAGGCACTAAACCATTCTCATTGTAAGCTTCATCTCCTGCGGGAGACTAAGATGCAAAAAAAACCAATTACGTTACATAAAAACTCTATTTTACAAAAGAAAAATCTAGATGGAGAATAGAAACCTTCAGAGCATCTGGAACTTTGGGGAATAGCACGATGCTATTGACACCAACATCCCGAGCTTTAGCTACCTATATCAAAGAATGCTTAACTGAAAAACAATTCAGCAATTCTCTAAATAGATTCCACTTGAATATTGATTGAAAAACATTAAGTGCTCTTTAGCATTCTTCTAGACAACCCTTTTGCTGTTTCTCCATAATGAGAAAAAACAAAGTAATCTATAATGATTCAGACAAAAAAAGTTGATTCAAGGTTTTTCTTTCTACTTGCAGATTAGCAACAGCTGAATCACCTCTTTCACGAGTCCATGCCTCCATCCAAGTCTGTAGCATCCAGGCATAGCTCCAATAGGTGTGTCTTCTTCACCTGTAAATTTCACAACAATTACCACGCAATGTTAATAAAATCTTGTGGTCACACACACACACACACAGAGCAATCTTCTGGGAATTTCGACTAGAAAAGCAAACTAACTACACACAAACACAATAAAATATGTAGTAATACCAACCAACCTTCATGGATAAATAACGGGTAGACAAAATTTGCCGGCGAAAGATGTGTTTCTTGCAATGATTCCCTCAATGCAGGGGACCTCCTATTACAACGAGGACGCCTAGTAAGTGGCTGACACAAAGCAGCATCAATCAGCAAAATTGTTTGGTCCTTGACATAATCCAGTTCAACATAAACTAATAAAAACTATATTTTATCAAAACACCTCAATTTATCACCATGAATTTGGCATTTCATCAAACACAACCCCATATTTACATAATTTTCATACCGATATGTTGAAATCGGAGGACAAATATTTTGATATATTTTGTGATATTTACTTAATTTCTCCTATATCTAACCGATATCGACATTTCCACTTAAATTTCCATAAATTTGAGCAAAAATAGATCAGACACTCACAAGAGCAGGAACGAGCGGCGTTCCAGCTGGAGCTGCCGGTTTCGGTGGCACGGGAGGCGCTTCTGGAATTTTGCCAGCAACAACAGCCGCCTCGCACTCCGCATCATTCAGTCCCAATTTCTTCACAGTTTCGCTTACTTTAACCACAAAAACGCCCTGCGATTTGACTGTCGTCGCCGTCAAACGACGACAATTGAACCTTGAAGAATTCACTGATGCTGTTGATGGTTTAAGGCCAACATAGTTCTGGCAAGTTAACGGCACAGGCTTCACTGATGGAGTTGCTTCTGTACACGGCGGCGCGTGAAATATCGTTGACGCCATTGATTCAGCTTAGGGGGTGTATTCAATTAGGATTAATTAGGATTCTTGAAGACATTTAAAGACATTTAAAGACATTTTTTAAGTGACAGATTTTTATGGATTTCTACAGACTTTTATAAATCCACATGGACTTTCATTGATTTATTTAGACATCCATCTCAGACTTTTATGGATTGTTTAGACATCTATCTCAAACTTTTATGGATTTGTTTAGACATCCAAGGATTTTCATGGATTTGTTATCTCTAACTTATATATCAATAGTAAGCTAATTATAGCTAATTATAAAAAAAAAACCTTTGAAGTTGGAATGACCAAAATTTGATACACCAGTCAATCTATATTTGCGTATATATATATTTCGAGGTTGTTGCTGATGAAAACAAAGCGATTGAATTGAATCCAAAATTGGCTAAGGCTTTCATGAATTTGTTATCTCTGACTTATCAATAGTAAACTAATTATAGCTAATTATCAAAAAAACCTTTGAAGTTAGAATGAGCAAAATTTGATACACCAGTCAATCTATATTTGTGTATATATATATAGTCTGAGGTTGTTGCTGATGCAAATAAAGCGATTGAATTGAACCCAAAATTGGTTAAGGCTTATCTGCGTAAAGGCACTGCTTGCATGAAGTGTAGATGAATTATTTTTCTTTAAAATAAAATGCTAATAAAGAGTTTTTCAAAAAAAAAAAAAAAAAAAAAAAAAAAAAAAATGGCTAATAAAGAGTGAGCATTTTGGTGTTTGATTGAAGGCTCTACAGATTAATTTGGTGTTGTTTTGTGCAATTCTGGCACGTAGTGAGTTTTGTACTTGTTATACTGTTTATAATTATGTGACTGCAACATATTCTCGCATATATAATTATATGCAGTTTTTTTTTTTTTTTTTTTTAATTCACAGAACATACTGGGGATGGAAGCTTATTATTCTCACATGCATCGGTTTTTTTAATTTTTACATATTAGTGCTTTTCGTTTCTGATTTGAGAGAGAGAGGGAAAACAAAATCCACCAAAATCTTTGGGGAGAAGGCTGGACATGTTATGACATTTGATATTTATATTTTTCATCATCAAGTCCACCAAAATCCATCAAAATCCATGACTTAAGAAAATCCTTTAAAATCCAGTCCTAATTGAATACACCTTGATTCTTGTAGACATTTTTAAAGTCCCAATTCAATACACCTGGATTTGGAAGGATTCTTTAAAAGTCCATATAAATCCTAATTGAATACCACTGGATTCATATGGACTCTTTTAAAGTCTTTAAATGTCCAAATTGAATACACCAGGATTTATAATGTCTTTAAATGTCCTCAAGAATCCTAATTGAATACACCCCCCTTAGACTCTGTCACCATTCATTGAATCATTCAGACATTCATCAAGAAAATTACCATTTTAGAGATGTAAAAGAGTTTAGGGTGAGACGGTCAGAAAGAGAGAGGCCAATAAGAAAACGACAACTGGCATGAAGTAATATATGATTGGTTGAAGCTATGTTTTCTTGGTGAGCTCGGCGCACCCGATAGTTTCAAAAGAGGCTTATACGGAGGGGAATTTCGCAGGTAGCCAATAGGAGGAGAGATTGCCGTGGATGCGGAAATAGGATATCTAACGAGGATCAAGATCCTCTGCTCATTTTTAAACATCCATTAAATGGATGGGATTAATTTGTTTTATTATTTTCTCCCTACCGCATGACAAACGACATCGTGTCACTCTTAAAGCTTTTATTATTTTTTTCATTTTCTCTCTTCATCTTGATTTTCAATTGAAACCCAATTTCTCTCTATCTTCCTTCGTGTTCTCACATCTCGGCGTCAACTTGCCAACATCCGGTGACTGTCGTCGTTTCCGTTCTTCATCGCTTCCTCTACCAAATTGGCCGGTTCTTACCGCCGATCTAACAGTCGCCAGAATCTCACACATCATGTACCTCCAATACCAATTTTTATTTGGACAATTTTACCCCTGTCATCAGAGATTGGGATGTTTGATGATTGAGGGATTTGATGAATGAGATTTGTAAAATGAAGTTAAAAAAATACTCAGGTTACAGTTTTGTTTTTGTAGGATGTTTGATTATTGACCATTTTACATCTATTTCTTCTGATGCATTACATAACCAAACCAAATCCAAACAATCGATTGATCAATTCTTCATTTTTCACCTCTACTTCTTAGATTTTTTTATTTTATTTTATAATAATTGAAATCAGACTTCAAACAGAACAGTTTAAAAAAAAAAAAAACTCAAACTAGGATCTCTGCAATTCTGCTCCCAAATCTACACCTAAAACCAAAAGCCACATCTTGAATTTTTTTTTCTTTTTTTGGATCAAAAGAAAAATAAACAAGAGGTCAATCGAAATCTCAAATTTGTAGAGTTTCTAACAATTTTTTTTTTACCTCTCAAGCAACATGCTTCGACCTGGGCTAAGCTCCTTAAAATCAGGATTTAAAATCTAGGTTCTTCACAGGATTAGATTCATCATCATCAAACCCAAATCAATCATCATCATTCGGATTCAAACCCAAATCAAACCCAAGCCAAAACATGATCATCAAACCAAATCCAGATTCATCATCATCAAGCCAAAATCAAATCCAAGCCAAACCCAAATCCAGATTCAACATCATCTGGAAACCAAGCAAATCGAAGAAGATTTCAATGATAAATAAAAACGAAAATCCCATCTGGAAACGACTGAAAAACGAGTACTCTTTTCGACAAATAACAGAACCAAAATTCAAGGTCTGAAGTGTGTGGTTTGTTTGAGACTTTGAGTAGTTAGGGACTTGAGGGATTCTGCAATGTTGAATGGGAGAGAGAAACAAATAGAAAAAAAAAAAAAACAAATAATCTAAACGACATAGTTTGTTAGTTAGGACAGTGAAAAAAATAAAACAAATTAATCCTACCCATCCAGCCTTCTCTATCTTCCGCCCGTGGCCCTAATCTACGACATGATTAGTTCCATAATCTCTTAGCATTTAAAAATTATCAAGGTTCAGTTTGATATTGTTTTTTAAAAGTTAAAATAGACTTATTTTATAATTTTGATAAAAAATAATGTTTGGTAAAACTTTCAAAAGTGTTTAAATAATAATTTGACAAGTTTTGACAGTGATTTTGAGAAGTAAGTGGGGGTTACTTTTTAAAATTGATTATGAAATAATCTATTTTAACATTTAATTAATGTTTTAAAATATCATTTTTATATGTAAGTTAAAATCATTTATATACCTTATTTCACTTCAAAATTAATTATTATATTTAAATATTTATTTGATTTATAAAATCTTTTAAAAATAATTTTATTGTTCTTATAGATTTTTTTTTTCTAATTTAAATATTCTACTTAACTATTGATTTAATATATATAATTAATAAAAAAAATGAAGTAGGGTTATAAAATCATATAAATTTTAGTCATTGTAACTGATCTTAGCACTTTTGTAATAAAATTATCAAACATATGTATACTACTTTTGAGTTATACAGTAGTGTTAAAAATACAATTAATCAAACATCTGCTAATTAACTTTACGATTGATTATTCCTTCAGCACAGCTAACAGTGATTATTATAAAAGTTACAGCAATACCAAACTGGTCATAAATCTCACGTATCTACTTATCTTTAAAGTTGATTATTTCTTAAAATAATTTATAAACAATTATTTTTTTAATCAAATTAAAACAATCCCAAACATACCATAAATCTCTCACAAGCATCAAGCACAAGGTTAAAAATAGTAAAGAATATTGGAGTATTTGGTTAGGCTCTATCAGTAGTTCATCAGCCTTGCACTATCAGTTTTCTCTGACATTGTACTTAAGAGATTAATAATCGCACATAATCTAGAAATTAGAAGCAAGACATGTTCAGTTTCTCTTTTTCTCTAGTGTCAGTCTAATAATAAATTGACACCAAAATAATTCTGGCACTCTTTAAACGGGTCCATTTGGGATTGACACTAGATTTATAATTTGAGTTTAAATGACATCAAAGTATGGTGATAGATAAATACACCCCATTTTTTCTATCTTTTTTTCTCTAATTTATTTTTTCAAAAACCTCTGACCCCCATCAATGGAGGTTGAAATCCAATGGAGCTGGTCTGTTTGCACATCTGAAAAAAATAAATTTGAGATGAACACACATTTGAATTTTTTTTTGGGAAGAATAGACCTACAATGGATGTCGAAAAGAACAGTATGTTGGCACGTTTGATAAAAGAATTCGGGAAGGTGTGATGGATTTCGATAAAGATGTTGAAAAAATAATTTCTTAAAAAAATTTTATTTTTCCCAGTAAGTCTCAAATCTGTAAAGATGTCCAACAAATCTCGAAAATAAAAGAAAAAGTCTCGAAAAGACCAAAATAAGTCTCAAAAAAACAAAATAAGTCTCGGAAATATAAATAAGTCTTGGAAAAAATAAAATAAGTCTCGAAAATATCAAAATAAGTCTCGATTCTAGATATAGTTTTTTTTTTTTTTTTTTCCGTTTGAGATAGAGAAGTTGTGAGGCGAGAGAGAAATCCAAAAAATGAGATAGAAGATTTTTGAGAGGTTGAAGAAAGAGAAAAAAAAATAAGTAAAGAAGGGGCATTTTTGAAAGTAACTTATTTCGGTGCTATATAAACTCACATAATAAATCAAAGCCAAGTTAACCTTCTGAGATTGTGTTTAGGATCATGATTTACTTGTAATTGATCGATGAATATCCCGTGATATCCTCCTTAGTTTAGTACCTATATCTTAGCTTTCTATAATTGTGTATTGTCTGCTCCGTATATATTGCCACAAACAGAGAACGAAATCACATCTTACTATTATTATAAAAACATTGTTTTTCATTTAATGTTGATGTCCTTATACTTAATAAATTGGTTCTATTCTCAAAACTCTATATGGATTTTATGCCATTTAGGCCCATTTCCTCATAATAAATTATCAACAATAAGTTTAGAACGATTTAATTATTTGTTTTTAAGATTGCCTTTTTATGGCAAGTGGTAGCAGTGGTAGTGGTCCTGGTAACCGTTTCAGAGCAAGCAGTAACAGTAGTTTGGCATAGCGGATCCCCAGAAATTCTGTTCAATCTCACAGGGCATCAGTTGGTGGAAATGTGGAATATGATGCTTCAATTGTGATGAGACAGGCCATAGACAAACTGATTGTAAGAAACCGGATAAGAAAACATTGTTTGTTGATCCTGGAAACGGTGAGAGGTGCCAAGGTGGATGTGGAAATATGTGCAGATCTTCACCTTGATGGTGAAGAAGTGTTGACCGAAGAACTGGTAGAGGGAGACTCGGATCCTATGTTGAGGTGCGTCGGGTGTGTCTAGCATTGCGGGCGGAAGAGGGAGATTGTCTGCGAAATAATATATTTCAGTCAACTTGTACCATCTTGGGGAAGGTGTGCCGATTTGTCATAGATTGAGGAAGTTGTGAGAACATTGTAGCTGTCCAGAAAGTAGGTGTGAAGACAAAGAAATATCCAAAACCGTATAGGTTGGTGTGGCTCTAGAAAGAAGTGATGTAGAGACAGACTCGAACCCACAATATTATGATGTAGGTGTGAGGGGTAAACAACTGGACCAAATTTCAGGTATTATGTTAGGTGATCATTGTAGTTAAACACGAATTTGTGATGAAATGTATTTATATAATTAACGGATGTTAATTTGAACGTTGCATTTATAAAAGTATGCGTTAAATATGTGATTACGCAAACATATATTAGAACTCATAATCTCAAGGGTGTAAATATAAGATAACAGAACAATCACTTTTTTTTTTATTTTTTATTTTTATAGATATTGAGGTCGTGCTGGTCATGGGAGGAGTCATGCATAAGCCAGGCTGAGCCTAGTTTTGAAAAATATATAATTTATTATTTAAAAACAAATGTTTTTAAAATAATTGTAAAATCATCTTTATTTTACTATAAAATATTAATTTAAACCTTATTTAATTACAAATTATACTCTTTAAACTCCCTAAATTTAAATGTAAAATCTCACAACACATACAATTCATTAAATAAAACTCAATTTTCTTACCATTATAATTATACAGGGCCGGCCCATGGGGCTAGTAAACCCAGCCATTTGCTGGGGCCCCAGTTGGCCCAATCTACTTCTTCTTTTGCTTGAAGTTAGGGGGCTCAGCACCCAATATATTTAAGTCTAAAAAGAGCACAATCTCAAACATTTAAGATCTTTTATTTATTTATTTTCTTCTTTACATCAGACCCAACTAACTAGTCAATTTAACAAAAATAAACATAAAGGCCCAATTGAATTCTAAATTAGCATTTGTCAAGAAAAAAACAAAACAAAACAAGAATTCTAACATCAAGAATTCTAACATAGCAGATTAATCGCCGCCCTCTCTCTCCGTCGACAGGCCGCCTTCGTAAATTTGCACTTCGGTAAGTAAGAAGAATATAAATTTAAACAATGTTTTGTTTTTATGTTATTAGATACGATAAATCTTTTTTGTTTTAATTTATGTGGATTACATGAATTGTATTTGGTAAATGAATAATTATTTATCTATTTTTTTATATTAATGATAATAATTTTTATATGGGACCCCAATTTTTACTACTATCATTAAATGGATGAGGCCCCAAAATATCTTGAGATGGCTCTGTAATTATATATGGTTATAAACTTATAATTTAGTGAAATATAACTGATTTATTTATTTTATTTCTCTTTTAGTTATTTATTTTTTAAAAATTTATATTTCTATGTTTTGTTTACATCGATAACAGGTAATATGAAAAATTGAATTGATTTAGCCCGGCCTAAAAAAATAATCCTAACTACACCATTGGTGCTGGTGCACTTTTACTTAATTTATTGGGGAATTTGAGAAGCTATATCTTGCAGGTATCAAACAAGATCAGGTTTCGGATCTAGGTTTAATTGTAGACAACAACTTCCTATCAGCTTAAGTTATTGTTAGAATTCTTAAATTCTATTGTTGGATCACTCCCTATCAACTTAAGTTTTTGGTTCCGAATAATTTCTAACATGGTATCAAAGCTTTGATTATCCATACAAGTCTCTCCACTTATATTTCTTCTGTAATATATATAATCATAATTTCCACTTATATTTCTTCTGTAATATATATATATATATATATATATATATATATATAATTTTTCTAATATCAGTTTGAACTGACAAAAGTTATATCAGTTTCTTACTTGTGGGCCATTAGATTTAAATACTTTGACTTGACTGCATGCACTTGTCAAAGCATATTTTAAATTCAATGACCCACATGCAATAAACTGATATAACTTTTGTCAATTCGAACTGATAATAGAAAGACTATAAAGATATATATATTAAAAGTGCTTAAATACTATTAAACCATTTCCTATAGACTTAAGATGATGTTTGGAGTTTACTAACACACATGACGATACCGGGTGTCTCCATCTATAAAAGAGATTTTTCATAGTAGTGAAAATTGCAGGACACAGTAAAGTAGATTTTTGAGAGCAGATGATGTACGCGTATCACTAATAAAGGATTTGTATAATTAAATAACAATATTTATCAAAATTGTGTATTTTCTGCCCATTATTATTATTATTATTATTATTTGGGTATCGAGGATCCAAGACTTCGTCCAGGCACCCATCCACCTGTCCTCCACAACTGCATGACACACCCATAGTCAACTTGTTGGTTCTGACGGTCTATTTGTTGGATGTTATGGACTTATGGAGTATGACAGATAGGAAACCTTGGCCCACACCCTCGGCCACATAAAGATACAAGCGGGTAAATCAGAACTCGCCTTCGTCTAGGTATAATTCGAACCACTGACATGTGGGAGTTACCCGTGCCTCAAGCCCATCATTCCACCAGCTAAACTAACGCCCTGATGGCTAACCATAATGTAATTGTTAAGAGTAGAACCAAGAACTTGAGATTTTCATCCCAAACCTTGAACCACCATAATTATAAGAACTCTTACACAAACTTTCTTTCTTCCTTCCTCCCTCCATCAACGATTCTCTTAAACAACGATGGCCCACAATTATTAATATGTGACTATATTAATAATTGTGGGCCGTCGTTGTTAAGTTTTTACTTCAAAAGTGGGGCAGAGAAAAATAAGAAGCAAGTCAAAGTTTTTGGTTCAGTCCATTTAACACATAAATTTGTATACGGCTGTCTCTTTTTAACACATTTAACCCAGAATTGGCAATTATGGCATTGAAAATAAGAACATGTGGGCCAACATTTTCACAAATGACATGATGATGCAGGGGAACCATTACTTTTAAACAGATCATGTTAATATAAATCCTTATATTAGAGTTATGAATTTCATTTGTATGGTATAATTATAAATTTTGTAAATATTGAACTTGAATGTTTCTTAACACTACAATGGTGGATGAGATTTTAAACGCTAGAATTACAAAGTCTTACCAATATTGAAAGTTGAAAACACTGCCATGGAAGTTGCCCTTTAAAGAGTTGGATTCCATGTAGAAACAACCTGTGTGAAATTATTTTTCAGATTGACTTGGTTGGTTCCAAGAACAACAATGTAATAAGTCCAAGCTAGGAAGAAACAAATGAAATTCACAAGAAAGAGACTGCATAATGTTGGAATATTATTGCTTTATGTTTTATAGAAAAGTGGGATCCGATTAATTTATTTATTAATTAATCGAATTTAATTAAAGAAGAAAAAAAGATTATTATGATTTATGAGTTTGTTTGATTGATTTATTAAAGGATTTCGGTAATTAAAATTTGTCAATACAACTTAACAAATCGGCTTTTTAATATTTTGTATTGGAATTAATTATCTATATATATGTATTAAATGGACTGAACCAAAAATTTTGACTTGCTTTTTATTTTTCTCTGCATCAGTGAAGTAAAAACAACGACAGGAAAAAAGAAGAAGCAAATATTCTCTTAAACAACGATGGCCCACAATTATTATAGTCAAAGGAAGAAAGAAAGTTTGTGTAAGAGTTCTTGTAATAACGGTGGTCCAAGGCTTGTAATAACTGTGGTCCAAGGTTTGGGAAGAAAATCTCAAGTCCTTAGTCCAAGGTCGCCTTCACCATCTTTATTATGAAGAAAAGTCTAATCTGGAGAACGGAGATTTTTCATTTGGGAGCCTAGGAGGAGGTGTCCTCCATACTTTTTTTTTTTCAATTTTCTTTTTAATTATCTTATAACTTATAATTTAAAACAGATATTCAAAAAAAAAAAAAAGATAAAGGACTGTCAGAAAATAAAAAAAAAAATAAGATAAAGAACATACTAGGTAATATGCAGGGTGTGCTTACAAAATATAAAATATTTAAATACATACAGAAATGGATACACATATAGTTTTTTAGGGGTGTAAATATCGTTATTTTATATTCTATACATATAATTAAAAAAAAAAATGAACAGGGCCCTTTAGAGTATTATTTTTTTTTGTTAAGAGTAGCGATATTCTATACATACAATAAGGTTTTTTCTTTAACGTGTCTTTAGGTTTGCCTAGAATAGATAAGGCAGAGATCAGTTAGTGATATATATAGAGGAAATACAAAGAGAGTAGAGACCAAGAGTTGTGTCCAAAAGAATAGGCTTTAATTCAAGCAGCAATGATGTCCAAAAGAATAATTTTCATCTTGTATATTTTGCTCATCTCCTTTAAATCTCAACCTTCAAAAGCACAACCTTGGCTGAGAGTCGGTTACTTCTTTTCTGAAGAAGTAAACTCCTTCCCCATTTCGAACATAGATTCTTCTCTCTTTACTCATCTGATTTGTGGTTTTGCAGATCTAAACTCTACATCCTACGAGCTTTCGAACATAGATTCTTCTCTCTTCTCAAACTTTACAGAAACTGTGAAAAAAAAGAACCCATCAGTCACCACGCTTTTATCCATTGGCCGACAATTAGACACTTCAGCAGTATTTTCATCAATGGCAAATGATTCAATTCATAGAAAGTCGTTTATTGATTCCTCAATAAAAAGGGCTAGGCTTTTTGACTTTGAAGGCCTAGACCTTTGGTGGGTTAATTCAGACTCAAGCGCTGACATGCCCAATCTTGGTATTCTCTTGAAAGAGTGGCAAGATGCTATCACTTTAGAGGCAAGAAACTCTACAGGGTCAAAACTGATCTTGACTGCTGAAGTTAACTATTCTCCAAGTAAACATCCATCCAATTTCCCCGTAGAGTCGATACAACAACATTTGGATTGGGTTCATGTTAGGCGTTGTGATGACTTGGTACAAAGGCCAAACTTTACAGCTGCTCCTATGGCTCTGTATAACCCAGGTAGTACTGTTTGTGGTACTGATCTTGGTATAACGGCCTGGATCAATGCTGGATTATCTGCTAAGAAGATAGTAATGTTTTTGCCTTATTTCGGCGCTGAGTGGACCCTGGTAAACCCCAAGGTGAATGGTATCGGTGCACCAGCAACAGACGTGGCTGAAGGCGTAAAGACTAGGTACAGAGAAATCAAGAATAATTACATCAGCAACAGGACTATAGTTACTTTTGATAAAAATTATGTAGTGAATTACTTCACCATGGGGACAGCTTGGATTGCTTTTGATGATGTTGAGTCCATTCAATATAAGGTTTCTTATGCCAAAAAGAAGGGACTACTTGGTTACTTCGCCTGGACTGTTGCTTATGATGATATTTGGGTGCTCTCTCAAGCTGCAGCCGGTAAACAATTCTTTAAGAGTTTTAACTTTACAAAACATCAATTGCATTTTTAAGCAATTCATTTGCTCAGGTTTTCTATGTTTGTTTATTTGATGTGCATTAGTTACCTAATTGTTACAAGTCTCTAGAGGAAACACACACCTAGCCTTTTAAAAAAGGATGGTTTTTATTATTTTTGTATACTGTTTTTCCTATAGGCCCCGTTTAATGTGTGGGATACTGGGTTAGAATATGATTATTTTTATAAGATAAGATATGATATGAAATGATATGATATGATATGATTAGATTTTAATGTTATTATGTGTTTGGTATAACATATAATATGATTAAAAATAAAGTAATCTTCGGTGCAGTATAGGATAAGATTAAAAATAAAAAGATAATTACAAATTAGGTTATGTACATGAAGATTTACTCAGGCTTAAAAATGACATATGGGTGCCATTGATGCACAAAAGAGAGAAATTTTGACAAAAGAAGAGCATTTGAGATTTAATGATGAAAGAGTAGGAGTAGAAATGTGATGAAAGAGGGACGGAGGGCTGGTGGGTAAGGTGGTATGAATAAATGAGTGGGGGCCATGAGCAAAAATAATCTTGGGATCACCGGTGATAGATGGAAGGTGAGTTTATTATCATGTGGGACTATTTGTTGCTGGGATTACTAATCTCATGTTTCAAATCATCACTAAAAGTAGGATTCAAACTAAATTTATCCAACCCTAGTTATACAACTGACCCCTTTAGTTTATTTATAAATTTTTCATAATTGTAGCCCAGTTGGCATAAAATGCCAAAACTATTCTATAGGGTTAATAATATTCACTTTCGCTTTATTCAACGTTGAATGTGACGAATTTTCTGACCTCATTTAATCCCATGACACATAAGCACCGTAATGAATGTGTGGTTAAGATATGATTGGTTTTCATAACCACTTTATCAACAACCAATAGCATGTTTTAAAAAAGTCAGAAAAATTAAAGATCAAATCATTAGAGGATCCAAATCCGAATGTGACATATACAAGTAGTTCCACAATTCATAGGGCACTCAGCTGATAGTTCCTGGGAAAATATTTCAGATTATTGGGTGTGCCATGAAACATAGGGCATTGAACTTAGTGATTTTTAAGAGCCCCACAGAAAGAGACTGCAATAAAAGCTTGACAAATCATGTTCTTGTTGAATTGAAAGTAAAGAAAATTAACAAAAGCTTGTTTACAATGTTTGATTATGCTTGAATTGAACGTGGCATCACTCTTGTTAACATATTGGATTATTTTTTCAGCTCAGGAAGAGTCTTTCTGAGCTAAAAAGCGTACCAAAGATTTTTTGATTGGGTGAGTTAAAACAAAAGTATATAAAAAAATTAATAATAATATAACTTCAACGATACTAGAAAATTTCATTAATCGAAAAACAAAAACAAAGTGACGGAGAGAATTAGGGATTTGTTTGGTAATATTTTTTGTTTTCGTTTTCGTTTTCTATTTTATGTATTTTCATTTGAAAACAAGTAATTAATTTTTATATTTTCATAAGTCGGAAAACTTTGAAAACACGTATGGTATGAATAATTGAAAATAATATTCTAAGAAAAAATATAATATGTAGTTAATGAAATTGTTTTAAAAATAATTTTATTTCTAGTTATATATATATTATCAAAAACAATTAAATTAAGATAAAATTATATAAAATGATATTTTTTGATCTATTAAAATAATTAAATAAAAAATTGTTAATTTATTTATATAATTAAAATAATATAAACTTTTTAATTTGATGGGAGTGTACAACCAAACACTGATTTGGGAGAAGAGAGAGAATTGAGATATGTGAGAGAGTGGTTGTTGACGTGATATTATTGTCAGAGTCTACTCTACTTTGCTCTAGATTGTTGTCTGAATCTAACTTTCCTTTACTCTGAATCTATTGTGTATTGTTGATTAATTAAATAATATAAAATTAATTTTAATTTTTTTTTAACAAAAAGCTGCCTCCCTACCGTCCGCCCCTGCGCCCGCCTCTGAGGAAGACAATAAAAATGGACAGAATAATCAGCGAGTATTAGTAATCATTTTGACGACAACTGCAGCTGTTATTCTTCTACTTGGAATTCTGATATATTACTGCTGCATTAGATTTAAAATGCTCAAATCATCCAAAGGTAACTTGCTTCTGTTATAAGATCATAAAAATATATACAACTTTGAATGAAAAAATTGACTTTTTTTTTTATTGATAGGGAAAGTGAACTCAGCTAAGGACAAAAGAAATAGTACTGCTGCTGCTGGAGATTTTAATAGCAATGCTCCTAATTTGATAGTGTATAATTTGACTGACATTGAGGTTGCTACAGACAATCTTTCAATTGAAAATAAGCTTGGGGAGGGTGGATATGGTCCTGTTTATAAGGTAATATTTTCAAGTTTGTATAGTACTGAAGGATACGTATATATAATATATCGACCATGATTGTGGTTGTTGTTTTTAGGGCGTGTTACAAGATGGACAGGAAATAGCCGTGAAAAAACTTTCAAAAACATCCACACAAGGATTTGAGGAGTTCAAGAACGAGGTTATGCTTACTGCGAAGCTCCAACATATAAATCTAGTTAAGGTTTTAGGGTTTTGCATCGATAGAGAAGAGCAAATGTTAGTCTATGAATATATGCCAAACAAAAGCCTTGACCACTATCTTTTTGGTATGAACAGTTTCCTGCTTCATTTATCGGCAACTTTCTATTTTGGTTTGTTGCATATTGTTACCTCAATATTGAAATTTCATAATTGAACTCAATGCAGATCCTATTAGACGGTTTACTTTGGATTGGAAAAAACGCGTTGATGTTATTGAAGGAGTTACTCAAGGACTTTTATATCTTCAAGAATATTCAAGATTAACTATTATTCATCGAGACTTGAAAGCTAGTAATGTTCTATTGGATGAAAATATGAAGCCTAAAATATCAGATTTCGGTATGGCTAGAATTTTCACAAAAGATGATCTTGAAGCTAACACGGAACGTATTGTTGGAACAAAGTAAGTATATATATTTATTCTCTAAATGCTATTTCATGAGATGAAGCTTTAATTTGTTCAACTATAATTGTTCATTGTTTGTAATTATCCAATACAGTGGTTATGTACCTCCTGAATATGCCAGAAGAGGCATATACTCGACCAAATCCGACGTCTATAGTTTTGGGGTTCTACTTCTGCAAATCATAAGTGGCAAAAAGGTTTATATATTATATGGTGAAAATGATGATATAAGCCTTCTTGACTATGTAAGTTTCTCCAATAAATCTTGATAAGTAATCTTGATCAAAATTTAATGCATATCTTAATATCATTGACAATTGATAATTCTAGGCATATAAGCTGTGGAAAGATGACAAAGGCATGGATTTTATGGATTCTTCACTGGAGGACACAGATTCAAGTTGCAAATTAATGACATGCTTGAAGATAGCTCTGCTATGTGTTCAAGAAACCCCAAATGATAGACCGACCATGATTGAAGTTTTCTCAATGCTCAAAACCGAAGCTACATATACAACAAATCCGAAGAAGCCTGCTTTTTCGAGACTACCAGATGAAAACGAACAAAATAAATCTGAAATGCATTTGGAAGTGTGTTCGGTTAATGATGTAACAATTTCAGAAGTGGTAGCTAGATGATTGTATTCAGACAAAAGCTATGAACATCTTGATTCTTAATATTGGAAATCATCAAATAATATTGTGAACTCCTATTCAATTATAAATTTTGAGAACGTTACGGTCAATATTGTGAGTCGTGACCTCCAATTTGATAAGATACCATCTTAAGGCAATCAAGCTAATGATGGCGAAGTCTCAAGACTACAAAAGACGGCAATACCTGCTGTCCTATTTACAGATTCAACTTATCTTTTACAACTTTTATCGAGCAGTTTCACACTTCTCTCAAACACTTTACTGTGTTTATACGGTATCACATTCATCAACATCTAATAATGCACAGAGCTTGAGTCAAAACTCATGAGTCATGATCAATGGCTACGTCAACCATGGAGTTCACATCACTCACCAAGAATCTGAACTTCAATCTACCAATCAAGCTAGGAAAAGCTAACATCATCTACTGGAAGACTCGGGTACTTCCTGACATTCAAGCCATAGATTTATAGGATTATCTTCTAGGTCTAAATCTACCTTCAAATAAAATTGTTTATGATATTCGAATAAGCAACAATCGATAAAATTCAGGGATAACTGATTCGAATCCGTTGATTCATGCACGAAAACTAGAATAATTGGCATCAAAATCGTTGGCCCTCACAAAGGTACCCATATTTGGATAAACGAAAGAAAACTCTATGAAATTTTATTAATCATCAAAAACTTCAATCTCTATTAGGGTACAAAGCCTTTAATTTTTTTTTTAAAAAAAAACTGAACCTAAATGATTTAGGAAAGCAATAAAATCATCAATTTTAATTCCACAAAAACTGCTTGAATGCCAATACACATGATTGTGGATGACAAACTTTAAATTTCCTGATTTTCATCACAACACCCATCCAATCACTCCAATAAATAAAAACAAACGCATCAAACATTAATGTTTTGAGCAGCAAAATAAATTGAAGATATTTTGAAAGGATAAAGCATGTGATCATCGTAAAAACAATCAACAAAATTAGAGTTTTTGTCATGCTCTTTCTCGAACACCTCCTCATCGAATATAGGTGGCAGATTGAAATCAATGAAAACTTCTTCGGACACATATGTATCATCAAAGATTACTTGGGAAAAGTTTGACACGGCGTCTTATATTAAAATCTTAAAAGCTCTTCACTTGAAAAATCTAAACACTCCCAAAAATCAATTCTGAGCCCCAAAAGCTGCTCTTTTAAGCCTCCCAGAATCTATACCAAACAGACCCTTTTAGGAATGTCTAGATTTTCCAGTAGAAAAGCTTTTAAATTTTAAAAGTTCTTTCTGCTAAATGCTACGACGATTCCGTGTGAAATGTGAAGTCATAAGAATACAATTGTATTTACGCACTTTACTTCTTTTACGAAGTAGAGTGAGGGCTGGGTGAGTGAAAGTCGTCAACACTAGATGAGATTAGGCAGGGACGGAGGGATGGATATTATTTGAGCATAATCCCATCTCCATTGCCAGTTCTATCTAACTTTCCATCACCCATCTCCATTGCCAGTTCTATCTAACTTTCCATCACCCTGGCTCTCACTCTACTCGATTCTCTATTTTCAAGCGGAAAACGCTAGTTAAGAGCACACTCTGACACCATCGGAGAAATCAGAATACAAGTAACATGAGGATAACCTATGGTGGCAATTCCATTTATATTTTAAAATTTTAACATTGGACAAACCCCTAGAGAAAGACATCAACAACAAAAAAAGAAGAATAAAAAAAGAGAAACCACTAGAGAAGCCTTGAGACCCAAAAGGGCATTATATAACTTAAAAAGTTAACAATATGCAATTGCACAAGAAGCTATAGCTCCTCAAGTTTTATAAGATGCACTCGGAGAGCAATGTAATAAGTTATGCATAACTACTGGACACCAACCATATTTGTTAATAAAAAATGGAAAGGATTTTCTTAGGAGCATTTGGCCAAGTATGCATCCCAACCTTGAAGGCGGTATTCACGAGCTGTCTCTGCAGGGTCTGCTGCCTTTATGATTCCACGACCCACAATTATGATATCACTACCCCTTTCATTGATGACCTGCAAAATCATTTATCTCACAAGTTAATGAACTGCAACACCGTCAATCAACAAGAATATATTGCAAGAATCCATTTTGAGTGCGTGAAAAATCTAAATTATTTAGCCAGCAAAGATCATCTTAATAGAAGAGTACGCATTTTGATAAGAAAATTGATTTAAGAGAGACCAACACATACAAGTGTCTGGAGGGGACTTATGCAAAAAGTAAAGAAAAGCACTTCAAAAACACAATGGTACCATGATCATCTGCCTGTCAAATGTTTCCTTCATCATAGTCACTCGTAATTTAAAATTGCAAACTTTTTATTTGATGTATATTCAATAAGGAAAGCATGACAGATGGAATGTTACGAAATATAAGGAATTCCAAATGGAGAACTGGTGAGCACAAAGCCACAAACAATACTTACTGAATAAGGAGTGTTATACTGCTGGCCTAGATTATCACCGCCCTTTACCATTTTAACTCCAGGTGTTGCCTGAATAAATGCTGGATTGACTGGTGCCCCTGGCCATGAGGCTGGATTAACTGAGATGAATCCAATGATAAAATCAGAATGTTCCTCAGCAATTTTCACAGCTGCAGCCGTGTAGTCTCCCGTTGCTAGGTTGCCAGCTGAGCTCATTTCAGCAAGCAGCAACAGTCCCCTCCCACGAGGCAAACCCTGATTACAGGAAGAGTAAGAAAACCTTTAGAAATGGATTACTCAAACTCTTACTACAAGCCAGCTAAGTTATGTTGAAAGGTTAATACTAACCTTCAATTTCAGCCCATCCACAATTCCCGGTCCAGAGATTATGTGAGCATTAACAATATCAGCCCAATCCAATATATGGAATATACCTCTGCGACAACCAAACCAAGATCCTCAGGCAAGGACAAGGACATGTAAAGAAATTGGGAAAAGTAAAGAAGGTAATAGAGTCTTACCCTTCATACTGCATAGTAACTGTATTACCGATGTCTGCAAACTTACGATCTTCAAAAATTAGGAAATTATGCTTTTCTGCAATCTTCAGGAGAATAATTAACATTTAGCTTTAAACTTAGCAATAACTTCAATTCACTAACAGTTCATATGAAACCACATAACTGGAATATAGATGAGATAAATTTATTGGCCAGGCAGAATTTCAAGGATGTACCGATCGGAGTTTGGAACCGAAATCTGGAGTGAAATCAGGCAATATATCAACATGAGTTTTCAATAAGCAGATCTCTGGTCCAACCTACATTCAAATTAAAATCAAAACAAGAAACAAAATTCCATTTCTTTCTCATAAAAACCCATATAATCAAAGCATTATACTCTATTGCCATCATGAACCAAGTGGACCACAAGAGCACAATGGCAAACACGAGGGAAGAGCTTGACAATATCATTTTAGAAATACCAATGAATGACAATAAATAAATAATAAAAATAAAAATGAAAACTTCAAGACCTCCAGGTCTTCTACAATAAAGCGATGAGAAAATGACAAAGCATCAACATCTTATTTTCTCCTCTTCCAACTGTTTCTTTTAGATTCAGGCTTGAGCATTTTCTATACTTATGTGCCTTAATAAATAAATAAATAAACCATGAAGGGGATTAGGCTAAATCTTCACCATATACGGATATACCTATGAGAGAGAGAAAGAGAGAGAGATGCAAAACACACAAAGTTTTGTTTACTTTTATGTTCTTCTTCCTCTACTTAGTATGTTTTTACATCTCATCCTGAACGCATTTGTTGATGAATTTGTTACTACGTAGGAGCAAATGTGTCTGAACGTTACAAGCAGTTTGCAAATGAAATAAAAGTCTATTCACACACTCTTTGAGTTTGTAAATCCACTCACTAGTTAAAACTATTCTACTCTACAAAATGAAAGAGAAACAAAATGTTAAACCATCTTGGAACAAAATTTCTGAAGCATGCCTTCAAAAAAAGCTACAACAATACAGAAAAATGTCGAATTATTATGATATAGATAAATAACTTATACAGAACAAAAGAAGGCAACTGCTAAACAGCTTCTGCTAGTTTTTCCTGAGGTGCTGCAAAGCTAATAGTTACTGCAATAAAGCACCGACACTATGCAACTATTAAAAGCAACTATCTTACTTCAACTCATAAATCAAGAATTTGATTGACAGTTAAAGGTATCTAATTGGACAGTACAAGCCAATAACTGCAGACGTGCCCAAATTCAGCACCAAGCCTCCATCAATTGCCCTAAACTTGGCCCCTTATAATGTGCATACTGCATAGACCAAGTCCTATTAAAAATACACATAATTAATGCACAGTAAATTTCATAAGCCAGCCACAATTTAGTCTTAGGAAAGTATAAGAAAGTCAACCACAATTCATTTTTGGTTCATCTAACTACAAGGTCAAATCTCACAAGGAACACCAATGAAACATACATGGGGACCAATCCAATGCATCACTGGTCCCACACATCCAGACCCTAATCGAAACTCAAAACCACGCCATGTGGCATGGATACCACGCACCATCCAATCATATGTAATATCCATATGATATGCGCATCATACTATTAGCCGGTTAGGCACATAGGACCATCACACAGAAGTTTTTCTCCTGATTATCTAGTCCTACCATTAAAACAGAGATTTGTATGTACATTAGTGGTTCCAAAAAATCAAAAAAAAAAAAAAAAAAAAAAAAAATGAAGGAAAAAAAATGACCTTGTCTGCAATTTGAAGCAACTCAGCAGCAGTGGCAACATCAGCAGCCAAGCACAAATTCGTCTCCTTCTTGACCATAACTTCAAACAGCTTCCTCCCAGTCTCATTCTTGACCATTTTACTCCTCTCCTCATACCTCAAACCCTTAACCCTAACCTTAGGAGCAGCAGCCGCACAGCTCGGAACCGGCACGGCCACCTTCCTGTTTTCCTCCAGAAACTTCATCACCGTCTTCTCCATCTCCTCATCCACCTTCCCTCTCTCCCTCAAAACCCTAACCATCTCGCTCAGTTTGATCATCGAATGCAACTTAATCCCGTTCTCCTTCAGATTCTCCCTCCCACCCTGCTCCCTGTCGATCAAAACAACGGCGTCCCTCACCACAAGCCCAGCCGCCTTCAGCGGCGCCGCCGTCTCGAGAACAGAGGCGCCGCTGGTGATGAGATCCTCGATGATCAAACAAACGTCGTCTTTCTTGAAGGATCCTTCGATGGCCTTGGAGGTTCCATAGTCCTTAATCTCCTTTCGGCGCATGAGCATGGGGACGTCGTTGGAGGTGGATACGCAGGTGGCGATGGGGAGGGCGGTGTAAGGGACGCCGCAGACGACGTCGTATTTGGTGGAGGAAGGGAGGGATGAGATTAGGGTTTGGGAGATTTGTCGGAGGAGGGAAGGGTAGGAGACGATGAGACGGAGGTCGATGTATATCGGGGAGAATATACCGGATTTGAGCTTGAAGTTTCCGAACTTGACAGCTGAGAACTCGTGCAGCTGCAGAATCAGAGACTCCATCGCCGTCGACAACATTGGTGCTCTGTGTTTTTTTGAGTGAAGAAGAAGAAGAAGAAGGTAGTGACAACTGACAATCTCAATACTCAATAGGGTTTTTTTAATATATTAATATATTATTTATTAAATTTATGAAGAATTTAAAATAAAATAATAATAAACAAAAAAAAAATCGTAAATACGGGAACTTTTTGGGTGGCAATAGACCCACCAAAAAAACAATTTCGTAAATACGGGAACTGTTTTTTTATTTGATTTTGATAATTATATTTGGGGTTTTGATTTTGATTTTGATTTAATCATTTTTTAACTTTGTTCATACACTAATTTGTGATTCCAAAAAGAAAATCAGTAATTTATTATAAAAAAATAAATACATTTTGACTGTAAAAAAACATCACCAAAAAACTCTTATGTTTTCACTCTTTAAATATCTATTTGTTTACAGACTATTCAATTAGAAATATGTTTATATTATTTTAATGAAAACACTTAAATTTCCCTCTACCCACCAACAAATCTAATTACCGTCTATTTTTTTTTTTTTTTTTTTGACAAAGGCCAACACGGCCAAGAGACAAACAAACAACCTTAAAAGGAGAACAGAAAACTCCACAGCACAAAATTAGAAACTCCTCTCAAGATCCACAATCCAATTCACACAAGGAGGAACTTCTTCCATCCAAAATGAGTTTTCCGAAATCTCCAGACCATATTTAGCTAAGGCATGCGCAACACGATTAGCAGAACGAGCGACAACGCAAAGGCTCAAACCGTTCAAGAGACCCCACAACTCCTGAATATCCTCAATAATCGCCCTATAGCTGGCACTCTAGAAGCTATTATTCTGGACCCGACTGACAGCCAAATCATTATCAGACTCCAGAAAACACTGCAGCAAACCACATTCTTTACTGAAAAGAATTCCCTTATAAATGGCCAAAATACCAGCAGTGGTAGAATCAACAACAGTAGCCAAAATTTGGCAGCAGGATGCCATAACCAAACCTTCCTCATTACGAATCACAACTCCAAAACCCATCTTCTTCCTACTTTTATCAACAGCAACACTGCAATTGATTTTAATACTACAAGAAGGAGGAGGTCTCCAAACCGATAGGCTTCCATCTGCCTGACACACCTTCTTCTCCTTATCCACCTTATTGCTCATCATCCTCCCAATATAATCTCTACTCCACCAAACCACATCATAATAACTCTGCTTCCTACCATTATGCACAAAAGCATTTCGAAGATCCCAAACTCTCCAGCAGATAACACAAAAAAGATTAAGCTCCTCTACTTTAACTCTAGCAGCCACACCAGAAATCAAATCAAAGAAACTAGCAAAATGTATATTTCTGAACTCCCTTCCAGGCAACCACTCCTCCCTAACAAACCTCAACTTGTGGCAATCCCACAAGGCATGCAAGGTAGACTCTTTGTCTTTTTTACACAGGGGACACAAATTCAAAACATTCATACCTTTTCTTTCCAGATTTGCCATTGCGGGAATCCAATCATAACAGGCCCTCCAGATAAAAATCTTCACCTTAAGAGGGATCCCTAATTTCCACAGCTTTGTCCACCATTTTTTATTATTGGTAGAGCTCGACGGATCATTAGACCGATTCAAGAGACAACCTAACCAATAACCACTCCTAATCGAAAAGCCTCCATTTCCTTCGTAATGCCGAATTTCAGAGTCAGGTCTGGTCCCCGACCCAACTGGAATCCTCAAGATCTCATCCGCATCACATTTCAAGAAATTCTGTTGGATCAACTGCTGATCCCAACCACTAGAAAGAGAAAGCAACTTATTCACCGTTGTATCAGCACCAAGCGCCTGGGAGGACAGAATTTTAAAATTGCAATGTCTCGGAATCCAATTGTCCTTGTAAACCCGGATGGTTTCCCGGTCGCCCACACGCCACCTCATCCCCTTATCAATAATGCCTTTTCCCCATAGTAAGCTATTCCAGATAAAGGACCCAGACTTTCTTTTATTGTCCAGCTCCTTAAACTCACAATCCGGAAAGTAACATCCCTTCAAAATCCTAGCAGCTAGCGACTCCGGACACTTAATATTCAGCCAGCATTGCCTAGCGAGAAGAGCTCTATTAAATGTCTCCAACTCCTGGAATCCCAACCCTCCTTCCAATTTCGGACTACACAGGAATCTCTAACTACACCAGTGCATTTTCCTTTTGTTGCCGTTTCCTCCCCACCGAAAACGAGCTCACAGCCGCTGAATTTCGTCCAGAAGGACTTTCGGAAGCCTGAAAAGGCTCATAGCGTAAGAGGGGATAGATTGCACCACCGCCTTAATAAGGATCTCTTTACCCCCCACCGACAGTAATTTTTCCCCCCATCCCTTAATTTTTCCCCACATGCGATCAACAATCTCAGCAAACAACTTCCTCTTATTCCTCCTCAAAAAGCACGGCAATCCCAAGTATTTATTGTGGCATTCCACTCTGTTAACCCCCACCAAAGCTGCTAATCTTTTTCCATCATCACTCGCCATCGAAGGGCTGAAACACATAGTAGATTTTCCATAGTTAATAACTTGCCCTGAAGCTTCCGAATAGACCTCCAGCATTCTACGAATTTCCTTGCAGTTTTTATCATCTACCCTCGTAAAAAAGAGGCTGTCGTCAGCAAAAAAGAGATGTGAAATAATGGGACCTTTTTTTACTGCATTTAAAACCTGAGAATTTTCCCTCATCCATGGCTGATCAGATTAGACCAGACAGCCCTTCAGCGCATATCAGAAACAGATATAGAGAAAATGGGTCACCTTGTCTCAGCCCGCGAGTAGGAATAATAGAGCCCAAAACCTCTCCGTTCAGTTTAAATGAGTACCTAACCGTGGTAACACACTCCATAACCAGCTCTACCCATCTCTTTGGGAATCCCATCTTAAACATCATCGCCCTCAGGAAACCCCATTCCACACGGTCGTATGCCTTGGACATATCTAACTTTAACGCCAAGGAACCAAACTTTCTTCTCCTCATTTTCAACCTATGCAAACATTCGAACCCAACGATCGTATTGTCTGAGATTAATCGGCCAGGAACAAAAGCACACTGAGTTTCAGATATAATCTCACCCAAAACCAATCTAAGCCGATTCGAAATGACTTTAGCAATAATCTTATATGTTACGTTGCAAAGACTAATTGGTCGAAAATCAGCGACAGACCTGGGATCCTTAATTTTCGGAATTAAAGAGATAACAGTCTCATTCAAGCCTCTAACCGATCCCCCATCATTAAGAATTTTTAGGCACACTGTAGTCACATCTTCACCTATAATTCCCCAAAATTTCTGGAAAAAAGGGGCAGGGAGCCCATCCTTACCAGGCGCCTTGGTTCATCTGAAAGACCACTCTTCTAACCTCTTCACGCGAAAACCTTGCTGCCAGAAATTGAGCCCTCTGAACTTGAATTTTTTTATTTATGCAACTGAGAACTCTGCCAAAGCTCTTGTTAGAAGGGTTGGAGGAAGTAAAAATACCGTTGAAATACTTAGAAGTGATCTTGACAATATCCTCCTTCTCTGTCTTTCAATGGCCGTTACCATCAGTTAGGCCCAGAATAGTGTTTCTCGCCTTCCTACTCGACGCTTTGGCATGAAAGAAGCATGAGTTTTTATCCCCTTTTTGGATCCAGTCCACCTTGGCCCGCTGTTTCCAATATCTCTCCTCAATGTCCAGAGCCTCATCAAGTTTGCCTTCCAGCCCCGCTATCTTCTGCCAAGAGACAGTTGGGATTGTATTGCATGCCACACTCAAAGTTGACGTCTTCTCTTTGATACTCTTGTTAAGCTCCTCACATTTTTTCTTGTTCCAAATATCCAGTTTCCTGCCACATATCTCAATATTCCCAATCATATTTCTAACACAGCCGTTTCCCCTTTTATTAACCTTCCATGTTTCCTGCACAATTTCCTTACACTCCTTATCATCTCCCCAACACTCCTCGAAATAGACACACCTACCCTGACTCCTTTTGCCAAACCTGCTGCCAGCAAACTGTCCTGAAAACTTTAAAACTAACGGGCGGTGATCCGAGTTCCAAAAGTCAAGATGTTTCACAGAGAAAAAAAGAAACATAAGTTTCCAATCTTTGTTGCATAAACTTCTGTCCAGCCTTTCAAAAATAGCATCAGCACTATCCCTCTTATTGCTCCAGGTAAATTTCGCTCCCACAAACCCTATGTCCTCTAGCTCACAATCCTCGACAGCTTCTCGGAAAGCAGAGATGTCCCTCCATTTCTTCTTAAGACCTCTCTTTTTCTCATCATCGAACATGATTTCGTTAAAGTCTCCTAAACAGACCCAGGGTAACTTCGAAGAATCTGCTAATTGACGGAGAAGAGTCCACGAATTGCACCTTTATGACTGATCCGGGTGGCCATAAAATCCGGTAAACCTCCACATTCTATTCACTTCATCCTTTATTATAACGTCAATATGGCCCTGAGAGTAGGAAAGCAAACTCATATCAACATTATTACTCTACAAGAGACATAACCCTCCCGATCTTCCAACACAATCCACCACTAACTTGCCCACATAACCTAACCTAACCTAATTCTCAACTTTTCCATCAACACCGGACTACATTTAGTATCCATGAGAACACATGATATCGGCTTTCGACTCCTGCTTGTGATACAGTAGGGTATTGAACGCCCGAGAGCTTCCCAACTCCCAGACGTTCCATCCAAAGATTTTCATTGTCACCGGCGAGCTAGTAAAGACTGGCCGGCCGATAATTCAATGATTGGACCCTCTTCCTTTCCACATGAGACCTCTTCAGAAGTAACACACTTTAGGAGCTCACTGACCTCACCCCTCTGATTTGAAGAACAACCATCTCCAACCTTTAAATCAGGACTAGTAGATGCAGATTCACACGGAACCCTAGCAGCAACTGCGCTTCTCGAATCAGAGCCTTTCTCCGAATCTTCCTTCTTCTTTTTCCGACACAACTTGTCTTTCTCTTCCAAACCCACACCATCGTGTTTTTGAAGCTTGGAATTGTCATTCCCTGCCAAACCTTTACCCTTTCCTTCTCTGGAATTTTCCCCCAAATCAGCGACCTTAGAGCATCTCCAATGCAAAAGTAAATTGCATACCAATAATTGTTGACATGGCAACAATGTCAAGAGACTTGCTTCCTATGTGGCATAAAAATAGACTTGATAGACAATCAACTCAAAATTTGGTCTCCAATGCTTCCGTCTAAAACACATATTTTTTTAATGACGTGTGTATCTTTTTTTCCTGTTTTATTTTTTATTTTATTTCCTAACCAAAAACATATGAAAAATTAATGTCAGTTTTAAATGTTTGTTGAGTCAACCTAAAAAATAGCTGTGCAACAGACCGTCTGAAAGTGGACGGTCATGTTGACAATGTCTAATATTTTTTTTGCCATGTCAGCTTGACGTTGAATATGCACAGTTGCATTGGAGACACAATTATTAACATAATGTCTATTTATCCTACGTGACATCTTTTTTTTTCAAAAGCCACGCTTGCATTGGAGATGCTCTTAGTTTGTTAATTCTTCTCTCTTGTTATCCTCTTCCATTTAACCAATTTCTGACTCTTTATAGGTGTGGGCTTGGTTGGTAATGGGACCGGACAAAGGCCCAAACCCTTATCACTACCACCCACATTGTCAAGACATATAGGTTCAGAAATAAAAGATGACCCATTTTGGGGCCCTGTTGGGTTCGACCCACTAACCAGAGAGGGTTCGGTATTTTTAACCATCTCATCATTATAAATCCTAGTGTCTGGGATAACCGAGGCGACACAATCCTCTTTGCCTTGGTTCCCACCCTTCACAGTAAATTCCTTTTGTATTTTATTGCCAATCGTTAGCGCTCCGCCGCTTTTCACAACCCTAGGCACACCTTTACTGCCTTCTTTAGGAGTGCAATTTTGCTCACCCACCTTAACTAGAGGTAACCATTACCTCCCTCTCCAAATGTTGCCACGTGTTTTAAACTTAACCCAAAATCCAAAGTTAACCCAAAGTTAACCAAAGTTTAGGGACACGTGGTAACATTTGGGGAGGGAGGTAATGGTTACCTCTAGTTAAGGTGGGTGAGCAAAATTACACTCCTTCTTTAGTCCCTAAATTAACTCTTGTGTTAGAATCCATGCGTCTATTGAATTTCCCAATACCAGCCTCCTCCTTTCCCTGATTCGTAGATCTCCACTGTCCACCGGTCCCCTCTTCCTCCATGGCCAGATTATTTCCTCGCCACCCATCACCCGATCTAGAGTTGTTACGAAGCTTGAAATTCACAGCCTTCCCAGGTGGACTCCCTCACCGTCCCTGGTTAAAGCCTCTACTACGACCAGGAAATCTCTTTATCGGACTTACCGCCCGCATCCAGACATTCAATCTCACATTGGCTTCGGACGTTGCCTCATTGACATCCCCGGCAAAGGTACATTTCCTCAATGAATGTCCCAATCTGCTGCATTTAAAACAAAAGTCCAATAACCTTTCATATCTGAGGAGCATTGTCGTTATCTCCCCTGTTCTAAGCAAATCCACTCTAAGACAACGCAGCAAAGGTTCATTTGCTGCCAAGACCACCCTTACTCTGATGAAACGCCCATTTCCTTCCCTACATGATTCCAAATCAATATCACTGACTTCTCCTATCATCTTCCCTAAAAAGATACCTATGTCCTCTGTCATACATAAAAGTGGTAAATTGTGAATTTGTACCCAGAATTCAACTCTATTAAAATTCATACTAAGGATATTACCCACCCCAGTCGGTTTTTCAAAAGCTATCACCACCCTATCAAAGTTCCAAAGGCCACCCGCAAGAATACGGTACCTGTCATCTAAGTTATTGAAATTGAGCACAAAAATATTCCCTTCCGCCCATTCTATCTCAACTCCTTCACTAACCCGCCAAACCGTAGTCATAACGTCGTTAAAAGCAGCTCTATTCACCAGTCTTGTAGTAAGAATCTTCCCTACTAAGCATAAGGAAAGTCTCCTTGTTCCAATATTGACAAGGTTCGTATCTAGTGTTCTCACAGGACGTTCCAACTCTCCTACTGATAATGCACTGCATAACAATGCAAGCTCATCCGCATTCATCATAGCAAAGAAAAGAAAAGAAAAGAAAGAAAACAGAAAGTAGACAAAAAACGAGAGGCCGAACCGTAGAAAACTAAAAACTCTCACCTAAGATAAACAGAGAGAAAACCATAGGGAGAGACTCTTACCATCTATTTTTTTCAAGTTATAAATAATAACTTTTCAAATACATTAGTTTCATACAAGTGAAACTAGTATTATTTTTAGGTGGATATGAAAATCATGTGAATGACCTTCCAAATTATTAATATGTTATTATTAAATATTCAATATTAGTCTCATTTTAAAGATCTAGATGAGACTTTTTTAATTGTATAATTTTTATGATGATAAATTTTATAAATTATAATTTATTATATATTAATTGAATTTAATTAAAAAGATAAAAATGATATAGATATCAAATATTAATGATGATGTGATATAAAAAATAATATAATAATAATTTAAGAGTGAGGAGTTGCTCTTCAATATTGAAAAAAGAGAAACAAAATTTTATTTGAACAATCATATTTGAAGAGTTTGTTGGAGCTAAATATGCTGATGTTGCTCGTTTGACTTTAACAAATATCTTATTTGAAGAGTCTTTTGAAGATACTCTAAGTTTGGTGGGGCTATTCGAAACTATGACATTGTCGGACTAAATGAGTGTATGAGTGTCATTTATTATCAAACCACATTTGGTTTGAACAGTAATTCAAGAGGTCATATATACCTTACTTTAATTTTAGTAAGAAGATTAATTAAATCACATCGATTTATATGAATTTTGATTTGAATTTTTTTATGGATGATAAGTTCATTGAAATCTAACTACGAATAAAATTTGAGAATTTTTTAAGTACTAGAACTATTTTTTTGAATTTTCCTATATTTAGTAAAATCGGGATAAATAGTTCTAGTACTTGAAAAAATTCCCATTTTTATTCATAAATAGATTTCATTAAACTTATCATTCACAAAAAAATTTAGATCAAAATTTATAAAAATCGATGTGATTTAATCCATCTTCTTACCAAAATTAAAGTAAGGTATATATGACCTTTTGAATTACTGTCAAAACCAAAAGCGGTTTGATAATAAATGACACTCATACATAGTGGCGGACCTAGAAATTTTAACTAGATAGGGCACTTGACTATATAAAAAAATTACTGAGAAATTAAAATCATAGTAAAATGAGTTTTTTAAAAACAAAAATAAGTTTTTTTAGATAAAATAAAACAAATTTGTTTACTTACTGAGATGAATTAAATAATCTTACATTCAAAAAGAAATAAAAACAAGAAAAAATGTTAAAAAATAAATAATAACAAGAAAAACAATATAAATAATGAAAAAAATTTAAAAGAATAAATTGCAATCTAATTTTATAATAAGATTTTTTTTTACATTATAATTAATTCAATTTAAATTTATAGAAAAATATTTTATTAATAAATATTACTAGACATGTTTTTAAATTTGATTATTCTTCAAATTTTGGTAAATTATTGATTTATTAATTCTAAATAAATTAAAAATGTAAAATAAAGAAAATTACTAAGGATAAAAGAAGATGAATCATAATAATAGATTGACTATTTTAATCAAATAAAGTAAAATTTGAGATTTTATGGTTTATTGATTGGACGTGTTAGGTATGTCAAACTAAAACTATTAGAAATAATAAAAATCTAAAATAATAATAGATAATTTAATATAAAATAAGAAAATGAATTGTTTTGTTTTAGAAGAAATGAAAATTTGAGAAAAGAATTGGAAAAGATGATAAAATAAATAAGAAGTAAAAAATTACAAGATATTAAAAAGAATACATTTGCTATTGATGGGACTTGAACTAAGAACTCAGAGAGTAGAAAGTAGAACCAATACCAACTGTGCTAAAGGAAAGGTCATGTTACTACTATTAATAAATATTTATATATAATATATATATAAAGTCAGTTTTTAAAAAAAAAAAATTAAGGTAGGGCACCGGCCCCACCTTGTCTCTATGAGGAAATGGGGGAAGATAGCACTTTTTGGACTTGGACTTGTGCAACTATCACCACATTACTAAGTGTTGTTTTATTAGCACCAAAAATGGTATTGAGACCAAAATGCCCTCACTTTTACTTTTGTCCATTTTTAATTTTCATTTTCAATTTTCAGTTTCCCTCACTTTGTCCAAACAATGAGTCTCCTTTCTTCCACCATCACCGTCCAAGCTTCCATTTCAGAATTTGTTCTTTCTTCCACCATCACCATCCAGTCTCCTTTCTTCCACCATCACCGTCCAATCTTCCTCTCCTTTCTTCCATTTCGCAGCTCATTCTTCCATCGAGGTTTGGGTCGTATTTTCCTTCAATAATTTCAGATTTAGACAAGCTAATTGGATTATTGGAAGGTAAATTTCAATATTAAACTAATTTCAATTTTTTCAGTTGTGGTCTGGAAGCTTGCACTTTCAATTTGTGAGATGTTTATGTTGAACTAATGCGAATTCTTCATTTTTAATTTCAGATCCAGACAAGCTCTTTGGATTATTGGAAGAGTTGATAAGGTAAATTTCCTCCATAAACCAGTTGAGAAACTCGTGAATGACATTTTTTTCAGTTCTGGTCTGGAAACTTGCACTTTCAATTTGTTAGAGGTTATGTTGAACTGAAGCTAATTCTCTATTTCGATCTGATTTGCTGGAACAGTATGTGTTTTTCGAGACTTATTTGATGTTTTCGAGACTTAATGTTATTATTTTCGATTTGCTGGAACAGTATGTGTTTTTCGAGACTTATTTGATGTTTTCGAGACTTAATGTTATTATTTTCGAGACATATGTATACCAATTTCGAGAATTATTTATTCTAGATTCGAGACTTATATAATGTTGGATACTTATTTATATATTATCGAGACTTATTTATATCAATTCCGAGACCTATTTATATCATTATTGAGACCTATTTATGTCATTATCGAGACCTCTTTATAGATTTATCAGGAAGACGTGTGGAAGGAGAGCTCATTTCTAGTTCGAACAATAATACAATGTGGGTTATCCCTGGATCAGAGTCATTTTCGTTTGGCGACATGAGCACCAAGGGCTAAGTTTTTTGGCAAAATGGGTATGGAGATTTAGTAGAGAGCACTCTTCCTTATGGAAGAAAGTGATTTGTGCTAAATATGGTTTGGAGACTAACGGTTTAGTGTGGGATTGTTTTAGTTTAAAATCTTGTTCCGGCTTTGTGAAGTCCATTAATAGATTATTTGATGATGGTCAACAGACTTATAAGGTAGTAAGAGATGGCTTTCAGGTGATAGTGGGTTCTGGTGAGAACACAAGATTTTGGATGGATTTAAAATGGGACTCTTTTCCTTTGAAATTTGCGTTCTCAAGGATCTATGCCTTGGCAACCAATAAAGAGGGTATGGTAAAGGATTTTGGAAGCTTTGTTGACTCAAGTTGGGTGTGGAAGGTTAATACGAGGAGAGCACTTTTCGATTGGGAGATTGAGCAATGGAATTGCTTTATGGTTGCTTTAGAAAGCACTGTAATTCGGAGGGGCTTCCAAGACGCTTTGGGTTGGTCCTTCAATCCGAATGGTGTGTTTTCAGTTAAATCATTTAGGAGGTGCTTGGAAGTGGAATGCAGTAATGGTGATATTTTTGTTTGCCCGTTTCTATGGAAGGGGATTTGTCCTCCAAAAGTTGAGGTGTTCTTATGGCAGTTGTTAAAAGGTTGTATTTTGGTGAGAGGTGTTCTTATCAATTTCAGAATGTCCCATTTGACTAGCATTGAGTGTCCGCTTTGTGGTTTAGGGCCTGAGACGATTGATCATCTTTTTCTTCAGTGTGTATGGTCCTGGGAGTTGTGGATGGTGGCCATGGGATGGTGGGGCGTTCTTTCTTACTGCAATGCGTCAGTTTCTGGTTGGATGGAGAGTTGGACTGGTTTGTGTCCATCTAAGTCAAGGTTCAGGGCTTGGAATTTGTTATTTTATGCTGTGGTCTGGTCTATTTGGGAGGTGCGCAATGATATTGTGTTTAATGGGAAGACACCAAATCAGGCTAAGTCTTTAGACTCAGTAAAATTTAGGGTGGTGTGGTGGTTCAAAAACTTTGGCTGTGGTTCTAATGTTGACACTACTCTGCTTCTTTTGGACGTTGAAGGTCGTTGTGTTAACAGTAAATCAGTAAAGGCTTTGAGGCCAAGTTCCTGGATCCCCCCTGTGGATAATGATCTGTTGTTTAATGTGGATGGCTCTGTGAGAGGAAGTTCGGGTTCGGGTGGCATTGGTGGTGTTCTTCGTAATGCATGTGGGAAGGTTTTGTGCCTTTTTTCCTCGTTTGTTGGCTTTGTAGATCCTATCGTTGCAGAGCTTCTTGCTATTCATAAGGCGTGTGTTCTGATTTCAACGTGTCAGTTGTTAGATGATCAAAATATTGCCATTTTAAGCGACTCAGAATCGGAGGTGGCTTGGATTAATGGAGATGGTTTTGGTCTGTTGAGCCAAGTTAATTTAATCTATGACATTAGGCAAATTCTAAGGCCGCGGAGATCTTTGGTTGTAAAATTCACGCCTCGTGGTTCTAATTTGCTAGCGGATAGTCTTGCTAAAGCGGGCTCAAATATGCAGGGAGAGAGGTTGGAATGGAGTGTGTCTTGAGTCTTGCTGTTGTTTTTGTTTGTCTTTGCTTTTTCTGCAGTTTTGGTTATATCCTGAGTGTTTGCTTCTGCTGATGTAGTGCGTTTTGGGTTGTTTTTGTTTTAGTTACTGTCAGCTTGTGGTGGACTAGTTATTGTTTAAAAAAAAAGACATGAGCACCAAGGGTCGTTTTAACGCTAGATATCCGAACACAATCAGGTCGGCCCTGAAGAAGTCAATTTCCCTCTGATCTGAGAGGCCTAGCAAACAAAAATATAAAAAATACGGAACACATGGTCACAATTCCAGCGGTGTTCGATTCCGAGCCCCAATTCCAGTAGTACTATTCTAGATGCATACTATTGAAAATGTAGTTTGTGCCATAAAATCGAGCACAACAAAAAAAACTTGCCCAAAAAAGGATGAAATTGTTGGACACAACTTGTAATAATTTTATTTTACTTTATCTCACTTTCTGGATGACTGTAATGCTTCCATTTTCCTTAATTCTACTTTCTTGAAGATATGTATCGACATTTCTTTATTATTTGTAAGAGCTAAATGACAATTCTTGGTTTGTAATTTGCAAGTGGATGGTTAGTAGGTGTTATTTTGCATTATAAAACTTGTAAGTGTAGGTTAAAAGGTTTGTAATACAGAATGACATTTGCTCCCAGTAAATCACGAATGTACCAAATAAGTCTCAAAATGACGAAAATAAGTCTCGAATGTACCAAATAAGTCTCGAAATTATTGATATAAGTCCCGAATGTTCCGAATAAGTCTCGAAATTATTGTAATAAGTCGCGACAATATTATAATAAGTCTCAAACATAATAAATTAGAGACTTACTTAGAAAAATTCCATCAATTAAAAAATAATCATTCAATTCCATTCAAAAATATTCATTATAAACACAGTCACACATAGTCCATGTCAATTCTATACAACATAACCATTCAAAAATAATCAACATAATTCATCCCTGGATCAGACTTATGGGAAACACAACATAATTCATTATTCATTATAAACACATCCAACATATAGTCCATGTCAATTCCATTCAACATAACCATTCAAAAATAATCAACAAATTCAATTCCTGTCAAACACAATATAATTCATTATAAATACATCCATCCATCCATACATAATAATAATAAATAAAAAACCCATAATATATCTTATGAAGGAGTTTAAAAATCCACAACATAATTCATAATAAACGCATTCACTGGACATGAGTCCATAACATCTACTTTTGGACCCCCCTACCCTATTGTCTATGCCGGTAAGTGCATCATCTATTACTTTAAGAATTTCAATATGATTGTGGCGAGTAATTGTTCCATCGTACCAATCGGACACGGGAGTTTTCAGTTGCCTCTTAAGATTCACCATCTGCATATATAATAGTACAAACAAAACATACAATCATAACTACACAGCACAGTAAGTCTCCAATAAAACAATTGTTTTTGGAAAATATACACCAGTAAGATGTTAATAAGTCTCGAATAAACATAATTTATTTCTCGAATACATGTTAAATAAGTCTCGAAAATACATATATAAGTCTCGAAAATGCATATTCAAGTCTCGAAAATACATATATAAGTCTCGAAAGGCATATTTAAGTCTAGAAAAAACATATACAAGTCTCAAAAACTTTTTTTTTTTTTTGAAGCTGCCTGCTTTATTGAAATAACAAAAAAACAAGAATAGCACAAGCCAAAGAGGCAACCAACAAAACCAAACAGGGTAGACAAGCCATACCCCGCAAACAAAGCAAAGCAAAGCCAAGCAAACAACAAACAAAACTAGCATACCAAAAACCACCACAGTAGCAGTAGAAGAAAACAGAGGCCACCCAACCCACACTATACCCTGAACTCAAACCACTCAACCAATTCACCATCCAAAGCCAAACCCTTTTTAGCAAGACTATCCGCATAGGAGTTCGATAATCCAATAAAAGCAGGATTATACAAGCATAAGCTGCATGCTTTATGTATTGCACAGATTTCAGCTGAGATGGCATCTAAATTTCCACAGAAAGCAGAGAAAGAACACATGACATCTCCTTTGGAATTGCGGAGAACCCCACCTATACATGCACGCCCCTCCACAAAACTACTAGCCCTATCAACATTGAACTTCAATTGCACAAACTATATAAGTCTCACAAACTATATAATAAGTCTCGAAAAACATAATTAAGTCTCGAAAAAGGTTGATATTTCTGGAAAAATCCCTAATTGTGAATAATACTATTCACCATCTTCTTCAAATCGAAAAACCATAACCCACCAACAACACCATTCAGATTCTTTTTTTTTTTTTTTTTTTTTGATAAAATGAATCGAAATCTACCAAACAACAAAACAAATTCAAAGCAAAGTAACAAAAATAGAAATCTACCAAACAACAACACAAATTCAAAGTAAAATAACAAAAAATTAAATCAAAATACCATTTTTGTTACTGTTGATTGTTCATCTTCTTCTCTAAACAGAAAACCATAACCCACCATCACCACAATTCAGACAACCTAATTCTTTTCTTTTTTGATTTGATAAAACGAATTGAAATCAACCAAACAACAAAAACACAAAATCAAAATATAGATTCAAAATAAATATCACTTGTATAACACCACCATTCTTATTCAAACAACAACATTTCAAATTCACAAAAAACTAAATGGAAATCAACCCACAATATCAAATTTGAAAACAAAACCCAAACAAAAATACCTCAAATCGTGATTGACGAGAACTGTTGGACGTGTCGCCGGAGTCGTGCGGCTGCCGTCGAAGTCCTCGCGGTTGTCGCCGTTGATGGATGTGTCGTTGTTGCTTCAACTGTGTCTTCTTTCCTTGAGTCAACAGGTAGAGAGTAAAGAAAGTGAGATGAAAATAAAAAGTAAACAATAAATAATAATTCAAGAATAAGATTCTGATGCCCTAATATAAGGGTATTTTTGTCCGAACACATACTTTAGTGCTATTTAAACAACACTTATTAATGTGGTGCTATTTGCACCAGACCACCCCTAAAAAGTGCTATTTAATTTTTTACCCCTTGTCTCTATGTGGGTCTGCCCCTACTCATACACTCATTTAGTCTAAAAATATCATAGTTTCGAGTTGCCCCACCAAATCTATATTGCCAAAGTCCTTACCAAAATTAAAATAAGGTACACCTCATTTGATTATATATATATATCTTGTCATATAAATATATTGGGGTGATAATTAGCATTATTAGGGCGTGTGATACTAGGGTTGGACACGGTCCGGTTCTAATCCGGTTTTAATTAGAGCCGAACCAAACCAAACCAAAAATTCGGTCTTTTGAAAAATAAGACCAGTTTGGACTAGGGATGACAACGGGTCGGGTTCAGGCGGGTTTTGTAAAATCCAAACCCGCACCCACAAAATTTTTCATCACCCACGCCCGCCCGCGAACCCGCGAAAATAAATGGGTTCGGGTTTCACCCGCGGGTTTTATACGGGTTCATGGGTCACACCCACCAACCCGCAAAATATATTAATTTATAAATATTTAATATTTAATTTTATTTATTTATACAATACAAAACTCCCATTTATTTATAATATATCATAGAGAATTACAAATACAAGTGTTTTTCTTAGTAGAGACAAGAGGCAAAACACATTATATATATAGCTAATGGTAGAACCTTGCACTCTTGTTTTTTCAATGTGGGACTTTTGAAAGTCCCACATTGAAAAAACAAGAGTGTATGGTTCTACCATTAGCTATATATAAATGAGAGTTGAGAATTGTAATTCTCAAACTTAGAATGAGTGGAGTTTTTATATTTTATTCTTTATATGGTTAAAAAGTTTCTATTGGAGTTTAAGTTTATAATATTTTAAATACTAAATATTATATAATTTTTATTTATGCGGGCTCGCGGGTTCTCCCACGGGTTTGTTTTCCAAACCCACACCCACACCCACACCCAAACCCGCTGGGTTTTTCTTTATACGGGTTCGCGGGTCGTAAATTCACCACCCAAACCCGACCCTATAGGGTCGGGTTCTGGTGGGTGCCCGCGGGTGCGGGTCAAATTGCCATCCCTAGTTTGGACCATTTTTTTTCAGACCAGACCAGACCAGACCAAATTATATTTATTCGGTTCGGTATGGTTCGGTCTAACGTTTTTTGACTTGAAATCCAAATGCTTGACCATTTAAAAATATATATGGCATCACAAAGTGAACGATTAACGAGACATGCAAGTTACTGTTACGTACGATTCATCAAACTAAAAAAAAGCTAAAAGAGTAATAAAAATAAAAACAAAAATAAAGTGGTGTAGAATTTATAGAAGTAAAAAAATAATAATAAACAAAATCATATACTCTTGCTATAATCATGACAATGCAATTGAATGTATGCAGTAAAAAAAAAAAAAATACAACAAAATCATGAAAAATGCACTAAGTTAGTTTAATATTATTAATATTTTTTATTATTAGTGATAACTTTGTAAAATAATGGAAACAAATTGAAATCTTTTACTATCCCATGCTTGGAGTTTAATTTATTAATGGAGGTTTTCATTTTGTACAAACTTGTACGGTTGGTGGCAAAAAAAAAACAAATATAAAATAATAAATTATGGTTTTTGACTTTAACCTTTTATTTTTAAAATTTTATAAAAAGGTTTTGGGTGTGACATATAATAGTAATATTAAAATTATTTGGTTTATGGTCCGATCCGGGTTTAATATATTTGGACCATAGACCGGACCAAACCATAAGGTTTTACTAAAATTAACCCATACGGTTTTTTTTAAAGTACAAAACCGGACCAAACCAAGTGGTGTGGTTTGGTTTGGTTTGATTTGGTCCGGTTTACGATGTATGGGCTTTTTTGCCCATCCCTATGTGATACTTTTTTAAGAGAAAATTGCCAAATATAGCCAAATAGATTATGGAAAAATTATTTTTAGCCTTGTTTCATATTTTAATCGTTTATAACCATTTTACAATAAATTCTTTCAATCCCTAACCAAAATTACAAAAATACCCCAGCCAATTAATTTTTTTATTTATTTTTTATTTTTTTTATTTTTTCCCTTTACTCTTCTTCTCTTCCGACTGGAGCGCGTGAGGCCACAAGGTCTGGCCGTGGGCCCCACGGCCAAGGGAGCCCTCTGCTCCCGTGGGCCCCACGCACCCCCCACAGGGAGGTGACGTGGCACGCTCTGATTTGCTCGAAAAATCTCTCTCTCCTCCTTTTAAACTCATCTCCTTCCCTCCACACTTGTTGAAGAACTTGAAGTGATTTTCACGAAATTCTGCACAATTTTCTTCAATTTTCATTTTCTTATTTTGATCATAACTTTCTCATACGAACTCAAAATCAATCGATTAAAAAGCCAAAATTGTTGGTCTTGAGAAGAGCTACAAACCCCAAGCATTTTCAAAGGGAGCTGACTTCGTCATTTTTCTCAGCAGCCTGATTTCCAGTACGAGGTCAAGGTTGATTGTTCAACTTCTTCTTTTTCAATTTCATCTTTGATCATCTCTTGATTCTTACTATTTGATTGATGAAATTTGTTGAGAAGTATGTTAGATCATATGCTAGGGGTGTTTGATCATTTGTTAATTGAGATTTAGCTTTGTGATTTGTTTTGAACATATATGTGCTAAACTTGATTTTGTGTGAAATTGATTCTAGAAAATGAACATATGATGTGTCTCATATTATTTTCTAGGTTTTATTTCATGATCTAAGAACTAGGTTTTTAGTGTGATATATTGAATATTCATACCTTTGTTCTTATTGATTTACATGTCTTGATTTCTAGATAATCTTGTGATTGTGTGTTGGAAGCATATTCTAGATTGTCATTGAACATGTACATTTTGCTTGATTGATCATCTAGCTTAATTTGTTTGTGTTTGCATCACTTGCATCACTTGCATCACTTTAGATCATAGCCTTGCATTAGGTTGAAGTCTCTAGCAAAGTGAGTGAAGCTTTGTGGATAGAGCAAGGAAGTTTTGATTAGAGTCGGGAGGACTCGGATAATCAAGCAAGGAAGACTTGTCTAGGGTCGGGAGGATTCGGATAGGCAAGCAAGAAATCTTCCTAGAGACGTGAGCGTCTTGGATAGGAAGTTGCTTTCTAGAGGTGTAGGACACATCTCGGATAGGAAGTAGGCTTGGTGATTCACTAGCCCGAGGGTAGATTAGGAGTTGATAGCTTGAGCGGATATCATGTGTTGATAGCTTGAGTGTGTAAGTCCTTTTTCATATAGTGGATTGCTTTGCCGGTGGTTGTGGTATCTGAAAGTCCTAGAGGCGTGTATAATATAAAGCTAGAGGGGGGGGGGGGGTTTGAATAGATTTTAACGATTATTACTTAATTTTCGCATGCAAGTCAATTTTATGAAAATGCCCCTAACTAGTCAAAATAATATATTAAGTGTAATATGTGCGGAATTTAAATAACACAAGATATATACGTGGAAACCCAACCACTGGGAAAAACCACGGGCTGTATAGTGCGCCACACTCGGAACTTGAAATCACTAATTGAAATGAAGTTTACAACCTATGTAGACCTCGTCTAACACTCTGGTCTGTAACATCTCACTTCTACCCAGCGGGCCTTTATTAGCAACCCTATTCCAATTTGCTTGAGGCCTAAGCACTCTTAGCCTCAAGACTTACTTCTCAATGAAGAGAAACAACCTATGTGAATATATATGAATATTCAAATAACAAACAAGGCTAGGTAACCTTAGATGCTTATCTAGGATGATGATATAATCAATTTAATCAACCCTAGATATCAATTGCTAAATGACATGTCAAATAGCTTAGCTAATCAAGATTAAGCAAAAACCTAATTAGCTATCACAAAAACAACACTCAATTAATTCATCACAATTAATTCTCTATTCTTGTATTTATCATATGATCAACAACATACAAGTAAATTAAAAGAGAATATGCTTGATAGTAAAAATACTAAAATAAGATGAAACTAATCAAAATCTTACCAAACATATTGTGATGATGCCAATCCAATCATAGATGCTTTCTATGTAGACATAGAGGATGCAATATGAAATGTGATGCAAAAAGGATTTGATTTGAGTGTTTAAAGGTGAGTTCTTGATTTGATTTTTTCTCAAAAATCTCTCTTGAAAGTTTAGGGTTCTAATAACTCAAGAAACTTAATCAGAGAATGAGAAAATAAGATATTTATAGACATCAAGAATTGGGCATGTGAAAAGACAATTTTGCCCCTGAAATGCACCGTTCGGTGGTTTCAATCGGCGGCCAGGCCACCGATCACGACCGTCGAATTGAGCCCGTGAAGAACAGAGCATCAACGGCGGTTTCGTGACCGCCGATCCAACCGCCGAATTAGACCGAGAGATTAAAATTGATCAGGTATGAACGGCGGTTTCGAACGGCGGTCATGACCGCCGATCGTGACCGCATAATTGCTTCAGACCAATCTAGACTGAAACGGCGGTTTCATTCGGCGGCCAGGCCGCCGATCATAACCGCCGATCACCAACAATGGTGAAAATCAAGGAGAAGCCAAGGGCATTCTCCGTGGGCGGTCTTCGCGCAAAACCAAGCACACATACGTGTGAATGCGGACGTTTCTGAACACTATCGGGAAACGAATTACTAAGCACATAAACACACAACAAGTTATAAAACAAAGTGCTAGTGTGTAAAGTGACATGTGAAGAGTATGCACACAAATGCAAGTATGCTAAATGTGTGTGTGCTTACTAAATCTCTTCAAAGAAAAATCAAGCACAAGAGATTATACCTTTGGCGTGCTTGTATCTTGAGGTCATGGAAGGGCCTTTGATCTTCAACCTTAAACACTTAGACTACCCTTACATTCAAAACCCCAACATGTGGTTTGACCACGAAATAAGCCAATCAACAAAACGGGAATCCTTACAATCTCCCCCTTTGGCTATTTCGTGACAAAACCACCACTCACATTGATTCCTCACAACAAAATAAACCTATGGGTCAATGGAGATTTTCTACAATACAAAGAGATATATAAAAAATAAAACTTGAAGTCTTCAATCTCTTGTAGAACAATCATTCCCTGAAATAAGGTTTCTAAACTTTCCAAAACAAGAAAAGGTGAGATGAATCAAGTGAGATTAAAACAAGCATTTGCATATATATAAAAAATCAAGCACAACATCATGCAATGTTTGTGTATGCAATGCTCCCCCTCAAAGGGTTACTCCCCCTCAATATATATTCTCCCCAATGTGCACCAATTGCTACAACAATTTGCACCTCCCTTTACCACATTCTACTCCCCCTTTTTGTCATGATATAGGCAAAGGAGTAGTCCCCAACCGGGTCACTTAAGGCAAAGAGAGATAGTAGCATTCGAGTTTATGCATAATCAATATAAGTCACTTTATGCAATCTCAATTAATCGGAGAGAAACAAGGAGATTTATTAGATAAAATGTGTGAAACAAAATGCTTTGCATACAAGACATATAGCATTTAAGTCCAAAATACCATGGTATTTGGCAAAGCAAATGACAAAGGTTTCTAATAGGAATTCAAACCAATTTCACCATTGTCATGAGAGAAGCAAGGATATAGAAATTTCATTGATTTCAATTTAAGAACAACTATATCCAACTTTATAAGCTAAACATGTCATGAGCAACTTTGCACCCTATTTGATTTTTCCGGGAATGAAACCCGTATGATAGTAGACATGTTCAACCAATAAAGAAAGAAAGACATTTGGATTGTAAAATCCTTGAATGGATACAAGATCCTTTTTCATTTGAGTCTCATAAGCTTTTTTCACACAAGTTTTTGCATTTAAGAACGCAATTATCAATTCATGCTTTTTCATTTGAGCATGTACATGAATTTCATGCTTTTCATAAGACATTAGCATGTTATAAAAGAATCATCATGTCATGGAGATAATCATAGGTCATTCAAATCATACTTCCTACATACATCTCCTAGTCCAAAATGCATGTTTGAACATAAATATGACATGGATTGTAAACAAGCAAGATTCACACTTATTGAATTGAAAATATATATACATATGTGCAACCAAGCTTACTCAAGCAATCAACAAGGAAGCATAAGATTTTTCAAATTTTTTGCAAGTGACAGGAATGCAAAAATAGCTCTCTTTGCTTGAGTTCCCCATATGGGGTTAGTATCATCCTTCATTAATGAAGGGCATGAGGTCCTATAGACCTACCAAGTCCATTGGACTTAGTTGAACCTATTTGAGACTTGTTAGTCTCGTAGCAAGCGGGTTCATTTTTCCTTACCCACATAGATATAACTTTTTTCTTCCTAGTGGTCAAGGGTTCAAGAGTTCTAGAATTAATAGGATCATGAATATGAATGTTTTCCTTCTTATTAGCAAGCATTCTAGCTCTTATCATTCTCTTTTCAATCATGCTTTTGATTCTACATAATTTAATGAAATGAAAGCAATTTGGTCTAATGTGACCATTAATACCACAAAAGTGACATGTAGGGATAAATTTAGAATTCATACCATGTCCTTGTGCATGCATAGGAGCCATCCCATGACTTTGTGGTTGAGCGGGTTCAAATCTTCTTTGTTGTTGAACCGGTCTAGCTTGCTTCCTTGTTTCATTTTGCATGATTGGCCTCTTCCCTTGATGAATATGAGCTTTAGGGAAGTTAGGTTGAGGAACTTTTTGAGCTTGAGGTTGTCTCTTTGGAGCTACCTTCACTTGTACACTTCTTGAACATTGTCCTAGATCAATTTTCTTCCTAGGAGTGTGCACCGGTGAGGCTTCTATCTTGCCCAAACTCTTGACAAAGACGGTCTAGGTTGGAGTAGTGACCTCCTTTGTTTCTTCATACCCAATACCTCTCTTGTCACAAGGGTTCTTTCCACTACCAAGAATGTGGTCAAGTTTCTTGGTGCTTGTAGTCATCCTAGACAATGACTCTATGGCTTCAACAAGCTCTCTCTTCAACCCTTCTTCATTCCTCTTAGACATAGCTAGCTCATCCCTTAGCTTGTCTTCAATCTTCTTGGATGCCTCCACTTGTTTACTTAAGTGGTCATTGTGTGTTGAAAGTTCTAGATTTTCATCCTCTAAAATCTTCAACTTTCTATTTTTCTTCTCCAATGAACTTTCACACTTGACTATAAAGTCATTCACATCCATTTTCTCTACACTTCCATTTGTAGAGTTAGATGAGGAGTCATCTTCACTTAAGTTATCTCCTCCACTCTCATTCTCACTAATGGAGTCATTTCCCTCATTTAGACCTCCACCTTGGTCTCTTGAGTCAATGAGAGCCATATCCCAATGAGTAGCTTCGCCTATCACCTCTAGAGCTACTTCTTCATCTTTTTCTTCTATGGGATCACTAGTCAAATCATTCTTACCAACAACTTTATCTTCTACACAAGTGGCCCCAAATGCCGTGTAGTTGATGGTAAGCTCATCATCACTAGATGACTTGTCTCCCTTTTCGGAGTCATCACTTTCACTCCACGTGGTGGCCATCACTTTTGCCATCTTGTTCTTCAAGTTCCCACAATCGAGTGAGATGTGACCTATACCACCACACTCATAGCATTGGACCCCTTTCTTTTCGCTCTTCTCTTGCCTAGGCTCAAAACTCTTGAAGGGAGCCTTTTTCTTCAAGTCTTGGCCTTTGGATCCAAAGCCTTTCTTCTCGAACTTGACGAATTTCTTGAATCTTCTTAGCAACAATGCCATGTCTTCGTTCGAGTCACCTTTTTCCTCCTTCACAACCTTGGAAGCATTCAAAGCAATTCCTTTTTGCTTTTTAGGAGGTGAAATGCTAGGAGCCTTCCTAGATTCATAGGCGAGGAGTCTTCCAATCACCTCGCTCGGCTTCATATCCTTGTATGTGCTATTTTCCTCTAAAGCCGTCACTTTTGATTCGAACCTAGCGGGGAGAGACCTCATAATTTTCTGCTTAACTCTCCTATCCGAATAAGGATCACCGAGTTGATGGCTTTGATTCACAATATCCATCAACTTGACTTCAAAGTCATTGAAGCACTCGTCCTCCTCCATTTTAAGCAACTCAAATTGCGTTTGAAGGACTTGTAGCTTGGAATCCTTAACGACATCGGTTCCCTCATGTGCAACCTGTAGGATATCCCATGCCTCCTTGGCTATCCTAGTGCTCTGAATCAGTTTGTACTGATTTTCATCCACTGCACATAGAAGAGCATGCCATGCCTTCCTATTCCATTTTGAAGTCTCAAACTCTTCAGGTGACCACTGGGCCTTTGGCTTGAGTACTTCTTCTCCACCACTCGTGGGAGTCATCATAGGAGGTGCATACCCATCTTCAATTGCCATCCATGCCCTATCATGGATTTGGCACACATATGCCTCCATCTTGCCTTTCCATGAGGCATAATTCACACCGGTGAGGAGAGGAGGCCGGGTGCTTGAAGCACCCTCATGGTTGCCACCGAATCCACTCATTGTATCAAATGAATGAATGTAATGTATGCAAAATGTATGAATGAGCAAAAATCACACAAATGCACAACACACCTAAAATGAGCTAGGATCACCTAAGTATATCTAGAAACCCGCTCTGATACCAATTGAAAGTCCTAGAGGCGTGTATAATATAAAGCTAGAGGGGGGTGAATAGATTTTAACGATTATTACCCAATTTTCACATGCAAGTCAATTTTACGAAAATGCCCCAAACTAGTCAAAATAATATATCAAGTGTAATATGTGCGGAATTTAAATAACACAAGATATATACGTGGAAACCCAACCACTGGGAAAAACCACGGGCTGTATAGTGCGCCACACTCGGAACTTGAAATCACTAATTGAAATGAAGTTTACAACCTATGTAGACCTCGTCTAACACTCCGATCTGTAACCCCTCACTTCTACCCAGCGGGCCTTTATTAGCAACCCTATTCCAATTTGCTTGAGGCCTAAGCACTCTTAGCCTCAAGACTTACTTCTCAATGAAGAGAAACATCCTATGTGAATATATATGAATATTCAAATAACAAACAAGGCTAGGTAACCTTAGATGCTTATCTAGGATGATGATATAATCAATTTAATCAACCCTAGATATCAATTGCTAAATGACATGTCAAATAGCTTAGCTAATCAAGATTAAGCAAAAACCTAATTAGCTATCACAAAAACAACACTCAATTAATTCATCACAATTAATTCTCTATTCTTGTATTTATCATATGATCAACAACATACAAGTAAATTAAAAGAGAATATGCTTGATAGTAAAAATACTAAAATAAGATGAAACTAATCAAAATCTTACCAAACATATTGTGATGATGCCAATCCAATCATAGATGCTTTCTATGTAGACATAGATGATGCAATATGAAATGTGATGCAAAAAGGATTTGATTTGAGTGTTTAAAGGTGAGTTCTTGATTTGATTTTTTATCAAAAATCTCTCTTGAAAGTTTAGGGTTTGTAAGGATTCCCGTTTTGTTGATTGGCTTATTTCGTGGTCAAACCACATGTTGGGGTTTTGAATGTAAGGGTAGTCTAAGTGTTTAATGTTGAAGATCAAAGGCCCTTCCATGACCTCAAGATACAAGCACGCCAAAGGTATAATCTCTTGTGCTTGGTTTTCTTTGAAGAGAATTAGTAGCACACACACACTTAGCATACTTGCATTTGTGTGCATACTCTTCACATGTCACTTTACACACTAGCACTTTGGTTGATATATCTTGTTGTGTGTATATGTGCTTTATAATTCGTTTCCCGACATTGTTCGGAAACGTCCGCGCTTGCACTAATGAGTGCTTGGTTTCGCGCGAAGACCGCCTATGGAGAATGCCCTTGGCTTCTCCTTGGTTTTCACCATTGTTGGTGATCGGCGGTTATGATCGGCGGCCTGGCCGCCGAATGAAACCGCCGTTGATGCTCTGTTCTTCACGAGCTCAATTCGGCGGTCGTGATCGGCGGCCTGGCCGCCGATTGAAACTGCCGAACGGTGCGTTTCAGGGGCAAAATTGTCTTTTCACATGCCCAATTCTTGATGTCTATAAATATCTTATTTTCTCAATCTCTGATCAAGCTTCTTGAGCAATTAGAACCCTAATCTTTCAAGAGAGATTTTTGAGAAAAAATCAAATCAAGAACCCACCTTTAAACACTCAAATCAAATCATTTTTGCATCAAATTTCATATTGCATCCTCTATGTCTACATAGAAAGCATCTATGATTGGATTGGCATCATCAAAATATGCTTGGTAAGATTTTGATTAGTTTCATCTTATTTTAGTATTTTTACTATCTAGCATATTCTCTTTTTATTTACTTGTATGTTGTTGATCATATGATAAATACAAGAATAGAGAATTAATTGTGATGAATTAATTGAGTGTTGTTTTTGTGATAGCTAATTAGGTTTTTGCTTAATCTTGATTAGCTAAGCTATTTGACATGTCATCTAGCAATTGATATCTAGGGTTGATTAAATTGATTATATCATCATCCTAGATAAGCATCTAAGGTTACCTAGCCTTGTTTGTTATTTGAATATTCATACATATTCACTTAGGTTGTTTCTCTTCATTAAGAAGTAAGTCTTGAGGCTAAGTGTGCTTAGGCCTCAAGCAAATTGGAATAGGGTTGCTAATAAAGGCCTGCTGGGTAGAAGTGAGGGGTTATAGACCGGAGTGTTAGACGAGGTCTACATAGGTTGTAAACTTCATTTCAATTAGTGATTTCGAGTTCCGAGTGTGGCGCACTATACAGCCCGTGGTTTTTCCCAGTGGTTGGGTTTCCACGTATACATCTAGTGTTATTTAAATTCCGCACTATATTACACTTGTATGTATTTTTGACTAGTAGGGGCATTTTCGTAAAATTGACTTGCATGCAAAAATTGGGTAATAATTAGATAAAATCTATTCACCCCCCTCTAGCTTTATATATAAAACACACCTCGAGTATTTAATTTACTTTCAATTGGTATCAGAGCGGGTTCCTAGACATACATAGGTGATCCTAGCTCATTTTGGTGTGTTTTGCATTTGTGTGATTCTTTGATCATTCATACATTTTGCATTCATTTCTTGCATTCATTATTCACTATGAGTGGAATCGGTGGTACAAATGAGGGTGCTTCGAGCGTAAGGCCACCCCTCCTCACCGGTATAAATTACTCCCAATGGAGAGGGGAGATGGAGGCATATGTGTGTCAAATCCATGATAGGGCATGGATGGCCATTGAAGATGGATATTCGCCTCCTATGATGACTCCCACAGGTGGAGGAGAAGAAGTGCTCAAGCCTAAGGCACAGTGGACACAACCCGAGTTTGAGTTGTCCAAGTGGAATCAAAAGGCGTGGCACGCCCTTATATGTGCAGTGGACGAAAATCAGTACAAACTGATTCAGAACACTAAGATAGCCAAGGAGGCATGGGACATCTTAGAGGTTGCACACGAGGGAACCGAAGTAGTGAAGGACTCCAAACTTCAAGTCCTCCAAACTCAATTTGAGACACTTAGGATGGAGGAGAATGAGTGCTTCAACGACTTCGAGATTAGGTTGATGGACATTGTCAACAAAAGTCATCAACTTGGTGACCCTTACTCGGATAGAAGGATCAAGCAAAAGATAATGAGATCGCTTCCCGAGAGGTTTGAGTCTAAGGTGACGGCTTTAGAAGAAAACAGTGATTTTAAGGACATGAAGCCGAGCGAGGTATGATTGTACTATTTTTATACCTATTTATAGGTCCCCAATTCCTACTTGTTGTGCTTGTTCCTCGGGTAAAACTGGGTATTTAATATATTAAAATAAGTGTTTCAGGTATTTTTGGAGTTAAGGGGCATTGGCGTAATTTTGGAGAATTAGGGGTCCAAGTGCAAAATATGGAGCAATTATTGAAGAGTCTGTGATTTTAGAAGAGTTGAGGGGAGGATTCTGTAATTTTCCAGCCAACGCACGCGCGCATGCCACGTCATTTAATGAAGCTATGCGTTTTGGGCTTGTGGACGCTGACGTCATCGTGACGTCAGCATGATGTCACATCATCTTCTTCAATCAACCACCCGACTTGCAGGCCCGTGACCGACCTGACCCGACCCGACCCGGATCGTGACCCGGTTTCAGACCCGGCTGTTCCAGCCGTTTTCGGACGTCTTTCCCGACCGTTTTCCGCCCAGATCGGCAGCGAGCCTTGCCCTGGTCCGTTTTCCACCACTTCCAGGCCTCCATGCGACGTTCTTCCTAAACTCCAATTTCTTCCAAACTTATATGGCCAACCAAGCTCGAAGTGGTCGCTGCCAAGGTCGCCCCACCATAGCCAACATACCAGCGACCTTTCTCAGCATCAAGGAGCAGAGAATTTCGCCCCCTAGGTGTTCGCCCCCTGACAGCGAACTTGGGGGCGACCTTATTTTTTAGCATCAGAGGCAGAGATCTTCGCCCCCTAGCTGGTCGCCCCCCAGCTGGTCGCCCCCCAACAGCGAACATGACAGCGACTTTTCCGTTCCAACTCAGCCAAGGACGATTTCAGACCTATTCTTTTGGCTCCCACTATAAATATATTGCTTTCCTTTGTTCTAAAAAAGGACCCACCACATTCCATCACAACACACTTCACACTTTCCACCATTTTTCCACCCCTTCACTACCCATCACACACCCATACATTTTACATCAGATTTTTCCACCATTTTTACACACACCTCACTTCTTTAATCTCTAGATCTAGGAATATACTCACCCAAACCCTTCCACACTCCTACATCACCTCCATACATACAAAAATCACCCAAGATCCCACCTTTTTACTTTCTTCCACCATTCCCTTCACTCATTTCCTCTCACACACCATTTCCACCCATTTTTGGAAGATTATTCAAGGAAGGAGAAGAAGGAACTACAAGGAGAAAGAGGAAGCTCACATGGATTTTATGGGTTTTCTCTACACCTTTTCTTTTTGTGTTTATTTTCCATTAATGTGTAACTAATTTTATCTAGGGGATTAATGTAACCGTATTGGACTACTTGATGTAATTAATTAGTCTATTCTCTAATTCGATTCGATTTTAGTCTCAATTATTGAATTAATTTCTCTAATCTCTCTTCTCATGTTTTATTGTGACCACAAGGGACATGGGTGTGTGAGTTAGTTTATCTAAGGGTTTGAGGTTGAATGTGGATGACCATTCCATTTAACTCTCATCCAAGCTTAGAAATTGGGAAGGTTGGTGTGTGCATGACCATGTCATACTAACTTGGCTTAGAGTTTTGTATTAAATATGGGTTTTGATTATTGCTTGGCACATGGCCTTGTGGAAGTAATGAAAAGGACCATAAAACTTAATTGATTTATTTTCTAAAACAAGCTCTAAAATTGGATTGAAGTGCTTAATGAGACTAATTAAGAACATAGAGTGGTCTAAGAAGGTTGCATTGATTCCCTAGTGCTTTCTCCCATATATCCATACATTTGTGTTTGTGTGTTGTGCTTAGCTTAATTTTCAACTCTTAAGTTTGCATTTTTAGTGTCTAGTTTACATTTGTAGTTTACAAGTTTGCATCTTAAGCATTTTCAAGAACCAAAATCACTTTTCAAATCAAAGCATTATGCAATTTACTTTTCATGCACTTAGATTAGATTTAATTTTTCCCTAGACTAAGTAGTTTCAACCGTTTGAATCACCGATCCCAGTGAACGAACTTAAATTAAATTGAAAGTAATTTTTACTGCATCAATTTTGGCGCCGCTGCCGGGGATCGGCGTAGATTCATTAGTTGAATCTAGTTAGTTCTTTTTTAGGGTAGTATGTGTCATTTTACTTTTTAGTTTTATTTTAGTTTTTGTATCTTTTTACTTCGTTGGTAGTTTTGTTTCTGGTGTTTCAGGTTTGTCAGGTGCATGCACGGACGCCGTTCGCAAGGAGGATTTTTGTTCCCTGCCAACGACAACATCAACCGTGTGGGCCAGCTTGCTAGACAATTTGAGGGGTTAGACATTGTTGTGGATTTAGGCAACCTCGACATCTCTATTACAGAAATGGATAGAGAAGGTGAGCAAGGCGCTCATGGTGAGCGAGAGGAACGAGATGTTCATGGTGAGCAAGGTGTTAGAGTGAGTCCACCGGGGTCTCCTACAAGAGATTTAGATGATGATATCCGGGCAATGAAGGAGTCCGGTCAACCAATGCTTGGAAACCAACCGTCACCAATTGTACTTGATACGGCGGCAAGGAGCTATGAGTTGAGGAATATGCATATGGGCATGCTTCCAACCTATAGTGGCACAAATACTGAAGATCCTCTTCAATTCATGAAGGACTACCTATCCGTTGTGGAGAGCTTTCCTATAGGCCGACTTACGGAAGAGCAATTGAAGATGAGATGTTTCCGCTATTGCTTGAAGGGCGTAGCCAAGACATGGTTCGGGTCATTGAGATCCGGGACTTTCGCAACATGGAACGATGTGTGCCAAGGGTTCTTCGGTAGATTCTTTCCTGCCCCTAAGACAAAGGAGATTCGGATACAAATTGCAAGCTTTGGTGAGGAGGAAGGTGAGCCCTTTCATCAAGCATGGAGAAGGTACAAGGGGCTTTTAGAGCAATGTCCTCCCCACATGATATCCGAAGAATACAAGGTTCGCACATTCTATGATGGATTGACACCCTTCACCCAAGCACTTGTTGACAACGCTTGTGGAGGTGTGCTCACAAAGAAGTCTGCAGCAGAGATCACCGAAATCTATGAGACATTGGCCCTCAACTCCTACCATAGAGGCACAACGGCTAGAAAGGGTGGAAGATATGACATTGATAGGAGTACCGAAGTGGCAATCCAACTCTCGACTATGACAAAGCAAATGGAGGCTCTAGCTAAAAATGTGAGTCAACTATAAGCCGGAGCAAGTCATGTGTGTGATAGTGGACATCATTGTAGGAGTGGGAAGCAAGAGGAGCCCGAGGAAGTACAAGCCTTGAATTATCAAAGGGGAAGAAATGACCCTTATTCAAATACCTACAATCCGGGATTGCGCAACCACCCAAATTTCTCCTATTCCAACCCAAACACCGCTTTGAATAGTCATCAACTCACTCCACCAAACAATCAAGGAGAGTACAACCGAGGGAATTACCGGGGAAATTACCAAGGCCAAAGTTCAAGTAATCCACCTCAACAATGGCACAATTCCACAAACCGAGACAACATTCCCTATCAACCAAGGAAGCCATCATTGGAGGACATGGTGACTTCCCTTGCTCAAAGTTCTCAAACCACTGATCAAAGTCTCAATAACTCCATACAAGCAACCGACCGGAAGTTTACCAACATGGAGGCCTCCATGAAGAAGCTAGAAACACAAATGGGGCAAATATCTGACACGGTACACCGAAATGAGCCGGGAAGATTTCCAAGCCAATCCGAGCAAGCCAAGTCCATGACCGTGTTGAGAAGTGGCCGAGTGCTAGACACCGAAGATGTTGGTGAACCAAAGAGGAAAAAGCCTAAGGAGTTTGGAAGTGATAGTAGGGAGGAAACCCAAGAAGAAGAGACGAGAGTGGAAGAGGAAGTAGTAGTTGAACCAACCCTTAAGAAGACCTCCACTCTACACAAATCACAAAACCCCTACATACCACCAATTCCATACCCCGGGAGAGTAGCAAGGGACAAGTTGAGCAAATCCTTCAAGGACATTTTTGACATCCTCTCCAAGGTAAATGTCAACATTCCGCTACTTGACATGATCGAGAAAATGCCGGCGTATGCAAAATTTTTCAAGAGTCTCCACACCAACCGGCAAAAGTTTGGGCCAAACCACCAAGAATGCATCACGGGGAGTGCTAGTGCCGTGCTACAAAGGGAGCTTCCACCCAAGCTCAAGGATCCGGGGAGTTTTTGTATTAATATCACAGTCGGGGGTACCAAACTTGAGAGAGCCATGTTGGATCTAGGAGCTAGCATCAATTTGATGCCCTTTTCTATCTACAAGCAATTGGAGTTAAATGAGCTCAAGCCAACCACCATGTCACTCCTCCTAGCCGATGGGTCCGTGAGATATCCTAGAGGGGTTGTGGAAGACGTGTTAGTACAAGCGGACAAGCTTATCATCCCGGCGGATTTTGTAGTCCTAGACATGGATGACGTGAGTGGGGAGACGAATATGAGACCTATCCTTTTAGGTAGACCATTCATGAAGACGGCAAGAACAATCATTGATATACATGAAGGAAAGCTTTCCATGACCGTCTTGGATGAGACGGTGGAATTTCAAGTTTTCAAGACAAACTCACAAGATATTAGCTCAATTGATTGTTTTGCCGTGGATACACTTCCATTACAAGACTACTCAAGGAACACAAATGAGTATTTAGACGAAATCTTTGCACTTTTTGAGGACAAACGTGAGGAAGATGTTCACAAAGAAGATACATGTGACAAACAACCATTCTCGGAAATCATTGAGCTTAAAAGTGAAAATGCCAAGTTGAAGATGGAATTGGAAGCCCTTAGAAAAGAAAGGGATGAGGCAAACAAGAGGGCGAAAGATCTTGCAAGGCTAGTAGAAGAGCAAGAAGAAGACTTTGCCTGCAAGACAAGGAAATTGCAAATGCAAGTGGAGCTTCAAGACAAGACGATTGATGCCATCAAGGAGGATTTGAGTTGGAAGGAGAATGCCTTGAAGGTAGCAAAGGTCAATCAATGTGATTGCTTGGTGGAGCTTGAAGGAGCCGAGCGAACAATCAAGATTTTGACCAAGGAAGCAAGCAAGCAAGAAAGAAGAAACTTTGAAGGTCAACACCATCAAAGGAAATACAAGCCATCCGAATGCAAGAGTTAACAAGATCAAAGGTAGTCCCTCTTACTTTCCTTACAATTGTTATTTTTGCCACACTAGGGGTCATAAAATAGCCCATTGTGCTAAATTTGTTGAAGTTTGCAAAAAGAAACAAAGCATGCCTATAGGGAAGCCAAAGAGAATTCGGCAAGTTTGGGTCCGAAAGGACAAACTTGACCAAGTAAAAGAGGCTATTTTTGATGAAAAGAGAACTCTTGATATGAAAGAATGTCCTAAACTTTTTGATATGAATTGTGGTAGTACTAGTGGAGTAAATCCACCATTGATTGTCTGAACTTGCTAATGTGTTTTGTGCTTGTGAAGGTTGCTATGTCTTCTAGAGGAAGCGTTTTGGAGTAATGACTACATGTGCATATATTTTAAAACATGGCTTGTGGAGCCAATTTTGGTTTTTGCATAATTTGAACATTTTGGATTGTAAATAATTTGAACATTTGAATAGTTTATTGGTTCTAAGCTAGTTTTTGTAGCTCGTGTTGATGAAGCTAGGTTCTTATTCTCTCGGATTGAAACACCGACAACTTGTGAGTCTTGGAGGGACAAGCAAGCCGAGAGAGCTCATAAAAAGAGCGAGAGCCGTGCATAGTTGACAAAAGCTTCAAATCAAGTGGAGAACGAGTTTTGGTGCTTAAAGAGCCATAGTGCTCTCACTACGTCTTGCCTAGACGTTAAATCGTGCGCTTGGTGGGAGGCAACCCACCTAGGTATATTTATTTCTTAGTTTATATTTGTTTTATTTTGTTTTTACATTTTTGCTTAGAATAAGTGTGCGGATTTTTTGTGTTGTCTTTAGTGCCTAGGATGTTTTGAGTTCTTGCCTTCCATGCTTTATTTATTCATTGTTCATGCATCTCATGTCATATAAAAATTGAAGACAATGTTTAGATTAGGTTTGGGGGTGTGGATTCATTATTTGAGTCATTTTACATTTTACTTTTTCAAGTTTTTCTTTGACCTTTGCGAAAGTGCCCTGTTTTGAAAGTTTTGAGGCTAAATGTTTTCATTACACTGTACGATTTGGTGAGGAAATAAATTATTTCGTCCGCGCTGTATTCTTCAATTTTTCGATACGGTTCCAACGGTATAAAGAACGAAAAATTCTGGACGGGAGTTAAAAAGATATGAATATTTCTTCGACCAAAGGTCATGGGCAATACCCTGTTTTGAAAAAACTGCACGTGAACCATCTTTGACGTCCGTTTACACATTTTTCCAAATTGAATTTTGAAATGTTTTCTAAAAGAAAAGTGTGTATTTGCATGTCTATTTTTCTGTGCCAAAATTTGAGAAATTTTTATTGGGTAGTTTTGAAAATATGCACTAGAGAGCGGACATAGGTCGATTTCAAAAGTCACCAGTTTTTTGGAATTTAATCCTCCATGTTGAGATGGTCTTTCGCATTGTGTTTTTTGTGTTTTGCGTCGTGTTAGGTGCACACCGTTAGACCGAACTCTCTTGTTTCCGACATTGGGGACAATGTTGAGTTTATGTTTGGGGGTGTGGACGCCTTGGTGAGTCGTCTTTTTGAGTCTTGAGTCTTTTTGGTGTCAATTTTTTTTCAGATTTGTCGCATGGCCAAAATTTTTGAGCTTTGACTAGCTTGGGTGTGATGCCTTGAGCGTGTGCTTTTGACGAGTTTAATTATGCTTGATGAGCTTATTAGTAGCTTGTTGTCATTCTAGGGTTTCTCTTGCACTTTCATGGGCTAGTCCCATCCTTTTTGTGCTCAAGTTGAAGGGACTCGGTGCTCAAGCGCCTTGTTCTAATAGTGGAGATTACCTAGTGAGTTCACAAACACAAGCCTTAAAGAACGCATTTTGAGTGTTACCATTGTTCTATTTTTAAACACTTTTCTCGTCATGTGCATCATGTGCCATAGGACATTGCATCATATTTGTGGATTGCTTGATGGACGCTTACATTCCCTTGATAGATGGATTTGTTGAGATGATTTTAGGCAATGTGTGTGCATTAACTACCATATTTAGCCTAAACACTTATCCATGTCCCTAATGTGTGCTCCATTGCCAACTTTGAGGCCAAACACTTACCTGTTATTTGGAACCACAACATATCCATATAACCACAAACCTAAACACATGCCTACCCTTGTTGCCAATTATGTTAGGATGTATGGTTGTGGTCTTGAAAGGAATAGCTCTAATATGTCAAAATAGCGTGTACTTAGGCAAAAGAGTGTAATGTGCTAGCAAGGGCTCAAAAATGTAAAAGTGCTAAAATGAGCACTCATGAGTTTGAAGAAAAAAGAAAATTTCAAAAGCAAAGATGAAAAAGAAAAGTAAAAAAAAAAAAAAAATCTTGAAGAATTAAATGTAAATGTACTCAAAGAAATTGGAGTGCAAATGTGAAAACACAAATGTATGTGAAAGTTAAGCCTAGACGCTAGTGTTCATAAATGGGAAGCAAGTAGAGCTAAGTATGGGTGTTATGTATTGTGTCTTAGCATGATTTGTGACCTTTGAATCCAATTTTTCCTATTCTTTCTTTCACCACATCTCACCCAATGGCCCTATTACAACCTAGGGAAAGACCTATTTGATCTTCAAAGAAATCTAGATTGGGAATGTTTGTTGAAGCATGATCTTTCCACGTCCATGGCATTTGATTCTTTCCTAGGCTAGTTCACAAGATATTAGCGGTTTTTCATTATTAAATTGTATGCAATGCATTAGATTTCTATGCATAAACTCTATCTTTGCATACCTTGTATGAGTGTGAACTTAGGACTCCGAGCGGAAAGAAAAGAGAGAATCCACGTGAGGCCTAGAGTCGAAGCGAATTATGTTCGAGGTGTGAGAGTGAGTAGTTCCCAATATGAGAGCACTTTTAGGTGTGGGATTCGTGAGTGTGTGAGTTCCCTTGAGTGCATTTGAGTTGCTTTAGAACATTTTGCATGGGTCTACTTTTCTCTATCACACTCTATTGTATCTCATCACCGGTTGGACATGCGGCTTTTTGTTTGGTCTTTATGGGTGTCTAGGAAATTTTTAGATATAGTCATTTTGTCGTGTCTTTTATTTATTTATTTATTTATTTATTTATTTATTTATTTATTTTCGTTTTTAGTTTTGCTCGAGGACGAGCAAATGATAGGTTTGGGGGTATTTGATTGTACTATTTTTATACCTATTTATAGGTCCCTAATTCCTACTTGTTGTGCTTGTTCCTCGGGTAAAACTGGGTATTTAATATATTAAAATAAGTGTTTCAGGTATTTTTGGAGTTAAGGGGCATTGGCGTAATTTTGGAGAATTAGGGGTCCAAGTGCAAAATATGGAGCAATTATTGAAGAGTCTGTGATTTTAGAAGAGTTGAGGGGAGGATTCTGTAATTTTCCAGCCAACGCACGCGCGCATGCCACGTCATTTAATGAAGCTGTGCGTTTTGGGCTTGTGGACGCTGACGTCATCGTGACGTCACATCATCTTCTTCAATCAACCACCCGACTTGCAGGCCCGTGACCGACCCGACCCGACCCGACCCGGATCGCGACCCGGTTTCAGACCCGGCTGTTCCAGCCGTTTTCCGACGTCTTTCCCGGCGGTTTTCCGCCCAGATCGGCGGCGCGCCTTGCCCTGGTCCGTTTTCCACCACTTCCAGGCCTCCATGCGACGTTCTTCCTAAACTCCAATTTCTTCCAAACTTCTATGGCCAACCAAGCTCGAAGTGGTCGCTGCCAAGGTCGCCCCACCGTAGCCAACATACCAGCGACCTTTCTCAGCATCAAGGAGCAGAGAATTTCGCCCCCTAGGTGTTCGCCCCCTGACAGCGAACTTGGGGGCGACCTTATTTTTTAGCATCAGAGGCAGAGATCTTCGCCCCCTAGCTGGTCGCCCCCCAACAGCGAACATGACAGCGACTTTTCCGTTCCAACTCAGCCAAGGACGATTTTAAACCTATTCTTTTGGCTCCCACTATAAATATATTGCTTTCCTTTGTTCTAAAAAAGGACCCACCACATTCCATCACAACACACTTCACACTTTCCACCATTTTTCCACCCCTTCACTACCCATCACACACCCATACATTTTACATCAGATTTTTCCACCATTTTTACACACACCTCACTTCTTTAATCTCTAGATCTAGGAATATACTCACCCAAACCCTTCCACACTCCTACATCACCTCCATACATACAAAAATCACCCAAGATCCCACCTTTTTACTTTCTTCCACCATTCCCTTCACTCATTTCCTCTCACACACCATTTCCACCCATTTTTGGAAGATTATTCAAGGAAGGAGAAGAAGGAACTACAAGGAGAAAGAGGAAGCTCACATGGATTTTATGGGTTTTCTCTACACCTTTTCTTTTTGTGTTTATTTTCCATTAATGTGTAACTAATTTTATCTAGGGGATTAATGTAACCGTATTGGACTACTTGATGTAATTAATTAGTCTATTCTCTAATTCGATTCGATTTTAGTCTCAATTATTGAATTAATTTCTCTAATCTCTCTTCTCATGTTTTATTGTGACCACAAGGGACATGGGTGTGTGAGTTAGTTTATCTAAGGGTTTGAGGTTGAATGTGGATGACCATTCCATTTAACTCTCATCCAAGCTTAGTAATTGGGAAGGTTGGTGTGTGCATGACCATGTCATACTAACTTGGCTTAGAGTTTTGTATTAAATATGGGTTTTGATTATTGCTTGGCACATGGCCTTGTGGAAGTAATGAAAAGGACCATAAAACTTAATTGATCTATTTTCTAAAACAAGCTCTAAAATTGGATTGAAGTGCTTAATGAGACTAATTAAGAACATAAAGTGGTCTAAGAAGGTTGCATTGATTCCCTAGTGCTTTCTCCCATATATCCATACATTTGTGTTTGTGTGTTGTGCTTAGCTTAATTTTCAACTCTTAAGTTTGCATTTTTAGTGTCTAGTTTACATTTGTAGTTTACAAGTTTGCATCTTAAGTATTTTCAAGAACCAAAATCACTTTTCAAATCAAAGCATTATGCAATTTACTTTTCACGCACTTAGATTAGATTTAATTTTTCCCTAGACTAAGTAGTTTCAACCGTTTGAATCACCGATCCCAGTGAACGAACTTAAATTAAATTGAAAGTAATTTTTACTGCATCAAGGTAATAGGTAGACTTCTCGCATACGAGTCTAGGAAGGGTCCTAGCTCCACTCCTTCAAAGAAGCAAAAAGGGATTGCTTTGAGAGCTTACAAGGTTGAGAAGGAGGACAAGGATGACTCGGATGAAGACATGGCACTTTTAATGAGAAAATTCAAGAAGTTCGTAAAATTCGAGAAGAAGGGTCATGCATCCAAAAGGCAAGAATTGAAGAAAAGGGTTCCTTTCAAGAAGGTTGAGCATAGGCAAGAGAATAGCGAAAGGAAAGGGATCCAATGCTATGAGTGTGGTGGCATAGGTCATATCTCACTAGATTGTGGGAATTTGAAGAACAAGAGAGAAAAAATGATGGCCGCCATTTGGAGTGAAAGTGATGACTCCGAAGAGGGAGATAAGTCATCAAATGATGATGAGCTTATCAATAACTTCAAGGCATTGGGTGCCACTTGTGAAGAAAATGAAGTTGTTGGTAAGAATTCCGTTGCTAGTGATCCCATAGAAGAGAAAGTCGAAGAAGTAGCTCTAGAGGAGATAGTTGTTGCTTCACATTGGGATATGGCACTTATTGACTCAAGAGATCAAGGTAAAGGTCTTGATGAGGATATTGGATCCATAGGAGAGGAGGAGAGTCTAGAAGATGACACTAGTGGAGATGACTCCTTATCTAACTCTACAAATGGAAATGTAGAGAATATGGATATGCATGACTTTATAGTCAATGTTGAAAGCTCCATGAAGAAGAAAGATAGATTTCTAAGGATTTTAGAGGAAGAAAATCTAGAGCTTACAACATACAATGACCTCCTAAAGAAGCAAGTGGAGAAAATGGATCTTAAGGACAACTTTGAAAGTTTTGAAAGCTCTAAGTTAAAGAATGAAAAAGAGATTCAAAGGTTAAAGGAAGAACTACTTAGGCTTTCAACACAAGTTGATCACTTGAATGATGAAGTGATAAGATCCATGGTGGAAGAAGACAAGCTAAAAGATGAGCTAGCTTTGTCTAAGAGGAATGAAGAGGGTTTGAAGAGAGAGCTTGTTGAAGCCAAAGAGTCATTGACTAGAATGACCACAAGCACCAAGAAGCTTGACAACATACTCGGTGTAGGAAAAAGCCTTTGTGACAAAAGAGGTCTTGGATTTGAAGTGAGCAAGGATTGCTCTATTCCTAAGAAGACCGTCTTTGTGAAGAGTTTGGGTAAGATAGAAGCGTCACCGGTGCAAACTCCTAGGAAGAAGTTAGAACTAGGACAATGTTCGAAAAATGCACAAGTGAAGGTGGTGAAAGCAAGACAACCCCAAGCTCAACGGATTAGAGCCTCTCGAGTCAACTCTCCTCAACAAATGACTCACTATGAAAAGAGGCATAACATGCTACCTCATCCAAGGAGGCAACCCATTCCGGTTCAACCAAATAGAAGACATGAACCGGCTCAACACCAAAGGAGACACCAAATGCATGATAAGTCTCCAATGACTTCACACGGATATGGTATGAATTCTTACTTTGTACCAACTTGTCATTATTGTGGTGTTTATGGGCATATTAGGCCTAAGTGCTTTAAGTTCATTAAGCATTGTAGGATTAATAGCATGATAGAGAAAAAGAGGCTAAGAAAAGCCCATTTGCATGAGCCTAGGAAATCCTTTGTCAATAATCCTAGGTTAGTAAATGACATGCAACATTTGTCCACTAGGAAGAAAAATGTCATATCTATGTGGATAAGGAAAAATGAACCCGCTTGCTACGAGACTAACAAGTCTCAAATAGGTTCAACTAAGTCCAATGGACTTGGTAGGTCCATAGGACCTCATGCCCTTCATTAATGAAAGATGATACTAACCCCATATAGGGAACTCAAGCAAAGAGAGCTAGTTTTGCATTCTTGTCACTTGCAAAAAATTTGAAAAATCTTATGCTTCTTGGTTGATTGCTTGAGTAAGCTTGGTGGCACATATGTATATATATTTTCAATTCAATAAGTGTGAATCTTGCTTGTTTACAATCCATGTCATATTTATGTTCAAACATGCATTTTGGACTAGGAGATGTATGTAGGAAGTAAGATTTGAATGACCTATGATTATCTCCATGACATGATGATTCTTTAATAACATGCTAATGTCTTATGAAAAGCATGAAATTCATGTACATGCTCAAATGAAAAAGCATGAATTGATAATTGCGTTCTTAAATGCAAAAACTTGTGTGAAAAAGCTTATGAGACTCAAATGAAAAAGGATCTTGTATCCATTCAAGGATTTTACAATCCAAATGTCTCTCTTTCTTTATTGGTTGAACATGTCTACTATCATACGGGTTTCATTCCCGGAAAAATCAAATAGGGTGCAAAGTTGCTCATGACATGTTTAGCTTATATAGTTGGATATAGTTGTTCTTAAATTGAAATCAATGAAATTTCTATATCCTTGCTTCTCTCATGACAATGGTGAAATTGGTTTGAATTCCTATTAGAAACCTTTGTCATTTGCTTTGCCAAATACCATGGTATTTTGGACTTGAATGCTATATGTCTTGTATGCAAAGCATTTTGTTTCACACATTTTAACTAATAAATCTCCTCGTTTCTCTCCGATTAATTGAGATTGCATAAAGTGACTTATATTGATTATGCATATACTAGAATGCTACTATCTCTCTTTGCCTTAAGTGACCCGGTTGGGGACTACTCCTTTGCCTATATCATGACAAAAAGGGGGAGTAGAATGTGGTAAGGGGAGGTGCAAATTGTTGTAGCAATTGGTGCACATTGGGGAGAATATATATTGAGGGGGAGTAACCCTTTAAGGGGGAGCATTGCATACATAAAACAACATGATGTTGTGACTTAATTTTTTTTAAATATGCAAATGCTTGTTTTAATCTCACTTGATTCATCTCACCTTTTCTTGTTTTGGAAAGTTTAGAAACCTTGTTTCAGGGAATGATTGTTCTACAAGAGATTGAAGACTTCAAGTTTTATTTTTATATATCTCTTTGTATTGTAGAAAATCTTCATTGACCCATAGGTTTATTTTGTTGTGAGGAATTAATGTGAGTGGTGGTTTTGTCACGAAATAGCCAAAGGGGGAGATTGTAAGGATTCCCGTTTTGTTGATTGGCTTATTTCGTGGTCAAACCACATGTTGGGGTTTTGAATGTAAGGGTAGTCTAAGTGTTTAATGTTGAAGATCAAAGGCCCTTCCATGACCTCAAGATACAAGCACGCCAAAGGTATAATCTCTTGTGCTTGGTTTTCTTTGAAGAGAATTAGTAGCACACACACACTTAGCATACTTGCATTTGTGTGCATACTCTTCACATGTCACTTTACACACTAGCACTTTGGTTGATATATCTTGTTATGTGTATATGTGCTTTATAATTCGTTTCCCGACATTGTTCGGAAACGTCCACGCTTGCACTAATGAGTGCTTGGTTTCGCGCGAAGACCGCCTATGGAGAATGCCCTTGGCTTCTCCTTGGTTTTCACCATTGTTGGTGATCGACGGTTATGATCGGCGGCCTGGCCGCCGAATGAAACCGTCGTTGATGCTCTGTTCTTCACGAGCTCAATTCGGCGGTCGTGATCGGCGGCCTGGCCGCCGATTGAAACTGCCGAACGGTGCGTTTCAGGGGCAAAATTGTCTTTTCACATGCCCAATTCTTGATGTCTATAAATATCTTATTTTCTCAATCTCTGATCAAGCTTCTTGAGCAATTAGAACCCTAATCTTTCAAGAGAGATTTTTGAGAAAAAATCAAATCAAGAACCCACCTTTAAACACTCAAATCAAATCCTTTTTGCATCAAATTTCATATTGCATCCTTTATGTCTACATAGAAAGCATCTATGATTGGATTGGCATCATCAAAATATGCTTGGTAAGATTTTGATTAGTTTCATCTTATTTTAGTATTTTTACTATCTAGCATATTCTCTTTTTATTTACTTGTATGTTGTTGATCATATGATAAATACAAGAATAGAGAATTAATTGTGATGAATTAATTGAGTGTTGTTTTTGTGATAGCTAATTAGGTTTTTGCTTAATCTTGATTAGCTAAGCTATTTGACATGTCATCTAGCAATTGATATCTAGGGTTGATTAAATTGATTATATCATCATCCTAGATAAGCATCTAAGGTTACCTAGCCTTGTTTGTTATTTGAATATTCATACATATTCACTTAGGTTGTTTCTCTTCATTGAGAAGTAAGTCTTGAGGCTAAGTGTGCTTAGGCCTCAAGCAAATTGGAATAGGGTTGCTAATAAAGGCCTGCTGGGTAGAAGTGAGGGGTTACAGACCGGAGTGTTAGACGAGGTCTACATAGGTTGTAAACTTCATTTCAATTAGTGATTTTGAGTTCCGAGTGTGGCGCACTATACAGCCCGTGGTTTTTCCCAGTGGTTGGGTTTCCACGTATACATCAAGTGTTATTTAAATTCCGCACTATATTACACTTGTATGTATTTTTGACTAGTAGGGGCATTTTCATAAAATTGACTTGCATGCGAAAATTGGGTAATAATTAGATAAAATCTATTCACCCCCCCTCTAGCTTTATATATAAAACACACCTCGAGTATTTAATTTACTTTCAGGGTTCTAATAACTCAAGAAACTTAATCAGAGAATGAGAAAATAAGATATTTATAGACATCAAGAATTGGGCATGTGAAAAGACAATTTTGCCCCTGAAACGCACCGTTCGACGGTTTCAATCGGTAGCCAGGCCGCCGATCACGACCGTTGAATTGAGCTTGTGAAGAACAGAGCATCAACGGCGGTTTCATTCGGCGGTTTCGTGACCGCCGATCCAACTGCCGAATTAGACTGAGAGATTAAAATCGATCAGGTATGAACGGCGGTCATGACTGCCGATCGTGACCGCATAATTGCTTCAGACCAATCTGGACTGAAACATCGGTTTCATTCGGCGGCCAGGCCGCCGATCACCAACAATGGTGAAAACCAAGGAGAAGCCGAGGGCATTCTCCGTGGGCGGTCTTCGTGCAAAACCAAGCACACATACGTGTGAACGTGGACGTTTCCGAACACTATCGGGAAACGAATTACTAAGCACATAAACACACAACAAGTTATAAAACAAAGTGCTAGTGTGCAAAGTGACATGTGAAGAGTATGCACACAAATGCAAGTATGCTAAGTGTGTGTGTGCTTACTAAATCTCTTCAAAGAAAAATCAAGCACAAGAGATTATACCTTTGGCGTGCTTGTATCTTGAGGTCATGGAAGGGCCTTTGATCTTCAACCTTAAACAGTTAGACTACCCTTACATTCAAAACCCCAACTTGTGGTTTGACCACGAAATAAGCCAATCAACAAAACGGGAATCCTTACAGTATCAACCCGTGGATATTTCCTCTTTGAGGTTTTACCACGTAAAAACACTTGTGTTCATTTTTGTTTTTACTTTTCTTTATCTTCCATATCTTACATTGATTGCATATCTTGTAAATTGATTATCTCTTGTATTAGTACAATCAATCCATTTGCTAAATCTTATCAAGTGTGCTTTTTCTTTGTTATATTCCGCATCAGTTTTAATATTGGGAGAATTTGAGTAAATACCTATTCACCCCCCCTCTAGGTATATTTTACACTATATTGCTTAAGGGAATTTCAATTGGTATCAGAGCGGGTGTCTAGAAGTAATTAGATAGATCCATATTATAGTGTTTGTGTTTTGTTTTGTTGTGTTTTTTTTGTGTTTGTTCATTTTTGTAGCTATGGGTGATTCAATGCCGGAAGGTGCCTTTAGTGCTAGACCTCCACTCTTGGATAGTGGTAACTACACCTTTTGGAGAAATACAATGAAAGCCTATGTAAGGATTCCCGTTTTGTTGATTGGCTTATTTCGTGATCAAACCACATGTTGGGGTTTTGAATGTAAGGGTAGTCTAAGTGTTTAGTGTTGAAGATCAAAGGCCCTTCCATGACCTCAAGATACAAGCACGCCAAAGGTATAATCTCTTGTGCTTGTTTTTCTTTGAAGAGATTTAGTAGCACACACACACTTAGCATTCTTGCTATGATTGCATACTTGCTTATTTTTATGTGCATCTCTTCACATGTCACTTTACACACTAGCACTTTGGTTGATATATCTTGTTGTGTGTATATGTGCCTTATAATTCGTTTCCCGACATTGTTCGGAAACGTCCGCGCTTGCACTAATTAGTGCTTGGTTTCGCGCGAAGACCGCCTATGGAGAATGCCCTTGGCTTCTCCTTGGTTTTCACCATTGTTGGTGATCGGCGGCCTGGCCGCCGAATGAAACCGCCGTTTCAGTCCAGATTGGTCTAAAGCAATTATGCGGTCCAGATCGGCGGTCACGACCGCCGTTCGAAACCGCCGTTCATACCTGATCGATTTTAATCCCTCGGGTTTGATTCGGCGATTGGATCGGCGGTCACGAAACCGCCGAATGAAACCGCCGTTAATGCTCTGTTCTTCACGAGCTCAATTCGGCGGTCGTAATCAGCGGCCTGGCCGCCGATTGAAACCGCTGAACGGTGCGTTTCATGGGTAAAGGTGTCTTTTCACATGCCCAATTCTTGATGTCTATAAATATCTTATTTTCTCAATCTCTGGATAAGTTTCTTGAGCAATTAGAACCCTAAACATTCAAGAGAGATTTTTGAGAAAAAATCAAATCAAGAACTCAACTTTAAACACTCAAATCAAATCCCTTTTGCATCAAATTTCATATTTGATCTTCTATGCCTTCATAGATTTGATCCATGCATGGTTTTGAATCATCACATCTTATTTGGTATGTTCTTCACTAATTTCATATTACTTTAGTGTTTTTCATATTAATACATCTCTTTAATTACTTTTATGCTTTTGATTATATGCTAGATACAAGTTAGAGATTATTTGTGATGAAAATGATTGAGTGTTGATTGTGATAGCTAATTAGGTTTTTAATTAATCTTGATTAGCTAAGCTATTTGACATGTCATTTAGCAATTGATATCTAGGGTTGATTAAATTGATTATATCATCATCCTAGATAAGCATCTAAGGTTACCTAGCCTTGTTTGTTATTTGAATATTCATATATATATTCACATAGGTTGTTTCTCTTCATTGAGAAGTAAGTCTTGAGGCTAAGAGTGCTTAGGCCTCAAGCAAATTGGAATAGGGTTGCTAATAAAGGCCCGCTGGGTAGAAGTGAGGGGTTACAGACCGGAGTGTTAGACGAGGTCTACATAGGTTGTAAACTTCATTTCAATTAGTGATTTTGAGTTCCGAGTGTGGCGCACTATACAGCCCGTGGTTTTTCCCAGTGGTTGGGTTTCCACGTATACATCAAGTGTTATTTAAATTCCGCACTATAATACACTTGTATGTATTTTTGACTAGTAGGGGCATTTTCATAAAATTGACTTGCATGCGAAAATTGGGTAATAATAGTTAAAATCTATTCACCCCCCCTCTAGCTTTACATTGATAAACACACCTCGAGTATTTAATTACTTTCAGCCTACATTAGAGCCATCAATGATAAAGCATGGATGAGTGTGAGTGATGTAGTAGAGGAAGAGGAGTCCTCGGATGAACGAGAATATACTAGCAATTATATTGCTCACCCGGCTATATATGAAGGAAGATTTGAGGATAGTAGTGAAGACTCCTCAAGTATTGAGGAAAGTGAAAACTCTTCAAGTAGTGAAGATAGTGAAGTCTCCTCCTTTGATGAAGAGTTAGAAGCCTCCTCAAATCAAGATTATATAAGCTTCAATGACAATATCCTTCAACAATAGAATGAAGAGAACAACAAGTTGAAGTTGATCAATGCCAATTTAGTGGTGATCTTTAAAGCTCTTGTCAATGAAAATAAGATGTCTTTGGAGAAGATGAGCAAGCAAAGTGAAGTCATTAAGGAGCATGAAAAGACCATTGAGAAGTATGTCTCTAAGGTGGAGGAAAGTGCTCAAGAGCTAGATGATCTAAAAGAAGACTTTACTATGAAGTTGTTTGCCATGGAAGGAGAGATTAAGCAAAAAGAGAACTCTTTGTCTATCATGAAGATAAAGGAGTGTGAGCTTATAGATGAAGTCAAAGCTCTCAAAGAGTCGATTAATGGCATGAAAATAGGAGCCATTAAGCTTGATGAAGTAATAAAGCTTGGAAAGCATCATGGAGATATGAGTGGCTTGGGCTTTGTAGAAGAAGTTAAGAAGACTCCTACAACCAAGAACAAGTCAAGAAAGTCCAAGAAGAAGAAAGACTCAACTACTATTCCTTCCAACATCAAAGACAAAGACAAAAAGAGCTATGGAACTTCTCAACCGACTTCTCAACCAAAGCATGCACACCCAAAAGGTAACTTTTCTAAATTCATTCCGGTTTGTCATTATTGTAATGTGGTTGGTCGCATTAGGCCTAAGTGCTATGAATATGCTAGGCAATGCAAACTAGGAAATGTGGAAGATGATAAAAATGTGAAAAAGTTACCTAATCATTCTCCTAAGCATGAGTTTAAGTCTAGAGCTAGACATAACATCTCTAAGTTTATCCCGGTTTGTCATTTTTGCAATGTTGTAGGGCATATCAAACCTAAATGCTATAAGTATATTAGACAATGCGAACTAGGGAATGAGATGCATGCTAGTGAGATGAAAAGACTTCCTTTGGTTGTTTCTAAACATGTTAGGGCATTAGAGACTATGCATGATGAACATGTTAATGAAAAGAAATCAACAAGGAAAGTTTGGGTTAAGAAAAATAATGTGCATTCTTGTGAAATGGATAAATCTTCTTTGAAAGTTTCTAAACATGGTAATAACTTTGATGCTTTGAGAAATGTGCATATTGATCATATTCATGTGAAGAAACCTACTAGGAAGATTTGGATTGAAAAGAATGACATGCATGTTAATAATAATCATGATAAGATGAATGTTGAGAAAAAGTTGGTTAAGAAGAGTGTTAACCATGATCATTTGAAGAGTCTTGATGAAATATTTGTGCGTGGCAACAATGATGAGTTTAATATGAGTGATATTTTAATGAAGAAGATAGTTGATGATTTATCTTCTAGATTTCATATTGCTATGCGTAATAATCATGATATTGTTTGTGTTGGTTCACCTAAGACTAATATGGTCAAAGGTGAGTGCTCTCATACTTGATTGAGTAGCACATATGAGAATGTTTTTGTTCTTGTTTGATAAGAATTCTAAGTTTGATGCATGACTAAGCTATTTGTAATGTGCTAGGTCTAGTATTCAAACTTGGTGTCTCTAATCAATTCATGAACTTAATATTCTCATATTCACTATGATAGTCAAAATTTGTTGATTAACTTTAAAGAAGTTGAATTTTGAAATCTATTTGGTGAAAAGTTTTGTTAAGACTTTTAGAGAAAGTCATTTTCATGTGTTTGTTTGAGTTGAAAGTGTTTGGTCTTTATTTTCTTGGGATGACACACCAACAACTTGTTGTCATGAGGACAAACAAGCCAAGAAAGCTCATAAAAAGAGCGGAGACCTTTCATTGGTGAAAAAGCATGCTAAGGTATTTCTCTACTCTAAAAGCTTGCTTTCTATTTCATCTTTTCAACTCCATGTTTGCATGATATCATTGCACATAGATATCAGGCATCATTTCATTAGAGAACATGTTGAGCATTCTATTGTTTCTCTAGAGCATATGCCTACTAAAAATCAACTTGCGGACTTGTTCACCAAGCCCTTGGACAAAGAGAGGTTTAAAACTCTTAGAATGTCGATTGGCATGATTTGTGTTGATTATTGTCTATGTGTGACTGTGAGTGGCTTGATGAGCAAAACTTTAATTGAATATCATTATCTTTGAGAGCTACTCACTTGAGAAGTAGTGATCTTAAACAAATATCTTTTATTGTTTCTAGATCATGCACTTGAGCTTGAAAATCTTATTTTTGAAAAAGTGCACAAATGCTTCTCTTATATGTTTTAGTTTTGAGTATATGTGGTTGAAAATGTGTAGATAATGGATGCATCTAAAAGTTTATTGCTAAGTACATGATAGATGACCTATGGTATGTATCCATTTTGCTTCGGCACTACATAGTAATCAACGAGCACCCTCATGGAAAGGGCTACACACCTTGGTTGTGCAGCCACCCAATGTAGGAAAGGGCTACGCCATTGTGATGAGTGAAAGCTGCCATTAGGTATATATGTTTATGTTAGAAAAATCAAAGAAGTGTTGAAAAGAATCATTTAAAAAAAATATTCTTTGATTCAAGCCTAAAACAAAACAAAAAGGCTTATGGTGTATAGTTGAGAATTGTGGAAAAGCTCAGGTTGACAAATAGAAACGGGAAAACGAGCCACATGCACACACACGCTCATATGTTGATATCTATTCTTTTTTAAAGCAAAAATCCGGATGAATATCGGTTTGACCTATTTTTGGAAAGGCTTTAGATGGATAGGTGTGGATAGAGTTTGCATGTTGATGTCACAATTACTCCTTCTATATATTTGAGAAGCATTCACACACACACATCTTGCTTATGTGCTTGATTCATTAGCAATGTTAGAATATTTTTGAGAGATTAATGAAAATCTGTGATTCTCTCTTGCACTTTGACAAGTTATGAAATATTTTCTCTTATTGCTTGAATGTGTGAATGTGTGAGTCCCTTGTGAACAAATCTACTTGGTGATAATACGTGGAGCATATGTTAAGGGGGAGCTTTAGTTTATTCAACTTAGCTTTCTATACGATTTGTTTGCTTAATATCTCATTCTTTATCTCTTATGTCCTTTGTCTATTCCTTGACAAAAAGGGGGAGAAATTGTATACCTCACCATGTTTGATATGGGGGAATCCATGTTTAATATAGGGGAGAAAAATGTATACCTCTCACCATGTGTGGGAAATTCCTCTTTGTGCTTTTATGGAGACTTTGTCTTAAGGGGGAGAAAAGAATTCTTGCCTAATTATGTTAAGGATCTTAGGAAGAGCTTTAATGTGAAAACATTCATACACTTGAAATAATGCTTTTGTATGAGATAAGGGAAGTCTTGTTATTTGTTTATGTGATGATATCTCGCCATTCTTCTTTAGAGAAGATCTCTTGTTTGGTTTGCTTTTTCTCTCATACGTATCTTGAAGATCAAAGAGGAATTCTTGAAGACTTGAAGACTTTTTAGTCTAGGAATTTCTTTGTAATGTGAGATTGAGAGTATGCTATCAACTTGAGTTTGTTTGAGTGAAACATTGTATGTTGAGGTTGAGGTTTTGCCATGGAAGCCAAAGGGGGAGATTGTAAGGTTCATGATTTGTATTGGTTTGATTCCATTGCAAAACACTCTATATGTGTATTAGTTGTTGCTTAGGATATTCTTTGAAGAAAGGAAGCTTAATAGGTGGAGAGCAACGTCTAGTGCAAAAGTTGTCTTCAAGAGGTGAAAAGCGTCAAAGGTATATCTTGACTTTTATCCTCTTACAAGGCGTTAGCGCACACACACACAATTCATACATGTGTGTCCCTGCATCGTGGTTCAAACATTTGGTATAACACATTCACACATCTCATAGTATGCTCATGCATTGATCTTGTATTGATAAACATTGTAGAATTGCATGCGTTGTGACTATCTCTTTGATATGGCATGCTTGTGTGAATTTGTGTTTGTTTGTTTCCATATTTTTGTATTTGGACTTGAATATGTTCTATTATGATGCCTTATTGAGTTCTGATCGTTTCGGTTACTCATTCATAAGGTTTCGAGTCCAAACGATGTAACTATGCTACTTTTCGTTCTCATTCGTTGAGTTGACTTCATCGTCATTTTCCGAGATGATTTCTCAACCATTTTTCAAAGTTGTGTAGTTGTTGTCATGCATGAGGGAGTCACGGTTCGTAATCCGAAAACGGATTCGAAATCGGAGTTCGGATGCCCAAGATACGGGCTGAAGAACCGAAGGAGCGCATGAGAGTGGTCTGGAGCGCGTGAGGCCACAAGGCCTGGCCGTGGGCCCCACGGCCAAGGGAGCCCTCTGCTCCCATGGGCCCCATGCGCCCCCCATGGGGAGGTGATGTGGCACGCTCTGATTTGCTCGAAAAATCTCTATCTTCTCCTTTTAAACTCATCTCCTTCCCTCCACACTTGTTGAAGAACTTGAAGTGATTTTCACGAAATTCTGCACAATTTTCTTCAATTTTCATTTTCTTATTTTGATCATAACTTTCTCATACGAACTCGAAATCAATCGATTCAAAAGCCAAAATTGTTGGTCTTGAGAAGAGATACAAACCCCAAGCATTTTCAGAGGGAGCTGACTTCGTCCTTTTTCTCAGCAGCCTGATTTCCAGTACGAGGTCAAGGTTGATTGTTCAACTTCTTCTTTTTCAATTTCATCTTTGATCATCTCTTGATTCTTACTATTTGATTGATGAAATTTGTTGAGAAGTATGTTAGATCATATGCTAGGGGTGTTTGATCATTTGTTAATTGAGATTTAGCTTTGTGATTTGTTTTGAACATATATGTGCTAAACTTGATTTTGTGTGAAATTGATTCTAGAAAATGAATATATGATGTGTCTCATATTATTTTCTAGGTTTTATTTCATGATCTAAGAACTAGGTTTTTAGTGTGATATATTGAATATTCATACCTTTGTTCTTATTGATTTACATGTCTTGATTTCTAGATAATCTTGTGATTGTGTGTTAGAAGCATATTCTAGATTGTCATTGAACATGTACATTTTGCTTGATTGATCATCTAGCTTAATTTGTTTGTGTTTGCATCACTTGCATCACTTTAGATCATAGCCTTGCATTAGGTTGAAGTCTCTAGCAAAGTGAGTGAAGCTTTGTGGATAGAGCAAGGAAGTCTTGATTAGAGTCGGGAGGACTCGGATAATCAAGCAAGGAAGACTTGTCTAAGGTCGGGAGGATCTGGATAGGCAAGCAAGAAATCTTCCTAGAGACGTGAGCGTCTTGGATAGGAAGTTGCTTTCTAGAGGTGTAGGACACATCTCGGATAGGAAGTAGGCTTGGTGATTCACTAGCCCGAGGGTAGATTAGGAGTTGATAGCTTGAGCGGATATCATGTGTTGATAGCTTGAGTGTGTAAGTCCTTTTTCATATAGTGGATTGCTTTGCCGGTGGTTGTGGTATCAACCCGTGGATGTTTCCTCTTTGAGGTTTTACCACGTAAAAACACTTGTGTTCATTTTTGTTTTTACTTTTCTTTATCTTCCATATCTTACATTGATTGCATATCTTGTAAATTGATTATCTCTTGTATTAGTGAAATCAATCCATTTGCTAAATCTTATCAAGTGTGCTTTTTTTTTGTTATATTCCGCATCATTTTTAATATTGGGAGAATTTGAGTAAATACCTATTCACCCCCTCTCTAGGTATATTTTACACTATATTGCTTAAGGGAATTTCAACGTGGTGTGCATCTCCGGTCGGTTTACAACACACAACAAAAATCAATCAATAGACGATAAACCTATTGAAACCATTAAGTACACTAAAATACCCATACAAATTACACTTGCACAAAAAGGATAAACAAATATCAATATAAATAAATAATCATGGGTGAGGTTTCATCACATCCTAGCATTGAATATTTAGCTCATCATATTGCAAAGGGTAGCCATACAATATATATATATATATATTATCAAATGAATACACGGCTAGATATAGAAAATGAAAGAGAATAAGGTATAGATAAAACTATATAGATCTTCTCTTCTTCCTTTGTTCCTCTCTTCTTCCAAGCTCCTTCAATTTCCTAATCTCCCAAGAACAAGAAAAGATATTGGATTGATGTCAAGTGTCTTTGTGGATTGAGTATGATTTTGGAAAGATGGAATCTTGGTGGATATTCTTTTGGGTGGAGAGGTTCTTCTTTTTCAGAGAAACGTACATGTGAATATATAGGGGAGCAATTTAGGTCAAGGGCAAAGGAGTAATTTCCTTGAAATCATTTAAATTTTTGGGCTTGGGGCGAGCTCGGTGAGCTCGCGGTGGGCTTACTTTTGACAGTGTTATGCACTTGGCTAAACCGAGGCGTTAGCGAGCTTGGGGTGATCTCACCATGATCGCCTTGAGCTCGCCTTTTTGATCATCTTTGAAACTCCTTCCAAGGTGAATGAGCAATAATGCCTAAATAACCCTAAAATGACTTATTTAGAGGTTAGAAACCCGGTTTTTACCCGAGAACGAAAACAAAAAGAATAGGAAAAAAGGTTACATTTCGCACAATATTGGAGCAACCAGTGGCGCAAGAAGAAGACAATCTATAGAATAACGCCAAGATGGGCGCACCCATTAGAGCGAAAATCTGCTGCAAAATGGAGATTGGCGTAATGGTTGGAGATGGTCTTAGACTAAGATCTCTTCTAAAATGAAGGAGGTTGAGTTTGAGCAAATGACTATTTTGGTAAATTCCATGAATGGCAAATGATAAAAAAGGAAGTTTAGTAAAAATTCATTAAAAATTGCACTGTAGCGCGTTTTCAAAATTGCTTCCCCAGGAAGCTGATTTCCAAAAGCTACAAATTATAGCTTCTCAAAAACTTAGTTGGGAGAAGTTAAAAGTGGCCAAAAACACTTCCCTGGAATTTTACCAAACACCCTATTACTAGTCTAAAATCACTTTTGACCACAAAAGCAGTTTAGGAATCAATGTCAAACTGGGCGTTATTATGAATTGAAACATTCAACACCATGACCATGAAAACTTCAACTCCTTTTGCTTTTGGGCAGACGTGTGTGGGTTAACCCAGGCTACAACTCGGTCAGCATTTTGAAAAAAAAAAAAAATAGAACGAATTACACCCATCTCCCCTGAAGTTTGCTAAATTACAGATGAAAACGACTTTATCATTAACTAACACTCACCTCCCCTCACGTTAGTCAACAGACGTTACATTTAACCGTTAACTGTCTCTGGAAGGTTAAAAGTCCAAAATGCCCTTGACATGACATCAGACACCCTATTTACTATTATAACCTAGGTAAAAGACAAAAGAAAAATAATTTTTTAATATATAAATGGTGGGAACATTAATTAAGGTTGTAGGTTGCATAATTTTTCTTTGGACGTTAATGCCCTTAAGAAAATAAAGAATTACAAATTTATAATGAATAAAAAAAATTATTGGATGTTACTGTTGCTTTATGAACGTTGATAGCAACGGTAACACACGGTCTCCAACACAACCTGATGGCTATAAAATGGCAATGGTAGATGTTTTTCCCATCCATTACAAGAATTCTCTACTAAGAAACATCATCCATTTGATTTATTTATTTTTCCAATTGATTCTTCCCCATTTGTTTTTTTTTTTTCCAATTCATTTGTCAGTTTTTCTACTGAGAAACATACTCCGTTTTCTTCAATCGTTACGCAATTTTTTATTCAAACATGGATGGTTCGTGCACTTCAATCAACGGAGGTATGATCAAGTTTAAGAATAGATTATGTTATTGTAGGAAGAAGACAGCAATCAAGATTTCTGAATCTCAAAAAAATCCAAACAAATTATTTTTCTCATGCGAGAGTCGAAAATGTAATTTTTATATGTTCTGGTCTCCTGATCAAGATGAATACCAGCAAAGCCAATCACACAGTGTAGACACAATACACGATACGCATGACGCGAACGAAGTTAGAAATTATGTGCATTTTGAAGACGATCGAAGAGCTATTGAAAGGAAATTAAATAATTTGGAAGTAGAAGTGAACACCCTGAAGCTACTAAGCATTATTATAATTGTTTTCAGTGGTATAACAATGTTTGTCATGATCATGAAAAAATAATTGAACTATTCTATTGTGTTTGCTATTCTAGTTTGCTAAATCATGTGATATAAACAAGTGCATATGTTCAAATTCAGCAACACTAATTCATACATCACCTTCACATTTGCCAAAATATAAATAAATTCACTGCAACAACCTTAATAAAGTAGAACAATTCACTACAGCAGTAATTCATTTCCATCATTTCCAATTCATTGATTTATCCACCAGTAACAAAAACCACATCCACCTAAAGGAAGACATTTAACTAACCAACTAATACCAACTTTACCCAACTAGTACTTCAAGTATTACCAAATAGCAGTTGGGTGCAAAAACTCTAAGATAAGACTTCATATTGTCATTGAAAAAAAAAACTAAACTATAGTAAGATGCTAAACATACTTGCTACCTATGGTTGAGATTTCTGAGATGGTTGAGGTGCACCCTGTGTTAGAGGTTGAGTTGACACATAATTGGTTGATTCTATTCGAGTTAAAGTTCCCTCAGGCGTTGATGGAAACCAAAGAACCTGAAAAATAAACAAACATCAACATTTATTGTTTGAAATAATAATTCAAGGAGATAGGAATTGGTCTACATTACCCTTGTTACAGTTCCAGCAGCACCAGTTGTTGTACCATTTCCAGCAGCACCAGTTGTTATAGCATGATGTGTTGAACCAGGTGTTGAGCTGCTGCCAGCCTGAAAGCTAACAAAACAACACAATGAATTAGGTTTAGCATGTGTTGAAGGGTTAATGAATGTGATTTGTTCATGCAATTACCTCATTTATCATTCTTTTAGTAGTTTTTTGTGGTCGTGAAGGTGCAGTTTAAGTAATAGCAACCTGCAATTACCATTGTTAGTACTCAAAACATATTAATCAACAATTTATATAGTATGTAAGTTGTATTCTTACCTCAGGATGTGATTTGTTTTTGCATGTTCTGGAGTTGTGACCAACCTCCTTACATATCCCGCATCTAAACCCAACTAACCTTTGCACCTTATTGGGTTCATTTGATCCTTTTCTTCTAGATAATTTTGGCCTTCCAACTCCCCTCTTCTTTATTGGTGGCATAACAGTTTTGAAGTTCCCATTCGGCCATAAGTTCTCGTCTGGAATTGCACGGAAGTTGTTAGAGTATGTTCTCAAAAATACGGGTTTCTTCAAGTAATCATCTACATAATCTTCGGCATTGTCCCTTTTTTTGGTGATGCACGCCATTGCATGCATACATGGAACCCCTGAGATCACCCATATACCACACTGACAGGTGCATTTGTCAAGTTCGACTACAAACCTTCTATTTCCATCAACTACTTCAAACTCGTGTTCTCCACACCGTAATGGTTCCAAATATCTCCCTTTCTGTTGTGCTTTTTGTAGCTTCTGATTGATCATAAGTGGTATGTTTGGCTCCCAAAGCATGGCAGCTTCATATCTATCCTAAATCCGCTTCATAAACTTCCTTCTGACCCTCTCCATTATGGTCAACATTGGTAGTGTGCGGTGCTTGTTCATCCAACCATTAAATGCTTCAACAACATTGTTGGTATTGTGCTCAGATTTGCAGACACTGTCAAATGCATGGACTGCCCATGTCTCCACTGAAATGTTACTAAGGTAAGCATGTGCCTCTAGAGAGGTTTGCTTGATTTCATCCATGGCTTTCAAAAATGCTACCTTGTTAGAGCTTATAGCAACAGGCCAAAATATGTCCCTCAAGTAATCTAATTTGAACCTATACGTTAACATGAGGTATTTCAGATTGTTAGATATTATATATATATATATATATATATATATATATATATATATATAACCATAAAAATTACATTACAGAACGAAACATATTAATCAATCCATAAAAATTACATTACAAAACGAAACATATTAATCAATAATTGACTACCTACCTAACATATTATATATATATATATATATATATTAAATGAAACATATTAAATGAAACATATTAAACATATTACAAAATGAAAACGACATACCTACCTAACATGTTTGACAATATATGCCTACAACAAAATCTGGAGTTGTGGTTAGGCCAGACTTCATTAGTGCCGCAATAATTCCCTTATGCCGGTCAGTCATAAAACAGACCTGCCTTTTCTCATGCACCCCCACATGTCGATGCAACAAGTCGAGAAACCACCTCCAACTGTCATGACTCTCTATCTCAACAACACCTAAGGCAACTGGATACACACCGCAATTTGCATCAATTTGCAATTGCACAAAGAAGAATCCCTCCAAACGGACCTTTCAAATGACATCCATCTAATCCTATAAAGGGTCTACACCCTTGTAAATACCCAACATTTTGAGCTTGGAAGCTAAGATAAAACCTTTGGAAGGTTGCAGGGATTTGAGGATTAGGGTCACTAATTACCTTCATTTTCACATAAGACCCGAGGTTCCTTTCTATAATGATGTGCCCATACCTATACAATTTGTTGTAACTATTCTTATGGTCATCCAACCCTATGTTAAGTGCATACTTCTTGGCCCTGTAAAGTGTGTGGTCGGGCACATTAACCCTACATTGCCTTAATATAACTGAACCCAACACCCTAATGTTAATATCAGGGTTTTCTTTTATAAGGAGCTCAAACCTTTTACCTAACCAAACTGAGGTGACATCCCTATTTTTAGGAACTGCTAAGCAATTATGATCATTCCTAAGAGTCTTCAACATGTAAGTGACCCTATCAAAAGTTGGACTGCCATACGCTCGCCAATGGTAGACATTTGCTTCACACCCATATGTGATCCTCCTTTTCTCATTTTTAATCCTTCTAAGTTTGAATCCTTCTTGAACAGAGTAGTCCAGTAATACTTCTCTAAAGTGAGTACTATTTCTAAATAGTTGTCCCACCTCTAATGTAATTCGACCATCATCTCTCGGTCTAAATGCAGTACCCATTATGGGATTATCAATCACCTCCTCTTCAACAATGTCATCCTCATTGACATTGCAAGTGCCTCACTTTTGATTGGCATATTTCATTGACAAAATCACAATGAGGTTCTATATGTAAGTGTAGCTTAGAATGGAAGAAAACCTCATTGTGTGATCAAGAGCTTCAAGGAAGGTAGTTCTCTTGACTTAACTCTATTTTGAAGAGATGTAGTTGCACACACTCACAAATCCATGCATGGTCTTATTCTTGTTGGTTGTGTGTAATTATTAATGTGTTTGCATCTTAGTTTGATTTGCCATGTCATGATAGGCATTAAATTGCATTCAGATGCCACTTATCACTTTTGCACTTCATGTTTACTTTTCTTTAGTGTGTTGTAATTCGTTTCCGAGATGATTCGGAAATGTCCACGCATGCACGATGGTGTGCTTGTTAAGCGTGAAGACCGCTTTCAGAGAATACCTTGGCTTCTGCTTTGATTTCTCCAAGTTTAGGGAAACGGCGGTTGAATTCGACAGCCAGACCGCCGAATGAAACCGCCGACTGAAAATGGAATTCTGTTCCATTTTCTACGGTTGAATCAGCAGCCATAAATTCGACCGCCGAATCATTCTAGTATCATGATTGGAATTGTGCGGTTTCAAACGGTGGCCTGACCGCCGAATGAAACCGCCGTTTTGACCTGGTGGTTTCTGTCCCTAATGTGCGGTTTGATCGGCGGTCATATTCTTGACCGCCGAATGATTCCAGAATGTCATCTGGAAATGTGCGGTTGTGTTCAGCGGCCTGACCGCCGAACCAAACTGCCGATCTAGTGTTTGAGTCGAGACGGTTGGTTTTCTGCGGTCTAATTCGGTGGCCTAACCGCCGAATGAAACCGCCGATGTCGCGCTTTCCGGCATTTTTTTCAAAACAACATCACTTCATTTGGATCACATATATATGTGTCTTGTTTGCCTTGGCTCGGTTTTTAGAGCAAAAACTACACATTTGAGAGCTTCTTGAGCATCTTCCACTCTAAGGAATCAAGACTCCATCTTTAAGGTTCCAAATCACAAAAACCCTTCATCTTGCATCTTTCATACATCATCTAGCATGATTATAGGTTGATTTCATTTAGGGTTTTTATTATTGCTTACATGACTTGTATCTAGAACATCACTCTCATATCTATATGTTCTTGTTTTACAAGATAGCTTTTTTATCACTTGAATTGATTCAAGATTGCATCTTTATGACTTGACTTAGTTTCAAGATTGCTTTTATTGTGGTTTGTGAGTTGTATTGTGCTAGATAGAGCATGTAGGATTTTGGTTGCTTATTTGGTTATACTATATGCATGTCATCTAGCAAAATGATATCTAGGAATGTCTAACATGTTCATCCATGCCTAGATAAGCTTGAATGTCTAACCTTGCATTTTTAGCATCTTAAGTATGTCACATATTCACATTAGGTTGTTTTATCTCTTCTTTTAGAGTCAAGTCTTGTAGTTACTATTGTGATAGTTTTGCAAGCATGGACTAGATTCACTCTTGAAGGCCTACGGGTAGTAGTGGTAGATTAGTAACCGTGTGTGGTTTGACGTGGTCAACCTAGGTTGTAATTGCCATTACAATTAGTGGATTGAGGTTCAGGTGTGGTGCACTCATCAGCCCGTGGTTTTTCCCCATGTGGGTTTCCACGTAAATATTGTGTGTCCTTTATTTTCCGCTTTGTATCTAGTTTGGGGATTTTTCGTAAAATTGACTAATAACGAAAATTGGTTAAAAGAATTGAATATAATCTATTCACCCCCCCCCCCCCCCCCCCCCCCCCCCCCCCTTCTAGATTACTTTAGGACACGTTTATATATATTTTTCAGACATCAGACAGCCCATCATTTTCATCTCCACTGTCAATTGGTTCCTCATCTCCAATTCCATTATTTTCATTTGGATCCTCATCTTCACTATCATCCATTGCATTTGGAACCTCAGCTTCACCATCATTCATTATATTTCCATCTGAATTGGAGGAAGAATCGGTAAGTAAAATTGGCTCTTGTTCTGGGTTGGACTGCTGTATTGGGTCAAGGTTTGGCTGCTGGTTCAAATTGATGTTGGGCTTCTGGCTTGGGTTTAGGGCGGGTTGTTGGTTTGGGTTGTTGTTGGGCTGCTCATTTGGGTAATAATTGGGTTGTTGGTTTTGGTTATTGTTGGGCTACTGATATTCCACGTTAAAGTGAATTTTGTTCACCTTCCTTTGCTCAAATTCTGTCAACACATCCATCAACCCAACATCACTTACAATTTCCCTCATTTCAGCATTCCACGGAAATTGAACTTCTTGTCTAAACTTGTCACCAACTACAACCTCCAATCCAAGTACTTCATTCATAGCATAATCCCACAAATCTTTCAAACATATATAATCTCTCTCAAAACTTCCCAATACAAAATGTTTTCCCAAAAAGGTTGTTATGCCATTAAACATGAAATTCCTGCAACAAGAAAATTTACAACAAGGCAACGTAAGTAACAAAACTAACTAATGTTGTTATAAAAAATTATGAATCATCAAACAAACTATACAAACGTGTAACATGCAAACCCAATGACATACGTGAAAACCCATCAAACCAGAAACAAGAAAAAACAATACAAGATGAAAAACAGAGCAACAACCCAAAACACAAACAAATTTCTATCCAGACCAAAATTGTTGTCAAAACTGAAACACAAATAAATATCATTCTTTTTTTTTTCAAAATAAAACATGCAAAAATAAACAATTTGACACCCATGAAAACCCATCAATCCATAAACACAATGAAACAATACAAAACGAAATACAGAGTGTGATGTCAAAACTAAAATTTCTGTCAAAACCGAAACAATACATGCACAATTTTATTTTATTTTTCACAAACTGAAATCATTCTTTTTTTTGAAACCTAAACACAAATTTCTATCAAAACAAAACATACATAAAACACTATTTTTTTTTCCCAATAAATAAAAACCCTAACCAATCTAAAAGATAATGGTTAAGATTTATGCTTCAAAACAAAGTTATGCTTCAATTTTTCCACATATAAACTCCAAAAAATTAAATTAAAAAAAGGTCAAGAATTATTCTTTCACCTTTCACCCATCACGAAGACGAACCTAGGAGCCCTTCGTGTGTCAACTGCTTCAACGAACACCAAATGGGAGATACCACGATGAAGGTTGAACTGTAAGGCTTGGGAACACAGATGATGGAAGTAATGGCACCAGATGAAGGTTTTACAGATTGTTAGTTTTTGGGTTTTCTACAGAGAGATAGAGAGAGTTCTTTTGCACGACTATAACTATTCGCGGCCTCTACAGTTGCCTTATATTTGTTTCCTTTTCAAATTCTAATTTCAATTTAAAATTAAATAAAAAACTGACATTCATTAAATGCAACTTGATTGAAATGATTCAAATTCTATTTTCTATTTAAAATTAAATAAAAAAAACTGGCATTCATTAAATGCAACTTCATTGAAATGACATGTAAAATGACAAGTAGAGTTGAATAAGTTAAAAGACGATATTACCCTTCCAGAGACAGTCAACTGCTAAATGTAACGCCCGTTGACTAACATGATAGGAGATGAGTGTTAGTTAATGATAAAGTCGTTTTCATTTGTAATTTAGCAAACCTCAAGGGAGGTGGGTGTAATTCATTCAAAAAAATAATTTTATATTATATTATATTAGTATTATTATTATTTTAATTGTCAAACATTACATCCATTTTATTATAAAGTCACATCAAAGTCTCAAATTGTCAAACATCACATCCTCTCTCTCTCTCCCTTCTCACATGCCCAATTTTTTATGAGTAAGTAACACGTCCCAAATTCAATTCTATCTATCTCTCTCTTGCCCCAATTACAAAATCTCTTATTACAAAATTGAATATCTTGCCCTAATTCCATCTTAGGTATGTTTCTTAGTTTAAATTTATTTTTTATAATTAACAAATTAGAATTTTTATTTTGTTATTCAAAATTTTAAGTTAGCTTTTTGTTGTTTTTCTTTAATTTATTTTTCGACTGTAATTTATTATTTCTATTATTATATTATAATTTATAAAGCATCATTTGAACCAAATCGTTTGAGCCGCCCTTAAGGGGAGTTTAGTGAGGCAACCACCCAAGGCCCCCGATTATGTAAGGCCTCCAATTTTTAGTTTAATGGCCTATATGTATGGACAATTACCAATTAGGTCTTGAACTTTTTTTAAAATTCCAAGTTGTTTGCGACTTTTATAAAAGTAATTAAAAATTGGTCTTTACATTTTTTTCCAAGTACCAAATCCGTCAGTCAACTTTAACTGTATAGGGGTAAAATTGTATTTTACTCCTAAACAATATAATAACGACATGCACAATTTTTTTTTTAACATATGTATATTTTTGTTTATTTTATTTGTTGGTTTTGATTTTTGAATAATTTTGACAACCGTACTTATATGATATTAACAAAAAAAAAACAATTAATAAAAATGGTAAAAGACTAAACTATGAATAAATGGTAAATTTGTTAAAAAATATAAAGGTATAATCCTCCACTATTCTCCTCTAAAATGGAACAGAAAACCCCCTGCCGTCTCTATAAATTTACACTGGAAAAAACCATCAAAAACCAAGGTTGCCATTTTTATCACGCTCAAACTCTCCTTTTCATCCAAATAGCTTTAAAAAAATCCTTCTTTTTTTTTTTTATGGCTTTAACAGCTCGATACTAGCAACCCACATGGCCACATCACCATTCTTCTCTTCAACTTCACCCTCAGCAATACTGACACAATCACAAATCACACAAAGTTCTTTGGTTCACTGATTCGAGGAGAGATTTCCTCCATAGCTCGATCGACTTCAATTTATATTTTTGAAAAAAAAAATTTGAAGAACAGCTAGGTTGTAGTTGGCCTTGGACTCCGATTCCATCTGCAAACTTCTAGAGTTTGGTTTGGTGATATGGCTTGGGTTCTGTTAGAATTGGTGCAGATATTATGCAGATTAATACATCCCAAAAAATTTCCAGATCTGGAGCAGTTGTGATTTAATATTTTAATTATTTTGATTTTCTTCTAAAAAAAATATTTTGATTGTTTTTTAGAAATTTATTTTCAACTCTCAAAAAAAAAAAAAAAGTTTAGTCATATAAATATCGAGAAATAATAATGGTAATTTTATTATATTATTATTATATTTTATAGAAAAGAAGAAATAATAATAATAATTATTATTATTATGTTAGTTCTAAATATTAACCTTTATTTATTTATTTATTTATTTTTATGATAAACATTACTAATTTTTGGGAGAAAAACGACAAAACAGGGCGATTTTTGCACGCGCTGACACGTGAGATTGCTGCCTGAGAGTGTCCTCTACGCGCCGTCTTCTTCTCCTCTTTTCTTTTTGTTTTCCATGACAAAAGGCTTCATATTCTCAGCTCAACCAGACCCTACTAGGGGTGAGAAGCCACCGGATCCTAGTTTCAATGCCAAACGGGCTCGACCTTTTGATGCGGATGTAATCGGTGATTCTTTAAGGAAACCGATGGTGGAGAGTTTCAAATCGAAACTTCTAAGTGCTTCCAGTCCAGCTAATTAGCATGGGTTTGGTACTAATAAAGAGAAACTTAAGATCGATGAGAGTGATGTTACGATTATGGAAGGTCCGACTGGCCCGGTCATGAAACTTTCAGAGGAATTGAAGCTGAAATTGTGTAAACCTTGGGAGAATGCTTTGATTTTGAAGATTATGGGAAGAACCCACACCCTGAATTTTATGGAGTCAAGCTGAGGCAGAAGTGGCCGTTGTTTGGGCACTGGCAATTAACCGATTTAGATGAAGGTTATTTTGTGGCCCGGTTTCAGATATTGGAAGATTTGGAAACTGTGCTAACTGGTGGACCTTGGGTGATTGCCAATCAGTACCTTGCTGTTCAGAGATGGAGACCAAATTTCTTGCCTGGAGAAGACGAAATTCGAAGCATGCTCGTATGGGTAAGACTGTCTAAACTTCCTATGGAGTGGATAGATGTAGGTCTTCATTGGGGGGATGTTAGGCACTACGATTAAAGTTGATCCCATTACTGAATCTCAAGCTAGAGGTCGATTTGCCAGAATTTGTGTTGAGATTGATACCATGAAACCTCTGCGGAGCTCTCTTGTGGTTGAAGGCAGAACTATTAAGGTAGAATATGAGAATTTAGGGGTGATTTGTTTCAAATGTGGAAGGATTGGTCAAAACAAGGAGTTTTGTAAGGAAGGTGTAGTTGACATGAATGAGGAGGTGCTAGTCACCGAAGACAGGAACAAAGACAGTTTAACTGAGAGTGAAGCTTTTGGTCCTTGGATGCAGGTGTCATACGGTAAGAACAGCAGGTATTACTCGGGCAATAACTCAAAGGGGAAGAGAAATGGGTATGTTGGGAAACATGGGTATGGTGCTAATCATAACAGTGAAACTCCTAGTGTTGGAGCTGGAAAGTCTTACGAAGGCTTTAGGAAAGGTAAGGATACAGGCAGCAGTTCTATGAAGGTGGCACCCTCTAAGAAGAGTGGAAATATGGGACCCAAAGCAGGGGAAGGGTCTAGGTTTGCTATCTTTAATGAAACAGTGGATGAAGAGGCTATTAAAGACAATGTTCAAGAGAAGGCCACTAGTAAAGTGCTTACCGAAATTTCCAATAACTGTCATCCTACAAGGCAGCAAATAGGTACTAGTGCTACCAAGTATCTTGCTGGTTCTGTTTCTGAGAAGAGGAATTTTAGTAGGCCATTTAAGGAATGGGAACGAGGTTTGGATCAAGAGAAAGGGGAAGGGGACTAAGAAGAATACTCAGCAACCAGTCATTGTCCAACCCACCTCCATGACATATGTTGAGGATTCGAAAGTTTTACAAAGTCTTCATAAGAAAATGGTGGAAATAAGGGTGGCCGAATCTCAACATATCAGCTCTAATAAGGTTGGTTTTCCTCTTACTACTGATTTGCAGGACCCTATTATTGTGCAGCAGCAGATTGATGTGTCTGATGTTACTAATTTTGATATTGTTGCCTCAAAACTTAAGGAGGCAATGGAGATAGTGTTAGAATAGGGTTCTTCCCTTTGCCGGATCCTTCTCGTTGCAGTTTTTTCATGATTTGTTCGTGGAACGTAAGGGGGGCTGGTAAGAAAGGTTTTGACAAAATTGTCAAAGATATCATAAATATGGGGCATTTTGATATTCTTGCTATCTTGGAACCTAGAGTTAATGGGGATAGGGCTGCCAAGATTATTGATAGGTTAGGTTTTAACAATAAATATATTGTTGAGGCTTCGGGTTTTTCAGGAGGTATTTGGCTCCTTTGGGACGCTTATAAAGTGAACCTTCAAGTTATAGCTTGTTCTAAACACACCATTACTGCTCTGGTGGCGGAGGGGAACACTTGTTGGGTCATTACCTTTGTTTATGCTAATCCTAGTGTGATGTTGAGAAGGAAGTTGTGGACTTATCTCTCTATGAGAAGTTGTTTTAAAGGCCCTTGGGTTGTTATGGGGGATTTCAACGAAATTGTTAGTAGCTCTGAGAAGAAGGGTGGTAAGGTAGGGTTCTCGAATTTTGGTTTTGGGGATTGGATTAGCGATAATAGATTGGTGGATTTAGGTTTCATTGGCCAAAAATTCACTTGGACTGCTAGTAGAGGTGTCAATGGGAGTATTTGGGAGAGACTTGATAGAGGTCTTTGCACTACAAAAAAAATCCCTATCAGTGACGAACTATTTCTGATGGTGCTAATTGCCGTCGGTAATAGTACCTTTTCCGACGGCCATATCAGTGCCGTCGGAAATGAGTAAAAATATGATACGACATTTTCGACAGCCAAATGACCGTCGGAAATAGTCTTTGTGCCGTCGGAAATAGTCTTGTTCCGTTGGAAATGAGGAAAAAGTAATCCAACATTTCCGACGGCCTAATTGCCGTCGGAAATAGTCACATTTTCGACGGTAAATGGTCTTTTCCGACGGCATTTAGCCGTTGGAAAAGATTAATTTTTTTTTTTTGGAAAAGATTAAAAAAAAAATTTAAGTGTCAAAAACATATTTTTATATAAAGTTTCTTCAAATAATTTGTATAAATAAAAATTTCATGATTTATTTTTTCTTGAAAAATAAAAAGTTAGATAAAATAATTATATAAACTCTATTTCGTAGTAAGCATTTAATACACCTGATTTTCCTTAAATTGCTATCTAGACAATGACATATATGTGCAAAAATCAGGAGTGAACACTTTGATGCAACATAAATACACAAAACATTTGTCAGGGTTATGATGCAGGGATTTGTGAGATATTGACATCATTCTTTAGGAACTCCCTCTTATTATAAGCAATTTTATCTTGAAAAATTGCCCGATGGCAAAATATCACCAGTCAACTGTCTAGAAAGTCACGTAGGGATGTCAAGGAACATTATGACGCCCTCGTACATGACATCTACAAGATTGATTTGGGTTATGTCAAGTTGTCGAGTTATGTCGATGACTTGTGGGACTTTTTGTGCCGTCGGAAATAAAAAAAATAAAATAAATAACAGTACTGCATTTCCGACTACTTTTGAGCCTTCAAAAATAGTCAAATAAGCTGTCAATATTACTCACTTTTCTAACAACATAAAAAGTATCATCGGAAATGCTAAAATTTAATTCGAATTACTTTATGGAAACATCTTACTAAATTAACTAAATATAAAATATAGTAAAATTATTAGTAATCACAAGAACATTTAGTTATTTTTAGTTATGTTTAGTGACACTATATCAGATTTTTAAAAACAAACTCTAATAATTTCAATAAAATATTATTTTAAAAAACAATATCTCAATAGTTATATTTAAATAGTATAAAAAAAAAATTTAATTAGATATTTTACAAAAATATCAATAGCTTATATATAAATAGTATGCAAAACATATCAGATATAAAGTTATAGCAAAATGGTAAGGGTAACCCTTATTGTCATTCAAGTCAAGGGTTCGAACCCCATCAGTTTCATGGATTTAACGTTGCTGGGTAAGGTGGTGCCTGTCAAGTAGAGTCGCACTAATTTTTTTTTTTTTTTTTTTATAATTTGACTATTTCCGACGGCAATAAGCCGTTGGAAATAGTGGTAAAGCCGTCGGAAAATGCAAGTAATTTTGACCACCCTTAATTACTATTACCGATGGCATTTTTATCTTTTCCGACGACCATAGCTGTCGGAAATGGTAGTATTTGTGACGGCTCATCGGTAAATGGTTTTTTCCGACAAGAGTATTTGTGACGGCCTCCGACGGCCTTTTCCCGTCGGAAAAGCGTATTTTCGACAGGAAATGATCTTTTCCGACGGCATTTAGCCGTCGGAAAAGACCATTTTTTTGTAGTGTTGTTCGAGTGAGTGGAGGCTTTTGTTTGCAGAGGGCTTCATTAGACATCTCCCTAGAGTGACTTCGGATCATTGCCCCATCTTGTTGAGTCCTCATAGTGCTCAGATCCCTCGAAGCCATTTGAAGCCCTTTAGATTTGAAGCAATGTGGCTCAAGCATGATAATTTCAATAGTGTTGTGAAGCAGTTTTGGGATACTCACTCAGACAATCTCGTTGATAAGACTCTTCCCCTTTCCAACATGCTTAAAGAATGGAATAGAACCACTTTTGGGTGCATCTTCCATAGAAAGAGAAGAATTCTTGCTAGATTGCAAGGGATCCAACGTAGTCTTAGTGAAAGGTTTAACTCTAGTCTTATTAAGCTTGAAATTAAACTCCAAGAGGAATATAACGAGATTGTTGCCCAAGAAGAGATTTTCTGGTTACAGAAGTCAAGAGCTACTTGGCTCAAGGAAGGGGATAAAAATACGAGGTTCTTCCATCTTACTATTATGACTAGAAGACGGTATAACAAGTTGGAAGGCCTCAATAGTGATGATGGCATGTGGCGGTGTGACAAGGAAGGGATGAAGAATATTGTTGTTGCTTACTTTATTAAACTTTTTTCTGCTCAGACTTTTCAAGGCAGGTATGATAGGCTGCCTCGGTTCTTTCCCGCCCTTGATGAATGTGTGAGTGCTGTTTTGGGGAGGGAAGTTTGTGATGAGGAAGTCAAGGTTGGTTTGTTTGGGATTGGGGGCCTTAAATCCCTTGGTCCAGATGGTTTCCCTGCAGCCTTTTTCCAAAGCCAATGGGAGGTTTGTAGGAAGGATTTATGTCAAATTGTGAGGGACAGTCTCAAGTTTGGTTCCTTTCCTAGGAAGTTAAATCAGATAGTCATGATAGCTCTTGTCCCTAAAGTCCATAGTCCCCTTAACATGACCCAATTGAGGCCTATTAGTCTTTGTAACACTATTTATAAAGTTATTAGTAAGGTGATTGTTTAAAGACTTCGGAGTTTACTGCCTTCTCTTGTTAGCCCTAACCAGGTTGCATTTGTCCCCGGAAGGCATATTCAAGATAATATTGTGGTGGCCCAAGAAGTTCTCCATAAGTTCAGAATCATGAAAGGAAAAAGGGGATTTATTGCTTGGAAAATTGATCTCGCCAAAGCTTATGATAAACTCCAATGGAGCTTCAGTAGGTATGTCCTTATGGAAGTGGGTATTGGAGGCAGCCTTCTTGAGCTCATTATGTGGTGCATCACTAGTGTGAGCTACAAAATTGTGTTGAATGGTGAAGTTACTAAGTCCTTTGAGCCGGGGTGTGGCATTAGGCAAGGGGATCCCCTCTCCCCTTATATTTTTGTCCTTTGTATGGAAAAATTATCCCACTTGATCGTTGACAAGCTTAGGGTTGGTTTGTGGAAAAGTGTGAAGATTTCTAGGGGGGTCCAGAGGTTTCTCACCTCTTCTTTGCTGATGATCTCATCCTATTTGGGAAAGCCTCTACCTCCCAAGCTGAGATTATGAGAGAGTGTCTTGATAATTTTTGTGAAGTTTCAGGTCAACAAATCAGCTTCTCTAAGTTTAGGGTCTACTGTTCCTGCAACATTAAAGATGGCGAGGCTAGAGCCATTGCTAGGGTGTGGGGTTCACCCCTCACTAAAGATCTTGGTAAATACTTAGGTGTCCCTCTTATCCATAGTAGGATCACCAACCACACCTGTAGAGAACTTGTGGAGAAAACTCAAAAGCGTCTAGCGGCTTGGAAAAGTGATTCCGTCTCTCTTGTCGGTAGAGTCACTCTTATCAAAGCAGTCACCTCCGCTCTGCCTATCTACACTATGCAGTCTGTGAAGTTGCCTAGTGAGACATGTCTCAAGTTGGTAAACTCAATAGAGATTTCCTCTGGGGTCACTCTACTAGTAAGAATGCCATCCATCTTGTTAAATGGGATAGTGTGTGTCTTCCTAATAGGTGTGGTGGGCTTGGTATCAAGACAACCAAGAATATGAACCAAGCCTTGCTTGCTAAAGCGGGGTGGCGGATCCTTCACAATGATAATGGTACTTGGTGTCAACTTCTTAAGCACAAGTATCTTAACAATAGACATATCCTTGACCTGAATATTTCCAAGGGCATTTCCTGTTCTAGCATTTGGAAAGGCGTGGCTTTTGGTGCCAAGCTCGTTGCAAAAGGTGTCAAATGGAGAGTTGGGAATGGTGCTCAGGTTAGGTTCTGGCTTGATGATTGGATTCCAGGAGTTGGAATGCTTAAAGATCATGCTATCAAGAGTCTTACGGATGAGGATTTGGCTCTTACAGTTGATGTTTTTATGACTAATGGATTGTGGCACGTGCAGCAGTTACTTTCCATTCTTCCTAGGGATGTTGTGAGTAAAGTGACTAGCATTCATGCTGGCAGAATACATAGTGGGTGTGATAGACCCATTTGGGGGTGGAGTAATTGTGGCAATTTTTCAGTTAAAACGGCTTATTTAGGGATCATTGAAGCTGATAAGCTTCCTCTGTGGAAGTGGAGTTTCATTTGGCAACTTAAAATTCCACCTAGAGTGCTTTTCTTCCTTTGGAATTTACTGCATGGGAAAATTCTCACAAACCATCAGAGAACCGTTAGAGGCTTGTCTAATGACCCTTCCTGTCCCAGATGTGCTGCAGGTATTGAAGATATTGACCTTTTGATTAGAGGCTGCAGTCATGCCTCTGAGATGTGGAAGAAGGTAACGGAAAACTGCACTTTGGCTGCCTCATTTCAGGGTGATCCTGATGAGTGGTTAACTGATAACCTAAGAAGTAGCAAAGTGGTTCCAGGTAAGCTCCCTAATTACCTCCTCTTCTCTTGTGCTTTGTGGCTCTTGTGGAAATGGAGATGTAAGAGGGCTTTTGACAATAATTTTTCGTCCCCTCCTCTCCCCCATTTGATTATTAGCCAGTTTGCTAAGAATTGGCTTAATGCTAATGGTGGTGATATTGTGAGTAAGAAAGATAGTATCTCGGTTGCTTGGGTTCCTCCTAATGAGGAGTGGAATAAACTTAATATTGATGGGTGTTGTGATAAGATTTCTGGGCATATCACTGCTGGGGGGGTTACGCGCAACCATGGGAGGAATTGGGTGAAAGGTTTTGTGCTGAATAAAGGTATGGGGACTGTGCTTGAGGCTTAGCTATGGGGTATACTTGAAGGCCTCAATATGGCTTGGAATTCGGGTGTTAGAAAGATCATTGCTGAAACGGATTCCCTTGATGTTGTGCACCTTCTCTTTAATGATATTAACATCAACCATCCTTTGTTTAGTCTTCTCCAAAGCTACAAGCATTTATGGATGCTGAGTGGAATTGTGTTGTGAAACATGTTTTTAGGGAAGGTAATAGGCTGGCTGATGGTTTAGCTCACATGGGCTATAGTTTGAAGATTGATATTGCTTTCTTTGAAGACCCTCCCCCTGAGATTTCTAGTACCTTTGCTGATGATTGTAGAGGGTTATCTCTTGTTAGGCAGTGTGCTGGTACTGAGAAGCTTAGTAGCTCTGCTACTCACTGCGGAGACACTACTCTTGTTAGGCAATGCGTTGCCTCTGTTCCCCTGTTGTCTTAGTTCTGTTCGCTGGGCTTTAGCCCTCCTTTGCACCAAAAAAAAATATTAACCTTTATTTTTAATTATTAAAATCTCTGTAAAAAATTCTGTTGAAGTTCATCTAAGATTAGAACTGTTTCCTTTTAGTAATTTTACACAGCAACAACACTTTTTACTTCTAGAGTTCTAGTTTACTAAACAAATTGAAATTGATTTTGGTTCTCACGGCACTTTTACAAATTAGTTTACCAAACACTCAACTGATTTTTTCTGAAGCAAATTCAAAAGCAATTCCAATCTAGGCTAAATGAGTTTGCTCGAGAAAACTGTGTCCACACTCCACACTTTGGTGTCGTATTTTTCCGTTTTTTAAAAGTTAAAAAAATATACAAAACGCGTTTGACACGTATTCTTATTAAAAAAAAAAACGAAGACGGCAAAAACAGTTTTTACTTATAAAGCATTGAAAGACACGTTGATTGAAAATAATGATAAGATATATATTTTTTTTGTACCGGTACGGCGGTACCATAGTTGAATTATTAACTGATTACAAATTTTTTGAATGACACGCTTTTTTTCTCTAATAAAAAACAGTAATGCTACACATCCCATCTAAAATCTCATATTTTTCATCCAACTACATGTGGCATGTGAGGTGTCATATTGTGAGTGAATACATGAGGTATGTGTCATTAATGTGTATCCACTCACAATTTGACACCTCACATGCCACATGTAGTGAGATGAAAAAAAATGGGATTTTATGTGGGATGTTTAGCATTATTGAATAAAAAAACAACACAGTTTAGTTTATTTTTAAAGTTGTATTTAATAAAATCATAATTTATATTTTATCTATTAAAAAATAACAGAAATGAAAGAATGATATTTTCATTTAGCCCACTGACATTTTACCATATGAAAAAAATAAAATAAGAAATTATAGGTCAGATTATATCGATTCAAATTTATAACTTGACTTCAATTTCTTAACAACGCATATGCTCATGTGTTTTTTAATTCAATGGTTGAGATGTAAAATTTTAAAAATTAAATTAGATATTTGAGTTGATATAGCATGAACCATAAATTATATATTAGGTATATTATTTCAAAAATAATTATATATTAGGTATATGGTTGATTGTTGTAATAATCAACCATATATATATATATATATATATATATATATATATATATATGGGGTCCCGGTCAGTGCATCCTGATATAACTTTATCAGGATATTGAATGTGAGCCACTAGTTTTAACAAGTGTATACACAATTGAGTCAAAATAATTTAGAATGAATGATTATATATATTTATGTATACAGAAATTTTTAAATAACTTTTCAATTGATTATAAATATTTATGTATACAGTGTACGTTATTATCATGCATAATTTAGAATGAATGATTTAGTAGATATTGGGCAGTACAAGAGATATGGGAAAATGACTTTTTTTTTTTTTTTTTTAACATTGGAAAATGACTCTTAATAAAGCAAATACTATATTCTAAAGGCTAAAGCAGACTAGTCGATCAGAAAATGGTGAAGTTTGACTAAACATCAGAGAAATATTTGCCAAGCAAGAGCTAACATTTTTTTTCCCAAGTGGTCATTTCTTTTTGTTAACTAATTATTATATCTGCATGCAAGCTTAGATTATTCCATCCGAGGGTACGTGGTGATCTGGTGATAATTGAAGTGGTCCTTCACCATTTTCTGACTAGTCTGCTTTAGTATATATCCAGCATTTTCACTTGCAATCAATAAACGCCATTTATTGATTGGGTCTTTTTTTTCACACACAGTACACAGGAAATTTCCAAGACAGTGCGGCCTTTGAAAATTACTTGGAAATTTTATGTTGTCTTCCCAATAAAAATCTTAAGAGCATTATCTTTCCTAATGTAAGGCTTCCGATCAATATTTTGCGTTGTTTTATCGATTCTTGAAATTTTGCTTTTCTTACAAGGGCGTCATTATGTTTGGGAACAAACGAGCTCTTGATTTTCCATCATCGTCTTCCAAGAGACAGAAATCCTCTCTCTCTAGCAATAGTCAATGGAAATACGATGTGTTCTTGAGTTTTAGAGGTAAAGATACTCGTGACAACTTCACAGACCATCTCTATACTGCTTTGAAGCACAAAGGAATAATCACATTTAGAGATGATGAAAGACTTGAGAGAGGGAAGGAGATTTCATCAGAACTCCTGGAATCCATTGAGAGTTCGAGGTTTTCGATCGTTATTTTATCGAAAAATTATGCTTCTTCTAAATGGTGTTTGGACGAACTTGCAAAAATCGTCGAGTGCAAGGAAATGAAGGTTCCAAATGTTTTTCCGGTTTTTTACAAGGTAGATCCGTCAGATGTACGGAATCAGAGAGGAGATTTCAAGACAGCCTTTGATGAACATGAAAAAGATTTCAAGGATAATCGAGAGAAGGTTCAAAGGTGGCGATCAGCTCTCAACAAAGTTGGCAAACTCGCTGGATGGCACTTAGAGGACGGCAGGTACCATCAATTCTCCTTCATCTGATTGCTTTTCTTAACTTTGAATTCGTATATCTTCTATAATTATATTTTTCACATCTTAATTTACAAGCTTTTCTAATTTTGAGGCTTGAACAGACTATGTCTCTCACGCCTGACACATATTCATCGGTAAATGATTAAATAAAAAGGGAAAATTGCACAAACTTACCCTAACGTTTCCCATTATGGCATAATATTCAACTAATGCCTTTAATTGCACAAACAACCCCTCATGTTAGTCAACTTTAGTTAAAAATAGCCATTGACCATGATTTTTTTTAAAGCCCAAAATTGCCCCTGCACTTTATTACAAAAAAAATCTTAATTGCCCTTTATTTAAAACATTGTTTACTTTAAATTATTATAATATAAAAAATAAATACTAAACATAATCCTTTTTTAATAAAAAAAATTCAAAAATAATATATTAAAAATAAAACAATTTAAGAAAACGTTATTTGGAGAAAATACAATTTAATAATATATTAAAAACAAAACAAAAAAAAAAAACGTTATTTTGAGAAAATATAATTTAAAATTATGCAAGTCCAATATGAATAGTGGTAATGTGTTACATATTTTTGAATTTTTTTTGTTTTTATTATATTATTTTTGAATTTTTTTTTATTTAAAAAGGATTATGTTTAGTATTCTAAACACAAATATAAATAAAATCATCAAGAGTTTGAAATAAAAATATAATCATTTGTCATAATAAAATACAGTAGCACCGAAAATTTGTTCAATGTTCATCTCTATAAGACAAAATAATTTGACTCAATATAAATTACGCATTATATTTTGGTTCAAAAATTTAAAAAAAAATATACTAAACATAATCCTTTTTAAATAAAAAAAAATGTTTTAAATTTTAAAAATATGTAGCACATTACCACTATTCATATTGGACTCGTATAATTTTAAATTATATTTTCTCAAAATAACGTTTTTTTTTTGTTTTTTTAATATATTATTAAATTGTATTTTCTCAAAATAACGTTTTCTTAAATTGTTTTGTTTTCAATATATTATTTTTGAATTTTTTTTTATTTAAAAAGGATTATGTTTAGTATTTATTTTTTATATTATAATAATTTAAAGTAGATAATGTTTTAAATAAAGGGCAATTAAGATTTTTTTGTAATAAAATGCAAGGGCAATTTTGGGCTTTCAAAAAAAAAAATCATGGTCAATGGCTATTTTTAACTAAAATTGACTAAAAGAAGGGGTTGTTTATGCAATTAAAGGTATTAGTTGAATATTATGCCATAATGGGAAACGTTAGGGTAAGTTTGTGTAATTTTCCCAACTAAAAAGAGATAGTATTCTAAACACCTCTAAAACTTAATTAAGAAATTAAAATATTTCTTGTTTGGTTTTACATATATAATTATGGTTCTTGTACGTACTTCTCAGGTCTGAAGCGGCATTCATTACATCTATCGTTGACACAATTTGGAAGAGCTTGAATATAAACTCAAATGTTGCAGAGGACTTTGTTGGAATAAATTCTTCTGTGGAGAAAATTTATGAGCTTTTGGAACTTGGGTCCAATGATACTCGCTTCATCGGGATTTGGGGAATGGGAGGAGTAGGTAAAACTACACTGGCTAGAGTTGTATTTAACAGTCTTTCACATAACTATAAATATGACGTTATGTGCTTTCTTGCCAATGTTAGAGAAGTCTCTAAACAAAGCGGTATTACCCGTTTACAAGAAATGCTTCTTTCCAAGGTGTCAAACGAATCAAATATGAAAATATATGATCCTGAAGAAGGAATCAATTACATTAGAAGGTGGTTATGTCATAAAAGTGTCCTTCTTGTTCTTGATGATGTCGATAATCAATTAGAACAATTAGAAAAATTGGCTGGAAAGCATTATTGGTTTGGCTTTGGGAGCAGAATTATTTTTACAGCTAGAGATAAACATGTGCTTATTAGCCATGGAATTAGTAGTATATATGAGCTTCAAAGATTGGAACATGACGATGCTCTTCAGCTCTTTCATATGAAAGCATTCAAACACGAGCAACCCATAGATAATTATGTTGAGCTGTCAGAGAAAATCGTACAACATGTAACAGGCCTTCCATTAGCTCTTGTACTTCTAGGATCCTTTTTGTGTGGTAGAAGTGTCGAAGAATGGAAAAGTGCATTGAATAGACTAAGACAAGATCCCGATAAAAATATTTTGAAACAGTTCCGAATAAGTTATGATGGACTTGAGGAAATTGAGAAAAAAATATTTTTAGATATTGCCTGTTTTTTCAAATGGAAAAATAAAGATCGGGTTATGGAAATATTAGATAGTTGTGATTTTCATTCAACTTTCGGAATAAGGGTGCTCATTGATAGATCCCTTATAACAATTTCATACGGTAATAAACTTGACATGCATGATTTGCTACAAGAAATGGGTTGGAAAATTGTTCGGGAACAACATCCTAACAATTGTGGCAAATGGAGTAGATTATGGCAGTTTGAGGATGTTTACCACGTGTTGATAGACAATAAGGTAATATATTGTTTCAATATATATATAATTTCAATTAAATGAAAAACTTTTACAGTTTTTATTAACTGTTCTATATATTATATTCACATATCACATTCTCGTTTCTTATTTATTAGGGTACACATGAAGTGGAAGGTATAATGCTTAACAAGTCTAAACGGCAAATTCCTCACTTGGATGGCAAATCCTTTTCAAGCATGAGCAAACTAAGGCTGCTCAAAATCAGCAATGTTGACCATTCAAATGACCTGATATACCTCTCAAATGAGTTGCGATTTCTCGAATGGGATGGATACCCTTCAAATTCTTTGCCGTCAATGTTCCAGGCACGGAAACTTTTTGAACTCAACCTCTCTCATAGCAAGATAAAATACCTTTGGAAGGGCATGAAGGTATTATTATATCTTAATTTCATTGGGCACATTGCAAAGTTCATGGAATTGAAGCAATTTTTAATAATTAATCTAATTAACTTTTTTGCTAACAGACTTTTGAGAAGTTGAAAAATATTAAGCTAAGTTACTCACACAACCTTATCGAAACCCCAGACTTTACAAGTGTTCCAAACCTTGAGAAGTTGAATCTTGAAGGTTGTTCAAGATTGCGTGAGTTGCATAAGTCAGTTGGATTTCTACGGCGGCTTTTTATGTTGAATTTAAAAGGCTGCAAGAATCTTGAGAGTTTTCCAAGCAACATTGGGGGTTTGAAATATTGTTTGAGGTCTCTGAATCTAGAAGGCTGTTCAAAACTAGACAAACTTCCTCAAAACTTGGAGGTACTTGAGTGTTTGGAGGAGCTAAATGCCAGTGGGACTTTAATAAGACAAGTACCATCCTCCATTGTAAAGTTGACCAACCTTCAAAAATTGTCTTTCCGTGACTGTAGAGATCAACCATCCCAAACCTTGATGTCTTTTCTCTGGTCATATATGTTGCTTCAATCAAGAAATGAAAGTTCCAAGTGTTTACGGTTGCCTTCTCTCGCAGGTCTTCACTCTCTGAAAAGTTTGGTTCTTAGTGGCTGCAATTTATCGGAAGGAACACTTCCCAATGATCTTGACTCTTTAGCCTCGTTAGAACAATTAGATTTAAGCAGAAACAATTTTGTTAACCTACCAGAAAGCATCAGTCGTCTACCTAAACTTGAAATTCTTTGCTTAGGGGAATGCGAGAGACTTCGGTCATTACCAGAGCTTCCAGGACAAATATATTTTGTAGGGACAGAACATTGTACTTCGTTAGAAGCTATGTCATGGAGTACACTAGAGAAACTATGCACTTCAAGAAACTTTGTACTACTTCACCTTTTCAATTGCTTCAAACTGGTAGAGAATCAGGACAGGGAAAATAGCTTGCCTGTAATGCTGCTGAAACTCCACCTTCGGGTATGTATCTCCTTTTTTTTTTTTCCCAATTTTTTTATGATTAGTAATTGCAACTACTATTTTTAAGACTAAAAAGTCAATAAAGATAATTAATTGCAGGAAAAAAAAATTAGTGGGCAAAGGATTAATTAATAGAATTTTGTAAGCGATGGAGGCTTTTGGTCTTATAGGAAAATTTTCAAATTTTTACAATTATGGTCGTTAAGCTGCATCATGAGAAGAAAAAAAAAACTATATAGATATAGTTTTTGTAGTCTTATGATATATATGAATACCATTTGGATCTTGTTTCTTTCTATTTAGTATTTACAGAAGATAATTTATTTTCAATTTTTTATATGCCGTTAAATTAAATATTAGTTATACCTGATCCTATTACATTGCAGGAACTCTCCTTCAAATCTGTTGGATTTCATATTTTTCTTCCCGGAAGTGAAATTCCAGCGGCATTTAAGCATTGGATTGGTGAAGGGTCAGAAATAAAATTTGGACTATCTCCAAATTGGTATACTGACGAATTCATGGGAATTGCTCTGTGTGCCGTACTTCCAGAGCTCAGAAGCGAATTGTATGGATTATGTAAATGTCGTATTACTTGTATTATCTCTATAGGATCAAGACGGTTGAACTATGTTATCACCATTCCTAGTCATGTCCACTCTGATCACCTTTGGCTGGGGTATTTGTCAATACAGGAGATGGTAGCAACACAATATTCAGATCCAAATGATTTGAGGTGCATTCACGTTATAACACTATTGTTTAGGTACTATCAGGACCATGACCCTCTGAACAGTGTTGCAGACAATAGAAGTCCAATAATATTGCCAGCAAAAAGATGTGGGATTCGTATGGTTTATGAATCAGAGTTGGAAAACTTCGAGGAATTTCCTGTAGGTTCTAATATATTCGAGCACAGCCACGGTGATGTTTGTGACGCACCCGATGTTCGCACACTCGTTCCCAGGAGTGACTTATCTCCTCCTGGTATAATAAACTGTGAAAGTAACTCATTGGGTTTGAGAGCACCATCACCACATATTTTGGGGATCCAAATCCCCACATCCCTATCCCCATTTGGGGGAGAATTTTTGGGGAGATTTGGGGAAATGGGGGGGAGGGATGATTTTTATCGAGAATTTTTGGGGAGATTTGGGGAAATGGGGGAAGGAGATAATTTTTATCGAGAATTTTTGGGGAGAGTTGGGGAAATGCTAGGGTGGAGGGGAGGGTTCAAAAATTAAATAGCACCTTTTGAAGGTTGGTTTGCAACACTGTCACCAATTTTATAACTTACGTTTAAAAGACACCTATTATAGTGAACGGACAAAAATATCCACATAAGCAGCTCCACGTCAGCAAATTTGAAAAACCATGTTTCATTCTTTCTCTCTCTAGTCCTTTAACTTTTCATTTGTCTGTTACTTGTCACGAGGAATGAAGTTTTCTGGTGGTGTTGTGCATCGAATGCTATTGCGTGAGATTCACCACGACGGACCTAGTGATGAGATGAAGTTTATGTTGGGTCCACATACCGTCCGGTTTTCTAAGGTGGAGTTTTGTTTGATCACCGGGTTGAAGTTCGGAGCCATTCTGGACACGAATCTGTATGAGGATGTCCCGAATGGCATACACCATAGGTATTTCCATGGTCGACAGGAGGTCACATTTACGGAACTTGAAGCAAGGATTGAACAGGGTGAATGGGAGCATCACTTGGATGCAATGAAGCTATGTCTCCTGTACATGGTTAACTGTGTTTTAATCGGTACGGAAGAGAGGAATTCCGTCCTGATATGGCAGTTGCGCCTTGTTGATGACTTGAATGCTTTCAATGTGTTCCCGTGGGGTTCGCATGTTTACAAATACACGATATACGGGTTAAAAAAGGCAATATCCAGTCGACCGAAGAGATACAATATTTACGGGTTGGGATACGCGTTACTGGTGAGCCTTTGGATTCTTAATTACCACACATAAATTAATTATCGAGTTATTATGTTTTCCAACTAACCAATAATATTTCCATTGGTTGTGTTGTAGGTTTTCGCCTTTGAAGTTATTCCAACCCTTGCCACCAGATTCGAGATTAAAATGAGACTTGAAAATCCTTTCCCGCGTATTTTGAAGTGGCAGTTGACCAAGCGAATGAGGGGGGATAAACTGGATAAAATTTTCACCGCAGCAGTAATTATCTAGCGAGTACAAGTCTTAATGTAATTCTCAATCCAAGTAAATTATGTCATTGATTTTTTTTATGGTAATATTTCAGATGTTTGTGGAGAAAGAGTTGATCCCCACAACAAAGGAGAGGGGTTTATGTACTAGAGGATTGACGAGGTAGGCAATCTGTACCCTGATGAGGCTTTGATGGAGACTTTGCTGGGCGTGGGAGGTCTGCCACCGTATGCCAACCATGATGAGGAGTTGGGAGAGGCAGATAGAGTCAGACAGACTGGGTCCAGTTCTGATGGAGAGGGTCAGCAGAAAACTGATGATGTTGGACCGAGTAGTGTCCATTTGCAGCTGCAGGTGTCCGTACTACAGAGGGTAGTGTCCCTACAGCAGCTGGAGCTGCACATGGCAGTGTCCCTGTTACAGCTGCAGGTGTCCATACTACAGAGGGTAGTGTCCTTGCAGCAACTGGAGCTGCACATGGCAGACGACCTGTCCGTGTGAGATTCGTGTCCTCTACTCAAACGGTGGGTCACGATACAGAGCGACGATCTCCTGTACGAGAGGTATATAAATTGTTATTGCAATAGGTCAATTAGAGATAAGAATTTGAATTAAAAATCTGACTTATGATGATTTTCTCGTTCAGGCAGTACCAGACCAGTTGGAGTCGCGGTTAGCCGAACTGACTAGTGCAATGGAGTCATTACGGGAGGAGGTCCGCAAGAGCGAAGCGAAAAGAAAGGAGAGGGAGAAGGTCAGAGATAAGCAACACTTGGAGTTGGTCCGTTTGATACAGCAACTTCAGGGGACATCAGCTCCTATGCATACGGATGACCCCTTACCTTATCAGACTCCAGTGGTGACGCCACGCCAGGGCTTAAGCAGACAGATGGACAGTGCTGCTCATCCAGTAGCTCCTCCCTATCCTGAGCAGGATACTGTTAGAGGCGTTTTAGCGGTTGATGCACAGACGAAGCAGGACACTGTAGGTGCTTCAGACGGTGTATAGACTGAGCATGTCACTGCAGGAGCTTTAGATGTTGGTGCACAGGGTCAGCATGACACTGTACTAGCTTTAGATGTTTCACAGACTGAGTAGGTCACAACTGGAGTTTCAAATGTTGGTCCTCAGCTCGAGCAGGTCACTGCATAATTAACAGATGTTGGTGCACAGACCGAGCAGGTCCCTGTAGGTCCAGCAGTTATTGGTGCACAGAGTACGCAGGACAGTGCTGGGGCTTCAGCTAGTGGTGCACAAAGTCAGCTCGATAGTGCAGCTGCTTCAAACGTTGGTCCAGCAGACCCCAGTTTGCAGGTGGACAGACCAGTGCGGACACGCAGACGAGGACCACAAACAAGCACTCCCTTCACTGATTATGACCCGCAAAAGAAGTCTAACATTGAGGGTCCCCTAGACGCGTACCTGGAGTTCAAGAAGAAGGGAACGGAAATGTATAACATACTTCAGTTTTTGGTATTAATTTCCTTGATTTGTTATAACAACTTCTTAATTTTAATGTTTATTCTTCTTGAATGATAGAGTCGCATTGTGGAAGGGGGCTATGAGTTCAGTGTCCCTTAGTTCATTGTGTTCGAAACCAACCATGCTGAGTTAGAAGATACGGTATGAAATTGGTACATTGGCTATATATATTTTTTAAATTGTGTTATGTATTTTAACATTACTTTTGTTTCCTTTTGTCAGCATATGGACATGTATATACGGATGCTGTGGAACCTCCAGCGTGCATTTCTGGAGGCCTACGATCAGAGCGTAGAGATCATTGATTCGTAATTCTATGTAAGTTCTCTGCTCATTGTTATACGACCGGTTATATTAGTAATTATCATATGGTTACAAACGTCTCTGATATCACTATTGTTAATTTGTTTTTCAATCACTGATGCACATCTAGTGGGTGAGTATGTTCGATGATGTGGAGGCACCACCAGACGACCAGAGGTGGCCCGTGTTGACTCGAAATTAGGAAGATCTGGCACTCTTGTTTGGGCGAAATGCCTCAGATCACCTGGATTTCAGCCATGGCATGAGGTTGACATGGTTAGTGTATTGGAAACGAAAGTCTTAATTTGATATAACTATTTTAACGTATATTACATGATTGAATTTGGTGCATTGTAGCTTTTGGTGTCGTGCAACGTTGAAGGGTGCCATTGGATTATGGCCATGGTTGATCTCGTTCGCAGACATATCCACATGTACGATCCATTTATGCAGAAGGTTCAATATGAGCATAGGAACAAACAGATGGCCTACTTACGGTGGTTGTTACCATCGATGTTGGCAGAGTTAGGATTTTATGCGAACAGAACCAGTGCCCAGCCGGTCTATCACGTCGAAGCCGATTAGATACATATGGCCATAATCCCAAAATCTCATATGCCACAACAATCACGGGGGGTAAGTTATAAGTGAAATCACATTGTTGCTTTAATTCCATTAAGTGTGTTGATTTATCGTTTTGTTCACATTTGATGTGTTCATTTGTTTAATAGGGGTAACTGTGGTCCCCATACGCTTTTATTGATTGAGCACACCGCACGAAATAAGAAGAGTTCACGTGGAAGGATAAAGATATGCCACTGATTAGGTTGAAGATGGCGGTTAATGTGTTTACTGAGTCCAAGGCAAGCCTTCGTGACCAGTTTTTGTAACATTTTAGAAATTTATTGTTTAGTATTATTTTTTATGCTCATAAAGAAAGTAGTTCACAATTTATTGCCATTACAAATAATACATAAATATAAAAACCACAAATTCAGAGATCATAAAAAAGGCTCGGAAAATACATAAACGTCTCGAAAAAAACCTTAAAGTCTCTCGGAAAATATACAAAAAGTCTCGAACATACAATCGAAAAGTGTGGGGAAATATTCATAAAAGTCTCGAACATATACATGGAAGTCTCGGACATCAATAGAAAAGTCTCGGACAATTACATAAAAGTCTCGAACAATGATACAGAAAAGTCTCGAACAATGATACAAAAGTCTCGGACATCAATACAAAAGTCTCGGACACAGACAGAAGTCTCGAATAATGTGACAAAAGTCTCAAATAGAAACAGAAATGTCTTGGACACAATCACAAAAGTCTCGGACACAGACAGAAAAGTCTCGAACAGAAACAGAAAAGTCTCGGACATGCTCACAAAAGTCTCGGATAGTTTCACAAAAGTCTCGGACATTCTGTACTCATTCTGGATTACTGTGTCCTGGCATGTCTATCGACATATTGGTCAGGCATGTTTGTCTGTTGTGCCCAACTTGGTGGCACACACTACACTTGCGACGAAACTGGTCAGGTATAGGTTGGGTACTGCTGGCTAGAACCACCGAAGGGTTAGTACACCGCCTAGTGTTGTGCCCAGTTTGGTGACATCTTCTACACTTCTATGTGGATGTCCTCTCTAATACGGATGGAAATCGATTCTCTTGCGAGCGTCCCGGACCAGTTTCTTGTTTGTCTTTTAAGATTTTGAAGGTAATACCACACGCTGTCTTATATCTTTAGGCACTTCCCAAGTATTAGGATGCCTAACCGGCATGATAGGCACCGAATATGCGTCCACAAGTGTTTCCCTTTTGTAGTAGTCTGCATATAGGAAAGTGCAATCCAAGTTTTGCTCCCTAAAATCATAGAACAAAACATGTTATACAAAATTACCATGGGAATATATCTGAAAAGTAGAGATAATTGAAAATATTTCATGGACAATAAAAATTACCTAGCCGCTGCAAGTGCATGAGAAGATGGTAGATAATCCAATTGGAATTTGTTACATGTGCAAGTCTTTTGCAACAAGTTGACCGTCCACTGATCTCCTTTCAATTTAACCAAGAATGTGTACCAATCAACATGACTTACGGTCATGAAACTACATTTCTCAATACGTTTCGAGATCACCGATTGTGCAGCATTAGTTAGTTGGTGACGCATGGATAATGCAACTTGATGACGGTCGTAATACCAACGTTGTAGCATATCCGTTATGAAATCAACCAAAGTCAACAGTGGCAGTTTCCGTGTAAATATCATGCATGAGTTCAAACACTCGGCTACATTGGTTATGATCAACCTATACCTTCATTGGGGACAATGTACACGGGACCACTTTTCTGGACCGGCATCGACAACATAATCATATGCTCCCTGCTGCAGGTTATGTAACTCAACCATGAAATTGTTATATTGCAATTCGCGGTATTTTTTCACTGCTGCAAACATCAGCCCTACTACATCCTTCCTATGGAAATATTTCTTTATGTTTTCATAAAAGTGTCAAGCACATATGGTATGGGTTGCATATGGGAAAACGCTAGCTATCCCAGCTTCTATGCTCGGATGTCGATCGGAAATGAAAACCAAATCTTCAATATAACCGAGGGTACCCTTCAAGCAATCCAAAAATCACTCCCAAGAAGCGTTGTTCTCTAAATCCCTGTAAGCAAAAGTTATTGGATATGCTTGTCCATTGCCATCTTGTGCTGTTGCCACAAACATTGTTCCCCGACATTTCCCTTTTAGAAAAGTTCTGTCAACAGCAATCATGGGACGCATACACCGCTGGAAACCTCTAATTGAAGCCCCTAACACCATGAAGAAATATAAAAATTTATTGTCCTCTGTGCACTGTAAATATGTGATTTTGCCAGTATTGTATTGCTTCAGAACATAACCAAATGATGGCAACAGTTGGAACATTTCTTCATGACCTCCACAGGTCAATGCCAATGCATAATGCAACGCTTGATGAGCCTTACTGGACATAACATGGATGCCATACATAGTTCTCATATCCGTAATTGTGTCTTTAGGTTTCATGAGCCGACCATCCTCTCGTTGGAGTCTAGGGGCTATTATTTCACCGATTATGGCGGCACTAGCCTGTCGATGACGCCAGTGAACCTCTTCTAAGAGACAACTATGTTCACTTACAAAACTTCTCACTTGAAAGTAGGTGCCTTCATCTCTCCTCACCGCTCTTAATTTCCACGAACAGTTGTCAATCTTGCATACCAAATGCAGAACCGACTTGTTTGACCTTTTCACCTTCCATTCATAGTTCTCTCTCGTTGCTTGAAGACCTACTAACCTCTTTAGATCACTTTTTTTATGAAAGAATTGACCTTTGTAAATCAAAGTGTTAGGTTGACGTGATCCCATGGTGTTAGTCACTTGACCAAACGAAAACGCTTCGAATCCGGGAATAACCCAAGTTGACTGATTATTCGAACCTATGGTGTTAACATTTTCTGGGACATCGGATGTCCCCGCCATATCCGCTACACTACAACGGGGACGGTCACCTTGTACATTCCTTCCTTCAATTTCACGTTGTACGGGTTCTTCAACAACGTTTTCACGGTCACCTATATGATCATAATCATGATTGGGTTCTATATTTGCCTGAATTTGACACCTAAAGTAATGGTCAAAATGATGTTGAACTTCAGCTGCACGTTAGGGATTTGCATCGGTATCGGTCCCACTCCGTTGTGTCAACATTTGGTTACTACCGTTGACGGATGGATAATCTGGGGGGTTTGCATGGAGAGGGATGACATCACCCATCACACCTACACATCTCCTTTCAATTAGGCTAACACATACTTGAGGAATCACCCAATCTTCCCCTAGCATAAACTGAACATCATCATCATTCCTTACAAATGTGCGACATGTAGTGCCAGGAATGCATGATATTGACTAAAACGCTTAGGATCTGGGAATAACCCAAGTTGACTTATTATTCGAACCCATGGTGTTAACATTTTCTGGGACATCAGATGTCCCCACCGTATCCGTTACACTACAACGGGGACGGTCACCTTGTACATGCCTTCCGTCAATTTCACGTTGTACGGGTTCTTCAACAACATTTTCACGGTCACCTATATGATCATGATCATGATTGGGTTCTATATTTGCTTGAATTTGACACCTAAAGTAATGGTCAAAATGATATTGAACTTCAACTGCACGTTGGGGATTTCCATCGGTATCGGTCCCACTCCGTTGTGTCAACATTTGGTTACTACCACTGATGGATGGATAATCTAGGGGGTTTGCATGGAGAGGGATGGCATCACCCATCACACCTACACATCTCCTTTCAATTAGGCTAACACATACTTGAGGAATCACCCTATCTTCCCCTAGCATAAACTGAACATCATCATCGTTCCTTACAAATGTGAGACATGTAGTGCCAGGAATGCATGATATTGACTATAGATCAATATTGTATTTGTCTGGATCATAGTGGACAATGGACTACACGCGAGCCAAAAGCTCATCAAAGGTCATATTCTTAGACACGTATATTCCCTGATTATCCGAGCCAACAAACCTCTGTCTTCCGTCTGGTAGTTGCTCCTATCGACCGTTATAAGATATAACTATTCTAACCCGATCCATTTTCCTGTACACAAAAAATTAAACAAAATCAAGTTGGTATTTCAAGAGACTGACTTACAGTGGGGATTATACAATAAAAATGAATTAAAATGTTCAATAACTGTCTACATATACTGTCCAAGACTTTTGTAATTAGTGTCCGAGACTTTTTTATAAATGTCCGAGACTTTTTTAATTATGTCCGAGACTTTCACAAATTATGTCCAGGACTTTTTATACTATGTCCGAGACCTTTTGTATGCTGTCCGAGACTTTTTACATTACGTCCGAGACTTTTTTATTCTGTCCGAGACTTTTTCTATTTATGTGTCTGACACTTTTTCAACTTATATGTCTGAGAGTTTTATAATTCTGTCCGAGACTTATATGAATTATGTTACTTTCACAAGCCCTTTTCTGGTTTTCGTAGTTTTCTCTGGATCAACCCCTTTTCTGTTAGTTGTATATATATAGGAAGGCGACAATCAAAGAGGTCATTTTACATGTGTTGTGCTTTACTACATGTACAATGACCTCTTTGATTGTCGCCTCCTAATGGTATACCTTCTCTCAATTCGGTCACCACAACGGTTACTGAATAACATCATTTACACAATGAGAGGCACAGTGGAAAAATATATAGGCAACAAAAGAAGATTAAAATCTCGTAAAATTATAGCTGATTCCAAAGTCTCGGAGTTGAATGAATTATGTTATACTTTCACAAGCCGATAAAATGACTGAACTAAGAGAAGGTATACCAAGTATACCTTCTCTTAATTCAGTCACCACAACGGTTAGTGAATAACATCATTCACACAATCAGAGGCACGGTGGAAAAAGTTATTGGCAACGAAAGAAGATTAAAATCTCAGAAATTTATAGCTGATTCCAAAGTCTCTGAGTTGAATGAATTATGTTTTACATTCATAAGCCGATAAAATGGCCGAATTAAGAGAGGGTATACCTAATGGTATACCTTCTCTCAATTCGATCACCACAACGGTTAGTGAATAACATCATTCACACAATGAGGGGCACGATTAGTGAAGATTAAAACCTCGCAAATTTATAGCTGATTCCAAAGTCTCTGAGTTGAATGAATTATGTTATACGAAAAGCCGATATAATTGCCGAATTGAGAGAAGGGTATATTGAGAGAAGGTATACCATACCCTTCTCTCAATTCGGTCACCGCAATGGCTAGTGAATAACATAATTCACACAATGAGAGGCACAGTGGAAAAAGATATAGGCAACAAAAGAAGATTAAAGTCTCACAAAATTTAAGCTAATTCCAAAGTCTCAATACAATTGGAAAGTCTCGGACAATCACCCAAAAAAGTCTCGGCCATACAATTTAAAAGTCTCGAAAATTATTATAAGGCAGACTCAGACTCCCGACACTTTACATTTCACATTTCATTTCCCATATCTGATCTGGTTTAACTTGAGAAGATGAAGGGGAAACATATTAATAACAACAAATGGGATTGCGTTAGCGTGGTTGAAGACAAACGCTTGGAGAAGGAGATGAACAGCGACTGACAGCTTCCACAAGGAGATGAACAGGGAGAATGAGTTGGAGAAGAAGATGAACTTGGATCTCAGTTTACAGAGAATAAGATGAACTTGGATCTGAGATTACAAAGTTAGTGAGAGAAGTAGATTTAAGACAACATAAATGTATGAGAAAGAGTTAAAGTCCCGAGATATAATAAAAAATACTAAAAGTAAGGGTATTTTTGGAAGTTACTTACTTTGGTGCCTTTAAAACATAAGTTATTAAAGTAGTGATAAGCTTAAAAGACCAAATGGAAAGAGTGACAAAAGTCCTTATTTCCACGTGGAGGGGATATTTTTTTTCCCGAAATTAAAATGGGGATGGGGATGGGGATGGGGATGGGGGGACCCCTCACCATCCTCATTTCCCCATTTTCCCCACATATTTATGGAAATAGGGACCCCCCATCTGCATTTCCCCCACATATTTATGGAAATAGGGACCCCCCATCTGCATTTCCCCAATTCCTCCAAACATTATATATAATATATTATAATATATATTGATCGGACTATTTTATACCTATTTGAAGTCCCCCAATTCCGAATTTCGAGCATATTTTTGTATATAATGTTTTGTTTGAGCCATGTGTAGATAAATATTCCCTAAAATAAGGTTTTGAGCATAAAGATTGGTTTGGGAGGCAAAATGAGTCAAAATGAGGTAAAAATGGCTGAAATTGTATATGCTCGTGCAGAATGTCTAACTTGCAAGGGTTATATCTTCCTCCTCAGTCAAACCATGAAGATATCTTTATATATTCGGAAAGCCCCGGAAGTCTAGTTTTCAGAACATTTTACGGATTGTGATTCCGGGTTTCTGCAGGAAGTTATGCCTATTTTCGTAACGGTACGCAAAACTGAAATGCTGAAACGCCATCAGGTCAAATCGGTGGCCGATTTGACCGTCGATTTACACCAGAATGTCATTTTTTTGGGTGAGTTCAGGGACAATTTCGTCCTTTCACCCTATTTTCCAACCCTAACCTCCCTACACTATATAAACACCTTATTCTCTTCTCTCCCACCAGATTCCACTCCCCACACACTTCCTTTTCTTCTTCTTCTTCTTCTTCTTCTTCATTTTCTTCCACCTAAATAAGAGAGAGAGGAGCTTCCAAGGGCATCCATGGAGGTTTTTCCTCCATGGATGCTCTCCACTTCATCTTCTACCCATCATCTACCCATTTAGGAGTAGATTACAAAGAGAAAGGAGGGTCATTGGACCAAATTCGAGCCAAGCATGGAAATGAGCTCTTGGAGGGGTTTCTTCAAGGGTTGTATTTCTATTTACTCATCTCTTTGTATTTCTTGTTTTCTTAAATGTGTAATCACCACTTGGGAATATTTGTAAACTGACACATGTGCTATTTATATATAATTGTTCTTATATTCATTTGGGTCTTGTTTCATTCTTACTATAATTATGAATTAATCTCTTATTGTGAATTTCATGTGTATGGATGATTGGAAATTGATATGTTGTCATGAATGGGATTAGGAGTAGATTAATAACTCTTATTTCTACACGAAGTGTAGCCCCCTTAGTTGTATCTTTTACGCTCTCTTCCCGGGTAAAACTGTGTTTTTAATGGCTAAAATAAGTGTTTCAGGATTTCTTCCAGAAGAGGGGCATTTATGCAAAAAGATGGAAATTTTAGGGTAAAAGCGCAATTTCAGGAATTTGGGATTCTGCGCCCCATTTCTACGATTAGGGACCGCAAAAATGGGCGCAGAAAGGGACCAGAACATCACATTTTTTGGCTTCAGTTCTACGCCTTATTCTGCGCCCTTGGCCGCATAACAAGGGCGTATTTTTAGCTCTTCAGATTCCCACTTTCTTCAGTTCTGCGCCCTTGGCCGTAGAACAGGGTGCAGATAAGGGCGCATTTTTGGTTCATCAGGTGCCCATTTCAGTCTTTTCACGAAGATTTCTTGAGCCCCTAAGCTTGGATTGTTCAGCTTTTGTCTGAGATCTTGTGTGGGCTGTGAGAGAGGATGGTGATGATTGAAAATCTTGGTGGGCCATGCTCAATTAAGAGGTATGGAGTGGTTGTCTTGGAAAGCATGGTTTGGGAAGTTGATAGAAAAGGCTCACTGACATTCACTCTCTACCAAGTCCAGCCACAACCTTTTTCCAGCAGAAAGACACTCTTTTCTCTCAAGTTTTGGAGCTTCTTCATTATCTTTGGAGCTTAGAGGAGTTGATTCTTGAGGAAGGAAACCATTGGAGACCAAGCATTGCAAGAAGGGGATCATCATTCTAGTTTACTTCTATAACTTTTCTTTCTCTTCTTGTATTTGTTATGGTTTATGCTCATTGGATATTTTGTATGGTTTTAATGTGTAATATGAGCTAAATATCCATGTGCTAGAACAAAAATGAAACCAAAACCTTGATTTATTGATAATGACTACTTAGTTTCTCTACAAGTGCTTGTATGGTTATATGAATGTTTTGTATGCTTAATGCTTTTGTCTTGATTAGCTACCTTGTTGAATGATCCATAGATAAACAAAACATTCACTATAAATGACTAGAAAGTGAGAGATACACTAGGCTAGCTTATAGGATTCATGTATATATTCCATTAATCTTAATGAGTTCATGCATATTTTATATGTTGGATACAATCTCTAAGACATCGAGAGAGATTAGAGGTTGATTTGAGGGACTATGAACCTATAATCCATACTTGCACAATTGAGAGATTAAGTAAGTCAAGAGTCATATTAGAAAGGTGAGGTGGATTCAAGTTCTAGCACATTTTCCTTATATTATCGCATTCATCTTAGTTGTGGTTGGTGTTTACTTGCTTTTATAGAAATCAATTTAGTGTTAGAAATCTAAAAGCTATCAATTTTAATTGTTCAAATAGTATATAAACCGATAAAAGCTGGTAATCAATCCTTAGTCCTCGTGAGAACGAATCCCTACTTGGCCATTATATTGCACACCGACCTCGTACACTTGCGAGAGTTACACCGTGTGGTTGTGGACCGACCAATTTTTGGTGCCGCTGCTGGGGACTAAGCGGAAAATTGATATTGGAATTAGTTGGTTTTTACTAGTTTGGGTGTGTTACTTTCGTTTTCTTTTGTGTGTATTTGCAGGCAGGTTCCTCTTGTATGCACCAACGTACAAGGAGTAACAGTCCACAGGACTTGCAATTCGATTTGGAGATTGAGGGTACCGCAAGGAGGAATCGCCGAAATCGAAGAAGAGCAAGAGCTATGGGAGACGAAAACCGTAATCCAAATCCCGTTCCTAATCCAAATCCCGTTCCAAATCCAAACCTAGTTGATGACGGTGCCAATGTGACGGATGAGAGGGTCTTGGAAGATCACTTCATGCCGAGGGTGAACATAAATCTATCCTTAATTCAAAGACTGACGGCAAATGCAAGCAATTTTGAGATCAGACCGGGTTTGATTTCAATGATAGCCGCCACAGTCCAGTTTACGGGAAATGCTCATGAAGACCCAAATGTCCACCTACAGAGTTACAATGACATTTGTGAGACATTTAGATTCAATGGAGTCTCAGAGAACTTTATCAAGCTAAAGTTGTTTCCGTTCTCCTTAACCGGTGATGTTAGAGGGTGGCTTCAAAGACTACCTCCGAACTCCATCGCCACATTTGAGCAGCTAGCACAAGAGTTTCTTAACAAGTACTTTCCACCTGGGAAAGTGGCTCGCCTCAGAAATGAGATCACCAACTTTGCCCAATTTGAAAGTGAGAGTCTTTATGATGCATGGGACAGATTCAAGGACCTTGTGAGGAAATGTCCGCACCATGGATTGATGAAGTGGCAACTTGTAGAGTCGTTCTATGCCGGCATTATTAACGCCACAAAAACATTGATAGATGCGGCGGCCATTGGTTCTCTCATGAAAAAGTCGGAGGACGCAGCTTGGAGTATATTGGAGGAACTTTCTTCCACAAATAGTCATTGGGGGAATGATAGGCAAATCAAGAAAGCCCCGGGGATGATTGAAGTGAATGACGTCACCACATTGAAAGCTCAAGTTGAAGCATTGACCAAGCGGGTGAGTAGAATGGGAGCTGTAAGGATTCCCTTTAATTGATTGACTTATTTCGTGGGCAAACCACATGTTGGGGTTTGGTTGTAAGGGTAGTCTAGGTGATTTGTTGAAGATCAAAGACCCTTTCCAAGACCTCAAGAGGACAAGCACCAAAGGTATATCTAGTGCTTACTGTAAGTTCTTAATTAATGCTCGGTGTGTTTATCAATATAAAGCTAGAGGGGGGATGAATAGATTTTATCTAATTATTACCCAATTTTCGGGTGCATGTCAATTTTACAAAAATACCCCTAGCAAGTCAAAGATACATACAAGTGTAATAAGATGCGGAAATAGTAAATGACACTTGATGTTTACGTGGAAAACCCAACCACTGGGAAAAACCACGGGCTGTATAGTGCGCCACACTCGGAACTCGAAATCACTAATTGAAATGAAGTTTACAACCTATGTAGACCTCGTCTAACACTCCGGTCTGTAACCCCTCACTTCTACCCAGCGGGCCTTTATTAGCAACCCTATTCCAATTTGCTCGATCCTCGTAGTCACTACTTGTAATGATGTTTACAGCCTAATCCCGGTCTGTAACCCACCATTACTACCCGCAGGCCTGTAATAGCAACCCTAGACCAAGACTTCAATCTCTCAATAGAGATGCACAACCCTATGTGAATATGTATGAATATTCAATTAACAAACAAGGCTAGGGAACCTTAGATGCTTATCTAGGATGATGAGATAATCAATTTAAATCAACCCTAGATATCAATTGCTAAATGACATGTCAAATAGCTTAGCTAATCAAGATTAATTAAAAACCTAATTAGCTATCACAATACAGCACTCAATCAATTCATCACAATTAATTCTCTTTTCTTGTATTTAGCATATGAACTAAAACATACAAGTAAATTAAAAGAGATGGCTTGGTAGTAAAAATATTACAATAAAATGAACTTAATCAAAATCTTACCAAGCAAGTTGTGATGATGCAAATCCATACACAGATGCACTCTATATAGACATAGAAGATGCAATATGAAATTTGATGCACAAAGGATTTGATTTGAGTGGTTAAAGATGAGTTCTTTGAATTTTTCTTTTCTTGAAAAATATTCTAAGTATGAAATCAGATTATGAACTCTAGTAATTGACCTAAAGTCAAAGTGGCATATAAATAGGGTGTCAAGATGAAGTGTGGTCGTTTTAATAAGTGACACCACAATTTTGCCATGGGTGCTCTACGTAGAGCGCTTTGTAGAGTGCTTTGTAGAGCCCCATTGCTCTGTTCTTGCGAGAAAACAGAGGGGCGCTCTACGTAGAGCGCTTTGTAAAGCGCCTCCAGAGGGGTCGCTCTACGTAGAGCGCTTTGTAGAGCGCCTCTACAGCGCTCGTACAGCGACCGAATTAAATTGATCAGGTCTATACAGCGCCCAACGGGGGCTGTTCGTAGAGCGCTTTTGTAGAGCGCTTTTGGGAGCGCCCAGTGCAAAAATGCAATCCTAAGTCTAAACATGACAAGGCAATTGGATATGCAAGATGCAATCAAACTAACATGCAAGAAGAGATGTTAATGAACATTAATGCACAAAAATAAGACACACAACATACAAGTATTAAACATATGCATAAGTTGTGAGTGTGTGCAACTATCTCTTCAAGACAAGTAAAGCACATAAAATTTTACCTTTGGTGCTTATCAACCTTGAGGACATGAGAGGGTCTTGAACTTGAATATCCATCACTTAAGCTACCCTTACATACAATCCCCAACACGTGGTTTGTCCACGAAATAAGCCAATCAACAAAACGGGAATCCTTACACTTACTTTGGCTTGAAGAGATATAATTGCACACACACACAACATGCATAACTCTTATTCTTGAATGTTGTGTTTATATTTTGTGTGCATTGTGCTTTATTGAATTATTCAATATCTCTTCTTGCATGTTGAATTGATTGCATCTTGTTATATGATAATGCCATGACATGATAGGCATTAGGATGCATTCAATACCCACACTTGCTCTTCATGCATGATTAGCTTTTACTGTGGAGAAATTTGTTTCCCGAAGGTTGTTCGGAAACGTTCACGCGTGCACGTTGATGTGCTTTGTTTTGCGCGATGATCGCCGGTGGAGATGCCTTTGGCTTCTCCTTGGTTTCACCATTTTTGGTGAAATGGCGGTTACGTTCGGCGGCCTGGCCGCCTTCGAAACCGCTGAATGAGACTTGATTGAAATATATCTCTCGGGTCCAAAACGGCGGTTATGATCGGCGGTTTAGAAACCGCCGAACGAAGTCGCCGAAGTTCCCCTGTTCCGCTCGGGAGCCATTCGGCGGTTCAATTCGGCGGCATGGCTGCCGAATGAAACCGCCGATCGTGCGATTTCAGGGGCAAAATTGTCTTTTCACTGGCCCTATTCTTGATGTCTATAAATATCACACTTTCTCATTATCTGGATAAGTTCTTTGACTCTTAAGAACCCTAAACTTCAAAGATAGATTTTGAGAGAAAATCAAATCAAGAACTCACCTTTAACCACTCAAATCAAACCCCTTTTGCATCAAATTTCATATTGCATCTCCTATGTCTATATATAGTGCATCCATGTATGGGTTTGCATCATCACAACTTGCTTGGTAAGATTTTGATTAATTTCATCTTATTTTAGTATTTTAAATACCAAGCCATCTCTTTTAAATTACTTGTATGTTTTAGATCATATGCTAAATACAAGAAAAGAGATTAATTATGATGAATTGATTGAGTGTTGTTTTTGATAGATATCTAGGTTTTTATAAACGATGATTATCTATGCTATGTGACATGTCATTTAGCAATTGATATCTATGATTGATTTAAATTGATTATCTCATCATCCTAGATATGCATCTAAGGTTACCTAGCCTTGTTTGTTATTTGAATATTCATATATATTCACATAGGTTGTTTCTCTTCATTGAGAAGTAAGTCTTGGGGCTAAGAGTGCTTAGGCCTCAAGCAAATTGGAATAGGGTTGCTAATAAAGGCCCGCTGGGTAGAAGTGAGGGGTTACAGACCTGAGTGTTAGACGAGGTCTACATAGGTTGTAAACTTCATTTCAATTAGTGATTTCGAGCTCCGAGTGTGGCGCACTATACAGCCCGTGGTTTTTCCCAGTGGTTGGGTTTCCACGTATACATCAAGTGTTATTTAAATTCCGCACTATATTACACTTGTATGTATTTTTGACTAGTAGGGGCATTTTCATAAAATTGACTTGCATGCGAAAATTGGGTAATAATCGTTAAAATCTATTCACCCCCCCCCTCTAGATAATATATTTAGAACACACCGTATTCTTTTCAGGAGCTTCATCAAGTCAAGCCAATGTTGCATGTTGTGAGTTGTGTTTTGGACCTCATGGAAGCCTAGAATGTGATCTTGCCAATCCCACATCCATTGACCAAGTGGCATTTGTGAACTACAATAGAAATTATTCTAACCAAAACCCTCAAAATAACCTCTACCCAAACACATATAACCCCATATGGAGACAAAATCCCTTACCCTCTTGGAAAGATACTTCCAATACCCTCCAACCACCACAACCCATCAACCAAAGACAACCTCCCGGCTTTCAAGTCCAACAACAACAACCTCAAGCCTATAACCACCAAAATCCGGGCTTCCAAAACCAATTCATCAATAATCAAGCGGAGAAGAAACCATCTCTTGAGGATATGTTTACCAAGTACATGGGAAGAATGGACAACCGTATTGAAGTTCAAGATGCAGCCCTAAAGAAGCTTGACACAAAAATAGACCAACTTGCTCAACATTCCCAAGCCGCCATACAAAACCTTGAAGTACAAGTGGGTCAACTAGTAAGAGGTGCCCAAGCAAGACAACAAGGGACCTTACTTAGTGACACAATCATAAACCCAAAAGAACAATGTAAAGCCATTACTTTGAGGAGCGGAAAAGAGGTCGAGCTACCAAGAGGTTTTGGAGGGAAGCAAAGAGTTGTAGTTGATGAGAAAGTTGATGAGGAAGAAAGGGTTGAGAAGAAGATTGAGAAGAGTGTTGAAGAAGAAGTTGTTGAGAAAGAAAAGCAAGCTAGTGCACAACCTTCATCATCAAGTGATACACCATTACCTTCACAAGTCAAAGCATTTATTCCACCAATTCCCTACCCACAAAGACTAAAGAAGTACAAGGAAGCTCAAAGTTTTGCCAAGTTCTTAGAAGTGTTCAAGAAACTACACATCAACATACCTTTTGCGGAGGCCTTAGCTCAAATGCCTACCTATGTGAAGTTCCTAAAGGAGCTTCTTTCAAACAAGAGGAAGCTAGAGGAGTTTGAGACAGTGGCCTTAACAGAGGAGTGCAGTGCAATCTTGCAAAACAAGCTTCCTCCCAAGCTACAAGATCCGGGCAAGTTTACTATCCCTTGCACTATTGGTACTTCAAATTTCAGTAGAGCACTTATTGATTCGGGAGCTAGCATCAACTTGATGCCATTCTCGGTATTTGAGAAGCTTGTTGTGGGAGAGGTGAAGCCCACCAATGTGACCCTCTAACTTGCGGATAGATCCATCAAGCATCCAAGAGGAGTTATGGAGGATGTGCTAGTGAAGGTGGAGAATCTATATTTTCCGGTAGACTTTATGATCCTTGAAATGGAAGAGGATGTAGAGATTCCACTCCTTTTGGGGAGGCCATTTTTGAAGATTGAAGGGGCACTTATTGAAGTAAGGGAAGACAAAATGACTTTGAGAGTTGATGATAATCAAATAGTCTTCCACATGTCCAATGCCATGAAGAAACTGGTGGATGTTGAAAATTGCATGAGAGTGGAGGTAATTGAGACTCTAGTGGAAGAATTCTTCAAGAAATCACATCCGAAAGACCCTTTGCAAGCTTGTATTAGAAAAGGTGCAACCAAAGAAGATGAAGATAGTGAAGTGGTCGAGCATGCTTTGTACTTAGACACCTTTCCTTTGGCAAACTTTAGAAAGAGGTGGCACTTTGAAGAGTTAGGTGAGGGAAAACCAAGAATTCCACCATCCATAGAGAAACCTCCCGTTCTAGAGTTGAAGCAATTGCCTTCAAATTTGTGGTATGCATTCCTTGGAGAAGCATCAACCCTCCCGGTCATAATTTCATCATCCTTGTCCAAGCTTGAGGAAGAAAAGTTAGTGAGAGTGTTGAGAGAGCACATAAGGGCGATTGGATGGACCATATCCGACATCAAAGGTCTAAGCCAATTAATATGCATGCACAAGATACTCATGGAGGATGATTTCAAGCCATCAATTGAACACCAAAGAAGACTAAACCCGAACATGAAGGAAGTAGTGAGAGCTGAGATTTTGAAGTTACTTTATGCGGGTATTATTTACCCAATTTTGGATAGCTCATGGGTGAGCCCGGTGCAATATGTGCCAAAGAAATGTGGGATAAATATGATCCCAAATGAAAACAATAAGCTCATTCCAACAAGAACGGTGACCAGTTGGAGAGTATGTATAGACTATAGGAAGCTCAATGCCACCACAAGGAAGGACCACTTCCCATTGTCGTTCATTGACCAAATGTTGGAGCGCCTAGCCGGTCATAACTACTACTGCTTCCTAGATGGGTATTCGGGTTATAATCAGATTGCTATAGATCCGGAAGACCAAGAGAAGACTACTTTCACATGTCCCTATGGGACGTTTGCTTATAGGAGGATGCCTTTTGGCTTGTGTAATGCTCCGGCCACCTTTCAAAGGTGTATGATGGCCATTTTCTCCGATATGGTTGAGAAGTTCATTGAGGTATTCATGGATGACTTTTCAGTGTTTGGGTCCTCTTTTGATGGGTGCCTTCACAATTTGAGTTTGGTGCTTCAACGGTGTGAAGATACAAACTTGGTTTTGAATTGGGAAAAATGTCATTTTATGGTAAAAGAAGGCATAGTGCTAGGCCATAGAATTTCGAAAAAGGGAATTGAGGTTGATAGGGCCAAGATTGAAGTGATAGAGAAGCTTCCTCCACCACTCTCAGTTAAGGGAGTTAGAAGTTTTTTGGGGCATGCGGGTTTCTACCGAAGGTTCATAAAAGACTTCTCCAAGATTACGAAGCCACTTTGTTCTTTGCTCATGAAAGATGTCCCATTTGTGTTTGATGAGGAGTGCTTGAGGGCTTTTGAGTTGTTAAAGAATGAGTTGACTTCGGCTCCTATCATTTCCGCTCCGGATTGTAATTTGCCGTTTGAACTTATGTGCGACGCAAGTGACTACGCGGTGGGTGCTGTATTGGGTCAATGGAAAGAGAAGCCTCTACATGTCATCTATTATGCTAGTCAAACTTTGAACGAAGCTCAAATCAATTATGCCACTACAGAGAAGGAGTTGCTAGCCATAGTATTTGCATTTGATAAGTTCCGGTCATATCTAGTGGGATCCAAAGTGATAGTCTACACGGACCATTCGGCAATCAAGTATTTGATGGCCAAGAAAGACGCCAAGCCAAGATTGATAAGATGGGTCCTATTGCTTCAAGAATTCGATTTGGAGATCAAGGACAAAAAGGGAACCGAGAACCTAGTTGCCGACCACCTCTCAAGGTTGGAAAGAGATGGAGAAGCAGTTGATGTGCCCATAAATGAGAACTTTCCAGATGAGAAGCTGTTTGTAATTGAGAGGAGTCAAGTTCCTTGGTTTGCCGACTTTGTGAACTTCTTGGTGAGCAATGTGATACCAATGAAGTTGAATCATCATCAGAAAAGGAAGTTCTTTGTAGATTTGAAGCATTACTTTTGGGATGAACCACTGTTATTCAGAGTTTGTGGTGATGGGATCATCCGGCGGTGTGTGCCCGATGATGAGATGGAAGAGATTTTGAGTCATTGCCACTCAAAAGAGTGTGGAGGCCATTTCGGTGCATCGAGGACAGCAAGAAAAGTCTTACAATCAGGTTTTTGGTGGCCTACCCTCTTCAAAGATTCTCGAAGCTACGTAGAGGCATGTGACCGGTGTCAAAAAATCGGAAACATGACTGAAAGTAAATAACAATAAACGCTCGGTGTGTTCTAAATATTATCTAGAGGGGGGGGGGGGGGGTGAATAGATTTTAACTATTATTACCCAATTTTCGCATGCAAGTCAATTTTACGAAAATGCCCCTACTAGTCAAAAATGCAAGCAAGTGTAATATAGTGCGGAATTTAGATAACACTTGATGTATACGTGGAAACCCAACCACTGGGAAAAACCACGGGCTGTTTAGTGCGCCACACTCGGACCTCGAAATCCACTAATCGAAATGGAGTTTACAACCTATGTAGACCTCGTCTAACACTCCGGTCAATAACCCCCCACTTCTACCACTCGGGCCTTTAAAAGTGGCTCTAGTCCAATTGCTTGAGGCCTAAGCAACCTTAGCCTCAAGACTTAATTCTCTAAGAAGAGATTATGCAACCTATGTGAATATGCATGAATATTCAAATAACAAACAAGGCTAGGTAACCTTAGATGCTTATCTAGGATGATGAGATAATCAATTTAAATCAACCTTAGATATCAATTGCTAAATGACATGTCAAATAGCTTAGCTAATCAAGATTATTCAAAAACCAAATTAGCTATCACAAACAACACTCAATCAATTCATCACAATTAATTCTCTATTCTTGTATTTATCATATGATCAAAAACATACAAGTAATTAAAAGAGAATATGTTTGATAGTAAAATACTAAAATAAGATGAAATTAATCAAAATCTTACCAAGCATGTTGTGATGATGCAAACCCAATCATAGATGAATGCAAGATGAACTTTGATGCAAAAAGGATTTGATTTGAGTGTTTAAAGGTGAGTTCTTGATTTGATTTTTTCTCAAAAATCTCTCTTTGAAGTTTAGGGTTCTAATAACTCAAGAAGCTTGATCAGAGAATGAGAAAGTAAGATATTTATAGACATCAAGAATTGGGCATGTGAAAAGACAAGTTTGCCCCTGAAACGCACCGTTCGGCGGTTTCAATCGGCGGCCAGGCCGCCGATCACGATTGCCGAATTGAGCCCGTGAAGAACAGAGCATCAACGGCGGTTTCATTTGGTGGTTTCGTGACCGCCGATCCAACCGCCGAATTAGACCGAGAGATTAAAATCGATCAGGTATGAACGGCGGTTTCGAACGGCGGTCGTGACCGCCGATCGTGACCGCATAATTGCTTCAGACCAATCTAGACTGAAACGGCGGTTTCATTCGGCGGCCAGGCCGCCGATCATAACCGCCGATCACCAACAATGGTGAAAACCAAGGAGAAGCCAAGGGCATTCTCCATGGGCGGTCTTCGCGTAAAACCAAGCACACATACGTGTGAGCGCGGACGTTTCCGAACACTATCGGGAAACGAATTACTAAGCACATATACACACAACAAGATATAAAACAAAGTGCTAGTGTGTAAAGTGACATGTGAAGAGAATGCACACATGATCAAGTATGCTAAGTGTGTGTGTGCTAACTAAATCTCTTCAAAGAAAAATCAAGCACAAGAAATTATACCTTTGGCGTGCTTGTCCCTTGGGGTCTTGAAAGGGCCTTCGATCATGAAGTTCAAACACCTAAACTACCCTTACATATCAACCCCAACATGTGGTTTGTCCATGAAATAATCCAATCAATATATGGGAATCCTTACAATGACAAAAAGGGATGAAATGCCAATGCATGTAATGCTTGAAGTAGAGGTCTTTAATGTGTGGGGAGTGGACTTTATGGGTCCTTTTCCAATGTCTTGTGGGAATAGATACATTTTGGTGGCCGTAGATTATGTGTCCAAATGGGTGGAAGCCATACCCACCAAAACATGTGAAGCTAATGAAGTCACCAAGTTCTTGAAGAGGAATATTTTCACAAGGTTTGGGACACCAAGAGCTATTGTGAGTGATGGGGGATCCCATTTTTGCAATAGAAGATTTGAAGCATTATTGAAAAAGTATGGGGTGAAGCATAAGATAACAACCCCCTACCATCCGCAAGCAAATGGCCAAGTCGAAATCTCAAACCGAGAGCTCAAAGGAATTATTGAGAAGACAGTGGGGATCAAGAGGAAAGATTGGGCCCTCAAGTTAGAGGATGCATTGTGGGCGTATCGCACCACATACAAGACTCCCATAGGCATGTCTCCATTTCGGCTTATCTATGGGAAAGCATGCCATCTCCCTTTTGAGTTAGAGCACAAGGCTTGGTGGGCAATCAAGGCCTTGAATTTTGAAATGAAAGAAGCCGATGAAAAAAGACTGCTGCAACTTAGTGAATTGGAGGAAATACGGCTTGAAGCTTATGAGAGCTAGAGAATTTACAAAGAGAAGACTAAGAGATGGCATGACAAAAGATTGGCATACAAGGAGCTCAAGGCTGGCAATAGAGTCCTTTTGTTCAACTCAAGGTTGAGATTATTCCTTGGGAAGCTTAAGAGCAAGTGGACCGACCCATTTACAGTGAAGAAAGTCTTTCCGTACGGAGCCGTGGAGATTGAAAACGATGCTAAGGAAAGCTTCAAGGTGAACGGGCAACGGTTGAAGCTATATTGGGAGCAAGGGATAGAGGACTGCAGGGAAGTGATCCTCCTCTATGATCCAAGCCAATGAAGGGGAGTATTACTTTGTACATAGCTAGCTACTAGTTTGAAATTTTAAATTTTGGCTTTCTTTTATGTTTTCATGCCTTAGGTAAGATTTATTTTCTTCTTAGTTGTTTGTTTTTATGTTTCCAAGCAGGTTTTGATGGTTTTTCCTTGTAATCCATTGTGTGTAAGTGAAGTTGGGTGAAATGGGAGAAGAAAACAGGAAAAATCAGGATGCAGGGGAAATCGGCGGCCGTGGGCCGCATATTTCAGGGGCGTAGAAGTTTTTGGGACATTCTGGTCCCTTTCTGCGCCCTATTCGGCAGCCCCTAATCGCAAAATGGGGCACAGAATTTCCTCTTGCCAAAACGTACCATTTAAATAAAAGAGCATTTTTGCGCCGTATTCGGCAGGCAAGGGCGCAGAAAAAGGGCGTAAAACTATGCGTTTTCTACACAAAAACGAGCAGCTATGAACATAACAAGTAAGTGCCCTAATTTCTCCCAAACAAAATCCTCTCCTTTCCAAGGTACTCCCCTCCTCCATTCGCGCATAATCAAGGTAATTTCCTCCCCAAATCTTCTTCTTTCAAGTTCGAATTCGTTCTTCATCTATTTTAGCTCGAATATTTCGGGCACAAACTTGAATTTATGTTGATTAGGGCATAGATTTCGAATTTGGTTGAGGGGTTTGCATCTTTGTTGAGGGTTTTGTGTTTTTGTAGAGGGTTTTGCATGAAATCATGCGGGTTTTGCTAATTTTGGTAGTTTAATGATGGTTCTTGTTTAATTTTGTATCCTCTCAAATCTTTGGTTGATTTTTGAGTTCTTGGTGAGCCATTTTCGGGTAGATTAATGTTGGGTGCTTGGAAGTTTTCTTTTTCTTTTTATTTTCGGATGTTTTATTTATTTGGTTTAGTTTTAGTAATTTCTATTTAGTTCTTGGGTAATTTCAGATGATATTTAGTTAATTTCTTGTTAATTTCAATTTGTTTTACTTATTCATGTAGTTTATTTTTATTTCTATTTTCACTTTTCTTGGTTTAGACTAAGGGCGGTGATTTTTGTGTGGCAATGTGCATGGATTGTGTATATCTTTTGTTTGCAGGAACTAACAGGTTGATTCAAGCATGCCTCAAGCCAATAAACAGCAAAAAGCAAAAATGCAAGGGTGTTTCCGCCAGTGGTTCAAACAACGGGGTCCGCCACTCGGGTTATGCTGGTCGGTTAGAGATAAATCTGAGCAAGGCCATCTTGAGCGAGAGGAACTTAGACCTCAACAATTTGATAGAATCCGAGGTCCCAAGTCAGGTGGAGGCTATGGGTTGGCGCCAATTCGTGACCACCGCTCACCAAATCAATGAAAGGCTGGTTCGTGAGTTTTATGCAGCTATGGATCCCAAAGAGTTTGAGAGAGGTGTTCCGGACAAAGTGAGGGGAGTTGATGTAGGATTCAGTGCCCAAGACATCAACGCGTACTACGGCACCAACAACTACAGTGAGTTAGATACTGGAGTTCCTAAGCTCGGCATTTTCAGAAGATACAATCAAGAACTTGCTGTGGAGTTGCGTATGCCACATGTGGTGAAGACATGGGATGACAAGGAGAACCAATTGCTTCAGCATGATTTGGAGCTGATTTGGGCTTTTTGGGTAATATTTTTGTCAGCTTCGGTGAAGCCCTCTAGGCAGATCACCATCACAGTTTTTGAGCTTGCCAAACTCCTCTATTGCATCAAGCACCATGAGAGGTTGGATATAGGAAAGCTAATTAGGCGAGCTATGATCCGGGCTACAAGTGCTGACAAACTGGTCCTGCCTTTCCCTGCTCTGGTCATTTACTTTTGTGAGTAGGCTGGCCTAATGCCTCAGGAGAGGGACCGACTTGCACAGATGGATGGGCCTTTGAACTCCAGGACATTCAATGATATTTCTGCTCAAAGGAATGAGGCCGGTCTTCAGCCAATTGCCACCAGAAAGAGGCAGAGGAGAGGTGAGGCAGCCCGGGCTGCGGAGGCTGCTGAGGCCAACAAAGAGGACCCCGGTGCAGTCCCGGCAAGGGACCATAGGCCTGATTGGGTTAACGAGATTTTGCAGAAGCTGGAGTGGGTTGATACTCTCCTTCAGAGACAGACCACCATGGAGACGAGGCAGACTGCATTGGAGACGAGGCAGACCGCGCTTGAGCAGGGGATAGCTGATTTGACGAAAGCTATCCGGGATAGCTACTTGAGTGCCTCAGAGCGTCATGGTGGAGCAGGGCCGAGTTCAGGGCAGGATGGCTAGGATGGCATCTCAGCCATTCAGGGGTTATCTCATCACCTTTTTGAGTTGTTAGATACTTTACATTGCTTTTATCGGATTTTAATTACTTTTCTAGTTGTCGGATTTTAGTTATGATTTTTGCTTTGCATTACTTTTGCGGATTTGTTTTTTTTTTAGAATTGCTTTTAGTTGGATATTTGCACCCTTTTTGGGATTCTATTTTATCTTGGTTGGAAGTATTCTTTTGTGTGCTTGTGTGATCTTTCGTGCAGGCATTTGGTGGTAGTCCCTTAGTTAAACGAAACTCTGTTCGATTTTCTTTAAAATTGTGCAAACTTTGAGGACAAAGTTTAGTTTAAGTTTGGGGGTACGGCCTTGGAATACAAATTCTGCTAAAAATGAGCCATTTTTCAAAATTTTCAAACATTCTTTTGTTGAGATGCTTGTGAGATGTTCTGTGGGTCGGTTTTCATTGTATGCTTTGTTTCACTGAGTCCGGGCTTGGGTAGTGTTAACCGTCATAATTGGCAAGGATCAACAAAGAATTTTCCACTAGCTTACAGGAGAAAGCCGGGATTCGAAGTAGAGGCGAAAAGATGTCTGGGTATCCAGCCTGCTAGCTGACGGACTAGAACCTTTGCCTACCCAGGTCAGGTCCAGAATTCCCAGAGATACGATCATCACCCGATCCTGGCGCCCAATTACCCTGGATACCCCGATACTCGAGTATCCTGGTACCCCGCTACTTGAAACCCCGATATCCGCGGACATCGCTTTTATCAGAAACGCGTGAGTGACACAGGGTACCTGGGATACCCCGACCAGCGAAACGCGTGACAAGCATATGGCAAGACATATACCAGGATCCCGATAGATTGACCCCGCTGAAGCAGGAGGTGGGCACCCCGAAGAACAGACTACATATATAAAACAGACATTAAACGTCACCGTTCGAGATAAAAACTTAAGCTACAACGCGGCATTCATCCCCGCCAAGTCAGGGTCCTATTTTAAATAGGAGTCAGCTAATTTGGAAACCGGAAAAGAAAGAATCACCAGGCCCTTCAGGATCAATTTCCTGACGAATTTGTCGGGCTCCACATGAAAACCCGTGTATCACTGAAACCTTAGACCGAGGTTCTAGGGGTGCTCAGCAAGAAAGCGGGCCTATATATTAATGATATGTTCATAGAAAAGAGTGGGGAGAAGAAAAACCTTAATTGATTTTTTCCACTTATCGACAGACACGAAAAGCTCCACCACCATCGTTCTCCTTCAGTCTTGATTTCTTTTCCATATTGTAGTACAGATAGTTGAAATACCGGGTTGTAAGAAATAGTATTTGAGATCCACATATATAAATATAAACTGCTTTTTAGCTTTTATAGATCCACCATATAAGAAATTCGTCCATCCCATTACTTGTATTCATCGTAATATCAAACTCACGATACCCAACGGGATACCAGGGTATAGAGTATCCTGCTAGCCCAGGTCTAATCTGATCCGGGTCTATCACATACCGTTAATTCTAAATTGCACCCCGGTGACAATTTTGGGTTAACACTTTGGCACCGTCTGTGGGGAAAAAACCCCCACCATTAACAAACTTTCAAGTTCAAACTTAGAAGAAGATATCATATGAGGCTCCGATCCTCCCAGGGGCAGCCCACGAGCTTAGGACCCCATTCCCTCGCTTCTACCCAGAGAAATCAAGGGAAAAACAAGGGAGCCAGAAGTCAGATCCCGCTGCCAGTCCCGCTGCCTAATCCCGAATCAGCACCACAGGACCCCACAATCCCGGAAGCAACTCGGGAGGCCATAGAGCGCCAAGCTGCTGCCTATGTAGAGAGCATCCGCCTTCAGATAATCGCCCAAGGGATACCCTTTGAAGCACCCAGATTGGCAGAAGGAGCAGGACCAAGTACCCAAGCACCGATGTTTGATAGACTCGGGACGCCTTTACCAACACGGAATCATCTCGAAGATCTCAGACATCGATTGGCGAAATCAACTACCGATATCCCACCAATAAGGGCCCAGTCAACAACAGGGCCGGCGGTAAGGAAAAATAATCCCCGGCCCGACACTGGTGGCAGTACCGGATCTAAGAGGGACCAGCAAGGTACCCATCGGCAGGAAGGGGAGCGTAAAGAACCTGATGGAGAATCAGAAACCTCGGACAATGAAGACTCGGTGGCACGATTCCGACATAATGGATCCAAATGCCTTGAGGATCAGATGGCTAAGATGGCGAAGATGGAACGGATCCAAAACTCTTCAATTATGCTCAACACCTTATTTTAGAGCATACAACCTACACAATGCTCACAAAACGCATTATATACAAAAACACGCTCAACAACGAGTACAAAATCTAGGAAATGGGGACCTCAAATAGGTATGTAAATCATCCAATCAAATACCCCCAAACCTATCTTTTGCTCGTCCTCGAGCAAAACCAAAACAAACAAAGAAAAAGAAAAATAAAACAAAAGAAAGTAAAAACAAAAAGAAATAAAACATCCGGATAAGTCTTTTAAACCCCTAGGCGATCCTTAGTAGGACGAGTGAAGTCTCGTGAGGGTTTACAGTACGACACCTACAAACGTCTTTCCTGCTGAGCCAACTATAGACAGAGATGCAATAAGGGGCGGACCAAATTGAGGCATATACATGCTAAGACCCCTAAGAAAAAGCTTGGGTTATGCAAGCTAAGGTGCTACAACAAGAGAGATTGCAATTCCATACTTCTTAATGAACAAAGCTTCAAAAAGCATCGAACACAAGAGTCTTATGATAGCATTTCGCCTCGACTCTATACCGTTCCGGATCTCTCTCATTTTACCACTCAGAACCTAGGCTCACTCAACAAACATATGCGGTTGGAAATTAAGCACAAGAATTTTCAAATTATATGCATATGACACATTTAAAAAAAAACTGACAATGTTTAAATGCAAATGGACCACAAGAACGGATTTGAACATTAAGAACAAGAGCAAACACCATTTGATGCCTTCATCAACAAGCTAAAACTTCTCCTAAAGATCAATTAGGACTTCTTTAAAGTTCAAGTGATGCTATGGTGAGATGGTGGTGGAGAGGCAAGGTGGGTACGAGATTATGAGCTAGCTACCGATTATGCTTAAGCTTTCTATTAGGCACACTCTTCACCAAAACAAGCGTCTAGGCATGGATTCTTCAATTAATCAACTTGTGCTCATCTTTAAGTTGCTTTATATTTTAGCAACATTTACACCTGAGAGCTTAGAAGGCTTTTGCAAAATTTATTTATTTATTCATTTTTTTTTATTATTTTTTTTTTTTAGAATCAAGCCTTAGTCTTTGCACAACTTACACATTTAGCCTAAGTACACGCTATTTTACACTTTTGATTTCTCTTGGATTTCATTGTGATATGATAACAAGCCATAATCGTAGCAAATGGGATGGTCTAGTGTTTATGTAAGATGTGGTGATATGTATGATATGGAAGGATATAGTGATGGGGTTTAGTGTGTAGGTCAACATAGATAGGACATTTAAGCACACACACAAGGCATGGGACGTGTTTGAGACATTTATAGTGACTTAACACACATTGCCTACGTCATCTCTATAGGTACGAGTCAAGCAAGCAAACAAAGGCAAAAGCACGGTGATGCTCTAAAAATGGCGTTCTTTAAAGTCCAAAGTATGGAGTGAGGTCCTTTTTATTTTTATGCTTATTTATCTACAAGAAGAGTGTTTAAGATGAAACAATGAAATAAATCATGAAAGTTCTCAAAATACTCGAGGTGTGTTTATCAATATAAAGCTAGAGGGGGGGTGAATAGATTTTATCTAATTATTACCCAATTTTCGCATGCATGTCAATTTTACGAAAATACCCCTAGCAAGTCAACAAAACATACAAGTGTAATAAGATGCGGAAATAGTAAATGACACTTGATGTTTACGTGGAAAACCCAACCACTGGGAAAAACCACGGGCTGTTAAGTGCGCCACACTCGGACCTCGAAATCCACTATATGAAAAGACGGTTACACCCTCAAGTGATTCTCGGACCCTCACCCTAGATGACCTCAGGCTATGGACACTACCAATCGCCACTCTTGGTTCAATCCCTAGTGATATCCCCTGATACACTACTCTTGGCGTGAGCACCCTCTAATCTACCACGCGGGCCTTTTATAGCGGCTCTAGTCCAATTTGCTTGAGGCCTAAGCACACTTAGCCCCAAGACTTCAATCTCTCAAAAGAGATGCACAACCCTATGTGAATATGTATGAATATTCAATTAATGCAATAAGAGCTAGGGTACTCTAAATGCTTACCTAGGATTATAAGATGACAATATAATCAATCCTAGATATCACATATAGCTATATGACATGGCATATAACTTTAGCTAAGTAAAGGATAACCAATCCTAGATACAAAGCTATCATATAAAACCCACAAACATTCAAAGGATTAACTAGTTGATTAAAAAACAATCTATCAACCTAGTTATCAATACATCACACAAGAATGTTCATGGCATAGCTTTTAGGCAATAATGACCTAATCAAATAAGCTATGAAAAATAATCTCAATTAACAAATGAGATCAATTAGCTAGATGGCATATGAACATTAAAGCCTAGCTAACAAATAAAAACCCAATCAACACATAATCTCAATCTTATATGTAGAAATTAATCTAAACACATATAAGTAAAATATGAGATAAAATTGATAAGTAGAAACACTAATTATGTAAGATAAAAGTGTTCAACAAATCATACCATGTGTGTTGAAGAAGTCCCATGCATTAGCATATGCTAGATGATCCTAGATGATGCTTAGATGAAGATTTATGCATGTGGGAATGGGTTTAGAGAGATAAAGATATGATCTTTAAGCTTTCTCTCTCAAGTCTCTCTAAATATCTCTCTAGGGTTCTTATAATCAAAGACTTGTATTCTGAACCAGAGATAAGGATGTATTTATAGAGACCAAAAACAGGGCAGGTGAAAATACAATTTTGCCCTTGAAACGCACCGATCGGCGGTTTCATTCGGCGGCCAGGCCGCCGAAATGAACCGCCGAATGGCTCCCGTGTGGAACAGGGGAACTTCGGAGAATTCATTCGGCGGTTTGGAAACCGCCGATCCCAACCGCCGTTTTGGACCCGAGAGATATATTTCAATCAGGTCTCATTCGGCGGTTTCGAACGGTGGCCAGGCCGCCGAACGTAACCGCCGATTCACCAAAAATGGTGAAACCAAGGAGAAGCCAAAGGCATCTCCACCGGCGATCATCGCGCAAAACAAAGCACATTACCGTGCACGCGCGGACGTTTCCGAACATCCTTAGGGAAACGAATTACTCCACACTAAAAGTTAACATACATGAAGTGCAAGTGTGGGTATTGAATGCATCCTAATGCCTAACATGTCATGGCATTATCATATAACAAGATGCAATCAATTCAACATGCAAGAAGAGATATTGAATAAATCAATAAAGCACAATGCACACAAAATATAAACACACCATACAAGAATAAGAGTTATGCATGTTGTGTGTGTGTGTGCAACTATATCTCTTCAAGCCAATGTAAGCACTAGATATATACCTTTGGTGCTTGTCCTCTTGAGGTCTTGGAAAGGGTCTTGATCTTCAACAAACACCTAGACTACCCTTACAACCAAACCCCAACATGTGGTTTGACCACGAAATAAGCCAATCAATAATGGGAATCCTTACAAATCACACTCATAAGGACGCTATTTAGGCTCTGGCCTCACATGGGTAGTCTCCACTAATGATCTAGAAGTCTTAAGCGCGATACCCAATTACTTAGACACTTTCGAGTCTGGTAGGGTGTGTGCAAGCAATGTGGTGTAGCTTTAACTAGCACAACCTTTGCCTAGACTCAGGGAATCAACACATGCAAAAAATTGCCTCAAAAGGCGCAACCCAAAAGCATCTCATTAAAGCAAGCAAACGCTCCAAAATTTGGCTCAAAGCAAGAGAACGGACAGAACAAGACTCTACACACACACAATCATGCAAAAAAATTTAAAAATTTCACACAAAATAAGCACAAGCAAAACAATCTTGCAAAAATGGTCATAGAATGGCCGCACCCCCAAACCTAAACGAAACATTGTCCCTAATGTTTGCACAAAAGCGGATTGGACAATATAAGCTTAGAAGCGGGAGAGAGGCCAAACGCAACCTAAAAAGCACGCTGCAAACCTAAAAACTAGGCACAATACAACGCCACACACTTAAACTAAGCAATTGAATTAAATTAAATTAAAGAAAGCAGAACTGAAATAAAATAAAATAGAATCCATCAAGCTAAATAAAATAGAAGGAAAGTAAATAGTAATAGTTAATAAGTTCTAAGAAGTCTAACAGGAGCATAAATAACAGAAAATAAAACAAGTGCGAGTGATACAACTATGGGCCCTGAGGTGGAAAGCTAGGGTCCTGAGGTGGGTGCTGGGAGCTGCTCTCTGCTCCCCTGAAAGGACGTCTACCCTCCCTTCGGTACATAAATGGTATCTCGACTCCTCTGCTGACTAAACCCCTCTGGAAAGCATCCAACCGCTCATTTATGCCGGCGTACTCACTTATATAGGTATTGTGGTTGGAGGTCATCTGTTGGTTCATCATCCGAAGGCACTGGGTGTTGAGCTCTAGCTGCTCATTCATCCTCTGCATCATCTGAGCCATGGGCGGTTCCTGAGTACCTGTACCTACACCTGTACATGTACCTGCACCTGCATCTGGACCACCCCTTTGGTTTTGGGCACCAAAATCTGCGTCATCTGGGTCATCCAATTCATTTAGGCCCAGGAGGTCCTCTTCATTCAGGCCCAAGTCATCGTCATCTAACTCATGGGCCCCAAGTGGCCTGACCCCTCTGCGTCTTGCAAGCTCATTGTAGGTCTTCTTCCCTATGTCGGATGTCGGAGTGATCATGTTGTCATCTGTTCTGTCCCACTTGATGCCCGCATCCTCACAGAAATGAGTGATAAGGCAGGGGAAAGGGAGTGGCCTTTTTGACTTCCCACCCTTATGAATGTGTTGCATAATGATTTGGCCAATGTCCATCTGCAGCCTGTTTCTTGCACAGAACAAGAAGCTAGCAGTGTCATACCCCAGATCAGTGCGGTGGGTCTTGGGTGCCAAAGAATAATCAAAGAACAGGTTCCAAAAGGCCGCATCAAGCTTGAGCTCATTGAGTAGCAAAGGACTACGGTATTCATTCCAAAGTGGGCTTCTGTCTATCCTCAAATCGGCTGCCAGATAACTGTTGTAAAGCTCAAAGAACTGATAGTCTGGAAGGCCGTCGACATAATCACCAAGATTCTGGGGAGCCCCAAACCTTTCGTTAATCCTGGTGGCTGTAATTTGGACATCTCGCCCCCTAACTACCACTGGAATGCCCTGAGAGAAATGGTGGGGTACCATGGCATAATAAAACTCTCGCACCAAATCAAGCGCTGCCATATTTGGGGTCCTTACAAAACCTGCCCAACCCAATGTATTGACTGCCTGTGGCACGAAAGTGGAGCCGAAAACTGTCAAATCTATACCTCTCTCCGGCCATACCCTCCTGTTACCAAATAAAGCCAACTTTTTTGGGTTGTCTGGGTCTGGGGGTGGTGAGACTATGTCCCCTTTCCCTTTTCCTGAGGGAGGGGGAAGGACGAGTGGGTTTGAGGACTCTCCTCTCCTCATAAAACGCTTGGTTTTCTTTCCACTGGCCATATTCACTTCAAACTACTCCAATCACAGAGAAATCACACCACACTTAAATCTCAACTAATCAAAACTACCAAACCACACTTCCAAAGGCAATAAAATGAAAATCCACTCAATAATTCTTCAATATAAACACTTCAAACTTCACACTTCAAAATAAACCCCCAAATCTTCAAACAAACCCTTCTCAATTGAAGCAAAATAGAATGTAGGTAGAAGAAATGATCTAAATGCTTCTTTCTAACAAAAATGGAGAAGGTTAGGGCTAAATTACCTTAGAGAGACGTCCAAAGCGTGCTGTAGCAGTTGAGAGAGCATTCCTTGGTGAGTCACTATCACTACCGGTGATAATTTCGGCCTCCCTGTCAACGATCGAAGAAGAAAAGTTGTTGAGGGTCCTAAGAAGCCACAAGAAAGCCATTGGTTGGTCTATCTCCGATATTAAGGGTTTGAGCCCTTCAATTTGCATGCATAAGATCTTGATGGAGGAGGAGGTCAAACCAACAGTGGAGCACCAAAGAAGATTGAATCCTAACATGCAAGAGGTGGTTAGAGCCGAGGTCCTAAAGCTTCTAGATGCGGGTATCATATACCCAATTTCAGACAGTCCATGGGTTAGTCCAGTACAGGTGGTGCCTAAGAAATGAGGAATCATAGTGGTACCTAATGAGCATAACGAACTAATTCCAACACGGACCGTCACAGGGTGGAGAGTTTGCATTGATTACAGAAAACTCAACATGGCGACACGGAAAGATCATTTCCTTTTACCCTTCATAGACCAAATGCTAGAAAGGCTAGCGGGGCACGAGTACTATTGCTTCCTAGATGGATATTCTGGTTACAACCAAATCCCCATAGTCCCCGAAGATCAAGAGAAGACAACGTTCACATGCCCTTATGGAACGTTTGCTTACCGAAGAATGCCCTTTGGACTTTGTAACGCTCCGGCGACATTCCAAAGATGTATGATGGCCATCTTTTCTGACATGGTGGAGAGGTACATTGAGATCTTCATGGATGATTTCTCCGTTTTTGGGTCATCATTTGATGGTTGCTTAGAGAACCTAGGGAAGGTTCTTGAAAGATGTAAAGAGACCAACCTCATTCTCAACTGGGAGAAGTGCCACTTCATGGTGAAGGAAGGGATTATGTTGGGACATAGAATCTCCTCCGAAGGTATTGAAGTGGACAAAGCAAAAATTGGCTAGTCTCTTTTATGACTCTCACTCGCAATAGGACGAGGTCGGAGAGTAGCACAACGGTGAATAAGATTTGTTCCCACAGGGATCGAGTGATCGATTACCAAAATTGATTAGGCTAGATGCTATTCAAACAAGCAAAAAATGATATTTAAACTAAGTAAATTAAACTAATTTAATCTAATGACTAATGCTAATGCAAGAAATAAAATAACACTAAAATAAACTCAAGTGTAATATCGAAGAAAAACATGCTAGGACTTGACTACACCCCACCCTCAATTGACTTCCGTTTTAGACTCAATTATTCACCCAAAACATACTCATGCAATTTGTAGATTCATGCACCCTAATATTAACCTACAATCTTGGTCAAGCAAAGTAGATTACACCCGAAACGTACCCAAACCTATCTCTCGATTACCCGGAATATACGAATTGAGTTCATTAAGTTTGTTGGCGCACTAAACGAATCCTATACGCTAGCCTAAGTGGGTGTACTTTTCTAGACATGCATAGAGGGCATTTTATCGAACACGTGGTGTGCGTCTCCGGTCAGTACATAACACACTGTAAGTGCCTCACTTTTGATTGGCGTATTTCGTTGGCAAAATCACAATGGGGTTCTATATGTAAGGATAGCTTAGGATGGAAGAAAACCTCATTGTGTGATCAAGAGCTTCAAGGAAGGTAGCTCTCTTGACTTAACTCTATTTTGAAGAGATGTAGTTGCACACACTCACATTATTTGCATGCTTTGTTGATTGCATTTTGTATTCCCAAAGCCTTGTCATGCATTAGGTCTAGGAGTACATTTGTTGCAAAGGGCGCTGTTCAAAGCGCTCTACAAAGTGCTGTTCGAACAGCGCCCCTTCAGACCTGAAGAGAATGGGTCATTTTTTTGCATCAGACCTGATGCATTTTTGTGTAGGCGCTGTACGAAAGCGTTGTACGTACAGCGCCCTACCTTGGCCTAGCAAGTTCAGAATCTTGGCGCTGTTCAGGCGCTGTTCAAAAGCACTCTTCTGAACAGCGCCCATGTAGAAGACATTTCATCTTCTCCTTCAGGCGCTGTTCAGGTCGCTCTACGTACAGCGACCTGTACAGCGCCCAAGGCATTTTCAGGCCATTTTTTCAAAACGATGTCACTTCACTTGGATCCCATTTATATATGTCTTGATAGTCTTGGCTCGTTTTCTAGAGCAAAAATTACACTTTTGAGAGCATGATTGAGTATCTTCAAGCCAAGGTATCAAGACTTCATCTTTAAGCTTCCAAATCACAAAACCCTTCATCTTGCATCTTTCATTCATCATCTAGCATGATTCTAGGTTGATTTCATTTAGGGTTTTTAGTTTTGCTCACATGACTTGTATCTAGAACATCATTCTCATATCTATATGTTCTTGCTTTACAAGATAGCTTCTTTATCACTTGAATTGATTCAAGATTGCATCTTTATGACTTGACTTAGTTTCAAGATTGTTTTATTGTGGTTTGTGAGTTGTATTGTGATAGATAATGCATATAGGATTTTGGTTGCTTATTTAGTGTTGTTTTATGCATGTCATCTAGTAATATGATATCTAGGATTGTCTAACATGTTCATCCTTGCCTAGATAAGCTTAAATGTCTAACCTTGCATTTTTAGCATCTTGAGTATTTCACATATTCACCTTAGGTTATGTTATCTCTTCACCTTAGAGACAAGTCTTGTATTTACCTCTTAGGTAGTTTGCAAGCAAGGGACTAGAGTCACTATTAAAGGCCCGCGGGTAGCAAAGACGGATTAGTAAATTTAGGTGTGATGTGGTCAACCTAATTTGTAATCGTATTTGCAAATAGTGGATTCGAGGTTCTTGTGTGGCGCACATAACAGCCCGTGGTTTTTCCCCGTGTGGGTTTCCACGTAAATATTGTGTGTCCTCTAATTTCAGCACTTGTATGTTTTTTTATTGACTAGATTGGGGCTTTTTCGTAATTTGGACTAATCTCAAAAAATTGGGTAAAATTGTTTAAAATCTATTCACCCCCCCTCTAGATTACTTTAGGACACGTTTATTATTTATTTTCAATTGGTATCAGAGCGGGTTCCTTAACATAATTAGGAGATCCCTTGCTCTTGTTAGAGTCTCTTGCATTTGTTTGCATTGTGGTGTGTGCTTAGTTTGTTTGTGTGCATTCATTTCATTCAAACCCAAACACAATGAGTGGAAATGGAATGGGAGGTGAGGGTGCCTCTAGCACAAGACCCCCCTTGCTCACCGGGGTCAATTACGCCTCATGGAAGGGCAAAATGGAAGCTTATGTGAGTCAAATTCATGACCGGGCATAGATGGCGATTGAAGATGGATACACTCCACCTATGATGACTCCTACGGGAGGTGGAGAGGAAGTCCTCAAGCCGAAGGCACAATGGACTCCACAAGAATTTGAGGCTTCAAAATGGAACAACAAAGCCATGCATGCAATCCTATGTGCCATGGATGATAACCAATACAAGCTCATTCAAACTACAAGGATAGCAAAGGAAGCTTGGGATATATTAGAGACGGCTCATGAAGGAACCGATGTGGTTAAGGATTCCAAGCTTCAAGTTCTCCAAACGCAATTTGAGACCATAAGGATGGAGGATGATGAGTGCTTCAATGACTTCCAAGTGAAGCTCATGGATATAGTAAACCAAAGTCACCAACTTGGTGATCCCTACTCGGATAGAAGAATTAAGCAAAAGATCATGAGGTCACTTCCCGAGAGGTTTGAATCCAAAGTGACGGCATTGGAGGAAAATAGTGACTACTCAAGAATTAAGCCAAGTGAAGTCATTGGAAGGCTCTTGGCGTATGAATCTAGGAAAGGTCCAACAACTACACCTCCAAAGAAGCAAAAGAGTCTTACCTTGAAGAGTGTCAAGGTTGAGAAAGATGAAGAAGACTCGGATGAAGAAATTGCTTTGATGGCAAAAAAGTTCAAGCAATTCATGAGATTTGAGAAGAGAGGGTTTGGCTCCAAGGGAAAGTTTGTAAAGAAGAAGGCTCCTTTCAAGAAAGTGGAGCAAGCTCAAGAGAAAGACCATAAGAAGGGTGTCCAATGCTATGAGTGTAGTGGGTTTGGACACATTGCTCCCGAATGTGCAAATTTGAAGAAGAAGAAAGGAAGAGCCATGGCGGTTACTTGGAGTGATAGTGATGACCTAGAAGATGAAGACAAGTCTTCGGATGATGAGGAAGACCAAGTTGCCAACTTCATTGCTTTCTCATCCTCTCACAATAGCAATGAAGTTATGAGTGATAAAGAAGAGGAAGATGACAAGCAAGAAGAAGTGGATGAAAATGACTCAAATGGTGGGAGTAACTCCTCAACGTCAAATTTTGAGTTTGATGAAGAGATGGACTATGATGACTTCATGAGATTCTTTGAGAACTCAAGATTGAAGAAGAAAAAGGAGATACAAAAGTTGAAAGGGGAGAAGCTTGAGTTGACATCCAAAGTGACTCATTTGAGCAAGGAAATGAGTAAGGCAAAAGAGATAGAAGAAGGGTTGAAGATGGAGTTAGTCTTGGTCAAGAAAAGTGAACAAAGCTTGGGGAAAGAGCTCATGGAAGCAAAAGAGTTGATTGCTAAGATGACTTCCGGAACCGAGAAGCTTGACAAGATGCTATCTTGTGGGAAGAGTCCTAGTGACAAGAAGGGGTTAGGATATGTGGAAGAAATGGAAGCCACATCCTTGAAGAAGACAACTTTTGTCAAGAGCAAGGAGGTTGAGAATGCTCAAACCCCTCAACAATCAACCAAGTGGGTTGAAGTCGGTGAATCCTCCAAGCAAGCACAAGCAAGGATTCCAACAAGAGCTCCTCCTCAACCTAGAGCTCCACAACCAAGACCTCCACAACAAAGGATCCCACAAGCTCAACATAGGGTCTTTCATGCTCAACCTAGAAGACATGCCAACTTGGCTCAACCACAAAGGAGAGAGTTGCCTTAACATCAAATAGCAACTCAAAATAGAAGGAGGCCACAAATGTTTGCTCAAGGCTATGGTATGAATTCCTACTTTACTCCTACTTGCCATTTTTATGGAATTGAAGGCCATATTAGGCCTAATTGCCTTAAGTATATTAAATTGTGTAGAAGAGAAAGTATGATTGAGAAAAATATGCTTAGAAGAGCCACAATGCATGCACCTAGGAAGTTTAGAGCTAATGGACCAATGGCTCCTAGGAATGACCATGTTTCACCTAGGATGAGTAGACACGATGACTATTATTGCTATGTGGCCCAAGTTGCCTTAAAAGCAAATGCCTCTAACACTTGGTACCTTGATAGTGGGTGTTCTAGGCACATGACCGGAAACAAGAGTTTCTTTGAATCTCTTGTGATGGAGGATGGTGGGTATGTCACCTTTGGTGATGGATCTAAGAAAAAGGTCATAGGGAAAGGTAATATATCTATTCCCGGTTTACCCTCCTTGCCCAATGCTCTCTATGTTGATGGCTTGCAAGCCAATCTCATTAGTATATCACACTTAAGTGATGAAGGGCTTTCAGTTATGTTTGGAAAAGTTGATTGCTCTATTCTTAAGGAAAATGGGCAAGTTTTGTTGAAAGGCAAGAGATCAAGTGACAATTGTTATTGTCTTGAGTCTAATCTCATCTCTTGTAACTTGTCTACTAGTGAGCAAATTGAGGTGTGGCACCAAAGACTTGGCCATATGAACTATAGGGACTTGAAAGTCCTTGATAGGTTGAATGTTGTTAGGGGCCTTCCCAAGTTTGGGAAAAAGGTTGAGGGAGTTTGTGGACCTTGTCAACAAGGAAAGCAAACTAAGAGTGTGCACAAGAAAGGCAAATACCTCTCCACCAAAGAGCCATTGGAGCTCATCCATATGGACCTTATGGGTCCCATTCAAACCGAAAGTTTAGGTGGTAGAAGGTACATTCTTGTTGTTGTTGATGACTTCTCTAGGTTTACTTGGACTTACTTCCTTAGAGAAAAGTCCGAAGCCTTTGAGAAATTCAAAATGTTTTGTGTCAAAATTCAAAATGAGAAAACTTCTCACATTAAAAGCATTAAGAAAATTAGAAGTGATTATGGGAAAGAATTTGAAAATGCTAAGTTTGAACATTTTTGCAATAGCTTAGGCATTTCCCATGAATTTTCGGCCCCTAGGACTCCTCAACAAAATGGTGTTGTTGAGAGGAAGAATAGAGTCCTCCAAGAGATGGCCCGTGTGATGTTGCTTAGCAACAAAGTCCCTAGAAATCTTTGGGCCGAAGCCATCAATACGGCTTGCTACATAGGGAATAGAGTTTTCCTTAAGCCCAGGACTAAACAAACATCCTATGAGTTATGGAAGGGTAGAAAACCCAATGTGAGCTACTTCCACATCTTTGGGAGTAAGTGCTATATACTAAATGACCGGGATCAACTTGGCAAGTTTGATGCCAAGAGTGATGAGGGTATTTTCATTGGGTATGCACTTAATAGCAAGGCCTATAGAGTTTTTAATCTAAAGACTCAAAGTGTTATGGAATCATCAAATGTTGTCTTTGATGATTGTAGGCCCAAACATGATGACCATAAGGAGGATGTTTGTGAGGTGAATGACTTTCCTTTGAAGGAAAGTGGTGAGACTTCTAGTGGTGTGAAGTCAAACCAAGATGAAGAGGATGATTTGCCTCTTAATAGAGTTCCCCCTTTGGACTCTAATGAACCCGCTCCTTGGGTTAGAAAGCTCCATGATAAGGATGATATCATTGGAGAAGTTAGAGAAGGTGTTAGGACTAGGCGTCAAATAGCTAATCAAATTAGCTACACTTGTTACACCTCTCAAATAGAACCCAAAAAGGTTGATGAAGCCTTGGAAGATGAGTTTTGGGTTCTTGCCATGCAAGAAGAGCTAAACCAATTTGAGAGAAATGAGGTTTGGACTCTTGTTCCTAGACCCAAAAACACCAATGTCATAGGAACTAAATGGGTGTTTAGGAACAAATCCGATGAGGATGGAAACATTGTGCGAAACAAGGCAAGGCTTGTTGCACAAGGATACTCTCAAATTGAGGGTATTGACTTTGAGGAGACTTTTGCTCCCGTTGCCCGTCTTGAGTCCATAAGGCTTCTCTTATCCATTTCTTATGTGTACAAGTTCAAGTTACACCAAATGGATGTCAAGAGTGCCTTCCTCAATGGCTTATTGCATGAGGAAGTGTTTGTTGAGCAACCCAAGGGGTTTGTGGATCCACACCACCCCTCTCATGTCTATCGCCTCAAAAAGGCTCTATATGGGTTGAAACAAGCACCGAGGGCTTGGTATGAGTGCCTCACTCTTTATCTTGTTGACAATGGCTACTCAAGAGGTAGTGTTGACAAGACTTTGTTCATCAAGTGCACTAAAGATGAGCTATTCATAGCTCAAATTTATGTTGATGACATTGTATTTGGTTCCACCAACCAATCCAAAGTTAGACAATTTGTTGATGTCATGTCTCATGAGTTTGAAATGAGCATGGTTGGTGAACTAAATTATTTCCTAGGCTTGCAAATCAAGCAAATGCATGATGGGATCTTCATATCCCAAGCTAAGTATGCTAAGAGCCTAGTGAAAAAGTTTGGCCTTGAGAATGCCAAACATTGTGACACACCCATGAGCACCACCTTGAAACTTAGCAAAGATGCTAGTGGAAAGGATGTGGAACAAAGTCTATATCGTGGCATGATAGGTAGCTTGCTTTACTTGACCGCAAGTAGGACCGATATTTGTTTTAGTGTGGGTGTTTATGCTAGGTACCAAGCTAATCCCAAAGAATCTCACCTTGTGGCGGTGAAGAGGATCATTCGGTTTGTGAATGGTACCTCAAATAATGGGATATGGTACTCCTTTGACACTAATCCAAGTCTTGTTGGATTTAGTGATGCCGATTGGGCGGGAAATTGTGATGATAGGAAGAGTACATCGGGCGGTTGCTTCTTCCTTGGGAACAATTTGGTCTCTTGGTTTTGCAAGAAGCAAAACTCAATTTCCCTATCCACGGCCGAGGCGGAATATATTGCCGCCGGTAGTGCTTGCACTCAATTGATGTGGATGAAACAAATGCTAGCCGATTATGGCTTGGAGCAAGGTACTCTTACTTTATTTTGTGATAATATGAGTGCCATTAACATCTCTAAGAATCCCGTCCAACATTCTAGGACAAAGCACATTGACATTAGACACCATTTCATAAGAGACCTAGTTGAGAGCAAAACCATTGCATTGGAACATGTGGGAACAAATGACCAACTAGCGGATTTGTTTACAAAGCCCTTAGACACCATTAGATTTGGGAACCTTAGCAAGTCTATTGGGATTTGTCAATTGGGTTGATTTGGTGTGTCTTGACCCCATATGGGGAGCTCAAGCAAAGAGAGCAAAGTTGCATGATCATGCATTGTGCCACATTGATATATTTTATGCCTCTTAGTTAATTGCTTGAGATGATTGGTTGTACTTACTTATATGTTTTCTCTTAATAAGTGTGCTACATTGCCTTGCTTGCAATCCATGTCACATTTATGCTCAAACATGCATTTTTGGAATAGGAGATGTACTTTGGAAGTATTTTTTTTGAATGACCTTTAATTGATCTCCATGTCATGATAATTCCTTTTAAATGTCATGCTTAAGTTGAAAAGTATGAGATGAAAAATGTGAAATGTTTGTTTGCAAATGTTAAATGCAAATATGTGTGCAAAAGCAATATTGAGACTTAAATCAAAAGGATCCTAATATCCAAAGTCTCTCTTTCTTTATTTGTAGAACAAGGCTACTATCATACGGGTATCTCACCCGGAAAAATCAAATAGGGTGCAAAGTCGCTCATGTCTTGTTTTGCCTATAAAGTTGGATATAGTTGTTTTTTTTTTAAATACTAAAATTCTATATCCTTGCTTTTTCCATGACAAAGGGTGAAATTGGTTTGAATTCTATTGGAAACCTTTGTTGTTTGCTTTGCCAAATACCATTGTTTTGGTCTTAGATGCAACATGTCTTGCATGCAAAGCATTATTGTCACACATTTGTCATAAAATAAAACTCCTTGAATCTCTCGTACTTGATTGAGGTGCATAAAATTGCCTATTTGATTGCATATGTGTTCGTGCTACAAGCTCTCCTTGCTAATGCTTACCTATTAGGGGAGACTCCCTTTGCCTATCTCATGACAAAAAGGGGGAGTAAGGTTTAGGGAGAATTTGTGCTTATAGGCATTGCATTTAGGGGGAGTTGAGAGTGAGTAACCCATGTTGGGAGATGATTGCATTGAGTGGGAGTTGCATTGCTTGTTTGATTTTTTTGAAACCTTTTGAAATGACATTTCTTTTGTTATTAGCATCTCTCCCACACTTGTTCTTGGAAGGTATTTTTCTTGTTGATTGTGTGTAGGTTGGATTTCTTTTCTACAAGCTTGGATTTGACTTGAAGATGTTCAAGACTTAGACTAGGAGCTTAATTGTAATGTAGAAAACTTTTGTTGACCAATCTTTTGTTTTGTGAGGATGCTATGTGAGTGGTGATTTTGTCACGAAATAGCCAAAGGGGGAGATTGTAAGTGCCTCACTTTTGATTGGCGTATTTCGTTGGCAAAATCACAATGGGGTTCTATATGTAAGGATAGCTTAGGATGGAAGAAAACCTCATTGTGTGATCAAGAGCTTCAAGGAAGGTAGCTCTCTTGACTTAACTCTATTTTGAAGAGATGTAGTTCCACACACTCACATTATTTGCATGCTTTGTTGATTGCATTTTGTATTCCCAAAGCCTTGTCATGCATTAGGTCTAGGAGTACATTTGTTGCAAAGGGCGCTGTTCAAAGCGCTCTACAAAGTGCTGTTCGAACAGCGCCCCTTCAGACCTGAAGAGAATGGGTCATTTTTTTGCATCAGACCTGATGCATTTTTGTGTAGGCGTTGTACGAGCGCTGTACGAAAGCGCTGTACGTACAGCGCCCTACCTTGGCCGAGCAAGTTCAGAATATTGGCGCTGTTCAGGCGCTGTTCAAAAGCACTCTTCTGAACAGCGCCCATGTAGAAGACGTTTCATCTTCTCCTTCAGGCGCTGTTCAGGTCGCTTTACGTACAGCGACCTGTACAGCGCCCAAGGCATTTTCAGGCCATTTTTTCAAAACGATGTCACTTCACTTGGATCCCATTTATATATGTCTTGATAGTCTTGGCTCGTTTTCTAGAGCAAAAATTACACTTTTGAGAGCATGATTGAGTATCTTCAAGCCAAGGTATCAAGACTTCATCTTTAAGCTTCCAAATCACAAAACCCTTCATCTTGCATCTTTCATTCATCATCTAGCATGATTCTAGGTTGATTTCATTTAGGGTTTTTAGTTTTGCTCACATGACTTGTATCTAGAACATCATTCTCATATCTATATGTTCTTGCTTTACAAGATAGCTTCTTTATCACTTGAATTGATTCAAGATTGCATCTTTATGACTTGACTTAGTTTCAAGATTGTTTTATTGTGGTTTGTGAGTTGTATTGTGATAGATAATGCATATAGGATTTTGGTTGCTTATTTAGTGTTGTTTTATGCATGTCATCTAGTAATATGATATCTAGGATTGTCTAACATGTTCATCCTTGCCTAGATAAGCTTAAATGTCTAACCTTGCATTTTTAGCATCTTGAGTATTTCACATATTCACCTTAGGTTGTGCTATCTCTTCACCTTAGAGACAAGTCTTGTATTTACCTCTTAGGTAGTTTGCAAGCAAGGGACTAGAGTCACTATTAAAGGCCCGCGGGTAGCAAAGACGGATTAGTAAATTTAGGTGTGATGTGGTCAACCTAATTTGTAATCGTATTTGCAAATAGTGGATTCGAGGTTCTCGTGTGGCGCACATAACAGCCCGTGGTTTTTCCCCGTGTGGGTTTCCACGTAAATATTGTGTGTCCTCTAATTTCAGCACTTGTATGTTTTTTTATTGACTAGATTGAGGCTTTTTCGTAATTTGGACTAATCTCGAAAAATTGGGTAAAATTGTTTAAAATCTATTCACCCCCCCTCTAGATTACTTTAGGACACGTTTATTATTTATTTTCACACACCACAATAATTCATTCAAATGGAGATCAATCACTTGAAAGCTTTAAGCATACAAAAATACTCATACAAACCACAAGTTGCACATAAATGGATAAACAAGAATAAATATAAATATATAGTCATGGGTGGGGTTTCATCAAATCCTAGCAATATATATTTAGCTCATATTACAAAGAATAGCCATAACATAGATAAAATCAAATAAATACATGGCTATGAAAAAGAATAAAAGAGAAAGGGTTTAGAGAAAACTAATGGAGAGCTTCCTCTTCTTCTTTGGATCTTCTTCTCCTTCTATCTTTCTTTAACTCTCTTTTGCCCAAAAAGGTAGGGTGATGGTGGATGTGGAAAAGTGGTAGTGAAGTTTGTGTTTGGATGTTAGGGAGTTATGGAAGTTAGATGGGTTGTGAAAGATGGAAGGTGAGAGTAAGAGGAATGTGTAAAGGTAAGGTCTTGGTGACTATTCTTGGGTGAGAGAGCTTTTTTTTGTTTAAAAATATCAAAGGTTTATATAGAGGAATGAATTAGGTCAAGGGCAAGGAGGTAAAATCTTGATTTTTAACATATTTTGGGTAAAAGGGCAAGCTTGGGGCGAGCTGGGGGCGATTTGGATGCTTTTTGGTTGAAGAAAACTGTTGAAAACCCGAGAGGTTAGCGACCTTAAGGGGCGAGCTGCTTGAGCTCTTGGGCTCGCATCTCTCTCGGGTGAAGTTTTCCAGCTTCGCGCACTGTTACGAAAATAGCCATAACTTTTTCTAGAGGACTCGGAATCATGATCCGTAAAAAGCGTTGGAAAGTAGATTCGTGGGGCTTTCCAAAAATATGTTATACAAAACGTAGTTCAATCAGAAGAGGGAGATATGGCCCCCGAAAGTTGAAAGCTCTACACTAAGATTTACAATTTCAGCCCTTTAACCTCCAAAACTCTTCAATTATGCTCAACACCTTATTTTAGAGCATATAACCTACACAATGCTCACAAAACGCATTATATACAAAAACACGCTTGACAACAAGTACAAAATCTAGGAAATGGGGACCTCAAATAGGTATGTAAATCATCCAATCACATACCAGGAGGCATATGATAGGGCGTTGAAGCATGTGGACATAGATGAGCAGCTCTGAATTAAGGTTGAACACGATGAAGCCCGAACGCCTAAGCGGTCTAAGAAGGAATCTCCTAGGTCGGCACCTACGAGGAGAATCCAGAACCCTCCTCCAAATCGATCGACGTATAGGCCGCCGCCCCCTCAATACCGAGAAAGGTACCCTACAAGAAGGACTCCACCCCGAGCAACTTCTACACTAAGAGAGGTAGCCCGCATATCAACGGAGGAAGACTGGTATAACCATTACACTCCTCTTAATGCCTCTCGGGAAACCATATACCTAGCCATCCGCGATAAAGGCTTGCTCAGAAAACCCGATCCAATAAAAGTCCCCGCTAATCAAAGAAATCGTTACAAGTATTGTGACTTTCATGAGGATGTCGGGCACAACACATCTGAGTGCTACAGCCTCCGTAACCAAATTGAGAGTTTGGTGAGAGGAGGACTTTTAACGGAATTCTTTCAACAAGTACGGGACAACATTAAAATGGGAAATGAAGTACAGAAGGAGATGCGGGATGCAGAAAAAAGGAGGAAAGACGAAGGAAAGGATTTGATGCAGCAGATCCATGTCGTCCATACCATCAGTGGAGGACCAACTCTGGCTGGGACATCCAACAATTCAAGAAAGAATTACAGTAGAAAGATCCCGAAACTCACCACTGGCCAGGATGTATTCCGGGTATCTTGAGAATCACGGGAATACCCGCAGTCCGTGCAAATCATTTTCACAGAGGATGATGCCTACGACACTGTACAACCCCATGACGATCCAATGGTGATCACGGTTCAGATTGCTAATTGTCGGGTCCACCGCATCCTTGTAGACACCGGGAGTAGTGTGGACATTTTGTTTAAAGGAGCACTGGAGAAGCTCAACCTGAAGAATCCCTGTTACAACAGCTGCACTACACCTTTATACGGATTTACAGGGGACTCCGTAATGCCAGTAGGAACACACATCTTGCATGTGATAGTCGGAGAAGCCCCTCTCCAGCAGAACATCATGACTGAGTTCATCGTGGTAGACACCCCATCCGCTTATAATGCAATCTTGGGAAGACCATTTTTATCAGGCATCAAGGGAGTCTTGTCCATTTATCACAATGTCCTAAAGTTTCCAGTTGGGACCGAGGTTGGAGAAGTCAAGGGAGACCAGCGGGCAGCCCGCACATGTTACGCAGTATCTGCAAACCCCGCTGCATTAACAAGGCAATATGCCCACATCATCCATAAATCGGGGCTCGAGGAGACATAGTTGGAAAGCCCAGAACAGTTTGGAAAGAAAGAAGAGTACCCATTATGTTACCTCAGGAAGAAGGATCATTCTAAGGGGATTTAGTCTCAAGACTTGAAGAAGGATGTTCGCTCGGTTGGTGTATTTCTGATGAGTACACCCCGACCATTTTCTACTTTGTATTTGCTTTTGAGAAAATCAATAAAGTCAGTTTTAGAGTTCCTAATTTCTACTAAGCAAGTCTTCATCGTCCCGTTTCACCTCGAGACCAGGGAAAGCCATATGGCGTTCCTGTTGCCTTGGTCGGGGAATACCCTCCTCCAGGAAGGACCTGGTGCTCAAATGCATAAGGGGTGTAGTCACTTGCTAGGATCGATCTCATCAAGACCAGGGGAACCTATATAGGCCTCCTGAAGCCTTGGACGGGGAATACCCCCCTCCAGGATGAACCCGGTGTCAAAGTAGCCCTCGTCAAAGACCAGGAGAACCCATAAGGGCCTCCTGAAGCCTCGGACGGGGGATACCCCCCATCCGTGATGAACCTGGTGTCAAAATAGCCATAGAGGCTTGCCAAGACAGTTCAACAAGAAGCCAGGATACTCCGTCTGGATACCCGACATCTTTCTGCATCGTACTACCATTTCTCCTTATTACATTCAAAGGCCTGAGTTGAAAATGGCTCTAGCAACCGCTCAGAAACAAGGCATCAGGGAACTAGGCCATTACACTTGGGAGCCAGACGTTTCATCCTGATAGATGACTAAGATGAAACCATCACTGGGGTTCCAAAAAAAAAAAAAAAAAAAAGAAGAAATTTTCTGGTCATACATGATAGCTGATTTCTACTAAGAGAGATTATTAACTATCCTGGGGCAAGGCATAAGTTCAACAAGCAAGCATTTTAGGAGGGTAAAAGAGAATGATCGTAAGATTGGAAGGAGTTCATTAACTTAGGCAGGGTGCCCACCCCAATTTACGGGATACAAACAGTTACAAAAAAATTCTGATATAAGAAAAAAAATAAAAAAGTTATATATCGTTCCCCCCTCCTGCATTTTGTTCCTGCCGGGATTCCACCGCCTATTCCCCTTTTGCCTGCCTTCTTCAAGTGAGCTGGTCACTACAGGAGAACCCGCCACCTTCAAACGTTGAACAGAAGCCTGCCCAACATCTTCCTGAATGGAAGAAGGATCCTGAGTTTCCCCCTCAACATGTTCTCCAGATCTGGTAGTAGGGGGGAGAGAAGTTGGATCCGGGGATAGAGACATCCTTCGAAGGACCCCCTTAGTCAAGGACGACATCTGAAAGGGCTGCGGCCTTAGCTAGAATATGGTCCCGATCCCAGCCAAGAGGAGTCATCAAGTCAAAAGGAGGAGGGAAGGCCTTGGCAACCTCGTAGGAGGCAGTAAAATATCCGTCCGCGAAGGAAGAATCCAATCGGGATTCTAAGATCTTCACGGATCCCCGCAGGAACCGGTTCTCGTCTAAAAGGACCGCCATCTCCGCCTTGATGGACTCCCTCTCAGCCTTACGCCGGGTAGAAATGATAGTCTCCGTGTCATAAGCACGCTGCATCCTTTCCAACTCAACCAGAGCAGCCTGCCGCCCGGATTCAGACTCAGTTACAGATTGGACCAGGGCAGAGACGTTTTCTTCAGACCGGGCTAGATCAGCGCGGGTTTCTTCCAAATTGGCCTAAAGCGCCAAATTTACCCCTTTCAAAGTCGCCACCTGTTGCCCGATAACTATGGCAAACTTGAAGCCCTATAAAAAATATGTATATAGTCAAATGAGATACATGAGCATTTATATATGTATACCAACTATACCAACTCGAAGGTAGCAAAATCATACCTCGGCAAGCAGAAAAGCCCTCTCAGTGGCCAAAATATCCGTAGGCAAAGAAGACATTGATTGCAGACTCTCGCCGGGACACGCCGAGATGAACTTGGAAACAATATCATCCTGGCTGCCTTCTTGTGACCTTGACCCGGATGAAAGGCTAGCAGGGGGAGCTCTAGGGGTGGAATCCTTTCCTTTGTCCGCCCGGGCAGGTTTAGCCTTCTCCGCCATAGTGGAACGCATAACGGAAGAAATCTGAGAAGAATGGGGGGTGGCTGCAACTGTAGGCTTAACAATCTTAGCGGGTGGCTTTGCCTTGGGGACTGGAGAAGTTTTGACCTTGGCTACCTTCGCCAACATCTCGCTAAGCGAGGGACGATCGGTAATTTTTATTAGAGAAGGTTCTGGGAAACGAAGTAGGGACTCCGCCAAGATAGGAGCAGAGGAAGGTGTCGAGAAGTAAGACCCCGAGGTAACCCCAGCGCCAGGAGGAGAAGGAATGGGAAAGCGGGGTGCTTGAGAAGCTGGGATTGGCAGTCTCGTAGTAGTAGGAGGGGATGCTGGTGAAGAGACTACTGAAACTACAAGAAATATATACATAAGATAAGATGTAATATTAAACATAGAAAGAGAGAATGGAGGAAGGATGTTTGGCAAAACATGATCACTCACCCGGTTCAGCGACAGATATCCTCATATACCTCTCTAGCCGGGCTCCCTCGAAGGAGTCACAGGAGGGGTACTTCATGTTAATATAACCCCGCTCATGGATCCTTTTTAGAATCCCTCTAGATTCAGAAGACAACTCCTCTGAGCTCCATTTATCTTTGGGAGAGAACTGGGTAGGAACGGAATATTTGGTCTCTCCGATGTGCACTAAGCGACCCCATTCCCCTTCGACTACTACCCATTCGTCCTTCCAAGAGGGATTATATTTCACGTTTGCCCCGGGTACAACAAACTTCATTTTATTACTGGGTCTCAAATAAAACTGACCCCAGGGTGATAGGTTAGCTACCTAGTAGATATAGCGGATCTCGTCAATGCCCACTTCCCTCTGAATGTTATCCCTCTCGCACTGCTCTCTCAAAAGCACTAAGAACCTCATCAAGTTCTTCCAGAACCCGGGAGAAATCTGGAGTGGGGCTAGTTCTAAAGCTACGAGAACTCGGTGGAGAGAAGGGTGAAATGGAAGCCGGACCCCGCATTCAAAGGCGGCAACGTGGATCAGCAAACAACCTTCAGAGGGGGTGTAAACGTCATAACCCCGATGAGGGAGAGACAGCGAGAGGTAATCTAGTATCCTAAAGGTCCTCCTCAATCGGTTGAGAGTTTTGGAAGTACAGACGGAGTCCAGGACAATTCGGCCATCGTGGAAGAAAGACAATGGGCCTATGTGAACCCCAGTTAGACCGATAGTCGGGGCATTCCCCTCATCTGCCTCGCTTTCAGCCTCATCGTCGTCTTCATTAGTGATTCGGGCTGGATCTTCGGGCCCGATGCCAGAACCCGACCTGACTCTTTGATTCTCGAATAACGGTGTTTTAGCGAAGTACTATCGTCGATGACGTCGCCCACGTCCCGACCTAGTTTCGGCTCTTTAGACGTCGAGGAATTATCACCTGATCCCGTTCACCCTGTATCAAGCATCTCGTCAATGCTATCAGGAAGATTCGGTGAAGAAGGTAGAGGATTAGCCAAGACCACCAGGCTATCTTCTGGAATGACCAATGTAGGAGCTGTTTTATTGGAAGGTGAGGCCATTTGAGTAAGAGATGGAAAGCAAAGAGGATCCTTAAAAGAGAAAGAAAAAGAGACAGAAGCTCTGAGAGGTTCAAATAAGCGTGAATATGTGAGGGGAGAAGGAAGGGTACATTTATAGGCAAAAATGGGCTAATATCGAGGTAGAGGAAGAAACGGGGTCAGAGACGAATCATGACAGTTTCGAGGGAATCGCGGCAAAAACGGCTGATTTAAAACTTGAAAACAGACGTTATCTGACACGTGGGACAATCATTAAATGTAATCAAATCCAAGAAAGATACTCTCATCAATTATGGAAGCCAACCGGACGAGACTATATGAGCGGACAATATGGAAAATCCTTTGAGTGGACGAGGAAATCCTGACTCCAACCCCTGTAAGACATCGGTGTTCAAGTCAAGGGGGACTTCTGTTAACCGCCATAATTGGCAGGGATCAATAAAGAATTTTCTACTAGCTTACAGGAGAAAGCCGGGATTCGAAGTAGAGGCGAAAAGATGTCTGGGTACCCCGCCTGCTAGCTGACGGGCTAGAACCTTTGCCTACCCAGGTCAGGTCCAGAATTCCCGGAGATACGATCATCACCCGATCCTGGCGCCCAATTACCCCGGATACCCAGATACTCGAGTATCCTGGTACCCCGCTACTTGAAACCCCGATATCCGTGGACATCGCTTTTATCAGAAGCGCGTGAGTGACGCAGGGTACCTAGGATACCCCGACCAGCGAAACGCGTGACAAGCATATGGCAAGACATATACCAAGATCCCGATAGATTAACCCCGCTGAAGCAGGAGGCGGGCACCCCGAAGAACAGACTACATATATAAAACAGACATTAAACGTCATCGTTCGAGATAAAAACTTAAGCTACAACGCGGCATTCATCCCCGCCAAGTCAGGGTCCTATTTTAAATAGGAGTCAGCTTATTTGGAAACCAGAAAAGAAGGAATCACCAGTCCCTTCAAGATCAATTTCCCGACGAATTTGTCGGGCTTCACATGAAGACCCGTGTATCACTGAAACCCTAGACCGAGGTTCTAGGGGTGCTCAGCAAGAAAGCGAGCCTATATATTAATGATATGTTCATAGAAAAGAGTGGGGAGAAGAAAAACCCTAATTGATTTTTTCCACTTATCGACAGACACGAAAAGCTCCACCGCCATCGTTCTCCTTCTGTCTTGATTTCTTTTCCATATTGTAGTACAGATAGTTGAAATACCGGGTTGTAAGAAATAGTATTTGAGATCCACATATATAAATATAAACTGCTTTTTAGCTTTTATAGATCCACCATATAAGAAATTCGTCCATCCCATTACTTGTATTCATCATAATATCAGACTCAGGATACCCAATGGGATACTAGGGTATAGAGTATCCCGCTAGCCCAGGTCTAATCTGATCCGGGTCCATCACATACCGTTAATTCTAAATTACACCCCGGTGACAATTTTGGGTTAACAGGTAGCATTAGTCAAAGCTACACCACATTGCTTGCACACATCTTGCCAGACTTTAATGTGTCTTAGCAAATGGGGTATCGCGCTTAAGATGTCTTGATCATTAGTAGAGACTACCCTTGTGAGGCCAGAGCCTTAAATGGTGTCCTTATGAGTGTGAATTTTCTTTCTTAGTCTTAAACACTCTTCTTTTAGATATTTGAGCATAAATTTTTGAAGGACCTCACTCCATGCATTGGGCATTAAAGAACATCCATTTAAGGGCATCATCTTAGTTCCGCCTTGTTTGCTTGCTTAGTCCGTGCCTCAAGAGATGATGTAGGCAAAGTTTGTGTTAGTCACTTAAAAATGGCCCAAACACAATCCCTTAGCCCTGTGTGTGAATTCCTTAATGATCTATCATTGAAAACCCACACTATAAAACCAATCACCATATCCTCTCATCCCATAAATACATCACCACATATCACCCAAACACTAAACCAACCCTTGGCGACGATTATGGTTAGAGATCTTTGAGAAGTAAGCTCAAAGAGGTTAGATTGAAAAAGAGTTTGTTTTTAGGCCAATTTGTAAATTGTGTAAAGTTAGCTACTTAGTTTCTTTAAATAAATAAAAAATAATAAAAATACAAATAAAAGAAAAAGAAAAAGAAAAGAAAAAAAATAAAATAAATAAATGTTGTTTATTTGTAAATGTGTTTAGAATAAGGTGTAGTTCCTAAAACTCTCATTCAAAAGGAGAAAAGTGTGTAATGTGAGAATCTTTATCATAATCGTTTGCCTCCCCAAAATACTATATCCACCTAGCTTTTCCATCACCGAACAACCTTTCGACTCACTTGTGCTTGAATAGAAGTCCTAATTGATCTTGAGGAGGGATTTTGTTTGCTTACAAGGTATTCTTGGATGTTTTGCCCCGTTCTTAATGTTTGATTCCATTCTTGTGGTCCTTTTGTGTTCTATCTCTTGCGGTCTTTTGAGAAATATCATGCGTGTAATTTGATAATCTCTTTGTGCATAACTTCCAACCGCATGAGTTTGTTGAGTGAGCATAGGTTCTGTATGGTAAGACAAGAGAGTATCCAGAGAGGTTTAAAGTCGAAGCGAAATGCTATCTTACGACTCTTGTGTTCGATGCTTTTGAAGCTTAGTTCACTATTAAGTATGGAATTGCAATCTCTCTTGTTGTAGTGCCTTGGCTTTTGGAATCCTTGTCTTGTCTTAGTGGACTTAGCAGTATTTTCGAATGCCCACTCTTGGTTACACTCATTATTGCATCTCATTTTTCTTTTGGCTTAGCAGAAATTCTTTGATGTGTTTTCTTTTATTTTAGTTATGGTAGGTTTTTCTTTGTTTCGGTTTGCTCGGGGACGAGTAAAAGATAAGTTTGGGGGTGTTGATAACTCTTATTTCTACACGAAGTGTAGCCCCCTTAGTTGTATCTTTTACGCTCTCTTCCCTGGTAAAACCGTGTTTTTAACGGCTGAAATAAGTGTTTCAGGATTTCTTCCAGAAGAGGGGCATTTATGCAAAAAGATAAAATTTTTGGGGCAAAAGCGTAATTTTAGGAATTTGGGATTTTGCGCCCCATTTCTACGATTAGGGAACGTAAAAGTGGGCTCAGAAAGGGACCAGAACATCACATTTTTTGGCTTCAGTTCTACGCCCTATTCTGCGCCCTTGGCCGCAGAACAAGGGCGCATTTTTGGCTCTTCAGATTCTCACTTTCTTCAATTCTGCGCCCTTGGCCGTAGAACAGGGCGCCGATAAGGGCGCATTTTTGGTTCGTCAGGTGCCCATTTCAGTCTTTTCACGAAGATTTCTTGAGCCCCTAAGCTTGGATTGTTCAGCTTTTGTCTGAGATCTTATGTGGGCTATGAGAGAGGATGGTGATGATTGAAAATCTTGGTGGGCCATGCTCAATTAAGAGGTATGGGGTGGTTGTCTTGGAAAGCATGGTTTGGGAAGTTGATAGAAAAGGCTCCCTCACATTCACTCTCTACCAAGTCCGGCCACAACCTCTTTCCAGCAGAAAGACACTATTTTCTCTCAAGTTTTGGAGCTTCTTCATTATCTTTGGAGCTTGGAGGAGTTGATTCTTGAGGAAGGAAACCATTGGAGACCAAGCATTGCAAGAAGGGGATCATCATTCTAGTTTACTTCTATAACTTTTCTTTCTCTTCTTGTATTTGTTATGGTTTATGCTCATTGGATATTTTGTATGGTTTTAATGTGTAATATGAGCTAAATATCCATGTGCTAGAACAAAGATGAAACCAAAACCTTGATTTATTGATAATGACTACTTAGTTTCTCTACAAGTGCTTGTATGGTTATATGAATGTTTTGTATGCTTAATGATTTTGTCTTGATTAGCTACCTTGTTGAATGATCCATAGATAAACAAAATATTCACTATAAATGACTAGAAAGTGAGAGATACACTAGGCTAGCTTATAGGGTTCATGTATGTATTCCATTAATCTTAATGAGTTCATGCATATTTTATATGTTGGATACAATCTCTAAGACATCGAGAGAGATTAGAGGTTGATTTGAGGGAATATGAACCTATAATCCATACTTGCACAATTGAGAGATTAAGTAAGTCAAGAGTCATATTAGAAAGGTAAGGTGGATTCAAGTTCTAGCACATTTTCCTTATATTATCACATTCATCTTAGTTGTGGTTGGTGTTTACTTACTTTCATAGAAATCAATTTAGTGTTAGAAATCTAAAAGCTATCAATTTTAATTGTTCAAATAGTATATAAACCAATAAAAGCCGGTAATCAATCCTTAGTCCTCGTGGGAACGAATCCCTACTTGGCCATTATATTGCACACCGACCTCGTACACTTGCGAGAGTCACACCGTGTGGTTGTGGACTGACCATAGATTAATGTAATTTAGGAGTAGATTAATTAAGCATCCCATGAATGTTTGTATGTTGATGGATGATTTGAAATGCCTTGTTAGGATCGATTTAAGTGTATGAGAATTAGTTGGGATTGTGCCTTTGGAGGGCCTTCCAGGTATGATCTTCTCTAATAGCTCTCAAGAGTGGGAAAAATTTGTTTTATGCATGGTTTGCTAGAATAGGTTTTGATTATGTGTTCTTGTGCATAAATGGTTCTTTGGCCATTTCTCACTTTAGGGGCTCTAAGTGAGTTATGGTTGGAGACAAATTTGTTATATCTACTTTTGGGATTTTTATCCAAGTCATTGGACTTACACGTTGCCATCTTACATTACCAAGCTAATATTGAGGTTCAATTTGGCACGGTTTGTAGAATTGGTTCACAAATGTTGGTTGTGGTTTTGTGTTTGAAAGGCTTTTCAACACACTCTTCAACCCTTAGCTCAAATGAATGGATACCCTAAGTTGGATTTAGGCTAGAACAAACCCTTGACTTGAGTGGATGTGCTTAATTGCCTAACAATCAATATATTGCATTTATGTTTGGTGAACCTATTGACCCTTGTGTGACCATTTTCATGCATCTCTCATATCCACCATTTTATTTATCACTTTAAACACCATCCTCACCTTTCCATATTCTCTTTGTTTTATTTATTTTCATTTCCATTCTCTACACACGCACAACAACAACATGTAAATATTTCACACACACTATTCTCACCACATCCGCATTCTTATTTTAATGCTTTTAATAAACACTAGAACTCGAAACGGTTAATGGAAACACCTCCCTGCGGAACGATACCCTCGCTTGCCGCTTTACTAGTCTTTTGCTAGTTTAGAGCACATTGCGTAGAAAACCCTTTTTAAACAAGAAACAAATCTTTTGATACCTCGCAATTTGGTAACGACGTAAAAAGTGAGTATCATATATATATATATATATAATATTTTTACTCTTCTCCTACTATATATATATTTTATTTTTTATTTTTTTATTTTGAATTTATGATGGATTTTGTGTTTTCGAGTATGTAATGTTTAGTTAAACAGGGGAAATGGGAGAAAATGGGAGAAAACGGGGAAAAATGGGAAAAATAGGGAAATGGGGATGGTTATGAAGAGACCTCCCCCTAAAACTCCCATTCCCCATTCATATCTATCGAGTTTACTAGATGTGGGAGGGTTTCAAAAGTGGGGATGGAGGAACCTATATCCATCCCCATTCCCCAAATATTCATCCCTAAATTTTGTTTGGTACTTATTGGGTTTTAGGCGCCCCTAATCCTGTTGTTTCTTTTCAATAAATATCCTTTTGTGAAAGCCAGTCATATTGGTATTTAAAATCACGAGTTTAATATCATGAGTTGACATTACTATTTACTTAGATGGATATTTTTGCCTCAACGACTCATTTCATCAAATGATATATTAGCTGGTGACCACTCTCATTGTCTCATGTAGGTAGATTAAAAGATGATTAGATACTTGTCATATCCATCGAGTTTTTATTAATTCTTATTAAAGTATACCATTATTGCCACACACACAAAAATTAATGAACCACACACTTTTTATTAAAATTTTACGTCATAAAAATATACATAAACAAAATTACCAATAGAGAAAAATTAAGTACACAGCTTATAGCTTATAGTATATTTTAAAAGTTAAAATCAGTTCATTTAATAATTCTGACATAAAACTTTTTAAAGTGATAAATTGATAATCTAATAAGTTTTAACAATGTTTTTAGAGGAGTTACTTTTTAAAAGTGATTATGGAATAATCTATTTTAACATTTAATAAATCTTTTAAAATATTATTATCATCCTTATGAAATCAAGTTAAAATCATTTATATATCTTATTTTATCTCAATATTAAATATTATACTTAAATATTGATTTGATTTATAAAAAAATATGTATTGTTCTTATGGAATTTTTTTTTCTAATTTAAATATTCTATTTAAATATTGATTTTATATATATATATATATATATATAAATTAATGAAAAAAACGAAATAAGGTTCTAAAATCATGTATATTTTAATCATTGTAACTGATTTCAACATTATAATTGATTTTAACACTTTTGGAATAAAATTATCAAACATAATATACGTTTTTGAACTATACAATAGCTTAAAAAATATAATTAACCAAACGTTTGCTGCTTGACTTCATAAATAAAATAAAATTCATTTTCTAACTATTGTACGATACGAATAGTTTGAATTACCAGTGAGATTTTGTACCAAGAAGTATTCTCTTGCTTTCATTTGTAAACTTTGATAATCTAGAAAGTTCACACAACAAAGCTCTAATCTTGATTTGTCGGTGTGACGGTGTATCAACTATAAAAAGGGTATTACTTTATTTTCAAATGATGTTGTTAAATCTAGGGCTGAGCACGATCCAGTTTAATCCGATTTCGACTAGAACCAGACCAAACCAAAAAATTTAGTCTTTTGAAAAATAGGACTAGTTTGGACCATTCTTTTTTTTTTTTAGATCAGACAATACCAAATTATATTTATTCGGTTCGGTCTAATTCGGTCTAACGATCTTTCACTTGAAATCCAAATAATTGATCATTTAAATATATATATATATATAATTTTTCTATTATCAATTCGAACCGACAAAAGTTATATCAGTTTCTTGCTTATGGGCCATTAGATTTAAATACTTTGACTTGGCTGCATGCACTTGTCAAAATATCTTTTAAATCCAATAGTTCACATGCAAGGAATTGATATAACTTTTGTCAGTTCGAACTGATAATAGAAAGACTGTATATATTTATATATGTATATATATATACAAAAATTCCATTATCAGTTCGAACTAACAAAAGTTATATCAGTTCCTTGCATGTGGGCCACTGGATTTAAATACTTTGACTTGGCTGTATGCACTTGTCAGTCAAAGTATTTAAATCCAGTGACCCACATACAAGGAACTGATATAACTTTTGTCAGTTCGAACTGATAATAGAAAGACTATATATATATATATTGCATGATAAAGTGATCAATTAACGAGATATGTAAGTTACTGTTACATACGGTTCATCAAACTAACAAAAGCTAGAATCGCGAACCATCTTTGGAGAGATGAAGAAGAAAGAAGATGAGATTAATTTAAATCCCATCTATTTGGTTGGGATTGTTTTATCCCGTTGAAATGTGATAAAAAAATATTGATGGGATTATTTCATCCTATCCCATCACTAAGCCAAACATGGGAAAGGAACTAAAAATAATCTCAATCCCATCATATCCCAGCCGCTAAACATGGCCTTGATTCTGTATGTAGTCAAGAATATAATTGGAAAAAAAAAAGGTCATTTGAGATGGAATTTTAGTATTTGAATGAACAGAAAAATCTAGTGAGAGAAAATCCGTGAGAACGATGAGAGGAGGGAGGAGACTTAGAAGAGAGAGAAAGTCGAAGAAAATATAGATTTATTTTCATTAATAAGAAGAGAATGCATGAGAGAAAAAAATTCTTTGTTAAAGTATACACCAACTTGTTCCTTAAACTATTAGTTGATCTCAAGTCTCAACCATTAATAGCATCTTAATCCAAGAGTCAGTAAAGGGTGTAAAAATTAGTGTAAAAAAATGGGACTATGGACCCTGTTCCTGGGACTATGGACCCTGTTCCTATGTGTGTCTATATATATATATATATATATATATATATATATATATATATTATATTATCAATTTGTCCTGACAATAAATATATCATAACGAAGAATGTGGACCACTAAATTTACATACTTGGACTCAAAATGGACCACTATATTTAAATACAGGCCTTTTGTTCAAGGTGTTAAAATGCATTTGACGGATGTAATTCGTTTATTCTACTTTAAAATGTCAAAAAAAAAAAAAATTGATATATATATATAGTTGAGTTGGAAGAATCAGGGCCGTTCATTTTGGATACCTTTGTTGTCGCATTTTTAGATTTAAAAACAGATTTGGTTGCCAAGAATACATATAATCAATGAAACATGCAACAAGAAGAAAAAATGCTATACTTTTATAAAAATCTGAACATAATCCAAGTCATTCAGAGACTCATGTAATTCTTGAGAAAGAAAGAGAGAATATACAGAATACATTCATAGCTTCATCAAGTTATCAGGTACCTTCCTTACCAATATCAAAGAAATTCAATTTTACAAATGGCAGAACTCCATTGCCGGATCTTCATTACTTTCCTTCACCGACTCTAATCTCTAACTCTACTCGATTTCTCCATTTTTATGAGGAAAACACTAGTTAAAAGCACGTAAAGCGGTTTTATCTTTCAATGAGATATTTCTTCCATTGAAATTCACTCACACTACTAGAGAAATCAGAATACAAGAAACATGAAGATAAACTATGGAGGCAATTCCATATATGTTTAAGAAATTTAAACATTGGAGAAACCACTAGTGGAACCTTGAGACCAAAAAGGGCATTATATAACTTGAAAAGTCAACAAGACATTGCACTTGCACACAGAAGCTATAGCTCTTCTAGGTTTTATAAGATGCACTAAGAGAGAGATGTAATAAATTGAGCATAATTAGACTCACCAGACCATATTTGTTAATCAAACATGGAAATGATTTCTTAGGAGCATTTTGCCAAGTATGCATTCCAACCTTGAAGGCGATATTCACGAGCTGTCTCTGCAGGGTCTGCTGCCTTTATGATTCCACGACCCACAATTATGATATCACTACCCCTTTCATCGATGACCTGGAAAATCATTTGTCTCACAAATTATTAAACTGCAACGACATCAATCAACAAGAATATACTGCTAGCATTCATTTTGAGTGCGTGAAAAATCTAAATTATTTAGCCAGCAAGGGTAATCTTAATAGAAGAGTATGTGTTTTGATAAGAGAATTGATTCTCATGATATATATATCAAGAGAGACCAACACATACAAGTGTAAGAAAGGGATTTATGCAATGAAGTAAACAAAAGCACCTCAAAATCTCAAAACAGGGCCATCCATGATCCCCTGCCCAGTATTGCCTTCATCATAGTCGGCTAGTTGCTCATAATTTAAGATTGCATGTCTTTTTATTTGATGTAGCAAGATGAGAAAATATTTGCTTGAGAATATTGAAAAACCAAAGCACATTACTTCATGAGGTTACTCATTGCGCAAAGAAGGGACTGACCCTAACATAACCCATCCCAACCCAACCCACAACTGGCTCCTTATTCTATTTCGTTTTTATTTGATAGACCACTGTTTTTATGATATTGGTTGAAAACACAACTCCATTTTAACAAATCATTATCGGCAAAAACCCAAAAAGGTGACATTATCAAGTATCATAGGTTAAATATACACAAATTTGTTTCAAAAGGTCATGGATTTGTAGAGGAAGTACATAATTAAATTAGAACTAATATGATAAGGTTCGGCAAACTAAAAATATCAAGCAGGTGAAAAGAAAAACAAATAAGTCATGCCAATTTATAAAACTCTGTAAATGATTATACATGTTCCCATATTTGTTTTCACTTATCGAGCCTACCTAGAAATAAGATTTCAAGTCAAAATGTTGTGAATCTACCACCACAAGAAAGACTTAAAACCACCATTAATTGAATGGAATATACAGTGAACTAATGTATATTCAATAAAGAAAAGCATGACAGATGGAATGTTATGAAATATATAAAAGGAATTCCAAATGAAGATCTGGTGAGCACAAACAATACTTACTGAATAAGGAGTGTTATAATGCTGGCCTAGATTATCACCACCCTTTACCATCTGAACTCCAGGCGTTGCCTGAATAAATGCTGGATTGATTGGTGCCCCTGGCCATGACGCTGGATTAACTGAGATGAATCCAATGACAAAATCAGAATGTTCCTCTGCAATTTTCACAGCTGCAGCTGTGTAGTCTGCCATTGCTAGGTTACCAGCTGAACTCATTTCAGCAAGCAGAAACAGTCCCCTCCCACGAGGCAAACCCTGATTACAGGAAGTGTAAAAATACCTTTAGAAATGGATTAGTCAAACTCTTACTACAAGTCAGCTAAGTTATGTTGAAATGTTAATGCTAACCTTCAATTTCAGCCCATCCACAATTCCTGGTCAAGAGATTATGTGAGCATTAACAATATCAGCCCAATCCAATATATGGAATATACCTCTGCGACAACCAAGCCAAGAGCCCATCAGGCAAAGAGAAGGACATTCAAAGAAATTGGGAAAAGCAAAGGAAGGTACCAGGCTCTTACCCTTCATACTACATAGTCACTGTATTACCAATGTCTGCAAACTTACGATCCTCAAAAATTAGGAAATTATGCTTCTCTGCAATCTTCAGGAGAATATTCAACATTTAGCTTTAACTTAGCAGAAACTTCAATTCACAAACACTTCATAAGAACCCACATAACTGGAATATAGATGTGATACATTTATTGCCCAGGCAGAATTTCTGGGATGTACCGCTCGAAGTTCGGAACCGAAATATGGAGTGAAATCAGGCAATATATCAACATGGGTTTTCAATAAACAGATCTCTGGCCCAACCTACATTAAAATTTTACAAAAATTCCATTTCTTTCTCATAGAAAACAGATTATCAAACTCTATTGCGATCATGAACCTAGTGGCACACATTCTTGTAAATGAGGACCACAAGAGCACAAGGGCAAACGCGAGGGAAGAGCCTAACAATATCATTATAGAAATACGGTACACCGTTGAATGACAATAAAGAAATAATAAAAATGAAAAATGAAAACAGCTTCAAGTCCACATCTTCTACAATGAAGTGATGAGAAAATGACAAAGCACCAACATCTTATTCTGTCTTCTTCCAACTGTTTCTTTTAGATTCATGCTTGAGCATTTTCTATACTTTCGTGCCTTAATGATAAACCCAACCCTGAAGGGGATTAGGCTACATCTTTACCCATATATTTACCTATCAGAAAGAGAGATGAATTGATGTAGCGGAAGCTCTGTCGAGAAAAACCTGCAAGATACAAATCGAAAACAACCTACTAACGCTCCGTTGATTCGCGCACGAATACCGGATTATTAGGCTTCAAATACGATAATCGACTTCGCGCACGAAGGATAATGTAATTGGATAGTTGAGAAACATCTCTGAATTTTTATTAATCAAAAGCTCCCTTTCAAACCCTAATACAATCTACTTAAATAGAATTTCAAAACTTGACTAACAAGAAAATCCTAAACAAACGGGAAAGAATCCTAAATTGAAAAGATATCAAATCTCCTAAAATCAAAAGAATTCTAAAACATTAAAGACCTATCTAAAAAGGAAATAATTAATAACCTAATTACATATAAACTAAAAGGAAATAAAATAAACGTACGGAATCATGACGGTAATTAAAAACCATAAAAAAAGAAATTGCTGTCTTGGTGCGCCAGAAACTAAATGGCCAGATTCGGATATGCTGTGGCCCGTTATAGAAGACGGAGTCTTCATAACATTTGTAGGGCTCGTCTTGGGCTTTCCGGAAACATATTATAATAGATGATCCGACCTCATATTCCCTCTGTAGAGGTCCACGAAGTTCAGCCCGGATCATCTCGTCCAGCTCTCGTCCATCTTCGCGCAATAATCTAGATGGCCGAAATTGGATATTCTGCAGCCCGTTATAGAAGACGGAGTCTTCATAACATTTGTAGGGCTCGTCTTGGGCTTTTCGGAAATATATTACAATGTTGATTTTGAGTTCGTTTGCCCTCTGAAAAGACCCCCGAAATTGGCCCTTCTGATAGGGGCTGATCCAAGTCATTGAGCTGACCATTCCGAGCGGGCTGACCAAACCGTCCAGGCTGACCATTCTGATCGTTTCGACCATTCCGAGTGCTTGCCGTATCATCTTTGCTTGCTGCACCATGAATGCACTGTAGTCAGCCTTGTTAGAACACACAAAGTTTTGTTTACTTTTATGTTGTTCTTCCTCTACTTAGCATGTTTTTACATCTCATCTTGAACGCATTTGCAGATGAGTTTGTTAGTGTGTAAGAGAAAATGTGTCTAAATGGTAGAAGCAGTTTACAAATCTACCCACCAGTTAAAATTATTCTCCTCTACAAAACCAAAGAGAAAAAAAAAAGTTCAACCATCATGGAACAGAATTTCTGAAGCAAGCCTTCAAAGAAAGGCTTCAACAACAAAGAATTTTTTGAATCATTATGATATAGATAAGTAACTTCTATAGAAGTTACTGTGATGTACGGCACTTCTAGAATCCCGGGAAAGGGGCAAACGATGTTGGATTTGGGCTCATAATATGTAGTTTTCCCAAATTCAGTAGGTTTGGCCTCTGATTTTGTGTTTTTACCTTTTCAAGCAGTATTTTCAAATCTTAATATTTTTTTAGTAAGGATTTTTGTTTTTAGTATGATTTGTTTTGTTGAGTTCGATTGGCAAAATTCTTTTTGAATCTTAACTACGTTAGAATATCTATCTAATGCTTTGCTAAATTAGCTTTTTTGGTTGATGATGAGTTAGTTTGGACTAAGTAGTCTCCTCCCTGTGTGGAGGCTTTTGTCCGGGATATCATCTAGGTTAGTTAGTAACAGAGCTTTGCATTAACATATCTTCCTTTCCTCTTTTACAAAAAACAAAACTTATCTATCTAGTTCTATCATAATTCATAATTCATAAATCACATCAATCAATAAAAACCAAGATTTGTATGTATATGAGAGATTGAAAAAAAGAAGACCTTGTCAGCAATTTGAAGCAACTCAGCCGCAGTCGAAATAGTAATTTTGAAACAATGTAAATAGTGAATGACCTTTTTGGAACTCTACCTACCAATTAATGGTGTCTAGTGCTATTTTCTCAATAATTAATTAATAAAACATTAAATATGGACACTTTGTATTTAGGGGTGTGAAGGATCCAATTCAATCCAATAGGATCCATTAGATTCGATCAAATCCATTATATTGTATCGAATTGAGGACATGATTAGATCGGAATGGATTCTAAATTTTGAAATCTATTTGATCGAATCGGATCTTAGATATCCAAATTAAAATCCACCAAAATATAATATAAGGCTTGATTTATATTTGCTAATTTATTTTATCTCATACAAATGAATAATGGGCAAATTTTATATCGTATTTTGTTTTGATAAATGATTATATTTTTATTTCAAAATTTTGATTGATTTTATTTATGTATGTGTTTAAACTTTATGTTCAAAGTTTATAATTTGTTAGGCATATGTTCAAACTTATGAAAAAAAAAAAATTTGTTCCCCACTCAAGACAGAAACAAAGTGTGATACATTCATAAAGATAGGTTAATATTTCAAAACCGTTTTGATTTCGAAAATTTACACAAGCATTTATTGATTGGGTCTTTTTTTCCACATATTTAAAAATTAGTTGGAATGCTGTGGTTTGCTGGGTTTTCAGTTGTGAATGAATTAAATGGATTTTAACAGGTTGCTGGATCTGGAAATTGGAAGGAGAGGAGAGGAGCTAAAGAACAGATTGAAGGAGGAGAGAAAGAGTTTGGATGTAAATTCTTTTCATAAAAATGTAAATGGATCTTTTCATAAAAATGTAAATAGAACATTCTCAGAAGGATAAGGTTCCTCTACAATACTCACAAAACGCATCAACAAAACGACGCCGTTTTAGGGAAAGCATAAACAACGATGCCGTTTCAAAGGAACCCAACAACATGCTGAGGTTCAAAACGACCTGTCGTTTGGAGTTACTCAGTTGACCTATAAAACCATCACTTGTTTTCAGCCAAGACTCAACGCAGCTTTGACTCTTTTCTCTCTGATAACTTCACCCAAACACCGTCTTAGATCTTCAATCTCCTACCCAGAATTACCCAAAATCTTCCATAAATGCAACCCTAACAGTTCACCACTAGAGTCTCTTAACCAAAAAAAATAAAAATAAATGTTCCCCTTGATTTCAAGAATTTACACCGGCATTTTCACTTGTAATCAATAAGGGTTAAAAAATTAAATAGCACTATTTGAGACTCTTTTTTGGGAACAGGCACCAACTTACTAACTTAAGTTTAAAAGGCACCATTTATGGTGAACGGACAAAATTGCCCCCCACAGTAACCTTCTTCACCATAATATATTGATAGTTAAAAAGGCTCGAAAATGTTTAAAAATGTTCGAAAAAGGCTCGAAAAAGGCTCGAAAAAGGCTCGAAAAAGGTTCGAAAAAAGTTCGGAAAAGGCTCGAAATGATTTCGTGCCTTTTTGAAATATTTTCGTGCCTTTTTACACTGTCATCGTGCCTTTTGAAGTTGTTATCGAGCCTTTTGGAAAAGTTATCGAGCCTTTTAGAAAGGTTATCGAGCCTTTTGGAAAAGTTATCGAGCCTTTTAGAAAGGTTATCGAGCCTTTTAGAAAGGTTATCGAGCCTTTTTGGAAAAGTCTCGATAACTTTTCCAAAAGGCTCGATAACCTTTCTAAAAGGCTCGATAACTTTTCCAAAAGGCTCGATAACCTTTCTCATCGTGCCTTTTGAAGTTGTTATCGAGCCTTTTGAAAAAGTTATCGAGCCTTTTAGAAAGGTTATCGAGCCTTTTGGAAAAGTTATCGAGCCTTTTAGAAAGGTTATCGAGCCTTTTTGGAAAAGTCTCGATAACTTTTCCAAAAGGCTCGATAACCTTTCTAAAAGGCTCGATAACTTTTCCAAAAGGCTAGATAACCTTTCTCATCGTGCCTTTTGAAGTTGTTATCGAGCCTTTTGAAAAAGTTATCGAGCCTTTTAGAAAGGTTATCGAGCCTTTTGGAAAAGTTATCGAGCCTTTTAGAAAGGTTATCGAGCCTTTTTGGAAAAGTCTCGATAACTTTTCCAAAAGGCTCGATAACTTTTCAAAAAGGCTCGATTAAAAAATTAAAAAATATTTCGAGCCTTTTTGAACAAAGTTTCCAGCCTTTTTGTACAGTAATCGTGCCTTTTTGTACATGAAAAGGCACGATTGGTGTATGAAAAGGCACGATTGGTGTATGAAAAGGCACGATTGGTGTATGAAAAGGCACGATTGTACAGTAATCGTGCATTTTCATTAAGTGTTCGAGCCTTTTCATACACTAATGAAAAGGCACAATTGGTGTATGAAAAGGCTCGAACACTTCATTTCGAGCCTTTTCAATGGAAGATTCAAAACCAAAAAAAATCTCCACACCCCCACGAGCTGACCGGGCAGCTCGACCACCGCGAGCTCAGCGGGGAGCTCGACCCCCGAATGCGTTTGCGTAGAGCCACAAAACTAATTATCCATTGGAGGTCTGTTTTTAATCTCAGAAAACTTCAAAGTAAGAAAAGAATGTGTAAAGTAAGGGTATTTTTGTCCGTTCACCATAATAGGTGCCTTTTAAACTTAACTTATTAAAGCAGTGACATTGTCACCAAATCAGTTTAAAAAGGTGACATTTCTCACCAATTCCACTAATCAATAATCGCCCTTTATTGATTGGGTCTTTTTTCCCACACAAGGTACACAGGAAATTTCCAAGCAAGTGCAGCCTTTGAAAATTACTTGGAAATTTTGTGTTGTCTTCCCATTCAAATCTTTAAAGCATTGTCTTTGCTAATGTAAGGCCTCCGATCTGTATTTTGCGTTGTTTCATCAATTATTGAAATTTTGCTTTTCTTACGAGGGCGTCATTATGTTTGGGAACAAACGAGCTCTTGATTTTCCATCATCGTCTTCCAAGAGACAGAAATCCTCTCTGTCTAGCAATAGTCGATGGAAATACGATGTGTTCTTGAGTTTTAGAGGTGAAGATACTCGTAACACCTTCACAGACAATCTCTATACTGCTTTGGAGCATAAAGGAATAATCACATTTAGAGATGATGAAAGACTTGAGAGAGGGAAGGAGATTTCATCAGAACTCCTGGAATCCATTGAGAGTTCAAGGTTTTCGATCATTATTTTATCGAAAAACTATGCTTCTTCTAAATGGTGTTTGGAGGAACTTGCAAAAATCATCGAGTGCATGGATATGAAGGTTCCAAATGTTTTTCCGGTTTTTTACAATGTAGATCCGTCAGATATATGGAATCAGAGAGGCGATTTCAAGACAGCCTTTGATGAACATGAAAAAGATTTCAAGGATAATCCGGAGAAGGTTCAAAGGTGGCGATCAGCTCTCGAGCAAGTTGGCAAACTCGCTGGATGGCCCTTAAAGGACGGCAGGTACCATCAATTCTCCTTCATCTGATTGCTTTTGAATTCATTATCTTCTATAATTATATTTTTCACATCTTAATTGACAAGCTTTTCTAATTTTGAGGCTTGAACAGAGCATGTCTCTCACGCCTGACACATATTCATCAGTAAATGATTAAACTAAAATGAAATAGTACATGTTGATATCAATAATTCTAAACACCTCTAAAACTTAATTAAGAAATTAAAATATTTCTTGTTTGGTTTTACATAATTATGGTTCTTGTACGTACTTCTTAGCTCTGAAGCGAGACTCATTACATCTATTGTTGGCACAATTTTTGGTTTACACCATCCGGTTTTCGGGTGAGGCGGATCCACCATACGGTGCAATCAGCCCAGACCACACCTCGACTAATCCGGACTCGCACCGGGTCGGCCCACTAAGGGGTAAAGTACTCCCAATATATGTAGCTCCGTTCACAAGGGGAGTTGAACCCACGACCTTGCTTAAGGGATAAGAGCGCCGAACCACTCACACCAACACATGATTGGTTCGTTGGCACAATTTGGAAGAGCCTTAATATAAACTCAAATATTCCAGAGGACTGTGTTGGAATAGATTCTTCTGTGGAGAAAATTTATGAGCTTTTGGAACCTTGGTCCAATGATACTCGCTTCATCGGGATTTGGGGAATGGGAGGAATAGGTAAAACTACACTGGCTAGAGTTGTATTTAACAGTCTTTCACATAACTATAAATATGACGTTATGTGCTTTCTTGCCAATGTTAGAGAAGTCTCTAATCAAAGCGGTCTTACCCGTTTACAAGAAATGCTTCTTTCCAAGGTGTCAAACGAATCAAATTTGAAAATATGTGATCCTGATGAAGGAATCAATTACATTAGAAGGTGGTTATGTCATAAAAGTGTCCTTCTTGTTCTTGATGATGTCGATAATCAATTAGAACAATTAGAACAATTAGAAAAATGGGTTTTATTGATAACTAACCCTTTGATGAGGCTCCTATTGAAATCTAACCCATTTTTGAAAAAATTGCACAACTAACTCATTTAAGACGTTATTGCCCTTATTAAATTTTAAAATTACAATCCTACCTTAATGCCCTAAATCCCAACCTCTGTCAAACACGAACAAAATCCTAACCTCTCTCAAACAAAATCCCTCTCAAACAAAATCCCTAACCTCTCTCAAACACAAACAAAATCCCTAACCTCTCTCAAACAAAATCCCTAACCACCAGCACGACCACCAGTCGACGGCGCAGCAGCCACGACCACCAATCGACGGCGCAGCAGCCACGACCATATTGCCTCTTCTCATTCTTTGGTTTCATCGATCCCTTTTTCTCAGGTATTCCTCTTAATCTTTTCTTGCTTTTATTGTTTCTAATTGATCTTAGATTTTCATTGTTTTTATTGTTTCTAATTGATCTCAGATTTTTATATTTATTTTAATTTATTTTTTTATATTTTTACAATAGAAATCTGAGAACAGAATATGAATTTTTTTTTTTTTTGAATTTTATAGTTCAAGTAGGCTGATTTTTTGTTTGTTTTATGGAAATAGAGAATAGGTGGGCATGTATGTTATGTGTAATGTTTTAGTAGATTATGTACAAGTTAAAATTATCTGAACAAAAACCGAATCCAGTTTGGGAGAAAAAATTGGTTCTAATGTATTGTTTTGTTGATTCGATAAGTCTAGTTTCATTGATGGTGTGAGATTGTGTTTTTGTGCAAGTTTATTATGTCTATTTTGGTTCTTTAGCTGTTTTTTTGATTGAGAAGGACTAGAAATTGAATTTTTGAAGATGAGTGATTTAGTTCTTGAGTAGGGAACTGTCATATAAGTTAAGATGTATTCATTTGCTTAATGAATGCATGACCATTTTTTCTGTTTATATGAACAATGTAAGAAAAGAACTTAAAATAAATAATCAGTTCTAAGAGAATAATGTTACCAGTTTTCTTAGTGCATTTGCACAGCCAATTTCCTTCGTAGTAAAGTGCAATCTCTCTTCCTTTCAAAGGGGAGGTCAACTAATTAATCTTATGACAGAAAATTTGTGGAAAGTAAATGAGGTATGTGTGTGTAGCTTGCAATTGCAGGCTTTTTCTTTTTCTCTCTTTTCTAAGGACCATTTAAGAACACAACACTCCTGTTTACACACAAGTCAATTGTTTTTTGTTTTATTTTCAATGAAAATTGGCATATAGTATTGTTTAATTTTAGTATTGTTTAATTTTAGGGTACCTATATCCGCTTTGTTTTAAGGAATATAGTTTCTTATTTGAATAGGTTTGGTTGCTTATACATATATCCCTCTATGTTATTTGTTTTTTTAGTCTTAATATTATATGCTTACGCAAATCAAACATAGGCTTTAAATAATGGTTGCATGTGCATACGAAGTAATTATATGTGAAATGCTTTTCTTAATATAGGACTATCTAGCAGAACTTTTGGGTCGCCTCTAAAAATTGATGAGAAGAATTTCCACATTAATGAACCAAGGTTTGTTGCTTGTTCACCCTTTTGCTTGTTATGCTTCAAGTAGTCTTTGTTATGTATATGTGTGTGTGTTGTCTGTTGATTTTTGCTTGTTGCCCAATTTCTTCTGGTAAATATATAATCCTTTTTAAGTTTGCTTGGAAGATGTGTATTTCACTTAAAGGTTTACATAGAAAAGTATTTCTCTTGGCAATGCTGCCATTTGCAAGTCATTTGAATGCTTGCTTCTGGTAAATATATAATCCTTTTTAAGTTTGCTTGCTGTTGCCCAATTGTTGTTACAAAAATTGGCTTGTTATACTTTGGATGCATTTGAAGTTGGACTTGCACTTGGGGAGATTAGAGTAATTATATGCTGGATGAATGAATATAAGATTTGAATTTCTTCTTGTAAAAACTAACCCGATATATTTACTATATATAAGTTTATAACATTGTGGTTGAGTTCCTATATTGCTAGGTTCAATGATGTTTATTTGTTTGGATTAGATTTTGTAGTGGTTGTGTACTCTTCTTAGGTTTGGTATTCTGTGTAGCATTTTGGTTTCCTAACGGGTGTTAGGAAATTATTAACATATGTTAGGAAATTCTTAATATATGTTAGGAATTCCTAACACCCGTTAGGAATCCCAAACTGGTGTTAGGAAATTCAAAACTGGTGTTAGGAAATTCTTAACGGATATTAGGAATTTCCTAACATCTGTTTGGAATTTCCTAACACTCGTTAGGAATTCCTAACAGTTGATAGGAAATTCAAAACGGGTGTTAGGAAATTCCAAATAGATGTTAGGAAATTCAAAACAGATGTTAGGGAATTCCTAATGGATGTTAGGAATTCCAACCCCCATTAGGAATTTCTCAACACCCGTTAGGAATTTTCTTACGCCGTTAGGAATTTCCTAACACCTGTTTGGAATTTCCTAATACCTGTTTGGAATTTCCTAACACCTGTTTAGAATTTCCTAACACCCGTTTGGAATTCTCAATAGCAGTTTAGAACTCTCAACTGCTGCCAATACCGTTTTCAATTCTAAACTACAACAACTAATATCACCTTTAATTGCTTATTCGGTTAAAACATTTGTACTAATTTAAATATTTTATGGTTTTATGTTATATTTCAGGATAATTAAATGGGAGAAAATGTGGAATTGTTAGTAAAGGCTGCAGAACATTTCCCGGCAAAGATAAACAGCACTTCGTCAGTGGCTGCTGTAAAGTGCATTAAGGAAAAGTTGACGGAGGCGCAACTATCCCTCTTCCGCACAACATGCTTTGGGAAACTTCATAGGATCAGGGAAGAAATTCAATAAGTTTATGGAACCGTTATCTACTCTGCTTCCTCTATTGCTTCATGCCATTGAGTTTTTCTCAAAGAGGCCCGAAATTCACCACAGGGAAGATATGACGCCTTGGTTAGTTGAGCGTTGTGAGAATGTGCCGCAACAGGAAAAGAGTGATTGTGGAGTTTTTGTCATCAAGTTTGCGGAGCATTTGATACATGGCATAGACATAGACATGGTCAAAGCAGAAAAAGCGCAGTATTTCAAACAACAATTGTGTTTAAACCTTTGGCGATCAAGAAAAGCCATATGAACACTTTGAAATTGTAATATTCGACTGTCTAGTATTGTAGACAACTGAGTAGTAGTCTTTTGAAGAATTTAAAATTGTAACCTTCGACTGTCTTATATTTTTTGAGCAAATGATCGTCTTAAAGTTCAAGAGCTGTTTTTGTAGTCTTTTGATGTAAATGATATTGAAAGTTCTATATCATATAGCCAACAAGAATCCTGAATTTAGGGGCTGTTTTTGTTGTGATATTGCAGGGGCTGTTTTTGTTATTAAATATATGGGCTGTTTTTAGTAAATTTAGGGGCTGTTTTGGTTGTGAAAATGTTAAAATTTCTGCCTTTTATGGATGTGTAAGACATGGTTTGTTTGTTTGTTAAAATGCAGGGGCTGTTTTCATTATATTTAGGGACTGTTATTGTAGTGAAAATGCAGAAATGTCTGCCTTATATAGATGTCTAAGGCATGGTTTGTTTATAAAAATGCAGGGGCCATTTTCATTAAATGTAGGGACTGTTATTATCATGAAAATGCAGAAACTTTTGCCTTTTATGGATGTCTAAGGCATGGTTTGTTTGTAAAAATGCAGAGGTTGTTTTTGTTGTTATATTGCAGTGGCTGTTTTCGTTTTTCAAATGTATGGGCTGTTTAAAATGTTAAAATGTAGGGGCTGTTTTTGTTGTTCAATTTAGGGCTTTTTTTGATTATGTAATGTAGGGGTTGTTTATTACACAACACTGTGAAACAATAATATAGCAATTAAATTGAACTTTATAACAACACCGTCAAACTTCATTTAAACCAATTATATCCATAACAACAACCTTCATACCAACACTATCAAAAAACACTTAAATCCCATAAAACAAAATATATAAATTCTAATCCCATAAAACAAAATATATAAATTCTGTCAACAAGCTTCATAGCAATAAAATCCATAACAACAACCAATAAAATTGTGTCAAATGTTTTACACAACACTGTCAAACATTACAATTTTAACGAAGCATAAGAAAAACAACAATAGCGCTCCCATAACCAACGTCCGGGGACATCATCCACCTACAAATAAACATGTAAAATTAATAAGAAAAATATATGATAGAACATAAGAATACATAGTTAATCATTTTACAAAATTAAGTAGCAACTATCAACAACTGTCAACTACAATATAAAACATGTTTATTATACCTTACGGCTTTCAATTTTGATCGGATAAAGGAATTTGTGCCTTACATTTCTACCTATTATGTCCCATTCCTCCACATCTACCACACTTCCGCTGTATAATTTCTTCACCTTTCGATGGCTTGCGTTTTTTGGCTGGACGCCCCCGAGGTTTACGGCCTTTTGGTGGTAGAACAACACGAGTTTGTACTTCATCGGGAACATCCCACTCTTCCATAGGCCCAACGGGGTAAATGGAACTACCATAAGCTGTAGCCAATGTTTCCTTGTGGTAATAATGAGAGCAAAAATCATAACATGAAGAACGACGAAGGTTACAAGCAGCAAGTGCATGTCTACAAGGGAGTTGGTCCAACTGAAATTTTTGGCAAGTACAAGTCTTCTCAATTAAGTTAACCAATCCATTTAAGTATCCGTCAATGACGTGGTGTTCGTATAGATTGATAGGATGCACACGGTAACAACGTGATTTATTACTCCTACGACGTAGCTTTTTCTCGACCCACTTTGTCATTGGAGTACTCATTTTTGCAGCAGTTTCACGCCTTTCCCAAAACCACTTTTGTAGTAAACCATGTATATGTTCAACTAATTTTGTGATCTATAGCTCTCATGCATCCTTTAAAATGCCATTCAAACACTCTGCAATGTTCGTTGTCATTATGCAATATCTTCTTCCATCAAAGTGACTTCTAGCCCACTTTGTAGGATCTGCCTCATTCAAATAAAGTGCAACACTCGCATCTATATCCCTTATTTGGCGCATAATCTGATTAAACTCGATAAGCTTTTGAACACTTGTAAAATATATCATGGACTTCAACACCTTTAAATTTTGCCTTCATGTTTTGACCAAGGTGATACATACATATGCCATGCAGTGAATTAGGGAACACACCTGCAACTGCCTTTGCAATGCTTGAGTTTCGGTCAGAGATAAATACAAGATCACTCATTTCACCAATCAACTCATGTAACTTTGTAAAAAACCAATGCCATGATTGGTCGTTTTCTGAATCACCAATACCAAAGGCCAATGGGTAGACTTAGTTATTTCCATCCAAACTTGTTGCAATAAACAAGGTACCTTGATGCTTGTATTTCAAGAAAGTTCCATCGACAGCTACCACTGGACGAATACAACTTTTAAACCCTTCAATGGAAGGTCCTAATGCCATAAAAAAATACTTGAAGCGATTTAAAGCATCAGTGTCAATAAATGTAACTGTCCCTGAATTTTTCATTTCAAGCATGTGACAATATGAAGGAAGAATGGTGAATGACTCATCTGGTGAACCTTTAACTAAACCCATGGCGACCTCTCTAGCCCTCCATGCTTTGTTATAACCCAAAATCATTCCACACTGCTTTTTCATATCATCAATTATGTCGTTCGGTCTATAAGACTGTGAAGTTCCCTCAAACTTTGATTTTATGCAATGTCCAATCAATTTGCTACTTGCTTGTCGATGATCAAAGTGGAGGGCGTCAAGAGAGCAAGTGTGATCCGGCAAGTATTTTCGCACACGAAATGATTCACAATCCTCAAGCTTTGTTGCACGGATACACCATTTGCAATCTTTGACAATGCATGACATAACTAACAAAGTTTTGGTGGATTTCTTAACTTTGAACTGAAAATGATTAACAATTGACAACAATTGCATCTTCATTTGTAACTCTTCCTTACTAGGAAATAAATCACCAACCCCAACTTCTTTAACATTATTGACTACACTCTCCAATGATGTGTAACTTCTATGTATTGTTGATGATTTTGACCCAATTCCCTGAGAACTCACAACCCTTGATCTTCTTGAGGGTACCTCTGAGGTTGATGGCCGACTATCTCTAACTTCATCATCATTGTCCACCCCAATAGAAAATACATTAGCATTATGAAATTTATTTGGACTCAATAGACTTTCATGTATATTATCAAGACCAACTCCATTACCATTATCCGATTCAAAAACATTGGCAAAGTCTTCGTTCACAAGTTCATTGTTAAGACCTTGTGTGTTTGGAATTATTCCACTTTATCGTTCAATAGTGACACATAAAGAGGTTCTTGTATTCACATCGGAATTTTCACACAAAAATACTTGCACATCATCATCATTCAAAACTTCAATTGGTGGTAAAACCTCAGGTGAATTAAAGATGAACTTCATTTTGATGGAAGACTCACTTGGATTGGCTTCAACAAGACGAGATACGATGTCAAGTAATGACTCATATGATGTTTCCCTTGAAACTGAAATTACTTTATGCATTCCATATTGATATTTGAACTTCCCACCACTGTTACTCCATTCACCGCCATATAAAACAACAAATCGAACTTTATCCATGCAAGCCACCTTTCACATGCACAGGAAATTTATAATCAAATTCCTAAAAAAATATTATAAATTCATGGTACATTGAATCTACAAAATATTATGAATCCACACTGTTAGGAATTTCCTAACGTGCGTTAGGAATTTCCTAACAGTAGTTAGGAATTTCCTAACTGAGTTAGGAAATTCCTAACGCACGTTAAGAAATCCTAACTGGTGTTAGGAATTTCCTAACGACCGTTAGGAATTTCCTAACTCAATTAGGGAATTCCTAACGCACGTTAGGAATTTCCTAACAGCTGTTAGGAATTCTGTGCTGGACACATTCCAAAAAAATTGTTCAATTCACTAGATTCAATACTATAATGGAAAATCAACCACAACAATATCAAATTCAACCAAGACCCATGCTCTATTACATTCATGTAAGCTATTTTCACAAAAAATAAAGAACCCTAATAAACAAATCTATGTAAATAACATATTTTACCAAGAAATAAACTTATAATTTAGCTTGTGAACTTTAAATTGACCACAACAATATCAAATTCAACCAAGACCCATGATTTATTATGTTAATGTAAACTATTTTCACCAAAATATTACACAAATTCATGAAATTCGGACATAGATGAGAAGAAATTCGGACATGGGTATAACAATGTTATAAAAGTTTAAAAAAAATTATAAGAACTCACCTAAAAGCTTCAATGGAAGGAACCCTTGTGGAGTTGCTCAATGGTGGAGTTGCTCAATTTGTATTTGCAAGAGAGAACAAAAGAAAAAAAAATGGAGAAGGAGAAGATGGAGCGCACGTCTGCTGTGTGAGGAGATGAAGAAGTGAGGAAAAGAAGGCAAAAGATGTATATAATGAGTAAAAAAGAAAAGTTAGTAAGTGAGGGTAAAATGGTATTTACGTATGAAAAAAGAGTTAGTTGTGCAATTTTTTCAAAAATGGGTTAGATTTCAATAGGAGCCTCATCAAAGGGTTAGTTATCAATAAAACCCTAGAAAAATTGGCTGGAAAGCATTATTGGTTTGGTTCTAGGAGTAGAATTATTGTTACAACTAGAGATAAACATGTGCTTATTAGCCATGGAATTAGTAGTATATATAAGCTTCAAGGATTGAAACATGATGCTGCTCTTCAGCTCTTTCATATGAAAGCATTCATACACAAACGACCCATAGATTATCATGTTAAGCTGTCAAAGAAAATCGTACAATATGTAAAAGGGCTTCCATTAGCTCTTGTACTTTTAGGATCCTCTTTGTGTGGTGGAAGTGTCAAAGAATGGGAAAGTGCATTGAATAAACTAAGACAAGTTCCTGATAAAAATATTTTGAAACAGCTCCAAATAAGTGACGATGGACTTAAGGAAAGTGAGAAAAAAATATTCTTAGATATTGCGTGTTTCTTCAAAGAAAAAGAGAAAGATCGGGTTAGGGAAATACTAGATAGTTGTGATTTTCATGCAACTATCGGAATAAGGGTGCTCACTAATAAGTCCCTTATAACAATTTCATACGATAATAAACTTGGCATGCATGATTTGCTACAAGAAATGGGTTGGCAAATTGTTCAGGAACAACATCCTAACGATTGTGGCAAATGGTGTAGAGTATGGCAGTTTGAGGATGTTTACCACTTGTTGACCGACAATAAGGTAATATATTGTTTTATTTCAATTAAATGAATTACTTATACAGTTTTTATTAACTGTTCTGTATATTATATTCACATATCACATTCTCATTTCTTATTTATTAGGGTACACATGAAGTGGAAGGTATAATGCTTAACAAGTCTATACAACAAATGCTTAACCTAAACAGCAAATTCCTCACTCATATGGCAAATCCTTTTCAAGCATGAGCAAATTGAGGCTGCTCAAAATCAGCAATGTTGACCTTTTAGAAGACCTGAAATACCTCTCAAATGAGTTACGATTTCTCGAATGGGATGGATACCCTTCAAATTCTTTGCCGTCAACGTTCCAGGTGCGGAAACGTTTTGAACTCAACCTCTATCATAACAAGATAAAATACCTTTGGAAGGGCATGAAGGTATTATTATATCTTAATTTCATTGAAGCAATTTTTAATAATTAATCTAATTAACTTTTTTTGCTAACAGACTTTTGAGAAGTTGAAAAACATTAAAAGCTTTGTTACTCACACAACCTTATCGAAACCCCAGACTTTACAAGTCTTCCAAACCTTGAGAAGTTGAATCTTGAAGGTTGTTCAAGCACTACAAAAAAAATGGTCTTTTCCGACGGCTAAATGCCGTCGGAAAAGACCATTTCCCATCAGAAATACACTTTTTCGACAGGAAAAAGCCGTCAGAGGCCATCACAAATACGCTTGTCAGAAATAACTATTCACTGACGAGCTGTCACAAATACCACCATTTTCCGACGGCCATGGCCGTCGGAAAAGATAAAAATGCCGTCGGAAATAGTGATTCAAGGTGGTCAAAATTACTTATATTTCCGACGGCTTTACCACTATTTCCAACGGCTTATTGCCGTCGAAAATAGTCGAATTATAAAAAAAAAATAGCATGACTCGACTTGATAGTCGCCACGTCACCTCGACACATGCCACGTCATCAGCCGGCACCACATCACCGCCACATCAACCAGCATGTGGCACTCTAAATCCATGAAATTCATATGGCTTGAACCATTGACCTGGTTGACAGTAAGGGTTTCCCTTACCATTTTGCTATAACCTTATATCTGATATGTTTTGCATATTATTTATATATAAGCTATTGATATATTTGTATGCAATGTAATTAAATATATTTTTTTTGTATACTATTTAAATATAACTATTGAGATATTATTTTTTAAAATAATATTTTATTAAAATTATTAGAGTTTTTGTTGAAAGTGAATTTTGGATACATTTAACACATATAGTGATACATTTAAAATATTGACCTACAAGTTACATTTTTTGTGTAGTGTTATAAATTACATACATTCCATTATAATTTATTAATTAATATTATAGTAATAAATTATTTATTTATTCCATGAAATTGAGGTCAACAAAACAAAGACTATTTCCGACGGCCTCAATGCCGTCGGAAATAATGTATTCCTTTTTTTCTTCTCAAATGGAACAAGACTATTTCTAACGGCATTGGGCCGTCGGAAAAAGTGTATTCCTTTTTTTTTTACTTCTCAAATGGAACAAGACTATTTCCGACGGCATTGAGGCCGTCGAAAATAGTGTATTCCTTTTTTACTTTTTGTTATAGGTAAAAATCGTCATAAAAGACACGTCATCCCCATGAAGAAGCCACGTAAGCAAGAGTCAGGAAAAGTCAACTCGAAAGGGGGAAATCCCCCAAGTAACCCACTCGGCTGAAACCAAAGCGACCCGATCACAAACAAAGAGAGCCAGCTCGGGCAACATCACCTACTCGGGCATACTCGGGCATACTCAGGGATCAACAAGAAGAGATGGTTGCGGAAACTCACTTCCTAAATACATGGAAGGAATCAGCAGTGAGCACCTCCACAATACGTAGCAGTGCAACCCTTCAGAGTTTAACAATGAAGCAAACAGGTCTCCCGCGAATAAAGGAGAAAGAATCCGGCCCAAACTCGGACTCAGCCAAAACAGGAAACATATCACAACCAAGAAGGAAACAGAATCCGACTAGGACTGGGAAACCGCTCAAGACTTGGGCGCCACGACACCAAACCCTAACGGCATCCCCAAACCCTAGAAACAACATGTATAAATACCCTTTGTAACACATAAGGGAGAGAGATCTATCTTTTTGAGCATAACAGAGACTAGAGCGTACTTTTGTAATCAATTTTTATATAGTGGATTTTGGCTTCGTTGCTTAGGCAACAACCCGTGGACGTTTCTCCGATCATCGGAGTTTTACCATGTATCTCTTGCTCATTATTTTTACGGTATTAAGATTCAAACTATTATCACTCACAAACATGATCTCAAATCATCGATTGAGTGTTGACGAAAAATCACCGTCAACACTTTTCAAATGGAACGAGACTATTTCCGACGGCTTTTCAACTATTTCCAACGGCATTTGGCCACTTTTGTAAAAATCACAAACAACTTGGAATTTTAAAAAAAAATCCAGGACCTAATTGGTAATTGCACTTAATAAAACAAAGCACTAACAACACTGACATTAATTTAACAAGCACCGACAATAATAACATTAATTTAACACTCCACTCATTCAATTATTAACGTGATTAATGCACATATTACAAAGCATGTGAATTTATATCAAAAAGTCAAAAGTGAAATCATCATCTTTTTGACTATCTTGCCGTGCAATTATACGAGGAATCACTCAGTAATGCTCTGTTTCTTTCTAGGAATGATAATTGAAATATCAAGGAAGCTTCCACGAAGCTGCTTAGCATCCACTACGAATTTTGGTATAGATTTCACCAGCTAAATTAATTCACTAATACACATTTCAACAGTCACTCTCTCTGATCATTTCACCATCATCAATGGCATTGAGTTGGTTGCTTTCTTCTTCTTCATCTTCTTCTTCTTCTTCCGGTACTCCAAAATTCAAGTATGATGTTTTTCTCAGTTTCAGAGGGGATGATACTCGCAACAATTTCACCAGCCATCTTCACAAAGCTTTATGTGACAAAAAAATTGAAACTTTTATTGATTACCAACTTAAAAGAGGAGATGAAATTTCCCCATCTCTTCTCAAAGCAATTGAACAATCTCGGATCTCTGTTGTCATTTTTTCGAAAGACTATGCATCTTCTAGATGGTGTCTCGAAGAACTTGTGAAGATTCTTGAGTGCAGTAAAGAGTACGAACAGATCGTGATGCCAGTTTTCTATGGGGTGGAACCAACACATATAAGAAATCAGACTGGGGATTTTGCAGATGCATTTGCTGATCATGAACAGCGTTTTAAGGAGAGTTTAGACAAAGTGCAGGCATGGAAGGATGTTCTCAGGCAAGCAGCCAATTTTTCTGGGTGGAATTCAGATACCATCAAGTATGTTTTTTTATTTGGGAAAATTCAGATCAATGTTATTCCTTATGTTTTTGTCTTTCTAATTTATCCGTACCTAGTCTTGAACACTTTGCGATTCAATTATACTTTACTATTGTTTTTTTTTACATAATTGTTAGGCCTGAATCTGCACTTATAGAAAAGATTGTTGAAGATATTTTGAAGAGGCTGAATGATACGTACCGGAGTTGCCATCACAAAAATCTAGTCGGAATATATTCAAGGATCAAACATGTTGAATCCTTTTTAAGGAGTACAGGGGATGTTGGCAGAATAGGAATTTGGGGCCTTGGGGGTATAGGCAAGACAACTCTTGCTCAAGCTGTATATGACAGAATCTCTTGTCAATTTGAAGGTTCTTGCTTTGTTGAAAGCATTAGAGAAACTTCAGAACAAAGCGGTGGATTAGGATTAAACAACTTGCGACAAAGACTTGTCTCTGCACTATTAGGGGAGGAAAATGCATGTATTGGTGCCTTTACATTGACAAGGCTTGGCCGTAAGAAGCTTCTCATTGTTTTCGATGATGTTATTGATATTATGCAAGTAGAATCTTTGACTAGGGATCTAGGTTGTCCTGGTTCAGGAAGTCGAATCATTGTAACATCAAGAGATAAACAAGTGCTCCGAATTATTTGTGGGGAGGATCAAATATACAAAGTTGAGGATTTATGTTTTAATGATGCTCTTAAGCTTTTTTGCCGGTATGCCTTCCAACAAAACAAACCCAAGGTAGATTATAAGGAGCTGTCAAATGGTGTGGTTGAAAAGGTTGGAGGTGTTCCATTAGCTCTGAAGGTTTTGGGTTCCTCTCTATTTCATGAAAGAAAAGAAGTTTGGGAGAGTGCAATGCAAAAACTAGAAAATAATTTTGATAGGGTTATTCATAAGGTGTTGAATATAAGTTATGATAGTTTGGACGATAATGAACAAAATATGTTTCTGGATATTACATGTTTCTTTAAACGGTGGAACGTTGATCTTGTAAAAGCTATCACGGATGCTAGTGGCTTCTTCACTGAGATAGGAATAAGTGCTCTCATTAATAAATCTTTGATAACCATATCAGACAATCATGAGCTTCAAATGCATGATTTGGTGCAAGCAATGGGGAAAGAAATTGTTCGACAAGAATCTATCAATAATCCCGGTAAACGTAGTCGGTTGTGGCATCACAATGATATCTACGATATATTGACTACTAATACGGTGAGATTTAGTATACAACATTAGTTTGTAAAGTAACGTCTCCAAATATTAATCATTGGAGTCGGTGTTTCTGGTCTAAAAAAAATACTATTTTTATGGGATTGACGTTCATACAATATTTTGATTAAAAATCTATTGACTTAACAATACTATTTTTGTGGGATTGACGTTCATACAATACTATTTTTTGGTAGTTATATTTATATGCTCTCGTTTTTAATTAATAATTTTTTTTTGCAAGATATTAATGATTATATGTTTATGTATCCTTAACACATGCCTTTTGTATATATTTGTTACTAACTTATTTTTTCTTGAATATATATTAGGGGACCAACTCAATTGTGGGAATCTCTTTGGATATGTCAAAAACAAGCAATATACACTTGCATCCTCGTGCTTTTGTAAATATGCAGAAATTGAGATTCTTGCAATTTCACGTCTCAAATTATTGTGAGAATAAAGTGTATATTTCTCAAGGCCTTGAATCTATTTTCACTCAGTTAAGGTATCTGCATTGGTATGGATGTCCGTTAAAATCGTTGCAGTCAAATTTTCATTCAAAGAATCTTGTCATACTTGAAATGCATAATAGCAATATTGAAGAACCATGGAGCGGTGTCCAGGTACATTTCATATTTGTATGATTATTTTATTATTATTTTTTGTTCTAATTTATAATATCGAAGGTTCTAATTTGTGTTTTCTTTAATTACTTTCAGCAACTTGATAATTTGAAAACAATTGACCTTTGGGGGTCCAAGCACCTAATTAGATGCCCAAACTTCTTAGGGACCCCAAATCTGGAGAGTTTGAGACTCGGTATGTGTAAAAGTTTGATTGGAATTCCCCAATCTATTCAACATCTCAATAAGCTGGAGTCTTTGGATATTCAAGGCTGTGAAAGCATTACGAGTATTCCAGATTGCTCTAGTTTGAAATCTCTAAAAGAGATTTATCTCAACGGATGCTCTAAACTCGAGAGGCTTCCAGAACTCCCAAACAATGTTAGAGGGTTAAGCTTAATTGATATCCCAATAGAAGAATTACCCTTGGCATTGGAAGATCTCTGTAGACTAAATTTTTTGGGTCTCGACGACTGTTCGAGGCTTAAGAGTCTTCCAAGCAACGTCAGGAAGTGGAAATCTCTCAACTTACTCAGTCTAAATAATTGCTCAAAGATTGATAAGTTTCCTGACGATATAGGAACTTTAGAATCTCTTACTAAAATCGAAGCTGCAGGAACTGCTATAAGAGAAGTACCGTCATCTATCTCATATTTGAAGAGTCTTAGATCCTTATCTTTTTCCAGATGTAAGGGCGAGGATGGGGTTGGTTTGTTATTGCCTACTTTATTAGGCTTCCATAGTTTGAGCAGTCTATATCTAAGTGATTGTGGAATCACAGAACTACCGGACAATATCGGTTGCTTAACCTCACTAGAAAGATTATATTTAGACAGAAACAATTTTGAAAGTATACCGGAAAGCATCATAAATCTTTCTAACCTAAAGTTCCTAGACATCAGCTATTGCCAGAGGATTAAAGTTTTACCAAAGTTTCGATATTGGACATATCTATCTGCAGTCAATTGCACATCATTGGAAGAACTATCATGTCCTTCATTTCATAGTGACATTTTTGCAATAGATAGTGCACTACTTAGTCAAAGCATTGGGGCAAATTTCATCAATTGTTTCAAATTGAATCGAAATCTCCTCAACAATTTTGTAAATGATACTCTACTGAACATACAAAGTCTAGCAGCTTCAGTTAAGAGAAGATCTCATCACCAGGTCTGTTTCACTCCCTCCCTCCAATTTCAATATGACGGTACTTTTTTTTTTCCTTCGAGTAATTTGATTTTTCTTTATACTAATTTGACGGTAAAATCAAGGATGTTGTAAACTGATAATTTTCATAATATAGGTTTACAAAGGAGCACCACTGTCTGTTCGCATGTGTTATCCTGAAAGTGAGATTCCAGAGTGCTTCAACATTCGAAGCAGCGGATCATCCATTAATGTGAACCTGCCACCAGATTGGTCCGACTATAATTTTCTATGTTTTGCTCTGTGTGTGGTTGTGTCAATTCCAGATCCAGACCATCAATGTGATCAATATAGAGCTTATGAAAGTGGACATTCAAGAGTCAATTATAAATGCAACATCAAATCTAAAGATGGGGACCGACGTGTTGAATTATATGGGAACCCTCTGTCTTTAGGAGATCATGATTCTTTGTTTTGGGTTCCTTATTCTGGACCTGACTACATTAGGTCAAACCATGTGATCAACGGGTTTGGTTTCCACTTTTTACGTGAGCTTTGCGATAATGAGTTCTCTTTCCAATTCTATGTTACGAATAGGAAAGGGTCAATCATAGAACATTGTAAGGTGGAAAAGTGTGCAGTCCATTTAATGTTCGGCCTACATTTTGAAACATCTGATGAATGTGAGGAGGAAGATGGACCATATCTTGAAGAATCCGATGAGGAAGATGAACCACGCCCGATGAGATTGAATGATGAATGTGAGGAGGAAAATGAACAACATCTTGAAGAATCCGACGAGGAAGGTAAACCACACACCAAGAGGATGAAACACATCAAATAACTCCAAGGGGTATGTGAAAATTATATTTTCTTTTTGATGTTGGTTTTGATATATTGGTGTAGGAAGTAAATTTAAATTTTCAATTATACAAACATATACTTTTAAGTAATTAATGTAAGGGTATTTAGAAATAAAAAAGTTTTATTAAAACATGTTTGTATGAAGATATTTTATGGGTGGTAATAGAGTTATCTTAAACACATTTTGAATTGGTTTGTATATTATTTTAGCGTTATGATATTGTACGGGTTTTATATAGTTCTAAGGTTTGTTATTAGTCATTCGATCATAACTACCCCCATATACATATACAAATCATGTATAGTAGATATATGACAAAAGAAAATTAAACAATGACTTTTTTTGTTAGAACCGTTGACCTGGGAGTCATTTGCCCAAACCCTAAGCTCGTTCATCTACCAATTGAGCCACGCCTCAATTGGCGTGAGTTGTGACTAGTGAGTGACTTTATATTGTTAGAATTTTATTTTTCTATTAATAGCAAATATTTTTATCTCTACTTAATAGAATTTGCTTAGATTAGACAATAACTTTTTTTCTAGTTCATTTTGGTTTGGTCCAGTGTTCTAGTAATCGCCCAAGTCGGCCGATTAATCAGTCCAATTCGGTTAGGCGGCCAGCAACTACGGTGAAAAGGGGAAAATCGGACTATTATGCGGTGGCTGCGTAATCGGGTACGAGGCTGTGTAATCGGACACATGGCCGCGTAATCGAGCTAGGCGCTGTTTTTCTGCACTGAAAATCAGCTGGAATAAGGAGCGGGATCACCGTTTTCGGCGACTGAAACAACTAGGGTTTGGTCTGCAATGGAGGCAGGTGTGAGGTTGAAGATGAAGTTAAGGAAGGTGGGGTGCGTTTAGCAGCGGGCTGGGGTGTACGCAGGAAAACGTTTGGGCTCGGGTTTGGGCCTCGCCTGGTTGCCCCTTTCATGAAACGCAGCGTTTCACTTATGATGGACGTGAGCTCTGATTTGAGTGGCAAATTACGAAACGCTCCCTGATCTCTTATAAAATCACAATATCTTCAATCTTCCTTCAATAATTATACTTATACCCTTAATTGCTCAATATTACTCCAAACTTGTATTGGGTCAATTGAGGCTTATTGGGTCAATTGCAACATTGGGCCTAGGCTTAGTGGGTTTTCTTTGGATTTGATATGTGGAATTTGTTTGTAATTCAGTTTTTCGATTAATCCCTGATTAATCGGCCTAGGCGCTAGGTGCTGGGTCTCCGCCCGACTTTTGGCCAATTGCAACATTGGGCCTAGGCTTAGTGGGTTTTCTTTGGATTTGATATGTGGAATTTGTTTGTAATTGAGTTTTCCGATTAATCCTTGATTAATCGGCCTAGGCGCTAGGCGCTGGGTCTCCGCCCGACTACCGACTAACGCTTACTAGAACACTGGTTTGGTTAAAACTGTGTACTTGTCAGATAAATTATACTATTCCTAGTTATCTATCCATTATTGTCAAAAGAATCCATAAATAATAATAATAATAATAATATATCTATATCAAAATATGAACACCATTAAATATTATTCATTTTTTCTATAATTTTTTTTGCTATAAAATGACTAACTGTATAGCATTCATGCTCTGCTCAAATTCAAAAGAGGTAGAGAAAAGAAGAAGAAATGAGTTTTCAACTGTTTTTGTTATCAACATTCCTATTATTATTATTTGTAGCTTGCTTAAGCACAATCAAATATTTTTAACGAGATGGGCGTGCAACGGTGCACGCGGTGATGGACAATCACATATATATATATATATATTGAGGTTCTCTAGTAAAAACGTACTGAAATTATAAGTTAAGGATATCCAACCACAGCCATACATTCATATTGGGTGTGGGTATTTTTTAATGATGTGTGGCTATAGTTGGACGTTCTGAAATTATAAAATCAGGACAGTCCTGATTAGAGAATTATTATATATATATATAATTTCAAACTTGTGAATTCGTAAAGGGACAATATTCGAACTCACAATATTTATGACATGCGTGTAGAAGGTTTACCTCACCTGCAAACTCAATCAATTTTATTTTAGAGGTAATTACACCAACCACTCCTGATGTTTGTAAGATTGCGTGAGTTGCACAAGTCAGTTTGATTTCTACAACGGCTTTTTATGTTGAATTTAAAAGGCTGCAAGAATCTTGAGAGTTTTTGATGTAGCGGAAGCTATAACGAGAAAAACCTGCAAGAAACAATTAGAAACAACCTACTAATATTATGTTGATCCGCGCACGGATGCCAGAATACTAGGCTACTGATAACATTCAACTTCGCGCACGAAGGATTGTTAACAGGCTTCAAATACTTCAATCTTCGCAAAGAATGTTGTACATGGATATTGAGAAACAATCTCTGTATTTTTTATTAATCAAAAGCTGTCTTTCAAACTCTAATACAATATACTTAAATAGAATTGCAAAACTTGACTAACAAGAAAATCCTAAACAAAAGGAAAAGAATCCTAAATGGGTCCTAAAAATCAAAAGAGTCATAAAACAATAAAAACCTATCTAAAAAGGAAATTCGATTTGATTTAATAAAATCAAATCATAAAATAATTAATAACCTAATTACATATAAACTAAAAGGAAATAAAATAAACGTACGGAATCATGACAACAATTAAAAACCATAAAACTCGAAACAGCTGTCTTGGTGCGCTAGAAACTAAGGGCGCGTTTGGTATTGTTTTTAAAATGATGTTTTTGAGAACGATTTTTAAAAATGAAAAACGTGTTTTAAAAATGACGTTTTTAAAAACGTAATGCGTATGGTAGTATTTTTGAAAATAAGTTTTGAAAACGAAAAACAATAAAAGCTGTTTGGCATCATTTTAAAAAATAAGTAGAAAACTGAAAACGTGTTTGGATTAACTGTTTTTGAAAATAAACTGAAAAAAAACTACTAGTATTGAGTTGATCATGTGTGGATGAATATAATTTTTTTTTAAATTATATTAATTGATTCTAAAATAGATAAATAAAATATTAATGAACTATACATCTCTCTCGCTCTCTCATGTATGTTTATATATATATATAATGAAGAAAAATCATGAAACATTCTTTTATTGTAAATATTTTTTGAGATAGCTTATACTTATAAATATTCTATTTTAAAGTCATGGTAAGAGTAATAAAATAGTAATGAGATAATATTTGTTTTGCCATTCAAAATAAATAAATAAAACAATTAAGAAAACATGATAATCTTTATATAATTAAACAAGTGAAATTGACTGATGAACATAATATTATATAATACTAGAATACAATTCATTGCATATGTCTTGTATAATCATTCCATAATGTTGTTGCAATTGCATCCCTTGTACCATTCATTTGTGTAATATGTCCTGGAGAAAGATCGATATCAACTGTTGCCCTTTCTTCATTTTCTTCCTCTATTATCATGTCTTCTACTTGAAATTCTTCGAACATCCTATCAGAATGAGATGTTTGTCTAATATAATTATGCAATACACAACATGCAATAGGAATTAATCATTGTCTACTAATTCGATAATTTGACACGGTTTTCAGAATTGTAAATCTAGCCTTCAAAACACCGAAACATCGTTCAATCATGTTTCTTAATGATGAATGCCTATAATTAAACAACTCACTTGGCCCCCTTGGTGATCTATGAGGTGCACGATAGTCACGTAAATGATACCTCTCACATCTATAAGGAGCCAAGAATCCTGACATGTTTGTATACCCAGCATCAACAACATAATAAAATCCTGTAAGAAAACATATAAGTTATTTTTTTTATTAATTACAATACATTAATGAATTAAAAATATAATTGTAAACTACAAGCTAGTTATACCTTCATTAGGAAAAGGAAATTATTTTCCTCTCTCATTATTGCATCTAGGAACACTCTCGAATCATTTGCTGTCCCTTCCCAACCCGTGTATACAAATGTAAACATCATATCAAAAGAACAAGCACACATGACATTTTGAGTCACTTGAACCTTCCTACCACGAAATGATGTTTGTTTGTTTGCAGGTGCCCATGCAGCAACATGAGTTCCATCAATAGCCCCAATACAATTCTACATTAAATATATTTATTAATAAAAAAAATATAATTTATGTGATATCTATTGTAAATGCAATATATTTATTACTTACTTGAAAATATGGATAGTATTTTGGGTTCTCCCTTATCTCAGGTGGTGTCTCCCCTTGAGTCGATGGACGAATTATGTGAGGCGCCAATCCACATATAGCTTTCAAAACACGCTTAAATTGTCTGTGAACTGTTTCTGTACTATGCTGAAAACGTTCTGCAACAATACGTGAGGTGACACTATGTGCCACTATAAATAAAAACATTGCAACAGCCTCTTGTACAGAAACTTGTCCATAATTCTGTATCAATTGGTGATTTTCTAGAGTGGCACATAAAGAAATAAATACATGTTTGTCCATGCGCAATGAATTATATATCCTACTAGGATGCCCATTCAATAATTCTTGCAAATATTCAAACCCACTTAATCTAGAGTTATGGCATGGAGTTTTTTCTATATATGTGCTCCAATACTCATACATGTTAACTAGGTGTAGCATGTGTACCGCTAGATCTTCAATTGAATCATCTGAATCATTACCGGAATTTGTACCGGAATTTGTAGCCATTTACTAGTACCTACATCAATTAAATATAAGTAAAATTTAATAAAAAAAACACAAATAATAATAAAAATATAATAAGAACATCCAGAACATTTTTTTTCACAATAATCCAAAATAAAGATAACATGAAAAATTAACATACACAACACATGAAACCACAAAAAGTCATACAATACATCACCTAACAAACATCACAACAAACCTTAGAACAAAAAAAACAAAAAACAATATATATATATATATATATATATATAGCAAAGCAAATACATCTAAAACTAAAACATAATTAGAAAATAAAACAGAACATCTTTCTAAAGACGAGATAACCACATCCTTCTCCTCTCATCAGTCATACCAAGAACAACTTTTCTCCACTCAATATCCACCACCTTTTGAACAAATTTCATGTAGGTGTCATGATCAACCCCTATCTCCTCTATGATCTGTAAACACTCTGTTGTTGAATACTTCTCAGGAGTTGAACATGTTGACTCATATGACTTAGACTTTTGAAGTTCAAACTTTTGCGACATAATTGAACTACAGATTTCCATATAATTCTCCATTTTCTCCCAACGTTTGTTACCACGACTGCTATAGTATTGACCTCCGGATTGTCGAACCCTTTTGCCTTTGCTACCCCCACTTGGATGTTCTGATTCATCAATATCCTCAATATTATTAACATGCACTCCACTATTTATGAAATTTTCCTCCAATTCACGTTCTTCATCTGAGCTAGGAGGAATTTGGTTTGATGAAAAATGCATCTGACCTGTAGCAGTGGTGGTATTAAAAATCTCTCCAAGAATGTCATAGTGTTCTAATCCTTTCTTTCTATATGGCTTTGCACTTGGAACCCTCTAGAGAAAAAAAGAAGTCAAATTAATCTATGTCTTGATATAGTACTTTATTTTATAACAAATTGTGATAATAAAGATACTCACCTTAAGGTACTCATTCCAAACATCATCAGGAGCCGTCACGGTGTTTGAAATTGGGTCCCATCCAAAACCAGTATGATTAAGTAAATCTGAGAACTCACGATGCTTCCTTCGAAAGCGATTGAACTTTGCTTTCAGTTTTGGAATCGTATATCTTTTCCCAATTTCAGCAAGCACTTCATCATCAATAACACCCCAAACCTTCTTAGTAAAAGTCGATGTCTGCAAATCGCCTTTTTTCACATGTTCATGCATTATTCGAATAAAAACTGCCTCATTATTTGCGGTCCACATTTTGTCATCACCATCACCACCATGGAAGGCCATTTCCTTACCAAGAATAAAAGAAAAACTCCCAAGTGGGTCAACTTAATATCCATCACAAGATTAAAAACCACAACTACAAAAATTTAGGAAAACAAATACAACTATACAACATTATAAAAAAATAAAACTGGTAACATAAAACAATGAATCACAAACCAACTTAGTATTTTACCCATACAAAACGTAAAACTATCAACATGTAACTTTTAGAAGAAACAGGAAACAAAATTGATGGGTTTCTTTATCTATTTCTATAAATTTTTGCATTAATCTGCGATACCCGAATTGATCTCAGAATTATATGGCAGCAACATATATGATTAATTTCGTAAGTGCAATAGGGAAAATGAGTATCGGATAAATGTTCTCCTAACAAAAAACAAAGGAATTCATTAGATTCTTGGCATCATATAAAGTTCACAATTTTCACCTGCAATGTCCAAATTCCTTTAGGACCTTGAAAGTCAGGTATACCACAAGACGTTGATATACCCGCACCTGTGAACACCACTAGATGCTTACTCTGCACATACAAACCATTTAAAGAAGCAAATCAGCATAAATCGAAGATAAGTATCCATGTTACCAATAGCATGTGTTCTTACAGGTTCAAACCTTTTCAATTAACTTGGCAAGCTGTTCAATCTGCCATTGCAAAAAATGAAACCAACTTGAAGTTAGAATAATAAACAAGAAAATGAATACTTTTACCATCTCATTTCACAAAATATAATCACTGAAAACTTGAGAAGAGCACAATTGCACAAAAAAAGCAAACATTTGGAGAAAATTTTGAACAAGCAGTTACATTCAAGGGCATAACACACCAACAATCATTTCCCCCAATTCTTAGCTCCATCTAGAACAATGTGATCCACATTGCAGAGAAATTCAATCTCAAACAACCTATACGAAAAGCATGAATCAATCCATTTCCATTCTTCAATTGCAACGTATTTATGAGTTCAGTACATTTCTAGCATAATCATGCAGTAAACAATTGATCATCATATTCCCAATTAACCCACCACAATTACCACATATACAGAACAACCAAATCATAAAACCAGTACCAAGCCCACAAATTTCAGCTCCTAACACAAAAAAACCAAGCAAAAACTCACAACTACTGAACTCAAATGTCAATACCCAGCAACCAGATCTCATCAAACAACACATGATTAGAACAAAATAAAATCTTGCAAAGCAGACTCACACTATATCTAAGCAGTAGTCTAAAATGCATAAAATGCCCATCCCAAACCAAGAAAAAACGCAAAAACAGCAATAAAATCACAACACCAGAATATGTTTACCAAAATATATATAAATCTGCACATTAGCACCTCAAAGATTCCTAATTTACTTGTCAAACACCTTTGACAATGAAAAATAACCTAGAATCTTTTGTCAAAAAATCTAAATAAAAACAAAATTCATACCAAAATAAAACTAAATCTAAAATTCGTAGCAACTCCATAAATAAAATAACTAAACATACACAAAATTCATACCCAAATCATAAAAATAAATAAGAACTCAAAAAATAACAAAAGAAAAGTCAATTTACTAACCTGGAGAAATAGCAAGAGATGAGAGAATACTTGCTACAATCTCCCCAACCCATCTTCTTATAGAGATTGTTAGTAGACCCAACACAATTTCTGAAAGCAAATCCAGTCATAGTGATCACGGGATTGATTTTTGAGAGATTTTTTCAGATTTTTGCAGAGAATCTTCACTGTGTGAGTTGATTTTACAAAGACCTGCAAGTCTGATAGAGAATCTTCCTGTAGGATATTTGAATTGAGAAGGATGATGAACTGAGAAAGAGAGGTTTTTTTGTCTTCATATGGTCATTGTGTGAGTTGATTTTACGAAGACTGGAAGTAGAAATTGGAGAGAATCTCTCCTGTAGAAGATGTGAATCGAGGAGAAGGAAAAATTTCAGAGAATCTCTCATGTAGAGTGTTGAATTGAGAAGAAATGATGAACTGAGAAAGAGAGCTTTTTCTTTTGTCTTGTATCGATAAGACTGTTTTTAAAACAAAGGAAAACAATAAAAAAGTTGTTTTTTTTATTAACGTTATAATTGGAGAGAATCCGTTTTTTGTTTTGTAAAACGTATTTTGTAAAACAAGTTGCCAAACACTTTACAATCATTTTTTGTTTTTAAAAATGAAAAACAGTTTTTGAAAAGGGATCCAAACACCACCTAAACTTCCAGATTCGGATATTCTGCAGCCCTTTATAGAAGACGGAGTCTTCATAACATTTGTAGGGCTTGTCTTGGGCTTTCCGGAAACATATTATAATAGATGATCCGACCTCATATGCCCTCTATAGAGGTCCACGAAGTTCAGCCCGGATCATCTCGTCCAGCTCTCGTCCATCTTCGCGCAATAATCTAGATGGCCGAAATTGGATATTCTGCAGCCTATTATAGAAGACGAAGTCTTCATAACATTTGTAGGGCTTGTCTTGGGCTTTTCGGAAATATATTACAATGTTGATTTTGAGTTCGTTTGCCCTCTGAAAAGACCCCCGAAATTTTCCCTTCTGATAGGGGCTAATCCAAGTCATTGAGCTGGCCATTCCGAGCGGGCTGACCAAACCGTCCAGGCTGACCATTCTGATCGTTTCGACCATTCCGAGTGCTTGCCGTATCATCTTTGCTTGCTGCACCATTCTCTCCAGGTTGGAGAAAATTCGTCCTCGAATTTTGGAAAGGTAAACTGAACACACCAACCTATACGGCGTCGGATGCTTCTCGGTCTTGATTCCCAAATTTTCGTCAACTACCTGCTCATCCACATTAGTAATTGTTGCAAAGGCTGCACGTGGAGTGAAACACACAGGTCTCTCCACCATGGTTGTCCCTTGTTCTTCTGCTGTGTCGCCTCTTCCTATTTCTGTTGTGTTGCCTCTTCCCAAAACCACCTCATTGTCAAATTTTGGTGCGGAATAACACTTCTCTTCAACTATCTTTGGTTTGACATCATCAATAATGGTGATGACAGCAGGTCGGACCATTAACAATGGACCAACATCGCCTTCCACCCAATCTTTGTTGGCCATCTCCTCTCCATCAAGTTGCAGTTCGTCCCCTGTTTCAGCTTGGTCTTCTTCTTCAAACTGCTGCCTTTCTGCACAGAGACGCTGCTGCATCAACAAAGCACCAGTGTCAATGTCCACAAGGTCCTCTTCCATGGTCTCTACTTCGTCAAACTAAGGTTCTTCACCAACTTCCACATCTTCTTCTTGGACTTCCTCCACTTCATCAAATATGGGTTCAGCTCCAATGTTTGCTTCTCCCTCCTCTTCATCAAATTGCACCTCTTCTCCAATCTCTGCGTCTCCTTCTCCACTGTCATCCATCTCATTGAAAAAGATTGGATTTTTTCCCATCTTTCGACACTCCGTATGACGGTGTCCTACTTCTCCACAACTGAAACACCGCATCCCTCCTGCCACTATTCTCGGCTGGAACTGATTGGTGGTTGGACGTGGAGCTCCTCCCCTACGTGTGACAGTCTTCTCCACTTGCAAGACTCTTCGATGGGCTTCAAATACAGTACCTGGGTCAAAGAGTTTCACCACATCAACGATTTGTGAACGATGGCCACCGCAATACCTTAATTTCTGGAAATTGAGGGGCAAAAATTGAGCACGCAATTTCTGGGTCATCTTCTCCCAATCTGTGATTTTTTATTTTCCCATTCGAGTCCGTGAGAGCTTCAGTTGCTGCCACCATGCGACTGCCCGTCCTCAAAGCCGAGTTGCCACCAAGGCTACCCTTGCATTCGTCGGCACCTTTTTAAACTCCAAGATCTCCTCCACATCTCTTAGCCAATCAAGGAATTCTTCAGGTGAAAGGTCTCCATGAAATTTCGGAATCTCTGTCTGCATACCCAACTTCCACCGCTGGCTATCTTCACGTGCTCGAGCTCTTCGACGTGGCCGTGGAGCCAAGTCTTCATCACTTCCTTCCTTGTCTCCATCCAAACTTGAGTCTAGGGGACGGAAGGTTTTTTGGTTGGCCATTAACATAGCAATTTGCTCAGTTAATCGCGAAACCTGTTGCCCCAATCGTGCCATGCGGTCACATTCGATGGCTTCTTCTACGGGAACCTGGTTTGGTGGACGTCTTCTCGGCGGCATGTTGATGTCGTCCCGAACGAACACGGCTCTGATACCAAACTGATGTAGCGGAAGCTATAACGAGAAAAACCTACAAGAAACAATTAGAAACAACCTACTAATATTCTGTTGATCCGCGCGCGGATGCCAGAATACTAGGCTATTGATAACATTCAACTTCGCGCACGAAGGATTGTTAACAGGCTTCAAATATTTCAATCTTCGCAAAGAATGTTGTACATGGATATTGAGAAACAATCTCTGTATTTTTTATTAATCAAAAGCTGTCTTTCAAACCCTAATACAATATACTTAAATAGAATTGTAAAACTTGACTAACAAGAAAATCCTAAACAAAAGGAAAAGAATCCTAAATGGAAAAGAAATCAAATCTCCTAAAAATCAAAAGAGTCATAAAACAATAAAAACCTATCTAAAAAGGAAATTGGATTTGATTTAATAAAATCAAATCATAAAATAATTAATAACCTAATTACATATAAACTAAAAGGAAATAAAATAAACGTACGGAATCATGACAACAATTAAAAACCATAAAACTCGAAACAGCTGTCTTGGTGCGCCAGAAACTAAACTGCCAGATTCGGATATTCTGCAGCCCTTTATAGAAGACGGAGTCTTCATAACATTTGTAGGGCTTGTCTTGGGCTTTCCGGAAACATATTATAATAGATGATCCGACCTCATATGCCCTCTGTATAGGTCCACGAAGTTCAGCCCGGATCATCTCGTCTAGCTCTCGTCCATCTTCGCGCAATAATCTAGATGGCCGAAATTGGATATTCTGCAGCCCGTTATAGAAGACAGAGTCTTCATAACATTTGTAGGGCTCGTCTTGGGCTTTTCAGAAATATATTACAATGTTGATTTTGAGTTCGTTTGCCCTCTGAAAAGACCCCCGAAATTTGCCCTTCTGATAGGGGTTGATCCAAGTCATTGAGCTGACCATTCCGAGCTGGCTGACCAAACCGTCCAGGCTGACCATTCTGATCGTTTCGACCATTCCGAGTGCTTGCCGTATCATCTTTGCTTGCTGCACCAGTTTTCCAAGCAACATTGGGGGTTTGAAATGTTTGAAGACTCTGAATCTCGAAGACTGTCTAAAACTAGACAAACTTCCTCAAAACTTGGAGCTACTTGAATGTTTGGAGGAGCTAAATGCCGGTGGGACTTCAATAAGACAAGTACCATCCTCCATTGTAAAGTTGACCAAACTTCAACAACTGTCTTTCCGTGACTGTAGAGATCAACCATCCCAAACCTTGATGTCTTTTCTCTGGTCATATATGTTCCCTCAATCAAGAAATGAAAGTTCCATGTGTTTACGGTTGCCTTCTCTCGCAGGTCTTCACTCTCTGAAAAGTTTGGTTCTTAGTGGCTGCAATTTATCGGAAAGAACACTTCCCAATGATCTTGACTCTTTAGCCTCGTTAGAAAAATTAGATTTAAGCAGAAACAATTTTGTTAACCTACCAGAAAGCATCAGTCGGCTACCTAAACTTGAAATTCTTTGCTTAGGGGAATGCGAGAGACTTCGGTCATTACCAGAGCTTCCAGGACAAATATTTTTTGTAGGGACAGAACATTGTATTTCGTTAGAAGCAATATCATGGAGTAAACTAAAGAAACTATGCACTTCAAGAAACATTGTACTACTGCACCTTTTCGATTGCTTCAAACTGGTAGAGAATCAAGACAGGGAAAATAGCTTGGCTGTAATGTTGCTGAAACTCCATCTTCGGGTATGTATATACACAATTTTTTACCAATTTTTTCCCAATTTTTTCTGATTAGTAATTGCAACTACGTACTATTTTTATTATTATTATTAACTGATTACATATTTAAGACTAAAAAGTCAATAAAGGTAATTAATTGCAGGAAAAAAAAAATTAGTGGGCAAAGGATTAATTAATAGAATTTTGTAAGCGATGGAGGCTTTTGGTCTTATAGGAAAATTTTCAAATTTTAAGAATTATGGTCGTTAAGCTGCAATCATGAAAAAAAAAAAAAAAAAAAAAAAAAAAAACTATATAGTTATATATATTTTTTTTGTAGTCTTATGATATGAATACCATTTGGATCTTGGTTCTTTCTATTTACAGAAGATAATTTATTTTCAATTTTTTATACGCTAATAAAATTGATTATTAGTTACCTGATCCTATTACATTACAGGAACTCTCCTTCGAATCTGTTGGATTTCATATTTGTCTTCCAGGAAGTGAAATTCCAGCGGCATTTAAGCATTGGAGTACTGAAGGGCCAATAATAAAATTTGGACCATCTCCCAATTGGTATACTGACGAATTCATGGGAATTGCTATATGTGCCGTAGTTCCAGAGGTCAGCAGCGAATTTTATGAAATTTACTGTCCCATTTTTTGTGTTGTCTCTATAGGATCAAGAGAGATGAGCTATAGTATCGACATTCCTAGTCGTGTCCACTCTGATCACCTTTGGCTGGGGTATTTGTCAATTGAGGAGATGATAGAAACACAATATTCAGATCCAAATGATCATTTGAGATGCATTCACGTTCAAGTGATATTGCTTACGGACTATCTGAACAATGACGCTCAGATTGCAGACCCTGCAAGTTTAGTAGACTTGGATGCAAAAAGATGTGGGATTCGTATGGTTTATGAATCAGAGTTGGAAAACTTCGAGGAATTTCCTGCAGGTTCTAATATATTCCAGCACAACCACGGTGATGTTTGTGACGCACCCGATCCCGCCATGAACTGTATGCCTAATAATAAAATCTGTGAAAGTATACCATTATTGCCACACACGCAAAAATTGATGAACCACACTTTTTATTAAAATTTTACATCATAAAAATATACATAAACAAAATTACCAACAGAGAAAACATAAGTAAATAGCTTATAGCTTATTTTAAAAGTTAAAATCAGTTTATTTTATAATTTTGACATAAAACTTTCCAAAGTTATTAATTGATAATATTACAAGTTTTGATAATGATTTTGAGAAGTAAGTGAGGAGCTACTTTTTAAAAGTGATTATGGAATAATCTATTTCAGCATTTAATGAATCTTTTAAAATATTATTATCATCCTTATGAAATCAAATTAAATTTATTTATATATCTTATTTTATCACAAAATTAAATATTCTACTTAAATATTGATTTGATTTATAAAATATTTTTATTGTTCTTATGGAAAAAAATTTCTAATTTAAATATTATGCTTAAATATTGATTTAATATATATAATTAATGAAAAAAACGAAGTAGGATTCTAAAATCATGTATATTTCATTGTAACTAATTTCAACACTTTTACAATAAAATTATCAAACATAGTATACGCTTTTGAGCTATAAATATAGTTTAAAAAATACAATTAACCAAACATTTACTGCTTAACTTCATAGTTTATTATTCCTTCAGTACAACTAACAGTGATTATTATAAAAGTTAGATCAATACCAAACTGACGCTAAATAAAATAAAATTCATTTTCTAACTATTGTACGGTACAAATAGTTTGAATTACCGGTGAGATTTTTTACCAAGAAGTATTCTTTTGCTTTCATTTGTAAACTTCGATAATCTAGAAAGTTCACACAACAAAGCTGGGTTCAAAAATTAAATGTCATTATTTGGGGCGGTTTTTTGGTAACTGTCACCACTTTACTAATCTAAGTTTAAAAGGTACCTATTTGGGTGACCAGACAAAAATACACTTTATTTGTCTGTTTGTGCATTTTTCAAACGGGAGAGAAAAAGTCACAGGTGAGAAAAAACGACGGTACAACAGCCCTAAAGTTGACGGTGAACCACCGGCGACGGCGCTACAGTAATCACAACAGAAATGGCATCGACGAGAAGTCACCAGCGATCTCAAAAGACATGGGTAAGTTCTTCTTTCCGACGCGTTTTTCAAGTTGATAATCTCATGTGTTTTGATGTTTGATGCCATACTCATCATGTAGATTAGGTTGGATTTGTATTGTTGTTGATTATGTTTGTATGATGAGGTTATGTTAGGGTTTTAGTTTCAGAAAAAAGTTGTTTTGAGGACGATGAATTTCTGGGTTTCCGTGAATTTTTGAACTGTAGCCGTGACTTTTGTATAGTGTCCCGTGACTTTTGTATAGTTTCCCGTGACTTTTGACTTTTGATAAGTGTCCCGTGATAGCAGTATAGTGTCCCGTGACTTTTGATAAGTGTCTCATGACTTTTGTATAGTGTCCCGTGACTTTTGATAAGTTTCCCGTGACTTTTGTATAGTGTCCCGTGACTTTTGATACACTTCCCATGACTTTTAATTCAGTGGTTCAGTCTTGTTGTTAGAGCCTTTTCATGAACTTATATGTTTTTTTTCTGTGAATATGCAGATGAGGAATGGCCCAAAGGATTTTTTGAAAACCCCAGAGGCAGATTGGTTCAAGGCAAAAATTACTCGCCATGACCATTTTGATGACCTGAAATATATTGACAACACTCTTAACAGTGTACCTGAAGATCTGAAGACCGATGTCGGTATACTGAGTCGTGTTTTGGTCATTTCCTTCAGATGCATCGTGAGAATCATTTTTTGGGTGGGATTGTCCATCGGTTACTTTTGCGCAAGTTGCATCATGATGGGCCGGAAGATGAGATGAGATTTTTGTTAGGTAAGCATACTGTTTGGTTCTCGAAGGTTGAGTTCTGTCTAATCTCCGGTTTGAAGTTTGGAGTCAATCCCGACACGACGAGGTATAATATGGTAGAGAATGGCATACACGAGCAGTACTTTCGGGGTCAAGAAGTCGAGATTGAAAAGTTGAGAGCGGTGCTGCGGATTGGTATTTTTCAAGAGCAGTACGATGCGATGAAGCTTGCCTTATTGTTTATGCTGAACCGGATACTGATGGGGTTCGACGAGAGAGATAGAGTTCCAGAGTGGCAGTTTCGCCTAGTTGAGGACCTGGACGCTTTTGATGCGTTCCCGTGGGGCGCACACGTGTATAGGCGGTCTATTTATGGTTTCAAGCGGGCGTTAGATGGTCCACGACGGCGGTTGGCAGAAAAACAACAAGAAGAGGGCGAGGACCTTGACATACAGAACCTCGAGTTGACGTACAACATATACGGTCTACCGCATGCACTGTTGGTGAGAATTTTAAATTTGAATCCGTACTGTAATTCTAGTTTATTTTATATGACTGTTGTATTTACTTCTTATCGTACTTTTCTATTGCGTAGATATTTGCCTTTGAGGTTATCCCCGAGCTTAGCAATACTAAATGTGGGATTCGTCGGGTAATCGAGCTAACCGCCCCCCCCCCCCCCCCCCCCCCCCCCCCCCCCCCCCCCCCCCCTCATGTATTCTGAAATGGGAATTTAGTCAGCGACCTTGGGCGAAAAAGCTGGATGGTGTTTTTATAAAAAGGGTAAGTGTTGATGCTGTTAATGTTCATAGTTATTAGTAAATATACAATGATAACTATTTAACTTCGATTTCAGATGTATGCATGGCTTGAATTGGTGCCGACGGCTGGGGAGAGGGCTCAACGGTACTTCGAAGGCATAGACCTAGGAGGCAGTCTGTATGATGCCGATGCCCCTGATATACCTAGTCACCTCCCAGTTCCAGAACGATATAGGAGTGCAGGACCCAATGATATGGAGGGTCTGTTTTCTGGACCCAATGATATTGAGGCTATGTTTTCCGGACGCGATGATATGGACGCTTCGTATTCTGGACATACTAATATGGAGGGTTCAGAACTTGAGGGTGGCAATAGGCGTAGGCAGGTACGATTCACGTTTCCCAGACAGCCTAGACCTGGAGGTGATGCAGACCTAGAGGCTCACAGTGAGAGTCCCCGGAGGCGTAGCCCGGTACCTGATAACTCTTATTTCTACACGTTGTGTAGGCCCTTACTTTTATCTTTTATGCTTATTTTCTGGGTAAAACCAGGTATTTAACGTTTTAAATAAGTGTTTCAGGTAATTTTTCATCACAGGGGCTAAAGTGCAAAAATGGAGAAATAATGGGGCAAAAGTGCAATTTTTGAAACTTAGATTCGGCGCCCCATTTTTGCTATTAGGGGCAGCATAAAAGGCCTCAGAAAGGGACCAGAAGACCCCAATTTTGTGATTCGGCGGCCTAGGGCGCAGAATAGGGCGCAAAATCAAGGCGGAAATTTTGACGAAAGTTTCCTACAGAACACTCAATTTGCGGGGGCCATATCTCTCTCTTCCAATCGAACTGGATTTTGTGCTATCTATAGTTGGAAATCCCCAGAAGTCTTCTTTCCAATGATTCTTCAAGAATGCGATTCTGATGTTTGTGGAGAAAGTTATGCCCGTTTCCGTAACGGTGCGCGCTGCTAGAAAGTCACCCGCGAAGCCCTCCAAATCAGCCACTTATGCAAGGGCATTCTCGTCCTTTCACCATTATTTCTACCCTAGCCTTCTCCCCACTATATATATCCCCTTTTCTCATTAGTTTTTGACAAAATCCACACACTCCCTTTCTCTCTCCTCCGCCCAACTCTCTCTCTCTCTCTCTCTTCCATTTTCTTCATCTTCTTCACCTTCTCCACCAAATAAAGAGAGGATCCAAGCTCCCATGGAGGTTCTTCCTCCATGGGAGCTCACCACACACCTCCACCACTATTTTACACTTCCTCCATCCATTTTAGGGCAGATTTCAAGGAAATAGGAGTGGTTTTCGGACCAAATCCGAGCTAGGAAAGCTATGAGCTGCTTTAAAGGGTTTGTCTTCAAAGGTCGTCTCCTTTTTACTCATTTCTTTGTATTTCTTGCTTCTTTAATGTGTAACCCCGATTTGGGGAATATTGTAAACCTACACTTGTGTAATATATGTTTGTGCTTAAATTCGGTTGGGTTTTGTTTCACTCTTTGTTAATTTCATGAATTTAGCTTTAATTGCAATATCCATGTGTGTAGAGGTTCGAAATTGATATGTGTCCATGATTGGGATTAGGAGTAGAGTAATTTAATGTAGGAGTAGTGTAATTTAACTTCCCATGATTGTTGATTGATTGATGGAAGACCAAAATGCCATATTTAGAGTAATTGGAGTGTTAGAGATTTAGCTCCAAAGAGTGGAAAAGGTTTCAGTTCAGGCATTTAGTTGCTAAATTGGCCTGGGTTCCATATTCTTGTACTTAATGGGTCTTGTTATCAAGGCACAATTGCTCATCCTTGGCCGGATTGGGTAATAAATTGATTTAGGGAAAATTCCCAAATTAAGAGAATGAACCCTTAACCTATATTGAATGGTCTTAATGAATAACAACCAACTTATTTGCACATTGTTGTTTGGTAAACTTGTTTCCCATGTCTAGCCATCCTAGGGAGATTGATAAAACCGAATCCGTATCTAAAGTAAAGACAAACTGAATTTCTCTTGTGCTCGTGTAGTTATATGGGTATTTCATTGCTTAATGCTTTCACTCGGTTGGCCACCTTGTGGATGAAATTTAGGCCGTATGTTATATATCGCGTGGTTCACATTAACATGCTTAGCGTGATATCCTCTACATTTGACCAGTAAGTAAAGAGATCACTAGGCTGGCGTGTAGAGCTCGTGTGTGTGTCCCATAGTCCTTAATGAATCCAAGCATTTATGCATGGATGTAATCTCTAAAACATCGAGAGAGATTAGAGATTAATTAAGGGGACACGAGCATATAACATACGTGTTATATGGGTATCTCGTATTCTTAATGCTTTCACTTGGTTGCCATCCCGTATTTGGTTAGCCATTGTGAATAAATTATTGGCTGTAGTATGGCCCATGCGGTTGCGCATTACATTCCCAACGAAATAACCACTGTATATGACCAGACAGTGAGAGATACACTAGGCTGGCATACAGGGCTCTTGTGTGTGTGCCACGGCACTTAATGAATCCATGCACTGTGTGGATGTGATTTCTAAGACTCGAGAGATATTAGAGATCAATTAAGGGGACACGAGCCTATGATATACTTGCATATTGAGGGACTAAGTGAGTCTAGCACTTTATTAGGAGGATTGTTACGGTTGAGTCATTTCCCTAGTGTAACCACATTTCATGCATCTCTCCATTCCATCTTATCCATGTATATATTATGTTAGTTAGTTTATTTATTTATATTATTATTTACTTTTCCGCAACCGCAACACACGAGTTCTCTCGGCGTGTTGTAATAATAGTTAGAACCGGTGACGGTCGGCGGATCCCACCTCCTTGCGAAACGATACCCTCACTTGCCGCTGTGCTAGTCCTTGTGACTCGCACGCTAGCGAGGTCGAACTTAAATGTTCATCTTTTGACCGACATCGCAACGACGTGTCGTCAGTACCATCCATATTGCCTACACAGCCTCAACCTGGAGGTGATTCACGTGGAGGTGAACCAGAGGTACTAAAAAAATTAAAACCGCATTATTTAATTTCAATTGACTAAACGGTTTTAGTTCTAATAGAGTTCGAAATCCTTTCAGGGCTGGGACCGTAAAATCGCTGAAGTGATGGGTGCAGTTTGATCTTTACGGGATGATGTGATGGCTGCTATCAGAAAGAGTGATGAGACGTGAGATACGCAGCATCGGGAGTTGCTGGATATGATCCGAGCGCTACAGGGTCCGACGCTGCAGTCCCGTATGGATGGTCCACCATTGGATGACCCACCATTCGATGACCATCACAGAGACTTTAGTCCCGCAGGTAAGACAAGTACTGGTCAGGATAGGACAGAGCCAGGGAGCAGACATGGGCAGCCCCCAACTACAAAGGGTCAGTCTATGGACACAGTATCCGATCAGCGGGGTCAAGGTGCGACAGAACGAGAGTTGGTACCCGGTGATACAGAGATAGCAGTATTTGCACAGGTACCTCCTCCGGTTTTACCTGACAGCACTACCGGTGGATCAGAGCTACTGGGCCAGAGTTCATCCTTACAGAGCACCCCACCTCCGGTCATCGACCCCAGTGAAGTGCGACCCCTGAAATGATCGCGGCGCAGCCCCCCCATTCCTCAGAGCGATACACGGAGGGAGACTTCCTCCAGATAGCGCACCCCCTCCTCAGAGCGATACACGGAGGGAGACTTCCTCCAGACAGCACAACCCTCCTCGGAGCGATACACGGAGGGAGAGTGTATCCTCACACCGCAGCCATCCTCAGAGTGATACACGGAGGGTGAGTTCATCCAGACAGCGCACCCCTCCTCATACGGATATACGGAGGGAGAGTCCCTCCTCATACCGCACCCCCTTAGTGGATCCCAGTGGTCAGTACCGTACTCCACCTATGGTACCGCGTGTTCGCAAGCCAGGTTGGATGCTGATGTCCCCATACACAAACCCCTGTCGGCCGAAGAAGCCAAGGACAAGGCCACCGACATCGGCGACATTGGCGCATGTATTTAATCCCCATGATTTGTTAGATCCCTACTACATTACAGCGTACAAAGCCTACAAGAGGAACACGACGGGGGAAACGTAAGTATACGTGTTCATTTTGTAATATTTTATTACTATTACTTGGTTCTCTAACTTGTTCAACAATTATGCAGACGTGATGTGGATCTACCTTTACATGTTAGCGTAACTTGGTTCCAACGGTTGCAGACCAACTTCATGGAGTTGGAGGAATTGGTATGTTAATTAGTTTAATTCTGTGTATAAGTTTGTATGAGTAATGGTTGATTCCTAATAATATATTATGTTTACATTGTCAGCACATCGACGCGTACTTGAATATTCTACGGAAGCGTCAGCGAGCATACCCCGACGTGTACACTCAGAGGGTCAACCTACTGGATTCACAGTTCTATGTAAGTGTCTGTATTGAAAGGTTTTCATTTGCACATTGATGTGTTACTTAATGAAAGGTTTTCATTTGTGCATTGATGTGTTTCCATGTACAGTCATACTTAGAGATTCAGTGGCAGCAAATTTTCGGTCCTGGGGTTAAGGGCAAACCCGCAGCTGGCTGGAAGTTGCTGCAACACAGGTGGCCCAATGACGACCTGAATATGGTCCGAGGAATTCTCTCGACCGGAACCCGGCCATGGCACGAGGTTGATTATGTAAGGGTTCCAATTATTTTTGTTTACAAAATGTAATATATTATGTTTTAATTTCCGACAAATAAGACTATGTTAAAACACGTACAGGTTCTGATTCCTTGCAACCTTAGACGGGTGTATTGGGTACTGGCCAGCATCAGTCTTAAGGACCGAAAGATCTTCCTGTTAGACTCGTTCAGATAGCAGGTTCCATGGGAGTACAGGCTGAAGCAGGTCGCGTGCTTACGTTGGTTTATTCCGTCCATGTTGCATCAGGTCCGGTTTCACGATAGCAGAATGAAGGATGATGAGATGTACAAATTGTCGAAGAGTCCCTTTCGGATGAGCATCCTGGACGGAAGACATGGGGCGCCCCAACAGCAGCAGGGGTATGACTGTTTTAAGAGTTTATTCTATCCCATTAGGTTTTAATAAAAATCCAGTCTAATGGTTATTCAATTGGTGATTTGCAGCGGTAACTGTGGTGCCCATACTTTGAGATTGGTAGAGTACTTGCTGGCAAATAGGAAGGAGTTTGACTGGAAGGAAGAGGATATGGGCACCATCAGGGAGAATATGGCTATGGAGAATTTCTGCAACTCGCTACACAACAGTGCTGTGTAGCTGATGTATATATGGGTTGTGATGTGTTATACAGTTGATGTACATAACATATGTATTTTTTGTTTCAATTATTCAATTAAATTTATTCAATTCCATCACGCACGATTTTGCCTATTTAAGTGAATAAGTCATTTAACTCCAACACGATTTAAACAACACGATTAATTTTAACAACACGATTAATTTTAAGAACTAAATACAAATCAATTTCGGAACACAAAATTAATCAGAATAGTTCAACATAAAAGCATTATAGTGTAGGTAAGACTGCAAATTGCAAGAAACTACACCATGTGGTTTTCATTTCTAAAATATTGACATATAGCAAAGCATACACAAAGTGGTATGGTGACTTATGGAAATAAACAAACTACAGCAGCTAAAATCCAAAACATATGTCTAAAACATAAGCCCTAAGATGATTGTATCGTTCATACTTTCGCCCTCTCTAGCTGAAACTCGTTGCACTCAGATAAACATCACTAACTCTGGCCTACTGTATATGTTATTATGCTCGTCGTCTAGTGTCGGATAAGCAGCCACGAGAGCATCTTGAGCGCCAATATATAGGGAGTTGTAAATCTTCCAGTACACTTCTCTAACCTTCCAAGCAGGATGGAAAAGCCCCTATAGACAGTACTTTAGCACAACAGCAACACCCAATGCAACTCTCATCCCTTCAAACGCTTCCATGATAGCATTTATGATGTGGGGTGAAGTCTCCTCTTATAAGGCTCCATTCATTCCACGGTAGAGTCCTTCTGAGGGCACATTTGTTTGTTGTGTCCAGTTGAATGACAGATGCTGCACCTGCGACGGTACTCGTCAGGAATAATTGTACTAGGACCTTCATTAACCATAGGCGGGTTGGAACACCTTCTGCTGTTATGTCCTGGTTGTCCACATCTTCTACACGACTGTGTGGTTGTCTTCTCCGAAGACGAGACATGTCGACCCTCCATCGGGCGACCGGATTGTCTCTTCGTCTTTGGATTTAAAACCACCCGCGCTGCGATGTCAGAAGGCACTACCCATGAAGAAGGATAACCAACAGGCATAATAGGAACCGAGTATGCATCAATAAGTGTCTCCCTCTTATAGTAGTCCGCACATAGAGATTTGAAATCCACGTTCCGCTCCCTGCAACAATGAAAACAGTTAGATTCACGTTTGGGTAATATAAAGCATTAACTGGACAGAGTCGCCATGTACCTTGCCGCTGTGAGTGCGTGTGAACACGGTAAAAAATCCATTTTGAATTTGTTTCATGTGCATGTCTTCCGGGCTAAGTCAACCGTCCACTGTTTTCCCTTATGTCTGACGGAGAATATGTTCCAGTCAACTGGATTTACGATTATATAACCGTATTTCTCGACACGTTTGAGGATCACAAGATATGCTGCGTCGGTCAATCGATGCCGCATAGACTGTGCATTTGCATATCGATCGTGGAACTACTTTTGTAGCATATTCCGAATGAACTCTACCAGTGTCATCAGTGGCAGTTGCCGTGCGAATTTTAGGCATGAGTTTATGCACTCTGCAACATTTATGGTCATCAACATGTACCTTCTTTGGGGACAGTGAATGCGGGACCACTTGTGTGGACCGGCATCAATGACATAATCGTATGCACCATTGTGCAGCTTACATAACTCCTCCATGTGGCAATCATACTGGATTTGACAATACGACCTAGCAGCGTTATCCATTATGTCGGTAACATCCTTTCTGTGGAATCGCTTCTTCATATTTTCACCAAAATACCAGCAACATATGATATGGGTTGCATAAGGGAACACTTTAGAAATCCCTGCTTCAATGCTTGCATGACGATCGGAAATGAAAACCAGATCATCTATATGACCAAGGGCACCTCTCAAGCATTCCAAAAACCACTCCCATGAAAGGTTGTTTTTTGAGTCACCGTACCCAAAAGCAATTGGATACACCTATTCGTTTCCATCTTGTACAGTTGCCACAAACATTGTACCACCGAATCTTCCCTTCAAATGGGTACCGTCAACTGCAATCATAGGACGCATACACCTCTGAAAACCTCTAATTGAGGACCCTAACGATATGAAAAAGTAGAGGAATTTACCATCGTTTGTGCACTGTAAGTCTGTGATTGTGCCAGGATTTTGCTGTTCTAGCACGTATGCAAAAGATGGCAACATTTGGAAACTTTCTTCATGCGTTCCATAGGTCAATGACAATGCGTAATGCAGGGCATCATGTGCCTTACTGTACATGATTTGGATGTGTTGACGATGATTTTTCGTGGTCACCCAGTCAACGATCTGATTTCAATTGTACTACTTTGTGAATGAAGACAATTGAAAGTAAGAAAGAATAATAAACGTAATTACGTAGTAAAACTCCGATGACCGGAGAAACATCCACGGGTTGTTGCCTAAGCAACGAAGTAAAATCCACTATGAAAAGCTGTTACAAAATATTGTGTTCCGATCACCCTGTCTAATTCTTGCCTACCTCTTCTCTTGTGTGTTACAGGGTATTTATACATAATGCTACTAGGGTTTGTGGATGCCGCTAGGGTTTGGTGTCGTGGTGCCCAAGTTTTGGGCGGTTGTTCAGTCCTAAGCGGATTCTGCTTCCTTTTTTAGTGCAACATGTTTCCCGGTTCGAAAGAATCTGAGTTTGGATAGGATTCTTTCTCCTCTATTTGCGGAAAACCTGTTTGCTTCCTTGTTATACTCTGGGCAGCCACACCGTTGTTTATTGTGGGGATGCTGGTTACTGATTCTGCTCATGTTCGGAACGTGAATGCTGGCGACTATCTTTTTCATCGAATCCCGAACATGACTGAGCAGGCTTTTCTGCCCGAGCCGATTGTCTTCGTTTGTGGTTGGGTTGCTTTAGTTTTAGCCGAGTAAGTTACTTTAAGGACTTTCTGCTACTTTTAGTTGACTTCTCTTGACTCCTGCTTACGTGGCTTCTTGTGGTGATGACGTGTCCTTTATGACGATTTTTACCTATAACAATACCCCCTTAAATATTTGAGCCGAATGCACCAGGTTCGGTTTACTCGGGAAAAAATATTTAACTTTCGTTTGCCTCTTTTTCTCATAACTTGTTTTCGTTTGTCGTCTTCTGTATTAATGTTGGGTTTCAATATCATCGTTTGATTCGAAACATTAATGACGTGTCTTAATTATGTCCACATTTGTTTGATTTGCCCCTCTATTCAGAAATCTCTCGATTGTGCCATACTGATTTTCTGACAGCTCAAGGCTTTCTTCGATTGCCACCTGTCTCTTTTTGCTTGGTAGTGGTATATGGCATTTATGGGACACGACCCTTCTGTTTTTTCGCGTACAGCCCATGTCACTACCCCCGTCTCTCCACTTTCCCGCTTCTCTACCTACCCTTTCTAGGGTTTCGATTTTTCAAAACTGATACCTGGCCTATATAAACATTGCGTTGGAGAGGAGATTTTCACCTATTTTTATTCTGTCATTTTCTTCTATTTTCGAGAGAAATGTCTGCCTGAATTCGTTGTATTTCTGACGAAATTCCTAAGAAACTACAATTTGTTCTTCAACCCGCTTTGAGTTTAGGCATTTTCTTGGTCTTGCTTTGTTGAGATTCTGCCTCAAAACCCCTGGACCCTTACTTGAAGCTCCTTCCTCTGCAATTGGTGTATCTCCGACCTTCTGATATATCAAGGTTAGTTCTCATGGATCCTACAGTTAGGCACCGTCTTTTTACTGTTGGTATGATAGCTATTGAACGAAACGATGCTCTCACTACCACGATTGTTCACAGGTTACTGGGAGATCCTCTTTTCGATCAGCCTCACTTTTTAGACGCCGACATTTCTGGGCTTTTCCGCGAAGGCCCTGCTACTTCTGAAGTTCCACCTGCTTCTAAAATCCCTTTCGCTTCTTCTAGTTCTTCAAGACCCTAGTCTTATCAACCCGAAGCTCAATCAAATTCTTCTGTTTCTGTTTGTGGTGACGCTCGGCCGTGGAAACGAATGGGGAAGAGGAAAAGTCGAACCAAAATCTACAAGGATTCTTACTCTCGGGAAAGCCGAATCCGGACCCAGAGAGTCGTCGAGAATGACATTGAAGAAGAGCACAGGGGAGCTCGCATTATTTTCTCTCCCGAGCGGGTGTGCGCTTATGACATCAAGCCAAATGTGGTCGGTCCTAAGGAGATTAACAAATACAAGGGACGGTTTGATTTGGACGACAGCGTCATCTCACTAAGTCCCTCTGACGGCCGAGCCGTATGGAACCCCCCACCTGGCCAAGTGGCAATCTATGGGGCAATGCTCACTTGTGGTGTTACTCTTCCACTTCAGCCTTTCATCACCTGGTTTTTAGCTGAGGCTCAGCTTGCTCCGGCACAGCTGACTCCAAACAGCTATCGGATTTTGATGTGCATGTGGCACATGTGGCACAGAATGAAACGGCCACCTCCCACCCCTCGCGAAATTAGGCACTTTTATTCATTGAGGCCTCAGGGGAAATCCGGGGTTTATTTCCTTCTTTCGACTCAGCCCGAGAACTGGATACCAAAAAAAGTGGTGGTCAAGGGTGAAGTCGAGCCGGCTGTGGATGAGAATGTAGGGAAAAATCGTAGTACACGCAGCGGAAGCGAGACTAAAAAGAGATTTAGTATGTTTTAAAATTTTTCCTTTGATGAACTTTAACTCTTTAAATTAATTACACATACATATAAAGTAACAAAAAGTAGAATACCTTTTGTCGCGTGATCCGATTGACTTACGTCGATGGTAATCCGCAAGATCTTCAATCCTAGCACGAACGTGAATCACCTAGGAGTGTGGTCTCCCTTTTCTTTGAATTGCGTACCTGAGAATGGATAAACAAACTTTCTTTTTCTTTTTGTTAGTCACAAAACAACCAAAAGACTACAAAGATTATTCCGGTCACTTTTGAGTTCTCAATCTAATGATCGAAACTTGCGTGAGCCTAATTCGATGTTGTACACACAAGCTTATTGATGAACAAGCAATTAGTGTACTATCAAAAGAATAATCTCTTCTCTTTTTTTTGTCTTGGCAGAATAATCAAACACTTTTCTATGAGTATGAGAAGAAGAAGAAATTGATCCAGTAAACTCTTTTTTTTTTTTTGGTTGGCCGAACCCTATATGATTGCTTATATAGGGTGGCCGAATTTCACTTCTTTTTTCCTTTAGGGTTGCCGAAATCTACTAGTGATTCTATTAGGGTTGGCCGAAATTCCTCTACAAAAATGGATTTGTGCTTTACCCTAATTTCCATCAACTTTAGACTCCTAACCCTAATTCAACTCACAAGTGTTTTTATTCTTTTTATTGACTTAATAAAAGACTTTCATATTTGATTAAATAAATAAAACTTATTATTTATTTTCTTACCAAATAAGTCTTTTACCTTTAATATAACTCTAGGAAATAAATTTCTTGATCAGAAAAAGATTTTGTTTCTTAATTAAATAATTAATTAATTAATTAATTAATTCTCATTTAATCAAACAATAAAATAAAATAATATTTTTGACTAATTACATAGCCTTGCCGCCCCACATTAAATATATGGGCCAAATATTATTTCCTTATTTTATTTAATCCATTGGACTTTAAATAAAAAGCTCACATGTGAACCAGACCCATTCTTACTAAAACAAACAAGCCCACATGCCTTTCATTAATATATTAATATAATTGATCAGCCCATTAAATAAATAATGTGCAAATTATATTCTTAATATATTAAATGCAATTCTAAATGGACACATAAATTGGTCCGGTAGAATATATCAAGTGATCCATGCAAGTCCGTGTGGATTAGGGATATTGGCGGGCTATCTAAATTTAAGCTTCAATAGACATAACCTAATCACAATCAACAAATGATTCACTTAGGTCCGATCCATTAATTTTAACTCATTCCACTAAAGAGCTAAAATTGAACTCTTAAATAAAGATAGAATAAGAAGATGTTCCTCATTCATACCCTAGACAATCATGTTGGAGATAGTGTATCCTCGTGATTAATATCAGTAATCGCCAAGAGTTCATAGACCGCCTATAACTCTCCAAGTTACCATATTTACTCATATGACCACGTTTTGAACTTAGATATTTTGACTTGTCCAGAAGCCATGTTTTCAATTGTCACTATCGAAAACTCAACGTTGAGATTTAATATCCAATTACCTCAAAACATCCATATGATGATATTATACTCTCATTTAATAAATGGAGCCACGATGTCCATATCTATAAATGAAGTCTTCTATCGATTAACAAATGAATATCACCAAACTATCGAGGATAGACTATGCTATATAATAGTACTCATTGATAACTCAAATGATATCACTTGCAACCATAAGTCCATCATTTATCTCAGGATTAATATAGACTCTCTGATTGTCCTGATAATGAAAAGACTATTATCTATTGACGGTTCTAGATAAAGCTTTTCATTGTGATCATGTTCAATGCACCCAGTGCACTAGATTCTTTTACTCGAAGACACTCCGATGATTTTAGACTCATCATATCTCATTTGATCCCACTCAAATGCTAGCAAAAGAATTCTACAACTTTAACAAGATAAAGGTGCCCAACCTTTAACTTAAGTTGTGAACATTATTCAAGACTAACTAAAGAATTGTGTCTACCCCATACATATCTAGATGTACGAACAATTCTTCTTTTCTCATAGTCTTTAGACCTTATGATTATTATAATATTAAACTATAAATGCTATAAGATTTGTTAAATCAGAAATCACTTTATTAATATGAAAAAGATTGTCAATTACAATATTACACTCTTGCTATTGAGCATAATCCTAACAATCTCCCACTTGCGCTATAGCAAATGTGTCATATCTCTCATGCCCATGTTCTCTAGATGCCCATTGAAACTCTTCTGAGGTAGAGCCTTTGTGAAGGGATCTGCTAGATTTTCTACTGACGCGATTTTGGTAATCATCACGTCACCCCTTTGAACAATCTCCCTGAAAAGATGATACTTTCTTTCAATGTGTTTTCCTCTCTTGTGACTTCTTGGTTCTTTCGAATTAGCCACTGCTCCACTGTTGTCACAGTAGATAGTGATCTGCTTATTCGCATTAGGAACCACTTCCAAGTCTATCAAGAATTGGCGGAGCCAAACAGCCCCTTTGGCAACCTGGCATGCAGCAACATACTCAGCTACCATGGTGGAATCAGCAATACAAGATTGCTTGATACTCCTCCATATTACTGCTCCTCCTCTTCCTCCTCCTCCAATAGTAAACACAGCCCCTGATGTGGATTTTCTGGAGTCAGAATCTGATTGGAAATCAGAATCTGTATACCCAACGGGAATTAAATCCCCTCCAGAGTATACAAGCATATTATCTCTCGTTCTCTTGAGATACTTGAAAATATGCTTCACTGCCGTCCAGTGATCAGGACCAGGTTTCGATTGAAACCTGCTAACTATGCCAACAGCAAAACAAATATCTGGTCTAGTGCAGAGCATTGCATACATGAGACTTCCAACTGCCGAGGCATATGGAACTCTACTCATGAATTGCTCTTCATGCTCATTCTTAGGAACTTGTTCCTTAGAAAGTTTGATTCCATGTCTGAAAGGTAACATACCTTTCTTGGAAACCTGCATGGAAAACCTAAACAAGATCTTGTCTATGTATGAAGCTTGGGATAATACAATCGTTTTATTCTTTCTATCCCTTATTACTTGGAAACCTAGAATAAAACTTGCTTCTCCTAAGTCCTTCATATCAAATTGTTTTGCTAACCATTCTTTTACTGATGTCGTTTCCAATGAGTAGTATATCATCAACATAAAGAATCAGGAAAACCAACTTGTCGCCCTTAATCCTTTTGTATACACAAGGTTCGTCAGGATTCTGAATAAATCAAAAACCTTTGACAGCTTGATCGAACCTTATGTTCCAGGATCTGGATGCTTGCTTTAATCCATATATGGATTTCTGCAACTTGCATACCTTTTCCATTTGGCCCTTTTCAATGAATCCTTCTGGTTGCATCATGTAGATGCTTTCGTCAAGACTTCCATATAGGAAAACTGTCTTGACGTCCATTTGCCAAATCTCTAGATCTAAAGATGCTGCAATGGACAAGAGTATCCTAATGGATTTAAGCAATGCCACAGGAGAGAAGGTTTCCTCGTAATCGATACCTTCTTTCTGTGTATACCCTTTAGCTACCAATCTAGCTTTAAAGGTTTCCACCTTTCCATCCATACCTCTTTTCCTCTTGTATACCCACTTGCACCCAATGGGTTTTATCCCTTTAGGCAAGTCTACAAGGGACCAGAATTTGTTATCGAACATGGATTCAATCTCATATTGCATTGCCTTTTGCCAATGGCGACTATCAACATCCTCCATTGCTTCCTTATACGTATAGGGATCATCGTCGTCCGGGAGATTCTCCACTGATTCTCCCAGACCGATGTATCTTTCGGGTTGTGTTCTAACCCTCCCACTACGACGAGGAATGGTAGGTTGTTGATCTTGTGTTGGATCGGAACTTACAATTGGGTTAGGTTGTGTAACCTCTCGTGGAATTGTATCTCCTAACATCTCATTCAGGACAATTCTACTTCTAGGCACAAAATCATTCATATAATCCTTTTCCAGAAATTTAGCATTTGTCAAAACAAATACTTTAAGATCTGAAGGACTATAGAAATAATATACTTTAGTTTCTTTTGGATACCCTACAAATATACACGTTTCCGAACGGGACTCCATCTTTTCTGTCTTTCCTTTTAACACATGCGCAGGACAACCAAATATCCTTAAGTGTTGTAAACTAGGCTTGCGCCCAGTCCACAACTCATGCGGTGTTTGAGGAACAGATTTAGATGGTACATCATTTAGAATGTATATAGCAGTTTGTAAAGCATATCCCCAAAAAGAAATAGGAAGTGTTGAATAACTCAACATAGACCTAACTACGTCTAAAAGAGTTCTATTTCTCCTTTCTGCTACCCCATTCTGTTGAGGTGTACCAGGTGCAGAAAATTGAGAAACTATCCCATTATCAATAAGATATTGCTGAAACTCACCAGATAGATATTCTCCACCACGATCAGATCTCAAGATTTTTATGTGTTTCTCAAGCTGATTTTCTACTTCAGCTTTGAATGCTTTGAACATGTCAAAAGCATCCGACTTATGTCGCATGAGATACACATAGCCAAATCTCGAGTAATCATCTGTGAGGGTGATGAAGTACTCATATCCACCTCTAGCTTGAATGCTCATAGGACCACATACATCAGTGTGTATCAATCCTAAACATTCAGTGGCTCTTGCACCTTTGGCCGAGAACGACCTTTTGGTCATCTTACCTTCCAAACAAGATTCACAAGTTGGTAAATCACCAACCTTTAAGTCACTTAAAGGTCCGTCACATACCAATCTTTTAATCCTATTAAGGTTAATATGACATAGGCGTAAATGCCATAGGTAGGTTTCATCTATTGATAATTTTACTCTTTTATAATCAGGTTCCGTTAATTCTGTGTCTAACGTGTGAGAGATATTTCTATGCAAGAAGTATAGACCATTTTCCAATGTACCTTGGCAAATAAGTTTGTCATTCTTACTAATAATAAAAACTTTATTAAAAGTAACCGAATATCCAAATTTATTCAAACAAGAAACTGAAATTAAATTCCTCTTGAATTGAGGTACATAATAAATGTCTATCAAATCTAAATGTCTTCTAGAATCCAAATAAACTCTAATATCTCCCACTGCACTTGCAGACACTAACGTTCCGTTGCCCAAGCGCAGATTGATTTCATTCTTACTCAGCCTTCTCCTTTCTTAGAACCCCTGCAAGGAATAACAAACATGATTTGTGGCTCCAGAGTCTATGATCCAAAAATCTGTAGAATCTGCAGAAAACATGTTTCAAGATAATTAATATTACCTTGTTCCTTCTTATTCTGAGACTTTGGCCAATTTCTTTTCCAATGTCCCTTTTCACCACAAAAGGAGCACTTTCCCAATCAAACTCAACAAATCGTACTAAAACCAAAAATCCTTGCTAAAAATATTAAGATTCGAAAATACTGCCTGAAGAGTTAAAAACACAAAATCAGTGGCCAAAACTATTGAATTTGGGAAAACGATTGTGCATCAGGCGTTCCCTGGATGATTGTTGTAGGATTTGTTGAGACGATTTCAACGACATATTACGAGCCCAAATCCAACATCATTTGGGATTCCGTAAGTGTCATACATCACAGTAACTTCTATATAAGTCGCTTGTTTATATCATAATGATTCAAAAGTTTTCTTTGTTGTTGAAGCCTTTCTTTGAAGGCTTGCTTCAGAAATTCAGTTCTATGATGGTTGAACTTTTTTTTTTTTCTTCCTTTTGTTTTGTAGAGAAGAATAGTTTTAGCCAGTGGGTAGATTTGTAAACTGCTTGTTGATAGTGCCCATTTGTACACTCGGTGTAGCCCCCAATTCTTATCAATTGTACTCGTTTTCGAGCGTATTTATATATTTAATGTGTTTGGTGAGCTTTGTGTAGGTTATTTGCCATAATTAAGGCATTTAAGCTTAATTGATGAGTTTTGGAAGTTAAGAGGGCTGAAATGGGAAAGACTTGTGCAATACACCTATATTTCGGGGGCCATATCTCCCACCTCAGATTGAACTAAATTTTGTGCTACCTATTTTCGGAAAGCCCCGGCTGTCTACTTTCCAACAGTTTTACGGATCGCGATTCCGATGTTTCTGGAGAAAGTTATGCATGTTTCAGTAACGGTGCACGCTGCTGGAAGCCACTGAAGAACAAGAGGCATTGTACGTACAACGCTTTTGTACAGCGACCGTACAACGTCAATTCTCTGGAATGTTGGACAGCCATTGGGCGCTGTACGTACGCTGTACAAAAGCATTGTATGTACAGCGCCGTGGGCATCTGTTTTGTGTTTTTTCTCCAAATTTAAGGGGTTCTCTTGTCCTTTGACCCCAAATTCATGCCCTAACCTCTCCACTCTCTAAATACCCATTTTCCTCTCATTTTTCACACCTCTGGAACTCCCACACCACATCCCAAACTCTCCAAGAACACATTTTTTACTCTCCAAATCCACCAAATCACCACATCCAACCTTCAATCCATCACCCAAACTTCAAATCCACTTCACCAAACATCAAATATCCAACTTTCACACCATTTCCCACCATCAAAACCCAACCTTGAAGCATAGAAGGGGACTAAAAGAGAAGAAGCAAGTCAAGCACACCAACATACCAAGAGAGGAGGAGAGCTTCACGTATAGTTTTCTCTACACCTTTCTCTCTTTATTTTCATTTGTAATTTGTTATGGCTTACATAAATATCATATCTTTTGTTGCCATTTCTTGTAATATGAACTAAATCCATCTTGGCTAAGGCCAAGATGAAACCTTTTCCATGAATCATTAGTAAAGGCCATTACTTTATCATTATTGCTTGTGTTGTGTATGTGTATTTCAATTGCTTAATGCTTATAGGTGTCTAGCTAGCACTTTGGTTGTTGTGTGAAGCACCGAGAGGAGAAGCACACAACGTGCTCGATGAAATACCCGATATAAGTCTAGTAAGATAGAAATATGCGATGCTAGCTTGTAGGATTCAATTTGTGTGCCATGAACTTAATGAATTTGTATGTAGTTCGGATAACCATTGAGAAATAGGTTGTTGGTGCATATAAATATTGTCTTTATCACTTGAGAGAGGTTAGAGACAAATTTAGGGTGTCACGAATCTATACACACATTTGCATACTTTACCCTAATGATGTGCCTAAAATTGATGAGAATTGGAAGGTGGATTCATGGTCTTAGCCTAATTTCCCATAAGTAATTTAATCTCTTGCTTGTGTTTGGCTTTGCTTAGTTTGTTAGTTTGCTTACTTGTTTAATTTCAATTATTGCATCATAATGTAGTTTAGGTTTATTAATCTTGAGTAGTATAATTTCATCATCAAATATTTGCTTGTCTAGATAGTAATTAAATCAATCAATTGTGGTAATCAATACATCAATCCTTGTGGAACGAATTATATTCATCATTGTGCTACTCCTACAGCTCCGTACTATTGCGGGTGCTCATTTAGGGGTGGTCACTTGTACCATTCAGATGCATTTGCTCCTATGTACTAAGTACTAACAAATTCATCTGCAAATGCGTCCAAGATGAGATGTAAAAACATGCTAAGAAACTTTGTGTGTTCTAACAAGGCTAACTACAGTGCATTCATCTCTCCTTCTCATAGGTATATATATGAGAAATCAAGCTCCTCCCTCGTGTTTTCCCTTGTGCTCTTGCGGTCCTCGTTTACAAGAATGTGTGCCACTAGGTTCATGGTCACAATAGAGTTTGATTATCTGGTTTTTCTGACAAAGAAAGGAATTTTTGTTTCTGATATTGTTTTTAATTTTAATGTAGGTTGGGCCAGAGATCTGCTTATTGAAAACCCATGTTGATATATTGCCCGATTTCAATCCAGATTTCGGTTCCAAACTTCGAGCAGTACATCCTTGAAATTCTGCCTGGGCAATAAATGTATCACTTCTATATTCCAGTCATGTGGGTTCTTATGAACTGTTTGTGAATTGAAGTTTCTGCTAAGTTAAAGCTAAATGTTAAGTATTTTCCTGAAGATTGCATAATTTCCTAATTTTTGAAGATCATAAGTTTGTAGACATTGGTAATACAGTGACTATGCAATATGAAGGGTAAGACTCTGGTATCTTCCTCTGCTTTTCCCAATTTCTTTACATGTCCTTGTCCTTTTCCTTGTCCTTGCCTGAGCGGCTCTTGGCACGGTTGTCGCAGAGGTATATTCCATATATTGGATTGAGCTGATATTGTTAATGCTCACATAATCTCTGGACCAGAAATTATGGATGGGCTGAAATTGAAGGTTAGCATTAACATTTCAACATAACTTAGCTGTCTTGTAGTAAGAGTTTGACTAATCCATTTCTAAAGGTTTTTCTACTCTTCCTGTAATCAGGGTTTGCCTCGTGGGAGGGGATTGTTGCTGCTTGCTGAAATGAGTTCAGTTGGCAACCTAGCAACTGGAGACTACATGGCTGCAGCTGTGAAAATTGCAGAGGAACATTTTGATTTTGTCATTGGATTCATCTCAGTTAATCCAGCATCATGGCCAGGGGCACCAGTCAATCCAACATTTATTCAGGCAACACTCCTTATTCAGTAAGTATTGTTTGTGCTCACCGGTTCTCCTTTAGGATTACTTTTTATATTTCTTAACAGTCCATCTATCATGCTTTTCTTATTAAATTTACATTAGTTCACTGTATAATCCATTCAGTCTACTTCCTTTGATGGTAGATTGACAACATTTTAGCATGAAAACTTACTTCTAGTTAGGCTCGAGAAGTGAAAACAAATATGGGAACACGTATAACCATTTAAAGAGTTCTATAAATTGGCATAACTATTTTGTTTTTCTTTTTGCCTGGTTGATCTCCTTTAGTTTCCTTTTTCTTGAACCTTATCATATTAGTCCTAATTTATTATGTACTTCCTCTACAAATTCATGACCATTTGAAACAAATTTGAGTATATTTAACCTATGATACTTGATAATGTCACCTTTTTGGTAATAATGATTTGTTAAAATGGAGTTGTGGTTTCAACCAATATCATAAATATAGTGGTCTATCAAATAAAAACAAAGAGAATAAGGAGCCAATTGTGGGTTGGGATGGGTGAGTAACCTATGAAATAACATGCTTTGGTTTTTAATGTTCTCAAGCAAACCTTTCCTCATCTTGACATCAAATAAAAAACTTGCAATCTTAAATTATGAGTGACTATGATGAAGGCGACACGGGGCAGGGGATCATGGATGGCCCTGTTTTGAGATTTTGAATTGCTTTTGTTTACTTCATTACATAAATCCCCTTTCTTACACTTGTATGTGTGTTGGTCTCTCTTGATATATATTATGAGAATCAATTCTCTTATCAAAATGCATACTCTTCCATTAAGATGACCTCTGCTGCTAGATAATTTAGATTTTTCAAGCACTCAAAATGAATGCTGGCAATATATTCTTGTTGATTGACGTTGTTGCAGTTCAATAACTTGCAAGACAAATGATTTTCCAAGTCATCAATGAAAGAGGTAGTGATATCATAATTGCGGGTCATGGAATCATAAAGGCTGTAGACCCTGCAAAGACAGCTCATGAATACCGCCTTTAAGGTTGGGATGCATACTTGGCAAAATGCTCCTAAGAAATCATTTCCATGTTTGATTAACAAATATGGTCTGGTGAGTCTAATTATGCTTAATTTATGACATTGCTCTCTTAGTGCATCTCTTCAAACCTAGAGGAGCTATAGCTTCTGTGTGCAAGTGCAATGTCCTGTTAACTTTTCAAGTTATAGAATGCCCTTTTTGGTCTCAAGGTTCTACTAGTGGTTTCTCCAACGTTTAATTTCTTAAACATAACTGGAATTTGCTTCCATAGTTTATCCTCATGTTTATTGTATTCTGATTTCTTTAGTGGTGTCAGAGTGAATTTCAATGGAAGAAATTTCTCATTGAAAAGATAAAACCGCTTTAACCGTGCTTTTAACTAGTGTTTTCCGCTTGAAAATGGAGAAATCGAGTAGGGTTAGAGTCATGGTGAAGGAAAGTTATGAAGATCCGGCAATGGAGTTTTAAAGGGGTTCTGCCAATTTGTAAAATTGAATTTCTTTGATGTTGGTAAGGAAGGTACCTGATAACTTGATGAAGCTGTGAATGTAGAAGGGAAAGAACAACACAAAACCCCCAAGCCCAACACACTCACGCCACAGCAAAGTCAGGAAACACATAACACAAGCCAAAAAAACAAACAAAAAGGCACAACAGCAGCCTTAACACAACAACAGCAAAACAACCCAGCAGCAGGCGAAACACAAAGCAAAAAGACACCAGCAGAAACACAACATCAGAGAGTATTCCAGATAACAAAGTCCCCATCCCTATTCAATGCTTTCTTTGCCAAACCATCCGCCAAGTTATTACTAGAGCCAACCACGGTTCCACCCAGCGTATGCAGCATACTACGAATGTCATAAATTAAATTAACATGATTTAAGCTTCCAAACTCCGAACCATTAACCCAAGAAACCGCAACCATGGAGTCACTAATGATGATGATCTCTTTACCAACCAGATTTGGAGAGCTAACACACAATATGCACGCCTGGTGGATCACAGCAATCTCAGCGGAATTTGAATCTGCGAAACCAATGTGTTTCGAAAAAGACCCCAAAACCTTTCCATTATGATCTCTCATAACACCTCCTATACCTGCAAGCCCCGGATTACCTTTATAAGACCCATCCACATTAAACTTCAAGGTATTTCTTGCTGGTGGCATCCATGTCTCCACCTTAGCAGATTTCGAAGAACACGAATCAATGCAGCGTTCGCTTATGTTTAGGAGAAGAGAAGTAACTGAATCCATAGTACCTTTGCCAATGTGCTTGAACCACCAAGCCACCCTGAACCTAACCATATCAATCACTTGAGATATCTCCACAACTTTGTCATTGAACACAACCTAATTTCTGGATTCCCAAATAGTTCACACCAAAGCAAAGAAAAGGGATTTCCAAGCTCTTCCTTGGCTAGATTTCAGGCATAAGCAAAACCAACCAGCAGCCCACTCTACCAAAGTATTATTAACGCAACAAGTCACTCCCCACCAAGAAATGCACCTGCTCCAAATTTGAGAAGACCATTTGTAGTGCAAAAATAAATGATCCACCATTTCAATTTCAGATTTGCACATAGGACATTCCAAGGAAGAATTTGGAGTGCAACCGAACCTGTTCATAACATTTTTCACCATAATTCTACCTCTCAATAATTGCCAAGTAAACAACTCTATCCTTTGAGGACAAACACCTTGCCAAATAAACGAAGACTTCTCCGACCATTCAGGCATAGAATTCTCTAAACATCTCCGGAAAGAACCCACAGAGAAAGAGCCGTTAGAGGAAACAAAAACAGGCCAAAGCATTGTCACAATGCAGCCTAGGCTTAAAACTTTCAAGTCTACCAAGAAAAGCTCTCCATTGATCGATTTCCCAACCAAACAAACACCTACGCAGAGTGATTTTCCAAACCCACCTCTGACCATGCCATTCCCCAAACTCCGACACCACACCATTCTTATTAGAAGCCAAAGTGAATATTCTTGGAAAATCCAACTTGAGAGACCTTTCCCCCCACCCAACTCCAACCAGAATTTTATTCTTCTTCCATTGCCTAAAATAGATTTCAAGCCATCATTTAAGATCTTATTAGTAACAGACCCCTGGTCAAAAAGACTACTTACAGCTTTGACAAAATTAGAAGCCAAATTCACACAAATCCAATCCCAAATGAGAAGGTTCCTCGGAACCTTGTACTTGGCACATATCACCCGCCTCCATAAGGTCAACTCCTCCTTCCCAAACCTCCACACCCATTTTGCTAACAAACTCTTATTTTTGTCTCCCATTCTTCCAATGCCTAAACCCCCATTTCTCTTGTTACTACAAACCGTGTCCCAATCCACCGCGTAAATTTTCCGCTTAACAGAATTATCACCCCAAAAGAAAGACCTTTGAATTTTTTCCATTTTCTTTGCCACACCAATAGGCAGTTTGAAAACCGATAAAAAGTAGGTTGGAATACTTGTAAGGACTAATTTGATGAGAACCAATCTTCCACCTTTATTTAGAAACTTCTTCTTCCAAGGTGCCAATTTATTCTCTAGGTGACTCAACAAAGCATTCCAAAAGGTCTTGGATCGAGGTCTACCTCCTAAAGGGAAACCAAGATACGAAATAGGAAGGTTCGCGTGCTTGCCACTGAAGGTTTCCGCCCATTCCATATCGTTGACCTTATCTTTCCCAATTTTCACCACACATGACTTATGGAAATTAATTCTAAGCCCAGAACTCAACTCGAAACATCTTAGAATCCTCCTACAATTGCAAAGAATCTCCAAGCTCAGTTTTAGGAAGACGATTGTATCATCCGTAAATTGGAGATGAGTCAAGTGCACTTCATTATCCCCAAAAACCACCCCCTTTATCAAACCCAACTCACTAGCCTTTCTAAATAAACTACTCAGTCCTTCACTAACAATGTTGAAAAGGAACGGGGACAAAGGGTCGCCTTGCCTCAATCCCTTTTCAATCCCAAATTGCGCCGTAGGACTACCATTAACCAAGACCGACATTGACGGAGTTGAAATGCAACTCATCATCCACATCCTCCATCTATCCCCAATACCCATCTCTTTCATCATCGTATCCAAAAACTGGTGATCAACATTGTCATAAGCTTTTTCGAAATCCAGTTTAACAATAAGCCCCACTTTTTTATCCTTCTTCCACAAATGGATCACCTCCTCCGCTATAACAAAACTATCCATAATCTAGCGGTTTGAAACGAACGCCATCTGAGTCTCCCCAATGATAGAATCCATAACCCTCTTCAAACGATTAGCAAGAATCTTTGCTAACACCTTATACAAAGACCCCACCAAACTTATTAGTTTGAAATCAGACATAGTTTTCGGGTTTCCGCACTTTGGGATTAAAGCAATAAAGGTGTTATTTAAATCCTTGACTATTGACCCCTCAGTATAAAACTCATGGATAAACATCATAAAATCTTCTTCAATAACTCCCCAATTAGCATTGATGAAGTTAAGGTTCATCCCATCCGATCCGGGAGCCTTATTTCCATCACAACCATTAATAGCTTCCAACACCTCTTCCTTATTAAAAGGCCGTTCCAACCTATCTCTTTCCTCTTCCTTCAAATGCTTTAGATCCAAGCCTCGAATTCCAGGACGATCCCAATCCACTTTCCTAAAATGATTATAAAAAAAATTAAAGATCCCATTTTTTACTTGGCTAGGCTCTGACATCTTTCTCCCGTTAATGACGATTTCCCCAACATAATTCATTCTCCTCTTCCCATTAGCTATACGATGAAAGAACTTTGTGTTTTGGTCCCCTTCCTTAAGCCACTTGACTCTGGATTTTTGTCTCCACATCTGTTCATCCCTTCTCATACCCTTCCACATCTCATCTAAGATAGCCATTCTTTTCTTTCTCAAATCTTCAGACCACCCTTCTGAAATAGCCCTTGCGTTCACCTATGAAATACGATCTTCAAAAATCTTAACCGAGAACAATTCCTTCTTTTTAGTTGGCAGAACACTCTTCATGGATATTTTGGCAGCCTTCAGCTTTACCGCCAAAATACCACTGCCAGTCCCCCTCACTTTACAACCTTTCCACCCTATCATAGCTTGTTTCATCAAGTCATTATCCTCTACCCAATTATTGTAAAAACGAAATGGAGATGGGCCCCAATTGATTTTCAGTTCACCTAAAGCGATCGGATTATGATCAGAGACCATTCTAGGTAAACCTGTCTGTACCAACTTTGGAAACCAAGAAAGGATCTCATGAGAGATCAAAAATCTATCCAGACAAGCCCAAGACGCATCTTCCCTATTGTTAGACCATGTGAAAGAAGTCCCACAAAAGGGAGGTCTACCACTCTTGCTTGTAAGATAAAGGCATTAAAGTTCCTTATTGATCCCATATTACACACTCAGTCTCTTCTTTCCGTCAGATTGAGCACTGTATTGAAATCTCCCCCAATACACCACGGAAAAGGAAGCAAAGCATGAGATTGAAGAATGAAATCCCAAATATCCATCCGCTCTCTTTCAACGTTTGCTGCATACACATTACAAAAAAACCAAGATTTTCTTCATGTGAATAAGCTCCCCTACCATAATAATGCATCTATTATTATAGATGCAAGCCTTCACCGAAAAGGCATCCTCCTTCCAAGGAGAGATAATACCCCTTGCAGAACCTTTAGCATCCATTCCAATTTCTCTTGAAAGCCATCCTCCCCCTAAACTCCTAATGTGAGGCATCTATTCCGATCTGATCGTGACGTTGATAGCAACAATGTGAGGCATCTCCCAGTCCACTACATGTTTAACTTCCCCAAGCGTATTCCCTCTTTTGGGTTATTTAAATTTATAGCACTTTTTTCACCCCTGGTTTTGGGATTGTCACCAAGTTAATAATTCAAGTTTAAATGGCACCAAAGTATGGTGATGGACTAACACTGTTATTTTAGAAACCACCTGCCTTTTCACCATCTTCATCCCATTGATCCTCATTTCCTCCCATTTCAATTTCTTCGTACTCAAGCTCAATAAAATCATCATCGAACGTCTCACTTTCACTTCCACTATCGATCACATATTCACCCCCATCATCTTTTTCGGAATCTTCTACCAAACCACCTATTTTTTCAAAAACCCAAACAAAGCATTACAGTAGGTCCCAAAAACAAGCAACTTAAGAGCTGGACTATAACTCTAAACCATGTTAACAAATTTCTAATTTTGATTTTTCAACTTAGCTGTTCTATCCTTAATTTATAGAGCTTGTGACAGTTTCTTGCTTTACTAAAGTTTGAATAGTATATTGCAGATAGCTGCATATGATCTGTGTTAAATGTAGATTTGTTTTAGAGTTGTACGGCCTATTTTGAAGCAAAAATGAGAACAATGTTCAAATCTGAACTTCCACGTTTAGTTGTCAAATTCATTACTACCATAAAAAAAATAAAAAAATTAAAAAAAATAAAAAAACATATAACTTGAATTGCTATTGATATCACCATGTTAACAAATTTGAAGCTTTGGTGCTTCAGCCTAGCTATTAAATTAGAATAGATTGTTGCAATTAGGTGCTTGCAGACTCAGAAATAAATAATCTTACAAATGTGTGGATCAATTAAACAACCAAATTCCAAAATTTTATTCAAGGGCACAAGTTAGAACCCTAAACAATAAACAAAACAGTAAAGCGCAACACTAAGCCAAGCAAACAGCTCAAACTTGACTAAGCCAACGACAACAAAGCCACAAAAAACAAAGCAAAATGCATAACCGAAAGCAGCTAAAAACAAGACATAACCTAAGAGAACAATTGGAACCCATAAAAAAAAAAAAACCCAGAACACCCACATCCTTAAAGTTTGCCAACAAACAAAATCAATTTAAGGGACCACCCACATCCTTTCTATTAAACAAACAAAATCAATTTTAGGGACCACCCACATCATTTCAAAATGGCCGACAAACTCCTTTACCCAAAAACAAAAATCATTTCTTTAAAGTTTATCTTAGTTGATGAATAAAACAACCAAAAATACCTACCTCTTGACCAAGTCGATGTCTCTTGCATGTTGTCCTCTCCATTTTGCCTAGAATATTCCATCCCTAGCAGCTACAATTCGTGTGTCCAAAAAACCAAAATCCCTAAACCTTTAATTTTGCCCTAAATGAACGAGATTACAAATACAAATGTTAATCAATTTTGTAATTTTACAAAAAGTTACCCAAATGTCCACCCTATTTAACGGTAAAGTTAATGGAGTTTGACGGAATAGCTATTAATATAATAGTATTTGCCAAAAATGACCATTTTGAAACTAATTCCCCATTTGATGGCCATTTTGATAGTGATGACATAAGTTGATGGCCACTAGGGTAATTACCTCAAAATATTATTAATGAAACACTATTTGTGCCTTTTTAAAATTTTCTAAAAAAAACTATTTTTTTTTTTTTAATAAGGCAATGTGAATTATATACTTATTTTATAAACAAAGTTACCATTCATTTCCAGTTTAATCTTTTACCATTTTTATATAACTGTTTTTTTTTTTTTTTTTTTTTTTGTTAATATTATACTACACAAGCACTATTGTCAAAATTATTCAAAAATCAAAACCCTAAATAAAAATATACATGTGTTAAAAAAAAAATTGTGCATGTGTCATTATTATATTGTTTAGGAGTAACGTACAATTTTACCCCTACACAGTTAAAGTTGATTGATGGAACTTAGAGGGACTAATTTGACACTTGGGAAAAATGTAAGGACCGATTTGGTCACTTTTGTAAAAGTCGTAAATAACTTAGAATTTAAAAAAAGTCCAGGTCCTGATTGGTAATTGCCCAATAGAGAATCTTCGTATTATATAATTAAGGGTCAGTGATTTCTAGAGCCACTAATTTGGTGAGGCGGTCCCTAAATGACCATTAATTTTTCAAAATGGCTTAAGTTAGTCATTTTATAGAAAGAAAAAATTAATTGCTGCCACTTTGCCCATTAATTATTTGAAGTCCGTTTGCTTATGTCATAACCTGTCAGAATAAAGGTCAAAATAGTAAAACAAGAAGGGGCAATATTGTAAAATCATCAAAAAGGCTCAAATATGTAGGTTTTGAAAACAAAATAGACGCAGCGGAAGGGTGGGCCCAGATTAATTTTCTATAAAAACAAAGATTTACTGGATCATTGTGATCATATTGATTATAATATTTAATTTAAAGGAATGAAATGGTTACTCTTGCTTTTAAAAGAATAGCAAGTTGAGAGCATAGAAAGATAAGTTAGAGATGGAAGTAATGATTAACGTCGGTAATTCATTTAAAATAATAAATTAATCAAATCATTACTTTATATATATAATTAAATAATCATATAATATAAAAATAATAAATTAAATCAAATAATCAAAAGGCATAAAATATTGTCCATAAAATTCTTTATAGGTTCCGTGTCACAAATAAGGACAGTTTTCTGTTATAGATTTTGACATAATGACCGCCAATGAACAACGTTTTGTCGAAATGGTGATTTTGGAACAATTTAAATAGTGAATTGTCTTTTTAGGACTCCACCTACCAATTAATGGGGTGTGAAGGATCCAATTCAATCCAATAGGATCCATTAGATTCGATCAAATCCATTATATCGTATCGAATTGAGGACATGATTAGATTGGAATGGATTCTAAATTTTGAAATCCATTTGATTGAATCGGATCTTGGATATCCAAATTAAAATCCGTCAAAATATAATATAAGGCTTAATTTATATTTGGCTAAAATTTTGGGTGCTATTATATTTTGTTATGACAAATGATTATATTTTTATTTCAAAATTTTGATTGATTTTATTTATGTTTGTGTTTAAACTTTATGTTCAAAGTTTATAATTTGTTAGGCATATGTTCAAACTTATGAAAAAAAAAAAAAAATGTTCCATTGTTCCCCACTCAAGTCAGGAACAAAGTGTGATGCGGTGAAAAAGATTGGTTAATGTTTCAAAACCTTTTTGATTTCGAGAATTTACACCTGTAATCAATAATCGCCTTTCATTGATTGGGTCATTTTTTCCACACACACGGTACATAGGAAATTTCCAAGAAAGTGCAGACTTTGAAAATTACTTGGAAATTTTGTGTTGTCTTCCCATTAAAATCTTTAAAGCATTGTCTTTGCTAATGTAAGGCCGCCGATCTGCATTTTGCGTTGTTTTATCAATTCTTGAAATTTTGCTTTTCTTACGAGGGCGTCATTATGTTTGGGAACAAACGAGCTCTTGATTTTTCATCATCCTCTCTGTCTAGCAATAGTCAATGGAAATACGATGTGTTCTTGAGTTTTAGAGGTGAAGATACTCGTGACAACTTCACAGACCATCTCTATTCTGCTTTGGAGCATAAAGGAATAATCACATTTAGAGATGATGAAAGACTTGAGAGAGGGAAGGAGATTTCATCAGAACTCCTGGAATCCATTGAGAGTTCGAGATTTTCGATCATTATTTTATCGAAAAACTATGCTTCTTCTAAATGGTGTTTGGAGGAACTTGCAAAAATCGTCGAGTGCAACGATATGAAAGTTCCAAAAGTTTTTCCGGTTTTTTACAAGGTAGATCCATCAGATATACGGAATCAGAGAGGAGATTTCAAGACAGCCTTTTATAAACATGAAAAAGATTTCAAGGATAATCCGGAGAAGGTTCAAAGGTGGCGATCAGCTCTCAAGCAAGTTTGCAATCTCTCTGGATGGCACTTAAAGGACGGCAGGTACCATCAATTCTCCTTCCACTGATTGCTTTTCTTAACTTTGAAATCGTATTTCTTCTACAATTATATTTTTCACATCTTAATTTACAAGCTTTTCTAATTTTGAAGCTTGAACAGACCATGTCTCTCACGCCTGACACATATTCACCTTTAAATACTTCTCAGGTCTGAAGCGAGATTCATTACATATATCGTTGACACAATTTGGAAGAGCCTTAATATAAACTCAAATATTCCAGAGGACTGTGTTGGAATAGATTCTTCTGTGGAGAAAATTTATGAGCTTTTGGAACCTTGGTCCAATGATACTCGCTTCATCGGGATTTGGGGAATGGGAGGAATAGGTAAAACTACACTGGCTAGAGTTGTATTTAACAGTCTTTCACATAACTATAAATATGACGTTATGTGCTTTCTTGCCAATGTTAGAGAAGTCTCTAATCAAAGCGGTCTTACCCATTTACAAGAAATGCTTCTTTCCAAGGTGTCAAACGAATCAAATTTGAAAATATGTGATCCTGATGAAGGAATCAATTACATTAGAAGGTGGTTATGTCATAAAAGTGTCCTTCTTGTTCTTGATGATGTTGATAATCAATTAGAACAATTAGAAAAATTGGCTGGAAAGCATTATTGGTTTGGCTTTGGGAGCAGAATTATTGTTACAGCTAGAGATAAACATGTGCTTATTAGCCATGGAATTAGTAGTATATATGAACTTCAAAGATTGGAACATGACGATGCTCTTCAGCTCTTTCATATGAAAGCATTCAAACACGAGCAACCCATAGATAATTATGTTGAGCTGTCAGAGAAAATCGTACAATATGTAAAAGGCCTTCCATTAGCTCTTGTACTTTTAGGATCCTCTTTGTGTGGTAGAAGTGTCGAAGAATGGAAAAGTGCATTGAATAGACTAAGACAAGCTCCCGACAAAAGTATTTTGAAACAGCTCCGAATAAGTTATGATGGACTTGAGGAAATTGAGAAAAAAATATTCTTAGATATTGCGTGTTTCTTCAAATGGAAAAATAAAGATCGGGTTATGGAAATACTAGATAGTTGTGATTTTCATTCAACTTTCGGAATAAGGGTGCTCATTGATAGATCCCTTATAACAATTTCATACAGTAATAAACTTGACATGCATGATTTGCTACAAGAAATGGGTTGGGAAATTGTTCAGGAACAACATCCTAACAATTGTGGCAAATGGAGTAGATTATGGCAGTTTGAGGATGTTTACCACGTGTTGACAGACAATAAGGTAATATATTGTTTCAATATATATATAATTTCAATTAAATGAAAAACTTTTACAATTTTTATTAACTGTTCTATATATTATATTCACATATCACATTCTCGTTTCTTATTTATTAGGGTACACATGAAGTGGAAGGTATAATGCTTAACAAGTCTAAACGGCAAATTCCTCACTTAGATGGCAAATCCTTTTCAAGCATGAGCAAACTAAGGCTGCTCAAAATCAGCAATGTTGACCATTCAAAAGACCTGATATACCTCTCAAATGAGTTGCGATTTCTCGAATGGGATGGATACCCTTCAAATTCTTTGCCGTCAATGTTCCAGGCGCGGAAACTTTTTGAACTCAACCTCTGTCATAGCAAGATCAAATATCTTTGGAAGGGCATGAAGGTATTATTATATCTTAATTTCATTGGGTACATTGCAAAGTTCATGGAATTGAAGCAATTTTTAATAATTAATCTAATTAACTTTTTTGCTAACAGACTTTTGAGAAGTTGAAAAATATTAAGCTCAGTTACTCACACAACCTTATCGAAACCCCAGACTTTACAAGTGTTCCAAACCTTGAGAAGTTGAATCTTGAAGGTTGTTCAAGATTGCGTGAGTTGCACAAGTCAGTTGGATTTCTACAGCGGCTTTTTATGTTGAATTTAAAAGGCTGCAAGAATCTTGAGAGTTTTCCAAGCAACATTGGGGGTTTGAAATACTGTTTGAGGACTCTGAATCTAGAAGACTGTTCAAAACTAGACAAACTTCCTCAAAACTTGGAGGTACTTGAGTGTTTGGAGGAGCTAAATGCCAGTGGGACTTTAATAAGACAAGTACCATCCTCCATTGTAAAGTTGACCAACCTTCAAAAATTGTCTTTCCGTGACTGTAGAGATCAACCATCCCAAACCTTGATGTCTTTTCTCTGGTCATATATGTTGCTTCAATCAAGAAATGAAAGTTCCAAGTGTTTACGGTTGCCTTCTCTCGCAGGTCTTCAGTACTCTCTGAAAAGTTTGGTTCTTAGTGGCTGCAATTTATCAGAAGGAACACTTCCCAATGATCTTGACTCTTTAGCCTCGTTAGAACAATTAGATTTAAGCAGAAACAATTTTGTTAACCTACCAGAAAGCATCAGTCGGCTACCTAAACTTGAAACTCTTTGCGTAGGGGAATGCAAGAGACTTCAGTCATTACCAGAGCTTCCAGGAGCAGTATATTTTGTAGGGACAGAACATTGTTCTTCTTTAGAAGTCATATCATGGAGTACACTAGAGAAACTATGCACTTCAAGAAACTTTGTACTACTGCACCTTTTCAATTGCTTCAAACTGGTAGAGAATCAGGACAGGGAAAATAGCTTGCCTGTAATGCTGCTGAAACTCCACCTTCGGGTATGTGGAGGGAATTAATAATTGCAACTACTATTTTTAAGACTAAAAAGTCAATAAAGGGAATTAATAATTGCAACTACTATTTTTAAGACTAAAAAGTCAATAAAGGGAATTAATTTTGTTTCTTTCTATTTAGTATTTACAGAAGATAATTTATTTTCAATTTTTTATATGCTGATAAAATTAAATATTAGTTATACCTGATCCTATTACATTACAGGAACTCTCCTTCAAATCTGTTGGATTTCATATTTGTCTTCCCGGAAGTGAAATTCCAGCGGCATTTAAGCATTGGAGTACTGAAGGGTCAGATATACAATTTGGACTATCTCCCAATTGGTATACTGACGAATTCATGGGAATTGCTGTGTGTGCTGTAGTTCCAGAGGTCAGCAGCGAATTGTATGGATTATGTAAATGTCGTATTTGTTGTGTTATCTCTATAGGATCAAGACAGATGACCTATCATATCACCATTCCTACTCGTGTCCACTCTGATCACCTTTGGCTGGGGTATTTGTCAATTCAGGAGATGAGATTGATAGCAACACAATATTCAGATCCAAATGATTTGAGATGCATTCACGTTAAACTACTATTGTTTAGGTACTATCCGGACCATGACCCTCTGAACAGTGTTGCAGACAATAGAAGTCCAATAATATTGACAGCTAAAAGATGTGGGATTCGTATGGTTTATGAATCAGAGTTGGAAAACTTCGAGGAATTTCCTGCAGGTTCTAATATATTCCAGCACAACTACGGTGATGTTTGTGACGCACCCGATGTTCTTCACACACTCGTTCCCATGAGTGACTTATCTCCTCCTCGTATAATAAACTGTGAAAGTAACTTATTGGGTTTGAGAGCACCATCACCACATATTTTGGGGATCCTAATCCCCACATACCTATCCCCATTTGAGGGAGAATTTTTGGGGAGATTTGGGGAAATGGGGTGGAGAGATGATATTTATCGAGAATTTTTGGGGAGAACTGGAGAAATGGGGGTTGGGGATGATTTTTATCGAGAATTCTTGAGGAGAATTGCTGAAATGATGGGGTGGGGGTGATGATTTTTATCCCCAAATTAAAATTAGAATAAAAATAATATATATATATATAGATAATATTTTTATTCTTCTCCTATTCTTATATATATATATAATTTTTTATTTGAATTTATGATGGATTTTGTGTTTTTCAAGTGTGTAATTTTTAGTTAAACAGTGGAAATAGGGAAGATGGGAAAACGGGAAAAAGGGAGAAAACGAGGAAAAACGGGAAAATGGGGATGGGGATGGTGATGGGGAGACCTCCCCCCAAAACTCCCCCATTCCCCATTCCCCAAATGCTCATCCCTAAATTTTGTTTGGTACTCATTGGGTTTCAGCTGGCGCCCCTAATCCTGTTGTTTCTTTGGACTAGGATCCTCTCCTCACCTCACTTCATCCTCATATTTTCCTTACCTTTTAAAAGCATTGGTTGTTAATAAAGTGTCAATCATATCTTAACCATTCATTCATTGCAATGTTTATGTGTCATAAGATTAAGTGAGGTGAGAATAAGGTGTTTCTTTTCAATAAATATCCTTCTGTGAAATCCAGTCATATTGGTATATAAATCACGAGGTTTTTTTTTTTTTTTTTTTGTTTGTTTGTGGACATGTTTAATATCATGAATTGACATTACTATTTACTTAGATGGATATTTTTGTCTCAAGGACTCATTTCATCAAATGATATATTATCTGGTGACCACTCTCATAGTCTCATGTAGGTAGATTAAAAGATGATTAGATAAATGTTATTGTAGATAAGATGTTTTAAAGTTACTTGTCATATCTATCGAGTTTTTATTAATTCTTATTAAAGTATACCATTATTGCCACACACAAAAATTGATGAGCCACACACTTTTTATTAAAATTTTATGTCATAAAAATATACATAAACAAAATTACCAATAGAGAAAACTTAAGTACACAGCTTATAGCTTATAGTTTATTTTAAAAGTTAATATCAGTTCATTTTATAATTTTGACATAAAACTTACAAAATTGATAAATTGATAATCTAATGAGTTTTGACAATGATTTTAGAGGAGTTACATTTTAAAAGTGATTATGAAATAATCTATTTTAACATTTAATGAATCTTTTAAAATATCATTATCATCCTTATAAAATCAAGTTAAAGTCATTTATATATCTTATTTTATCTCAAAATTAAATATTCCACTTAAATATTGATTTGATTTAAAAAATAAATAAATAAATTATTGTTCTTATGGAATTTTTTTTTTTTCTAATTTATAAATTCTACTTAAATATTGATTTAATATATATAATTAATGAAAAAAAACAAAATAGGGTTCTAAAATCATGTATATTTTAATCATTATAACTTATTTCAACACTTTTACAATAAAATTATCAAACATAGTATACGCTTTTAAGCTCTATAGTAGTTTAAAAAATACAATGAACCAAACATTGGCCGCTTAACTTCATAAATAAAATAAAATTCATTTTCTAACTATTGTACGGTACAAATAGTTTGAATTACTGGTGAGATTTTTTACCAAGAAGCATTCTTTTGCTTTCATTTGTAAACTTCGATAATCTAGAAAGTTCAGACAACAAAGCTCTAATCTTGATTTGTCGGTGTGACGGTGTGTCAAACTATAAAAAGGGTATTACTTTATTTTCAAATGATGTTGTTAAATCTACGGTTGAGCACGGTCCAGTTTGGTCCGGTGTCCAGTTTCGACTAGACTGGACCAAACCAAAAAATTTAGTCTTTTGAAAAATATGACCAGTTTGGACCATTCTTTTTTTTTTTTCAGATCAGACAAGACCAAATTCTTTTTTTAATCTTTCAATGAGATATTTCTTCCATTGAAATTCACTCTAACACCACTAGAGAAATCAGAATGCAAGAAACATGAAGATAAACTATGGAGGCAAATAAATTCCATTTATGTTTAAGAAATTTAAACATTGGAGAAACCATTAGCGGAACCTTGAGACCAAAAAGGGCATTATATAACTTGAAAAGTCAACAAGACATTGCACTTGCACACAGAAGCTATAGCTCTTCTAGGTTTTATAAGATGCACTAAGCGAGCAATGTAATAAATTGAGCATAATTAGACTCACCAGACCATATTTGTTAATCAAACATGGAAATGATTTCTTAAGAGCATTTTGCCAAGTATGCATTCCAACCTTGAAGGCGATATTCACGAGCTGTCTCTGCAGGGTCTGCTGCCTTTATGATTCCACGGCCCACAATTATGATATCACTACCCCTTTCATTGATGACCTGGAAAATCATTTGTCTCACAAGTTATTAAACTGCAACGACATCAATCAACAAGAATATACTGCCGCCATTCATTTTGAGTGCGTGTCTAAATTATTTAGCCAGCAAGGGTAATCTTAATAGAAGAGTATGTGTTTTGATAAGAGAATTTATTCTCATGATATATATATATATATCAGGAGAGATGAACACATACAAGTGTAAGAAAGGGATTTATGCAATGAAGTAAACAAAAGCACTTCAAAATCTCAGAACAGGGCCATCTATGATCCCCTGCCCTGTATTGCCTTCACCATAGTCAGCTAGTTGCTCATAATTTAAGATTGCATGTTTTTTTATTTGATGTAGCAAGATGAGAAAAGATTTGCTTGAGAACATTGAAAAACCAAAGCACATTACTTCATGAGGTTACTCATTGCGCAAAGAAGGGACTGACCCTAACATAACCCATCCCAACCCAACCCACAACTGGCTCCTTATTCTATTTGTTTTTATTTGATAGACCACTGTTTTTATGATATTGGTTGAAAACACAACTCCATTTTAACAAATCATTATTGGCAAAAACCCAAAAAGGTGACATTATCAAGTATCATAGGTTAAATATACACAAATTTGTTTCAAATGGTCATGGATTTGTAGAGGCTGTACATATTAAATTAGGACTAATATGATAAGGTTCAGTAAACTGAAAAAGATCAAGCTGGTGAAAAGAAAAACAAAAAAGTCATGCCAATTTATAAAACTCTGTAAATGATTATACATGTTCCCATATTTGTTTTCACTTCTCAAGCATACCTAGAAATAAGATTTCAAGTCAAAATGTTGTGAATCTACCACCAAAAGAAAGACTTAAAATCACCATTAACTGAATGGAATACACAGTGAACTAAGGTATATTCAATAAAGAAAAGCATGACAGATGGAATGTTACGAAATATATAAAAGGAATTCCAAATAGAGATCTGGTGAGCACAAACAATACTTACTGAATAAGGAGTGTTATACTGCTGGCCTAGATTATCACCGCCCTTTACCATCTGAACTCCAGGCGTTGCCTGAATAAATGCTGAATTGACTGGTGCCCCGGGCCATGACGCTGGATTAACTGAGATGAACCCAATGACAAAATCAGAATGTTCCTCTGCAATTTTCACAGCTGCAGCTGTGTAGTCTCCCGTTGCTAGGTTACCAGCTGAACTCATTTCAGCAAGCAGCAATAGTCCCCTCCCACGAGGCAAACCCTGATTACAGGAAGTGTAAAAAAAACCTTTAGAAATGGATTAGTCAAACTCTTACTACAAGTCAGCTATGTTGAAATGTTAATGCTAACCTTCAATTTCAGCCCATCCACAATTCCTGGTCCAGAGATTATGTGAGCATTAACAATATCAGCCCAATCCAATATATGGAATATACCTCTGCGACAACCGAGCCAAGAGCCCCTCAGGCAAAGACAAGGACATTTAAAGAAATTGGGAAAAGCAAAGGAAGGTACCAGAGTCTTACCCTTCATACTGCATTGTCACTGTATTACCAATGTCTGCAAACTTACGATCTTCAAAAATTAGGAAATTATGCTTTTCTGCAATCTTCAGGAGAATACTTAACATTTAGCTTTAACTTGGCAGAAACTTCAATTCACAAACACTTCATAAGAACCCACATAACTGGAATATAGATGTGATACATTTATTGCCCAAGCAGAATTTCAGGGATGTACCGCTCGAAGTTTGGAACCGAAATCTGGAGTGAAATCAGGCAATATATCAACATGGGTTTTCAATAAACAGATCTCTGGCCCAACCTACATTAAAATTAAAAACAAAATCAGAAACAAAAATTCCATTTCTTTCTCATAAAAAACAGATTATCAAACTCTATTGCGATCATGAACCTAGTGGCACACATTCTTGTAAGTTGTAAATGAGGAACACCAGAGCACAAGGGCAAACGCGGCAAACGCGAGGGAAGAGCTTGACAATATAATTATAGAAATACGGTACACCATTGAATGACAATAAATAAATAAATAAATAAATAAAAATGAAAACTCAAGTCCACGTTTTCTACAATGAAGTGATGAGAAAATGACAAAGCACCAACATCTTATTCTGTCTTCTTCCAACTGTTTCTTTTTGATTCATGCTTGCGCATTTTCTATACTTTCGTGCCTTAATGATAAACCCAACCCTGAAGGGGATTAGGCTACATCTTTACCCATATATACCTATCAGAAAGAGAGATGAATGCACTGTAGTCAGCCTTATTAGAACACACAAAGTTTTGTTTACTTTTATGTTGTTCTTCCTCTACTTAGCATGTTTTTACATCTCATCTTGAACGCATTTGCAGATGAGTTTGTTAGTACGTAGGAGAAAATGTGTCTGAATGGTACAAGCAGTTTACAAATCTACCCACCAGTTAAAACTATTCTCCTCTACAAAACAAAAGAGAAAAAAAAAGTTCAACCATCATGGAACAGAATTTCTGAAGCAAGCCTTCAAAGAAAGGCTTCAACAACAAAGAAATGTTTCAATCATTATGATATAGATAAGTAACTTCTATAGAAGTTACTGTGATGTAGGACACTTCTAGAATCCTGGGCAACGATGTTGGATTTGGCTCATAATATGTCGTTTTCCCAAATTCAATAGGTTTGGCCTCTGATTTTGTGTTTTTACCTTTTCAAGCAGTATTTTCAAATCTTCATATTTTTTTAGTAAGGATTTTTTTTTTTTTTTTTTTTTTTTGAACAAGGATTTTTGTTTTTAGTATGATTTGTTTTGTTGAGTTCGATTGGGGAAAGTTCTTTTCGAATCTTAACTACGTTAGAATATCTATCTAATGCTTTGCTAAATTAGCTTTTTTGGTTGATGATGAATTAGTGTGGAGGCTTTTGTCCTGGATATCATCTAGGTTAGTTAGCAACAGAGCTTTGCATTAACATATCTTCCTTTCCTATTTTACAAAAAACAAAACTTATCTATCTAGTTCTATCATAATTCATAATTCATAAATCACATCAATCAATAAAAACCAAGATTTGTATGTATATGAGAGATTGAAAAAAAGAAGACCTTGTCAGCAATTTGAAGCAACTCAGCAGCAGTAGCAACATCAGCAGCCAAGCACAAATTGGTCTCCTTCTTGACCATAACTTCAAACAGCTTCCTCCCAGTCTCATTCTTGACCATTTTAGCCCTCTCCTCATACCTCAAACCCTTAACCCTGACCCTAGCAGCAGCCACATTGCCCGGAAGCGGCATGGTCACCTTCCTGTTCTCCTCCAGAAACCTCATCAGCGTCTTCTCCATCTTCTGATCCACCTTCCCTCTCTCCCGCAAAATCCTAAACAACTCGCTCAGTTTAATCATCGAATGCAACTCGATACCGTTGTCCTTAAGTACCTCCCTCCCGCCCTGCTCTCTGTCGATCAAAACGACGGCGTCCTTCACCACCAGCCCCGCCTCCCTCAGCGGCGCCGCCGTCTCGAGAACCGAAGCGCCGCTAGTGACGAGATCGTCGATGATCAGACAGACGTCATCTCTCTTGAAGGATCCTTCAATGGCCTTGGAGGTGCCGTAGTCCTTAATCTCCTTGCGGCGCATGAGCATGGGGACGTCGTTGAAGGTGGAGATGCAGGTGGCAATGGGGAGGGCGGTGTAAGGGACACCGCAGACGACGTCGTATTTGGTTGAGGAAGGGAGGGAGGAGATTAGGGTTTTGGAGATTTGGCGGAGGAGGGAAGGGTAAGAGACAATGAGACGGAGGTCGATGTATGTCGGCGAGGAAATGCCGGATTTGAGCTTGAAGTTGCCGAACTTCACCGCCGAGATGTCGTGAAGCTGGAGAATGAGAGACTCCATCCCCGACGACGACGACATTGTTGCTCTGAATTTTGAGTGAAGAAGAAGATTGAGAATTGAAAAGAGTGAATAGTATCATAGTGATGAGGTTGTGATAGAAATATGAATCATCACCATCACTATCAGCTGTAATTATGTAAATGCAATTCTCCTGAACAAAACAAATTTTGACTCGAATTCAAACTCACAGAGAAATTTCGTCGCATACAATTAGGTGGCAGAGGGGATAGAGGATCAGGCTCCTATCTTTTAAACATTAATAATGCTAGAGGGTCAAAAAAAAAAAAAAAAAAAAAAAACCCAAATTTTGGACCCAAACCTATGTGGCAACATCATATATAACATGGGTCTATGTCACTTTTCTTAAAGATCCCATATGATGTTGCCACATAGGTTTGGGTCCAAATTTTGGATTATATTTTTGGGTCCAAATTTTGGATTATATTTTTGGGTCCTCTAACATTACTCTTTATACATATGCATATATGTGTCAACCAACACGATTATATTTCTTTATTATTATTTTTTGTAAAAATGGTAAAAAATACAATATAAATTATAAAGTAAATTGCACATCACATCATCTCTCTTGATAGAGATTGTGGACCTTGTGGAATCCAGCCATAAAAACTCCCTATTTGAGGAGAAAGCCAGAAGAGCAAGCTTATGTGCCAAGGTATTTCCAGAACCGGAAATCGCTTGACTCAAACAACAGCTAGCTTCTAAAAGGAAGGCTTTAATATCATTTAAAATGAATTTTGTCATCTTTGCTTTTCGAATGAAGTAAATTAACTTTATGGGGAATATCACTTGGGTCCCTATCTTATTCTGAAACATCAATTTTTTAACCGAGTTTGCTTTTTTATCAAAACTTTCCCTGACTTTTGAAAAGTATATCAAATAGGTCCTTATATTAGTCAACTGTCAGTCAAACTTAACATTTATAGGGGTATTTTTATCTTTGAACCAAGAACTTGCCATGTGTCACAAACAGAAGTTTATTAATTTTAAAATAAATTTTTTTTTTTTTTTAAGTAAAACTAATTAAATTTATTAATATAACAAAATTAAAATTTAAAAAAAAACTAATTAAATAGATGAAATACAATTCATTAAATAGATGAAATTACAATTCATTAAATAAAAAATATATTTAAAAAAACACAAAAAAAAAAAAGGGATAATTACCCCGGTGGCCATCGAATTGATGACACACTATCAAAATGGCCACTAGATTGGAAAGTTGTTCCAAAATGGCCATTTTTGGCAAACTTTGTAACACTAATAATCATTCCATCCAATTCCATCCAATTCCATCTAATTCCATCCAATGAGTGGCATTTTGGTAAATAAGGGGATGCTATTAATTTATTTTTGATGTTTTTTAAAAATCAATTTTTTTCAATGAGTGACATTTTGGTAAATAAGTGGATGACATTTGATTATTTCCCATTTATTTTAGATATCTTTTGGAAATCAATTTTTTCTTTTTTGAAAAGAATAATTATATTTAGTGTGTATATATATATATATACACACACACACACTAAATATAATTATTCTTTTCAAAAAACAAAAGAAATGGTTTAGATTAATGCATGTGTCTCTTCTTTGTTTTTTAGATTTTTTAGATTATACATACATATATAAATTATATTATCAGTTCGAACTGACAAAAGTTATATCAGTTCCTTGCATGTAGGCCACTGGATTTAAATACTTTGACTTGGCTGTATGCACTTGTCAGTCAAAGTATTTAAATCCAGTGGTCCACATACAAGAAACTGATATAACTTTTGTCAATTCGAACTGATAATAGAAAGACTGTATATACATATATGATTGTCCATCATCGCGTGCACCGTAGTCTATCACATTACAAATATTTGATTGTTCTTTTTTTTTTTTTTTTTTTTTTGAAGCAGCACTTTATTACCAAAACAGCCCAAAGCCAAACACAGACCAGCAAAAAACAAAACAAGGGCAAAAAAACACCAAAGCAAAAAGAAAGAAAAGAGCAAGAAACAGGGGCAACAGACTACCCACCACACAGACAAAAGCACACTAAATATTTGATTGTTCTTGAGCATAAGCTACAAATAATAATAATAATACTAGGAATGATGATTACAAAAAGAGTTGAAAACTCATTTCTTCTTCTTTTCTCTTCCTGTTTTGAATTTGAGTAGAGCATGAATGATATACAATTGGTCATTTTATAGAAGAAAAAAAAATTATAGAAAAAATGAATAATATTTAATGGCGTTCATATTTTGATATGGATATGTGTAAATATATATATATATTTACACACACTAAATATAATTATTCTTTTCAAAAATAGAAAAAATTGATTTCCAAAAAAACATCTAAAATAATTTAATGTCATCCACTTATTTACTAAAATGTCACTTATTGAAAAAATTGATTTCCAAAAATCATCTAAAATAAATTAATGGTATCCTTTTATTTACCAAAATGCCACTCATTGGATGGAATTGGATGAAATTAGATGGAATTGGATGGAATTGGATGGAATGGCAATTAATGTCACAAAGTTCGCCAAAAATGGTCATTTTGGAACAACTTTCCAATCCAGTGGTCATTTTGATAGTGTGTCATCAATTCGATAGCCACCGGGGTAATTATCCCAAAAAAAAATTAAAATGTCAACACAAAAATAATAGAAAAAAATAAATATTTATGTAATACTAAATATAAAAAATAAATAAACTAATATTAATTTATTAATGAAAAAAATTAAAAAAAAAAAACAAAAACAAATTTAAAGAATTTAACTTCATCTTCTTCACCTTCGTATGAACCCAGAAACACAAACAAATTCTCTCTCTCTCTCTCTCTCTCATCCCTCCTCAACCAAACTCTAGCTCTCCAAATCCCTCTCCCTCTCGAATCCCTCATGAACCAAACCCTAGCTCTTGAATCTCTTTGCGAATCGAAACCACAAAAAAAAAAACCCCTCTTGAATCCCTCTCAAATCTCTTTGCGAATCAAACCACACCAGAAAATCCATCTCTCGAATTCGTCTCTCTCTTCTTTCTATCTGAAGCCATCAACGCCAAACCCACCAAACCCAAGCCATCAACTCCAGTACGCCACTGATTTGCTCGTCAAAAACCGTGAAGATCTGGCTTGATTAGAGGAGATCGAACTTCTCCAATTGAGGGAGCAGGAGGAGAGAACGGCTGCGAGACTAGAGGAAGTGGGAGGAGAGAACGGCGACAGGAATGGAGGAAACGGGAGGAGGTAACAGCGGCGTCGGTGGCAGAGGACCTAGAATGGAGAGGGCGACAAAGGGTTTGGTTGACGAAGGACATCTCCATTGGAGATTTGTGTTTTTGTTTGAATTTTCTGTGTTAGGTGTTGATGTGTGATATAGAGAAACATAATGAATCTCCATGGGAGGTCTGGAATGATTTTTTTGTGTGTTGGATTCCATTCCATTGGTTTGATTTTGATGAATCTCCATAACAGGCTTGATTCCACATGCACCTCTTTTTTTCTTTTCTTTTTTAATCTAATATCTTCCGTTTCAATTTCGTTTTTTATATATATTTAAAAAAAAAAAAAAACATATAGAAAAATATTTTTGTTAACAATTTTGTTTAATTTTTTGTTATGAAGATGGTTGTTTGATTTGATCTTGGGTTGGTGTTTGTGACGATGGTGTTTATGGGTTTAGTTTTTTTTTTTAATTAGATAAATTGTTTAAATTTATCATGTTAGAGGGTAAAATAGTCTTTTCAACCATTAATAAGGCATGCAAGGGCAAAATAGACATTATACCAATTTTGTGACGTTTAACCGTTAAAAAAAAAGTCAGAAGGACTTATTTGATATACTTTTCAAAAGTCAGGGAAAGTTTTGATAAAAAAGCAAATTCGGTTAAAAAATTGATGTTTCAGAATAAGATAAGGACCCAAATGATATTCCCCATTAACTTTACAATGTTTGGTCATTATCTAATTTTATATAAAAGTGGCGATATTTACGCCTTTTAAAACTGTATATACACCTCAAATTTGAATATTTTTTTATATGAAAAGATATTATATATTTTTTTAACTATTTTACTTTTATGATTTTTTCAATAATAAAACTAACCGTGTAAAAAAAAAAAATAATAAATAAAATAAAAAATAAAATAAAAACCTCAAACCCAAAGTGGGAGCCTTCTCCGTAAAATAAAATTAAAAATTAAAAAAAAAAAAAAAAAAAAAAAAAAACAACAACAACAATATTAGGGGGGTGTATTCAATTAGGATTCTTGAGGACATTTAAAGACATTATAAATCCTGGTGTATTCAATTTGGACATTTAAAGACTTTAAAAGAGTCCATATGAATCCAGTGGTATTCAATTAGGATTTATATGGACTTTTAAAGAATCCTTCCAAATCCAAGTGTATTGAATTGAGACTTTAAAAATGTCTACAAGAATCAATGTGTATTCAATTAGGACGGGATTTTAAAGGATTTTCTTAAGTCATGGATTTTGGTGGACTTGATGGTGAAAGATATAAATATCAAATGTCATAACATGTCCAGCCTTCTCCCCAAAGATTTTGATGGATTTTGCTTTCCCTCTCTCTCTCAAATCAGAAACGAAAAGCACTAATATGTAAAAATTAAAAAAACCGATGCATGTGAGAATAATAAGCTTCCATCCCCAGTATGTTCTATGAATTAAAAAGGAAAAAAAAAAAAAACTGCACATAATTATATATGTGAGAATATGTTGCAGTCATACAGTATAACAAGTACAAAACTCACTACGTGCCAGAATTGCACAAAACAACACCAAATTAATCTGTAGAGCCTTCAATCAAACACCAAAATGCTCACTCTTTATTAGCTTTTTTTTTTTTTTTTTTTGAAAAACTCTTTATTAGCATTTTATTTTAAAGAAAAATAATTCATCTACACTTCATGCAAGCAGTGCCTTTACGCAGATAAGCCTTAGCCAATTTTGGGTTCAATTCAATCGCTTTGTTTGCATCAGCAACAACCTCAGACTATATATATACACATATATAGATTGACTGGTGTATCAAATTTTGCTCATTTTAACTTCAAAGGTTTTTTTGATAATTAGCTATAATTAGCTTACTATTGATAAGTCAAAGATAACAAATTCATGAAAGCCTTAGCCAATTTTGGATTCAATTCAATCGCTTTGTTTTCATCAGCAACAACCTCAAAATATATATATATATATATATATATATGCAAATATAGATTGACTGGTGTATCAAATTTTGCTCATTCCAACTTCAAAGGTTTTTTTTTTATAATTAGTTATAATTAGCTTACTATTGATATATAAGTTAGAGATAATAAATCCATGAAAATCCTTGAAAATCCTTGAATGTCTAAACAAATCCATAAAAGTCTGAGATAGATGTCTAAACAAATCCATAAAAGTCTGAGATAGATGTCTAAACAAATCAATGAAAGTCCATGTGGATTTATAAAAGTCTGTAGAAATCCATGAAAATCTATCACTTAAAAAATGTCTTCAAGAATCCTAATTAATCCTAATTGAATACACCCCCCTTAGGTGAAATTGAAAGGCGACTGAAAGATTTTTTATTCATACCATTTGTTTTTTCTCCTAGTGAGGAAAAATAAGTGGAAATTGCTAAAAATAACCACTCTAATTATGGGAAATTCGTTTTTAACCACGTACGAAACTTTAATTGTTAATAACCATATTTTGAAAACAAATTCAGTGGGTGTCCATAAATTACCAAGACGCCCCCAAATTAATATTTGTATTTTGTTTTGTTTATTTTTCTCTTTCTAACCCTTTTCTTCACTATTCACCGTCTTCTTCCTTCTTCTTTGTTCATTCTTCATCAACAATTTCCGATCGTTGTTCCTCTTCCTGCAAATCGAACACCAATGGTTCGAACACCAATATGGCCGAACCATTGTTATTCCTGCAAATTGACTAACTAGAGGATGGTTTGATTTCAGAATCGCGTTGAAGATTTAAAGCAGTGAAAACTTGAAACAAAAATTTCGATTTGCTCTAAATTGGTATTTGGTGTGTAAATATCTTTAATTTGTTCATTAATTGAGTTGTAAGCAGTGACCTTAACGTGAGTTTAGCGTTATTGCATCACTTTTGTGTGTTTTTGTGAAAAATCGAATTAAATAAAGCTTCAAGTTTTTTCCAGAAGATTTCAAGTTCACTAGTTCGAAAACTTGAAATCTTATGTAAGAACTTGAAATGTTGACAAGTTTCTGGGTAAGATTTCAAGTTTCTTGGTAAGACTTCAATCAAGTTTTTTCCAAAAGATTTCAAGTTTCACTGGTTCGAGATTTAGAAGATTTCAAGTTTTATGTTAGAGATTTAAAGCATGATTTCAAGTTTTCGCAAAACATTTCAAGTTTGTTGAAGATTTCACGCTTTCAAGTTTTTTTTTTTCAAACCAAACTCCAACATCCAGTCTCAAATAATCCAAAATACCAGACCTCAACTCAATCAACCCCAAAAATTGATACATTTCAACATATATTATTCCATAAACATGTTCTTAACATGAAATTGCAATAAAAATGTCAAGTGAGAAGAGAATGGTGGGTTTGTCTCCAGGCTGTGACGGCGACCTCTTCTCTTCCGGCTGCTCCGGTGACGATGATGACACCCTCTTCTCTCCCTGCAACATCGCTTCTTTCTCTCTTCTCTCTCGGCGACAATGTCTCTTTCTCTCTTTTCTCTCTTTAATTGTTAATCTCCACTGCTCATGTTTTTGGTTTTTAGTGCTTACATATGTGGGTATTGAGGTAATTTCTCAAAAAAGTGGTTATTAACAATTATAATTTCAAAAGTGGTTATAAACAAATTTTTAATGTTTTGGATAGTTACTTTTGGTTTTCTCTCGAAAAATAATCTCCCACTGCCCATTGTATATTTGTATTGTGTCTGAGGACTAAGGGTTTTGTTTGTATATTTTGTTTAAGAACTTGGGTGAGATAGACGTATGTCACAACCACAACCCTAATCTGGTTTTGTCCCATCCAAGTTCCAACTCTATCAGTCGCAAAACACCTCAATTAAGAAAAAATATCTCAAAAACACTTCTTTTCAACATTTCATCAAGTATCTCGCAAACACATCAATAATTTACAAAATCACAAGGAATTTCATGGTATCACTGTAATTATTTTAAAATTAATTCATTTATAATAATTTTCTAAAAACGAAAGAAAGGGCATAATTGGTAATGTTGAGGTGTGCTTACAAAATATAATCTTCTAAAAAAATTGTGATGGGGGTGGACATACAAAAAGGGGTGCATATACGATTTTCAAGGGGTGTAAATATCACGAGTCTTTATATAATCCTATTTTAAGTAGATCATGAATAAACAAATCACATATGTCGAATACATTTAACATTCTAAACAAAAGGTTTGTATTTTAAAATTGAGTGACGATATTTACACCCCTGAAAAATCGTATGTGCACCCCTTTTTGTATGTACACCCCACTAAATTTAATTTAAAATTATATTTTGTAAACACACCCCACACATTACCAAAAATGCCCTTTTATAATTTTAGAAAAATATTATAAATTATTTAAACGAAAATTGAAATATATATAGTGATCCACAGTCCACACCGTCTTCTCCATTAACTTTTGAATCAAGAAAAACCCCACCAATGATCACTTCTTTGCCGTTCTTTTTCTATTAGCCAGTATCGAGACAAACTTGGGTGGACAAAGTACTCAATTCAAGAACATTAAAAACCTGTGTATTGCACAATCACAAAGGGAAGAAGCAACTTACTCCATTGAAACCAATCCTTGGAATGTTAAACTTGGTAGTAATATGTGTCTTATATGAGATGGAAAATGAAGATGCAGTTCTTGAATGATCCTACATATTTTCGAGGTTCTTTAATAGTTTTTTTTTTTTTTTTCTACTTTTTAAATTTAGTTTAGTTGGTACGAATTCAGAAAAACAAGTTATAATATATTTTGATTAAAAATACTGATAATTTAACATAAGGATAATTTTGGAATTTAAAAAAAATATAAATTTGGGGTGTACATACAGTTTTAGAGGGGTGCAAATATCGCCACTCTTTAAAATTTTTGAATGGCACTCGTATAATAATTTATAATCTAATGTTACTTATTATTATTATTTTTTTAAATTAATATTTGTTTCAATTATTTTTAATCTTTTTAATACTAAAATCGAAATGAAATAAAAAGTATATATATATATATTTTTTAAGAAGCTAGACTAATTATGGAAAAAAAAAAAAAAAACGTGCGAGAAAAAATTCTAAACCCGACCCGACTGGGCTTGGGCATGCCGACAGAACAAAAAAGGTTTAATACACAGACGTGCACAGTTATATATCTGGTATTCTGGTTGAGTTGGAAGAATCAGTGCTATTGATTTTGGATACCTTTTTTGTCGCATTTTTAGATTTAAAAACAGATTTGGTTGCCTATTTGCATTGCACCAAGAGCTTGCATACGTCTCACGCGCCAGTCGTCACTAACAAAACTCCAGTTAGTTAATTTTTTTTATTTTAAATAACTTTGAAAAATAAGATGCAGTTTCGAATTAATTTACATTTCAACCGATTTTTTTTTTCAAAATTCCAGATTAGTTATTATGAAAATAAAAATATTATTTGTATCACAAAATAAATTTACCATTATAAAATATGGATGCAAAATAATAAACTTTTAAACATATAAGAGAAATCATATTTATAAATTATGAAAATAGAACTTTTATCAATCAAATAAGATATGATTTATGTTATTTAAAGCTTAGTACAATTTGTTTAAATATTGAGATAAAACTATGATATTACTTGACAATTGTGATGATATATTGTTAAGTCCTTCACACTCACATTAATAAAACTATTGATTTGAACCAAGTTTTTCTTCATTATAAATTTATAATAATTGTATGTTGTGATTCATGATAGTACACGGGAGATTATGGGTGCTTTTGCTGCTAAGTTTTTAGCCCTTAGATGTATGGAGGTTGTTGAAGTAATGACCATGTTCCATGTTTTTTTTTTACAAGTCTATTCTTTGTAAATGTTGAGTCATATTTAAAGACTCCCGCGGATCATATTGTGTCAAGAGTAGTTGAGCATAGAGTACACATTTATCTAGAACTGTATGAATGATATGTGATATCCTTGAATTTATAGGTCCTTATTCAATTACATTAAACATATTGATGAATTGTTTGAGAATGATATCAAGCATTTAGAAGAATTGTCTAGAATGATATCAAGCATTTGGAGCAACCAGACGAAAACGATACCACACACACCCCAACAATAACGAAATCGCACCAAGAATCGTAACCAAGAAAATTCAATCTCTGACGAAACAAAATCACACCAAAACCCTAACTCAATGGCTCAAAAAAAAAAAAACCATCAGAGACGATCAATACCACACTCTCAATCTACCACCAACAATCCAATCGACTATAGAAAATAATAATAATAAATAAATAAAATCGTATCAAAGAAGGATGGTTTCATCATGAAATAAGAATAAAAAATAAGTCCAGTGATGGAGGTGAGTAACTGTATAGAGAAATTAGAGATGGAGTGTATTTTTATTTTTATTTTTTTCAAAAAGAGATGGAATGTATTGAGTTTGAAAAATAAGTAAAAGAGTGGTTCTGGAAATAAATCAAAAAAGTAATAAAACCATTTAATTTTATATAATTAAATCAAAATTTTAAAATTGGGGCATAAATAGGTAGTAGAGGGGTGCCAATAGCACCACTCATTATCAAAATAAATAAATAAATAAACTATTTGTATCATAAAATAAATTTACTCTTACAAATTATGGATGCAAAATACAATAAACTTTTAAACATATAAGATATATCATATTCATAGATTATGAAAATAGAACTTTTATCGATCAAATAAAATATATATGATTTCTATTATTTAAATAGAGAAGGATAATTACCAATTTAGTCCTGGACTAGTTTTTAAATTCCAAGTTATTTGCGACTTTTATAAAAGTGACCAAATTGGTCATCACATTTTTTCCAAAGGCCAAATTAGTCCCTCACATTTCAAAAGTGATCAAATTGGTCCCTTTAACGGTTTAATAATGTTAAATATTATAGCTGACTTTAACAATTTTAATTGAAGTACGTAAATACCCTTTATTTGTCATTTTAGAGCAAATTTGTTTTGTCTTATATGCATTAAATTCACCATTACAATTAAGACAAAATCAAAAAATATTATTAATTAAACACTATTTAAGCCTTTTTTAATTAAAATTTGGGGTAATTACCATAGTGGCTATCAACTTATGCTAGCACTATCAAAATGACCACTTGATGATGAATTAGTTTCAAAATGGTCATTTTTTGCAAACACTGTTACACTAATGGTCATTCCATCCAATTCCATTCAATGAGTGACATTTTGGTAAATAAGGGGATGACTTAATTTATTTTAGATATTTTTTGAAAATCAATTTTTTCTTTTGTTTTTTGAGACAAATAATTATATTTTGTATGTGTATATACGTAAAGCATATCTCAAACATACATATATATGGAATTTTTTTGAAGGAAAAAGATGGAAATTTTAGAAGAAAAAAAAAACACTCACAATTCCCAAATACTAGGTGGATCATTTTCGGGTGGATATGAAAGTCATTTAGATGATTTTTCAAAATATTAATGTATCTAGACATTATCATATGTTATGCTATACTTTATTTTCAAAGTTTATAATTTGTTAGGCTTATGTTCAAACTTATGAAGAAAAAAAAAAAAAATGTTCCCCACTCAAGTGTGAACAAAGTGTTAATGTTTCAAAACGGTTTTGATTTCGAAAATGGATTTTAAGGGGTTTTAACAGGTTGCTGGATATGGAAATTGGAAGGAGAGGAGCTAAAGAACAGATTGAAGGAGGAGAGATAGAGACAGAGTTGAGAGAAAATAAAATTTAGATTGGAATGTAATTCTTTTGCATACAAATGTAAATGGATCTTACAATTCCTTATAACAGCAACCTTACAAAAGACAAAATAGAACATTCTCAGAAGGACAAGGTTCCTCTACGATAGACTCACAAAACGCATCAACAAAACGACGCCGTTTTAGGGAAAGCATCAAGCTAAACGATGCCGTTTCATAGGAAACCCAACAACCCTGCTGAGGTGCAAAACGACGTATCGTTTGGAGTTACTCAGTTGACCTATAAAACCATCACTTGTTTTCAGACAAGACTCAACGCAGCTTTGATTCTTTTCTCTCTGATAACTTCACCTAAAAACACCATCTTAGATCTTCAATCTCCTACCCAGAATTACCCAAAATCTTCCATAAATGTAACCCTAACAGTTCACCACTAGACTCTCTTAACCAAAAAAAAAAAAAAAAAAAAAAAAGTTCCCGTTGATTTCAAGAATTTACACCGGCATTTTCACTTGCAATCAATAATCGCCCTTTATTGATTGTGTTTTTTTTTTCCACACAAGGTACACAGGAAATTTCCAAGAAAGTGCAGCCTTTGAAAATTACTTGGAAATTTTGTGTTGTCTTCCCATTCAAATCTTTAAAGGATTGTCTTTGCTAATGTAAGGCCTCCGATCTGTATTTTGCGTTGATTTATCAATTCTTGAAATTTTGCTTTTCTTACGAGGGCGTCATTATGTTTGGGAACAAACGAGCTCTTGATTTTCCATCATCTTCTCTGTCTAGCAATAGTCAATGGAAATACGATGTGTTCTTGAGTTTTAGAGGTGAAGATACTCGTAACACCTTCACAGACCATCTCTATACTGCTTTGGAGCATAAAGGAATAATCACATTTAGAGATGATGAAAGACTTGAGAGAGGGAAGGAGATTTCATCAGAACTCTTGGAATCCATTGAGAGTTCGAGGTTTTCGATCATTATTTTATCGAAAAACTATGCTTCTTCTAAATGGTGTTTGGAGGAACTTGCAAAAATTGTCGAGTGCAAGGATTTGAAGGTTCCAAATGTTTTTCCGGTTTTTTACAAGGTAGATCCGTCAGATATACGGAATCAGAGAGGAGATTTCAAGACAGCCTTTCATATACATGAAAAAGATTTCAAGGATAATCTGGAGAAGGTTCAAAGGTGGCGATCAGCTCTCGAGCAAGTTGGCAATCTCTCTGGATGGCACTTAAAGGACGGCAGGTACCATCAATTCTCCTTCATCTGATTGCTTTTCTTAACTTTGAATTCGTATGTCTGCTATAATTATATTCATCAGTAAATGATTAAACTAAAAAGAAATAGTACGTGTTGATATCAATAATTCTAAACACCTCTAAAACTTAATTAAGAAATTAAAATATTTGTTGTTTGGTTTTACATAATTATGGTTCTTGTACGTACTTCTCAGCTCTGAAGCGAGTTTCATTACATCTATCATTGACTCAATTTGGAAGAGCTTGAATATAAACTCAAATGTTGCAGAGGACTGTGTTGGAATAGATTCTTCTGTGGAGAAAATTTATAAGCTTTTGGAACCTGGGTCCTATGATACCCGCTTCATCGGGATTTGGGGAATGGGAGGAGTAGGTAAAACTACACTGGCTAGAGTTGTATTTAACAGTCTTTCACATAACTATGAATATGACGTTATGTGCTTTCTTGCCAATGTTAGAGAAGTCTCTAAACAAAGCGGCGGTCTTACCCGTTTACAAGAAATGCTTCTTTCCAAGGTGTCAAACGAATCAAATTTGAAAATATGTGATCCTGATGAAGGAATCAATTACATTAGAAGGTGGTTATGTCATAAAAGTGTCCTTCTTGTTCTTGATGATGTCGATAATCAATTAGAACAATTAGAAAAATTGGCTGGAAAGCATAATTGGTTTGGTTCTGGGAGTAGAATTATTGTTACAGCTAGAGATAAACATGTGCTTATTAGCCATGGAATTAGTAGTATATTTGAGCTTCAAGGATTGAAACAGGATGATGCTCTTCAGCTCTTTCATATGAAAGCATTCAAACACGAGCAACCCACAGATGATTATGTTTTGCTGTCACAGAAAATCATACAATATGTAAAAGGGCTTCCATTAGCTCTGATACTTTTAGGATCCTCTTTGTGTGGTGGAAGTGTCAAAGAATGGGAAAGTGCATTGAATAGACTTAAAAAAGTTCCCGATAAAAATATTTTGAAACAGCTCCGAATAAGTTACGATGGACTTGAGGAAATTGAGAAAAAAATATTCTTAGATATTGCGTGTTTCTTCAAAGGGAAAAGTAAAGATCGGGTTATGGAAATACTAGATAGTTGTGATTTTCATTCAACTTTCGGAATAAGGGTGCTCATTAATAGATCCCTTATAACAATTTCATACTATAATACACTTGACATGCATGATTTGCTACAAGAAATGGGTTGGGAAATTGTTCGGGAACAACATCCTAACAATTGTGGCAAATGGAGTAGATTATGGCAGTTTGAGGATGTTTACCACTTGTTGACCAACAATAAGGTAATATATTGTTTCAATATATATATGTGTGTGTGTGTGTGTTTTCAATTAAATGAAAAACTTTTACGGTTTTTATTAACTGTTTTATATATTATATTCACATATCACATTCTTGTTTCATATTTATTAGAGTACACATGAAGTGGAAGGTATAATGCTTAACAAGTCTAAACGGCAAATTCCTCACTTGGATGGCAAATCCTTTTCAAGCATGAGCAAACTAAGGCTGCTCAAAATCAACAATGTTGACCTTTCAGAAGACCTGATATACCTATCAAATGAGTTGCGATTTCTCGAATGGGATGGATACCCTTCAAATTCTTTGCCGTCAACGTTCCAGGCGCAGAAACTTTTTGAACTCAACCTATGTCATAGCAAGATAAAATACCTTTGGAAGGGCATGAAGGTATTATTATATCTTAATTTCATTGGGTGCATTGCAAAATTCATGGAATTGAAGCAATTTTTAATAATTAATCTAATTAACCTTTTTGCTATAACAGACTTTTGAGAAGTTGAAAAACATTAAGCTCAGTTACTCACCCAACCTTATCGAAACCCCAGACTTTACAAGGGTTCCAAACCTTGAGACATTGAATCTTGAAGGTTGTTCAAGATTGCGTGAGTTGCACAAGTCAGTTGGATTTCTACTGCGGCTTTTTATGTTGAATTTAAAAGGCTGCAAGAATCTTGAGAGTTTTCCAAGCAACATTGGGGGTTTGAAATATTGTTTGCGGACTCTGAATCTCGAAGACTGTTCAAAACTAGACAAACTTCCTCAAAACTTGGAGGTACTTGAGTGTTTGGAGGAGCTAAAAGCCGGTGGGACTTCAATAAGACAAATACCATCCTCCCTTGTAAAGTTGACCAACCTCCAAAAATTGTCTTTCCGTGACTGTAGAGATCAACCATCCCAAACCTTGATGTCTTTTCTGTGGTCATATATGTTCCCTCAATCAAGAAATGAAAGGTTACGGTTGCCTTCTCTCACAGGTCTTCACTCTCTGAAAAGTTTGGTACTTAGTGGCTGCAATTTATCGGAAGGAACACTTCCCAATGATCTTGACTCTTTACCCTCGTTAGAAGAATTAGATTTAAGCAGAAACAATTTTGTTAACCTACCAGAAAGCATCAGTCGGCTACCTAAACTTGAAATTCTTTGCTTACGGGAATGCAAGAGACTTCAGTCATTACCAGAGCTTCCAGGAGCAGTATATTTTGTAGGGACAGAACATTGTTCTTCGTTAGAAGTCATATCATGGAGTACACTAAAGAAACTATGCACTTCAAGAAACATTGTACTTCTGCACCTTTTCAATTGTTTCAAACTGGTAGAGAATCAGGACAGGGAAAATAGCTTGGCTGTAATGTTGCTGAAACTCCACCTTCGGGTATGCATCTCTGTTTTTTTCCCAATTTTTTTCTGATTTATTATTATTATTAACTGATTACATATTTAAGACTAAAAAGTCAATAAAGGTCATTAATTGCAGGAAAAAAAAATTAAGTGGCAAAGGATTAATTAATAGAATTTTGTAAGCGATGGAAGCTTTTGGTCTTACAGGAAAATTTTCAAATATTAAAAAAAAAAAAAAAAAAAAAAAAAAACTATATAGATATTTTTTTTTCTAGTCTTATGATATGAATGCCATTTGGATGTTGGTTCTTTCTATTTACAGAAGATAATTTATTTTCAATTTTTTATATGCTAATAAAATTGAATATTAGTTACCTGATTCTATTACATTACAGGAACTCTCCTTCAAATCTGTTGGATTTAATATTTGTCTTCCAGGAAGTGAAATTCCAGCGGCATTTAAGCATTGGAGTACTGAAGGGTCAAAATTACAATTTGGACTATCTCCCAATTGGTATACTGACGAATTCATGGGAATTGCTCTTTGTGCCGTATTTCCAGAGGTCAGCAGTGAATCGTATGGATTAAATGAACGTCTTATTTCCTGTACTATCTCTATAGGATCAAGATGGATGACCTATATGATCGGCATTCCTAGTGATGTCCACTCTGATCACCTTTGGCTGGGGTATTTGTCAATTCAGGAGATGATAGAAACACAATATTCAGATCCAAATGATTTGAGATGCATTCACGTACGTGATATACAATTGTCTGTGCAGGACGGTGTATATTCAGATCCAAATGATCCGGACAATGACGCTCTGAACAGTGTTGCAGACAATAGAAGTCCAATATTCTTGCCAGCAAAAAGATGTGGGATTCGTATGGTTTATGAATCAGAGTTGGAAAACTTCGAGGAATTTCCTACAGGTTCTAATATACTCGAGCACCACGATGGTGTTTGTGACCCATTCTTTATTTTCAAGAACTCCTATTTTCCTCGTCCGATAATCAGTGAAAGTAACTCATTGTGTTTGAGAGCACCTTCAAACAATTCATTGTGGCATTATAAATAATATAGCATTAAATATGGACACATTGTATTATATACATAATTAATAGAGTATTAAATAGAGAAAGACAATTACCAATTTGGTCCTGGACTGGTTTTTAAATTCCAAGTTGTTTACGACTTTTATAAAAGTGACTAAATTGGTCCTCACATTTTTTCCAAATGCTAAATTAGTCCCTCACATTTCAAAAGTTATCAAATTGGTCACTTTTATAAAAGTCGCAAACAACTTGAAATTAAAAAAAAGAGTCCAAGACTTAATTGGTAATTGCCCAATAGAAAATCTTTGTATTATATAATTAATTAATAAAGTATCAAATATGGACACTTTGTATTTAGGGGTGAGCACTCCAATTCAATACAAGAGGATCTAGATCATCTCCCATCCATCTCTATGTCTATCTCTAAAATAGAGATCCAAAAGGAAATATTCCTCTTAGATTCCATCTTTAAAATTTTTTACTCCCACCACACTCACTATTCTTATCTATATCTCTATCCCTATTTTTGTTTATATCTTCAAATAACTTATATTTTTATTATTATTTTTTTACTTTCTTTAATAAATTATTGTTCAACTAAATTTTAACAAATGTTATTTATAATAACATTTGTAATTATTTTTTTAACTTTTTTTAAAAAATATAATGTTTTATTAGTATATGAATTTATAATAACTAATTTTTAGGTTCTAAAATATAATGATAAATTTGGATTCCATTAAAAATCCCAACGAACGTGAATTTTTTCGAAGGAAAAAAATGAAAATTTTAGAAAAAAACACTCACAATTCCCAATGTTTTATTGGTGTGATGTTGCCACATAGGTTTGAGTCCAAAATTTGGGTCACTTTTTTGGGTTATCTAACATTATTGATCTTTTAAACATATGCATATATATGTGTGTCAGCCAACATGATTATATTTCTTTATTATTATTTTTTGTAAAAATGGTAAAAAAATACAACATAAATTATAAAGTAAATCGCACATCACATCATCTCTCTCGATAGAGATAGTCGACCTTGTGGTGCACATCTCTTCCACATATCTTGGTCAGGATTCGAGTCCCACCAACATGTCTGATCTTGACATATCTCGACAGTACAATAAACCAAACATTTAATCTTTTACACTAGGAAACAATTTTTATCAAAAATTAACGTTCAGATTTCTCGGTGATAAGTCAAACTTGTCCAAACTTAATCTTTGACCAAGTTTGACACTTTGACTATCAAAATGCCAAACTCAAATACATGTAAATCCTTCCTAAAGCCAAAAAATAAAAAAATAAAAAAAATCATAAAACCATTCAACAAATCATCTTGTGATTTCATGGTAGTGAGGATAGTAAAATTTGTTTCAAAACATCATAAAATAGCATTGATGAATGTGTAGGGATGGAAATTGAGAAAATGAGGATGTACATGGTTCTTCTATCTCCACTTTTTTTTTTTTTTTTTTTTGTTAAAATATTTATTTTAGTCTTTTTTTTAATTAAGGTTATTTTGGTAATTTTAATTATTACGTCAAGGGGCAATTTTGTCTTTTCAACAACAAAATTGGTCAACGATCAACTTTAACGGATACTGACTAATGATAGGAGTCATGGGAAAGGTCAATCTTAGTTTTTGATAAAGTTATTTCCGCATTTAAAAAAAACAAATCTCAAAGAGTTTTTGGCGTAATTTGCTCAAAACACAAAATATGGTTTAGGAGAATATTTAAGAATGAGTTGTTTTGCCAAATACATACTTGCCAATGCTGGGTCAGGTTATTGGATCTTTTTCTAACGTTGTTGACATGCATCTTTGTTTTACGAATGAACTAAATTAACGTTACAATGTTTGGTCATTATCTAATTTTATATAAGAGTGACGATATTTACATCCCTTTAAAACTGTATCTATATCCCAAATTTGATTACTTTTTAAATTTCAATATTACCCTTAAATTAAATTAATAATATTTTTATGAAAAGATATTATATATATTTTTAACTATTTTACTTTTATGAATTTTCCAATAATAAAACTAACTGTGTTATAAAAATAAAATAAAAACTCAAACCCAAAGTGGGAGCCTTCTCCATAAAATAAAATAAAAAAATTTAAAAAAACAACAGTATTAGGTGAAATTGAAAGGTGAGAGAGAGATTTTTTATTCATACCATTTTTTTTTCTCCTAGTGAGGAAAAATAATCTCCCACTGCCCATTGTATATTTGTATTGTGTCTAAGGACTGAGGGTTTTGTTTGTGTATTTTGTGTAAGAACTTGGGTGAGATAAACGTATGTCACAACCACAACCCTAATTTGGTTTGTCCCGTCCAAGTTCCAACTCTATCGGTCACAAAAAACCTCAATTAAGAAAAATTATCTCAAAAACACTTATTTTCAGCATTTCATCAAGTATCTCGCATACACGTCAATAATTTACAAAATCACAAGGAATTTCATGGTATCACTGTAATTATTTTATAATTAATTCATTTATAATGATTTTCTAAAATTGAAAGAAAGGGCATATTTAATAATGTAGGGGTGTGCTTACAAAATATAATCTTTTAAAAAAATTGATGGGGGTATACATACAAAAAGGGGTGCGCATATTATTTTTCAAGGGTACAAATATCACGACTCTTTATATAATCCTATTTTAAGTAGAATAAACAAATCACATCCATCGAATACATTTAACATTCCGAATAAAAGGCTTGTATTTTAAAATTTTTGAATGACAATCGTATAATAATTTATAATCTAATGTTACTTATTATGGTGAAAAATTAATATTTGTTTCAATTATTTTTAATCTTTTTAATACTAAAAGTCGAAATAAAATAAAAAGTATAATTTTTTTTTTTTTTAAGAAGCTAGACTAATTATGAAAAAATAAAAATAAAAAAGGTGCTAGAAAAAATTCTAAACCCGACCCGACTGGGCTTGGGCATGCCGACAGAACAAAAAAAGTTTAATACACAGACGTGCACAGTTATATATCTGGTATTTTGGTTGAGTTGGAAGAATCAGGGCTGTTGATTTTGGATACCTTTTTTGTCGCATTTTTATATTTAAAAACAGATTTGGTTGCCTATTTGCATTGCACCAAGAGCTTGCATACGTCTCACGCGCCAATCGTCACTGACAAAACTCCAGTTAGTTAATTTTTTTTTTTTTTTATATATTTTAAATAACTTTTAAAAATAAGATGCAGTTTCGAATTAATTTACATTTCAACCGATTTTTTTTTTCAAAATTCCATATTAGTTACTATGAAAATAAAAAAAGTATTTGTATCACAAAATAAATTTACCATTATAAATATGGATGCAAAATAATAAAGTTTTAAACATATAAGATAAATCATATTTATAAATTATGAAAATAGAACTTTTATCAATCAAATAAAATATGATTTATGTTATTTAAAGCTTAATACAATTTGTTTAAATATTGAGATAAAACTAAGATATTACTTGACAATTGTGATGATATATTGTTAAGTCCTCACACTCACACTAATAAAACTATTGATTTGAACCAAGTTTTTCTTCATTATAAAATTATAATAATTGTATGTTGTGATTCATGATAGTACACGGGAGATTATGGGTGCTTTTGCTGCTAAGTTTTTAGCCCTTAGATGTATGGAGGTTGTTGAAGTAATGACCATGTTCCATGTTTTTTTTTTACAAGTCTATTCTTTGTACATGTTGAGTCATATTTAAAGACTCTCGCGGATCATATTGTGTCAAGAGTACACATTTATCTAGAACTGTATGAATGATATGTGATATCCTTGAATTTATAGGTCCTTATTCAATTACATTAAACATATGGATGAATTGTTTGAGAATGATATCAAGCATTTAGAAGAATTGTCTAGAATGATATCAAGCATTTGGAGCAACCAGATGAAAACGATACCACACACACCCCAACAATAACGAAATCGCACCAAGAATCGTAACCAAGAAAATTTAATCTCTGACGAAACAAAATCACACCAAAACCCTAACTCAATGGCTCAAAAAAAAAAAAAAACGATCAGAGACGATCAATACCATACTCTCAATCTACCACCAACAATCCAATCGACTATAAAAAATAATAATAATAAATAAATAAATAACGTATCAAAGAAGGATGGTTTCATCATGAAATAAGAATAAAAAAATAAGTCCAGTGATGGAGGTGAGTAATTGTATAGAGAAATTAGAGATGAAGTATATTTTTATTTTTATTTTTTTCAAAAAAGAGATGGAATGTATTAAGTTTGAAAAATAAGTAAAAGAGTGGTTATGGAAATAAATAAAAAAAGTAATAAAACCATTTAATTTTATATAATTAAATCAAAATTTTAAAATTGGGGCATAAATAGGTAGTAGAGGGGTGCCAATAACACCACTCATTATCAAAATAAATAAATAAATAAACTATTTGTATCATAAAATAAATTTACTCTTACAAATTATGGATGCAAAATACAATAAACTTTTAAACATATAAGATATATCATATTCATAAATTATGAAAATAGAACTTTTATCGATCAAATAAAATATAATGATTTCTATTATTTAAATAGAGAAGGACAATTACCAATTTAGTCCTGGACTAGTTTTTAAATTCCAAGTTGTTTGCGACTTTTATAAAAGTGACCAAATTGGTCATCACATTTTTTCGAAAGGCCAAATTAGTCCCTCACATTTCAAAAGTGATTAAATTGGTCTCTCTAACGGTTTAATAATGTTAAATATTATAGCTGACTTTAACAATTTTAGTTAAAGTACGTAAATACCCTTTATTTGTCATTTTAAAGCAAATTTGTTTTGTCTTATGTGCATTAAATTCACCATTACAATTAATACAAAATCAAAAAAATATTATTAATTAAACACTATTTAAGCCTTTTTTAATTAAAATTTGGGGTAATTACCCTAGTGGCTATCACATTTAAAATTAAACACATTTATCTAGAATTGTATGAATGATATGTGACATCCTTGAATTTATATGTTCTTATTCAATTACATTAAACATACGGATGAATTGTTTGAGAATGATATCAAGCATTTAGAAGAATTGTCTAGAATGATATCAATCATTTGAAAAAACCAGACGAAAACGATACCACACACACCCCAACAATAACGAAATTGCACCAGGAATCGCAACCAAGAAAATTTAATCTCTGACGAAACAAAATCACACCAAAACCCTAACTCAATGGCTCAAAAAAAAAAAAAAAAATTAGAGACGATCAATACCACGCTTTCAATCTACCACCAATAATCCAATCGACTATATAAAAAAAAAAAATTGTATCAAAGAAGGATGATTTCATCATGAAATAAGAATAAAAAATAAGTCCAGTAACAGACGTGAGTAACTGTATAGAGAAATTAGAGATGAAGTGTATTTTTATTTTTATTTTATTTTTCAGAAAGAGATGGAATGTATTAAGTTTGAAAAATAAGTAAAAAAGTAGTTCTGGAAATAAATCAAAAAAGTAATAAAACCATTTAATTTTATATAATTAAATCAAAATTTTAAAATTGGGACATAAATAGGTAGTAGAGGGGTGCCAATAGCACCACTCATTATCAAAATAAATAAATAAACTATTTGTATCATAAAATAAATTTACTCTTACAAATTATGGATGCAAAATACATTAAACTTTTAAACATATAAGATATATCATATTCATAAATTATGAAAATAGAACTTTTATCGATCAAATAAGATATATATGATTTCTATTATTTAAAGCTTAGTACAATTTGTTTACATGTAGAGATAAAACTAGATATTACTTGAGAATTATGACAATACACTGATAAGTCTCTCACATTTATATTAATAAAACTATGGATTCGAACTTAGTTTTTCTTCGTTATAAATTTATAATAATTGTATGTTGTGTTTCATGATAGTACATAGGGAGATTATGGTTGCTTTTGCTGCTAAGGTTTTAGCCCTTAGATAGTTAGATGTATGGAGGTTGTGACCGTGTTCCATGGTTTTTTTTTTTTTTTTTTTTTACTCTATGTATGTGTTGACTCAATACGATCCACAAGAGTCTAAAGCATAGAATACACACTTATCTGGAACCAGATAAATGATATGTGACATCCATGAATTCATAGTTCCTTATTCAATTTCGTTGATTTCCTTTATTTATAAGAAGCCTATCAAATTGTAAATGTGTAAGCTCAATTTACTTTTATGTTTCATTATGCTCTTTTTTAGATCAGAGAAGCTTCTCCTTTTATTGCCAAGTTTATATTTGTAGATGCAAACGAGTGATTTGTATTCGTTTTAATGTAATGATATTCCAAATTTAAAAGAAATAGATACAATTTTTTTTAAAAAGAACACCAGTGTCATGCACGGTTACCACAGCGCGTGGGATTGGATTGGCTTTGAACAAACGACCAAACAAGTCCCCAACTCCCCCAAATCCGATTCGTCCCACATTGACTTCGGTGGCATTCTCTCATCATTCTCTCATCCAAAAACAATGATTTGAGAGGAAGAGAGAATTAAAAAAGGCAAAAAAAATTGAAAAAATTTAATTCTTTTCATTGAAATTTATAATCTTTTCTTCAATTTCTTAACAACCATTTTGAAAAAACATTGCTTTAATTTAATCTCATTCTCATTCCAAAAAAAAAAAAAAAAAAATTCAAAATGTTCAATCAAGTTTTCTCCTTTATCACGAGTGATTTGAATTGCTTTTTGTACCTTATATGTTGATGCAGAGAAGAGGCTGATAACTACCCATTAGTAATTACCAATGTAAGAGCATTTTAATTCTTTTATTTTTTTGTTGGTTTAATTTCTTTATGTTTTCCATTTATTGAATGCAGATTCTGTATTTTTCTTGGTTTGTTGTTCATTGATTTGATTCATAAATACCCATATTGTTTGATAAAAAGAGGGAGCTTTTGAAATTGCTCTCCTGAAGTTTTACCATTGGATTTTGATGATTTAGGTCTTCTATTTTGAGGATGGAGATGTCAACCCAGCAAGAAAATTCTGCTAATGTTTCAGGTATTTATTTTCTTCTGGGAAATGGGAATTTTTTTTCTAGAAAAATTTATTTATGTGAGAATATGTCTCTGTTTTTTCTTTGCTAATCAAATATTTTTAACAAAAGAGATGGGTAGAATGATAGAACATGATTTATTTTTCCTGCCTTAAATGCATGGCAATGATGAGAAAGGTTTTGACTTTTGATTAAAGCTGTAATTTTTAGCTTGAATGATCAATAGAATTGGTTTGTATGAATTTGGGGTTTCAATATTGGTAATGAAACTATGGTTGGCTCAATATTTTGTGGACATTTTTTTTTTTTTTTTCAAATCGTTGGTTGCATCATTGTGCAAGCTACCGCTTGTTTAATCTTGTGATGGTTTGGAAATGAAATTGAAGTGAGGCTGGTGCTCAGCAGTATTCTGTGCATATGAAAAAAAATGGATCAAGTGATGGAACTTGAAATAGTTGTTGATTTCTAGTCAAGTATGATTCTTGATTTGAATTGATAGAGTTCAGTTTCGAAATGGGATTGTCTTTTTATTTGTCGTTTCCCCACTTTTTTTTTCATAACATAGGATCAATCGTATATTCTCCGCTCCATGATGGGCATTAAAGTAGGGTACTCGAATCCTAAAGTCAACCTCTATCCTCAGTTCCATTTGCAGGATATGTTTTTCGGATGTTCATCAACTAGTTGCTCAAAGATGTATTTGCTGCATTATCGTACACCTTTAAGAATTTGTTGTCTCTTCGGTGTGAATTTTTTTATCAAAGGTCACAAAGCCTTTGATTAGATTCTAACATTTTCAACAGTTTAGATGTGTTATTTAAAAAGTTCATTGCTTATTCTCACGTTTTGATCACTGAATTTTGTTTGTGGGCCTTTTGATAATATAGAAGGTATCTTCAAGCCGTCAAGTCTAGTTCAACATTGAAGATAGGACTTCTTGATGGTTTTTATCTCCGGTGTTGGTCAGAGGACCTTACAGAACTCATTAACATATATACACTTATCTCGCTTTGGACAAATAGTGATTAGTGATAAGTTTGTTCTTAAAAAAGGGAGACAGTTCTTTATTCATGTATTTCTGTTAGTTTCAGTTTTAGTTAATTATTTCAAATATTACAAACTAATGCAGTAGTATGTTCTTGACATGATTAAGTTTCTGGTATTTCAGCATGTCCATGCTTTTTGTCTTGCTTGTGACAGTTTATTGAAGAAGGCTGCACTTTTATGATGTTAAAAGCTTATTTTTTTGTGATGAAAATGAAATACTTTACAATGAAATTAGTACTCAATTTGTTGCCTACATTGAAATTTGTAATGGTGTTTTGGTTATTGTACTGTACATTTCTCATTTACCTGTTCAGGTACTTGTTGTCTATATGATCTTTTATGTTCAGAAACACCAAGTTGGGGTGCACATACGGATCGAAGAAGACTTTCCGGTATCTTGAACTATAATCTTAAACACCTTATCTTTAGCTTTAATCTTTAATACTTTACCATGTAAAAAATAGATATGGTTGCTATAATGGCTTGTCAGATTCTGTACTTTGAATATGTGTAGAACCAGAAATTGTGTGTAAGACTCCATCTCGTACTATTCCATTTACATGTATGCTTATTTAGCTATCGTGAAGGTCATTATCTCATTGTTGACCCTTCATAAACATTTCATGATACAGAGTTTAATTTACCGTGTTCTATTTTAACTCCGTTTTCTCCTCAACCAGGTTCACAGAGAAGACTGGAGAAACTATTGCACCAATGTGGTAATGATATTTGCGCAGATTGTGGATCTCCTGATCCAAAATGGGTGTAAGTATCATATTCTTTGTCAGCATTCGAAGTTACACCTAGTTGTTACTATGTCTTCTATCGGTTTTTTGGTTTCGATTTTGAGTATAACATTTGTTTCTTTTTAACCTTTATTATTTGGATATAACGTTTGAGGATTGGTTGGCTCCATGGAAGAATAAAGTATAGATGTGTAGATTAAAATCAAATTATGTCATTACCAGGGAATTATAATACTGAATGATTCTGATAACTTCTTGTATATTGGGTGACGAATCCATACAACACAGAAAAACTAGATACATGTATCTCAAGATGGATTGAAAAAAATTTGAATTATGAGGCTGGATAATAGGAGGATGTTTGTACTCTTCATTTCTATCAGATGTAATAGATGTACCATCTTTGAAGATTTTGAGTTCTGTTTGACTATGGAAGTCTTAAGATAAATTTATCTTAAACCGATATTTTCTATATTTTTGTTCGGGACATGTTATCAACGTATAATATGTAATATCTTACTGCGAATTATCTTTCTCTCTATCTTTTAATCTATTTATGTAACTTTTTTCTTTATTTATTGTGACATGACATTGGAGCATTAACTACGATATCTTCACACAATAGCTTTAACAATAAGCTCATTAAAGTTCTTTACTGCATGTCCATCACTTGTTAGTGTCTGGTTTATTGCACTACATTTTGATTGTATCATTTGGTGGATATCAGATCATTAAGTCTTGGAGTATTTATTTGTATCAAGTGTTCTGGCGTTCATAGGAGCCTTGGAGTGCATATATCAAAGGTATGATTTTGAAACTACGCTTCATGAACGGCTTTCGTTAAATAGAATGTCACAATTGCCATTAAATCTGATCTTGATTTTTCATTGTGGAACAATATGTATGTCAACCGTTCTATTCAAGATAATATTACAATTTTTAAAGAAACTTGAAGAAAGACACTGTTGATATACAAGTTGTCCAAACCAGTCCACAACTTCAGTCTGTCATCTAATATTAACTACTTGAGGTCTGATTATACTCTAATTATTGAGTTTTGAGGTCATGACGGGCATTCAGAATTCAGCCTAGTTCAACTCCTTATTAATCGTGTTGCACATATTGTTCAAAGCCAAGTGGAATCATAATGTTAATAAAATAAAAATAATAAAAATAATCAATCAATCAATCAATCATAGAATTGCTTCTTAAAATCCATCAGCATAAAAAGTCTTACAAACACTTTGATGACTCGTTTCTTCTGAACTCTCTTTTTCTCACACTCTCCAAATCAGTTATTTCACAACTCACTAGAGTGTATAAAAGTTTTCAAGCTCATCAAAGTAAAATTTTGATAATGACTGTTCATGTATTATATACAAATTAGTGGGTTAGAAAGTCATTAAATTAATACCTTATGTGAAAGCTTGACCGTAGTATGCGAAATTAGTTCTTGATCATTGATATCTTTTGTAGGATTCCGATCTAAGATTTCATTAACCATTCAGTCCTTTTTGGTTAAATTTGATTTGCTGTTGTATTCTTTTCCTTCTCTCTCACATTTATTTTACAATTGGATGTTCTAAGTTCATTTAATAACATTATGCAGGTTTTCTCAGTGAAGCTAGATGAATGGACCGATGAACAAGTTGATACTTTAGGAGGTATGGGTGGCAATACTGCTGCAAACGATAAATATGAAGCTTGCATTCCTGATGATATCAAAAAACCAGGACCAGATTCATCCATACAGGAGCGCTCAGATTTCATCCGGTAACATTAAGTACAATATTAGTCATATTTCTTGTACAATAAATGTAAATCATTCTAAATCACCAACGTATTTCTTGAATGCTCAGGAGAAAGTATGAGAAGCTACAATTTTTCAGCTCTAATGACCTGAATCCAGCCTGTACGTATCCGGGACATAGACCTTCTTCTTCAAACAATTGCTCTTCCCAAGATAAAAAACCGTATGATAAACAAGCAACCAGACATCGTATTGGACATGCATTTCGTAACAGCTGGGGAAGGATGCAGTCCGACAGCAAGAGTACTAAAAAGAGCAATTCACTGGTAATGGTTTTCTGTTTGAGTAATGTTATTCTTATTGTGTTGGTTAGCAAAATAAAGGAATTTGCATAAATCATCGGAGCGAATGAGAGATGAAGGATGTTCGTATCCTTGCTTAATCATCTATATACAACATTGTTAAGGTTTGTAATCGTTGCTTAATCATATCCTTTCTTTGGTTATGCTGATTATAGGCTGGTATGGTTGAGTTTGTTGGGTTGATTAAGGTCAATGTGGTCAAAGGCACCAACCTAGCTGTTCGAGATGTTTTGACTAGCGATCCATATGTCATCCTCACATTGGGTCACCAAGTGAGCCTCTTGTCTTCATGAGCTCCTTGACATGTTTTTATGTTCAACTGAAGCGGATAAACGAAAATGTAATAAACATTTTTACTCATATGTTTCTTCATAATCTTTGGTTGCAGTCAGTGAAGACACGTGTCATAAAGAACAACCTTAATCCCGTCTGGAACGAAAGTTTGATGTTGTCGATTCCAGAAAACATTCCTCCTCTAAAAGTGGTGAGTTTTTTGAAATGTTTTCTCGAAACATGAATGTATCTTTAGGAAGAATCAATGCTCCAAATGCATACAAGTATTTCATTCTCACAGCATTATAATGGAAGTTATCGTCGAATTCTGACTTGAATAATTATGTCTATAAGGTCCATTTTGGTTTTACAAGTAAGAATTTTGTTGGATTGTTCAATGCAGCTTGTATATGATAAGGACACATTCTCAACTGATGACTTCATGGGTGAGGCAGAGATTGACATTCAACCTCTGGTCACGGCTGCTAGAGCCTATGAGAAGTCCGACATTAACGAGTCCATGCAGCTTGGTAAGTGGGTAGCCAGCAAAGAAAACACCCTAGTTGACGATGGTATCATCACACTAGAAGATGGAATGGTGAAACAGGAAATCAATCTCCGGCTGCAAAATGTGGAGAGAGGGGTGCTAGAAATCGAGCTCGAGTGTGTTCCTCTCACTCAATAGCGCTGGTTGTAGACAGGTTAAGATATCAAGAACAAGTAAATATTGAAATAACAAAACTTGTGTCTACTTGATTGTAAGCCTTTAACATGTATTATATAGGTCACACACATACACACTAGCTCTGTTCATCATTTTGATGAACTGATGAGATCTCTCTCTTAATGATTTGCATTTGAAGATCCGTGGAATACGTGTTCGTTTTTTGTTTTTTCGAAATCAGGATTCAATATTGATTTTGAAATCGACAATTCATGATCGGTCTGGATTTCGACACTATTGCTAGTTCGACATTGAAAATGATATCTTATTGTCAGAACTTTCATTTGTTGTAAATATTCTATTTCTCGAGGACTAATGATTGTAAATCTAAAGAATACAAAGCAAAAAATAAAAAAATGGAGGTTTTAGACTTGTGATCTAAAAATGAACATATTTTTAATTGGAATGAACTTCTAGATAAATCTCAAGAAGAGAATGTTGTTTTAATTTTTAATTACCATTTTTTTTCCATGCATTTGTTTTTAAGTTGTTTTTAAAATTAAAATTAAAATTAAAAAAAAAAAAAATCAGAATACCCTATAAGCTCCTAACTCTTATTCCAATTTTGTTCTCAATTACCAAAATTAGATCCCTTTTATTATTTTAATTGTGGTACATGTTGGGATAAAATTTGAAAAGTCTGTCATTATTCTTAATTTTTTTTTAAGAAAGTAAAATGTTTTTGACTTGTATTTTTTATTTTTTATTTACCAAATGTTTTTGACTATTTGAAACATTACCTAAAATAGTTCTCTGCACACTCGTTTACTCTATACATCCACAATAAAAATTAAAATTAAAATTTAATAATTTACTCTTTACAATCTCTAAAATGTCAAGAAATATTAATAACCTTTTTAATTAAATTGTTTCTCTTTCTTTACCCAAAAAAAAATATATATTTGTTTCTCTTTAAACCCACAAAAAATTTATAAATTAAATCTAGGTGAAGAACCCATATATTATTAATTGTAGTTTGTTTTATTTAGGTTCTTCACCCATATATATATATATATATATATATATATATATATATATATATATATATATATATATTTGTATTGAAAGGATTTAAAGAAAACAATTTAATTAAAATTATTATTAATATTAGGTTAATCTTGAAATTTTAGAGATGGTAAAGATTAAATTGTAATTTTTTGTTATGGTGAGTATGGAGAGCGAACGTGTGTGTATATAGAACTATGTTAGAAGCACAATGTCAGAAGCATTTTAAACGTATTATTAACAACTTATTTAATTAACCAAAAAGGAAACTAAACTTGATTATCATATAGGGTTTGACAATCAATAAAAAAAAAAAAAATCAAATCTTTTACCACGTCACAATATAACATGTGAGCTCAAATTAATAAAGTATTATTTAATTGTAACTTTTTATTAAAAATATCTTCTAATTATTACCGTTGGCAATTTTAATTGACGCCACTGTGTTTGTTATCAAAAGGGAGCAGCTCTTCTCTGCCTTGTAACCCAAGAAACATCAAGTTTCGCTCTTAAGTGAAATCAATTTCCAAATTCGATACTACTCTCCAAATAGTTTCCAAATTCGATACCCACCAAATAGTTTCCAATTTTCAGACAATTCTCTCACTCTCACTCCCTATAAAACACACTGGTAGAGTGTAAGAGAAATATTTTTTGTTGCGTTGTAAGTTGCTGTCGAAAAATTCTCTCTCTCTCTCTCTCCCACACTGTTAGAGAAATATTTTTTGTTTCTTGCGTTGTAAGTTTGAGTAGAAAACCATGCAAGTTGATGTCCCATTAGGGTTTCAATTCATGCCCTCTGATGAAGAGCTGGTGAAAGGTTATCTTCTGAGGAAAATTAGAGGGCAAGAACTTCCGTGGAATGGAATCCAATTCTGTGATCTTTACGGCAGGTCACCGTGGGAGATTTTTCATGGCACTGATCATGAATTATCAGAGGAGGACGACTACACGTTTTATGTATTTACACGATTGAAGAAGGCAAGTCTGCATAGGGTTTCTAGGGTTGCTGGATGTGGGACTTGGCATGAAGATAAAAAATCAGAGAAGATATTTGCTGACAAGAGGCAGAAGGAGGGTTTAATTGGGTTGAAGAAGAATTTCACTTTCAGGATCAAGAATGGGTCCAAGAAAAGTCACTGGATCATGCATGAGTTTTCTCTGGCTGGTGAGTCTTTGATGGGTATTGATCATAAATATTGTGACTTTGTTCTTTGTAGAATATTCAAGAAGAAAGGGGTGGCATTTCATCAAATGGGTTTCAAACAACGAGATTCTCTTAGAGATAATTTGGTCAATCCACCGTTTGATGAAACCCTAAATTTTAACCCAAAGATCGGTGGAGATGTTTATAACAACAATGCATTGGCAGTGGCATCATCATCACAACAACCACCACCAAGTACCGTGAGTTTTTCTTGTTTTGGAGAAAATGGAGAAGAAACAAACAAGCTGGTAGGATATGCACCAGAGGCGGATTTTTACAGTTCCACTACAGAGGAGGGCATCAATGCTTTGTATGAATTTCGTGGTGTAGCACAGACTCCTCGGCCTGAGTTCAGATCAGTAGAGAATTCTAGTTCAGTACTACAATTTAACACTGAAGAGCGGCGTATCCAGAATATTATCATACTTTAGAGAGTGATCAAGTTTTGAAGTTTCCTGAGTTCGAATCAACAAAGAATGATGATGTAATGCAGTTCAATAGTACTGACTGGAATAATATTTCAGGATTCGGATCGGAAAATAATTTGCTTCCATTGCCGCCAATCCAGCAGGAGGGTAATATTAACGGAGGAGAAGGGATGGTGATTGAGCCTGAATTGCCTTGTTTTGAATCGGACTGGAGCTTCTTCAAAGCCCAATTCTGTCTTGAATGAATGATATTGTTTGGCAAGTTTTATGTATATTTTTTTTTAATTAAATTCAAAATTTAATGAATTTAGACAATTTTAATTGAATTTTTGTATAATTTCAATTTTTGTTTTTTATATTTGTATAAAACTTTTTGTTAAGTACGAATTTATTTGGATACAAATCCGTTAAAAGAAAAAAAAAAATGGTATTACAATATCACATAAGGTGCTTAAACGCAGCGTTTTTTTTGGTTCCAACCTTTAAAAGCATCATTTGGTCATACTCATACACTTACACTTGTATTTACATTTAATGACTTGGAGCTAAAGTCTGCTTCTTTTGCATCAGAATCTGCAACGCTATCTGGGTTAGCTTTAAATTTTACAAGTCTAATATGATCGCGCAACTTAGTGTTTTTGTTGCATTATTTTTTTATTTTTTTTGAGTTTTGTAGTGCAAAAATTGAATATTTTGGAGAATGCCTTGAACTGTTCGATAAAATTCCTCAGTAAGAATTTGATTATAAAAGATTTGTGTTGAATTGTGTACCTATTTGTCATAATTCCTAGTTAGAGTTTATTTATCTCTTGAAATGGTTGTTGTAGGCTCTCTATTGTGTGATTTTATGGCACATTTTTAGTTTGAATCGCACTACAATATAATAGCAGCTCAAGATCTGGTCCTCCTTCCGGTTCCGGTACACTCCCTCAATTTTATCTCTCTCTTTTAAATTTTGATTATTTCTGTTTTGTTGAATTGTATGATATGGGATTTTCAGAAGAAGTTTTGATGGGTTAATTTTGGTTCAATTTATTTCTAGAATTGTTTAACGTGTTAATGGAAAAGATGGGTTGATGTGATTTTTCTTAAACTGTGATGAGTTGGATAGGGTAGGGAAGAGAAGTTTGGTCATATGTTATTGGTTGTTTGTTGTCTGCACAAATGAGATTGAGGTATTCAGCTAAATATTAGAGGTGATGGTGATAGTAGGAGTGTACTGGTTGCATTTTTCTTGGGTAAGGCTCTTGCAGAAGCATTGAACGGGCGGGTAGAGACGTAGAGTCAGCAGTTGGGGAGTTTTTGAGTACTGTTGGTTGATTGCAAGCCAAGAAACAGAAGCAAGTGCAGGAATTCCAGGTAGTTAGCACATCAAGTTGCAAATACAATTAACATGCATCATATTAGTTAGCACTATCAGGCTATATTATTCCATTTTCTGCCTATTGTTTATTGCATTTTGCTTTGCTTAGTTATTTAGAAGATAGAGGTTGTAGCTTGTTTTGTACTTGGGTAAGTGAAACTGGAAGTAGTACTAGAAAATCCCTTGTTTAGTGTTTGGAGTAGTAGAAATTCTGCTAATGTTTCAGGTATTTATTTTCTTCTGTGAAATGGGAATTTTTTTTTCTAGAAAATTCTATTTATGTGAGAATATATATATATCTGTTTTTTCTTTGCTAATAAAATATTTTTAACAAAAGAGATGGGTGGAATGATAGAACATGATTTAATTTGCCTGTCTTAAATGAATCGTTATGATGAAAAGGGTTTTGATTAAAGCTCTAATTTTTAGCTTGAATGATCAATAGGATTGGTTTGTATGAATTTGGGGTTTCTAAATTGGTAATGAAACTATGGTTGGCTCAATATTTTGTGGACAATTTTTATTTTTATTTTTGTTTCAAATTGTTGGTTGCATCATTATGCAAGCTACAGCTAGTTCATTCCTGTGATGGTGTGGAATCGAAATTAAAGCGAGGATGGCACACAGCAGTATTCTGTGCATATGCAAAAAATCGATCAAGTGATGGAACTTGAAATAGTTTTTGATTTTAGTCAATTATGATAATACTCGAAATGGGATTGTCTTTTTATTTGCCGTTTCCCCCACTTTTTGGTCATTACATAGAACCAAATGTATATTCTCCACTCTTTGATGGGCGGTAAATTAGGGTACTCAAATCCTATAGTCAACATGTATCCTCAGATCCATTTGCAGGATATGTTTTTCGGATGTTCATTAACTAGTTGCTCAAAGATGTATTTGCTGTATTACCGACTTACCATATACCTTTAAGAATTTTGTTGCCTCTTCAATGTGAATTTTTTTTTAATTATCGAAGGTCACAAAACACCTTTGATTAGATTCCAACATTTTCAACAGTTTACACTTTCATTGTTTATTCTCATTGTTTGGTTTATGGCCTTTTGATAATATAGAAGGTATTTTCAAACCGTCAAAGTCTAGTTCAACATTGATGATAGGATTTCTTGATGGTTTTTATCTCCAGTGTTGGTCAGAGGACCTTACAGAACTCATTAACATATATATACTTATCTCGTTGTGGACTAATAGTGATTAGTGATAGTTTGTTTGTAAAAAATGGAGACAATTCTTTATTTATGTATTTCTGTAAGTTTCAGTTTTTGTTAATTATTTCAGATATTAGAAATTAATGCAGTAGTATGTTCTTGACATGATTAAGTTGTTGGTTTTTCAGTATGTCCATGCTTCTTGTCTTGCTTGTAACAATTTATTGAAGAATGTTGTACTTTTATGAGGTTAAAAGCTGGTATTTTTGCGATGAAAATGAAATACTTTATAATGCAATTAGTACTCAATTTGTTGCCAACATTGAAATTTGTAATGGTGTTTTGGTTATTGTACTGTACAATTCTCATTTATCCGTTCAGGAACTTGTTGCCTATTTGATCTCTTATGTTCAGAAACACCAAGTTTGAGCATACATACAGATCGAAGAAGACTTTCCGGTACCTTGAGCTTCAATCTTTTAATACTTTACCATGTAATAAACAGATAGGGCTGCTATAATGGCTTGCCAGATTCTGTACTTTGAATATGTGTAGAACAAGAAATTGTGTAAGACTCCATCTCGTACTATTCCTTTTACATAATGTGACAAGTATCACATTATATCCATCATCATCAAGCTTTCTTTTTGATAAACTGGTTTATATTCAATCTCTTCATTTCTATCGGATGTAACAGACGTACCATCTTTGAAGTTTTGAGTTCTGTTTCATTAGAACCAAACCCTTGTGATTTGATTCCCACAAGCAGTGTTGAAGCTAGTGATCTCAATTTACATTTTTTTTTTTTTTTGTATCTGCAGCTTTTTTACCTTTTCTTATTGGGGGTGTCTATCACTTTAAAGTCTTCTGCATTGTTAGTTTTGTCACTCGATTCATTTGAAGAACTTCCATCGGGTTCTCTTAAGCATTCATAGAATCCATCTTCATTTGAAAAAAATAGATCAAATAAAAAAAAGTGACTTTTTTCCTTTTTGATAAAACGAAAGAATAATTTTTGTAATTTCACATTGTACTTCAATGTGAAGATAATTCCTTATTAAAAACAAACAAAAAATTTGTGTGGATTTAAATCGTGGTTGTATCTTATTTAGCTGCTGTCAAATAGTAATTTACCAATCCATTTATCTTTAACTTTGTATATCATGTCATATAAAAAAAAAAAAAAAAGTGTGGCAATTTCATTTTAGATTATTGTGAATATGTGTTTGTGATGTATTGTGTATTTTTGTAGGAAAAATTGCAGTTTGATTTAATGAATGGTGCTTCAAGCAGCTTACGTGCAGCTTTCTCACATTGTGTACAGCAAGTGTGGAATTATGATTACCATCACTACCTCCGCCTCCTTGAACTACCCCCTAAAATGCGAAAAGCTGCATTCGCACTCCATGCCTTCAATGTTGAAACCTCCATAACTATGGAAATTGCTTCTGATCCCAAGATTGGTCTAAGAGCATCTCCAATGGTATAAGCAAATTTGGATCCTCAAAAGTTGTCACTTTAGTATTTGAGGATTGTTTTCAGGGATTGTTAAATTTGATGATTGTATAGTCCATAATGGTACACTTATAATGATACCAAAATGGTATATTAGTTTTTTTTGCTAAAAAATTAAAAAAAAAAAATTATAAAAGACAAGAGAAGATATATGATATGGGTATTGATCCATTCGTAATGAAGAGAAGAATTTTACCTTATTGAAATTTTTGGGGTTGAAACAATGATAAAATTATAGATGATCAGTGAAAAAAAGAGGGAAAAAAAAAGCCACAAAAGAGAGAGAAAGAATAAAATTACAACAGTTAATTTGGGTTAAGTTTGTATTTGATGATTGAAAGTCGATCTTCAAATTTGATTATTGAAAAGGCAATTTGATTATTGATAATTGCTATTGCTAAATTTTAGTGACTCCAATGGACAGTGTTTTTTTTTATAAATAATCAAATTTTGATTACTCTCCTACTTTTAAGGATACCATTGGAGATGCTCTAATGCAACTTGTTTGGTGGCAAGAAGCCATAGACAAAATCTGTGCTTATAAGCTAACTGAGCATCCAACGGCACAGGCACTTGCATCAAAAGATCTGTTGAAGCTAGGATCAATGATGCAAACAGAGATGTAACTTAATTTGATTTTTTAAAATGTAGCGTCAAAAGATAGATAGGATAATTTTGGAAAAAATGAAGTGTGTTTAGAATTTTTTTTTTTTAAGTATGGAGTGTGTTTAGGAAACGAGTGTCAAAACTCAAAAGATAAAAGTGGATTATAAGGAGAAAATCTATTTTTTAATAAAGCAAAATTTGGTTGTTTTTCTTTTTAATTTAGTGTAAATCTCAATATTTTATTTATTTATATTATCCTTAGATAACTCTTTTTTAAAAGTTAATAAAAATTAATTAATCATAAATAAAATTACAAGCTTTGAAACTAATCCTATGGTTGGTAGCACATTCACTTACAAGCCGCTCAAGTGGTTTGACAAACTCCTCACCCAACTGGTGTGATTTCTAAAAATGTTGTTGGTAGTTGGTACACAAAATATGAATGAAGAACTCAAATCACACAAAGGGTGTCGGACGATTTTATAAGATATATATTTACAATAAGACGGCAATCAATCAAACATGCACAATACTGTGAAACTTTTTAATTTTTTTCATATAGATTTTGTCTTCAATATGAATGGAAGACTATTTTATTAAATTAATTCTTCTGTTATGTTAAGATATTAGAGGATACTAAAAATAACATTGATGCTAATAATGGAGTTTCTCGGGGATCATAGTCTTCTCCTTTGTTTTGATTTTCCTTGACTTTTCATAATCTAATGACACCTAAATAAAATAAAAAATACATGGTCATGATTTGATCACTTTTTTTTTTTTTCTCATGCAACTCGGTGAAGAAGTAATTGAATGTTGGGATAATTTAGAATTTTAGGTTTTTGATTGTAATTACCAAAACAAAAGATAGAAATCTTTTTAAATAAAAATTGTACTAATTATGGGGAGAAAACATCACAGAAGATCAGATATGGAAAAACCCATAGACAGGAAATCTTGATTTCTCTGTTTTTGCTTCAATAAATTTGTGCAAATTTTCTTGCAAGCTTTCTAATTTATTGTTACATGAATATTATTATTTGGAAAACCATTGTTAATACCCCGCTTAGTGGATGGTTTTTGTTTTTAGTAGTGGATAATTTTTAATGTGACATATATTTTTTTTTAAGTAAGATTTAATGTGACAGATTTAGCATGTATCTTATTAAAATATTATCTGCGAATAATAAAATAACAGTACACATATAACCTATTTGAAAATCATCAATTATAAATGTGGTTGAGATAATTAAGATTAAAATTTTTATAAAAAAAAAAATCAAGTGATTTTAGCCAAGTGTTTGCACTTCTCATCCCATGTTTGTGGTTGTGGGGTGGAATCGAATTCCATACGGTTGTGGGGTGGGATCAAATTCCATCGTATGTATTTTATAAGCATGTGTGAAATTCTTTCCCTTAATATTATGGGAATAGATATATAGTTTTTCTTTTTTCTTTTTTTGACAAAATAGATATAGAGTTATATATTTAGTATTTGATCTTGATAACTTCGGATAAAATGGAATGAAAATCATAAAAGTAAATTAGACACCTGGTATTTTTTTTTTTTTAATATAAATAGGTAATAAGTGAAATTAAAAATAATGTCAACTTTAATAATTAAGATTAAATTAAAAATAAAATAAAATCTAATTTAAAAAATATAAAATGGCAAGGAATATGCTTTTTCACTAAAGAATAAAGATAGCAAGTCACAACTCCCAAACATAGAATGCCAAGTCCTAAAGATTGAAATGTTTACACTTTGGGAGTTGCTATCTTTAGTGAAAATCAAAAATCTGCTTTGATTCCAATGAAAGATATACTGACATTAGAGATGCTCTCAATTAGCTTTTAGCCTAGGATTGACCAACCAACCATTGCTCATCCACAAAAGAAAACTTACAAAACAAATAAAAATTAAATTAAAAAGTCATAATGGGTGGAAAAGAATTCAAGCTACTGTGATAAAACCAAGATATTTTGCTCACAAACAGGAAAAGAAACCCAAGACAGCAACATTTCAACTGAAGTCAGATTTGAGTTCCAAGAGAATTCAAAACTTATTTTTGGAACAATATGTTGTTTTTTCTTACTTGAAGCATACCAATGGTATTCAAAGACAAATAAAAATCTCAAACCAATGAAGATAGAACAATCACAAGTCCGACACAGAGAATCATCTCGTTCATTTGTTAACAGAGCAATAACAAACAAACTCAATCGAAAAGGAACAAAAAGAACAATCTAATATCAACTGCTGCATTTGAAGGTGAAGAGTTGTCAAGGATCAAAGGCCCGCGCACAAAAGACAAAAACTCAAAACAAAATTAATTTGAAAAGGCAAGATGAGTTTCTGAAAATTTGAAGAACTGCTCCTTGACAACGCATACTATATAGTTGTATATATAGCCTATTGGAAATGACAAGAAGTTCGATGAACTCTGAATAGTATATTATATAACAAAAATTTTGCCCAGAACTGGCCAGAATATCAATAACTGAGCAGCAACTGATGCGAAATAACAAATAGAAAAAAAGATAACAGAAAATATTTGACGAGGAAAATCTGTCACTGGCAATGGCATATCAAGAATCTGTCAATAGGGATTCTATTTTAAAAAGTGTGAGAGTCCATCTCTACGATCTTCGAAAGGATGCACAACACACAAAATGAACCACAAATCCTATAAAAAAGAATCTGCATAAAGAACTTAGAAAGAAAAAAAAACTATAAAAACAAATAAATAAAGAGTCACACTCACACCACAGCAATCTGATTCAAAGACATCCTCAATTTCCAACAAGTGAACATCAATTTAGAACTATGTTTTACATTCCTATGAAAATGCATAACAAGATAATCAAATTGAACAAACATGCTTAGTAAATCCATAATGTTGATAAATAAAGAATTCAAAAAAAAAAAAAAAAAAAAAAAAATACAATGGAAGTAATAAAACTACCCCATCGTCATAAACATCATACCATTATTCAGTAATTTCATATCGAAAGAATGATCTAGCCTTACAAACTGAAGTGCTTTTTTCTTCGAAAGGAATTTAACAACCAGAACTTAGGGCATAAAAACAAACCCGCTCTCATTACAATACATGATTCACAACCTTAGCAAATCAATTACAGTAACACAAGACACTAAATATTTACATTCCATAAAGGAGAAATATTCCCTTTATGATCGAAACATTATTTCTTATTGTCCTTTGGTAAGACAATAAAACACCACCAGTTCCAATTGATGAACACCCTGTTCCCAATTGATGAAAACTTTACAAAAGAAAAACGACCCCTAACGCATCCAAAGAGCCTTTTTGGATTCATATAATTAACCATATATCCACATAATTATACATAAACGAAAGTAAAGCAAACGAAAAAATTTAAATGCAACCAACACACCAAAGGCAGGCATGATGATCAAGAGCAGCAATCCGAGCAGCGCCTCAACCCGTTCTCATTACATTCCAAGCACCTCTTAAGCACGCCATCCTCCTCATCGAACAACTTCCTACTCCCACTACAATTCCCACATGGCACAAACCTCACATCCCCACAGCTACGACACACGAACCCGGGTTCCCGTCTAGGGAACCCATCAAGAACCCTAGCCAATTCACCAGTCTCGAACATACCCTTCACAACGTCAGCTCCACCCACATGCTTCCCTCGTATAAAAACTTGCGGCAAGCTCACATTTTTCCCACCAAACACACAATGCAACTCTTTCTTGTAAGCAGAATCCATAGAAATGTCTCTCTCATCAACCCAAACCCTAAACCCTCTAAAAATCATCCTAACCGCGTAACAATCCTCAAAAGTCCTCCTAATTCCTCTCAAACTAGTCAAATACACCACAATACGATCCTCTGTACCGGGCAATTTTATCATCGAAGATTCATTGAAACTCAAAGACAAAGACCTCACAGGTTTCGACAATTTAACAATTTCGTGACCTGTATTCGAGGGTTTTGACGATTTATTGGACTCGAATAAGTTGCAGAGTTTCTGGACCTTACCTTTGATGGACAAGCCGGCGGATACGACGGGATCCATCCTACTGTAGAACTTGTTATTGATGGTCATGGCGCGATTGAGCGAAGCGTAGTTGATTTTCGGACGAGAATCAACGTTTGGAGCTGTTGCTTGCATCGTAAACGAGCGATTGAAAGCTGAAGCTGACTTGGCGGCGGCGGCGATGGTGGGTTTGGTGGTTGACATGATGGTGTTGTTGTTGTTGTTCTTTTCAGAGTCCGCCATCGACCAAGATCGTGAAACACAATCAATCTTCAAAATCAAACGACTTTTTTTCTCGATTTTGATTTCAAAAAACAAAAATGGATGATTATGATATGATGATGATGATGGTCAGAAGTGAGAAATGATCGAGCGGTGGCGGTGATAGATTCTGGGTTTGTTGGGATTATGATTATGATTATGAATATTAATTTGGGTTTTGATTTTTTGATGAATTTGGATTGAGTTTGTTTTTGTTATCAGTTTTTTTGTTGCTGTTTGTTTTCGTTGTTGTTGAGAGATAAATGAGGACGAGAGACTTTCGAAGGCGTACATTCAAAGTTAAGAATTTTGTTTTTGTTTTTGTTTTTGTTTTTATTTTGTTTCTTGAATAAAAAAAACAATATATATAGAGAGGTTTCTTGAATAAAAAAAACAATATATAGAGAGGTTTCTTGAATAAAAAAAACAAGAGAGAGAGAATTTTTTTTAAAATAAAATAATTATATAGAATATAGATTAATGCTACTTTCTTTAAATTTGATACCCAAATCTGGTGACCAAATGATGTGGTATCACCGTAATATTTAAATCGGAGTACTGCTACTTTGTTTAAATTTGGTGCCAAAATGATATGATATTATTGTATTTTATTCATTTAAATCATGTAAATTTAATACAATTTAAGCTAGTTGCCTAAATTTGGTGTCAAAATTCGATACCCAAATAATGTGGCATCACTATATTCTATTCATTTAAATCATTTAAATCATATAAATTTAATATAATTTAAATGAATGGATTATAATGATACCATATCATTTGGGCACCAGATTTGAACAAAATAGTATTACTTTTAAATGAATAGATTATAGTAATGATACCAACGCAGGTTGGTTGTAGTCAAGGAAGCACGGATACGGATACGGATACGGGATACGGGATACGGGATACGGATACGGCACGATACGGGGATACGGCAAATCTCAAAAAACTAGGATACGGATACGGCAGGGATACGTTTATTAAAATAATATATATTTATATTTTATTTAAAATAAGAATATATAAAAGGATATTTGATAATTCATTCAAAAATCAAAACATATTCATATCCAATCATCTAAATAAATGTAACATATTACAATATCCAAATTAAGTTTTTGTGCTCTGTTTTGTGCCCAGTTCACAAAACTCTTTCTTCTTCTTCCTCTTTTCTTCTCCTTCTTCTTTTGTTCTTTCTGATTTTTTTTTTTTTTTTTTGAAAGGCAATCTTTAGGAGGAAGATGACTCGAGAAAAGAGACGCAGCCAACGGAAGAGACGGAAGCCAATCTTTAGCAAAACTACTACGGCCAACGGAAGCCAAACAGGAGAAAAGAGACGTAGAAAGAAATCCAAGCAAAAACAAAACACAACAACACAGCCAGCCACTGCCCAGAAACAGAGAAAGCAAGCTCACAAGAGAAGAAAAAAGAACAAGAACCACAGCCCACCGAAGCCACGATCAAGAGAAACTCCAATTCAGCACATCAACCTCACCATCGGCACCTTTTTTAGCCAGAAAATCAGCCAAAAAATTGGAAGCACCTTTCTGATTTTTCTTTCAAGCGGCTGCTGAATGAAATTGAAACGAGCCCTAATTGCAATTGAGTAATTGACCTAACCTGATATATTTCTTTAAAATTTCGTTTTGACCCATACATTTTTAAAATTATAATTTGACCCCATTTTGTACTAAAATATTTATGATTTTGCCCCAAACGTATCCCTTGCGTATCCTAGCCGTATCCCCCAAGTATCCGAGCCGTATCCCCCAAGTATCCGCCAGTCAAACTTGTCAAAAAGTCAACGGATACGCCATTTGGCGTATCGGATACGTATCCTAGTGTATCCGGGGTGTATCCGAACTGGATACGAGTTCGATACGGGTTACCTCCACCAAACGGAGTATCCGTGCTTCCTTGGTTGTAGTGGTTCGGCACTTCTTCCCCTTAAGTAAGGTCTCGAGTTCGAGTCTTGTGAATGGAGAAAACCTGCGCTGGGAGAGCTTTACCCCTTAGTGGGCTAACCCAGCTCAACCCGGATTAGTCAGGGCCAATGGGCTGTTGAATATCGGTGCTTAAAGCAAAAAATAGATTATAGTAATGACACATCATTTGGGCACCAGTATTATTGAACTATATGGAGATAAAGAATTTGAAAAAAATAATATTATAAAGATGATTTTTTTTTATTTTTTTTTAATTGTTGTGGGATGTGGGGTAGGTGGTGTCGTGGTGATGTTACCATCACCGCCTTGTTTGAAAGACGCGGTTTAGCTTGTTTGAATTGATTTTTTTTTTTTGGTAGTATTCACCTTTCTGTCACGTTTCACGCTTCCCTTTTTTTTCTTTTTTAATTTTCTTAATTTGTCTTTTTTGTTTTTTGATAAATTAATTTGTCTTTTTATAATAATATTCTTCTTGGGATTGAGCCATTGAGGTGAAAAAGAAGAAAAAAATAGAGAATTTTGGGATATAGCAATAGTAATATTAGCTTATTGGCATATATGATATATGTGACAAATTGATAATTGGAGTAATATAAATTTTATAAAAATAAATGATAATAATCTTTTTATCCATTATACATTATATTTTCTATAATAAATTTTATTGAATTCCGGTTTAGGTAAGTGATAAATTAATAATTTTGATTAAATTATAAAATAATACATTTATGAAATTTCCCTGTAAGAATATTTGGTTTCTCTTATTCTATAAATTAATAATTTATTAAAACAATTCCATATATGATTTACCGTAACCTTTTCTTAGAAATATGAATTTATTGTTGCCTATTTGTTTTTCTTGAAGTTCAAATCTAGTTGGATCTTATTATTATTACTTTCATTTATTTATTTATTTATTTTGACAAAAGTAGGATCTTATCTCTTTTTTCTTGTAAGAACATCTCTAATACAAATATACATTTTTGAGTTTTTAAATAGTATCACATCAACATTTCTATTTATTATGGGCCCACTTTTGAAAAAAAAAAAGATAAATACATATTCACATCTCCAATGCAATTATCTAAAATCAAATATGCATCCATTTTATGACCAATCATAATAAAACAATTATTCTACTCTCTCTCCTCTTTTATTTTACAATTAAATGAGCTTTAATATTATAGATGGAAAGAATTAGAAATCCTAGTCAACATTTCTAGGAGAGTTTTTAGAATTATTAGAGCATCTCCAATGCTATTATGCATTTGGAGAAAATGGAGTGTCACATAAGATAGATATTAAAAAAGTTAGAAAAACTCTCTCCAATGTTATTATCTAAGTTGAATATGAAGATGATGTGACAAAAAAAAAAAGTTAAAGAATATAGAGTTGGGAGTCAAGAGAGCATGTGTGAACGGGCTCATATTTTCGTACACGAAATGATTCATATTCCTTAAACTTTGTTGTAACACGCCATTTACAATCTTCGACATTGCATGTCAAAACCAACAAAGTTTTGGTGGACTTGTTCACTTTGAACCGAAAATGTTTAACAATTGACAATAAACTAATCTTCATATATAACTCTTCCTTACTAGGAAATAAATCATCAACCCTAACTTCTTTAACATTGTTGACTACATTCTCCAAGGATATATAACTTCCATGTATTATTTATGATTTTATCCCGATTCCTTAGAAACTCGTGACCCTTGATCTTCTTAAAGGTACCTTTAAGTTTGATGGCCGACTATCTCCATCTTCATCTTCATTGTCCACCCCAATAGAAAATACATCAGCATTTTGAAAGTCATTTGGATTGAATAGACTTTCATGTATATTATCAAGACCAACTCCATTGCTATTATCATATTCACAAACATTAGCAATGTTTTCGTTGACATGTTCATTGTCAGAACCTTATGTGTTTAGAATTATTCTTGTTTTCCGTTCTGTAGGGACACATAATGAGGTTCTCGTATTTACAACGGAATTTTCACACAAGTGCACATCATCATCATTCACTACTTCAAACAGTGCTAAAACCTCCAATGAATTATAGATAAACTTCATTTTGATGGAGGACTCGTTTGGATTGGCATCAACAAGATGAGATACAATGTCATGTAATGATTCATACGACGTTTCCCTTGAAACTGAAATTACTTTAGACATTCTAGATTGATATTTGAACTTCCCACCACTTTTACTCCATTCACCGTTGTACACTTTTCAAATGCATAAGTAATTAATGATTAAATTCCTAAACAAATATTCCAAATCCAAACACTGTTTGAAAATCTGAATGCCATTGGGAATTCCCAACGCTGTTAGAAACTCCTAACGATGTTTGGAATTCCCAACTATGTTAGGAAATACAAATGGTGTTTAGAAATCAGGATGGCACTGGGAATCCCCAATGATGTTAGGAAATCCTAATGATGTATGGAATTTCCACCTCCGTTAGGAAATACAAACGTTGTTTGGAATTTCGGATGCCGCTAGGAATTCCCAACGAATTCCCAACAATGTTAGGAACTTCGAACTCAGTTTGTAATTTCCATAACACAGTTGAGAAATCCAAACACCGTTGAGAAAACGGAGCTAGATGCATTTTCAACAAAAAAAACTATCAATTATCTAGATTCAATACTACAATAGAAAATCGACCACAACAACATCAAATTCAAATAAGACCCATGTTCAATTATATTCATGTAAACTATTTTCACAAAAATAAACACCCCTAATGCACAAATCAAAGTAAATAAGAGATTCAAACAAGAATTCAGTGTATGTCCATAAATTATCGGAGTACCCCTGAAATTAGTTTTTTTTTTTTTTTTTAAAACCTCAAACTTGAAATCATGACTAAAACGTGAATGTTGAAACTTGAAATCATGACTAAAATTAAATGTGAAACTTGAAATCATGACTAAAATGAAAATATAAAACTTGAAATCATGCCCAATTTCCCTTATCCCCCTTCTCCCCCTTCTTCCCCTTTTTCCCAAATTAGGTTTTTTTGTTTTGTTTTGTTTTGGTTTTCCTTTTTTCTACAGATCAATTCCGTCGCCCATGCCATCCCGTCGCCGGCGATGGGGGATCGATTACATCGCCATCCCGTCGCCGGCAAAGTAGCAACGCACGGTAAGGCTTCGCCATCCCGTCACTGGTTCATGCGACGAACCAACAGCGAGCGACAGATCGGCGAACCAGCGTCGCCATCCTGTCTGGACGTGGCCCAGATGCACACCGGAGCTCAGCAACCGTCAACCCATGCCAGCAAGAGAGAGAGAGAGAGAGCTGATTGGGATGTTTTTATATGGGGGTATTCAAGTAATTTTACAAAAACATGGTTATTAACAATTAAAATTTTGTTTGTGGTTAAAAACAAATTTCCCATAATATATGTGGTCATTTTTGGCAATTTTCACTAAAATTTATGTATAAACTTTAAATCGATCACAACAACATCAAATTCAAACAAAACTCATGCTTTATTATGTAAATGCAAACTATTTTCACAAAAATAATACACACCTTCAAGTAAATCGGAGATTAAAGATAAGTATAAAGTATAAAAGTATAAAAGTATAAAAGTTCAAAAAAATAAAAACTCACTTCAAAGCTTCAATAGAAGGAACCCTTGTGGTTGATGAATAATGGAAGCTTTCAATGGTGGAATTTGTAAATATTTGCTAAAAATTCAACAAATGAAGGAAGAGAGAACAAAAGAAAAAAAAAATGGAGAGGAGAAAGAGAGAGATCGAATGTGTTGTGGTGGGGAGAGGTGGAAATAAGAGGAAAAAAAATTTAACCCAAAGTTAACCAAAGTTTAGGGACACGTGGCAACATTTGGGAAGGGAGGTAATGGTTACCTCTAGTTAAGATGGGTGAGCAAAATTACACTAAAAAAAATGGGAATAAGAGGTATAGAATGGATAGATAAAGTAGAAAGTAAAAAGTAAGTAAGAGATAATAGTACTTACACATGAAAAAAAGAGTTAATTTGGCAACTTTTTCAAAAATAGATTAGTTGTTAACTTCATACTCCCAAATGGGTTAATTCTCAACCCCAATATTTGAGTCCATTTTTGCTCACCCCCCTACAAGGGGGGTAAGCATTACCCCCCTCCCAAATGGATGACATGTGTCCATGGAGGGGTAAATTTGTCCAAACATAATTACCTCCCTGGACACATGTCATTCATTTGGGAGGGGGGTAATGGTTACCTCCCTTGAAGGGGAGGTGAGCAAAAATGTTCTCCAAATATTTAGTGCCATTAATATGCTTTGAGTACTTCCTTCTTAAATGTTTAGGCTAGAAAGTTGATGTGAATCTTTGATTCTTAATTGATTAAATGAGTGAAATGCACGCTTGCAATTAAAGTAATAATTCACATTCAATATCTTCCTATATTAATAAGTATTAATTTATCAATTAATTAATATCTCACTTAATTAATTGATTTTATTTTATACTGTTATAATAATATATATAAATAGATAACAACTTAAAATTTTGTTTTGAAAATTATGACTTTTTCAATTATAACCTTTCATGCTCTCAATCGTCCACTTTTTTTCATTATTGGATGAGAACAAATGAATAATTAGACGTTGAAATAATGGATTTAAATTAAAATTTTAAACCATTTTAAGTTAATATACATTTTAAATTTGTTTTGAACATATAAAGTTTAGAGTTTTGATTTGTGGGAGGTTGGGTACACTTACCAGAATCAGTATGAGCACAATTCAAAACACTTGCAATCTCCTGATATTCAGACCTTTCCAAAGAGCTGAATTAAACTTTACAATTAAATGCATTTTGGCAAGCACGGAAAAAACTTGAACAGCAATCCCACTTGATACATCTTTAAGTGCAACTTGTGAGAAGTCTGCATCAATCACACAAAATGACTTTAATATGTATTCTGCTTTTTTACTTCTCCAGCAATCTATTTTACATGAATGTAAGCAAATAAGATAAGAAAATCTAATATATATAAATGAACATGTTTGTAGAGGGAGCAATCTCTGTAAAAATTAGCTATCCTACAACTACAGTTATTGTACATTCGTTCAAGCACAAACTATCTGTTTGCGCTTCATAACGTTCTCCAAGTTCTCGGAAACCGCTGCAGTTAAATTCGGATCCTCAAATCCAAGCTCTGCACCAAATCTGTAACAGCAACAGAACAACAGTTATCATCTAATACACTTAAGAAAATAGGCTTGAGAAACAAGATGGGAGATAAAGGAATGAATTGGCCAATATATACTTTGCACGAGTTTATTGATTGAGTGAGGAGGCTAGAGCACTACAGTAAAATCTAACACAAATTTTAAACTGGTAGAGAGGAAAAAAGAATCATAACAATAATTATAAACGAATAAATAACGACAAAAAATATTCCAATAGTCCACAAGACTGACAACCAAATGGTTAATCTCTCTATTTTTTCTTTCTTCCGTAAAAAAGCAGAATGTTAAACCTAAATGATTAATTTAAATGTAATGAAGGTTTCATTTTCTTACTTGGGATCAAGCACTAATTTCTGGATTTCTTTGATAGCTGTACTTGCTGCATACAGTGATATTTTTCCAACCTGCATCAGATCCATGACAAATGTTTTTTAAAACTAAGAAAAAGAAAAACTGTAATAACTAGGGGAAATTCAAATCCTAAAAATTTCAATGGGAGGGATGGCACTGAATATTTTTGGGAAATATTTACTTTCACTTACCTCTAAAACTTGAAGTTTTGCTTCATGGTCATTGGGAAGACAGCGAATTTCTTCAGCCAATCTTACAGCCTCTCCCACACTCTCAGGAGATAAGAAATCAAATCCCAACTGGACAGTGGACTGAAAAATGTATCAGGAGGAAACAAGTTATTCAACATAATGTTATTCAAAATTAGGAAAAAAAATATCAAAACTTTATGACACAACTAAAAGTGATTCAATTTTCTTCAATTCCATCAACATTCAAGCAGCTCAATGAGGAATCACCAAGTTAGGATCCTCTCCTAGTCTTTTTTTTTTCCTTGTTCTTTTTCTGTTTTCAAGAGTAAGTGAAACACTTGCTTACATGAGAGAAAGATACAAACAAATCTTGACTATGTAATTTTTTTTATGCAAGTGTCACTAGATTAGGAAAAGACAAGGAAAAAAAAGATTAGGAGAGAATTCTAACTCGGAATCACCACTATGAGAAAGCTTAAAATGGTATTGTGCTCCATGCTGAAGCCCCTTTGGTGGAAGCACTTTTAAAAAATTTAACATTTAATGACTTCACTTTCATAGTTTCATGGCCAAAAGTAGCTTCAAAGAGAAATCAAAGTCAAACAGTACTTTGGTTTTCTTTCATTTTTCAATCAGTTGAAGCTTACAAAAAGCCTAAAACTCAACATCTTTGTTGATATACAGATATTAATTACAGACAATTGCAAGAGCAGAGGGGCAAACAGAACAGATCAACTAGCCTCATAAACAACACAAACAACATGCTTTATGTGCCAGTTAATAGAAAAATCCTCCCATGCAGTATAGGGTTTTCCTCATTACTGGTTTCAAGAATTCAAAAAATTCAAGTGACATCCTCCTATTTAGTAACAGTAATGAAATTTCTCATCCTAGAGAGGACTCCACAACTTATATAGGCATCAACTTCCACAGTACAATTATACATAGTGTAACACATGATACAATTCAGACCCTTCATCCAAAGAGATATCAATAGCTACCCTGCCATAGTAAGATAAAATAAAAATGGATAGTTCATATGATATCTCGCCAAGATAATTCAAAATACACGTTTGGTTAGTCAAAAACAAAAAATACACGTTATATAAAACTTTATAAAGGACAATGACTCACCTGAAGATTTCTCACTTGGAAAGGGCATCCAGCAGGGATAAATACTGCTTCTCCCAAATGCTGTTCAAATGACCATGGCTCTACTCCTGATAGAGAAATAAAATAATATATAATCTATTCACAGCATAAGTAAAAAAAAGGTATAAAAAAATATATATAGCAAAAAAAAAAAAAACACTCGTGTAAATATAGACCATAAAAAGACAAAACAAAGGTAAACTCTCAACTACATCTGCATAACAAATTTTACAAACCATATGCAGAATGACAGCCAATAGTTCAAACAAGAAGATTCTCCTAGTAAGAATCAAGTAGGGGCGGAATAAATTTCAACATGGTGTTTTAGATTCACAAGCACTTGTCCAGATCTAGAGAAAATGGTGAGGAGAATAATTTTTTATAGAACTAGAGGAGAAGTTTGATTTTTTTTTTTTTTTTTTTTTTTTTGTGAGATAAGGCACCATATCTCTAATGAACATCTAGTTCCATTATGGGTTTTAGTCTCAAAAGAAGTTTTGAAGTACTCTAACACACCCTCTCATGTGTAAGACCAACATGTTTGCCATGTGGCAAAGGCCCAAGCACAAACACATAATAATTTTAAATATAATCATGTGGGGGGCTCAATCCCAGAAATTAATGTTAATAGTAGTTCCGATACCATGTTAGTAACTACTAGACTCAAAAGTTTAAACCGTTAATAAAAGACCCCACAATAATATTCAAGCAATCTAGCATAGTCTAATTTTTATATTAAATCAAACAAAAAATAAAAAGAATATTTTAAAACTAGAGGCACTGCCTCCACCATGGAGGAGGCCAGAACCTCGCCACCACATAGAGGGGAGGAGCACCAATTGTGATTTCTTTTAAATAATTTTTTTTTTTTTAAGGGTATGATCATCTTTTTAATAAGAATTGTAAAGATATTATGCTCATTTTAACCATCAACAAAGGTCAACTAACTTCTTTAACTAACAGATGTGAACCACAACACGTGCGAACGAAAATAACAAAACCAAAGATAAAAACATTTAGGGATTTTACCATTTTTCTAAAATAAGAAGTAATATCCATTTCAATTGGCAACAAAAACATAATTAACTTATTAGCAAACTAAGTGAGTGAGACTAATGCAATTACAATTTTTGGCTTTCACAGGACAGAGTGAACAGAAGTCCCAAAATGTGCAGCATATGTAACACATACTGCTCAACTCATTGGTAAGAAAAATGTCTCTTCCAACCTCACCAAATATTTGATTATAGCAGGAAAAAAATGTTGGTTTTCTTACCAAATTCTTCTTTCAACTTTATTTTATGATCCCCACTCAGATATACTGCTTCATCATAAAGAGGACGTGTCACCTGAGATCCAAACAATATGTTAAGGCATAAGCACCACGGATCTTCATACACGTGAATTCTCATGAAAAGAAAATAGAGCTTATACCAGCCAAATGTGAAAACTGATCAAAAGGTTATATTATTAAGCAAATAAACTTACAAAATCGTTAATAAGACTCTCGGACTTCCCAAAATCCATCCAGTGTTCTTGTAAATACTCGATTAACTTTGGAACATCCTGCCGCCGAAAGACATCCCAATAGGCTCCTGGATGACATTCCTCAGAAATATCTACACCATCTATGTTCGACTGTTCAGAATTAACAATTTCCTCTTTACGAGCAGCAACTTCAATCCCGTGATCCTCCATCATCTCATTCTCATCTGCAGTAGACTTTTCCCCATCTTCATTCTCTATATCATGTCCACCAAGTGATAAATCAGGTAAACTTTCCTCATCCAGACCCTTTTGTGGATTCCCAGTTGATTCATTCACCTCACATTCCGCAGAGGAACTTTGTATATTCTCAACTTTTGTTTTCTGTAGCTTCATTTCACACGTATGCACCAATAGATATACCTAAAGATAGCTCATAAAGTATAAGTCAATAACACTCTTATCACTATGCTTAAGTCACTGTACACCAAAAGGTACTAAAGAGAAAGAAACCAGACAAATGAAGATAGAATTTTTTCATACAAGTTCTAATTTTACAAGTAATTAATAGATAGCAAGGACACGGTGAGATTTTAAAACATGATATTACCCACATTTAAGATGAGCTAAATACAAAAAAAACAGCTGCAAACCATCTTTTTATCAAGAATAATAACAGAATTACCAGTAAGCAATTCGTATTGAAGACAGTGATATTTCAAGGGAAAAAAGAAGGGAAGCAGGCAGCTAGCAAAGTCAATTGAATGTAATTTACAACCAATAAATGCAACTTACCATGTCACGCATATTCAAGTGAAGTTTGGTCACTGAATCACCCCTACCATGTTCGTCATAAGTCCCATAAGACATATAAATCTTAAATCCTACATCATTCTGTAAGGAATAATGTGGCAATTTTGCAGCAACATTTAGAAAACCCAATCGGGAATGGATATACTCAAGTAAAGGCATTTTACTGACAAATTCAGGTCGATGGTACAACAGAAACTCTTCAGAAGCACTGGGGGAAGGCCAATCTTTTAACTTCAACATTACTGGCCAACCACCTTCATGGATTTGTCCCTCTGAGTATCCTTTGATGAACTGGCTAAGTTCAATATCAATCTGCGATCATGTGAACACCATACAGAAGATATTAGCCACAATTAACAGATGATATAAATAAATTTATGGCATAGAAGGACAAAAGAACCATAAACATGAGTATTAGCAATAACGACGAAAGCCCACCTCAGACCAGTCTAAGCAATTTATGGCAGTCACTAATCTGTTCTCAGGTTTCAATTCCTCATCTGCTGTTTCTCGAATCCCTCTCCGTATATCCTCTGGATGCCAGACTGGCATGGATGACCTGTCACATACCTGCTTGATGATAACAGGTTCGCCCTTGGCCCAATGCTTTCTAAAATTTCCAATCCCTTCGGTTCTAATATCTTTAGATGATAAACAATACAGGAAATTACTCTCCCCCTCCTCTCTGTGGGCACATTGGCAAAGTCTGGCATCATCTAACTCAGTTTTTTGTAGAGTTCCAGCATCATGAACCTTACAACTGCTAGCCATTTCCTCCACATTTTTCACCAGTTTTGCAACCCAATTCATTTTGAAAATCCGACCAAGGTTCAATGATTGATAACCACAGCCACCATACTCCTTGGAAGGGCATGGAATGCTTCCGTCATTATTGGCTTTCCAGCTAGGAAACTTGTCTGATAATTTTAATCTTAGTGTGGATACTTGTTCTGATGCATTTTCTTTATCTTGACATATTCCACCAGTATGATTTTCTGTCACTTCTCCTTCAACACCACTCATAAATGCTCCCCGAAGATCTTGACAGCAACTAAGACACAGATCATACGAGCAATTTGGACAATGCCGGTGATAATCAATGATAGGTATCCTGCAGATATTGCTGCAAGACAACAAATCAGCACAAAGTGAAATGCTTTGAATCTACACAAGAACCACATGTGGTTATGTATGAGACATGAGTAAATTTTACACCGTCCAATTCATAAACCCGAAAAAAATCTGTTAGATTTCAGCCTAATAAACTAATCAGAAAAACAAATTCTTCCTTCAACTTTACAGGTCACATAGAGCACCAAAAATATGACAAAAGGAATCAAGCTCATGGATTGGATTCAATGATATGAATACTATCAGAGATTCTAAGTCTTTAACTACATATAAATCAAATACTATTAATAAGAAATAGGTTCAAAAGTTCTCAGGGTGGTACCAGCACATTTGCTCATCTGCATTTAATTTTGCCCTGACTAATTCTATTTCATTGCCTGAAAAAGAGGATTGCAAAAATGGTCACATAAATAATAAACATTATATGCAGTATATGTAAGCTCATTAATTCGCATGAATTATGGTACAATTTCCTAGTCGTTAGATTAGAGAACTTTCAATGGCTAAACTGAACTTGACTTGTATAATTAATGCACATAAGAAATAGTACATGTGACCATGTGAGATTAAATTTCAATCACTGAAAGTGCTCTAATAAGATAGTAGAAAACTTGTATCATTTTGTGTCCAAAAAAAAGTGGAGCTGCTGTGTGCGTGCACGTATAATAAATGCTAGATGCCACTGGAACATCAAAATATCTTACCCCGTAGCCTTTTCTCGAGTTCTACTTCAGAGCATTGTATCTGATGGATCTTCTTAATTACAGGAAGCACAGCCGATAACAGGCAGTGAAGATATTGCAACTTGTCTAGAACAGGTATTTCCCGTATCCTTACCTGCAACTCAGTCAAGATGCTTAATGCTTTAACTAGAAAATCATACAAAACAAAATTGTATTTCATATTTACAAGATATACAGAAATTTCTCTTTCGATCTGGGTATGCAATACCTTAATCATATTATCCGCACGTAAGCATGCCTTGCAATTACAAGAACCACGACATGCAGGACAGATTTTCTCAATTTCTTCCATCGGAATGTCCGAGTACCTGAAAGATGAGGCATAAATACACACTATGCTTGTAATTAAATTACTGAATACAAGTATGCCAACCCAAAATTCAACCTCACCATGTTGAAATACAACTATCACAGTATCCTCTCCTATCACATTTGAGGCACCAAAGAACTCTTTCTCTATCATTCCTTCGGCACTGATGGCAAATCTGTCCACCAATGTCTTCAGAAAGATCCATACTCCCATTAGAGTATTCCTGCAGACCAACTAGTCCACCTCCATATCAGTGACACAAAATTGGGAAAAATAGACCTCAACACAATTATTGTAAGTAGTTATATTAACAGAGGAGTCCCACTCTTAAATGTTATTTTTATTTTTAGGATTAGATTCAACTAAATAAAATATCACTAATGATTGCAGTTCTTTTCATATAAATGCATTTATATATATATATATATATAGAGAGAGAGAGAGAGAGAGAGAGAGATAAATATATATTCCTTTTCAATGTAATGCTCCCGCAAATAACTTTATCTGACAATAGTAACCTAATTTTCACATTGTTAAATGATACTTTTAATTCTTTAGTCCTGAAATTTAGTCTACATAACATGGCATATTTTGATTAACTACTGCAGGACTTTGACAAAAAAAGATTATTTCAGATGTTTCTGAAGCAACAACAAAGTTCAATGAGACAGGTGAGAAGGACAATGATTTTTGTTAATTTTGTGACAAGAATCAATGCCAATGACTGTCAGCATGAAAACATCTATAATAGTATCATCAATGATGCTGACAGTTGCTATTAGATATATTGCAATTTAACTCACCGCCGTGGCACCAGCATCAAAGCTCATTTGTGATCTGTTGCGAGAGGTGTCCATACCAGAACGGGTTGGTGTCTTATAAGACCTCAAGTTCTCTTCAAATTCTGCAACTTCTCTTCGTGAATCATTATTTTCCTTGAGAGAATTACGTGCCGAAGAAACCCTAGTAGGAGGTGTTGTATCAGGGGAGTAGCGAAAATGACTTTTCGACACCTTCTCCATAAATTTCTTACCCGAGACAGAAGGATAGTCACCACCAGATTTTATGTTCACTATTGGCATGTCAAGATCATCACTCTTACTCTCCAAATATATATCACTTTCACCTAAAGATTTTCGTTTAGCTTTCTTTTGACTAGCCCTTAATGCAGAATTAGCAGCCCTCCTCTTTGCCTGAATGTAATGTTTTTCGCATACAGTTTTATCCGGCATAGACATTGCAGTGCATCTCCACTGTTTCCCATCGGACCTCTTGCAACGCAAATCATCTGGAATCCCAACATTATCCTCTCCGTTACCTGAGCTTGACCGCGGTTGATCCATTGATAATTCAGCAGTACTAGTACAATCAATTCAAATCATACACATTGACTATTTTGAGCACATCTGATCCATGTTCACCAACTGCAAGATACAACACAAGCAATTGGTTCTACAGTACAATTATCCAAATTAAACACCATCCATAACAACTTAAAACTAAATCCTAAAAATGTATATCAAGGAAAAATTAGAAAAGAAAACAAAAGGCTCCCCAAGAAGCATTCACATAAAGATTGACAATTGATTATAATATTAACTTAGAACACCGAAAAAACTCAAGACCCACGAACCAAAAATAATATTAAACGAGTAAAACCACACATAAACAACCCACAAGAACGAAAACGAAGTAGTCGTGAATTTGTGAAGAGAACAAAAATAAAATCATAAATCTTTTTTCTATTTGAATGATGAATGAAAACAAACCCGTAAGTGATGGCCGATACGAACAGTACTAGAGGCATGCACTGGTTGTTGAGAAAGACAGACGCCTAGTCAACAATCGTAATTATTCATCAACTGCAGACTGAAAGCATAAACTCAAAATTTAGGGTTCTTCATTCCAGCAAACTCCTAGTCGCATCCGACTCCACAGAAACTATTTTTCTGATCCTCATTTTGTAACATACTGTATATATATATTTTTAAAGGGTTAATTTCACAAATACCCATAGGTTTATATGAAATTGCACTCTTAGGTTACTTTTCATTTTATTACACAAACATCCCTCCAAAACATTGACCAATAGGTTAAGGGGCTGTTTGTTTTTTTATCTAAAGTCTTATAAGACCTTAATTTATTAGACTTATGGATAATTCTTATAAATTAAGATACTATGATATGTTTGTTTTTTTCATTTTGGATGACTTATTATAAATATAAAATTGATTAGGTTGTGTTAGGGTTTCTTCAAAATTGAAAATTTTTGGAAAATTGATTTTTAGGATTTTATTATGTGTGGATAAAATTATAAATGTATGAATTGTTATAGGACATTTGTGGAAATTTATTAAAAAAACTCTACCATATCACTTTTTGAATAAGATAAAAGTCAAAAAATTTTACTTTTTCTAAAAGACATATATATCTTAAAATAAGATATAAGTTGGAAAAATAAACAAACTGATTTATCTTAATTTAAAATATAAGAGACAATAAGTCTTATAGTGAAAAAAACAAACAGCCCCTAAGTAACCGTGAAATTAACGTCTGAAGACACCACAGCTTTCCTAGATTGAATATGCTTTGAAAAATTGTGCTACTTTACTTTGTGAATCCTGTTTATATATGCATCCTGTTGTATTAATATTTCAAGTCTGAGATGTGATTACACATGTAGTCAATTATAAATTCTTATTATAGATTTCATGAATCAACTACAGAACGAATATATAAATTATGTTTGTCCAACGAAAGTCACGAAAGAATTTTTCATCTCCCTCTTGATCATCTCTTGACTTCAAATTTATCTCAATCTAAAACTATGAGGTTATTGACCTGTAATAAATGAAAGGACAAATCACTCAGATTTTTCGTCTAAAAGTTTGATTTCTGAGTTTGAAGCACTGCAAGTAAATATATCTAAATGGATAGTTAACGGTGATGGCAGTTAACAATGAGCATTCCAAATAGTCAAGACATTTTCTAAGGAGTGTGAGAGTTCGTTCACATGATAAGTTCATCAAATAACATAATCTTTAAGTTTTGATTGGTTTCTGTTCACTTGGTGTTTTGTTAATCCATTTCAAAGTGTAGATTGTTTCCAGATTTTCATGCTTATAATCTTATTTCCAGATTGGTTTCTATTCATATTATTTTATGTATCTTACAATTAGTTTGCATGCTTTTAACTTTCCTAAATTGCGTCTTGAATTTCTTGTTTTTTTTTTTTTTTTTTTTTGAAGGTTGTCTTGAATTTCTTGTTATCGTATATAAATAAAATAAATTATTATGTTATTTTATTATTATGATTATTGACACTAGTCCTCCTAAACGTTACACGAGTTTCCATTTTTTTAAACATTAAACCCTCTGAACTTTTATTTATCGGCAAAACTTGACTGTAGATACCTCTTCAAACAGGCATTCAAGGGGGGTAATAAACCAAACCATTTGTCAATAAATGAGAATACAAAGGGTTTAACGTCTAAAAAGGTTCAAAGAGTAAAATGCAAAGTCGTTTAAAGTTTAAGGGAGACTAGTGCTAATAACCCTTATTATTATTACAATTATTTTTAATCTTAAACTCATACCCATTTTAATAAATTTTAATGTTTTTTTTAGCACTCATAAACTCCGAAGAATCTATATCATTTGTTTATTATTATATTTGTATATTATCATTTTATATGTTTTACATATTCACTTCGGTTGCATGTTTTGATTTTCTTGTTGTCGTATACTAAATTACTCTGCTTGTTTTTTTGTGCATTAAACTCATATCAATTATGATATAGTCCTCCACTCATATATTTTTGTTATTTAATATATACTCAATCACTCTACTTACTATTTATTGTCATCTCTTAAGAACTCATGACAGTATTTTGATATAATTTTGTTGCTTATATCCACTTTAATATATTTATCTATTGTCTTATTGGAAACTCACAGCATTTTGATATAATATTATTTTTCCTTTTTTGATTCTCTATGAGTTTTATTATTATTATTATTATTATTATTATTATTTGTTGGAAATTTTGTGATATACTCATGTTTTGAGAGCACTGTTTGGATATGATTAATTCCATGAAAACGGAAGATTATAGTATATTCGAATTCTCCTCCGTGAGAGCTTCGAAATGGTATACTCAAACTCACAAAATGATTAATGGGTGAATGATAAATTGAGTCTCAAAGTGAACCCATTGTGTAGGGAATAAAGTGAATCCCACATTGTTTAGGGAAATAATTTATATGTAGTATATAAGTGAATGTGTGATATGAGCTATCAACATGTGTGTGGCATAAAGGCTCTCTCTCGCGCACGCAAGAGGGGGTGGGGGGTGCAAATCATGGACCTCGAACCTTCGAATGCACGACTTGTGTGTGGGCACGACCTGCGTACACAAATGCCGCTCCGATTGGACCGTGAGAGTGCAGTTGACTTAATTGTTTGGATTCTGCTCCGATTGGACCGTGAGAGTGCAGTTGACTTAATTGTTTGGATTCTGATTTCTTACTTGATCACTAAGAATACAGAATCAGTTTTAATTAGAAATAAATCTCTTTAAACGGAAGATTATTCTCTAATTAATTGAATTTCCTTTATCATACTAAAAACGTGTTAATCAAGGATTTCCCAACTACATTCTGACAGCCGTTTTCTTTCCTCTTATGTTCTTTGCTTGGTAAGTTCGAATTCGTTATGTTCTTTGCTTGGTAAGTTCGAATTCGTTTTGAGTTAGCTAAGAGTGGCTTGTGCTTTGCACTTCCACTATATAATCGTTGTACCCTGGGAGACAATCGCTTAACACATACGGTGTTGTACGACGAATTTGTCTTAAGGACACCGTGTGAAACACGGGCTTCAATTCTCTTTTCTTGGTTTCTAACGTGTTGTTTGTGTTGTTTTTCACTTTCTGTTTTGTCCAGGTTCTAACCAGACTGTATTTGATTCGACAATAACAATCTTAAGACAAACTAAGGTGGTGTTTGGTTCCATTTTTAAAAACAGTTTTTTGTTTTTAAAAACAAAAAACAACTTTAAAGTTGTTTGGTTAATTGTTTTGTAAAAAGTTATAACTAAAAAGTTAAAAACAGCTTTTTATTGTTTTTCACCGTTTTCAAAACAGTTTTTAAAAACAAACCACTACTTTTTATAACTTTTCACTCCAAACAACTACTTTACCCATTTTAAAAACAACAACCAAACACTTTTACATTGTTTTCCGTTTCAAAAAACTACTTATAAAAAACACTACCAAACACATTACATTTTTTAAAACATCATTTTTAAAACATGATTTTCATTTTTAAAAAACGTTTTCAAAAACACCATTTTAAAAACGATACCAAACGCGCCTAATATTTTCTAAATCGATTTCTCCTTCTACAAACTTTATGGTTTTTCTGGACTTTAAACTGATTATGGACACTTTGTTTTTAACACATTGTGTTTAATCAAACATCACGTTTTAAATCGGTTGACTGTGGAAATTAGGCTTGGTTTTTAGACACTGATTTTAAACGATAAACTGTTTTTGACTTTGGAAAATCAGGTCTGTTTTTCAGACACTAATTTTGAAATCAATTTTGATTTCACTTGGATAATCGGGTCTATTATTAGACACTAGTTGTGATTTCTCTTCTGAAATCAGGAATCTATTTGATTCACTGTGATTTCTTTTCAGAATTCTGGAATCGTGTGATTCACTGTGATTTCCTTACTGAAATCTATTACAATATCGTTTGATATTATATCTAAAATAATTATGTTCTTGCTGCAGATATTATGGCGAATACCTCTAACGTGAACTCGAGCGTTCCATTAGAGACTCCGAACGCAAATCCAAACGTGGGATTACTTGCTTCGGCTGTGAACTCCGTGCTTGTGGGCGACATGCCTATTGTGTTGCCAAGCGTGGCTACAATGACTCCAGGTAACAGTTCGTTTGTGAGAAACATGCCAGATCCGATGTTGAGTCAGTATGTGAGTCAAGGGAATGTTCCGACGGCAAACCCCTATATGAATTTGGTTCCATTACCGATGAATCACATGAAGAAGCCTAATAAGTTCAGTGGACCGAATTTTAAGCGGTGGCAACAAAAGATGTTGTTTTATCTGACCACACTAAACCTTGCCAGGTTCTTGACTGAAAATGCTCCTAAACCTAATAGTGGTGAAGAGCGAGATATTCAGGTATGGAATGCTACTGATGCATGGAACCACTCAGATTTCATATGCCGCAATTACATACTGAACGAGCTGTCAGATTCGCTATATAACATCTATTTTTAAAAGAAAACAGCCAAAGAACTGTGGGAGTCATTAGACCGAAAATACAAAACTGAGGACACTGGTTCCAAGAAGTTTGTTGTGGGCCGGTTTCTTGATTACAAGATGGGGGACTCCAAGAAAGTTATGAGTCAAGTCCAAGAGCTACAAGTGATTCTCCATGAGATACATGCCTAAGGGATGGTCCTGAGTGAAACCTTCCAAGTGGCTGCAATCATTAAGAAGCTTCCTCATTCATGGAAGGATTTCAATAACTATCTCAAACACAAGCGAAAGGAGATAAAGATCTAGGATCTGATTCTCAAGCTTCGTATTGAAGAAGATCACATGAAGTATGATAAGAAAGATGTCAATGTGCCTAAAGCAAAGATCAATATAGTTGAGCATGGGCAAAGTTTTAAACCAAAGAAGAACAAGCTTAGGAAAGGATCCAAATTGGGTCCAAAGGGAGGAGTCTCTAATAAGCCAAAATTCCAAGGGAAGTGCTTCAATTATGACAAGTTGGGTCACAAATCTTCTGAGTGCAGGTTGCCAAGGAAGAAGAAGAACCACGAGGTAAACGTGGTTGCTGGGATCTCAAAAGATGTATCCGAGATCAATCTCTCCACAGTTGTGATAGAAGCAAACCTAGTCGGGTTAAACCTAAGGGAGTGGTGGTTGGATACCGAGGTCACTCACCATATATGCTCTGACAGGGAGATGTTCAATACGTTTGAAGAAGAGGCGAATGTGGAGAAGCTGTATATGGGCAACTCAGCCACATTTGACGTCAAGGGACGTGGGCAAGTCGTTCTCAAGATGATCTCTAGTATAACCCTGAGCTTGAACAATGTGCTGTATGTACCTGAAATTCGCAAGAACTTGGTGTCCGATTTGTTGTTAAATTAGCATTGTTCAAGATGGTGTTTGAATCAAACAAAGTAGTTTTGACTAAGCAATGTACTTATGTGGGTAGGGGATATGTAACTGAAGGGATTTTTAAGCTCAATGTATCTGTTATTAAACAAACTATCAATAAAGATAATACTTCAGTTTATTTGCTTGAGTCTTCCAATTTATGGCATGGTAGACTATGACACGTTAATTATGATACTTTGCGTAGATTAATTAACTTAAATCATATTCCCACGTTTAATATTGATCCTAAACATAAGTGTGAAGTTTGCATTGAAGCAAAACTAACAAAGTCATCATTTCAAACTATTGGAAGGAAATCTGAACCTCTTGATTTAATTCACACAGATATATGTGACTTAAAATTTGTTCAAACAAGAAGTGGCAACAAATATTTCATCACGTTTATAGATGATAGCACCAAATACTGCTATGTATACTTGTTGAAAAACAAAGATGAAGCTATAGAGAAGTTTAGTCTATATAAAACTGAAGTTGAGAATCAACTCAACAAGAAAATCAACGTACTAAGAAGTGATCGAGGTGGTGAGTATGTAGCACCGTTTGGTGAATTCTGTGCACAACATGGAATCATACACCAAACCACTGCACCATATTCCCCTCAGTAAAACGGTATTGCAAAACGTAAAAATCGTACCTTGAAAGAGATGATGAATGCAATGTTGATAAGTTCTGGATTGCCTTAGAACATGTGGGTGACGCTATATTGTCTAGCAATTACCTTTTAAACAAGGTACCCCAAAAGAAAGAAGACAATACCTCATATGAACTATAGAAAGGAAGAAAGTCTTCCTATAAATTCTTACGAATGTGGGGGTGTCTTGCCAAAGTGACCGTTCCTATACCTAAGAAGGTGAAAATAGGTCCGAAAAATGTTGACTGCATTTTCAATGGATATGCACAAAACAGTAGTGCTCATCGATTCTTGGTCTATAAATCTGACATACTAGATATACACAAAAACATGATAATGGAATCTAGAAATGCAACGTTCTTGGAACATGTATTTCCATGTAAATCCAATGATGAAGCAAGTTCGTCAAAACGAACACATGCTGATAGTTGTGAGGACCAAGAACAAGAAAATGAAGTAGAGGATGAACCTAGACGTAGCAAAAGAGCAAGGACGGAAACGTCTTTTGGTCTAGGTTTTATGACCTATTTGCTAGAAAGTGAACCTCAAACTTTCAAAGAAGCGGTAAGCTCTTCAGAAGGACTCTTGTGGAAAGAGGCAATTAAGAGCGAAATTGATTCCATCCTTCAAAATCATACTTGGGAATTAGTGGATTTTCCTCCGGAATGTAAACCGCTAGGATCCAAATGGATTTTCAAAAGAAAGATGAAAGCAGATGGATCAATTGATAAGTATAATGCCAGACTTGTAATTAAAGGTTACAATCAACGAGAATGCCTAAACTACTTTAATACATATTCTCCAGTGACGAGAATAACCTCCATTAGGATGATACTTGCAATCATTGTTGTAAAACTCGGTAAGAGGCAGCCGCCTCTCCCGCCTCTCTGGCAATTTTGCATTGAGGCTGCCGCACCACTGAAGTTAGCTGAAAAACTAGCCTCGACCACATGAGGCTACCGCCTCGAGGCGGTGCGGTAGAGGCTACACTAGTGCGATGTTGACTATTGTTTTTTATTTATTTTTTAAACCCAAAACACTGTCGTTTTACTTGTAACTTAAAATAAATAATTAATTAATTAATTAATTAACCCAAAACACAGTCGTTTTTACTTTTAACTTAAAAAATAAAAAAAAATAAAAAAATAAAAAAAAAAAAAACTTAAGTTTAGACTTTTACTCTTTTAGTCAATCATTTTTCCAAATCAAAACTTTCCAAATCCCTAAAAGCTAAACTTAGCCTCTCTGACTCACGACATCAACACTGGTCTGGTTCAACATCACCATCTTCTCCAAGCTTCCAAGGTCTCCGTCTCCTCCATCTACTCGACTACTCCAAATCGCCATCTTCTCCAAGCCTCCAAGGTCTCCATCTCTTCCAAGCCTCCGAATCTGGTATGTTCTCAAATCTCACTCTCTGTTTTCACTTTTTTTTACAAATTTTGTTCGTCACTTTTTTTAATTATTTGTACAACTTCACCATCTCCTCCATCTCCTCCAAATCCAATTATTTTTACAACTTCACCATCTCCTCCTTCTCCTTCACTTTATTAAGCCTCCGAATATATTGCTTTTTTTTTTTTCCTAATATAACTGATATTGTTCTTGTGCATATTGCTGTCTTGTAATTTTTTTTTTCTAATATATATTGTTGTCTTGTAAACTGATGCATTCATGCATTGTGGTTTTTGTTCTAAAAAATTGAATACATTACTGTTTTTGTTCTTGTGTATATTGTTGTCTTGTGATATTTTTTTTTCCTAATATATATTGCTGTCTTGTGAATTGATGCATTGCTGTTTTGTTCTAAAAAATTGAATACATTGTTGTTTTCCTTCTAACAAAAATCTAACAAAAATGTATTGATGTTGTGTTTCACTGTTTTGGATGTTTTTTTTTAAAAAAAAATATATGGACTTTTTTGTTTGATATATTGCTTTGTGCTTATTATATTGTTGTAGATTTGCTAGAGATGTCGAATTGAAAAGATCCAGCTTGAAAGTATGGGGTTGAGGTTGGACCGAGTGAACAAAAAGGATATAAGGTCATCCAATGTAACTTTTGTGATAAAATCTTGAAAGAGGGTGTGTTTCGGATGAAAGAACATCTTGCGGGTGTTCACGGCAATGCTGCCCCATGTAAAATGGTTCCCCCTGAAGTTAGAGATGAAATCAAAGCATATATTGATAAAAATGATGCTGCAAAAAAAAAAGGACACAAATGAATCATGAAGAAAGAATTGACAATTGTGTCACCCTTCTCAGTAAATCCAAAAAGGGTTCAAACTCAAGTAGCAATAGCATGGCAGATAGAGGAATCAGAGAACCGATAGATAGATTCCTACACAACATCGAAAATGATTCAGTGGAGGATTTGGAGGTAAGTCCGGGAACCAAGCAACAAGGATCTGATAAAGAGATGCGTGAAAAAACATGTTCAGACATAGCAAGATTCTTCTACGAGAATGGAATAGCCTTCAATGTTAGGAATAGTCCATCGTTCATCAATATGCTCCGTTCAATTGGAAATTATGGGCGTGGTCTAAAAGCCCCTACATCACATGAGTTGAGCACATCACTATTGTTGACGGAAGATGAAAAAACTAAGGCGATTGTTGCGGAAGTAAAAAAGACATGGAGTCAAACCGGGGTATCTATTATGTCGGATGGGTGGAAGGATATGAGAGGAAGACAGTTGATAAATTTTTTGGTAAACAATCCACATGGCATGGTGTTTTTTAAGTCGGTTGATGCAAGTGATGTAGCTAAAGATGCTACAATGTTATTTAACCTATTGGATGAAGTGGTTGAAGAAGTTGGAGAAGATATTGTAGTTCAAGTTGTGACGGATAATGCATCAAACTACAAGAAAGCAGGTGAAATGTTGATGAAGAAAAGGACACGGCTTTGGTGGACGCCGTGTGCAGCTCATTATATTGATCTCATACTTGAAAAAATTGGAAAACTTCCTCAATACGAAAATGCATTGAGGAAAGCAAAGAAGGTATAAATCTGTAAATAAATGCTTTAATATTTACTATTTAGTAATCAGTAAATAAATGCCATAATATTTAGTTAATAATTTTATTCTTCTGTTGTAAATTGTAATAGGTGAGTAACTTCATCTACAACCATGGATGGGTGTTAGCGTTGATGAGGAAGCACACTAACAGAGATTTGATCCGGCCCGCTCCTACACGATTTGCTACTGCTTTCCTGACATTGGATAGTATGTTTAGTCTGAAGCTACCTTTGCAACAAATGTTTACCTCAACGGAATGGGAAGGAAGTAGTTTTGCAAAGAAAGAGGGAAGGGAAATCAAGAAGATTATTTTCAACGAAACTTTTTAGGGGAGCATGTCTTACGCATTAAAGACAACTAAACCTCTTGTAAGTGTTGAGGATGACAGATTCAGAACAAATGCTCGGAATGTGATTCATTTATGGTGCAATGGATAAAGCTAAGGAGGACATAGCGAAAAATTTAGGAAATGAGGAAAGAGCTTACAAGGAGATATGGCAAATCATTGATCAGAAGTGGGAGTTTCAATTGCACCGCTATTTGCACGCAGCTGCATACTATATGAATCCTCGATTTCAGTATTCAGATGATTTTTCCACTCATCCAGAGATCAAGATTGGGTTGATGGTCTATATGGAAAAACTTATTCCTAAAGAAGAAGAGAGATTTAAAGCTAATTTACAACTTGATCTCTTTTAGCATAAGGAAGGCTTGTTTTCCTATGGAATTGTAAAAAATCTCATCCACAATCATATCTCTGGTATGTAAAATTATTGTTTACATTTATTAATTTATTTATGAAATTTATAGTATTGTTTTATATCTTTAGTGTTTATTATTATTTATTCCCATTGTAGCCCATTGGTGGACTGCTTTTGGAGATGAAACTCCGGAGCTTACAAGTTTTGCTGTGAAGATTTTAAGTCTCACATGCTCATCATCAGCTTGTGAGAGGAATTGGAGTACTTTTAACATGGTATGTGTTTACTTAGAATTTTCAATACTAGATTAAAATATATTTAGTATTCCTTAATTATAAATATCCTACAAAAATTTTATAGATTCATACGAAGAGGAGGAATCGATTAAGCGCAAAGAAATTGAATTCATTGGTGTACATAATGTACAATAGAAGGTTGCAACACAAATTCTTAAAGAAAAAAGCACTAAAGGATGATGAGGATCTATTGATTGATGAATATGTGCCTTCAGATGATGAGTGGATGGTTGAGGGAGATGAAGTTGGGGGAACATCCACAAATGTGGACACGAGTCAACCGAGTGGAAGCCAAGGAGGAGTAAAGAGAAAGAGAAATACAAGTAATTCTCTAATTAAATTTAAAAGGTTTTAGGTAGATAGCTTATAGCATAGAATGATATATTTACTTACAATCTTTATAATATTACTTTATATTTTTTGGTAGACAACGAAAAAGCTTTGCAACGGGTGAATAAAGAATGTGGGTGGGAGGATATTTCAAACCAACACAACTCTCCAGGAACTTCATATGATGATGATGGAGAGAATAACCCTTTTAATCCACATTTCAAGCCACTTGACACTAATGATAGCTTATGGGATTCATTAGATTAGTGGTCGTTTATCGTTAGGATGACGTTTTTTTTAGTAATGTTTAATTTGTGTGATATTTATGTTAGTATTGTTGCTAATAACTTATTTATTCAATATTATGGTTTACTTTCCATTTTATTAATTTTCTTAAATTTTTTTAAAAAATTTTAAAAAATTTTCCCTTTTACGGTCAAGGCTACCGCCTCACCTCTCGGAGGCATGACCGACTCGCCTCGCCTCGCCTTTCGAGTTTTAAAACATTGCTTGCAATCGCAGCTTTGAGAAATCTTGAAGTGCATCAAATGGATGTGAAAACGACTTTCTTAAATGGAGATCTAGATGAAGAAATTTATATGGAACAACCTAAGGGTTTTTCTGCTCCAGGACAAGGAAAGAAAGTCTGTAAATTGGTGAAGTCTTTATATGGTTTAAAGCAAGCACCAAAACAATAGCATGAGAAATTTGACAATGCTATGATGTCAAGTGGATTTAAAATCAACGAATGTGACAAATGTGTTTATGTCAAGGACACAAAAAATGGCTATGTCGTTATATGCCTTTATATTGATGACATGCTCATTGTTGGTAGTGATGATAAAATGATCAAATCTACCAAGGATATATTGAAGTCAAGATTTTATATGAAAGATATGGGACCAACTGATGTAATGTTGGGAATGAAAATCTCAAAGACATCTAACGGACTCATACTAAGTCAATCACACTATATTGACATGATTCTTGAGAAAATCAACAAAAATGATTCTGGAATTTCCAGAACACCAGTAGACACGAATCTACACCTATGAAAGAATAAGGGTGAGAGCGTTTCTCAACTAGAATATTCTCGAGTGATAGGAAGTCTGATGTACTTAACAAGTTGTACAAGACCAGACATAGCTAATGTAGTCAACAAATTAAGTAGATACATGAGTAATCCAAGAACCGATCACTGGAAAGGAATAGTAAGAGTACTGAAGTACTTACGATTCACTCGTAATCATGGACTGCATTATACCAGATATTCTGCTATCCTAGAAGGATACACTGATGCAAACTGGATATTTGATATGAAAGATTCAAAATCCACTAGTGGGTATGTGTTCACACTAGGAGGTGCGGCAGTATCCTGGAAATCCTCCAAACAAACCTGTATAGCCAGATCCACCATGGAATCTGAGTTTATAGCATTAGATAAACTTGGTGAGGAGGCTGAATGGCTACGCCAATTCTTAGAGGATATTCCAAGATGGCCAAAGCCTGTGCCGGCGATTTGCATCCACTGTGATAGTCAATCAGCATTATGAAGGGCACAGAGCAACATGTATAATGGGAAGTCTATACATATACGTCGAAGACATAATACCATTAGACAATTAATCTCAATTGGGGTTGTTACTATTGACTATGTAAGGTCAAAAGATAACATTGCGAATCCGCTAACCAAAGGGTTAAATAGAGAATTAGTTGAGACATCATCAAAAGGAATGAGACTAAAGCCCATGAAATAAAAAGTCGATACAATGGAAACCCAACCTAGTTGACTGGAGATCCCAAGATCTAGGTTCAATGGGACAACCAAGTTGTAAGACTTAGTTGGATCATTGTGGGGGTTACCCTCAAGTCAATTCCTATGATGAAACAGTGATGCATGTAAGGAAAAGGTTAAACTATGTTTTTAATGATTCTTATACGTCAAAATTCCAAGCTATGGAAATCTGAGCAGAGTAATGCGGGTTACTCTTAATTAAGAAATCACCTATGTGAGAGAGAAGTGGGGCCGCTTCTAAAAGAGAACAGTAAAGGGCTATATTCTCCAGAGACTCTCACAGAACCAAGCGAATGTTCATGGCCAAAACGAAAATAACAATGAGAACCAAATCGGGTATGGAAGATACCTGTGTGATGTGTGTGATCGTTTACACAAAACGGCAGAACATTTCAATGATATCACATCTACTGATCAGCTAGTAAAGTAAGCATACCTTTACAAGGGAAGGTTCAAAGGGTAACACCTACCTATCCTATGCAGGTTTCGATCATTTGAACTTACCAAACATCATCTTTGTGTCTCCTAGGTCAATTTCATTCATGTGGGGGATTGTTGGAAATTTTGTGATATACTCATGTTTTGAGAGCACTGTTTGGGTATGATTAATTCCATGAAAACGGAAGATTATAGTATATTCGAATTCTCCTCCATGAGAGCTTCGAAATGGTATACTCAAACTCACAAAATGATTAATTGGTGAATGAGAAATTGAGTCTCAAAGTGAACCCATTGTGTGGGGAATAAAGTGAATCCCACATTGCTCAGGGAAATCATTTATATGTAGTATATAAGTGAATGTGTGATATGAGCTATCAACATGTGTGTGGCATAAAGGCTCTCTCTCGCGCGCGCAGGAGGGTGTGGGGGGTGCAAATCATGGACCTCGAACCTTCGAATACACGACTCGTGTGTGGGTGCGACCAACGTACACGAATGCCGCTCCGATTGGACCGTGAGAGTGTAGTTGACTTTTTGCCACTTCCCTAAGTCAACGTTTTTGCAATTGATAAGGAAACGATTAATTGTTTGGATTCTGATTTCTTAATACATAATCGGTTTTAATTAGAAATAAATCTCTTTAAACGGAAGATTATTCTCTAATTAATTGAATTTCCTTTATCATACTAAAAACGTGTTAATCAAGGATTTCCCAACTAAACCCTAGTCTCGGTTTTTCTATAAAACCCTAGTTTCTCTTCACAGAAACACATTCTGACAGTCGTTTTCTCTCCTCTTCTTTTCTTTGCTTGGTAAGTTCGAATTCGTTTTGAGTTCGCTGAGAGTGGCTTGTGCTTTGCACTTCCACTGTGTAATCGTTATATCCTGGTAGACAATCGCTTAACACATACGGTGTTGTACGGCGAATTTGTCTTAAGGACACCGTGTGAAACACGGGCCTCGATTCTCCTTACTTGGTTTCTAACGTGTTGTTTGTGTTGTTTTTCACTTTCTGTTTTGTCTGGGTTCTAACCAGACTGTATTTGATTCGACAGTAACATTATTATTATTATTATTATTTTGTTGTCTTGAAAGTTTATAATTTAATTTGATACCATATTAAACTCATCTACTAATGTATTGTTAGAAAACAATCAAAGTATTTGCAAATTGTTTTTTAATTAATTTTGTAAGTTGTCAATATATATATATACTATTTACAAGCTGTTATAAATTTATAATTACATCAGTTACAAATTGTCCATCAACCTTTACTTTGCTATATACGTTTCTTTAGCAATCTTATAATCTTGTTTATTTATTTTGTCCAGTTTTCTTTACCAATTATCATTCTTTCCCTCTAAGAATTCTTAGAAAAATAATTGATTAGGTAGAGGAAGCCAATAGTGTAAAACCTAAGAAATTTAGTGGGCAAAAGTTTAGCGATCCTGGTTCTTGAAGTGTTAATTTTACTTATGAAAATAGTGATTGGTGGTTAGATTCAGGTGCAAATATACATATTTGTTTTTTACCGAGGTTATTTTAAAAATGATCAGAACTTGAGTTGAGGCAGGAAAAATACCACAACACAAGTACTTGGGATTGGAGATATTGATTTGAAGATGACTTCAGGTAAGATTTTATTTCTTAAATATGTGCGTCATGTGTCATATGTGAGGAGAAGTCGTATTAGTGGATCTTCCTTGATTCAATATAGATAAAAAAAAATTTTATTAGAGTCTAATGGAGTTGTAATTTCCAAGAACAATGTATTTTGGGGAAAAAAGTTATGTTAGTGATGGTTTATTTAAATTAAATGTTTCGTTGAATTTCAATGAAAATTCTAAGGTTTTGAATGATATATGGCATGGGAGACTTGGTCATATTAGTCTTAAGAAAATGAATGAATGAATGATGGATCTTGATTTAGTACCTAAGACTCAAATAGTTTTTATACATAAGTGTGAAAATTGTGTACAAGCCAAACAAACTAGAAAGCCTCACTAGTAGGGAAACTCAAAAACTTGAGCTCATTCATAGTGATATATGTGATTTTAGTAGATCACCCATAAGAGCAGAAAATAAAAATTTTGTGACATTTATCGATGATTGTTCCAAGTTTTGTTATGTATATTTTTAATCAAGACTAAGGATGAGGTTTTGGTTTTGATAAATTCAAGTTATAAAAAATGAGGTGAAAATTAGTTAGAGATGAAAATTGAGAGACTTAGGTTGGATATAGGTGGAGAATATACTCTTAAGTGCTTTAAATAGTTTTTGTGAGGATGGTATAATGCATGAGGTAACTCCAAGTCTTCAAATTCTCAAAGTGCGGGGGTGTTTAGCAAAAGTTAGAATACATGAGAAAAAAGGAAGAAAATTGGGTCAAAAATTATAGATACTGATTTTATTGATTATGCTCAAAATAGTGTTGCAAATCGATTTTTTGTAATTATTAATTATGATGTTAGTTGAATTTCTAATAATTCCATCATAGATTCTAGAGATGCTACATACTTTAAAGATTTTTTTTTTTTTTTTCCTTTAAAGAATAGAGCACAAAAATCCTTAGATTATAATTTTGTAACATCAACTATTAGAAAATCTACTTCTAGTAATCTTGTAGATGAATCAGAAGTTGAACTTAGAAAGAGTTTTCAAATATCATAATGATTCTATTGATTATTCATTATGTTATCAAGCTTATCTCAATGTATTAGAAGGATATAGTGATGCAAATTTGATAACTAACAGTGTAGATGTTAAGTTAACAAGTGGTTATATATTCATTCTAGGAGGAGCCTCAATTTCTTGAGGCTCTAAGAAACAAACCTTGATATATAGGAGCACTATGGAGTTAGAACTTATAGCTCTAGATACAACTTGTAGAGAAGTTGAGTGGATTAAAAGTTTTTTTTAATGGAAATTCCTATAGTTGGAAAACAAATGTCTACTATTCCTATACATTGTCATTGTTAGGCGGTTATAGATTTAGTAAAACAATCACATAGTAACAAGATGAGTAGACATATTCTAGTGAGGTGTAAGTCTATAAAAAGGTCTTCTAAGTAATGCTATATTTGGAGTACGTTAAATCTCAGCTAAACATAGCTGATCAATTTAATAAAGGCTTTCAAGGAAAGCTATCATAGAATTGTCGAGGTGGATGGGCCTAAGCCTACAAGGAGTCGTCTAAGGAGGTAACCCAACCTCTATGATTGGAGATCCCATGAAGGAGGTTCAATGGGTAGAAACAATCCATATTGCATGACTCATATAGCACTACTGTAATTAAGATATCCTAGAGGAGATATATTCATACTCATCCCTATGGCAATAGTGCTAGTTTGTGACGATAAGGAAGGGCTACGACCCTGAATGAGTTCAAGGCAAGCTTACTCTTGTAAGGTATAGGTCACATGTACCTTTGGAGAACTCACCTAAGTAAGAGTAGTCGTGAGGCCATGACTGTGAGAATTGGGTTGTTCTCTAATAACTCTTATGAAAATCAAGATACCAGTGCATGGCCATTAATAGCACTAAACAGTAAAAGCCAAGTCTTTGCTGATATTATATGTGTGATAATTGAAACTTGATCAAAGGGACTGAGTTCAAGACATAGTTCACTCAGGTAACTCAAGTGGATATTATCAACACTAAGTGTAGGTTCAAGCCCGAAAAGCACCTAAACATATTGCATAATATAATGTTTCCAAGGTACGCTGAACCTTTAAAATCTTTTAAGATTTCAAAACTTTTGTGGGGGAATGTTAGAATAAAAGTTTTGAAACCTATAACAATATTAAATCTTGGATACGGATATTGACACCTATAAAACTTATTAGTACACTCATGTCTAAAATTTAAAAATTAAACATTACTATAAACACTCATCATAATTCCAACAATACCCTCGTTGAAATAAATATATTCATCTTAATACATATTATTTATAAACACTCTTAAATTATTGTCGTGGAAATGGTGGGAAATGTCACTCTTTTGAACTGATTTGGTGACTTTGTCAGTACTTTAATAAGTTAAGTTTAAAAGGCACCAATTATTGTAAACTACCAAAATTGCCCTTAGTTCTTCATTTATGTTATTCTGTTTATACTTTTCTCTCTCCACACTTCCAAAAAGACGAGACTTTCTCTCTCCACTTTCCCTCTCCACAGTGACTCTCTTTGTTTATAGATATAGATCGACTTTCTTCTTCAACTTATAAAACGTTTGGACGTGCTTCAGTACAAGAAGGTAATATTTCTGGCAAATACTTCTGTTAATTTGTTCACATTTGTTTATATAGAAAACTGTAATATCTTTTGTTGGATCTCCGAGACTTTTGTTGCCTTGACCGAGCCTTTTCCGAGCCTTTTCTTGCCTTTATCGAGCCTTTTCCTTGTTTTTGAAATGAACAAGTATGAAGCCTTTTATACAAATTTTCGAGCCTTTTAGTGCCTTGACCGAGCCTTTTTCGAGCCTTTTCTTGCCTTCATCGAGCCTTTTCCTTGTTTTAGAAATGAACAAGTATGGAGCCTTTTACACAAATTTTCGAGCCTTTTACTGCCTTGACCGAGCCTTTTCTTGCCTTCATCGAGCCTTTTCCTTGCTTTTGAAATGAACAAGTATGGAGCCTTTCATACAAATTTCCGAGCATTTTACTGCCTTTTCCGAGCCTTTTCCGAGCCTTTTCTTGCCTTCATCGAGCATTTTCCTTGTTTTTGAAATGAATAAGTATGGAGCCTTTTATAAAAATTTTCGAGCCTTTTCCTGCCTTTTCCGAGCCTTTTCCGAGCCTTTTCCTGCCTTCATCGAGCCTTTTCCTTGTTTTTGAAATGAATAAGCGTGGAACCTTTTATACAAATTTCCGAGCCTTTTACTGCCTTGACCGAGCCTTTTCCGAGCCTTTTCTTGCCTTCATCGAGCCTTTTCCTTGTTTTTGAAATGAATAAGTATGGAGCCTTTTATACAAATTTCCTAGCCTTTTACTGTCTTAACCGAGCCTTTTCAATATCATCACCCGAGCCTTTGTAAATGTAAGATGTGAAAATATTTTTTAGTCCTGTGTTTTTATTAATTGTTTGTGATGAATAATTTGACAGCATCATGAATCGGGTTAGGATTGTAATATCTTACAACGGTCGATGGGAGCAATTTCCCGACGGAAGTTAGAGGTTTATTGGATACGATAACCGGGGAATGTATGTGTCAAAGAATATGACTTACGAAGAATTGTTGGCGATCGTGCATACCATTGTGAAATACGATGAAAACAAATTCACTGTTAATCTGTCATCAATATCAATCGTTCCTGGCAGTAAATGTCGCACAATTATAAGGAATGACGACGATGTCCAGTTTATGCTGGGGGAAGATCGAGTGATCCCTCAAGTATGTGTCAGTGTAACTAAGAGGACAATTGGAGATATGATAGGGAATGATATTCCTCGTCCTGAAAATACTCAACAGTTTGGATCTTTTAGCGGTAGCAACCAAGGGTTCACCCAAAGGAGTGCCACCGAAGGTGGGGAAAACATGTGTGGTGTTCCACCGGTACCAGTCAACCATACAGATGTAGTTGAACCTCAAATTGTTGATGTGTTTGGGTGTCGAATTGAGCAGTACAATGAGCATTACAATTACCCGAACCATGACGTGGATAATGATGCAAATAATGAACAGGTTGATGATCTGCAAAATGTGGATGAAGAGCCTGAACAAATTCAAACACATGGTAGACCTATACAAGGAGTTAGTTGCACTGCACCAGATATGGTTGGGACTTCCGAGGTCCGGTATAACGTAACAGCATCTGATTCTGATAATGTGACAACGTCGGTTATTCCTGGAGCAGATGCATACTCGTTTGGTACTGGTATAAGCAGCACCTTCGCAACGCAAGAACCTAGAACCATGATTTATAAAGGTCAATTTTTTCCGAGTAAAAAGGATTTGAAAAGGCTAGTTAGCCATTTTTCAATGCGGCAGAATTTTGAATGGAAGGTGAAAAGGTCGAATAAGACAACTTTACATCTGGTCTGCATCATTGACGAATGTACGTGGAAATTAAGAGCGGTGAGGAGAGATGAAGGGACTTACTTTCAAGTCAGAAGTTTTGTCAACGAACACACCTGTCCCTCGGAGGAGATTCACCGTCGCCATCGACAAGCAAGTGCAGTCACAATCGGAGAAGTCATTGCACCTAGACTTTAACAAGCCGATGGTCGTCTCATGCGTCCGAAGGACATAATCGCCGATATGAAAACAATGTATGGCATCCAAATCATGTACAGTAAAGCACATGATGCCCTGCAATATGTATTGTCATTGAGCTATGGAACGCATGAAGAAACTTTCCAACTGCTGCCATCTTTTGCATACATTCTCGAACAGCAAAATCCTAGCACAATCACGGACTTACAGTACGCAGACGATGGTAAATTCCTTTACTTTTTCATGTCGTTATGGTCCTCAATTAGAGGTTTTCGGAGGTGTATTCGTCCTGTGATTGCAGTTGATGGTACCCATTTGAAGGAAAGATTCGGGGGTACAATGTTTGTTGCAACTGCACAAGATGGAAACGAACAGGTGTATCCAATTGCTTTTGGGTACGGTGATTCAGAAAACAACAATTCATGGGAGTGGTTTTTGGAATGCTTGAGGGGGGCCCTTGGTCATATAGATGATCTGGTTTTCATTTCCGATCGTCATGCAAGCATTGAAGCAGGGATTTCTAAAGTGTTCCCTTATGCAACCCATACCATATGTTGCTGGCATTTTGGTGAAAATATGAAGAAGCGATTCCACAGAAAAGATGTTGCCGACATAATAGATAGTGCTGCTCGGTCGTACAGTGAAATCCGATACGATCGCCACAATGGTGCATACGATTATGCCATTGATGCCAGTCCACACAAGTGGTCCCGCGTTCACTGTCCCCAAAGAAGGTACAGGTTGATGACCACAAATGTTACAGAGTGCATCAACTCATGCTTAAAATTTGCACGCCAACTGCCACTAATGACACTAGCAGAGTTCATTAGGAATATGCTTCAGAAGTGGTTTCACGATCGTCATACAGCTGCACAGTCCATGCGTCATCGATTGACCGACGCTGCACATGGGGCGATCCAGAAATGGGTCGAGAAATACAGTTATATGACCGTAAATGCAGTTGACTGGAACATATTCTCCGTCAAACACAAGGGAAAACAGTGGACGGTTAACTTAGCCCGGAAGACTTGCACGTGCAACAAATTCCAAATGGACTTTTTACCTTGTTCACACGCACTCGCAGCGGCAAGGTACATGACAAGTTACATTTAATGCTTTTCTATAACCAAATGTCAGTCTCACTGTTTTCATTGTTGCAGGGAGCGAAACTTGGATTTCACATCTCTGTGTGCGGACTACTACAAGAGGGAGACACTTATTGATGCATACTCGGTTCCTATTATGCCTATTGGCCATCCTTCTTCATGGGTGGTTCCATCCGATATCGCAACGCGGGTGGTTTTAAATCCAAAGACAAAGAGACAATCAGGTCACCCCATGGAGGGTCGACACGCATCGTCTTCGGAGAGGACAACCACACAGTCATATAGAAGATGTGGACAACCAGGACATAATAGCAGGCGATGTTCAAATCCGCATATGGTTAATGAAGGTCCCAGGACAATTGTCCCCGATGATTACCGTCGCAAGTGTAGCATCTATCACACAGTAGGACACAACAAACAAACATGCCCTCAGAAGGACACGCCAGTGGAATAAATGGAGCCGTACAAGAGGAAGGCGACCAAACATAACAAGGCAGTACAAGAGGAAGACGAATTGCCACCAGAAAAGCTTGTGATTGAGAAACATGTCTCCAACTTGATGTCTTCCAACATCGTTCAGACTTTGGGAACCATGATTGATACAATTGTTTTATGAGACCCTTGGTTCTTATGCTTTTATGTAGAACTAATATGATTGATTTTATGTTGGAGAAAAGCTTGCGATTGCTAACGTGTTCCAACATCGTTCAGACTTTGGGAACCATGCTCGATACAATTGTGTTATGGTTTTATGTTGAATAATTTTTTTTATTTTTATTTTTTCTGAAATTGATTTGAATTTAGTTGTTTGTGTAATGTCATACTGGATCCTTTGTTAATTGCAAACACTTAAAAAGAAAAACAAATGATTTTTTTTCATTACTGAAATGTTATGTACATAAATTAAATCACTATCTCGAAGACCAGTCCTTTGAGTTACAAAAAACATCTACAGCCATCTTCTCTCGAATGGTGCTCATATCATTTTTCGACCAATCAAAAGTATCCCTGTTTGCCGCCAGATACTCTGTCAATTTTAAAGTATGAGCACCACAGTTACCCCTATAATTCACCACATGAACAACCGTCAGAATGGAATTATATGAAAACGAATTTGGATAAAATCAGATCTTGAAACAAGCATACCATGTGTCCTGTTGTGGCACACAGTCTGCAGACACATAATAAAAAGTGAATGCCCTAGTAGTCTTTGAGTACGTCATATCGCCCCTCCGTCTGCGCTCGTGAAATTTTACCGCATGTAGCATCGAGGGTAAAAAATACCGTAAGCACCCCAGCTGCATTTTCCTGTGGCTGAATGGAACCTCCTGTCTGTATGAGTCAAAAAGGTAGAGATTCCCTGTTGTGAGTTCGAGGCTGGCCAGGGCCCAATGTGTACGTCCAAGGTTGCATGGAATCAGAACCTGCAGGTGTTTCAACATTGTGCGATCAGTGTGACATTTATTTTTCAAAACTTTAATGGAAAACATGTAAAATAAACACTCACGAAGTCCACATTGTGCCATGGTATGTTTCCTAGCGGGAGCCGCCCACGTACCACCGTAAGGTCTTCTTCGGTCCACTTCTGCTTCTATGAAGACTAACCTGTACGGGGTCTATCAGACCCACTTCCCATCTTCCTGTCCCAGCGGTTACATAACCATGACTGTACAAAAATGTTAGGTTATAGATGTATGAAACACATCAATGCAAAAGCAAATACCGTACAATTTAAACACTTACATAAAACTGTGAATCCAGTATGTTGATCCTCGGACGGTAGACAGTGGAAAATGCTCGCTGACGCTTCCGCAGAATCTTCAAGTACGCGTCAATGTGCTGAAAGTTTGAACATTTTCATTTGTTAGGATTGTACAATTTTTGTAACAACATATACATATATTACAGTTATGAACATACCGTATCCTCCAACTCCATAAAGTTGCTTTGAAAACGGTGGAACCAAAGGACATCGACTGGCAAGTGTAGATCCACATCACGCCTGCATAATTGTTGAAGAAGTTAGATAACCAAGTCAAGTCAGTTTTACTAAGCTGTTTCAAAATAAATATAGAGATTGTAATATCTACGATTATACTTACAATTCCCCCGTCGTGTTCCTCTTGTACGCTTGGTACGCCGCTAGGTGATCAGGATCTACCAGTTCGTGGGGCGCCCATACATGCGGTGGCTGTGGCATAGTCCTTGCCCTCTTCGGCTGACAGGGGTCAGTGTATGGGCTCCGCTCCTGCCAACCTCACTTGCGAACCCTATCCTGACGCTGAAGGGGTGGGGGACTCCGATCCAAACCACGGGGATCCACCAAACGTGGGCTCTGTATATAGGAACTCTGTCCTCGTGGATCGCCAGCAGGGGTGCTCTGTATGAAGGGACTCTGTCCTCGTGGATCGCCTGCAGGGGTGCTCTGTATGGAGGGATGCGCTGCACTAGGATCAACCAGAGGGGTACGCAGTATGGAGGCACTCTGTCCTAAGTCCTGGGAATGAACAACAGGGTGTGGTAATACCTGATGAGGTACCTGCTCTATCTCCATATGTGCTGTCTCAGTGTCATCAGTACCACCAGTAACCTCCTCTCTTGGTGTCACACCTAGCCCCTGCTGATCAGACATTGTCTGCGTACTAAGGTGCAGCTGACGCTCAGTCTGTAAGTTTGCTTCGTCCTGATGACTACCAGTCCAGTCTCTATCACTGAAGTGTCGGTCTTGGTCATCGATCGACGGGTCATCAAATGGTTGGTCATCGGACCGTTTGCCTTCAGTAGGTGTCTGCGACGTCGAACCCTGAAGACCCCGAATCAATTCTAGCAACTCCTTATGCTGTTGATCTCGCTTTTTGTCAGTCCTTTGCACTTCGTCCTGTAACTCTCGAAACGTATCCAGCAGTTCAGTATACCTAATGTCCTGAAATGAAAAAAAATAAACATTCAGGGTCAGTACTAAAAGTTTCCAACTGCTTTCAGATTAAATACTGCTGTGCAACTACTTTTACGTACTTCTGGATGCCCTCCGACGCCTCGTTGTGAGTGACCTTCAGGTCGAGGCTGTGTGGGCAACATAAATCGAACCCGCCTATGCCTCACGGGACTCCTACTACGACCCTCCACGTCAGAACTATCTGTATCACTGGGTCCCGAATACGGATACTCAGTATCACTGGGTCTCGAATACGGACCCTTAGTATCACTGGGTTCGGCAGTGGTACGGTGTTCGGCATCGGCAGTGGCATCATACAGACTGCCTCCCTCCTCAATGCCCTCATAGTACCGTTCAGCCAGCTCTGCTGGTGTCGGCACCAATTTCACCCTCGCAAACATCTAAAATCAATGTTAGACCATTTGTAATCGTATACATACTATCAACTATTAACGTTAACATAACAGATACTTACCTTTTCAATGAAAATGGAATCCAACTTATCCCCCCTCGGTCGCTGACTCAACTCCCATTTTAGAATACGGAGGGATAGATCGATTTCCCTACGGCTCCCAAAATCTTCGATGGCAAGATCGGGGATAACCTCAAAAGCAAATATCTGCGTAATAGATAAGTACAATAATAATCAAACACGTCAATCATATGAAAATAAAAAATACAATTAAAGTATGGAATCAAATTCTAAATTCTTACCAATAGTGCATAAGTACAGCCATATATGGTGTACGTCTCCACCTTGTGTACTTCAACGCCCTTATCTCGCTGTCTTTTTTTGAACCGTTCCCGACGACCATCCAACGCATGCTTGAACCCAGAAATAGATCGCCTATACACGTGCGCACCCCACGAGAATGCATCAAAAGCGTCCAAGTTCTCGATTAGGCGAAACTGCCATAATGGGACTTTATCTCTCTCGTCCAAACCCATTAGTATCCAGTTAAGCATATACAGTAAGCATAGCTTAACCGCATCGTACTGCTCAACAAAATCACCTGCCCGTACAACGACTCTCAGCTCTCCAAACTTGACCTCATCTCGACCCTCAAAATACCTCTGGTGTATGCCATTCTGGCACATCATAGGTCGACGTGTCGGAAAGTTATCCGAACTTCAATCCGGTGATCAGACAGAACTCAACCTTCAAGAACCGGACCAAATGCTTTCCTAATAGAAATAGAAATAGAAATCTCATCTCATCTTCCGACCCGTCGTGATGCAACTCACGAATAAGCAATCGATGGACAATGCCAGCTGAAAACTTCATATTGCGCTGCATTCGAAGGAAATGTCCAAAACACGACTCAGTGTACCGACGTTGTTCTTCGACCGCAAGATGTTGAGGTACACCATTAAGGGCATTGTCGATATCTCTAAGGTGATGGAAATGGTCATGCCGAATTATTTTCCCCGGGTACCTTTCTTCCGCTGGAGTTTTCAGAAAATCTTTCAATGGATTCCTCATCTGCATATTCACATAAAAAAAAATTAAAGAAATTAATATATATAACTTCATGAAAAGGCTCGGATACTGAAAAATAAAAGTCACGGAGACTTGTAGAAAAGGCTCGGAGTGAGGTTCAAAAGTCTCGGAGACTAAAGGAAAAGGCTCGGGTACTATTAATAAAAAGGCTCGAAATATTATGTAAAAAGCTCGGATGAAGGTTTAAAAGGCTCAGAGAATCAAATTACAAAAACCTACATCATATTCTTTAAAAGGCTCGAATGAAGCTTTAGAAGTCTCGGAAAAGGCTCGGATGTAGGTTTAAAAGGCTCGGAGATTCAAATTTGAAAAACCTACATCATATTCTTTAAAATGCTCGAATGAATGTTTAAAAGTCTCGGAAAAGGCTCGGATGAAGGTTTAAAAAGCTCGGAGATTCAAATTTCAAAAACCTACATCATATTCTTTAAAAGGCTTGGATGAAGGTTTAAAAGGCTCGGAAAAGTCTCGGATAAAGGTTTAAAAGGCTCGGAAATGAAAAATTGAAGAAAACCTAATCACATTACTTAAAAGGCTCGGATGAAGGTTGAAAAGGATCGGAAAAAGCTCGAACGAAGGTTTAAAAGGCTCGGAAAAGGCTCGGATGAAGTTTAAAAGGCTCGGAGAATGTTATATTCATCGTTTTCAACAAAATTTTTACAGGACTTTAAACCCTAACCTAACCTAATCAAACAAACCTAATGAACAATAAATCTAATCAAACCTAATCTATATGTCTAACCAAACACCAAACATCAAACGCAAATCAAATTAACAACAACAAAACGCGTGAGAAAGAAAGTTCAACTCACCACTGGACGCTTGGAGTCGAGAGGGATACTGTAGCACCACCGCCGGTGAAAAAACGTCGCTTTTTTGGCCGAATTTCTTACGCCGATAACTTCTCTCCCAACTGTTCTCTCTCTCTCAAGTTTTTTCTCTCACGTTTCAAAACACACAAACAGACAAAATGGGGGTATTTTTGTCTGGTCACCAAGATTAGTGCCTTTTAAACTTAAATTACTAATCTAGTGACATTCTTACAAAAACCCCTCCAAATAGTGACATTTAAATTTCGAACCCAATTATTGTCACACCCAATTTATATATAAAAAAATCATATTATTTTTGGAATCAAATCCTTTTTTAATGATGGTCCAATTTACTTTTGGAAATATCTTGAATGTAGGAGCCTTATAAAAGAGAATACGTATATGGAGTCAAAATATTTTCAATTTGGAATTCTCTTATTTATACAGCTATCTTAAAAAAAAAAAAAAAAATTCTTATTGACATCTATGGCTATCTTAAAAACAAATGTTGATATTTACAGCTATAATTAAAAAAGAAAATGTTTATTATTTTTTTTATTTTTTTTATTTTTTTATATAGTTTATAACTATAAAGAAAAGAAAAACAAAAGCAATATGATAATCATGTGATGATGAGAAAATTTGATACTTGAAATAATTTTAGAGTTTAATTAGGGTTTATCATAAAAATTAGGGTTTATCATTTTTTTTTTTTGAAAGGCAAGTTTTTTTTAATAAAGAAATATAGTTGAAGATATGAGTGTAATTAATGAGTGTATATATTATTTGGTTTATTTTTAAATTTTAATTAAAGTTACTTGTCCTTGTTGGTAAATTTCTATTGGGATATTTTTGTAATTAAATTTTTTAATAAAATATGGGTATACTAATAAGTTTTATGGGTGTCAATATCGGCTCCCTTAAATCTTTTAATTACAAATTCAAATTCAAGTAGTAGGAGTTACAATCTTTAAAACTCAAATTCAAACATTTGGGGTAACAACCTTTAAAATTCACATTTAAATTAGGGGTTACAAAAACATTAATACGGGGGTTACATAAAACTTAAATCAAACATTAAAATAGCTGTTACAAATTTCATTAAGACACACTGACACATAAATCCTATTGATTCTAAGGGGGGTGTATTGGTTTAAGATTTTATTAGACAATTTGTGGAAGTAAAAGTCTGGTGGTATTGGATTGAGACTTTTTAATAAGTTAGATAAGTCTGGTGGTATTCGATCAAGACTTTTAAGATTTTTAAAAAAAGTCCATATTGTCTTATGGTATTGGATCTAAACTTTTAAGATTTTTTTAAAAAGTCCGCATTGTCTTGTGGTATTGGATCTAGACTTTTAAGATTTTTTTAAAAAGTCCATAATATCTTGTGGTATTGGATTCAGACTTTTAAAAAGTCCATATTGTCTGGTGGTATTGGATTAAGATCAAGATTTGTAAGATTTTATGACAATATAGATTGTCTAGACTTTTTAGTGATAAATATAAATACCAAGACCTCAAAATTGTCTTGCCCTTTCACATCAGACTTTTCATGCTCGCTCAAGACTTTTCATAAAATAGCAACAAGGCTGTGAAGAAACCTGTTGTGCAGTCTCAACAGAATATTCCTGACCAAATTGTGCAGTCTCATCAACTCTCCGGTATTATCCTAAAATACAGAAGAGAGTGTTCTAGTTCAAGTATAGTTCAATCGCTATGCGAACCTGAAGAGGACGGAATCTTGAAAGATGGAGTGAAACAGGACAGTAGCTTAACCCTCATCAACAGATTTTCCTTTCCATCCGAGAAAACCCTCTAACCAAAAATGAAATGTCTTTGGAATAATTTTGAGTAAAAGGGCATTTCTGGCTTTGCACTATTTTCCCAGAAATTTTCAGAATTCTGCTGCTGGATTATTGGGAAATTAAGCTGATTTAAGAGCCAAAAATAAGGTCATGGAGTCCTAGAAATTAAGGTGCAAGAAGTATAGGAGAAGAGTCGAGCATTTATGGGAAAATAAATACAGATTGATGTGTGATGGTGGTACTGGCGATGACGAGAAATGCCTCTCATTTATAGTGATAAGTGATTTACAATATCTGGTGTTTGTATCATAGAAATTATTTGAATAATGAAGTAAATGTAAATGTAAGAATTGCTGCCATATATTCGACATATCGTCGACATATATTCTAAAGAATCATCCTTGTATTTGTTCTATCATTAATATAATTTCATGAGATTCACTTGTCCAAGTACTAGACCCCTGAATGTTCTCAGAAGTGCTTCTATAAATAAAGAAACACTTCTAACAAAAGCATTCACAATTCAATTACAGAGCATTCGATACCGAATCAAGGTTCTTCAATGTCCATAATAAATATGCATATCAAGAAAAATTGAAAAGGGCACTGGATAAATTAAAAATTAAATAATGGAAGATAATAAAATACATAGGAATTCGCTTGAACGAGTTAGTAAAAAAAAGCTGCCAATTTTGATGATACTGGCAAACTACACTCAAAGATGTTAAAAGCAATTCGCAATACCTAACAAGAAGGAATTTATATTCTCTGGTCAAGAAAGTAACTATGATTCGTTAACATAAGGGAATTAGCATTTACAACTTATGAGAATGCTGAATGGTATTTACAACACCGGCATAAGAGCACTAAGAAATCAAAGAATAATTTACCACATCACCAAAATAATTTACAACAAGGATTTCATGACAATATGTAATGTTGATTATGACAACTTGCAACTTGTTGTTGGGGTTGGATTTGGATTATAAACAACATGATACCTATAAAATGGATTTGTACTTGTTTTTTAGAATTTCGAATATATTGATGGCTATTACTCATACTATTGTGATATTTGTTTATGTACATTTTCATTGTGTGTTGATACCTATTCTAAAATAGCACATCTTATTTGGGTTTTTTCAGCTCAGACCATCTACCTAGTTTGGGTTTCTCAACTTGGTAATGTGTGTTAGCTAACAAATTTATAGAGCTCATATATATATATATATTTTTTAATTCCAAAAAGTCTTTAAATAAAGTCTAGATAATCCTAATAGTCTATTAAAAAAAAGTCTAAATAATCATAATAGTCTATAAATAAAGTCTAGATAATCCTAATAGTCTATAAACAAAGTCCATAGACTCTTTTTAAAAAAATTCCAAAATCCTAAAAGTTTAGTCCATATAATCCTAATAGTATTTAAAATCCTAAAAATCCATAAAATCCTGCCACCCAAAAATTGTCTATTAAAATCCCAATCCAATACACCCCCCTAAATCTCTCTCTCTCTTCCCAAATTTCTTTCTTCGTTCTCTCTCTACCAGATACGGTTTGCTGAAATTTTTTCCCATTTTTTTGTTTGAAATTATACCTCTCTTCAATCTTAGCTTGAAACAAAGTCTCATCTCTTTAAAGAACCCATTTATATTTGAAACCATTGTTGTTGGAAACAAATCACTGTAACAACACCATTGTTGAAACCCAAAAATTATTTGTGTTCAAACCCCTTTAATTCGGATTTGGCTTCACTTGTCACGGATTTGGCAGTGTTTGTCATGGGTTTGGCTTCGTTTCTCACGGACTCGGCGGTGTTTCTCCAGATCTGTTCTTCTTCCTATTATTTTTTTATTTTTTTTCTCCAGATCTGTTCTTCTTCTTTTTCTCATTTTTTTTTTTAAAAAATAAGGTTTTTTTTTATGAAGATTGATGAAGATTGGTGTTGTACTGTTGTTGTTTGAGATTGATGATGAACTAGAGAAGTTTTGATGATGATGATGATTAAAAATAAAGTTAATTTTTTTCTCTAGATCTCTTCAAAGGTTTTTTAGTTTTTGTTTTTTTATTTAATTTTTTATTTGAAGAGATCTGGATGGATATTCAAATCTATTCAAAGATTTTTTTAATTTTTTTTAGTATGAGGAAATCTGGAAAATTTCCAAATCTATTCAAATCTGAAAAAATTTTCAGATTAAAATTTTCCAAATTTCTTTAAACACACCAGACCACCAATTAAACACACTAGGGCAAACCAATTAAACACACCAGGGCAACTCAATTAAACACACCATGATAAGACAAGACCAGACGAGACGTAAATCAATTAAACATATTATGGAAAATCAATTAAATACACCAGGGCAAGACCAAATTAAACACACCAAGTCTAACACAATTAAACACACAAGGGCAAAAAAAATTGTAGAAGAAGAAGATGGAGGTTTGGGAAGAAGAAGAAGAAAAAGAAAAAAATAGAGAAAAAAAAGTTTTTAAAAAAAAAATTTTTTTATAGAAAATTAATCTTTAAAAATAAAGATCAATAAAAAAAAAAGTAGGGCAATTTTTGTCCAAAAAGTGGATTTTTTAATAAAAACAATCAAAACACTAATTTTGGCTAAAAACAATAAACCTCCTAATTTTTTGGTTACTTATAAATTTTACCCTTATATGTATATATGTTTGTGTGTTTGTGGGGCTTGAGTCCAACAAATTCATTTACATACTATCAATCAAAAACATCAAAATACACACATACAAACTATCAAACAAAAACATCAAACAACATATACACAAAACTCTTGCCAACTTCAACTTTGAAGACTTGGTATTGTTTTCTGGTAATCATGTTTATCGAGTAGACCAGCTATAAGCAATAGGGGTTGTATCCTGGAGTCGGGATATCTGTTACTGCCCACACGAGGGGAGGAATCTCGACTTTAGGACAGCGCTTTCGCGTGCCTCTCCCTTTGTCCAGACTTGAATTTCTAACCTTGCTATTTATTATATTTTGTTTTATTATTGTCTTTTATTTTATCATCTTACTATTTATATTCTATAGAGTATCAAATTGTAGGATCTATAAGTGTATAAAATTCAATTTTTTATAACACTGTTTACATGCCCACTCGAAGAGTTCTGTCACAGGGAATTTCACTTTGCTTGTTGTTGCTGATAGTACTAAGTTACTAACAGCGAGCGACAATCAACAGTCAGTTACTCTGTGAATTTTTGATCACACGTTTAATAGTGCCATATTCAAGAGGGAATGAAGAGTCAAGTGTGCTCTTAGGGTGGGGATTGCCTTTCACCTCTTATTACCATAGTTCATATGTAACATCCATTTTATGTCTTCACTTGTGAAATGAGGCCACATTTGTTGCGTTGTATTGTATTAGGCAATTAAAATATACTAAACTAATACAATACGGTGTTTGATGTCCAATTGTATTGTACTATTTTAATATATTTTAATTGCCTAATATAACAAACACCGTATTAACTAATACATAACATTTGGTGTTATAAGGTTGTATTGTATTGAAAAAAGCCATTAAATTTTATTTTCTCTTTCTTCTCAACAAATATGAAATATTGATGAAAAGATGTGTTATACTATTATTATTATTTTTAATTTCAAAATTATATTGGAAATATTTATTTTATTTATAAAAATATTATTTATTAAATTTTTGTATCTATGAAATAAATATTTATTTATTTATTTATTAATGGTAAATATATTTAAATAAATTATTAACTAATTTTAAAAAATATTATAATTTTATAATATAATACAATACAATCATATGCTAAATATTGTATAACGTAATACAATATAATACAGTGCATCATTAAACACAGGTTTGTATTAAAGATAATACAGTCTGGTACAATCCATTGCAATCCAATATAGTGTATCAAACGAGCCTTCAGTATATCAGTTGATTGTCTCTCTGAATGTTAAGGCTGCTAGAATTAATTTTATGAATCTTGTTTATAAGCTCCCAAAAAATGAAGATAGGCATTATGTTCTAATGTATTTAAATGCCAACTCTACACTAATATAACATTTCTTTTCCTTTTTTTTTTTTTTTGTTTCAAAGTTCTCTAAACTAATTGACTAAGATCCCGAAGCAATCAAAGTTTATATTGAACAAAATTTTAGGGTCAGTTTTATAATTTTTTTTTTTTGTTGGTAGATTCATGATTCTGAAAATATTTTGATAGTTTCAGAGGTTTTTTTTTTTTTTTGTTTTAAGAGTGGTGCATATTATTAGGTCAATAGAGGGTGTCAATAGGCAATAGCAGCACTCTTTTTCTAATGAGTAATGCTATTAGACCTAAAAAAACCAACCCAAATTTCAATCTAAATGTCATATGGCGACATTACACACAACATGGCCCATGTCACTCTTTCCAAGATCCCATATGATGTTGATACATGGGTTTGGGTTGGTTTTTTGGGTCCAACAGCTTTACTCTTTTCTAATCCTAGGTCTGTGTGTGAATGGCCGTTTTACTCTTGGGACCGTTAAGTTGTTAACTTAGGCGTTAGTCAAACCGTTATACACCGATTTCTAGGACTGTTTGTGTAATTAAGGGATTAATTGCTGGAGGGGGCAATTTCATGTATTATGGGGAGTTAGTGCAATTTTTCCTTATAATATTCTTCTCCTTGGAAAAGATCAAAAGAGTAAAAACAAAGTAGTTTCATTTCCCCAAAAATATCATCAGAATAAGTAGACTTATCTTGACCTCAAATATCATGTAGTGATTTGCCAAAAAATAATCCGCATTTATTTGTTGGAGACCTCAACTCTCCAGCTTTCACAGCACAGACCCTTCTTCATTTTTGCATGACTCCTCTGTTTCTTCAAAGAAGCTGCCATGTCTATTATTGGAGAGACCCTACTATCTGCAGCCATTAATGCCCTATTTGACAAGTTGGCTTCAACTGATTTGCTGCAGTTTGCACGTCTAGAGCAGATCCATGCTGATCTCAAGAAGTGGGAGAAAATACTAAGGCAGACATATAAAGTGCTTGGTGATGCAGAGGAGAGGCAAATAACTGACCGGTTTGTGAAGGACTGGCTCGACGAGCTTAGGAACTTGGCTTATGATGTGGAGGACATACTTGACGAGTTTGCAACTGAAGCTTTGCGGAGGAAGTTGGTAGATGAACCTCAACCTCAAGCCAGAACAAGAAGTAAGGTACGGAAGCTCATTCCTACTTGTTGTACTAGTTTGAATCCGGATTCTATTAAGTTCAATGTCAAGATGGGGTCCGAGATAAAAGAGATCACTGATAGATTAGAAAAGATTGTAGAACAGAAAAACAACTTGGATTTGAAAGATAACTTGGGAGAGAAGTCTTATAAAGTCGGATATCGAAGATTACCTGCAACCTCTTTGAATGAAACTCACATTTGTGGTAGGGAAAATGACAAGGAAGCAATACTTGATATGTTATTTAAGGATGAAGGCACTGGTAGTGGTGGATTAGCTGTTAGTGTTATTTCTATATTCGGGATGGGAGGATTAGGAAAGACAACTCTTGCTCAGCTTGTCTACAACGATGTTAGAGTGGAAAATCAGTTTGATATCAAAGCATGGGCTTATATTTCGGATGATTTTGATATTGCCCGAGTGACAAAAACAATTCTGCAGTCTATTGATCCTGGGACTAGTGATGTTAATGATTTAAATATGCTTCAAGTTGAATTGAGGAAGAAACTTGTTGGGAAGAAATTTTTTATTGTTTTGGATGATGTTTGGAATGAGAATTATGAAGAATGGACAATGCTTTGCCGTCCATTTGAAGACGGCTCTTCTGGAAGTAAGATTGTCATCACAACTCGCAATAACGGTGTTGCATCAATGGTGGGCTCTCATTCAGCTTACCAATTGAAAGGATTGTCAGATGATAATTGTTTTTCTATATTTACTTATCATTCTTTGGGAAAAGCGGATTTCAAAGAGCATCAGGACTTAAAGGAAATTGGTGAGAAGATAGTGAAACGATGCAATGGATTGCCTTTGGCTGCAAAAACACTTGGAGGACTCTTGCGTGGTAAAGTTCGCAGCAAAGATTGGGAAGATGTGTCACATAGCAAAATATGGAATTTACCGGAAGAGAATTGCGGTATTATACCGGCACTTCGGGTAAGTTACTATTATCTTCCTCCTCATTTAAAAAGGTGTTTTGCATACTGTTCAATATTCCCAAAGGACTATGTATTTGAAAAAGAAGAAATAATCCTCTTATGGATGGCTGAGGGTTTCTTGCAAACCGATAGCAGTGAAAAGCAAGCCGAAGATATAGGAGAAGATTTTTTTGAAAATTTATACTCAAGGTCCTTTTTTCAACAATTTAGTAGTTATTCATCAAAATTTGTGATGCATGACCTCATCAATGATCTTGCTCAATGGGCTGCAGAAAATTTTTGCTTCAGGGTTGAGAATGTGTTAGAAGGTGAGAAGCATCTGAAAATTCACAAAAATCTTCGTCATTTATCTTATGTAAATAGTGGATCTAAGTATGAAGGCTTTAATGATATCAAAAGGATACGGACCTTCTTGCCATTGCCACCGGTCCATATACCTTGTGATTTTCATATTATGTTGCTTCAACTGCGACGCTTAAGGGTGTTGTCTTTGAAAAGATATCTCATCTATGAGCTACCAAACACAATTAGTGATTTGAAGCATCTCCGTTATCTTGACCTTTCCTACACTGAAATTGAAAATTTGCCGGATTCAATCAACACTCTCTACAATTTAGAAACCCTCAAATTAAAAGGATGTGGTCGTCTAAAGAATTTGTGTCCGGATATAGGGAACCTAGTCAATCTACGTCATCTCTATATTTCTTATCTGTATTCATTGAGAGGAATGCCTTCGAGAATTGGTCGATTGGTCTGTCTTCGAACGTTGCCAGTTTACATTGTGGGTAAAGACATAGGCTTTCGATTAAAGGAGTTGAAGAACCTGACACATCTACGAGACAGGCTTCACATTTCAGGGTTGGAGAATGTGAATGATGTTGAGGATGCCAGAGAGGCAAACTTTATTGGCAAGACGAACCTTCAAGAGTTAGAGCTGGTGTGGACTAGCAGTTTTAGTGATTCAAGGAATATTGAAATTGAGACGCAAGTTCTTGACATGCTACGACCTTATCAAAATCTTGAAAAGCTCACTATCATAAGCTATGGTGGTGCAAAATTTCCATCATGGTTAGGAATTACATCATTTTCAAATTTAGTGTTGTTAAGATTTGAAAATTGCAAAAACTGTACTTCCTTGCCAACAGTTGGGCAATTAGCCTTGCTCAAGGACTTATTTATCAAAGGACTAGCTGGAATAAAGAGCATTGGTCCTGAGTTTTATGGAAATGGCTGCTTAACACCTTTTCAGTCATTAGAGAATCTCTGTATTGAAGATATGCTGGAGTGGAAAGACTGGATTCATCTCAGATTTGGTAAAGATAGTGCAGGGTTCCCTCGTTTACGAATGCTTTCTATAGAAGAATGTCCTAAACTGATAAGAAACTTGCCCGAAAATCTTCCTTCATTGGAAAGCCTCTGTATTAGAAGTGTTGGGCAAATGCAGATGTTTATTCCAAGTCTTCCAAAACACTGGAAGATAGAAATTTTAAAATGCAAGGAGGTTTCGTGGAGTAGTACAGTGGACCAGTACAGCTCACTGAACTCAGTGGTTCTTTCTGATATTTCAGGTGATGTGTTTCTAGCAGAAATGTTTTTGCAAGGTTTATCAAAAATAGAGAGGGTAGAGATTGTTGGTTACAAATACCCAACATCTTTCTGGCAGATTGGAGTCAATTCACTGGAACATATTCGCTCACAGAGACCGTCTGATTTGCAGTTTCACCTACTTATGTCCTTCATGGAAGAGGAGAGGAAAGAGCTAGAGCAAGGGTTGGCTTGCAGACTTCAGTATTTGGCATTGAGGAATTGCGAATGCCTTATGAAGCTGCAACAACTATCGAATAGCCTGAGTTTCCTTAGAGGAATATCCATCGAAGACTGCCCGAAACTTGTTTCCATTCCAGAGACTGCTTTGCCTTCTGAGCTGAGATTCATTGTCATCAAGAAATGTAATGCTCTAGAATCTTTACCTATGTCATGGATGCATAGTAGCAATACATCTCTTGAAATATTGTCTATTCAAAGTTGCGATTCTTCAGCTTACGTTGCCAGAGTCCAGCTACCTCCAAATTTGAAGAAGTTGGAGATCTTGTATTGCTCTAGTTTACAGACTTTAGTGAATGAAGAGGAAGTTGCACTAATGCATGAGGAGAACGTCGATTACTTGAAGAATATATCTTTTCGTCAATCAAGAGGCAATCTACCTGAGACTCTTAAACACCTCTACATTTTGGGATGTTCAAAGCTGGAGTCTATGGCAGAAAGCTTTTATGGCAACACATCTCTTGAAACACTTAAAATCGAACAATGCAAAAGTCTTAAAGTATTACCTAATGATCTGCACAACCTCAGCCATCTTCAACAGTTTAGTATATCGAACTGTCTTAGTCTTGTTCCGTATCCAGAGTGGCGATTGCCTTCTGTAAACCTGAAAACACTTGGCATAGAGTATTGTGAGAAACTAGACACTCTACCCAGCAGCATGAACAATCTCACCTCGCTGCAAAGTTTGAGCATACGGAATTGTCCAGGCGTATTATCCTTTCCTGAGGATTGTTTTCCGACCAACCTTACATCACTTTCTATTGGAGATGCCAACGTCTGTAAGGCGTTCTTTGATTGGGGGTTGCACAAACTCACTTCTCTTAAGGAACTCTACATTTGGAAAGGATGTCCAGACGTGATATCGTTTCCACAAGAGGAGATAGGAATGATGCTTCCTACCTGTCTAACTACACTGCACATTGTGAATTTTCCGAATTTGGAGCGCCTATCTATCAGCATTCAAAACCTGACTTCCTTGGAAGGACTGCATATATATCATTGTCCAAAGCTCAAATTCTTTCCGGAGAATGGCCTGCCTCCCTCACTTCTGCGATTACATATCTATGGATGTCCTCTGCTAAGACAAAGTTGCGAAACTGATAAAGGATTATATTGGCCAATGATAGCTCTCGTACCTTCGGTTGCCATATTTCCATAAGAAGAAGAGGACTGATTCTGTTTGATGTCACAGAACAAAGGTATGTGTGTCAGTTTGATATATTCTGCAACCAATGTGCATACCATTTAGTTTTCTAACAATTTCATGCTTATCTAACAGTGGAGATTTCTAGTGATCTGTTGGGTTGGTTGGATCCAATATACAGAGAAGACACCACAGGTTTTGTTATTCAATCTTGCGAATTCTGCTTCCATTGTAAATACTGCTTGCTTGTATATGTATGGCTGAGTAGCAAGGTCAGTTTCACATTAATAAAATGCTGTTTCTGTTATCCTTTATTTTCATATCTTGGATGCTATTTCCATCATTGTTAGGCATACAAAAGTCAAGTTGTCATGATAGAATGCCAGCTCTGGCACAATTTGTAGCTGATCAACAGATGGTATTTTCGGTTTTGAATCCAAGTCGAAAGAAAAGGGTGGTTGTATGCTGCTTCTGAGTTGGAATCGTGAAGCCAGGTACCATATTTTAATGTGCTGCTAATCTTATGCATATAATTTACTGTGATCTGCTTCTGAGAGGCAATCAGGAAAGTTTTCACAAATTTTGGATTTGAAAGGTTGCAAACAAGGAAAAAAGACTTTTTGGTGTTTGAATTTTGTTAGTATGGATTCCATATTGAGACTTATATGCAGCTGTCTGGTGGAAGTTAGAAAACCAGGTACTGGTTTTTTAAAAATTGTATATAATTTTATAATTATCATACTTCAAATATTAAATTTAAGAGTTTGTGACATAACTTGGGCTTATAATACATTGGTGTCAAAGACTTCTATTTGCATCCTTTGGCAGCAAAAACATTTGTTGGGCACTTTCGCTGTAAATTTCACAAGGTGAACTGTGAAGATTTGTTGGGTAGCAAAATATGGAATTTAGAAGAGAATTCTGAAAAGAGTGGCATTTTACATGCTCTCCGAGTAAGTTACTATAAACTTCCTCAATTAAAAGGATGTTTTGCATATGGCTCATTATTTCCAAAAGATTATTTGAAAAGAATGAGATAATTCTTTTATGAATCCTACGGTCGTAGCTCAATTGGTAGATTGACGAATTTTAAAAAAGGTTAAAAACTTTCTTAACATTATCACAATATTGTTGGTTTTGTTACACTCCTGATTTTCCTTGTTCGCTACTTCAACTACAATGCTTAAGGGTGTTGTCCTTGAATACATATCCCGTTTCTAAGCTATCAATCGCAATTGGTGATCTAAAACTTCTACACCACCTTGAACTTTCTCACTTTAATAAAGTTTTTACCAGATTCAATAAACATTCTTTACAATTTAGAAGCTTCCTTACTAAAAAATGGTCATACTCTAAAAAGATGCCTCTCAATGTTTATGGTGCAAACTCGTTTAAGAATTGGTAAATTAACTGGTCTTCGAAAGTGGAAAATTGACAAACTAAATATAAACGCTCTTATCACTACGCCACATTGAGCTATGGCAATAACAGCACCCTATTAAAACCCTTTTTTTAATTTATATTATCATAATAATAATAATAATAATAATAATAATAATTTTGAAAAAAACTTTTACTCCAATCACTACCTATAATTATTTGCTTTGAAAAATAAAAAATTATTCCAATTGATGTTTTAGGTGGAGAAATATTATCCAAATCCACATGATGTTACTTAAAGCCCAAACAATAATAAAAATTTATTCAGCTGAAACCATTCTTGAACTGTAATAAATTCAATTTATTTTCTGACATGATCAAAAATTAAAAACCCTCAAAGGTTGAACAATCAAAGAAGTATGAGACAAATAAAATTTCAATTTAAGTCTAACATTAATCAACAACCATATTAGTTGAAAATGTATATATGATAATATGAAAATTTTCAATTACTGTTTTGGTGAGAATTCCTAACAGAGACAGCAAAGCAAGCAAACTCAACCACTTCCACATCATCTGGTAACTCTGTAACTCTACAAAACCAATATTGAAACAGAAATAAATGTCACCGAAAACAAAAAACGAAAAAAGAAGAAAAGAATCATTTGAATCATAGAGGTATCACATGCACGGGCTGTGGTGAGTCGTATTCTTTAACAATTAATGATTAAAATGAAGCTACCTTAATCTTATAACTCAATATGATGCAAAATAAACTAACATACCTTGACACGTTTCATTAGATCCTTGGCATTAGCATCTTTGTTGAGATGATCACGTACCGGCTTCAGCGAATGAACAAGGAAGAGATTAGCACAAGGGCAATCGATATAAATATTAAAAAATGATAAAAGATTACAGCAGACTTCTCAGTAAGTCTGACCAATCAGGCTGTTGACATACTGAAAAGAATATGATAACTCTTATACACATTACAGGGAGCTAAACTAGCAGCTGAATGTTGTACCATCAAAGTAATTTTTAACACAGACAACTATTGAGAATTCAAAGGCTGAACCCTTGCGCATTCACTCACGATATTTCCTTTCCATATCACGCAACTATCTAAGCAGTAATGCATGTGCCCATTTTTTTTTTTCAGAATTACATAAATTCGGATGAATGACAGCAGCCCTTCAATTGACAACAGGACAAGTGACAGATCAGGAGAGTATCAACAGACACGTTCATAAAGGCCCATTCGGCAATAGTCAATGGGCTGCTTAATCTGATTTTCTACATTTATGTCCATGTACAATTTATTTCATCTTGTTTCAATATAACCACCATCTTTGTTCCAATAAGCATAGATGATGAATTAATGATTTAAGAAAGATAAGTAGGATATTTTACATGAGTGATACACAAGAACCTAATACAGATGTAAAATTAATGAAAAATATCAACGGCCAACTCAAAAATAAGGGGTCAAAGCATGTTCAATATTTTTTGAAGATGGGCAATAAATGCAGCAGACCAACAAGTGAAGAAAAAAGGTTCTCCATGTAATCACATGCTTCAGAAAAGAGATTAAGAGAAATACTGCAGGGTGCTGAGGATAAGAAGAGTGAATTATTCACAGATAGCTTCCTTTCTTTTCTTTCTTTTCTTTTTTATACAAATTTTTTTTTTTTTCCTCTTGGGATAGGACTTAGGAGAAGAAGAGGGTAGGTAAGTTTCGCTACTACTCCAGAAGTTGCACCAAACATAACCTTACACAGCTCATGACAAATTATTCTGCCCTAAACAAATATACGTAATATTCTGATCAAATAAAATCAAACGATGCCAAAGAGATGAATGCAATCATTCAACCAGGACATTAGTTGAAGTGGCGACAGGATGGGGTGGGATAAGGTTGGGCTATGTCAAGCAACTGCTCCCAAAAAAATTCATAGAGATATGAAAAGGTAATTACCTGCAGTATCTTATTTAATGCTTTTGATAGAGCAGGTTTCAGGTCAGCAGGATGTAACCTTTCTTCTTCATAATCAGCAATAAGTTCCTCATGACTTGTGTAGGTCCTGGATTACAGTGGAATAACACGAGAAAAAAAAAAAACACAACTCTTAGTCATCATAATCACAAATATAAAGGAAATACTTCATGGTGAGAAAGCAAAGGCCTTAAAGACAAAAGCTGACCAACCCACTCCCACACTAAAATAAATAAATCAGAGAGTGAAACATAGAATCTTTTAAATTGGTGACGAAAATATAAATATAACTTACTTGTCACCACCATTGGCTGCACTACGCTCCACCTTAAACTCATTGAACCAAGGAAGGATGATGAATTTTATATATTCTAGACACGGATTTCCCTGAACAATCTTTGGGGGGCAGTATGCTTTCTTTATCTTCACATTCACGTCAGCCTATGATATCAACACAGAGAATAACAGAACAATAGCAATCCCAAATAAGAATAAGTTAAACAAACAAAGTGCCTTGAGCCACTGGTCATTAGTAAACTATATGCAGTATTTTCATGCACACTTATCTTGATAATTTACTACTCTTGAAACCAAATCATACCTCCTCATCATCCATGAAGATGGAAGATGATGGATCACTCTTTGACATCTTTTCTTGCCCTTGCTGAAGACCTGGAAGCATATCTGCATGTCCCAGTGTCCAACAGTAACTAAGGATATAAAAAAGGATAAAAACTAAAGCTATGGAAATTCAGAAGGGGAAAATTGGACATACGGTGCGATAAAATGATGGGCTTGTTTTTCCTTTTTATGTCATCACAATACTCTCTTGCAAGTACATTCACTTTCCTTTGATCCATGCCCAGCTGACATATATCAGCCTGTTGAGATTGAACACCATTAATCAGCAATTGCCATAAATTATTATGAAACACCGAAACAGGATTCGCTAAACAAAATGCTATAAAATAAGAGATGATAAACAATTTCATTTTTCTTTTGATACCCAAAACTCCCCCAACCTTTCTCCTATTCTCCTGGTTCTAAACGGGGGGCTACCGCTTAACCTTGCAACCTTGGTAGCCATAAAACTTGTAGGATTTAATATCCTAGGTATGTGGCTCCAAGGGGGAATAGAACCCTTGACCTATTGGCTGAAAGCCCAAGTGCCCAACCCCTCATAAACTAGGCCCACCCCTTGGGTTAAGAGATATTCCCTAATGAAAAATAGACTATATCAACTCTGCTCTCATCTCTTACAGATAATATAGTAATTCTCAGGACATGTTTGTAACATGTAAGACATTATTGGCCGTGAAATTTGCATAAAAGTTGAAGTTTAGGACAGATCTAGGTGCTGTAATAAATAATACATAGAAAATGAGAGGATTGCAATAAATAGAAATCAAGTAACCAATATGCGCCCGTGTTCTCAATTCTCATTAACTTTAGCACTTTGCTATGCGTTAGGAAAAAGGGAAATTAAAAAGACAGAAAAAAATGGAAAAAGAGCAAGCATTTGGCAGGTCCTATTCCATGAGAGTTGTGGACATTATTCTGAAAAAAAAAAAGTGACAAGTCCTAATATAAAATCTTAAATACTAAAAGTATAAGCACCTTGAGGAAAAATATGTCAGCACATTGCATGCATGGGTAGAAAATCGAGGCTGCAGACAACTCTTCCTGGTCGTTACGACCCATAATCTGAACACACCTAAATAGGACAAAAAATCAATGTTATAATTTATAAACTACATGACCATCCCTCCAAACAAAAAAAACAAAAAAAACAAAAAAAAAAAAAAAAGAGGAATACAAGGATTACAAATTCCAATTTTTAGTGTACCTCATTATTCTAGGAAGCTTGTTCCTGCGAGCTATATCCATTACAAGAGGCCAGTACTCAGAGGCTCGAGAGTTAATTTCTTCTGAAGACCATAGAAATTCTACTCCATTAAGATCCATCCCAGCAGCTTTCCATATCTCAATGAGATAACGTCCAACTGTTTGAATTTTCCTCAAGTCACCTCCCATTTTGTTGTTTAGCTGTGCAAACCAATCAGCTACCCAAATTTTCACCTTGCAACCAGCAGAGATCATTTTGTTCACACTTATCGTTTTCATAACACCCTGCCGACAAACCACAACGAAATAAAGTGGTTCAGAATAAGAAATTATATAAAAGGAAAGGAAAAGTATGCTCTAAGCACAGACATGAGACATCATTGCAGAGAGCAAAAAAATGAGGCAACCGGTATCATGGTATAAGCCTCAATCAATTTTATTGATAGCAACCCAATATTATTCTCTTAAATGCACACACTTTTTTATATCGCCATAAAACAATAAGGAATATAATACCGGATTAATTGAAGAAAATAGGAGATAAAAGTAATCTGCACTTATTGGTTATCACCCTTAATCAACAAGAATATATGGCCTGCGGCATGCACCAATTAGACCATAACAAGATCCTTAAGATACGGTACATAAATGCTTACATTATGTTTATTTTTTTATAAATGATCTTTACTTTGTGCATCATACATTAATTAAATGCTAGAGTATGCATCGCACTTATCAACATAGACAAAATAAACATAATTTTTTTGAAACAGAAACTGTTATAAACAGCAGCAGTCTAACATGATTTTTTTAAGTAGAATAACTATTTTCTTCCAAACACAGCTAATGGGATTTTTGGGGTGGTGGTTGTCCACAGAACTTAAAATACAGAACATACCAACGTTAACAGCTCTCAATGAAATGCATACCTGAGCAATGTGCATTCTCCCAGATGGTTCAAATCCATCATAGCAAATAGGTTGAGGCTTCTTAGTTAGAAGATTCAATAACTCATCCTCCTGTATACACTCTTCCCCGACACTTCTCACAATCCAAAACCTCTCCTCCGGAGTCATCCTAACCCAAGCAAGGCATATTTTATTAACTCAAGTGATAATTCAAATACACACACGCACACATCCAGAAACCTTGGGTACATACTACTCTGGTAGGTCGCTGAAGAACTATATGGAATTTGATTAAAGCCATAACAAAGGTCAATCAATTTGAAGTTATAGATATAAGATATCAAAGGTGGCTTGGCCCAGTTGCTATCTATAATGTATACAGCAAGTTTTTAACAAAATTAACTTGTATAACTTCATGCATGTTTCAATTGCCCGTTAATTGAACTATAAGTATCAAGAACAGTGAATTAAATATTTATCGTGATTTAAATATCATAAACTCTCAGATGCACTAATCCCTCAATCCAGTACGATGATGATGGCCCACTTTAAATTAAATTAATATTACAGACTTCAGCATCCAAGCTAACTTTTTTACCTTTTGCAAACAGCTTTAAGACATTTTCACTCCCATAATCTCCCGTAATAGTACTCTTTAAACTTTGCAACCAAATGAATTATTGCTTAAAGTTACATGGCCTCAACCAGACAACTTTGTAAATTTGAAACTTATAACAGAAAGCACCGCATAACCCTGACTTAGCAGCATAAAATCGCTTTTCACCAGAACTTTAATGCAACCACACAAATGTAGTTGCATGAACCCCACAGATTTCACTAATTTGGTCACTAGTTTTAACAAGGTTCCCCTGAAACAGACAAAGACTGACCCTAGAATACAAAGGCAGACGGAAGCTCAACTGCACCCGCCCAATGATCATTATCATAGATAATAGAACTAAAACGATGCAAGCATTAAGGTTCCAAATTCCAAGACTTCAGATCAGTGATAAGATCATGGAAAATTCAACATACTCAGACACAAAGGAAGTAAATAATTGAAAAAATATCTTTGGATTTCTAGTGGTACTGATATATTATAAACTTTGAAATATTAGAATTTTGACATTATCTTCCCATATTTCCACAACATTTTCATAAATTTAGACACCCTAGATACATCCATTAAAACCAATATTTTACTTCCTTGCTAAGTCAGACATGAATTTGTTACCTTATCTATTTTTATTTTATTTTTTGGGTTTTCATTTTCTAAAATACGAAAGTAAAAGCAACTACTCTCCAAATTTATAAGATAAATATTTAAAAATAAAAAATAAAAAAATGAAGAGATACTTACTGAGGAGGGGAGCTGGAGGAGGCTTCAACAGAAAGGGAGTTCATTTCATCGGGCGGCGGGGTTTGAACGGTGGATTCCTCCTCCATGGTTTCCGTAACCAGCGACTTTCTTCACTACTAAACACAGAAGTCGCATTAAAAAATAAAACAAAATGTTTCTTTTTTTTCAAATTTATTTATAAAAATAGATGTACCTTAATGAAATTTGCGACGGCGGCGTCGGATGACGACGGAAAGATCACCGGCGAATGCTGAGGGCGGCGGCTGTGAACTTGGTCAGTGGAAAGACAAAGTAGCGTAAGAAGATGAATTTAAGGATTTGTTGTTTAGGGCAAGATTCGATGTCACCAGATGTATAATAAAAACCAATCATAAGACTACACGTATCACAATTGAGAAATATACTTTTATTTCATTTTATTTGCGTTTTATTTTTTAAAATTGTTTTATTGTTTTAAGGGAAATTATCGTTTTCGTCCCTATGGTTTACCCTATTATCCATTTTAGTCCTCGTCGTTCCAGTATTAGCCATTTTGATCCCCACCGTCCAATTACGTTAAGGTTTTTGAAATTTCCGTTAGTGAGCGAGGGTAAAATGGTAAAATCATCGTACATTCTTCTAGAATCTTATTTAAGAAGGGCAAAACGGTAAAATAATATTAAAACAATTAAAAAATAATATTTTGTTAATTTCTCTCCCCTCATTATATTATTTTTTATTACTTTTTTTTATATATTTTTTAAATTTAAATTTAATTTGTTTTTGTTTTTTTGTTTTTTTATTAATTTATCTGGAAATCAATCTTCTCCATCATCATCATTCATGTAAACACAAATTTATCACAAAATCAATAAAAACCACAAACATATTATCACCAAAAAAATAACTTTACATCATATAATCCAGATTTGGTTTCGATCTCCAAAACCAAAACCAAAACCGAAACACACCACAACATTCAACACTCAAATCCAGCTCTGATAGACCACTCAAATTGAAACCTAGAAAAATCAAACAACCCAGATCAAACAACACAACAATATCAAATTCATTCAACCACAAAATTAAAACCAATCAACAATACAATAAAACCTAGAAAATTAACACAATCAAACCCACAAAATCACACACAATCTAAGCCACAAAAAATCCATTCAAACCAATCTCATCTCTCTTTCTTCCCCACTGATCTCATCTCTATTTCTTCCCCATCGCTCTCCCTCATTTCAAATCCTAGCCACTTTGATCTCATCTCATCTCTATCTAGATCGATCAATCGATCTCACCACCACCACCACCACCAGAAGCCAAGAAAGAAGAAGAAGAAGAAGAGACAGAGATCTGGTCGTCGTCGTCGTTGAGCTTCCGATCATCACCGTCGTCTTTGTCACTGCTTCTTGTCGTCATCGTCGCTGCTTCCGGTCGTCTTCGTCGCTAATTCTGGTTGTCATCGTCGCTTTTGGTCATCACCGCCGCCGTCGCTTGGGTGTTGGGAGGTTTGATGTTATGATGGAGTAGAGTAAGAGAGATAGAGAATTTTTTTTGTTAGGGTTTGGTGATGAATGATGATTAACAAGTGGGAGAGAGAGAGTTTAATTAGTTTTAGTTTTATTAAAATATTAATCTTTTATTAAAATATTTTAATTTGTATTATTTAATTTAATTATATTTATTAATTTGATTAAGTAATTAACTATTTAATTTAATTATATTTATTAATTTGATTAAGTAATTAACTATCCATATACCAATATACCCTCATTTGTCCTTCTTAAATAAGATTCTAGAAGAATGTATGACGATTTTACCATTTTACCCTCGCTCACTAACGGAAATTTCAAAAACCCTAACGGAATTGGATGGTGGGGATCAAAATGGCTAATACTAGAACGACGAGGACTAAAATGGATAATAGGGTAAACCATAGGGACTAAAATGATAATTTCCCTTGTTTTAATCTAACAACAATTAGGAATTTGCAAAGTATCTACATATCAAACAGATTTATTGAGATCAAATACTATATGTACAACGACAACCGACGATAACATTTGAAGAAAGCTATCAACATAAGATGGTAAATATGTATGGAGATGTTTTTTTTTTTATCCAAATCTCAAACTTATCCATCTACTAGCTAAGCTACGTCATTGGAAGTGTATGGAGATAATTTAACCCAGTGGAATTGGATCTCTATACCACTATACTCAACCAATGATGTACATATTTTATTTTATTTTTTCAAATTTGTTTTTGAAGATAGACAACACAATTTTTTACAATTATAACTTTAATGTTTAAAACAAACATTTTTTATTTAGGTAAATTGCAATAAATTACAACGATATTTGGTCTAAATGCAATAAGAACGTTTTTTTTTTTTTTTTTTTTGGTTGCCAAAATTAGAGTCCAAATGTCCTTACAAAATTAAAGACAAAATAGAAAACAATTTTCTGATTCAAATTAAAATTATATAAATATATATATATGAACAAGAGAAATTTTTTTAAGAAATTATTATCTTTTTTTTTTATCTAGAACTCAGATCTCCGGGGACGTAATAATACAAGAAAATTGTATTAATTAAAAATAAAGATACATCGACATAATGAGGCTTACCATGTAAATATATATTCTACATAAATACTAAATCAATATGTTAAAAATTAATACAAAAATAAAGTCAAAACAAATTATAAAATAAACATTGAAATACAAATACAATCAAATTCTAATTTATTTGATTATTATATTAGTTTAGTTTTGATGGAGCCTTCATGTCACGTAGGAAATAAATATACACTTAACAAGTATGTATCTAAATTTCAATCAAAGCAAAAAGAAATTTATTAAATAATATTGTTAGTTTGTAAATTTAAAATTAGAATAATTGACAATTAGATTATTCCTAAAATTTTATAAACAAAAACTTATAGTAACCACAAAATTTCAATAAAAAAATATTTAAATTCATAATATTTATAAAAATATACCTAATCGAAAGATCAATTCTTGATGTTGATGATGATACCCGACCAAAATTTAAGTAAATTTGGGAAAAGGTGAGAGAGTATATGAGAGAGAGAGAGAGAGAGATAATAAAGTTATATAAATACCGGTGCAATCCTACTTCAACACTCCTACACGTTTTCTATTTAAAATTGAAGATATGAATTATAATTTTTTTTTTCTCTATTTAAAATAGGAAAGATATGAATTATAATTTATTTTTTTAGACTAGGGTAAGCTTGAGGCCCAAGGTCCGTCTCAGCTGAGAGAAATAAAACTAATTAGTACATGGACAACATTTTTTTCTTCTCAATTATCATTATTTTTTTTTTAATTAAACCCAAAAGATGACGATATTGCCACCCATAAAACTAATTAGTATATCCATATTTTATTAAAAAAAATTAATTGTAAAAATATCTCAATAGAAAATTTACCAATAAGGACAAATTACTTTAATTAAAATAAATCAAATACTATGTATACTCGTTAATTACACTCATATTTTCAACTATATCTCTTTATTAAAAATAAAAAATAAAAACTTATGATAAACCCTAACTTATAATAAACCCTAATTTTTATGATAAACCATAATTAAACTCAAATTTTATTTCAAATATCAAACATTTTCATCATCACATGAATATCATATAACAAAGTAATATATAAAGAATTTTCAAATGAATCTGATCATAAAGAGTTAGGTATTATTTTTGCTTTGTTTTGTCTTTCTTTTATATCTAGTATGAACTCCATCAATAAACAATTTTTTTTTAAAGATAGTTGTAGATGTCAATGAGTTTTTTATTTTTATTTTTAAGATAGTCATATATATAAGAGAATTTCAGATTGAAAATCTATTGACTTCATATACAATCCTGTATACATCTTCCCTTTCATAAGACTCGTACATTCGAAACATTTTCAAAAGTAAATTGAACCATCATTGCAAGAGGATTTGATTCCAAAAATATTATGATTATTTTTATATAAATTGGGTGTGTTAATAATTTAAAAGGGTTTATAAATAAAATGTATTAGAATGATTATATTCATTTCAATAATGGTACTATTGTCATTAAGATATGTGTTTATATTAAGAGTAATGCTAGACGTCCCAATTTTTTTTCCCAAATTCTATCCCAAATGATGTGGCACGTGAGGTGTCAGTATCTAATAAATTATGAGATTATATGGGGACTAATGTGATGTTGACACCTCACATGCCACATCATTTGGGACAGAATTTGGAAAAAAAAATTTGGGATGTTTAGCATTACTCTTATATTAATATTTATTTTTTAAATTTTAAACATAAGTATACAGTATACTTATAAAAATGTGTATCAATATGGGTGTCAATATCCGCACCCATGCAAAATAGACCAGGTGGCCATTAAAATGGAGATAATGTTCTCCTTCATTTGGAAGAGAAATGGAGATCACTAGAGATCAGCAATCTCTTTTAATGGAGAGTCAATCTCCGTGGAAGAGATCATCCAATGGAGGATCGGAGAAGATCGTTATAATTTTTTTGTATTATTATGTAATTTTGAAAATATTTTATTGCGTTAAAGTTTAATTTAAAAAATAGAATTCTTATACTAATCGAGACTTAAGGGCAATTTAATTATTTCATACTATTTGACTAGTCAAACGTTAACTCTAACGGTCAACGAATTAGTTAATGGTACATTTTCATAATTTTGACAATAAATACGGTCTTTGTTTCACTTTCACCAAATGTGAGGTGATTTATTGTTATTTGCCCTTTTATTTCTACCGATTAAAAAAAAAAAAAAAAGCCTATTTTCTTTTCTCTCAAAAATCAATTATTTACTTCTTTTTTTATGAAATATTACAATAGAGTAATGTTAGACGTCTCAAATCTTTTTTTCCAAATTCTGTCTCAAATGATGTGGCACGTGAGGTGTCAATATCACATCAGTCACCATATAATCTTATGATTTATAAGATACTGACACCTCACATACCATATCATTTGAGACAAAATTTAAAACGTTTAGTATTACTCTTACAATAATTCAGGGTTTGAGAAGGGGAGAAATTCGAACCTACGACAGTATAGGTGTGAGAAGTATACAACTAGGTCAACCTCATTTTATCCAACAAGAATAGTTGTTCTCTCGATCAATAATATATAATTATGTCAAATTTGAGGAAATGTCAATATAGTTTGACAATATTCAAATAAAAAATATTGTGTTGTTTTGGACTCACAATCCTTTTTCAAGTGCAAATTGTAGCCAACCTCCCCGAGGTTTGGCATTTGACAACCAGAAATAACTTTATGCTTAATTGACAATAACCTCCCCGACCATATTAGTATAAGTTAATCAAACTTAACAGAGATAAGAGTATTTTTGTCTTTTCAAGCCTTTTTATTTATTAAAAAATAGATTTAAAAGCTTTAAATCTTCACCATTCATCTTAGACACATTTTTTATATTTAAAAGCTTTAAATCTTCACCATTCATCTTAGACACATTTTTTATTTTTTATAATTGAAAAATCTAAAAAACTTGAATTTGAAGAAAAATCCGGAAATATATCAAAGGAAAAAGAAAATGTTCTTAGATTAAATTTAGATGAGCTAGATTTTTTTTTAGTTTTGAAAAATCTAAAGATTTTGAATATGAAGAAAAATCCGAGAAACCATATGGAAGAAGAAAAATTATCTAAAGAAAATGTTGTTGGATTTTGATGATCCAGGTTATTAATTTTTTAGAATTTAGAATTTGAAAAAAAATATGGAAATACAACCTATGTCTCCACATTTTTTTAATTTGTAATTTTCATTTTTTTTTTTTAAATGGAGATCCAAATTTGTTTTCATGTATTTATATATTTTTAAATCTTTTTTTTTTTTTATTCATGGGCATTTAGATATTTGTAGCAACTAAATCCGGTTAACGGTTAAACTTAATCAGTTTTAACTAACGGTAGGGAAGGTCATTGTCAATTAATGATAAAGCTATTTTTTTATCGTCAAAGGCCAAACCTCAAGGAGGTTGGCTGCAATTTGCTCTCTTTTTCAATATATCCTTTTCATTTTTTAAAGTGCAACCGCAACTTTTGTCATATTTTAAAAGGCAAATTGCACAAATTTAACCTAAGGGATGATCAAAAGGCTTAATGTTCAACATTTGGCCTTAATTACACAATCATACCCTACCGTTAATTTTGATTCGTTGGTATTTAACGGTAAAAGGGTAATTTGGTCATTTTATTTTGAAATAAAATAAACAATAAAACAAATTAAAATTAACTAAAAATAAAAAAGCCTTAGGAGGAGTTTGTCGGTCTCCTCCGACGTACAGCAGAGATAGTCGATCTCCTCCCAATCACGTGGAGGAGATAGTGATCTCCTCCATGCGACTAGGAGGAGATCAACCTCCTCCCAACCGTATTATTAATAAGGATTTCATTTCAATGAAACCCATCAATTTAACAATGAGCTGCAACTAACTTTTGAAAACTTCAGATTTAGACATCTATGAAAACAAATTCAAGGGCTTGACCACTTATTTGACAAAACTCTTCAGATCATCACACAGAACAAGGAGAGAGGTACAGATCAAATCACAACACTTGACATACAGACCAGCATCTAGATTGAGAGGCATAGTTATATATTAACTTCAAACATGTATTTCTGCAACCTCTAGCATATAAATATACATACTAGACTACTGTATTAGGATCCTCCATGATTATGATCTTTGAGGCGCTCTACATGACTCGTACAAGAAAGATTATGAGGGCCGACAAACTATTATGACTCCAAGATTGTACTTTATGAAGACACAATCAGCTGACAATAAAAGAAAACCTTGGCATTACTGGTAAATCCATACAAATATACATGGGAAATATGTCATTTTGCATGGAAGTAATAAAGGAATTACCCTTGTAGAATTCTGAAATATGATCGTTCACTGAGAGGCTTCAACCTCAGCAGCTCTGCTATCTGCAGCAGTTCCACAGTTTGTTGCATTCTCTGCAATGTCTAAGCAAGAACTGGTTTTAAACTGATCCACGTGCTGAGGTTCAGGAAGCGGGCAAGGATCTTTGGATCCTTAATGAGAAATTTTTTGCATGATATTAGAACCCTCAGGCATTGACGCTGCTGGCAAGTTCAGTAAACTCCTTGTTCCACGGTCATATGGAAATTTACTGGAAGCAAGTGAGTCGGGTGTCTCAGGATGTTTTCCAGACATCTCCCAGGGTCTATGAAAGAGTAAATGAGCCACAGTCCGGTCGATGGGATTGGTCTCAGTTTCTGCATCAGGCATTCTAGTGTACCTGCATTAACATAACATACATGAAAGGGAATTGAAATGGAAGACTTGTATACAGAACGTTGGTAACTGCATAATATCTCAGCATTGAAGATCTACATGATTTATGTCTGAAGGTCCAAAGCATATGATTGAGGAAAATGAAACCAAAGAGAATTGTTTATATAGTTCAGCAGAAGCAGAAAATTCATGTAATTACCATATTCATTACTGTTTACATTCATAGTCTATTTTCATATTTTTTAGAAAAAGAAAAAGAAAAAGAAAAACAAGAAAATAGACTAAATATAAAATTTAAAAGAAAAAGGTCAGTGAAGGTCATAAAATAGAACAAGCTATTTAACCAATTTCTAACATATTGCAAAAGGGGAAACTGATCTCTTCCTGTGTGTAGGGTTTTAGAAAATGTACGGGTATACTAATTAAAATGTCAAAGTAGCCTGTAATTTGTAAACCATGGATTTGTGGATTATTTTATAAGATTCCTCTCATAAGAGACATAGTAAAGCTCTGAAATATTCGATTATGAAAGCTTTATTTCAATTTTATTTATTTTATTATTTTACATCATTCTGTAATGAAAAAGGCATCTTGTGACTGGATTGGTATTTAATGCTCGAATGATGTAACTTATAAGCTATCAACTATTTAATTTCAATACTTTCCGGGATCAGTTCATGACACCAAATAAATATTTTTGATACATGAAAATAAACAATGTTGAAAGAAATAACCGACTTGAAGAGCAATACATGAAAATTACATATATTTACCAACCTGCTAGCGCTAGTAGCTTCTGCTGTTGCAATGATTTCATGTTCATCCATGCTACTTTTGTTAGTACTGCTTGTATCACTAGCATAATGCCTCTGCATCGCACTTTGTGCCAACCGGAACAAGCTATCCCGAATACATAGTCTTATTCTAACATCCAACTTTGGCAACAAAAAAATAAATGGCATTAACGATAAATTTAAATTACTCTACAAGGAAAGGAATTATTTGGCTGGTCAAAGATACCTTAGCAATAACATCTTGAAGGCGGTAAAGTATTGTGTCCTCCACCGAATAATTGTCAACCGCCAAATTGGATATATTGGAATCATCTTGCTCTAAAGGAGAGTTCGGGTCAAAAGAGGGGAGCGTGCTTAGGTCTTCAACTTCAAAATCAGCTCCCTCAACATGCTGAATTTGGTTTTCTATGAACTTTGGAGGTCTAGAATGATCTCTAGGAGAAACTTGATGACTGAGCTGCAGCTGTTGTTTCTGAATGGCCAGCATTGCTCGCATTTGCTGCCGTCGCCTTAATTTTTCAATTTTTTCTTGAGGCGTCATAGTCAAAGGTTTTGTAGGACCAGCAGCTGACTTGTTTGCAAGATTTGCTTTAACCGGTGAGACTTCGTAACCAGAAAGCAAAGGTTGGTTCTTAAATTCCCTAGACTGAACATGGGCCAGCACAGGCATGGCAGGATATGGATTGGTAAGATTCCCATATGCAGAAGGGCTCACAAATGAACCAGAGATTTGTTGGTACTGCAGAGTCTCAGATTTTTCAAGCTGTCTCTGTTGACTAATAACTGATGAGGGAGACGACTGTAGCATTGAGTGAGACAATTGGTTCTCATATTTTCCGGATGGAGACCATGTACCATACATATCTTGCAATAATTCTCCCTCATTTTTTTCTACTGACTTTTTCCGCCCTTTCAATAGATTTTTTTGCCTATATCCCTGTAGAATTGGGGTATGGGAGGGAAAGGATATAAGGGCAACATTTTACAGAAAGGAAGAGAAGGAAATGAAACTAAAACATTTATTTTGACACGTAATCAATATATAGATTTGGCTAAAGATGTTATGTGTTCGTCCGTAATTTGATGAAAATTTCACCAACAATACAAGTCCCCATGCTAGGTGATGACAGAAGACGCAGGACATATCAAAGCAAGTCCAAAAATGGGAGACTTCAAAGAAGATTAAACTTTAAGTCTTTCCTAATTCTCAGTGGTTGTTAATTGTTTTAAGCTTTTACAAACAACCACATACTAGCATTAGTTCATGCAGTCTGTTTCCAGGGCGACCCTGGGTATACACATCAATAATCTGAATAAGAGACTATTCCATTTAGTTTAATATATTTTCGACTTTGAGGTCTTCCAAAATAAGATTCCTTTTTAAATGTCTGTAAGCATTCTAGAAAACACCATTATAGATGAAACAGAATTATGTAAGGCACAACAGCATCCAATCATTTATTTCTCAGCCTATTTTCAAACATGCTATTCTGATGAAAATCTTTTGAACTTTAGCAGAAACTTGGATTACATGTATCCTATATATAAAGTTCTCATTGAAAATCTTCAGCAACTATTTTGACAATTAGACTCTTAACAATCCCCAACTTCAGCTCAGAAATCAATTGCTTCACATCATCAAGCACTCTACAGTTTCTCATCCATACCCCGTAAACAAGGTGTCAAGACTTCCCAAGTGAAGTTATTCCTAGTCCTTTCTATCAGCACTATTTAACTTGCCTCATTGTGACACTGTCCCAGGAAAAATCCATTAAATACCAAAACTTAAGGCTAAGGGAAAACATCAAAAGTGCTCAGGTCTTTTTAAAAAAAATACCAAAAACAATTAGTGTCCTTTTTACACAAACCTGGCTGGAATAGAAAAAGCTACCCTTATCTTCTTCTTTCACCCAATTTAATTTCAAATCATTGTTCTAGGCCAAATAGTCAAGTCTACTTTTACCATTTGGTCTACTCTATTAGACAATTTGTTACTGTATTCTAGACCATTTGGTCCCATATGTTGGACCATTTTAAAAGAAATTGACAGCAAAATGAGTTGTGTAAAAACCGTGACCAAATGGTCCAGAATACTGAACCAAATGGTCTAGCAGACTGGACTAATTGGTATAGTAGACTGGACCATATGGTCTAGCTGATTGGACCAATTGGTCAAGTAGTGATGTGAGATTACAGATATTGAAAGAAAAGATAAGGGTATTTTTGTATATTCAAGTCGGGTTTGGGTTAAAAAGAGAGTACATAAATTCCGTGGGTATTTTCTAGAAGTCCAATAATTTTCATTTTTTATATGTTTTCTAGAAAAATAATAGAAACATCAATCAAATTTCCATGACGTAAGAACAACAAAATAGAATATGGTAACCACTGTTCTTTTCTTACAGCACACAATGCATTAACTAATTACAAATTGCTACCTTTTCATACTGTAAAACTATAGTGCCCACACAAGCAAGCTTGGGTAGGAATCCCCTATTCAAAACACCATAATAATTAGTACCTTGTCGGTGAAGTATAAAATAAAATATAGTCTATAATATTTTTATTATCGGTCTTCAACTACCTCCTTCATTACGTATAGTTTCTTAGATTTATTGAATAACGGTTGCATTTCTTAGACAAGAATTACTACAATGTAAAAGAAACAAAATCGACTGTCTAGCTAAACCATCGACTCTTTATTTAATAACACTATGTTTCCACATAAATCATTGAATAAAATGGGCCTATACAATTTCATAAGTGGGAACCACCTGTTAATATATAAATATAGGATGAGAATTCTATTTTGTGTGCCCAAATTCTCCTTCCCCTTCCCTAGTTCTTCTATTCACCTTTTCTTCTTCTCCATTCTTAGTCCTTACATCCATAGTTTAATATTTTACTAGGTCTAAAATGGTGAACAGATACAACAGGAAAACATTCGGCTAATTTAACAGAAAAAATGAAATGAAATACCTTATATGCAAAGTTGTCAGGAGTCACAACATTATCAACCATCAGGCCAGAATTAGATGCTGAGGCATTTCTCCCAACATCCAAATCTATCTGCAAAAGCCAAATAAAATATGTAGAATTTATATTGGCTCATTGATTCAAGTTAAACTTAAAGAAACAAATATGTTCACAACTTCACCCAGGGAATCAACATTTTTTACCTGCTCTTTCACTATAGGTTTGATGTTTCCTCCAGGGTATTCAGCATGATCCAGTGTTGTATGAGCATTCTGCAGATCAAGAGTAGAATTATTTAACTTCACATGACTAAGGGTCAATGATTGGTCATCTTGCCCAAATTCTGATTTAACTTTCACATGGTCAGATGTATTCTCCAGTGCTCCTAACTCCAAAATAGGAGATTCGGCAGATAAGGGGAAAGATTTTACCGGGCTGTTAGATTCATCTTTTGAAGAAGACCATAGCTCATCAGCATTACCAAGATTTACATGACCAAATATCGGGTCATCATTGCTGCAAAATCATCACTTGTGAGGATACTGAGTCAGATGGATACCATAGAGTACAGTATTAAAGGATGGGAAGGTGGGACAGAGGGAGGAGAGAAAATATCACATAAAGAAATCTTAACATCATCATGCAAGTTCTGCAAACTCTTAATAAAAGTTGGTATTAATATCTAATACCTACACATCAAGCATAATATTACGAAACTGTATCACTAAATAGAGGAAACATACACTAGTCAACAAGGCAAAATAAAAACAGCAGCACCGAAATTGTCAAGATAGAATATAATATTTTGGTTTCACTTCCAATAGATATTTTTTGAAAATTGACGGGAAATTGACAGTCAGAAATTAGGATAAACTGCTAGGTTTGTTCAGAGTGATGGTCTCTGAATGGCAACAAAACCTCTCACATGAAGGATTTTCAGTCAACCTCTTGCAAGAAACAAGGGGTTGAAATAAAACTTTTGAATAGTTGCAAAACTACCAAGTTTCAACATGAGGACTGTCGAGATGATGCTTCATTAAGATAGAGGAAGAATGATACAGAGATGGTGCATTACCTGAAAATTCGGTCAAGATCATCAAAACTTCCTATGTTATCCCAGCTATAGTCAACAAAATCACCTTGGTCTTTACCTTCAATTTTGGGATCTTTATCAAGTTCAGCTTTCACTGCAGTTAAAATTGCTAGTTGTTATGAGAAATGATAGAACCAATTTTTAAAATCTATTTTTTATTCTGCTGTTAATGTTCTTACCACCACTTGTTGAACTATACTTGGTAATTTCAGCTACATTATCAGTGACTTCTGTATCCATGGAATCCTCATCAGCATTAGATATAGATAAGTCAGACCATGGGTCCATGCCAAATCCTGAAGGGGAAGTTCTTTCATTTGAATTGAATTTCGAAATGCTCTCCAGCTTTTTGCCATTGAAATCAATCTTAGCACCCAGGATCTTTCTCTCAGTAGGTTTAATGCTCGTAGCTTCTTGATTCCATTCCTTTTTGTTGTGATAATTTTCATTTCCCTCTTGATATGGCACAATATGGTCATCAGTTTCCCCAGCCTCACCCCATATTATGTTTGTAAGCTGAAGATAAATCATGTCAACCATCATCATTACATGTCACAACCAGAACCAGTTCACAGTACTGTTGGCAACTAATAATAATAACAATAAACAGCAAACATAATAGTGATATGATGATGATAGGAAAGAAAAAAGCTGCAACCACTAGCATAAGCTATGCAAACACATGCAATAATGCTGTTTCACATTTTATAATTATCAATCATGGCACTCTTTATATGTATTATGTAATGACCCCATACATTACAGATTCAGTTTTTATAAGGTACCTTTAGTAAAATTGACTTAAGTGCTACTTCAAACTATTAAGCATCCATCGAACCTCAAAATATATAAGGTTTTACAGAAACAAGGCCAGAGTTTAAAAGATCATCTAGACATGACTAACTAGAATTGACTATCAAAGCTATTATGGGAGCACGGTCAGCATGCAGCTAGCAAGTGCGAGAGTATATGCTATTCAAAGAGAGATTTAAGACATTTCTCAAAAGGTAGAGTATTGCTGTAAGGGAAAACCAGAAAAGATAAGATTCTACACCAAAATATAAGCCCATATGGAAATTTGATAAGGGCTGAGAACAATTAAACTATAGTTAACAACAATTTTTAAGATTTGAAGCCAGAATATAATTTGCATTCAGATAATAAAGATCAATGATGAGCAGATTGCATGGTATTATATTTGAAAAAGACTTGGTATGTTTTAGGCACTAATCATCACTGCAATAAAAACAGTACCTAGACTAGACTAGGAAAGAATATATGAATAGTTTTTTTTAAAATAAAACATTAAACATAAATTAAGATTTTATAATTAAACTACGGATAGGCATGGATCAGAGAAAGGAGGCAGTACATTATTCTCAATGATTGCTTTGCTACAAGTGGCATTGCCTTCTAATTGTTGTAGGAAGGTTCGGACAAAAAACTGCTTCAAAAGTCACATGTGACAATTATATAAATATTTTAATTAAGAGTGACTATTCGAAGATGCAGAATTAGTGAGAGCAAGCAGAAACAAGATATTAACAACAAGATGCTGCAGAGGCAAATTCATGACAGAGGAATAACAGTAAGGTTTTAAGCCATTGTACAATAAGAGCAACATTTTCTGCAAAAGATTTGCAAGCACTTGAGATTATTCAAAAGAGTCATGCAGCTATTGTGACGTTAAACACCATTCATGGCTTATTTCAATACAAACATAAAATTATTGAAGGAAATAGAAAGAGATGTTTATACGTGTGGTAAATTTCTAAATACTGTATGAATATCTCAAATTAACAAGCAAAAATAGAACGAGTATAATCTCTAAATTTCCATTAGTATCATGAAAGGCCAGCCAATGAGACAAGTGCTAAATCGCTATGGCCCTATGTGTTGATATAAGAGGGAAATTTTGTGAATTCCAAATTAAAAATTCCAATAACAATAACATAGAAAAGATTAATAGCTTATTTGAGTATAAGATAAGGAACAGTTTATGGATTTAAAATTTAGTAATTTTGGATTATTATATTTGAAATACAAATACTTGTTTTATTAATGTATTTCTTTGTTGGAATTTATTGGGTTTAGTTATTAGATTTAATCTGGTTAGGTTTAGGTTTATTCTTATTTGAATTGATTTAGGTTACCAGTGGCCTATAAATAGATCTTATGTTATCTTATATTTTATGAGTTTATATATGAAAATCATAACCCTTTTTTTTCCTAAATTTTTTCCTTCTTTCCTTTTTTTTTTTTTTTTTTTTTTTTTTTTTTTTGCTCTTTTCTTCTACCTCTCTAGTATATCCCTTTTTGCCTCTTGTTATTGGATATTGTCTCTACCAATTTAATATCAGAATTTAACTTTTTTCTACATTGCCTTACTACTCAGGCACTTCCCTTAAGACTAGGACCACTAACTTCACTACTTAAGGACAAACTACATTAACTAACCAAAACTCTATTTGATCTCACCAGTCACCACTAACATAATTGTGAGTCAATCACTAAGTAAACTAAAAACTAGCAACCCACCTACTTAAAACTGATTTGAGTGGCTGCTGCTCATAAAACCAGAACATGCAATAAAGCCATAATTTAAATCACATTCAGCAAATTGAAATGCATCAACTTAACAAGCAGTTGTTTATGGTCGAAAGTTGAGGTGACCCAGTAGTAAGCCTCTCACGCTCGCATTAACACATTAATCAGAACGTGTGTTCCAAGTCATGTTTCCCTATCCTAACTCCCAGATTAGTAATAATTCACAAGTAAAAACAAGCTGTTGTGTATGGAATTGAGCACATAACAATTACATTCAGATATCATGCATAAGCTTTAACAACCAACCCACTGAAGTCACAGAAACAAATGAAAAGCATCTAAACAATACCCAGAAAGCCAATTCATATCACATCCACAAATCAGCATAAACCACATAAATATATATTTAAAAAATAAAAAAGAACAAATGGGTTGTTGTTGATGAGAAGAATTAGAAACTAACCTCTTCGTCGTTCCAATCAAACATAGCTAAAAAACCCAGAACAGAAAATCACGCATCCGCAATGAAAACATGCTCGTAAATTAATCCAAACATCGCCGAACTTTCCTTTGCAAATCAACTAAGACCACACCACATAAAGCAACAACACATCCGAACCCAGAAACGAAAAAACACAAACACACACAGTCAGTCGCTCCTTCTCTTTGAAGACGCGCAAACAAACAAATTACAACAGAGAAACAGAGAGACGCAACGAGAAGAAACAGAGCAAAAGAGTAAAACGAAGACAGAGAGATGTACAGAGATGGTATACACAGTTTCCACGTGACGTCACGTGGGAGTGGCGATTAGTGGGTTTTTGACACGTGTCTTGTGAGTGTATCTGAAGTTGTGGCTCGGAGACGAGCAGATCAAATGCTGCAACGTGATTGGACAGTGGGTTTGTTTGAATTTTCATTTCGTGTGAATTTGGATTTCATTTGAATCCAATTTCTTCTTTTTTATTATTATTAATAATAATGAGTGGTAGACTGGTAGTGGTAGCGGTGGAAGATGATTTGGAGGTCATTTTCAATTGAGGTTGCATATGAATGGACCAAACCTTTGGATTTCTAACATATCTTTATGTCTTGTCTACTTCTCTTTCCACAAATTTCACATTTGCCAACACCAAATATAAAAAATAAATAAAAATTATATATATTTATAAAGAAATTAGTTGTTTATGTTGTTTGATGGGTTGTTGAGGTCACGAGATTAATTGTTTAGGGAACTATTAGACTTGTTATTTTGATCTACCGTGATTGGCTAGTTGTGGAGCCTAATCGAACAATAATGGCTTAAAATTATTTATGAACGAATTAACATATAAATTTTATGTATATACACTATTAATAGAGTGGTGTATACCTTTTATTCCATATTTGTGGTGGACATATATTAGTTCGTCAAAATTTTTAAAAAAAATAAAAAAACACACATTTGATCGAGATTATTTACAAAACTGATTTTTGTAAAGTTGCTTGTTTACACGTTTTAAAAAATCATTAAAACAAGATTGAGATTATCTGCTAAGTTGTTTGTTTAAACCCTAAATAGCTTACCATCATACCATTTAAATTTTTATCTTTTACCAAATTTTTAGAAGGTTCTTTTTAAGTATCTTTTGGAAGTTGTTAGAAACCTTGCCCATGTAAAAGCTATACATTAACCAAACCAATTGGATAATAGTGTTCTAAATAAACTTCAAGAGAATCACATGAAATTTACTCATAGTTTCTTACTAAAAATAGTTTTAATTTTGAAATAAATTAGATCTTTAGCAGCGTAACTCAACTGGTAGATGGATGAGCTTGGGGCTTAGGTAAATAACTCCTAGGTCAATGGTTCGAATCTTGCCAATAGCAAAAGCTTTCAAAAAAATACCTGATCCCGAATTAATAGATATTGTCAAAAAAAAAAAAAAAAAAAAAAAAAAATGGATCTTTAGGAAATGACTTTGACATTTATGAATAGGGGAAATTACACTAACACACCTTAATTTTAGGTGAAATTGACTTCTCTTAGGGATTATTTTTAATCCACAGTTTACATTAGAATGTCCATGTATATATATATATAATAATAGAGTTTCATAGCGCCACATGTCGCCGTGAGAGAAATTTGATATTAAATATGGTTAATTCATTTCAATTACAGTGGACCCAACGAATTTAGATTCTTCAATCCCGTTGAGAGAGGAATTATGATTGAAACAATCTCAATCCATAATTAATCGAATGAAAATTGATTAACAAATTAGTATTTGTCATATTTTTGGTACAACATGGGATTGGATTAAAATAATTATATATCATCATATTATTACTTTTTTATTAAGAGTAACACTATACAACCCAAAAAAATTAACATAAAATTCAACCTAAATGATGTGGCAATTGAGTTGTCATCATTATATAAATCTGGGGTGATACGGTGAATGATATGTGGGTACAATTCAATTGCTACATCATTTGTGTTGATTTTTAGACTAATTTTTTGGATTGTCTAATATTAGTGTTTTATTAACACTATGTTTGGTTTGATAGAATATGAGAGAAAGGAAAGGAAAAGATTTGGATGGATTTCTAATATTTTGTTTGGATTGTTAAATGAGAGAGAAAGGGAAGGAAAATGAAGGAAATGGAAAGAAAAGGAGGGAATGATTTCTTCTTGTTTCACCCAATTTGATTTCCACCCAAATTTGGGAGGAAAATGAGGGAAAAGAATTCATAATACATGATTTTTTTCAATATCCCAAAACTAACCCTATTAATATTGGGTATTCATATTGTTCAAAAGAATGGTATTTTTGTAAATAGAATAAAATGAATTCATTTATTTCTCCTCTTCAAATAAGATTGGTTTCATTTCCTTTCTTTTATATTTATAACTATCAAAACAACAATCATTAAAAACACTTTCTTTTCCTTTCCTTTCCTTTCATTTCATTTCCTCATTTACCTCTCTTTTCATTTCTCTCATGTTCCACCAATCCAAATATAGTGTAAATGGTGATTGATGTATGAAATTATTATAAAAATTAAAATAAAAAAGATAATGAAAATAAATAAACAAAAGCAAGTTCTTTAGTCCCAGGACAAGTAAACCCATGGGTATAGATTGGTTTATTTAGTCCCATGTTGATGGGAGTAATAGACACTATTGGGATATAAAATCCTAATCCCATGAGCTTGCCAAACGTGGACCTAGGATTAAAATAATCCAATCCTAACCTAGTCCCATCTAACAAAGAGGGCCTTAGGGAACTATTAGACTTGTAATTTTGATCTTCCTCGATTGGCTAGTTGTGGAGCCAAATCGAACAATCATGGCTTACAAATATTTATGAGCGAGTTAACACATAAATTTTAAGGATATTATTTATAAAATAATAATAATAATAATAATAAATCTAGTTTGAGTTCTTGATCAAAAACCACCATCTACTTTCGTTTTTAGCAAAAAACAACCTTCTAGTTTCATTATTGACTAAACATCACCATGCCTTTTGATTTATTAGCTAAAATACACCTGCCGTTTAAGATATTCAAAATTTTCTATTAAACAATGAAGGGTATAATGGTAATTGGGGAGTGAGTAAATTTAAAATACTATTAAACCAAATATAAAAAAATTCTTTTAATATTAAGGGATAATTGTAAATAACCCCTGACTTTTGCTCAAATGACAAATCAAATCCTCTGGTTTGAACAATCAACAAAAAACCCCCTACCATTAGTTGAAAGTTAGTTGACCGTTAGTTGACTTTAATTAAATCTAATGAAATATAATTATTTAAGTGGTTTTTTCTATTATTGAACTAAAAAATAATGAAAAAAAATACAAAAAATATGTTAGAAAATAAAAAATAAAAAAATTTATTTTAATGGAAAATAAATATATAAAATATATTATAACAAAACAATAAAATCATTATAAAATTTAAATATAAAAAAATATTTTTGTATGAAATTGATTTTATTGTTATTAATAAGTTTTTTTATATTATATTTTCCTTTTTTATTTTGTTTATAATAAAAGATTTAAGTTGTAATATTTGATATACATAAAGTTAACTCACGGTCAACTAACTGTTAACTAATAATATGAGGTTTTTTACTGATTGTTCAAATCAGATGGTTTGATTTGACATTTAATCAAAAGTATTCTCCCTAATATTAAATCTAAAAAAAAAAATCTAAAAAATCTTTTCCCCACGAGTCAACCGTTCTCTCTCTCTCTCAAGTCTCATCTCATCTGTTTGTTGGGAAAAAAAATTAAAACTGAACTGGATCCATGGCAACCGCACTCTCATCTCATCTCATCTGTTTGTTGAGAAGTTCGATTCCCCGTATACAACGAAAAGGGGCTTTGTTTGCCGCAAAAAGGAGATCTGGGTGGTTTGGATTCGATGTGGTTTAGGGATGGCGACAGATAGTGGCTTGTGTGCTTGGATTCGGGCGGTAGTTTGAGAAATAGAATCAAATTTATACAAAGTTGATTACAAAAATACCAATGTACACAAAATAGTTGTATATATGCATATACATATACATATAAGAGATGTATGAGTATAGCTAATAAATAAATAAATAAAAGTTTTTTTTTTTTTTTTTTCACAATTTGGTTTTTGCTATGGTATAGTTTTTTTTTTTTTTTTTTCAAATTTTTTATAATTCACAATTCATATATATATATATAGTAAAAATGAACAGTGAAGTATGAAAAAAAGAGTGAACTGCCAAGTATATATATTTATATACAGTGAACTAGTAAAGTATGAAAACAAAAAGAGTGAACTGTGAAGTGTATTGTATATATATATTTTAAATAAAATAAAATTAAGTGAGGATATTTTAGTAAAAATATATTAATTCCTCTTTCAATCAGGAAAGGGAACTTGATTCCTAGGGTGGGTGAGAGGAATCAAGTTCCCTTCCATTCAAGAATTTAATTCCTATATGTCTGTGGGGTTCATGGAACTTAATTCCCTATAAATTTAGTAAACACAAGAATTTGAAAATTGGGAACTTAATTTCCTTTCCCAAATATGATTCCTGATTAGTAAACAATAAACACGCCAATAGAGTCTATAACAATCTTTAGATATCAATGAATATTACAATCATTTCCTCAACTAATTTATATTCTCTCTCCACGATTTCTTCTTTAGTTCTTCCTTTTTCTTCTTGAGTTCTTCATTTTTTAGACAAATATCTTCCATTATCTGCAAATACCGAGCCAAAACAAATCAAAAAATCAACTAAAAATGCATAGGGCATGACATAACTCTCTTCACAAAAAAGCTAGATCGCTGTCTCTGTTAAGAAACCAGGAGTTTGAAAGGCACGAAGAGGACATCAACACCGAGATAGAGAGGTTGCTGATAACATTCTGGAGTTGCAAGAACGTGGAGAGAAAACAGAGCAAAGTTGTTACAAGATTGCTTGAAGTGAAGGGAATTAGGGTTTTGACTTATGAGTAATTACATATTTAAATATTCGAGTATGCAAGTTCGGGTTTTTGGCTAGACCCGGATCCGATATGAGTTGCTGAATTTAGACCCAGATAGGGATGGAAATTTCCCCCACGGGGCCCCACCCCCATTTGGAGGCAAATTTTACCTCCAAATGGGGTTTGGGGGTGGGGGTGGGGGGACCCCACCCCCACCCCCACCCCCACCCCCATTCCCCTATTCCTAAATGGGGGTGAGTGTGGGGCCCCAATTCTCCCATTTCCCCCATATATTTATAATTTTATTTTCTAAAGAAAAAAACTCTAACTGTATTAGTCTATAACTCATATTTTGGATTGATCGAAGGCTTTAAATTTGTTTAGACTTTTATGTGTAATATACTAATACTATATTATTATAGTTATTTATATTAATTTTGAATTAAATTAAGGGAAAAGTTTATTTTTAACCATTTGAAACATGGACCGATAGACTAATCGTTTGTAACCTACTTCAAATTTTAATTGTTTATAACCTAATTTTTACACTATTACCGTAATAGCCCTATATAAAAACAGCCATCTAAAAAAACCCATTTTCTTTTCCACGACATCTCTTCTTCTCCTCTTTCCTTCTTTCTCTTCTTCTTCCATTTTCAACTTCAACAAAGCTTTGATTCTGACTTTTACAAAATATTTTGTTCTAGAAACTGAGATCATCAAGTAAACTTGGCTCTAGCCTTGAGTTAAAGATTTGAGGGATATTGCTTGGGGAAGTTTTTGGAGAAAATCAATTGGATTAGCTCTTGATTTTATAAGTGGTTAATGTGTGTAAAAAAAAAAATGAGTTTTTTTAGTTCACACACGTCACCTTTTACCTCGTCTTCTTCCCAATTCCACTCTTAAAAACAAAACAAAAAAAAGTGAGTTTTTTTAGGTCAAAATTGAATGAAATAAAACAAAAATTCTCTATAAGTTTTCAGGCTTTCGAAGCAATTGATGAATTGGGTATGTTCGGATTCATAAGAAGAACACATGTAATGTAGTATTGAAGGCAATAGTGTAGGCTGTGTCGCCGTTTGAGCAAATGATAATGTCGGGGTCGGGTCGGGTCTGTGGAACAATTCGACCTCTAGAAAGTCTTCGAGAACTCATACGCTTTCTTGTCTTTGCTTTTCAATCTTCAATTTTGTTTCTTTTCTTTTTTTAAACTTAAATGTTATGTTTGTTTAAGGGTTTCATTTTAAAATTTACCAAGCTCTGCAATGCAATGGACTGTTGAAGCAAATTATGTGTTAGGAAATGGAACATTTAGCAAATTCTTGTTTCAGATAGCAAATTATACATTGAATATCGATTCTGGACTGAGCCTGAAACTACCTCATTTTGTTTGGTTTGTTATGTCAGAACATACTTATATGCACTCACTAATTGATGATCATACTGTTAGGGATAATTCCTCTAAACCGATGAATGCGGAAACGCCGTGCCTAATATACGCCCATAACTTATAGCAATTAATAACGTCAATAAGCAGAAAAATATATGAGAGAGAATAAACAATCATAACACAAAATATACGTGGAAAACCCCAATTGGGTAAAAAACCACGGGCCGTCAGAACGACAGAGAAAATTTCACTATATGATAAAATTACAATCATATACTCCAGGATTCTCTCTCTCACAACCCAAACCCCAAACGTTCACAAGATCCTCACTGAGTACCACCCCAATATCCCTTAGGTCTCCCCTAAATATCACCCATGGATCTCATACTTGATCCACCGATATTCCCTTGGATCCCTCCTCGAATATTCTCATTGGGTCTCCCCGAATCTCTCTCATACTCTCTGATGTTACATGGTGTTCAACTCTCACATTCAACCTAATTACGAGGTTCTATTTATACTAGTTACAGGGAGTTTAAGATAAAAGGAAATCATACTGCTAAACGTAGAAGACTTACTTGTTCCACATAAATACTATTTTCTTTTATGACAAATATTATCGTAAGGAGTAAATCATTTTCCTTCAAGCACAAGAACTTCTAGAAGAATACATTTTCCTATGCTGCACAACATTCCCGGTCTCAGCAATACATCGTATCCGTCGTATTGGTCGCGGTGTGCACCCTGCTTCCAACACCAAGAAACAATTCTGCTCCTTTACCGCTCCATGTGCCGTGGCCCAGGCACTTGCCTACGCCGCGGTCCGATGCAAAGCCTGATCCTCTAAACTTTACCGCTCCATGTGCCGTGGCCCAGACACTTGCCTATGCCGCAGTCCTGCGTTGCGGTACCTGCCAGATTACGCTTCTTCAGTTCTTCTTCAATCTTCAACCTCCCTTAAACAACACCATTCAACTTCCAAACGTATCCCACGTCTCTAGGAAGTAACACATCAGTTTAGTCTTGTTTGGTTCACATCGGGTTCATTCGAGAATACGAGCCAAAACCTAACACATACAAGAACTATCTATATTTGTCACGGGAGTGTTTGGGCCCGTCCTGTAAGCGTTCTTCAGTGGTTGTTTTTCGAAAATAAAAATGAAAATGAAAACAGTGTTTTTAGTTTCAATTTCAAATTCTGAAAACGTGTTTGGTAGCATATACTGGAAGATGTATTCTGAAAATGAAAATAGTAAAAACGTGTTTGGTAGCTTCACTGAAAGTTGAATTCTGAAAACGAAAACAGTAAAAACACGTCTAGTAGAATAACTAGAAACATAAAAAACTGAAGAACTTTTACATATGTAATTTAACTCTCCCATCTCTTTAAAATATCTTCATAAGGTTGTAATATTTATTTTCATCCATTTAAATTTATAATTTAATATATAAATAATTATTATTATTTGTTCATAATAATATAATAATTTGAATTTAATCATTTTTATGGACCATTCAATCATTTTTAATTGAATTATAAAAAGGATTGTATGATATTTGATTTGTTAGCATTAACAAAAAATACATAACTATCAATTTCCATAATCAGAGATTACTTTTAATTATATAAGATCACGAATAAATTACAAAAGACACCACCTTCTATTACAAGACATCACCTCCTATTGCGTGAGCAATCCTCCACATTTTTTTTGCAAATTCCATCTCTAACATTACTCATTAGTGTTACATTTGATGGAGATAAGTCAATATTAGGAATTGGTCTACCTTCTCCTTCTCCTTCTCCTTCTTATTACACAACGACGAAAGCACTTTTTCACTCTTTCATATACTAGAGGATTTCACTTGGAAAAGAAAAGGTTCCAGACCGATGGATTCAGATGCATAACCTTGGTTTCCAATGCACAATATCAACCTCTAGCAGCTAGCCAGACATTCTGATATCGAGAGATATTTCAGTAATTTTTTAGATAGAGGTTGAAATGAAATTTTACAAGCTGGGTTATTAACAATCACAATTTTCTCTGTGACCATCAACAAACTCCACACGAGAAAATAGGTTTTTTTTTTTTTTTTCTTTTTTTCTTTTTTTGCAATTCTCACTGAAAAAAACACCCATGTGAAGAAATTGACGATACTTTAGATATTTTCATGAACGTTGACAATCGAAACCTATATTTTACTTCATTGCTTGGAATATTGATATTCATGAGTTTATGTTGATGCCTTAAAACATATACCTAGATGCCCTCATTGTTAAATCACACCCTTAAACATTCAACAATTTAAAAGCTTTAACCACATCTTTCTAGGGCCACTACAAGGCTGAGTGTGAATCTCGTTAGCTACAATTGTAATTTTGAAACACATCACATAATAGATTTAAAATTCACAAAATGTTAATAGTGTAATATACACAAACTCAGTACAACAGTCAGGACAGCTTTCCCAGAACACCACTAGTATTTTAGCAGCTTCAACAAACCACAATCATGAATCAAGTGCGGATGGACGGGGAAGTCGCTTAGCAATTTCCTGCCAAGATAGAACGATATTGTCAGTCTCCGGTTCGTATAGAATTCCAAGCACTGCTGCCATGCCAATTTACTGATATACTGTTGATGGCTTGTCCAAAGTACATTGCTTAAATAAAATATATCATGTCTTGCAACTTGCAAGTTTTTCTAGTATTCACAAAATTCAATAGCATTATATATATTTATCAAGTGTCTGGTCACAATGAAAAAAACTAGCAGAAAGTTCATGAATGATGAAAAGGTACACATGTAATGTACAAACACTCAGCATACTACAATATAACTTAGTAAAATATATAATCAAAGTTGGTTTGAGTTGGCCTCAACAGTTCACAAAATAAAAACCTTGAACAAGAAAGTTGACCGACAACAACAATAAAAAATAATAAGGATATCAAGATAGCATCAGCCAGAGCTATAAATAGAGTTTAGAATTATGCAGTTATAATTACTGCTACTACAACAATGATACAGTAATAAATCACGTGTAAGAAATGCCTCGAACAATTGATTAATGTTATCTGCAGTCTTGGCAGATGTCTCTATAAAGAACATTCCATTCTTCTCGGCGTAATCAATCCCATCCTTCAAAAGAAAGCATGGAATGTAAAATCATAGATGATAAATGACGATTTTGCAGATATAGCGATTTAAACCAGAAAATAAGTGAAAAATGTACAGACATAAAACAGATTAATACATTCACAGATTTGACACTCACCTGAGCTTGTACTTCCTGACTGTCTTGAAGATCAGCCTCATGACTCCCATGTTTTTGTAGCTCCTGTTAGATGCTAAAATTGATCACATATTTGAAGTGCGAGATAATAGCAAGTTATATCCAAAATTTAATTGACACTTCTGGTTCTTATACAAGAGCAACCCAACTTTTTTAGGGTTAGGATTAGGACCCATCAATCAAGGCAGTATGTGCTGAACTTTTGTTTAAGCATATTAGCAACATTATTGAGAAATTATCTCATTTTTATTGTATAGCCTCTCACGCCCATCCACAATGAAGAGGACGGAGAGAGAAGGTTAGGATTGGGAGCCATCAACGAAGGAATGTTTCCGAGCAATTATCACAGTTTTAATTTAATTTATAGTCTCAAATAAGAGGAGAGGGTGAGTGTGTTCCGATATCATCATGCAATGCAAAAATAAAACCTTGTAAAACCGAAAGGTAATCATATAGGTTCATGAACTCCGACAAGTATAGAAAATAAAAATGATTTTATTCAAAAACCCATATAATACGAAATAGAAAGAGAAATGAAGAAATGTTGCAATCGAAAGAAAACTACCTTAACCCAATACTGTGCCTTAGTGAATGACTCTGGACTTGTTATATCATACACAATAACTGCGACTGCAGCCCCTCTGTAGTATAGTGGTGCCAGTGCAGCATATCTGAAGAAAAAACACTACAATATTATATTTTCATATAAATATATAACTTTGGTGACAAATCTGTGCTAGTGGTGGGGCCAAAATACCTTTCTTGACCAGCTGTGTCCCATATTTTGTAGAATCTTGCAAAGCTATTGTCTGCGATAAGAATGAAGCTCCAACAGTTACCTGAAATTATATAAACAAACAAATATGAGTAAGTTTAAGAAAGATAAAAAATTGAAAAATAAAAAATAAAAGAAGAAGAAGAAGAAGATGATGATGATGATGATCTGAAGAAGAGGAAGAACACGAAAAAAGAAGAAGAAGAAGAAGAAGAAGAAGAAGATAAGAAGAAGAGGAAGAACACGAAGAAGAAGAAGATCTGCAGAAGAAGAAGACAATTCGACGAAGAAGAAGAGGATCTGCAGAAGAAGACATACCTTCGAGATGGAGTTGAGAGTTGAGAGCTGAGAGGAGTGGTGAGACTTTAAGGGGGGTGTATTCAATTAGGATTCTTGAGGACATTTAAAGACATTATAAATCCTGGTGTATTTAATTTGAACATTTAAAGACTTTAAAAGAGTCCATATGAATCCAGTGGTATTCAATTAGGATTTATATGGACTTTTAAAGAATCCTTCCAAATCCAGGTGTATTGAATTGGGACTTTAAAAATGTCTACAAGAATCAAGGTGTATTCAATTAGGACTGGATTTTAAAGGATTTTCTTAAGTCATGGATTTTGATGGATTTTGATGGATTTTGGTGGACTTGATAGTAAGAGATATAAATATCAAATATCATAACATGTCCGGCCTTCTCCCCAAAGATTTTGGTGGATTTTGTTTTCCCTCTCTCTCTCAAAACAGAAACGAAAAGCACTAATATGTAAAAATTAAAAAAAACCGATGCATGTGAGAATAATAAGCTTCCATCTCCAGCATGTTCTGTTAATTAAAAAGGAAAAAAAAAAAAAAAAACTGCACATAATTATATATGTGAGAATATGTTGCAGTCACATAATTATATATAACAAGCACAAAACTCACTACGTGCCAAAACTGCACAAAACTCACTACGTGCCAAAACTGCACAAAACAACACCAAATTAATCTGTAGAGTCTTCAATCAAACACCAAAATGCTCACTCTTTATTAGCTTTTTTTTTTTTTTTTTTTGAAAAACTCTTTAATAGCATTTTATTTTAAAGAAAAATAATTCATCTGCACTTCATGCAAGCAGTGCCTTTGCGCAGATAAGCCTTAGCCAATTTTGGGTTCAATTCAATCGCTTTGTTTGCATCAGCAATAACCTCAGACTATATATATACGTAAATATAGATTGACTAGTGTATCAAATTTTGCTCATTCTAACTTCAAAGGTTTTTTTTTATAATTAGCTATAATTAGCTTACTATTGATAAGTCAGAGATAACAAATCCATGAAAATCCTTGGATGTCTAAACAAATCCATAAAAATCTTAGATAGATGTCTAAACAAATCCATAAAAGTCCGAGATGGATGTCTTAAGAAATCAATGAAAGTCCATGTGGATTTATAAAAGTATGTAGAAATCCATGAAAATCTGTCACTTAAAAAATGTCTTTAAATGTCTTCAAGAATCCTAATTAATCCTAATTGAATACACCCCCCTAAGTGTCGGGTCTTCACTGGCTTCAACTGATGACCTTTATTTTTTAATTTTCTTTTTCAAATTTAGAAAACAACTTTAAGATGTTTTTCAAAATTTTCATAACACTGGTTTTGTTTTTCATTTTGTTTTTATTTTTCGAAAATAAAATGAAAAATGGTTAATAAATGCGAATTTGAAATCGTTTGTGGAAAACAAAAACGAAAACCGACTAAAAACAACTGCAGGATAGGGCCTTAGTTTCTTTGAACAAAAATTTCTGGACCAGTCAATTGATCTCAAGGTGGTGGTGTTTGTTCCTCGTTAGACGTTTGCGCATTCCTTTCAAGAATCATGTTTCTTCTTTTACGAAACCATGATTGTAGGATTTTAGCTTTTTCATTGTACAGATTTTTCAAGTCATCAATCCAGAGAACAAAAGCTTCAACTTTTGTAAGTGCTTGAATGGTTGTGTGTGAAATTTTCTTCAGTAGAGAAAGAACTAGGAAGGCAGACCGAGCTGGTTGCAAGGACTTTACCTTTGTAGTCACGAATCACAGCACCCACACCAATTTTCTTCTGAGACTTATGACAAATAACAGTAGTATTCAGCTTCAGCTTCCTAAGAGGGGGCTCAATCCACACAGCAAAAATTCTGGGCAGAAAAGGAGGCGTGCTAGTGGCTAGCGCCTGCTTCGAGTTCAAGAATTCTGAAAGTCTCTACAGAGCCCTACTAGCCACCAATTCAAGATCACCCACCTTCAAACCATTAGCCCCAGCATTACGAAAATCCCAGATAGCCGAAGCAACCATGCACACTTGATTAAGGCAGTCAATACCAAACTAGGAAATCAACCTACAGAAAACATCCTGCACAGACTCAGCTCTTCTGGATGAGATGAAGCTTCCGAAACGAGTATTTTGCCAAATTTTCCTAACTTTCTTACACTCGAAAATTGCGTGGGCAGGTGTTTCCACTTTCACACAACAACTCTTACAACACATAACAGAGACCACCTTTCTTTTCCACAGATTTTCCAACGTAGGAATCGCATTCAAGCAGGTGCGCCACACAAAAAGCTTGACCTTAGGGGGGATGAATTGTTTCCACAAAGATGTCCACCACCTACTATCCTTGGAAGAGGGAGAAGCCTTCGCTTGGATATTTTCTGCAAAAGCGCAACTGTAGCCACTGCTGACAGTATACTTACTGTTTTTATCGAAATGCCATCTGAGAAAGTCCTTACCTCCATTCCAGCTGAGAGGGATTGAGAGGATCGCTTCCTTATCAATTGAGAGGAAACTTTTATTAAGGATCTCCTTATTCCACACACATTGTGATCTATCAATCAGGTCGGCCACCAACAACTTCGAACCCGTGTCAAAAGTTACCACTTTGAAAGAGCTCGGCCGAGGGATCCACCTGTCCCTATACACATTAATACTACTGCCATCCCCCACATTCCATCTGAGCCCCTTGGACAACAACTCTCTGCCCAAAATAAGACTCTGCCAAATGTGGGAGCAGTCATTTTTAACCGTGGCTGCCATGAAATTATCTCGACTAAAATACTTGGTTTTGAGCACACGAGCAGCTAGCGAGTCCGGATCATAGAGAATACGCCACGTTTGTTTCATAAGAAGGGCCTGATTAAATAAGGAAAGATCCTTAAACCCCAACCCCCCTAGGTTTTTCGGCCTACACATATTTTTCCAACTCATCCAACTGATCTTCCTCTTCCCATCCCTAGACCTCCACCAAAACTTTGAGGTCATCGCATTAAGATCATTACAAAGACCTATAGGGATCTTAAACAAACTCATCGAATACGTTGGAATGGCTTGGGTCACCGCCTTGATCAGAACCTCTTTCCCACCGAAAGAGAACATGTTGCCATGCCAACCCCGAACCTTGTTTCCTACCCTCTCTTTAATCTCATTGAAGAGCTTTTTTTTATTTCTACCCACCGCTGTTGGGAGGCCAAGATATTTGTCATGCGAATTACACACCTCAATCTCGAGAAGGCTCTGAATCTGCCTTTTCAGCTACGCGGACACTCTAGGGCTGAAAGTGATGATATACTTATTAAGATTTATGCGCTGCTCGGACCCCTTTTCATAAATATCCAGGATACGCCTAATACACTCACTACTAGCCGTAGAAGCCTTGCAGAAAACCATGCTATCATCGGCGAAAAATAGATGACTGATTAACGGGCTCTCTCTATAGCTTCTCAAGCTAAGAACACGGCCATTCCTTTCTGATTTTGAGATAAGGCTAGAAAGGGCTTCAGAGTGCAAAAGGAACAGGTAGGGTGAGAGAGGGCAGCCCTTGTCTTAGGCCTCTGGAAGGGGACACCTTGCACACAGAATTGCCATTTAGGTGAAACGAAAGAAAAGAAGAAGAAATACAATCCATTACTAGGCTAGTCCACTTATCTGGAAACCCCATTTTCTTCATGATAGCCAGTAGAAAAGGCCACTCAACTTGATCGTATGCTTTGCTCATATCCAACTTAAGAGCCATATGGCCATTTTTTTCCTTTTTCTTTCGACCCATAGAGTGGAGAACCTCGAAGGCAACCAAGACATTATCGAAAATCTGTCTTCCAGGTATGAAAGTAGACTGGGAGGGCGAGATAATCTGGGGCAAGAAACTCTTTAAGCGGGACACCATAGCTTTAGTGATGATCTTGTAAATTACGCTACACAAAGATATGGGACGGAAATCTTGTATTTTCACAGGGTTCTTCAACTTGGGGATGAGGATCACATTCGTATCATTGAAATCTTTAACAGATTTTCCCCTATTTAGGACATACAGGCAAACTTTTGTTACATCTTTACCAATCAATCCCCAAGCTTTCTGGAAAAAAATTGCCTGATAACCATCTGGGCCAGGGGCTTTGGTGGGGCCCAAAGCAAAGACAACATTTTTCACATCCTCTGCCGTGAAATCAGACCTAAGCTCCTCAATCATAGGGGCCTCCAGCCGAGACTTGATGTCTCTCGACGCCCTCCAAATATCAGACTGAGATGGAGCCGAAGATTTGAAGAGGTTAGTAAAAAAACACTTACAATACGAGACAGACCTTCCACCGGGTCTTGACTAGTCCCATCCTCATCACGAAGGCTGGAGATGAAGTTTTTCTTTTTTCCAGCTGTTGCTTTGGCATGAAAATATTTTGAGTTCTTGTCCCCCGCCATAAGCCACTCGATTCTGGAATGCTGTTTCCAGAAGAGTTCTTCTCTTTCCATAATCCTCTTCACTAAATTCTCTAGCATCTTGATAGTTCTCATAATGCCCGGTTTCCCACTGGAGCTGTAAAGACGATCAATTTCTTTGTTTTTCTCTTCTATTTGTTTTCCAAAGTTACTAAATCTCCCTTTACTCCAAACTTGCAGCTTTGAAGCACACCAATTAAGCTTAGACATTAAATTCCCATCCGAGTCCCTTTTATCGACCTCTGCCCAAGCTTTGGAAACAATACTGCTATAATCATCTTCTTTAAGCCAAAACGGCTCGAAACGAAAAGTCCTACTCCTATACTTCCGCAAAAGGGGCTCGGGATCACTATTTAGAAGGATCGAGCGATGATCCGAAGAGAAGAAGCCCAAATGATCAATTTTCACATTTTCAAATTTATCCCGCCATTTCTCATTAGAAAAGAATCTGTCTATTCTCTCTTGAATATTGCACTTACCCTCTCTCTTGTTGTTCCAAGTATGTCTTGGACCCGAGAAGCCCAAGTCAGAGAGATTACAATCTTCAATGGCTTGCCGAAATTGGTTCATACCATTGAAAGACTTGGCCGAACCACCCTTTTTGTCATGAACACTCATAAGTTCGTTGAAATCTCCACCACAGACCCAAGGAAGATCATCAACATCTCTGAGACGGCGGAGAAGGTCCCAAGAGAAAACACGTTTAGACGGGATTGGGTCCTCATAGAAACCAGAAAAACGCCAGCAGTAATCATTCTCTATAGTCACATGGGCATCAATATGCCCTCGAGAAAAGGACCGCACCTTCACTTTACAAGAGGACTTCCACAAGAGCAAAAGACCACCACTGGAACCCACATTGTCAACACAGAAGCAATTCACATAACCTGCTAACACTCCACACTTACCAATCTTTGAACCATGCAATTTTGTCTCCGATAAGAAGACGATATCCGGGGAATATTTCTTGAGCAACCTTAACAAGGCCGCGAACGCCCGAGGATTCCCCAATCCCTGAACGTTCCAACTAAGGTCTATCATTGTTCCCGGTGGGCCTGTACTTTAGGCTCCGCCGATATGATGGTTTCGTCTTTAGGGATTGAACTCTTCCCTTTTTTTCTGGTTTCTACTATTCTCGTCCGGGAACTCAAAGTCTACTTTTCTCTTGCAATTTTGACCTTCTATCACTGTTCTATAAGTAGACACATCACACTGCTTGTTTGGGAAAGTAATGGCTACTGGCGATTGTTTTTGGGGGCTTCTCCCTTTCTTTGAAGACACACCATTCTTAGCTGCCCTTAGAGACGATGCAAAGTTACCTCTGGGGGATCTTCTAGGCGACAGAATGATATCTAAGATCCTCTTGATGGGACCGGAAGTTAGACCTACTGAATGCTTCAGTTTCACTTCACGAGCTGAGCGTTTCCATTTCTTGGAAGTAGGTTTTATGGTAGCATGTTTTGGTTTAGGAAGGTCTACTGTTCTGGAAATCTCAAGAGAGACCTCCATCACAGATTGTACGTAGGGATGGCAATAGGGTGGGGTAGCCTTCCCCGCACCGCACCCTACCCCACCCCACCCCACCCCATTTATTTTTTGAAAACCCATCCCCTCATAAAACCCCACCATATATGGAGCGGATTAGGGCGGGGCGGGGCGGGGTACAACGAGGAGTGCTTTCCCCATCCCCACCCATTTACCCCATTTATAATTTTTTTTAATTATTTAAATAATAAATATATAACCATTAAATATGATATAATATATAAAGTAGTAAATAATTCCAATAAACTATTAAAAAACATCTCATAAACACAATTCTCACAAGTAAATTCAATCATTTTCAAACATAAATATAAAGTATGAAGTCAAAATGTTCGAAAATCATAGCGCTAATCAAATAATAGTTGCATTTATTTCTCTAGTTCTCTCTTCTTTAGGTTGTTTCCACCCCATGTTGTTCTTATATGTTTACACAATTTTCTCTTGATAACACCAGTATTTGGGTCTTTACTTTCTAGTGCATTTGTAGACATATTTGTGCCTACCTGAAGCAGTGGTAAACGAATTAAATTTAATTCAAGAGTTGAGAATTATTAAAGTAATAAATTTGAAAAAAAAAAACCATTGTTATTAAACTTTTAATTTTAAAAGTTATTTGAGAAAAAAACTTAATGTATGTCCTTTTGTGTTTGAGGTTGAAGCTTGAACGATGAACTTCAAGTTGTTTGAGGATTAGAGACTTATAGTTGAAGTTAGCAGCTAGGGTTTTTTTAATAGTATTTTGTTTTGTCACTTTATGTTAAGTAACGGTGAAGAGATGTAAAGTTAGGGTTAATGTATTTATATATATATATAAGATATATTTATTTTCTTTGAAACTACGTAGTTTAACTAAGTATTATTTTTAGCGGGGCAGGGCGGGGTGGGGAGTATAAAACCCATCCCCACCCCATACCCATTGCGGGTTAGACTATCTATCCTCATCCCCGCCCCATCCCTACCAAATTGAAACTCATCCCCACCCCAAAAGTGCGGGTCCCCGCGGGGCCCCATCCCCATGGGGAATTTTGCCATCCCTAATTGTACGGTAACCAGGGCTTGGGTCGTTTCAATAGAAGGGGTTTGGTTTGGGTTAGTAAAGTCACTTATAGGCTGGTTGCAAGTGGACTCACTTTTATGTAGGCCCATTTCCTTTCTTGGCACCTCCAAACCTAGGCCCGACCCATCAATGCACATCTCACTAACTTGTGTTGGCCCAGTATCTTGAATAGGAAATAGGGTTTCAGGTTGCTTCTTCTTCGGACTATTCTGTGCCGCTACTACTCTGTTAACCAGCGACACTTCTATGACGCCATCGACCCTGCCTTTCAACTGACTGATCCATCCCCTTCGATTTCCCGCAATGCTTCTAAAGATCTGGACCTCTTTAAAGAACTCTCAAAAGTCTGTGATCCAAATCTGGGTTTAACTCGATCAGGCAAGGAGGCATTTAACCAAGATCCGAATTTGTTTGGAAACCCATCGAAACCTGTCTTCCTTGCCTCCTCATCTAGGCATTCCTTAATACCATGCCCAACTTTTCCACTGGCAAAGCAGAACTCAGGGAGTCTCTCATATTTCAAGTTTACCTTAGTGACCTCGTCTGACTTTCCTAGTTTTAATCTAAGCCATCTCTTCAATGATTTTGAAATATCAAGACGCACTTTTACCCTCATAAATCTGCCTCAGCATTCTCTTGATTCTGATGGTAACTCCACCACTTCACCTATTTGTTCCGCCAACCATTTAGTAGTTCTTCGGTTTTTTGATTTTTCGGTTCATACACATTATGGGTATATCATGTATCTGTACCCAGAAATCAGCCTTGTTAAAGGTCAACTGAGATATGTTACCAGTGAATTATTTTCCAAGAGTATTGTTTGGTTGGAGTCATTATTACATTTGCTTACAATTTCCTTTAAATATAGTCTGTAACAATCTTTAGATATCAATGAATATTACAATCATTTCCTCAACTAATTTCTATTCTCTCTATAATTTCTCTCTCTAAAACTTTGATATGTTTCTCTCTCCAATCTATCTCTGCTTCTTATCTTCAAGATTTCTTCACAGTTATTCCCTTGCCAGACGAATTTCTTCCATTGTCAGACGAGTTTCTTCCATTTCCAGAAGAAGTTTTTCACTTGCCAGACGAGTTTCTTCCCATGGCAGACGAGTTTCTTCCCTTGCCAGACAAATTTCTTCCATTTTCTGCAAAAACCGAGCTAAAACTAATCAGAAAATCAACTAAAAATGCCAAGGGCATGACATAGATCTCTTCACAAAAAAGCTAGATCGTTGTCTCCGTTAAGAAACCAGGAGTTTGAATGGCACGAAGAGGACATCAACACCGAGACAGAGAGGTTGCTGATAACATTCTGGAGTTGCAAGAACGTGGAGAGAAAACAGAGCAAAGCTGTTACAAGCTTGCTTGAAGGGAAGGGAATCAGGGTTTTGACTTATGAGTAGTTATATACTTAAACTATTCGGGTATACGGGTTCGGGTTTTTAGCTAGACCCGGACCCGATACAGGTTGCTGAATTTAGACCCCGACCCGACCCGACCCGACCCGACCCATTTGGTTTGGGTTCGAGTCAGTACTCAAGGGTCCAGATCCAATTGCCATCCATCGTTCTATTTTTTTTTTTTTTTTTTTTTATTTATATAAAAAAACTCATTTCACTGTAGCCTTAATTTTTTAAAACCTTTTTATTATTTTATTCAAAAACCTCACCTCCTGATGATCATAACTTTCGTCTTCATCAATGAATGAACACCACTAGGGATGGCAAAAACCCAGGTCCGGGCCGGGTATACCCGAACTCGGCGGGGTACCCGGGTTTTGACAGTCCGGGTACCCGGGCCGAAAATACCTGGATTTTTGAATCCGGGTACCCGGCCCGGAAAAACCCGGCCGGGTTTCCGAGTATCCATACCCGGATTTTACCCGGGTTTTACCCGGTTTTTTTTTTTTTTTTTTTTTTTAATTTTTAAATTTTAAATTTTTTTATTTTAAGATTTAAGACAACCAAAATTTTCCAAAACCAATTATGTCAAGCACTACTACTACAACAACTGAGTATTTTCCAAATTTTGGTTGAATTAAACTATAACAGTAGCTTAATTTGAATTAAAAGTTTTTTTTTTTTTTTTTTTTTAAGTTCAACATTTCAAAATTAAAATAAACAAAAATCTGAAATGTTTAATAGCATCTAGCCGTAGAGCATATTACATGCAAAACATTAAAATACTCCCAAAATCCAAACAACTCTCAAAATTACCTTATCCTACTAAAGATGTTCAAGCAATGTTACTTAATTGACCAAAACACAAAACCATTGCATAGTATCTAAGCCACAACAGATGGCTTTGAGGTAGCAGACATCCTAGATCTCTTCTTTGCCAAACTCTCACTACGTCGGTCACGCTGCTCCTTCAACCTGGTGGCAAGGAGTTTCTGATACTCAGCTGCATCAGCCTTGGCCTTCGCAATTCTCTTCTTCTTTTCCACAATTCTTGTACGCTTCCTTTGCAAAGTCAAAGGAGTCACCAACCTCTGAATCTTAGGAGCCTTGCTGACCTCCTTGCTTTTTTTGTTTGTGAATGTCCGACGATATGTGTTGACATACTTCCGAACATCATCAAACTTAATTAAAAGTAAGTTTGTTAGGTTTTTTTTTTTTTTTTTTTTTTTTTTTTTTTTTTTTTTTTTTTTTTAAGTATAAAAGTAGCTTGAATTAAGCTAAACACCCATTACCAAAAAAAAAAAAAAAAAAAAAAGTATAACAGTAGCTTGAATTAAACTAAGTTTGTTTGTTAAAAAAAAAAAAAAAAAAAAAAAAAAGGTTCAAAACCAGGTACCCGACCGGGTATCCAGGTATACCTGGCCGGACAACCCTTACCCGGTGCCAGGTAAGGCATATCCGGGTTTTACCCGGGATTTTCGGCCCGGGTAAGGCCGGGTAAATTTGCCATCCCTAAACAGTGAACACCACCCCCCAGGATCAACTATCCATTCCAGTCCTTCACGATCGTCACAAATAACCTTCACGTTACATCCCTTCTCAAAAGTAATCTTCCATCGATCACTGTGCATTTTTGATTTCACCAAAGCCATCTTAATCATTAATACAATATCAAAATCAGGGATATGACAATCAATATTTCCGGTAAATGGTTTCATTCAACTTATATTATAAGTTATGCTCATTCAGTCCATTAATATCATAGGTTCAAAAATAGACATTGCAAGTGGAATATATATATATATATATATAAGTTTACTAAATTAAAGGCTACAATTTATTTACCTTGATCAGCGCTGAAACTTCTCGGGTTACTAAAACAGTTCTTTTCGAAATACTCCGTGACCATGTTACATTCTGCACGTTTATTAGAAGTATCCTTGAGGGAAACAAATAGCATGCAAAATGATATCTACAAGGGAGTTTACCTTGGTTAGTTTCATCTCTCTCCTCACCAGTGCAGAAACTTCCATCTGATCTGTCATGATGTCTTTGGTTGTACATTAAACGGACTCCACACTTCTCCAACTCCAACACCACCATGTTACGTTTTACAAGTTTATTAGAACCACTCCTAAGATGGAATCGAAAAGAGACCTCAGTGCTACAACTTAATGATTCACTGATATTATGGTGAAATAATCGAGAATCAAACCATATGATCATGTGTTTCGAATTATATAGGTATTCAATATTCAGTGTATCAATAAAAAATTCATTAACTACATGCCCATATGATGATGTGTATCGACAGGCTATAGACAGGGTGGTGTCATATACCACTACCATAGGCTCCGCAGCAACGGTGCACAGTATGAAACCCACAAAGTTATTCGACCAATCTGGCGGCAAAGTCACTTTAACAAGAGATCCCCAACTCTGAACGTTGAACCACTCTGGAATTTCACTTCCAGGATAACTTAAATGAGCGAATGATGGTTCATCTTCAAAATCCTACATGTTGAATATAATTATTTTATAGATCATATATTGGTTTTGAGGAAAATGAAAATAACATCGTTTCAAAAATAAAAAGAAGAAAAAAAAGTACTAAAACAGACCTTATCACGATACTCTTCCTTCAATAAAGTAGCCAAACCTTGTATTTTGGATAGAATTTTCGGTAGTGCATCTTCGACAATGTCTTTGAAGATATTTCGATCCAATTTAAAACAATTGGTACACCTAAAGTATCTAGGAGCAATTCGACCCGCTACATTTTGTAATATTTCCTGTAAGCTCTTCCTTTCTGTTATAGATATAACTTCAACATGGTGTGCGGAGAGAACCATCTTTTTAAAGCTGATATCTAGGGACTGCAGATTAGAGAGGTTTACGAAGCTTGCTAGTATGCTTTCCAAAGTGTTTCTGCCCAAATTTAAAATCTCTAGCGAGGATAAGCAACCGTCACTGTCTGGTAGGCTGTTCAACCAGTTTTTGCTTAAATTTAAAATCTTTAGCGATGATAAGCAACCGACACTATCTGGTATGCTTACCAAAATATTTCTTTCTAAATTTAAAATCTCTAGCGAGGATAAGCAACCGACACTGTCTGGTAGGCCGATCAACCTGTTTCCGCCTAAATTTAAAATCTTTAGCGATGATAAGCAATCAACACTGTCCGGTATCCGTGTGATACAAAAATCAGCTAGATCAAGTTCCCCCAAGTTATGCAAGCCTAATAAAGGAGTCAATAACAAACCCTTACATCTCCTAAAAGATAACTCAAAAAGATTGCTCAAATATACAATTGATGACAGAACTACTCTAATACTAGTTCCCTCAACCCGGATGTTGACAGTGAAATTTGGATTGCCACGCACTCAACAGTTATATTAATTCAGTTTAAAACGAGAAAATCAAGAATGCATGCAAGAGACAGTTTTTACGTGGAAAACCCTTGAATGGGCAAAAACCACAGTGCCCCAAGAGGGCAGAAAGATAATACTGGATTCTATTGCTTTGTTACACACTCAAATCTCTCATACAATTGCTCTTTTCTCTCTAGGTTTTTGAACCCCCTCCTCATGGGATAGATGGTTCTATTTATATATGTTAATTAGGGTTTCCCCCTGTTTTTAGCCATGTTGGTGGTAGGATTCCCCCTTTGATTCGTACTAGGATTCTCATGTTGTCACGGATCCGGATATGCTCTATCTCTTTTCCTTTTTATGATTCCTTGTTGCCATGGGTCTTCTAGAGGTTAGGGTTTTATTTCTGTGTTTCTACCGAGTCGCTTTGGGCCCAGTATGCTGATGCAGCGAGCACCTTCACTCCTGGGTATTATCCTTCGGCGACCATGTTTCTACCTTTGGTGAGTATATATCTAGCTCTGGCGACCACACCTTTGACTATTGATTTAAGACGTTGACATTCTGACTGGCCATATTTTCTCCCTTGACCCTGTCAACGAGTGACGTGGCAACCTTTTCTTCATCATTTATTGACTCCTTTGGTGACGTGTCTGCTTGGCGAATTTATACATACAACAATACCCCCATAAATACTTCGAGCTGGACGAATGACTTGCTCTTTTTACTTCGTTTGCCTCTGCGAGCAGTATTTATATCTATGCCTTTAAGATTTCGGCGCCTTTTGTAATTAACTCCCTCTTTCTTCTTTTCACCACGCATTGCATTGATTGGTTGATTCTTCCGGTGTAAGCTTTTAATTTTAACCACATAACTTTCAGCGCTTCCACTTACTTGACAGGTGAAGGGACATTCTGACTGCTTGGTGATCCCCGAGACGCCACATGTCCAATATTTGGTGGTGACTGTTGCGGCTGGTTACTGTGGCCGTCACTCACATTAATTGCATATCTCTTATTTGATTTTCTCTCCCCTTTTTTTATTCTTTTTGAATTTCAAAGTTCCCTCTTTTTAAGGCCCGGTCGCTTCTTCTTCCCCACTTTGCTCTCTCCATTTATTTTTTTATTTTCTCCTTCTCTCAAAACAGAGTTCCTTCATCTCCCTCAGAAATTTCTGCCACGAATTTCTTCCATTTCGTTTCCCTGTCGGACGGCTTGCCTCGAAATCGATCGTGCTTACAACTCGACGTTCCCAATCTTCTTGCTCATCCTTCGAACCTAGGGTTTTTCTGGTGAGTTTTCATGGATCCCTCCTTGCGTTCTGCTCTTTTTAATCAGATGATGCAAGCTATAGAGCTTGGTGATAAATGTACTGCGGACAAAATTGAATCTTTGATTCGCAATTTTCGCCCGGATTCTCCGGTTCCACTTTCTGTTTTCGTTCCATCTTCTGAAGATAATTTTATCCCTAATATTTCTCCTTCGTCCTCTATTAGTGATTCTCCAGCGATGCCGAGGTCTTCTAAACCAAGTGCCAGCAAACGACGCGCCTCTAGGGCTCCTCGTGAGTCCCTACTGGATGCGCAGACGACTATTAATTCTGACGTTGAAGCCCATCAACGAGATAGGCTGCATTTTTTGTTAGATCGTCCGTGCTCTTTTGATACGGAAGTTAATGTGGTTGGCGAGGGCGAGCTCCTCAAGTACAAGAGTCGCTTCGATATTCCAAACTCGGTGACCTTGATGCTACCTGGTGATCGAGCCGTCTGGAATCCCCCCGAGAATGCGGTTGCTATTTATGGCGCCATGCTCAGCTGTGGGGTAACCCTTCCCCTTCAGCCTTTCATTGCCAGGTTCCTCGCGGAGGCCCGAATTACGCCGGCACAACTCACCCCAAATAGTTATAAGATATTGATGTGCATGTGCCTAATGTGGAAGTTGAAAGGTTATAGGCCCCCTACACCTCGCAAGATCCACCATTTTTACACGCTAAGACAGGCTGGCAATGGCAGCACGTATTTCCTTCTCTCTTCACCTGTAGAGAGCTGGATCCCTGAGGGCGCGGCGAACCCCGGTCAGGTGGAGATCTCAGGTGACGAGAAGAAAAAGGGTTTTATATGGGGCTTTCCTACTTCAAACAAGAGGTGGAAAAATAGTTGGTTTTTTACTGGTGGCGAGTGGGGCCGAGATGTGCCAGCCAGCAGTCGCCGTAATATTTCGGCGAAGAAAGTTCCCAGGCACTTCACATCTCCTGAAGCCTAGTCGAAAGCCGTCCCCGTTTTGCTAGATGGGGAGATCTCTCACCTCGACGCGGCGGCCGTCCTTCCTTTAGACTCGAGGGATAGGTCCTTCCTCTTGGATGAGTAAAAAATGATCGCTCAACGGATTTTCCCACGCCTACCTGCTAGGCTACCTCGTTATAAGTTTGTCCGTTCTTTTTTCCTTTTGTATTACTGCTTCTTTTTATTCTGCTAGTGATACTTGGTCTATTTTTCTTACAGTGAGTGACTTTGACACAGTTTGTGATCTACAAGCCCGGGCAGTAAAGAATTCTGAGGCTGCCAGTAAAAGACATGCTGCTGGTTTGACCAAGGAAGGAGTTGCTAGCCCGGATGGTGGCGATCCCTCCGATGGCGAGAAAGCTGGTGATATTCCTGAGGGTAAGGTCGAATCGGGACAACCCCCTGTGTATACAGAGGCTGCTGTGAACATTCCTGCTGCGACTACTACTGCTATGACCACTTCTGCAGCTACCTCCAACCGTAAGGGAAAAGATAAAGTTGGAGTTTCAGGGTAAGTCAGTGATACTCCTATTTTTTACGCGGATGTCCCTGAAACTCCTCTTGATCCTGCGAATGATCTAACCCCTATGACCGGTAGAGGCAAACGCCCGGCTGAGGGCACCCCTGATCACACTGCTCGACCTTTGAAGCGGGCATCAAGAGTTGTGCAGTATGTTATTTCTTCGGACGAGGAGGGTGCTGATGAACCTGTATTCACCGAAACTCCTTCTACTCAAACACCTGTTCCTGAGGCTCCTGCTGGTGGGGTGAGTGCGGTGGTGTCCTCACCTTCTGAAGGAGTTAATAGGTCGAATGTTCCTACTTCCTCCCCGACTGGTGCAGCTTCTCCTCCGATGGCTGTGGGTGAGCCGAACGTATCTTCTGCTAATCAACCTAGGCCATCTGGTCAGCCAGGGCCAGCTGATAAACCGGAGCCATCAAAGTAAACCGGGACTTCTGCGTCAGATTCGGGTATTGCCCGTGAAGTTCCTCCCATGGATCCAACCAAAATTGGTGAGGGAGAAGGGTATGTTTCCCTTTCAGACTTCACGGCTGCGGAGATTTGCTCACATATAATGAACAACAACATTTATGTTGGTGAGGGTTGGGAGCACGTGAAGAGCAGGTCTTGTAACAAGAAAATAGAATTTTTTCTTCAATTGCCACTCCCTGGTGAGTCTCTTGCGGTATTCATGTTGTATTTTTCGTTCGCATGTTTCCTGACTTGACTGTTTTTCCTTTCAGATGATGTCTGAGTTGACTAACACCTATAGGCTAGGGAATTTCCTTTTGAGGGATGTGAAACGCCTGCGGGAACAAACTTCTATTTTGGTAGCTGAAAAACTCTCTGCTGAGGAAGTCCATACTCAGCAACTTGCTCAATTGAGGGAATCTGCACGCTCAGTTGAGGGAATCTGTAGATGGTTATCTTTCAGCTCGACTGGTTACTGAAGATAAATTGGCTGCTGCTGAGGAAGAGATTCGTTCGCTGCGAGAGCAACTCTCCGTTAATCAAGAATCACTCGCAGCACGTTTTGAGGCTGAGCGACTAGCTGAGAAGGCAAAAAAGAGAGCTGAGCGTGAGGCTTTAGACCTGCGCAACCAGTTGTCCTCGCATGAAGTTATCTTGAATGATCTCAAGGTCGTGCTGGAGGTTGAAGCAGTTGATCGTTTTAAGAGATCCCCTGCCTATGATGCGCTTTTGCTGCGTGAATTTGAACGGGGCATGAGGCAGTCGGAGAAGTTCTTCGCCATGAATGACCATTCGAATGAAAAGGCTTTAAATCGCTTTGACAGGTCTCTTAAACAGCATATGGCCAGCGGAATGGGTTCGATTAAAGATCAGATAAAACGATGGAAAGCCCACTGCCGTTATAACAGGACTGAGCCTCATCCTATGCATTTAGAAATTCCCAGTAGACGTGTTTTCAACACTTACTACTCCGGCCAGAAGGGTAGCTTTTCTGGTTCTGGTGCTGAACTTGATTTGGGTCCTGTTGCCGGTAGGGATTATGGACATTTTATACCGGTAGGGATTATGGACATTTTATACCGGATGGGGACGAAGAGATTACCTGGCCTTCTGAAGAGGAGATCGAAGATGAGGAAGACAGCGAGGGACCTCCTGCAGCTAGTTGAGATTAGGTCTTCAATTGTAAATATTTATATCTTTCTTGAACCTTCGAGTGTAAATGACTTTTTGATTCTATAAATTATTTTACAACTCCTCTAGCTCTATTTTTGTTCAGCTGCCTTTGCTGAGTTTTCGGCTTACTTAGTGTTTCACCAAGTTTTTAGCATATTTTACAGCTTTATTCAGCTGCCATTGCTGAGTTTCGACATACTCAGTGTTTGTCAGGATGTATCCGACCATACACTAAGTTTTTAACATGTTATTTAGTCAGCTGCCATTGCTGAGTTTTAGCATATTATTGGGACGTCTCCCTCATGCTTTTTGCTTGTCTTTTTAGGGATTTTACTATTCCCGTAATGGCGATTGCTAATTTCTATAACTTGGGATTTTATTTTTCTCCCCAGTTTGCTACGAGTACGAGATTCATCTGTACGCGATGGTAGTGATGCATGACGGCGAATGCCCTTTGTGGCTGGCGAGTCAAATCACGAATCTTCAGTAATAAATTACTCTTTATTGAATACTTCCTGCAACTCGTTAACATAGTCACAGATAAAACTGCTAAAATGAAAACTGTCTAAGAATAAAAAGATTGAAATAAATCCTAAAAGTAATGAAAAAATCAAGGGTAATATATCTTCAAGTACTGCGCATTGCATGGACGAGGTAATTCGCCTAAACCCTCTCGAGTAATGCGATATGCCCCGTGACCAGCTATGCCTGTAATTTGATAAAGCCCTTCCCATTTATCTGCGAGTGACCCTGCAGCTTTGTCTCTTGTTCCTGGGTTCACCCTTTTCAGCACTAAGTCGCCAAGCGAGAACCTTCTTTCACGCATATGTGAGTTGTAGTATCTGGCTACCCTCTGTTGGTATGAAGTATTCCTTATTTGTGCGCGCTTTCTTCTTTCTTCTAACTCATCCAGACCGTATTTTAGCATATCAATGTTGAGTTCTGGTTGAAAGAGCTGTACCCTTGGTGAAGAGAATGTTGTTTTCATGGGAATGACAGCTTCAGCCCCATATGCCATGGAATATGGGGTCTCACCTGTTGAACCCCTTTCTGTGGTTCGATATGCCCAGAGTACCTGTTGTAATTTATCTGCCCAGCTCCCCTTTTTTGCTGCCAACTTAGCTTTCAGGTTGTGTTTTATGATCTTGTTCACTGTTTCAGTCTGGCCATTCGTCTGTGGATGTGCTGGGGAGGCGTAGTAGTTGTTAATGCCGTACTTGTCGCATAGCTCCCTGAATTTCTTACCGTCGAATTGGGTCCCATTATCCGTGATGATGGTGTTTAGTATCCCGAATCTGTACAGGATATTTTTCTTCACAAAGCTTATAGTGTTTGCTTCTGTTATACGTACCAATGGTTCGGCTTCTACCCACTTCGTAAAATAATCCACAGCTACTATAGCGTGCTTTGCTCCTCCAGTTGCTGTTGGCATTGGGCCAATCAAGTCAATTCCCCACATGGCGAATGGCCAAGGCGAGGTAATACTCTTCAAGAGTTCAGGTGGTTGGCGGATGTTATTGCCAATCTTTTGATACGCCTCACATCTCACTGCCACTCTTTTGGCGTCGGCGAATAGTGTTGGCCAATAAAAACCCTGTCTTAATGTTTTGTGGGCTAAGCTGACACCCCCAGCGTGGTTCCCACAGTTTCCACTATGTATGCTTCTCAGGATACATTCTGCTTCTTCAGGCCGACACATCTCTGCAGTGCCCTTGAGTACCCCTTTTTGTACAGTTCTCCATTGAGCACTAAATACCTTGTAGCTCTGTACTTCAACCGTTTTGCTTCCAATGGGTCACTTGGGAGTACATCATTGACGAGATATTCTTGGATTGGTGTGACCCAGCTGTTCCTCTCACCAAATACTGCCCACACTTCCTTTGATCTGACTATACTCGGCTGTAATAGGCGGATCATAGAGATAGTTTTGGGCCAGATGTTGATTGTGGCGGATGCTAACTTGGCCAAGGCGTCAGCTTGCTCGTTTTCTTCTCTGGGGACATGAACAATTCTGTATTCTTTAAATCTTTCCAGTAGCTCCCTTGCTAGCTCTAGGTAGGTGATCATCCTTTCATCTCTCGCCTGGTATTCATCTAGCACCTGATTAACAACAACTTGAGAGTCGCTGAAGATTTCTACCTCATCTGCTCCTAGGACAGTGCAAACTTTTAAGCCTGCTATGAGTGCCTCGTATTCAGCTTGATTATTAGTTGCTTTGAAGTCAAAACGCAAGGCACATTCGACTGAATCTCCTTCCAGAGTTGACACTACTACCCCTGCCCCGCTGCCGTGCGTGTTTGACGAGCCATCAACGCGGAGTTGCCATTTGAATACTTTCTTATTTTGCTCCACCATCATTCTCGCCACCTCTATACTTGGCTCGGTGAACTCTGCTACAAAGTCTGCCACTGCTTGAGCTTTAATTGCCGTCCTTGGGAGATACTCTACATCGAATTCACTTAACTCGATCGCCCACTTCGTTAATCGACCGGATACTTCTGGTTTCTACAGGATTAGTTTCAGTGGGCAATTGGTGTATATTCCGATTTTATGAGCTTGGAAATATGGCCTTAACTTCCTTGCCACTGTTATTAGAGCGAGTGCCATTTTTTCGGCCGGCGAGTACCTTGTTTCGGCTGGTAACAGTGCTTTGCTGGTGTAGTATATCGGTTTCTGGATCCCCTCTTCCTGCCTTACCAGTACGGAGCTTGTGGCTGCCTCAGAAACGGACAAGTACATATACAGTGTTTCTCCTGTTTCTGGCTTTGATAACAACGGTGCCCGCCCAAGGTAATCTTTCAAGGCTTGGAAAGCTCTTTCACAATCCTCATTCCACTCGACTTCCTTTCCTTTCTTTAAGGCTTTAAAAAATGGTAGGCATCGATCCGTTGATTTAGCTATGAACCTACTCAGCAATGCCAGGCATCCCGTGAGTCTTTGGACGTCTCTCAAAGTTCTTGGAGAGACCATTTCTGCCAGCTCTTGGATTTTTTTAGGATTCACCTCTATTCCTCTTTGATGCACTTGATATCCTAGAAATCTTCCAGATGGTACGCCGAACACACATTTTACCGGATTCAATTTCATTCCATACCTCACCAACACCTCGAATGTCTCTCTTAGGTCATCTATATGCTTATCCGCTGTGATGCTTTTTGTCAGCATATCGTCGATATACACCTCCATATTTCTTCCTATTTGCCTGGCGAACATTTTGTTGACTAAACGCTGGTAAGTTGCTCCAGCGTTTTTCAAACCGAATGGCATGACTGTGTAACAGTATAATCCTTGATCTGTGGTGAACGCTGTTTTTTCCTCATCTGGCTTGTTCATTTTTATCTGGTTGTATCCTGAATATGCGTCCATGAAGCTCAACGTTTCATGTCCAGATGTTGCATCGACCAGCTGGTCAATTCTTGGTAGTGGGAAACTGTCCTTGGGGCAGGCTTTATTCAAATCGGTGAAGTTGACGCACATCCTCCATTGGCTATTCTTCTTTTTCACCAAAACTACATTCACTACCCATTCCGGATACTTAACCTCTCTGATTGATCCTGCGGCGAGTAACTTAGACACCTCCTCTTTTATTGCCGCACTTCTCTCTGGGTTAAAGCTTCTCCTCTTTTGCACTACTGGTTTGCATTTTTCGTTTGTAGCCAGGTCTTTCAATCCCTGGCATGTCTTCATGGCTCCAAGCGAAAATCTCCTTGTATTCTCTTAATAAGTTTGTCACATCTCTCTTAACTTGTTCGGTCAGTCTTGCCCCAATCTTGACTATTTTGTCAGGTTCAGCTTTGTTTAAAACAATCGATTCAGTCGGCTCCTCATTTTCTCTACTCGTTTTGTCCCTTGGGTCCAATTCAAAAGTTTCTGGATTATCCTCCTGCACTTCTTTGTCCACCTCGAATATGCTTAAGGTCTCCATCCCGGCCTTATCCTTAAAGATTGATAGGTTGGCGCGGCGTGCCATCTCCTGTGACCCTTTCAATTCTCCAACTCCAAATTCTGTGGGGAATTTGGCTTTTAACGCGTGGGTTGAAGTGACGGCTCGAGCTTTGTTGAGAAACGGTCGACCAAACAAAGCATTATACGGCCAATTATGGATGTCGACTACAACAAAGTCCAGCAGGATTGTTCACCGGCATGGTGCTGTACCGAACCTCACCAGCAGCTTCACAGTTCCTAATGATCTCACTTCTACACCCCCGAAACCTTTCAACGGCACATGGAAAGGTTCAAGATCTTTTCTGTCCAGCCGCAACTCATCGTATACCCTAGCACTTAAAATATCAGTTGAACTTCCGTTGTCAATCATTACCCGGAGGACATCCCTATGGGCTATTCGAACCCCCACTACGATTGCATCGTTAGGCTTTACATCAATTCCGTCTGAGTCTTCTGCTGTAAATGTTATGGGATCATGCCCTTCTCTTCCTTTCTTGGGGTTTCTTTGCACAGAATTAATCTCCATGCTTCTGCTTTCATACATTACTTCTCGGACTTCTGACATCCTTTCTCGATTGCTTCTCCCAGTATGAGGTCCGCCAAAAATGGTGTTTATAGTGGCGTTAGGGCTGTTTCTTCTTGGACTCTTCCTTTCCTGCCCATTTCCTTGGCGGTTATTCTGGCGACCACCCTGGTTGTCCCCTCTCAAAGAAAAGTCCTTCAGGTGCCCATCTCTGACCAAGCTTTCAATGTGATCACGCAGCTGGAAACATTTTGAAGTTTCATGCCCATGATCTTTGTGAAATCGACAGTATTTGATAGTATCTTTCCTAGCATTTGCTGATTGCTGTCGAGGGTATTTAGCAAGTCCTTTGTCTTCTACCACAGAAAGTATTTCTTCCTGATCGCCGGTTAAAGGGGTGTAATGGTTGTACCTTCCTCGAAACCTATTGGCTCGAGCGTTTCCTTTGCTTTCTCTTGGATGTCCCTTTTGGCGTTTCTCGCCTCTCTGGCGATCGCGTGATTGCGTCTTTTTATCATCCTTGTGATCTGATTTTGAGTCGGGCTTGTGTCCGTGTACGTAGCTACCCCCTTGTGCTACTTCTTCTTCTTCTGCCAATGCATAGTCGCCAGCTATCTCCATCATTTCCTCATAAGTTTTCGGTCTCTCTCTTCGCAGGTCAAAAGATAATCGCCCACTTTGTAACCCATTGGTGAAAGCGGCGATCACAGCTACATCACTGGCGTCCTCAATTTGAGCAACCTCCTTCCCGAATCTTGCCAGGTATTTCTTGATTGACTCATTGCACTCCTGCTTCAAGTTTGATAGGTGAACGAGTGATTTTCTTCTCTGGACGCTCCTCATGAAATGCCTTATGAATGCTTTGCTGAGGTTCGAAAAACTGCTTATACTTCCGTTTGGGAGTCTTCCAAACCACCTGGAGGCGAGGTCGCCAAATGTTTACGGGAAGGTCAGGCACAACAGCCCGTCATTAGATGAATACTGGGCCATGATATTACGGAATCGGTGAACATGTTCCTTCAGATCCCTGTTCTCCTTATACTGCTCAATGGTTGGCATTCTAAATCTGTCTGGAAATTGGGTGCGAACAATGTTATCGATGAATAGGCTATCTGATTCATCATCCGAAGATACGTTACGACCATATTTTCATGCCATCGCTGAAACCTTTCTTGATAGCTCTTGTAGGGTGACATCTCGCTGGCCAGTTGGTTCTCCTTCTGGATCGAGTCTGCTTTTGATTGTCATTCTCCCATGATTGCCTCTATCATCCGGGCTCCTTCGATCTTTTGTGCTTTCCGATCTCCTTCGCCGTGCTCTTTTGGATCGTAATACCCTTCGTGGACGAGGACTCTTATCTTCAGACGAGATAGAACGGTGTCTCCACCGGTTCCTTTGGTAAGTGTCGCTGGAATTGACCCCATGTGTTCGTATCTGGTCTCGTTCCTCCCTAGATTCTTCATTCATCACACCTTTCCCCTTCCTTTGTTTTCCCCCTTTGAAATCCTCAGGGTGATCCTGGGGAGTCTCTTCAGTGGATTGTCTTGCTTGAGCATCAGGGGTTGCAATGTGAACTTCCGACCGCAGTCTTCCGGGTGGATGAATTTCGAGAGTGGTTAACTCGTAAGGAGAAGAAATTCCCAACCCTAAGGGCAGCGAAAGCCCTATTTTGCTAGCCTCACTAATTAGGTTTATCAATGCAGTTTGAAAGTGCTGCAGAACCCCGGGGTCGGCTGCCCTAATTCCTGGTATTGCCACTGATTGTTCCCCGATCGCCACCGCCCTATCTCCCGTCGGTGCGGTTGGATCAACAATTAGATCTCCGCTGGAGTTACCATCTCTGTCACTGTCGTTGTTCATATTCTTCAATTCGCAAGGGTTCCTCGAAGTTTCTGTTCTATGACCCCCTCCTTCTAGCGCCAATTGTTGACGGTGAAATTTGGATTGCCACGCACTCAACAGTTATATTAATTCAGTTTAAAACGAGAAAATCAAGAATGCATGCAAGAGACAATTTTTACGTGGAAAACCCTTGAATGGGTAAAAACCACGGCGCCCCAGAGGGCAGAAAGATAATACTGGATTCTATTGCTTTGTTACACACTCAAATCTCTCATACAATTGCTCTTTTCTCTATAACCCCTCCTCATGGGATAGATGGTTCTATTTATATATGTTAATTAGGGTTTCCCCCTGTTTTTAGCCATGTTGGTGGTAGGATTCCCCCTTTGATTCGTACTAGGATTCTCATGTTGTCACGGATCCGGATATGCTCTATCTCTTTTCCTTTTTATGATTCCTTGTTGCCATGGGTCTTCTAGAGGTTAGGGTTTTATTTCTGTGTTTCTGCCGAGTCGCTTTGGGCCCAGTATGCTAATGCAGCGAGCACCTTCACTCCTGGGTATTATCCTTCGGCGACCACGTTTCTACCTTTGGTGAGTGTATATCTAGCTCTGGCAACCACACCTTTAACTATTGATTTAAGACATTGACATTCTGACTGGCCACATTTTCTCCCTTGACCCGGTCAACGAGTGACGTGGCAACCTTTTCTTCGTCATTTATTGACTCCTTTGGTGACGTGTCTGCTTGGCGAATTTATACATACAACAGACAACTTATCAAGTTCCTATATCATCAGGCAACTTATCAAGTTTCGAGCAATCGGATAGACAAAGACACTCAAGAGATTTCCACTTGCAAATGCTGCTTGGAAGACTCTTGAGCCATGAACAATGATTAAGATCCAGAATAACTAGTCTGCTTTGATTCTCAATGGAAGAGGGAAGTTGTTCTATTGCAGTTCCAGTAAAACGTAGCTCTTCTATATCACATGGCATCTCAGGCAACATCTTGAGATTTGAGCAGTAAGAGAGAACAAGTTTTCTAAGAGATGTCAAACCACTGCAATCTGGAAGACTCGTAAGTCTTGTGCAATTGGTTAGATTCAGGAAGTTGAGCTTACTGAGATATTGAATAGATGACGGAATTTCACGTAGATTTGTACAACATTTTAAAATCAATCTCTCAAGATTTGGGAAACTTGATAAGTCTGCCCAGTTGGTTAGGTGCTCCGAGAAACTAAGGTCAATTTCTTTCAAACTACCCAAATGCTGCAAGTACAGAATTTTTTTTAAAAAAAAATAAATAAATAAACAAACGGATATTTACAAATATCAATTGATCAATATTGCAATATAAATATGAAAACATAACATACCTGAACACCATTCCATAATTGTTCAACACTGCTATAATGCATCTCAACTGTAACAAGCCTCTCTGGATGAAACCATGATGGTAGTGATTTGAAAGGATATTTATACCAACTGAGATACCTTAGCTCATCAAAATCAGATTCAAGTGATTCAAAACCACGAACCTTGTTAGCATTCTTTTCGTAACTTGAGGTATAGAATTTCAAGAATCTCAGTTGATGCATATTCACAAAAGCATGCTGATGTAAATCTAAATCTTCTATTTTTGACATATCCAATGAGATGCCTTCAATTTCTTCGGTACCCTAATATATGTTCATGAAAAGAGGAAAAGTTAGCATCAAATATGCAAAAAATTATGATGCCTAACCTATGACTTTTCTTTTCTTTTCTTTTCTTTTTTTCCTTTCTTGAAACATGCATTTTCACATAAGCTAATGTAATAAGATAAATGGAAATATTACTAAAAATTAATGCTTAATTGAAACTCACCCTATTTTTTGTCAAAACATGATAGATATCCTCATGACACCACAATCGACTAAGTTTGCTGGGATTTCCCATGGATTTTTGTCGGACTATTTCCCACGCCATAGCTTGTTGCATCATTATCATGTTGTCATATGATATAAATATCATAGATTTATCAATTAGAACTCTTACTCCAATCTCCCCTGAGAAGCCATTGGCATTCAGGGTATTTATAACAAAATCTTTGTTATTCCCTTTAAAGAAACATGCAATATCTAGAAATATTCGCTGCGACTTAACATTTAGTCCATCATAACTGATTTGCATAACTTTTTGGATATCCTCATTAGGAGTTCTTTCAAGTTCACTCATCGCACTTTCCCACTCTTGCTTGCTGTTGTCAAGTAAAAAGGATCCCAAAATTTTAAGGGCCAATGGCACGCCTCCAGCATATTTTGCTATCCTTATTGCTAAGTCTGTAAAATCTACTTCGCAATGTTTTGTTTTGAACGCATACCTACAAAAAAGCTGGAGAGCATCACAAGAAGGTAATTCCTTAACCTCGTATTTGTGAGTCACTCTACAATTGTCAAGCACATGCTTATCCCTTGTTGTTATAATGATTCGACTTTTTGAATTGAGACAATCAAGACTTCCGATCAAAAATTCAATTTGTTTGAAGTCAGACATATCATCAAAAACAATCAGAAGCTTCTTAAGGTCAAGTCTATCCTTGCGTCCAACTATGGAAGTACCTATATTTTTCATATTTCCATCCTCTAATACTGTTGAAAGAAGTTCTTGTCGCAAGCGATCAAATTCATCTGTTCGTTCTGACCGTTCCCTAACATTTTCAAGGAAGTAAGAACCTTCAAATTGACGAGAGATTTTGTTGAATACAGCACGAGCAAGAGTAGTCTTTCCTATACCCCCGAGGCCCCAAATTCCTAGTCTGCGAACATCCCCCAACCCACTGCATAACAATGATACAATTTGTTCGATCCTTGAAGCCATACCGACTAGATCAGTGTTATCACTCGGGGACATAATGTTCAGCCTCTTCAAAATATCTTGGACAATATCTTCTATAAGTACATATTCAGACCTATCAAACATGTAAAACATCCAGTAATAAATTGTAATAAATCACAATTAGACTGAGAGTAATGCAACTCAAGTAATGACATTATTACTTCGCATTTTTAGATCCAGTAACTGATGTAATAATGAACTTGATCTAAATAATTGTTACATGAGAAACTGATCACTTACTTAATGGCACTTGAAGTCCATCCAGAAAGATTTGCTGCTTCCTTGAGAGCATCCTTCCATCTCTGAACTTAAACTCCCGTTAAAATGTTCTTCATGCTTTGTAAATGCATACCCATAAGTCCCAGTCTGATTCCTAACATCCGATGGATTTACGTTGTAAAAAACAGGTATTACAATTTGCTCATACCTCTGCTTGCATTCGAAGATCTTCATAAGTTCTTCGAGACACCATCTGGAAGATGCATAATCTTTGGAGAAAATGATAACCGAGATGGGGAGATTTCATCTCCTCTGTTAAGTTTATCATCAATGTAAGTTTTAATGGCCTTCCGACACAAAGCTCCAAAGAGATGGCTAGTGAAATTGTTGCGCGTATCCTCGCCTCTGAAACTGAGAAAAACTTCATGCTTCATTTGAGGAGCACTTGAAGATGAAGAACAAGAAGGAATCAAACTCAGTTCCATTGATGATAATGAAATGATCCCAGAGTGATTGTTTAGATTTGGAGATGACAGAAATGTAGTTCTGTTGAGATGTGTATTATTATTTAATTTTGAGAAAATTGTAAACAAGTACCTCGACGTTTGGTGAAAATGCACAAAACCGTACTTTTGTCAAAATTATAAGAAAGTACCTTTGACTATAGCTATGACAGTTAGAATTAACACATATTAGGATTCAGGATGTTAGAAGGGTAATAAGGACTTTTTACCACTAAAATTAACAAAAATGCAGTAAAAAAAATCTAACTCACAATATTTTTTAAAGAAAAGTATTAAATTTTGTTTTGGAGATTTGGAATGTTTCTAGATCTCCATGAAAAAAGCATTTCTAGGTCACAAGTTTTTAAAAAAAATTATAGAAAAGAGAAACAATAAAAGAAAAAAAAAATTCATCTTTTTCAATCATCATTCGTTCACAGCATCAATTACAGGAACAAAATCAAAGAAAAATACAATGAGATTTGGTAAAAGAAAAAAATAAATAGAAGGTTAAACAAAGATCTAGTTCATGAATCTCTAACAACGTACTATCCAAAGAAAAATCATTCATTCCATGGCCACACTTGAATGATTGAATCCAGTTTTCTACTAAAAGGATTTGCATAAAAACTAGGTTAAAAATTCAAATCCATCTAGATCAAACAAGATTTCAGAAAAGTAAAAACATAAATTCATTAAATCAGACACAACCCTAACCACAACAAAAAACTGTTGTCAACTACGACCACACCCACCGTCGCTGCTCTAATCAAACCACACACATGCTTAATTTGGCATTGCTTCTTGAGGTGCTTTTGGGAGAAACTACAAATTTTCTCATTTGGGAGAAGCCAAAAATGACCAAAAGTGAAAATGTAGTTTCTCTCAAAAGCACCTCAGGGAGCAATGCTAAACTAAGCCATAACACAACAAAATCCACAAATCCACCATTGTCGCACCTACCAGTGTCGCACCACCACTACCGCGCCTATCAGTGTCACATCACCACCACCTCAAATCTCCATTTTTGAGATTTGGTAAGGAGATCGCATTGCAATTTCCATGAACACATGGATATGGCGCCATATCTTTGAATGGAGGAATCTCCTCAATTCAAAGTTTCTATTTTTTGTTCAACTATGGATTTTGTTTTTGGGAAGAGATGTATTTTTAAAGAAAAAGTTAATTAAAAATAATATATCATAAAAAAAAAGGAATAATATTATTATATTAATAGTAATTCTACATATCCCACCTAAAATCCCATATTTTTCATCTCAGTACATGTGGCATTTGAAATGTCAAATGGTTAGTAGATACATGTGGTAGGTGAGATAAAGCATCAATGATGTGTATCCACTCACAATTTAACACCTCACATACAACATATGTTGAGATGAAAAATGTGGATTTTTAGTGGGATATTTGATAAAAATCTAACTTAAAGGGCTAATTTGGATATTTAAGAGTGTATGACCGGTCAACGGTGAAGACAAGCGGTCAATGCAACGGTCAATGGTACTTTTTTATATTTTTAGCAAAAGTAATAAAGTACGGTCCTATTGCAATTTTACCAAACCTCATGGTATTTTATTGCAATTTTCCCTTTAATTTATAACTAGTGAATTCTTTATAAATATTGCTCTATTTTTATTTTCCACTTTCCACGGATATTAAAGTTTTCATTGACCTTGACTTATAGTTTGCATGTCCCATTTTACTAGTGGATGCTAAGGGGCCGTTTGGTAACGTTTTCGTTTTTCAGTTTTTGTTTTCTTGTAATCTGATGTTTTCGAAAAACTAATTTTTGGATTTTTTGGATTCGAAAACGCGTTTGGTAGCATTGTAGCAATGGTTGAAAACGATATTTGGAGAATCAAAACATAAAAAACGTGTTTGGTATAATATTTTTAAAATCATTTTTAAAAGATTAATATTACAAATAATGAAAAAGTGATATTAAAATAATTAAACATTAAAACTAAAAAGCTTAAAATTAAATAATAAATAAATTTAATTTTCATCATCGAACATTCAAACCTATCGAAATCATCATAATCTTTTGACCTAGCCACCACCACATCTCATCATCATCATCTTCATCAAACCTAGCCACCACCACCATAACCCATCAAAATAACCAGCCACCACCACCTTAACCCACCGAAATCACCAGCCACCACCCTACGATGCGCCGATCGTCTCTAGTTGAGGAGATCAAACCCAACCAAGGCAGCTCCTCCCGCCACCGATCTCTCTCTCTCTCTCCTCATCTATCTCTATTTCATGCGGCCGGCGAATGATGTTTGAAGATGATGGTTTCGATCTGGGCCTTAGTGATGGTGTGGGTGGTGACGGTGATGGGTTCGACGGCGGCAGGTGATGGTGCCGGCAGCTGGTGATGGCACCATCGGCTGGGTTCTGTTAGGGATTTGCAGTGATTTGGCATCTTAATTGCTATTTTATATTTGGTAACTTGTTATTTGATTTTGCTTTAATGAGAATAATTGAGAGACATTAGTGGAGCAAGTCAAGGGAGTGATTTTAGGAACCCAGATTCTATTCAGAGAAATGATTCTGATGTGAATGGTAATTTTTCTTGACAAATTGTTATTCCTCTTCCCTGTTTCTTATCAGTTTCTTCATGAAGATCAACGATGGATACAGATTATTTTTTTTAAATTTTATTTTTGGTTTTTGGATTAGTACCATTTACATGAGAACAAGAATACTGAGAACGATAAATTGTTGTTCTCAGAATTCTCACTTTTTTGTTCATTGAAAGTGAAAACTGTTCTCCGAGTTTTCTAATTTTGTTTTTTGGAAAAATTCCACCAAACAAGTTCTCACTGTTTTTTGTACTCAAAAAACAAAAAACACGTTTTGAAAACGTTAACAAACGCACCCTAAGCAACTTTGTGAAGCTTCCTTGATATTTCAATTAAAATTCCTAGAAACAAAGCCGCACCACTAGAGATACATTTTCCACCGATCCCCGAATTCCCACATCCCTATCTCCATCCTATTTGGGGAAAAACATTTTTAGGAAAAAATGGGGAAAATGGATGGAAATAGGGATGATTTTTATCCCCAAATTAAAATGGGGATTGGGATGGGGAGATCCCCCCATCCCCATTTCCCTATTTTTCCCATACAAAATGTATATAAATATAATTATACAGTCTTTCTATTATCAGTTCGAACTGATAATAAATATATCAGGACGAAGAATGTGGACCACAGATTATGGAGAAGTTTTGACAAGTGCATACACTTTGAGTCAAAATATGTAAATCTAGTGGTTCACATTCTTCGTCCTGATATATTTATTGTCAGTTCGAACTGATAATAGAAAATCTGTATAATTATATATATTTTTTTTAATTTTTTTATTCTTTGAAAATCCTAACTATATAAACTCATTTACTCTTTGAAACACTTTATTTTGTATTTGTAATGCATTAATGGATTTTATTTTGTATTTGTAATGAATTATTTTTTTTTTAATTTATAATTTTTAGTCAAATGGAGAAACGGAGGAAACGGAAAAAAATGAGAAAAATGGGGAACTGGGGTTGGGGATAGAGATACCTCGCCCCAAAATTCCCCATCCCTATGTTCCCCAAATGGGGAAATGGGTGGGGATGGGGGGACCTATATCCATCCTCATTTCCCTAATGTGTATCTCTACACTTAGTCTCTTGCTCTTGTTAGGTTTGTGAAGCCTGAAATCAGTCAAAAAATCCAAGTTTGCATGATATCGCGTCGTAGACCACGAAACATCAACCGCAGTGTAGACAACAGTCGATTCCAGAGATGTTACCGCAGCATGAAGCGCAGTATACATACAGCAGTAAAGACCGCGAAGAATTCCATAGAGTTAAGCATGGTGTAGATCGTAACCAAGGTGAAGAAGCACACACCACGGTTTTCTAAGCGATGAAATCTTGTGATGTTCCATAGTCCAAGGAGCGGGTAGCAAACCGCGATTGACGAGGAATCAGTGCGCGAAAAGAAAAGGTCTCTTAGTGGGTTTTAGCCTACCCTAATGCTATGATATAAATACAAGTGTTTCCCTACATTTAGGGTGTGTGTAGAAAATAACAAGAGAGGTTGAGAGCAACTTGTAGAGAGACTGAAAGAGAGAGATATAGAGATTGTAATCAAACTTTAATAGTGGATTGAGTGTAGGTGCACTTCGTGGACGTAGGCTTTTGCTGAACCACGTAAAAAATGCTTTATGTTTTCTTTTTATTGCTTTCATATTATCTGCATGTGTGATTGTGATTTGTGTGATTGTATTTGGGATTTTCTATAACAACTGGTATCAGAGCCTAGGTTAGAAGGATCTAGGGTTTTATGCAAATCTAGGGCTTCTTGAGTCTAACAATTTCATCAAGTGAAGATGGGATCGGATAAGAATTCTTATAAGATTGAGAAATTCGATGGCACGTATTTCAACTTCTGGAGAATGCAGATGGAGGACTATATGTACCAGAATGACTTGCATTAGCTGATAGTAGAAAAGCCAAAGAGTGTATCTGACACAGACTGTATAGTCAAACGGATGCTTAAGGGCATGACCAACAAGGAGTGGTTAAACCTAGACCGCAAAGCACTGGGAGCAATTCGTCCCAGTTTGATGAAACATGTCGCCTTTAATGACAAAGATCAAGAGACAACATGACATCTCATGAAAACCTTATTGAATTTGTACGAGTAGCCTTCTACAGTAAGGAATGTCGATATAATCAAAAAAATGGTAAATTTGAGGATGATAGAAAATCAGAGTTTCAAAGATCACCTAAACCGGTTAAACGAAGTAAAAGATGGGTTAAATTCGGTATCTATGGCTTTCGATGAGGAGTTGTTGGTTGGTTTAATGCTCACCTAATTACCATATAGTTGAAAGATGACGAGTCAATTGATCGTCAACTCGTTCGGAAAAGAAAAATGAAACTTCCAACAGGTTGTGAACACAATCATGACCGAAGAGATTAGGTTGCTTGAATAGGGATTTGAGGCATCATCATTAGCACTAAACAAGTTAGAGAAGGTAGAAAAAGAAATTGAAATAATAATAAACGGGATAGATCAAAGTCAAAGGGAAAATCCAAGTCCATGAATCAAGGCAACAATTCAGATAATCAGCAGAGAAGCAAAAAGGACATCGAGTGTTGGAATTGTGGCAAGATGGGATCACTACTTGAGTGAGTGTTTATAAAGACGATGGCAATAACGGTGCAAATGTGTTTTAGATGAGTCAGACGATTGCCATATTTGCTGGTTGGAAAGCAAGATGGAGTCTTGGGTGTTAGACTTAAGGAAGTCATTACATGCCCCAGAAATGGGATCCAGGGGAAAATGTGCAACTTTACTTGAGAGTTAGCCGAGTTGCTTGAAGAAAAGAAAGCCCTACATAATAAATGGGTGTTTCGAATAAAAAAATAGCATGTTAGCTCCAAGAGATACAAGGAGAGACTAGTGGTCAAAGGCTTTCAATAAAAAGGAAGGTATTGACTAAACTGATATTTTCTTCTCCTGTTGTTAAACTAACTACGATCCGGTTAGTGTGGAACATTGTCGCAGCAAAAGGTTTATATCTCGAGCAGATAAGTCTCAAAACTACCTTCCTCCACATTGATTTGGAATATGAGATATACATGCAGCAACCAAAGGGGTTTGTAGAAAATGGCAAAGAGGAGTTGGTTTGTATGTTGATGAAAAGCTTGTATAGTTTTAAAAAAGCTCCCTGGTAGTGGTAAAGGAAGTTTGATGGGTTCATGCAAAGGAATGACTATTTCAAATGCAATGCTGACCACTGCTTTAATTTCAAGAAGGTTAAGTCGAGTTTCATAATTTTGCTACTTTATATTGATGACATGTTAGTAGCTAGTACATATTTGGAAGAGATTAACAACTTGAAGAAGCAGCTCTCAAACGAATTCGAGATGAAGGATCTTGGTGTAGCAAAGCATATTCTTGGAATAAGGATTAGCAGAGACGAACATAAAGGTACTCTGAAGCTATCTCAAGCAGAGTACGTTTGTAAGGTGTTACAGAGATTCAGCATAGGTGAAGCAAAACAAGTGAAAACACTGTTAGCTAATCACTCCATATTGTTCAACGAGGAGTGTCTAGAGATAGATGATATGCCTCAGCCATTAGATGTTTGATGTATGTCATGTAGGGATGGGCGTGGGGACCCAATGGGGCGGGGGAGGGTACCCCCAACCCCACCCCACCCCCATTCCTCAAACCTCCCCCCACCACCTCCCCCAAAATCCATTTGGGGGGACCAGTGGGGGGGGACGTTTTGGGGGGAGGTTCCCCCACCCCCACCCCCACCCCCACCCCCAAAACCCATTTCCCCCATTTCATTTCCTTTTCAATTATAAATTTTAAATTTTCAATCCGAAAAATAATAAAAACATAATAAAAATACAATACAAAATCCAAAATACAATACAAAATAATTGCATAATACATATATATATTATTTTGGGGGTTAATTACACCTTATAAATAAACAACCATAACATTTAATTTTAATAATTTAATATTATAATTTATAATTTGTTTTAACTGTTAAAATTTTTATATATAAATAAAAATAAAAATAAAAATAATATATATACATTATTTTGGGGGGCCCAATGGGGTTTTGGGTTTGGGGGGAGGTACCCCGACCACCTCCCCCAAAATATGTTTGGGGGCAAAGTTTGCCCCCAACCCCAACCCCAAAATCCATTTGGGGGCAAAATTTACCCCTAAAACCCCATGGGGGCCCGTGGGGGATGGGGCCCCATGGGGAAACGCCCATCCCTAATGTCATGGTTTGCACAAGATTAGATATTGTCCATGCAGTGGGAATTGTGAGCTAATATGGTTACATAGGTTGTTAATTGAGTTATGATTCGAGCAAGTGATGAATGTGTTGTACAATGATAGTCTGAGTGCAACTAGTAGAAAGATTGAAAGAGAGAGATAGAGAGATTGTAATCAAACTCTGATAGTGGATTGAGTGTAGGTGCACTCCGTGGACATAGGCTTTTGTTGTACCATGTAAAAAAATCTTTTATATCTTCTTCTCATTATTAATTTCATATTATCTGCGTGTGTAATTGTGATTTGCATGATTGTGTTTTCAAATTTTCAATAACAGTTCTAAATCAATTGGTAATTAGTTTAGAATATTAAAAAATGAATTATGTTAATATGTACAAACACTTAACATTAATAATTAGAGTTTTACTTTAATATGTCTAGGTATACATGTTCCAACCATTTAAATTACATTACCTGGTATGATTATCCGATCACATGAAAACTGAACACACATAGTGGTTTTAATACGGTGAATAATAATTGAATGTTTGTTTTCGTAGACACTTTCACCGCACTGTGTTTTCTATATGTGTCGAAGAAAAGTTGATTCCTCAAATAATTACACGGCAAAATAGTCAAGAGATCATAATTTCAGTCCACATGTTAGCTATTTTGTTGAACCTTTCGTGGGTTATTTATTTATTTATTTCAAAATTATATTTGCAAGCACCAACCAACTCACTCATTTGTTTTGAGTCTTTTGACAAAAATCAGTTCACTTTTTACATTTTGTGGACTGCTTTTGTGGACTGCTTGTCTGCTTTTGCTCCATTTTGACTAATTTCATTTCACATGCTTTGTCAATAATGCAAGACACTGTATCCTTAATCTTCTCATTTTTGATATTTTCTTAGTCAGCAGTCACCTTCTCTTTTCTAAAATTTCTCTAGGAAATCTTCCGATCTTAATCACATTAGAGCATCTCCGATCTGTGCTAAATTAACGTGTCAATACCATAATTAAGCACGGATAATTAAAATCATACTCCAAAAATTTAATATAACAATAAATACTCCTTTTTTAATTATAAAATACCATTATATATTTTTTTAAATATTTAATACAATTTAAATTTAATCTACATTAATGATATTTCAATCAAAATATATTTCATCTATAACTATTCTTCAACAATTCAATGAATACATTAATGGTAAGTGTTAACTTTTATAATTTTAATTAATAAAACAATAAAAAATTGGAGCATAATACTAAAATAATATGTCAAATATAGTATTTTACTCTCTTTTTTATGCTAAATTTAACATTGGCATTAACACATACTTTGGAGATGGTCTTAGCTTATCTTTCTCGCCAGTTTGATTTTGTAGCACAGTATTAGTTTTTGTTCTCTCTATTTAATAAAGTATTAATTTTAGGATCCAATGTAACAAACAAAGCATTTATTCCCTGATTGTGGTGGACATATATTAATTCTCACTTCTCGATTGATGTCAATTTAAAAAAAAAAAAAAAAAACACACACACATGTACATATTTGATTTAGATCATTTACTAAGCTGACCTTTGTAAGTTGTTTGTTTACATGTTTTCAAAAAATCATTTTTAAAACATGATTGAGATGATCTGCTAAGTTGTTTGTTTAAACCCTAAATAGCTAACCATCATAACATTTAAACTTTTATCTTTTACCAAGTTTTTAGAAGTTTCTTTTTAAGTATCTTTTGGAAGTTTTTAGAAACCTTGCCCCTGTAAAAGCTATACATTAACCAAACCAATTAGATAATACTGTATTCTAAATAAACATCAAGAGAATCACATGAAATTTACTCATAGTTTCTTACTAAAAATAGTTTTAATTTTGAAATAAATTAGATCTTTAGGAAATGACTTTGACATTTATGAATAGGGGAAATCACACTAACACACCTTAATATTAGGTGAAATTGACTTCTCTTATGGATTATTTTTAATCCACAGTTTACATTAGAATGTCCCTATAAATATATTACTAATTAAAAAGAAAAAAGAAAAAAAGAGTGAAAGATTATTCCTTCTCAACCAACCTTATTTAATTTAAGGGCCCAACTTTAAAGACACAATTAATAAAAGACTTCATAAATGTTTAAAAATTTGTTAATTAAACCTTAAAAGTTCAAAGTCTCCTCCTAATGTAGCATAATCCTTAATTTAATTTATACTTGAGATTGGGTGAGATGGGATGTGTTTTCTTATTTTGACAAACAAATGGTGGGATGGGATTTGTGACTAAATAATAATAACAATAATAATATGACTCAAATAAAATTGTTTCATCTCATAGGAATATAGGATAGTCTCTTTAAAGAGTATGGTTTTAGAATGATTCTACATATCCTCACAGGAAAATTGAGTTCATTAGACTGAAAGGGAATTTTTCAATAAAATAAACCGTAAAGCTTAAACTTATAGGTACAGATCTGAAAAATAATATTAAGCTTTCGGATATATAAACATATCATTATCAGAATCTATTTCATTAGTAGATGATATACTATGTTAAAGTCACCTTTTCTGGTTAGTTGATAGAAAAGGTACGAACAACGATCGGATCCAGGTCTCTGCTTCGAGCCCAGAATTATCAATCAAATGTCAACCCTAAGGTTGCTTTCCAAGCCTGATGATCATCAAGGTAGTAGAACTGTGAAAAAGAGACCATAACAGGAAAGCAATCAAAGCAATGTTAAGGAGTAAATGGACTAACCAGTTTGGTTTTGATTTTGCAGGTTTAATGCCTGACTAATTTGCTTCCCATAAACAGAGAGAAAGGAAACGTCAAATCCATGCTCGTATTGCAGTATTGCTCTTTCATCGACAAAATAATGTGTAACTAAGCTCAATTTTTCCCTTTACGAGCAAGAAAACGCTCTCTCGCTGCTTTAATTTTACTTTCACGATCATCGGGAACAGCATCACCATCAACCTTTTTATCCAGGATTTCTGTTTGCTTTATCTCGGCTACCTCATCAATATGAGCAGATCCACCACTGCTTCACAAGCAAAAAGGCTCAAACTTAACTAAGTTCATAATGTATTGTGCAAGCTTAGGCAAAATAAAAGATAAATAAGTTACCTCAGTTTGTCTGTATCTAGCTTCTCAAGCTTCTCTAAAATTGGCGTAACCCATGCCATCTCAACGGCACACACATTGCGCATATAAGGACGTGAGGTAGCGATAAGCTCATGGTACACAACATAATCTGGGAGAGTTCCTTCTTCATCTGCTTTTAGCACAGAGGATGGATGTACCTAACATAAAGAATAATCAACTTCAGTTTACTTCAAATAACAAACTTGAATGTTAAAACACAGGAGTTCGTGCACCTATAGACTCTCATACTCCCAATGTCCACTGATTTTTCCTAATGTAATATGACAATCTCCTTCTTGATTATATACAAGGATTTCAAACGTCATGTTTGAGTAAAGCTCGGTCCCTTTTAACGAGGCATCGGCTTGTCACTTGTCTAACTATACATTAATGGTTTTATAAACCTAGTAATAGTATCCAATAGACCAAACTTTTAGATAAATACCTGAACCAGCTGAGACTTAAAACCCACGGTTCGATAACCATTGTGACGAAGCATTCTCTCAGCAAGTTGGTTTGCATAGCCTACACACAAAGCCTTTCTCAAATTCCTATAATCCCGTCGGTTTTCTTTCCTTCTTTGTTTTGCTCGTACATCTAATGATCCTGGTTTCCACATACAATACGAATTGTTAAGATAGGGAAGAGAGAAATGTAAAAGGACTACAAGCTATAAACTCCTAAACTGAATGAAAAAATTGTTATGTCCGCATAAATTCCTAATATTTTTAAGTTAATCTCCAATTTAAAAGCACCGCCAATCATACACTGATCCAATATCTAATATCAGGATATCTCAATATAACTAATAAGACACGTGTAAGTTCCATAAATACAATGAATACCAACCCTTAGCTATTTTCTGCATTATCTGAGCTAGCTGTTTCCGAACATCTTTGACAAACATCATCCCTCGAACCTGCAAAGATGTTATATAGCTTTAAAACAGACCATGAAGACGCATAAATGACAATGGGTCCATATAGTTGGCGCATGCTGATAGGTTCATGACCCAAAGGCCAACGTATATGATGTAAAATGGATGATAAGTAAGCACACTTATCAAGTATTCCCAGCAGATTCCTCTGCTTCTGGTCCAAAAGACAACTAAAATATGTAGTATAAACATGAAATAACACTCAAGACTTAATAGGGATAGTCCCTACGTTGTTTCAACAGCTCATGCCATCAAGATAACTCTTCCTGAGAATCTGAGGTCTTTACAGTCATGGCTTACAATTTCTATGACTTGTAACAATTACGTTTCTTTTTGGACAATTAGATGCTTTATCCTTTGTAGATTCATTATTAGTCCCTGGTCCTTTTCTTTCTATTTCTATTTCCAGGTTTAGCTCCTGTATACTCCCTATGTAATGCACTCAGGTTAAAAAAGTGCCATCTTAACCATTTTTAGTTTCAAGTGCACAAGTGTGCATGTATACACGCAGTTACATAACAAGCCTTAATAAGAAGATAAAAAGGTACCTGCAAGTCATTGTCTTTGCACCAGTTGATATTGTAATTATTTTCGTCCCAACACTCAAAAATCTGTAGTAACTGGATGTGATCACCCCAACCAGAACCATCAGGAAGGTCCACAGAAGGGTGTTTCCTCTTTTTCTCAGTACTCTTGCTGCAAGTGAAGATAAAACTATCACCATCTCAAATCAGAATACCCTTTGGATTTTTATAGAGTTCATATGTTGTGCCATCGTGATTGTTAATCATATCTTTACTTAAATTATCAAATTACATTAAGCCAGCTAAAAGTCAAATGACAAAAAGGTGATAACTATCCTCTAGGAATTAGGAAATACCCAACAAAAATACAAATTTAAGACAAGCATACAAAAGAACTGGACCATATCATTTTAATTAATTCTTCTTTATTTTTCTGGCTGCCAAAAAAATATATGACATATCAGATCTTTTGACATTGAAAACTTCTTCTACATATATTGCAAACTACTCCAAAAGCATGAAGGGTTGATAGGTTATTCCTTATAAAATCTTGTACATAACAAACCATTCACAGCATCCACAACAAGGACCATTTCATTAGAAGATCGAAGATGAACTAACCTTCGACCCTGAAGCAGCATGGTTTCTGCTGATAACATGGCAACTACTGTCAAAGCCTGAGATAAACAGCCATACTCATTTGCCTCCATTAAGGTTCTTGAGAGTGAAGGTTCTAATGGAAGCTCTGTATACAACCACAGAAAATACTCGGTAAGCTCATATTTGAAATAATTACAACTTGAACTAAATTTATTAATATTTAATTTTTTATTTTTTATTTTATCACAAGACATAAATAAATCGACATCTAAGCATCTAATATTTGTTCATGAAAACTGTAGGAAAATTGCCATCAAGAAAAGGTCAGATTGGTAGTTTCATCTTAGGTCTATAAGTTAAAACTATCTTTTCAGCAGATTATTGAGCGATCAAGTAAACAGTGCTCTAAAAGTGGACACTTACCTAATGTAAATATGTTTATTTTTTAAGGACAATCAGGAAAGACAAATTCAATACCATACATCCAACATCACCAAGAATTAGGGCCAACAAGAGCCACTATACAATGGATATGACTATCATAGTTCATTCATAAATAATTCATTTTCAAGTTTAAAACTGTTGGCCTGTTGCAATAGTCAAATAATATGCTTACAGGAAAGTCTATGCAAATTATCAAATGGAATAACCTAAGAATGGATGTTAATAAAATGTATTCATACAAGTGGCTTTGAGCATCTTAAGGAATGAAACTGTTTAGGTGAGGCCAATATTTTTATAATGACAGTGATGAAATTGATGATAAGCTAAAATCATGAAATGTATTCATTTTGCTAAACAACAAGAGACACACTGAGTGGGGAAAGTCAAGTACCAGCCATCGTTCTTCCAAAAGTTGTGATGGATCCACTTTCATCAATAGCATCAATAAGATATAATTGTTTTAGAGCATCTCTTAACGACTCAGCTGCAGCAAAACCATTCAAATTAAATCAACATATTGAAGTGCACTAGCAAAACTAATGCCATTCATAAAACTTAAAGACTAATTGTCGAAAAGGAAAGAATCAATATACACCCTATACCACCCTCCTCCCATCTTTTGCTGCTACTTTTTAGTTTTTCCATAGTCAGGTGGATCAGGAAAGAAAAATTTATCAATGAAGCACATTAACCATGAATTGTTTCTTACCAGAAGGGGGATCAAGAAAATCAAACTTGAGAATATCAATATCGGTAAGATCCAATGATTTCAAATAAAGAACACTGCCAGCAAGAGAAGATCGCTGTATTTCAGGCACTGATACATCAAGGAACTCATCCTGGTAAACCTTGGAAGGGTACAACCGGTAGCACTTCCCAGGACGTGTTCTTCCTGCTCGTCCAGCACGCTGATTAGCTTGCACTCTACAGTCACACAAATACAGCGAGTCAATATAATTTGAAAGCACAATAAATGCTAATCACCTTGTTTTAAAGAAAACCATTTACATAAACTAACAGAGACAATCTAGTATTCTAATGAGAAAAAATCAATAAATAGGGTTAGTTTACAAAAATACGTCAAGGAATATAAAAAATAATAATAATAATAACCCAAGAAATATCAGGGTTGTTAATGAGATTAATCTTCTCAGGATTTTATGAAAGGGGCCATCTGACCGCTCTATTTAACTTTATCAATAATAAATTCAACCACATAACTCATGCAGGGAGAAATAAGAAAATACACATAAAAAATCAACATAACTACTGAACTACATAAGGACTTAAAACTTTATCAATAATAAACTCAACCACATAACTATTGCAGAGAGAAATAAGAAAATACACATAAAAAATCAACATAACTACTGAACTACATAAGGACTTAAATAAATTGGTAATGTAAATCTACAGCTAAAGCACTAAAACAAGCTGCAAAAAGCATCAAGTGGAAGTATCCAGCTTACTTGCTAATTTGGACTACATCAAGGGAATACATGCCGGTTGATGGGTTGTATTGCCGTTGCTTCACATAACCAGCATCAATAACATACCTGTTTAGTATGCATGCAGATTAAGAACCCAGATTTAAATGACTGAATGTCATGTAGTGCAAGAACGAAAATTTACTAGATTCCATAAATTTAGATACACTAGTGAGAGTGCCTGCCATGAGAAGGGGGGATGACCCTTTTGTGGAGTAGAAGACTTCATACAACAAAAACTAAGAACTTAAATTTGAAGCAATTCTAAATTTTCTTCCTGGAGTATGTTAGATAGTACTGAATAAAACAACTTACTAATGATTTCGGCCTCTTATAATCTTTTTTCTTCTTACCTTTATTTTAGAAGCATCAAAATTGTTTCTTTTTATGTTAAACCTAATCAAATCTTGATAAAATAAATATTTCAGTAATCCTAATATTATTATTTTCAATAAACATCTCATTCAATTGCTTTGGTATTATAAATATGTTGATATGAAACTCGAATTGAGTGAGATAATATAAACATAAATATGGAAGCATGAATGCAATCACCAAATCAAAATACAATCTTCACGCAAGTCTTGATAAAATAAATATTTCAGTAATCCTAATATTATTATTTTCAATAAACATCTCATTCAATTGCTTTGGTATTATAAATATGTTGACATGAAACTAGAATTGAGCGAGATAATATAAACATAAATATGGAAGCATGAATGCAATCACCAAATCAAAATACAATCTCCATGCAAGTATCAAGTCTCCTTACACTACACCGTCAACAGTCAAGGAAGTTTCTGCAATATTTGTTGAAACAATAAATCGCCGACAATTAGGAGGAGGAGGACTAAATACACGCACCTGTAAGGTCATAACAAACAAGTATCAACCATAAAAACACCAAGCAAGTTTAAAGCTTCCAAAATCTATATCTTCATGACAATAAATTCAAAGGATTCACATTGAATAATTGGCAACATTTGGCAGACATGTTCATATGTTCATATGCAGTATCAAACTTGGGATTAGCATGCAACATCACAGCTTTAGCTAGTCAAGGGATAAGTTCATATTCCTCTTTCCACAAACCTTGTATATCTTTCTCCACCCAATGAACAATTATTAAGAATGCTTATACCATCAATTTTGATGCACAACTTCAATGTAGCTATCAAGGGTGCATAACATATGTCAAGTATAAGTAGACCAGACACACATTTCTAGAAAAGACTAAAACTAGTAGTGCTAAAGACTGAAAGCTTGAAGGTATCCCATATGAAACAATCCTAAATCAGTAGATATCTTGGAATCTTGGATAACTAGTTAAAGGGTTTCATCAAGAAATTTAAAAGGAAGAGCAGACCCAAAAATAAAAAATAAACTTGCCTGCATTTCAGGTGGCAAAGAACCATGAAGAGGAAGGATTATTGCATCCATGCAGGATCCTTCCTGTAAGCTTTGAATTCTATCCTCTAGCATTGATACCAACTTCTCTATATCATCCTATAAAGACCACATGTTATAACTTATAAGCATGCATTCCAAGCATTAAAATAAAGGGTGAAACTGCTAAGCAGTAGTTAAATCCTATTCAGAAAACTAAAAATAATAAAACTCACCTGTCCAGTCAAGAATATCAGGACATCGCCTTCTGGTTCCCGTACATGTATATCTGTAAGTAGCCAGAGAAATACATAATGGCAGCAATATTATGGCAACTTAAGATTTGTCTTAGAACTGATATTAAGCTGAAATGTATGGTGGTTACCCTTTTCTTGTAGGTGGAATGATGCTAAGAAGTTTTTTTTTTTTTCTTTTTTTCTTTTTTTCTTTTTTTTTTATTATAGCCTTTGGTTAACTCAAAGACATATAAGTATCAAAATGATGAATTTATACTTGTGCACCCCAACTAACAACTTTTAGTGTTGCATTCTATATATAATCATACATAAATATTTCAACATTCTAGTAGTATGTAGTAAAGGAGAACAGTCAAAATCAGATTTAATTGAGGTTAAATACAAAAAGAATATCTCCTTTGGCATCAATAGTTCAAAACCTCTTTTTTAGCCACATGAACCAAAGAAAATATATACGAAATAGCAGGAAAAAAGCTACCAAACTTTTAAGGCATGGGGTTATAAGAAATTAATCATACCAATAGCTGTTTTCAAACAAGAGTCTAGATAGCTTGTTGGACGGTCCTTGCTATGCAATATCTCCACAGGGAACAACTTTCCAGGGACATTCAATATGGGGCAATTTGAAAAGAATTTAGATACTTTTTCACCATCAAGAGTTGCTGATGTGATCAAAATCTTCAAATTAGATGCTCGTATCTTAATCAAGCGTTTCACCAATCCCATCAATACGTCCCTGAGAATGCACTCATAAATATAGTATACGCATAAAATGCAGTATTTTCAAATATGTATAAATGATTTTCATTTCCTTTTTTGACAGGCGGTGGAATATCTCAACCCAAAACAATTCATACTTAATCTTCATATATATCTAATTTAACTTGCTTCTGAATTGAAGGCCTTTAGCATACATACAACTCATGCAAATATAAAACCATAATGCTAAAAGCTACAAAAGACTATATGGTCGTTAAAAAGGGTGAGGACATTTATAGCAAAACAGAAATATAGACTAGGAATGGAAAGTAAAATCTTACGTGTTCAAACTCCTCTCGTGAGCTTCATCCAATATGATTACAGAATACTGATTAAGATCTGGATTAGATAGACTTTCACGAAGGAGGACTCCATCAGTAAGGTATCTAGAGATGCACATACCCTGCAGTCAGCATCAATTTAACTAGGCAAAATACAAAACACTATTGCATCAAAACTAAAACTCATTAAGAAGCTGAATAATTTCCAATTTTCCATTACTTAATGTGTGTTCTTTCAGAAGTTCGATCCTCAAATCGTATCGCATAACCCACTTCCTCTCCCAGCCGAACATCAAGCTCTTGCGCAACTCGTCTACACCCAGTAATGTTATAAAACATGAAAGTAATTACATTACTCGGTCAAAATTGATTCCTCATTTAATTCCTTACTCCCACCAATCAATTGTTGCATAAGAAAACAAAAACATTATCATCTTAAAAAAGAGAAAAAAAAAAATGTACAGTTACAGTCAGAGACTCAGAATTATAATCATATGATTTGAAAAGAATTGAATACAAGACAATCAACATAAGTTAGCCCAACAATTAGAAATGCAACATGTAACACAAGTACTCTGCAATAAACCAGCCATTACAAATATGAACAAATTCACTGCAGTTCAATAGCAGCACGTTTTATAAGAATGTCAAGGGAAATTATGCATATTTAATTATTACAAGTTTTTTGGGCTTACCTCACAGGGTCCAACAAGCCAAAAGAAAAACAAAGAGATGAAAGAAATAAAAAGTTCCCTTGAGCATTTACATTGTGGTAACATCATATGTACTTGCTCTTGATCAAAACAAAATCAAACAACATATCATTAGTTTTGTGATAATATTTGAAGACAAGTGCAAGGCGTGTAGACAGAAAAGGAGGAAACTTATTCCCAGAAGATGGGATATTGGATGATTTGACTTTTTATGCATTAAAGAAGACAAAATAACAATCTTGTATAATGTATAAAGGTAATTATTTTTAATAGTATAATTTATTTATTTTAAAGAAACAAGTTGAATTATCTTCACATCAATCTTACTAATAATCTAGCCTAATATCGAAGGTAGGTTGGTAAGGGCTTTAACAAGATCAGATCTGGTTTGGAAAAAACTTAAACAATCATCACTTTGAAAATTAGTCATGCATCAATTATCTATCAAATTATCAATCATCTTGACTTTTAAGCAAATAGTGAAAGCAAGCTAGCATTTGAACCATAAGCATTGGACTTGAAAAATTATGTATATAAAATAATTATCTAGTTCACACCCGTATAATGCACCTATCCAGGCCTTGAAAACATTTATTGAAATTTGTTGAGTTTTTAGTATAAAAAATGCTAAGAGAAAATGAAACATAATTGAATTCATTGATTTACTAGGGTAATAGTGTGAGTTGAGCTTTGGTGTTCCATTAATATCCCAACTCCTGAGGGTGAGTTTCAGTTTGGAGAAGAACTCCTCCCATTCATTCCTACACAAAACTAATGATATGTTTGTCTCATTTTGTTGTGATCAAGAGCAGATATAAATGATGTTACCACAATCTAAATCTCAACCACTGAGTTTTTTTTTTTTTTTTTTCATTTTTTGTCTCCTTGACAGTTCCTATTAAGCTTACAACAATTGAAAGTTCACATCTGTAAGTGCTTGTAGAGTTGGACCAACTATTCAATTATTTTCAGATCACAATATAATCCCAAAAACCAACAAATTCAACAACCAACTAGATTTTACGAGACTGACTGACTGACCTGGCGACGGAGACGGCGGCGACACGTCGAGGTTGAGTGACGACGATGATTCCGGACTTGGTGTATCCATGTCGGTGGAGTATCTGAGAGAGCTGCGTGCTCTTACCCGAACCGGTCTCTCCAATTACGACCACCACTGGATTTTGCTCCACTGTCTCCACGATCTTCTCTTCGAATTGAAGAATCGGAAGTCTCGCCATCTAATCTAATAATAGCTCTCTTTGAAGCTGCGAAGAAGAAGAAAAAAAACAGGGTTTTAGGATTTTTTTTATTATAATTTGAAAAGATATTTGAATTCTACATTTTATATGTTTGTCCTTTGATTCTGCGACGTCGTTTTGTCTTGAATCGGAGAAAATTTTCCATTCATTTTCGTGTCGGATTGGAATAGCTTTCTTTACTGGATAAAAATTTTAAAAACTTTTTTCAAATTTTGTTTGTGTCGTATGGTTGCCGCTAAGTAGTTCTTTTGGATAATTAAAAAGATTGTTTTTCGTCTCAAATTTTAAGTTTTAGATCTTTTTGAGCTTTTGAAAAACGCTAAAATATCCGATATATCCCTATAATTTAATATTTGTTTGAGTATTTCGATAATCCTATCATTAAAGAGCTTCTTAATTGACTACCAAACGACTAACAATTTTCCTTCAAAAGCTCTGCTTCTAAAAGATTTACTTTAAAAAGCTCTCCAAACGGACCCTTCTTTAATTGACAACCAAACGACGAACAATTTTCCTTCAAAAGTTTTGCTTCTAAAGATCTACTTAAAAAAAAAGCTCTTCAAACGGACCCTTCCACTACTTTCTCAACAACCAAACAATGAGATTACTAATTTCAAACAACGACAGAACCCTCTGAACCCAGTGTTTCTCTCGTCATATTGATCAATTCCACTTCATTCATTTTCCTCCGCTTTCTCATCAACCAATCAGAGAGATATTAACTAAAGTGATACAGTGTGCAGGGTGTTCTTGTAAATTATGAAAACATTTCCCATATAAATGTAATAATACCAAAGTTAAGAGATATTACTGTAAATGCCCAATAGTAATATAAATAAGACCAAAGTTATATTAGTGCCAAACTTGAGGGTATGAGTGTAATGTTACCCACAATAGTCAATAGCTGAATAGCATATAACAGAATCATATTAATGTGGGTTTTGAAATTGAAATACAAATTAGGTGAAGAAGATGGTGGAGAGGTTCTTTCTTGGCAGGCAACAAACGGGTACCCATCAATCCGACCCGATTACGCTCCTCTCGGGTCCTCCCTCCTCGTAAATCATCTCTCACTCTCTTGTTCTATTCCATTAACATTGTTAACTGAGATTGTATTGTTAATTTACTGATTATATCTATCTATAGTGGGAATTTATAATATTGTTTTTGTTTTTATTTCCTTTTGAATTATCACGAGACATTTTCGAATGTGTAATCTCATTGATGTAAATGTGAGGGGTTTACTACTGGACCACCTCAACTTCTTTCAAGTAAAACTGTATCATTGATGTATTGTAATTATATATAGTGTGGAATTGTTAGCTGAAATTGTGTTGTTGATTTGCTTTAATTGTATCTATAGTGGGAATTGTTCACTGAATTTGTAATTGTTGATTTGTTGTGATTATATCTATAGTGGGAATTGTTAACTATAATTGCATTCTTGTAATTTTTTATCTGAAATTGTATTGTTGGTTTCTTGTAATATATCTATAGTGTGAATTGTTAGCTAGAATTGTATTGTTGATAAGCTGTAATTATAACTCAATTGTATTGTTGATAGCTGTAATTATATCTATATTGTGAATTATTAACTGAAATTATGTTGTTGATTTGTTGCAGTTATATATATGTACTGGGATTTGTTAACTGAAACTGAGGTGTTGATTTGTTTTTTTTTTTTTTTTGTTGTAATTATGTATGTAGTGGGAAGACTTCTTTGCTGTTCCAGTACGCATTCAACTGTGCATCAAGCGAAAACGTTAAAGTTGTGTTCATCTGTAAGAAACGCAGGCTTGAGAGCAAGCCCCCGTATCTCTCGCAAGGGATCGACCCTTCTTCTGATGTCTTCCAGCGAATTCAAATGAAGTAAGGAATTAACTAACCCTTTTGATGTTCCATGAAAATTGTTTCCGGGGTGTTGATGATTTTTGATTGGTTTCTTGATTTTTTTTTATTTTTTATTTTTGAAGATATGTGGATGATGATGAAGGGATTAGAAAGTACTTTGCTGCATTTCACCTGTATGATGAATTTCCCATCGCGGTTGTTGTTGATGATTTTGGAGATTTCTTCCATGAAAGGTTTATTTCATTGTATTTGCCTTCTATTCTTCTCAATGTGGAGCAATCTAGGAGTGGTTGATATGTGGGTTTGAGAGTGCTTTTGGTTTTACTATAAGCACTTTTAATATAAGTATTTTAATGTGTTTTTTAAGAACTTTAGAGCGCTTCTATGTAATAAACAGAAAATGCAATTGGGATAGAAGAACACTTGGGAGTGTTTTTTGGAAAAATGCTTATTAGATGTTTACCTAAAAAGTGTTATTTTTGCATTAAAAATACTTCAAGTACTTTCTGGAAAAACATTTTACAGCTGTTATTTCCAAAAGTGCTTCAATTGTTTTTGCAGATAGCACTTTCACTTGAAAGCACTATTTGTGAATATACTCTCAAACTCACCAGTAATCAACTTTACAATCCGTTTTGATTCTTCCTTGGAACTTAATTTTCTTAAAAATTGTCAGGAGCTGCCAGGAAAGATATGCTAATCCTCGCGGAAGAGACCTGGCAATGGTTCGAACTCTGGCTTTATGTCACAATGCCATAACTCATGCAATGTAAGGAATCTTTACTTAACTGAATGCCATATCCCTTTAAAGTTAATCTTCAATAGCAAGTGTCGATATCTGCTTTTGATTTATATTTGTAGTGAAAAAGGACCTTGCAAGCTGCTGTTATCTGATACGCACTATGGGAACTCCCCAAGGTTGCTATTTATCTACAAGAGATGGATCTCAACCATCTTTACAGTTGAAGGTTGGTTAAATATGATTGGTTATCATGGTAAAGGTGCTTTTAGATTTTTTTCTCAATGACATATTGTATGTCTAAAGCAAGATTGTTAGCCTATTCTCGTAACATTTATACATTTTCTGTTTTTGTGTGTATTAATTCTAACATGATTAGTTTGGGTTTTTGTCATTAAGGTGACGGCACCAGATCATTTCTTTTGAAAACAAACAACAATTCAGGAAGTGGGGGATCAAAAAGGTTGAGAACTGCAAAGTACTCCATAGCTCTTCAGTATCTTTATTTGGAAGGGATCACTGAGGACAGTCAGCTGTGACTTTTGCTAAATTTCTTTTTTGGGTTAGTTTCCAAGTTCATTCGGTTGACTACATAATAGTCTATAGCTTCTTCATTACCTGTTTTTGGAGGAGGTTCACTGAAGAGTGAAGTGAGTGTATTGCCATTTCCTATGTTGACAAAAAAGTTGCTAATACTCTTTCCGTCATAAATGGTTATAAATCCTCCCAATCCGGGATATACCAGTTGGGTAAGAAGCCAATCTACTTCATTCCTTTGGACATTTTGCAAATTATGTAGTTAATTAGCTTCAAAGATAGGATCATCATTCAAGAACATTGTTGGGTACATTACCAAGTCATGGTTATTCACATAATAAAAAAGAAGGATGTCAATTACTCCAAAAGGAAAAGCTAAGATAAAATGTTTTAGTAGACTCCAGTCTGATACTCAGGCTCACAGAATTCTCCTCCAAGGTCATCACAAGCCTCTCCCGGAAACACTCTGCAACAGTCATCAAACAAAAGGTACTTGTTCAAACTTTTTGTTATGTTTAATTTCTTTAGTTGCAAACTGAAGGTCTTAAATCATTTATGGGATCTAAAGATCTTACGTTTTGGAACCGTCGTAGTCTAGATATTCTCTTTCGATCAGCTCCGAACTTGTCTTGACCTTCTCGCTTTCTGTATCAGGTTTGAGCTTCACTTCAGGGTACATATCAGCATCACAAGCATCTCCTCCAAGTGTCTCGCAAGCCTCAGCTGGAAATACTCTACAACATACAAACTTGATCTCAGCCAAAACATAAGTATGTTGAACCATCAAGAGAAGTCACTCTATAGTTTTGTTTGGAAGTGCTTTTCATATTGATAAAATCGCTTTTAGGTCCTTTTTTTTAACATTTGATTGAAATTTAACATCTAACATATTTTGGGGTAAGAGAAAACATAGAAGTGTTTCTTAGAGTGTAGAGATGTTATTTTAGTGGCTACTTTTACGAAAATTGTTGTCTAGATTGGAGAACAGTTTGATGTGTTTTTGTGAAAAGAGGACATGACAAGTGCTTCATCAACAAGCTCTTCTATTCAAAAGTGCTTTAATCTGATGGATCATTGAAAATTTGAATAGACTTACGAGACATTGGAGCTATAATCAGCTGTTGAAGAATCATTTACCACAGCAGTTGCTTTGATTGAGGGACAATTGGGGGAAGTATGGAGCAGCCTTGGCATGTCTCTGCGAGGCAAAACTAAGGTCCTCGCGGGTGTCGAAACGGAGAGAAATGATGATGGAAAGCTCAAAGCTGCCTGCATTTTTGATGTTAGAGTTTCTATGAAAGCTGATTTTTGAGTTCCAAAGTGTCAAAATGTTATATTATATATCAGCTTTGATTAATGACTTGTCAATCTCAAAAAAAAGATTAATGGCTGGTGCAGATAAGGTTGTAAGATATTTTGAGATTGGATAAGAAATGTTTATCCGTTTTGATTAGCTTGCTTCTTTTGGACTTTACTTGGAGCCACTCTTATCTTCATGCTCCTAAAATTGATATTCGCTATTTATGATTAGGGCTATCAAATTTAGGACCAAAGCCTCTGTCCAAGCCCTATGTTTGGGTGGGTTGGGCTTGACTATCAAGACCCATGAGCTCGAGGCTAGGTAGTCAAGTCCCGTGAGCTCAAAGGGCTAGGTTTGAGGGCAGTGACGAGCTTAAAGAATGAAAAAAAAATATATATATATATATACAGTAATGCTATACATCCCACCCAAAATCCCACTTTTTTCATCCCACTACATGTGGCATGTGAGGTGTCAAATTGTGAGTGGATACATGGGGTAGGTGTCATTAATGTGTATCCACTCATAATTTGACATCTCATATGCCACATGTAGTGGGATGAAAAAGGTGGGATTTTAGGTGGGATGTTTAGCATTATTGATATATATATATATAGTATTACAGGATTTACAGCCCATCTCAGTTTAGATGCTTAATACTCATCATACATCTCAAATTCTAAGTTTACACTTGTTACTTATATCAAATTCAAAACTCTGTTGTGAGGGATTGTTTTAAGAACAAAGGCCAAAGCATGGACTTTTTTTTTTTTTTACAAACAAACATTATTCAAACGCAAACCTACACACAACCTGGAGCATCCTCCAGTAAACGCCTCCAAATACATGGAGGGAAATCCTCTAACCAAAAATAGTCATCCTCGCAAGACAAGACTAGTTTGGCTAAAGTATGGGCTGAATAAATTCATATTTTTGTTACTATTCTTCTCCGTGTAGGAGATAATAGGAGAAATACAACTAGGAAAGAATCAGGAAATTATATAATTAAGCTAATTGATTCCTTAATCAAAACAGAAATCCCATACATTAATGACAAATATTCTAACCACCCCCCCTACCCTCTCAAGTTGGTGCATAGATATCACTCATGCCCAACTTGCTAATTAAGTCATGGAAGCTCCTTCCATTAATAGCCTTCGTAAGGATATCTGCAAGCTGGTCTTTACTTGTAAGTTGTACTAGTGGTTGGAGATAGAAGGGCCGGCTGTGAGGCTTAGCGAAAAACAAAACAACTTGTAGTAAAACAGGCAGCAGTCTTGTTTAGTAGTAGAGAAGTTGAAAACAAGCAATAGTCTTGTTAGCAACTTATAGTAGTAGTAGTAAAACAGGCAGCAGTCATATTTAGTAGTAGAAAAGAAACAGGCAACAATCTTGTTTAATAGTAGAAAAGTTGAAAGCAGACAATAGCCCCGTTAGCAACTTATAGTAGTAGTAGTAGAAAAATAGACAACAATTCTGTTTAGTGGTAGAAAAGTTGAAAACAAGCAATAGTCCTCTTAGCAACTTATAGTAGTAGTAGTAAAACATGCAGCAGTCCTATTTAGTAATAGAGAAGTTGAAAATAGGCAATATTCCTATTAGCAACTTATAGTAGTAGTAAAATTGAGTACAACCCCCTTTTTTTCCTATCAATTACAATTGTCTTCTTGGTTTTCATGTCCTGAGTTGTAGAATTGAGTTTGAAAGTCACATATATTACTCTGTGGGATAGAAGACGAGTTGCTCGAGGTAGATGTTGATGCAAGAGAGGCAATTCCAATCTTTAGAAGCCCTTTTTTTTTTTTCCAAGGACATGAAATTTTTTAGAAAAGTTATCAAGAGAGTAAACCTGAGGAAGTATCGTACGTGGCACCAGTTGACTGAACATATCTGATTTGTCGTCATTGGGATTTGTCATAACAGCAATTGCAGCGGAAGTAAAGAAATTACAGATTCTTTCAGTACTGTAGGTGGTAATAGCAGGCAACGGTAGCAGTTGTAGTAGTAGAAAATGCTCAAACGGGCAATAGTTGTAGTAGCGGAAGCAAAAGAAATAACGAAGGATTTTTTTATTTTTTTTTGAAACCCGGCTATAAGACTCACCAGAGAAACAGGCAACAGTCCTATAGTAGTAGAAAGGTGTAGAAGTAGAAAAATACAAAAGCAACAAGCAATAGTCCTGTTTGCAATTGACAGTAGACGGTACTGTAGTTGCACTGTAGATGGGTACTGTAGAAAACAAAAGAAACAAGCAATAGTCCTGTTTGCAATTGACTGTAGACAGTACTGTAGATGGGTACTGTAGACAGGTACCGTAGCAGTACTGTAAAGGGTACTATAGCATTACTGTAGACGAAGAAACAATTCTAGGAGAAATTTTTTTTTGAAACAATAACATAAGAGAAACCTAAAATTTTGTTTTAAGCTTTGATACCACGAACAAATTCATATTTTTGTTATTATTCTTCTCCGTATAAGAAGTAATTTATAGGAGAAATACAACTATGAAAGAATTAAGAAATCCTATAATTAAGCTAATTGATTCCTTAATCAAAAGCAAAAAGAGAAATACAACAACTAGGAAAGAATCAGGAAATCCTATAATTAAACTAATTGTTTCCTTAATCAAAACAGAAATCCTATACATTAATGACAAATATTCTAACATGGGCAACTGCATTTGCCTTTCTAGAAACATATCTAATAGAGCAAGAAGGATTACATTGTAAGATCTTACTAGTAGTATCAATAAATAGGCCTACATCCGAAGGATAATGCTTTGAATCATTAATCCAACCAACTACAACCTTGGCATCCGATTCAACCTCTACAGGAAACAAACTCGTTTCGCGAGCCAAAACCAATCCTCTATGAATTGCCACAACCTTCGACATTTGAGCAGTATAAGTTGCAACAACTCGCTGTGAGCTCATAGCCAACACACAGCCCATAGTCCGAAAAAACTAACCCCACAACCACCACACCACCTGTAGCATCAAGAGCTATATCTTTGTTTAGTTTAAAGATACCCAAAATCAGTGGAAAACCCATTTAGTGGAACTCAACTGCTCACTTTCCACCCATTTTAATGTCAGCATTTGCATCCCGAAAGTCGGACATATGTTTCCTAGACCAGCCAACAGTATCTCCTTAACAAACCCCATTTGATCCATGAGTTACCAAATTCCGATGATACCAGTTTCGCCAGAGCACCACACAAAGCAATTCCAAATCCTTACCTTTCATCTTATCAAAGCAACTCAAAATAAAATCAAAGAACTTCATATTCTTACCTTTACCCACATGCACTCCAAAGTTACAAGACTTGCGAACATCTTTGAAAATCTTACAACCCCAAACCGCATGTAGAGTTGTTTCCAAAATCTGATTATACATGGTACAGTCAGTTGTCATCGTCATCCCACGACCAACCAAGTTGCTTCTAGTCAGAACCCAATCGTAACAAGCTTTCCATATGAATATCTTGATCTTTAATGCCATCAGCAATCTCCACAAATACTTCCACCACAAATCTGCACCATTCAAGCCTGAAGTTCCTAGCAAACCAGCCATTGCACAACCAACCTAATACCCTTACTTAACAGAATAAGTGTCATACTACTCATAATGCCACATTAAAGTATCCTCCACCTGTGAAATACCCACAGGCAGGCTCGGGATTGCCTTTTGTCATCCTTCGAGAAATTTTTCGTCACTAACTACACATCCTAACCACCAGAAGGCAACATCAATTGTTGAACAGTAGATTTTCACCAAGATTTTGAGTAGATAAAACCTTTAAAGTTGACATTTTCGGGATCCACCGGTCTTTATAAACTACGATTTTTGTCCCGTCTCCCACACGCCACCTAATGCCATACTCCAATAAGTTTCTGCCCCAGAAAAGGCTTTTCCACAGAAAAGACTACTTTTCCCTTTCTTTGCTTCCAAAAAATTCCGATCGTGGAAGTAGTTTGCCTTCAAAATTCTTGCCGCCAATGAATTTAGGTTTTTCAGGATCCTCCAGTATTGCTTTGTTAAAAGGACCTTATTAAACACCTTTAAATCCCTAAATCCCAAACCATATTCATCTTAGAGTCACACAAAAGCGACAACATAGCCGAATGCATTTTCCGCGCATTTTCATTACCCCCTAGCAAAAATCTAGCCCACAATTGCTTAATCTCTCTGATAAGACCTTTTGGAAGCTGAAACAAGCTCATAGAGTAAGTAGGTATCGATTGCACAACTGCTTTAATTAGAATGTCTTTACCTCCAATAGATAATTTTTTCCCATGCCAATCGTTAAGCTTATTCCAAATTTGATCAACAATATCTGTAAATAACTTCCTCTTATCACTACCCACATAACACGGCAACCCCATGTACCTTTCATAACAATCCACCACATGAACACCAAGAATTGCAGCCATTCTCTCACTATCAACAACATCAACCGTGGGACTAACACATAACGCTAACTTTGTGTAGTTTATCATCTACCCGGAAGCTTTGGCGTAGTCATCAAGTACCCTTTTAATCGCCTCACAATTTGCACCCGTGGCTTGAGCGAACAAGAGACTATCATCTACGAAAAAAAGGTGCGTAACAGTTGGCCCGAATCTACTACACTTGAACCCAGAAATCAAACCACCATTATGAGCCCTATTCAACAAACAAGAAAATCCATTTGCACAAAACAAAAATAGGTATGGTGATAAAGGATCTCCCTGCTGGAGACCTCTCGTCAGCTTCAACCTTCCACAGATTTCCCTATTAATAACAAAAGAGTAAGAAACAGAAGAAACACACCGCATAATTCTACTCACCCAAGCATCCGAAAAACCCAACCTACGCATCATTTGATCAATAAAACCTCACTCCACACGGTCATACGCTTTAGACATATCTAAGTTAATCACCATTGACTCCTCCTTTCGTTTCTTTCGTTTCTTCTGTTTCATCGCATAGAGGCACTCAAAACCTACGATGGCGTTATCTGAAATCATTCGTCCAGGCACAAACGCACTTTGAGTATATGAAATCACATTTTCAAGGATCATCCGTAAGCAATTTGCTATAGCCTTTGCAATAATTTTGTAGACAACATTGCAAAGACTAATAGGTCTGAAGTCTGTAACCCGTTCTACATTTGTTACTTTTGGTATCAAAGTGATAAGAGCTCCATTCACTGCCTCAAGTGACTCTCCCTCATTCAGACACCTCAGACAAGCTGCTGTAACACTGGAACCCATAATTTTTCAAAATTTCTGATAAAATAACACTGGCAACCCATCCTCTCCTGGAGTCTTTGTGGGCCCCATCCTAAAAACTGATGTCCGAATGTTCTCACCCGTAAACTACCCATCCAGGAATTCACATAACTGACTAGACAATATTGGTTTCACACTTGCCACTACAGAATCCGAAGTCTCCTACGATGGCTGACTAAAAGAAAAGAAAGATGAAAAATATTTTAGAACAACATTCTCCACATCTTCCTTCTGTTCCTTCCATAGCCCATCATCATCATACAAACCCCTCACCCTATTACGAACCCTCATAGCTGAAGCTTTGAAATGGAAGAAACGTGTGTTACGATGTCCACATTTTAACCACTCCACTCTTTCTCGTTGTCTCCAATAATGCTCATCAACACACAACATCCCATCTAGCTGATTCTCAATTTCTTAGATAGTTTCTTAGGATCTATTTGAAACATCTTTACAAACATCACTCAGCTCCCATCGCTTCACCTGTATTTCTGCCTTCAATTTTCACTAGCAATCTCTATTCCATATACCTAAATCAGCCACACACCTGTTAATTTTTCCCAACACCCCTTGAACACAATTTTGACTTTCATTACCCGCCCAAACAACTGCTACTAGCTCTTTACACCCATCCCTTTCCACCCAACATTCTTCGAAATGAAATCTTCTACGTCTAAAACCACCCAAAGCCATCATGTTTACCTCGTTAACCTTCAATAGTAAAGGTCTATGATCTGATCTCTAGAAATCCAAGTGTTTTACAACATAATTTGGAAACAAATTCCTCCATCCCAAATTATTAGTAAACTTATCTAGTCTTTCCTGTATCATATTAATAATGTCCCGTTTATTACACCGTGCAAACTTCGGCCCAACATACCCCATATCATCCAAACCACACCTATCCAAAGCCTTCTGAAACACTGAAATATATTTCTAATCCCTCAGACAACCCCTTTTCTTTTCAGCATCACTCAACACTTCGTTAAAGTCACCCATACAAACCCAAGGCAAAGAAGACATACCGGCCAACCAATTCAACAAGGTCCAAGAATGCTCCCTCTAACTAAGATCTGGATCACCGTAGAATCCCATTAATCTCCATATTTTTTGACCATGTGACTCGATACAAACATCATTATGGAAACGAGAGTGTGACAACAAATCCACCATATTAGAATTCTTCCAAAACAAACATAAACCACCTAAACGACCCATTTCATCAATTACAAACTTACCATCAAACCTAAGCTTAACCTACAACTCCTCCAAACGAACATTATCTAATTTGGTTTCCAAAACAAACATCACATCTAGCCTTTAATCCCGCATCAACACTTGCAGGACACTGAACGTCCAGTTATTACCCAAACCCCAAGCATTCTAGCTAAAGGTTTTCACTTGCTTTTGATTGGCCGGTAGAGACCGACCTGCCGATATCAATTGTTCACAAACATCAAGATTATCCACCACGCATTTTGATCTCACCATATTCGCATCGCTTTTACCATCAGGAAACTAACCATCACTACCCAAGCACACCTCCACCGGAGCCAATAACAAAATCTCATCGCCACCCACAGCTGCTGAGAACACACCCAACGGTCACTGCACCACCAGCTCGCAGTCCACCAATTCATCTTCTCCAGTCGTTGCGTCGAGCAACATGGTGCCGTCATCTTCCAAGAGAAATTTATTCTTTTTTTGCACCACCACTACATCATCATAAGCCAACGGCAATCCCCGTTTCCCAAGTATAACTGACATCTTACAAATAGACTCCCCGTAAATTTCTGACCTTGGAACCCTTGACCATCATTTTCCTCCCCCAATTTAATTTTGACTTTATAGGCATATTAGAAGGGTCACTTAATGGAGCTGATCGCCCAACATTTTCTAAAGGGCCACCCAATAGTTGTGACTTGACTTTTCCTTTTAATCCCTACCTTTTTAACTTAGGCTTTTGCACTATGCCCAAACTTTTCATTAAAGCTAGTAAGAGCTCTTTGACTCATTATTCCCTTTTCATTCAGATCGTCCCTAGATCCACACTTCATAATCATAATCTCCTCACTACTCTGAGCAATTAAACCACAATCATTACCACCATTATTTCCAATCAAAGCCATCACTCCTGAAACATCTGTTGCAGTATTTACCATTGATTGGTCAGAGTTAGAGACATGTAATATAAACAGCTCTTCGAAATTCAACCCCCTACCACCCTCTCGCCAACAATCTTCACAACCACCACGCTCCACTGCCCCCACCTCCTTACTCCCATCCTTCTTCGACGGCACCCGACTCGACCCGACCCGACCCGACCCGACCTCACTATTGTCGTTGTCAAACCAGAACGATGATCCGCACCACCTCTCCAATGAGAACTTAAAGAACCGCTTCCACCCCAGAATTTTGTTCTACTAAATCACCCATCACTCATCCCACCTCTTGTCTGTACACGACTCTTTGGGCTATCTGCACGTAGCCATACTCCAAGTTTCAAATTTTCTTTATCCCTCATATAGATTACCGACTCCTTAGAATGACAATCCTTAACTGTATGACCCAGGCAGCAACATCCAAAACAAAACTCAGGCAGTCTTTCATACTATAGTAATAGTATTGTAACATTCCCATCATTTAGTAAATCTACATGTAAGCACCATTGCAGAGGTTTCGCTGTCTCAATCTCCACCCGGACCCGGATGAACTTTCCTCCACAATTATCAGAGGGCCCATCCTTCACCTTCATGATCATACCTCCCAAGAACATACCCACTTGTTTATTGAGTCCAAAAAGTCTCTAGCACTTTTTGGAGGTGGCTTTTCAACACTGTTTCCGTTTTAATAACTTATGTTTTAAAGGCACATATTATAGTGAATGGACAAAAATGCCCCCCACAGTAACCTTCTTCACCATATTGGTTTTTTTTTTCTCTCAAAATCCTCCATTAATAGAGGTGGAACTAACGAATCAACGAACACACGTACACCAACCAATCGACGAACACGCGTACACCGACGGCGACGGTGGACCATGAACACGCGTACATTGCCATCGACAACCACGACCAAACACAATAGCGACTTTTGATTTCTCTGAAAAAATGAAGTATATAACTTTCTCTAAAAACGAAGGGTTTCGAATTGAGGATTCGGGGTTGGAGAAGATGAACATAACATAAACAGAGAAGCACATAACAACAACTCAGAAGTCTCGAAAAGCAATCACAAAGTCTCATAACACAATCACAAAGTCTCAGAATCACAAAGTCTCAAAACAAAAACACAATCACAAAGTCTCGAAACACAAAGTATCGGAACACAAACACAAAGTCTCGAAACACAAACACAAAGTCTCAGAACACAATCACAAAGTCTCGAAAACACTGGATTGTTGTTATGTGCTCCTTTGTTATGTGCTCCTTTGTTTCTGTTCTGTTGTTGTTTCTCGTGTTTAACAATGGAAGATTCAAAACAAAAACCACCGCGAGCTCAGCAGGGAGCTCGACCCCCGAGTGCGTCAGCGTAGCGCCACTAAACTAATCCAATGAAGATGCAATTTCGACCTCCAATGAAGGTCCATTAAACAGACCTCTATAAAGCAGATGAAAGAATAAAATCATTAAAAAATAATAATAATAAAATAAAATTAAAATAAAATTAAAAATAAAAACTGAAAAGTAAATAAATAAAAAATAGAGTAAAGTAAGGGTATTTTTGGAAGTCACTTACTTTGGTGATTTTAAAACATAAGTTATTAAAGTTGTGATAGTCTTGAAATACCAACTTTAAAAAAATGACAAATATCTCTATTTCTCCTTGTTTATTCATGCAAAGGAACGACACATTATGAATTTATATCCAAAATTCAACTCGGCTAAAATTGATGCTAGTAATATCACCCGTGCCTACCGGTTCCTTAAGAACAATAAGACACCGATCAAAATTCCATGGACCACCATCAAGAACCTTCTTCCGATCCTCCTCATTATTGAAATAGAACGTGAAAATGTCCCCACCCACAGCCTCAATTTCAAAATCCTCTTTTACCCACCATATTTTCTTAATAACAGACATAAAAACCTCACAATTGAATTGACCAATCGATTAGAAAACACCTTTCCAACTAAACAATGAGCCATTTTTCTGTTGACCATGGTCTTTCAAGTCAATATGTAAACTTCGCACAGGCCCCTCCCTCTCCTTCAAAGAGAGCGACCCGCACAAACGTGCAATCTCCTCCATATACATCGTCCAAAATTGTTGAAACAGCTAGACACTCACACTTCAGTATTTCAGAGAAACCTGAAGGAGAGACTTGTCTCTATAAAGAATTGGCCAAAGCATGGACTTGAAGCAATTTCTTGCTAAACTGAAATACTGTTTTGTTTGTTTTTTCTTTTTTCAAAATTATAAACTATTACTATTTGTTTTATTTTTATGAATCACTTATCTACTTTTTAATTTGATTAGTGAAATGACTAAAATACCCCCAAACCGTTAAGAATTAACAGAATCTCACTAACGGCATGAGAGGTAAACGTCAGTTCTTACAAAAATTGTTTCTGTTTATTTATTTTAACGAAAGCATATTTACCCTTTCTAAAAATATGGGGGTTTAGTTAGGAGGAAAACTGCTTACTGCTTATTGCTTTTGGTCCCATCGGAGAAGCATGAGCTATCAGCATCCCCCACCACACCATGACACCACATGCTTCTTCTTTTTTATCGACTTTTCATGCTCCCTATGCATATACAATGCACAAGCACACAACTTTACACAAAGACAAACCCATTTAATGACCCTCCTGCTTCTTCTTTTCTTTTCCTTTTTAACTCTTTCTCTACCATCCTAATTCCTATTTACAAAGCAACACTCAATGTATATATATATATGGCTAAATGCCCCCTAAACTCTTCAAAAATTTACACTATACCTCCTATACTTTTTTTTTTTTAACACTAAATCTCCTAAACTCTCACAAATTGGTAAAAGCCGACTATAGATGCCCCCTCACATAGGGCAATAAACCCAAGTGTTTACCAACAAACGAGAGTTTGAGGGTTTAGTGCCGAAAAAAAGCACAGGGCGCATAGTGCAAATTTTTGAAGAATTTAAACGAGACATCAATACCAATTAACCTTTATATATATACACTCCAACAAGACATAAAATATTTTCAAAAAACAACACCACCCCCAATTATGCTTTTGAGTAAAATATAAACAAATCTGATTGATTGGAGGTTTAATATTTCACCTTTTGCAAAAGAGGTTTCTAGCAAATTTCAAAAGATTCAACAACAAAGACATGCATATTTGATAATTGATATAATGAGAGCTGTCCCAATACACATTTGAATCCAGAAAAAAAAAAAAAAAAAAAGTTGATAAGATATATCATAGCCAGATTGGAAGGTGAAAGCAATCCTGTTCTCAAAAAAGTTATACGTCCAAATAAAGATAACCAACAAAACCCCACCACTGTTAGATGGTTGAGACAACACAATAATGTGTGTTTTTTTTTTTTTTTTTTTTCATCTGATGACTGATCAACAGTTTGATCTTTTCCGGGTTAGAAATTTACTCGATAACCAGTCTACGATTACAACATTAGTCATGTACACGAAAGAGTACTACTACTACTACTGTACTCTACGATAAGGAAAACATACAGATTGATCAATCAATGGCGGTGGTAAATAAACTTAAAGGCAGCAACTGAATGCAAAATGCCATGATCTATAATCTAATACTCGTTCTACTTATAAGACTTTAAAATTTCACATGGGTTGTCGTTCGAGTTATATTATACTACTCATTCGATCCTAATGCAGAGAATCCACAATTTCCAATTTCCAAAAATCTGCAGGACTGAAGAGTTTGAGTAAATTACTTACATTTTTCCATCAAAAACTATGCAGTTGGGTCAGCATGGGAACAAGCTCATCACAGGAAGGTCTGTCCGCAGGCAAATCTGATAGGCAGACAACAGCGATTCTCACTGCCATTAACATCTCATCTTCCTCCACTTCTTCTCCCAGAATACTTTTATCTAGTCCTTCTCGTGCTTCCCCTGCTTGCTGCAAATGACGAAGCCACCGTCCCAAACTGCCCCCATTGGCTGCTTCCCCAAAGAATGGATCCGTTGGATCCCTACCGGTTAACAGAACAGCCAGTATCATCCCAAAGCTAAACACGTCGCTTCTATCAGTATAGCTGTCCAAAATTGCAAGAATTCCTCTTCAATATAACAGCAGATAGTGTTGGATATCTTCAATCAACAAAAATGTAACTTTTCACCCGAAACCAACACAAAACAGGAAGGATAAAACTAAAATAACACTTAAGATCAGTCTGAACGGATTAATGGCCATCGAAGGAAATAGATATCATTTTAATCCAACACCACCATTCCTAGAAACAAAGTTCGCAGAAACACCTAGAACGATACATTATCTAAAAAAACATGATACAAGTAGAACAATTCATTGTAATTACCAGAACTCAAGTTGTTAGATTACATCTAAATTTAATCAACGCGATAAAAATAAATTTCTAATGCAACCTTTAGTAGTTCTTAATGAGAGATTGAGATGCAAAAAAGTTCAGAGTTCCTGAAGCTAAGCATAAATGTCAAAAGAGAGCTTCTTCTTGTATAGCAATTAGCAATTAGAAAACATAATTCCCACTAAAAACTCTCAATAGCTTCCACAATGCATAATACCATCAAAAGATTTAAAAACAACTTTAGATTGAAATTGAAAATAACATATTTCAGTACCTGTGATTCTGAAAACATTCTGGAGCACTATAAGCAGATGTTGCTGCTCTATCAGAATTAGGCATGAGCTTAGCCAACCCACAATCAGACAATCTAGGTTCAAATTCTCCATCCAACATGACATTGGAAAGCTTCAAATTACAGTGCAGAATCTGAGGATTGCAATTGAAATGAAGATATTGAAGGCCTTTAATAACCCCAACAGCAATTCTAAGCCTAACTTCCCAACCAAGATGCAACTGATTCTCTCTAACTCTTTTCATTGAATCCTCAAGACTCCCAGTTTGAACATAATCATAAACCAGATAGAACCTGTTTGATTCTCTAACATAAGCTCTCAAACTCATCAAGTTCCTGTGTCTTAAACCTGCAAGAACTTCAAGTTCATGTTGTATCTTTCTCTTCACTGACTTGCTTTTGTTGTTGTTGTTAAGTCTCTCTGGTGAACCACTACTCACAAAGGGTTCAAGTCTTCTCACAGCAATTGTAAGCCCATTATCAAGAACTGTTCTGTAGTATTTCCCATCCGGGCTCGAACCAAGCAACTGATTCTCATTAGCTAGAGCTAATTGCAGGGTCTTTGGATCGATTTTCGGCGAAAATGTAACCGGGCCTTTGAGAATTGGTGTTTTGTTCATGTACCCAACAAAGAAACGAATCAAACAAGCAACAAGAATGGCTGAAACCAACCCAGTTAACACTCCTAACACAACACTTAAAATGATTCTTCTGATTCCAATCTTGAATTCTGATTGACTAGAAGGAGATGGAGATTTGACTCTCTCTTGGCAATCCACAGTTGTGCAATGAAAACAAAGAACCAACAACAACAACAACAACAACAAAACCACAGCAGAGTTTTTCCTGCTTTTTTGGAGGATGCAATTTTTTTCTCTTGTATTTTCCATAGAACCAAACAGAAAAGACAGTGACTTCAAAATCTATAATAACTTGTATACAAATGGAAAAAGGAAGAAAAAACAACAAAAAAAAGCTAATAGTACAGAACCCAACTCTCAAAAAACTCCATTTTTTTTTTCTCTTTCAGCTTTGAAGCACCAAACAGAAAAAGCTGATAGTACACAACCCATCTCTAAAAAAACTCCATTTGTGCTCAGCTTCTCACAGCAGCTCCACAAAGATCTGATTTTTAGACCTCAAAACTGCACAAAAACACCAAAAAAGCTCCAATTTTTGTCCATTTTCAACTCCAAACACAGAAGAACCAAAACCCCATTAGAGACTTGCAAGCTTTGAGCTTCTTCTTCATGTGGATAAAAAAAATTAAAAAATATTCTACTAAAAAATCTTCAAAAACAAGACGCTTAAGAATCAAATTTCGTCACAAAATTCTTATCTTTGACCTGAAAACCCATCCCATTCCCTCTTCAAAAAACGAATCTGTTGATTCAGCCAAAAAAAAAAAAAAAACTCTCACACACAAACACCAACAAAAAAAGAAAGCTTGCAGATTTAAAGTCAGAACCCAAAACCCACAAAAACCCAGTCTTTTTCTTTACCAAATAATTACTTTCAACACTCTTTTTTCTACTATCTCACCACATAAGAAAAAAAAAACACAAAAAAAAAAAAAAACTGTTTTCAAAAAACAGAAAACAATGGAAACACATAGTAGAAGTAGTATTATTATTACTCTACTCCAAATAATCCAAAGCAGGACAAATCCTCCATGACAAAACTGGATTCCCGCCTTTTGTGGCAGAGAGATGGGGTCCACTTCCACGTAGACTGGAAGATGCAAAAAGCTCGCGTCGCTGTCACGAGGCCGAAAGCGAAACATCGTACTCTGTGTATGTGTGTGAGAGTGAGAGATAGAGGTATAGAGAAGGGAGGGAAGAGAGAGATCTTGACCGTTGATTTTGAGATAGTGAGAAATCTGGACCGTTGATTTTGAAACAAAGAAACAGAAAAAACACAGCACAACACGGGAATTTGTGCTTTTTTTTTTGTTTTGAAGTGATTATTATTAGAAAATTTGAGTTGTGTCTTATCGTGGGATTAGTAAAGTTTTTAGCTTTTTTTGTTGTGAAGAAGAATCATTTTTTTTTATTTTTGCTTTTTGATTGATTTTATAATTGGATATTAAACTTTTTTTTTTTTTCTAAAATTTTACACCAATCATGTCGATTCTACAATGACTTTTTTCTTTTTTCCATAGGTAGGATTCGAGCTATTAATCTATAAGTCATTTACCCAAATCTCAAACTCGTCCATCTACCAGCTGAACTACGTCCTGTTAGCTACAATAACTTGTTTAGATTACACAATATAAAGTTCTTGCCAATTATGTCTTTTTTTTTTCTTTTCTTTTTTAACTGAATTACTTATGGCTAAGGGGTCTAATATTATATTGTATTTGTAATTTAATATTATTTAGTTTATGATAAAAAATAAATAAATAAAAAAAACTAAGCTTTGTAATAGAAGCTTTTGTTTTAATTTCTAAACTTCTCTTAAAGCTTTTGATTCTCAAATTAAATTTAAATTTTAAACAATCAATATTTTAAATTTTAAAAAAAAAAAAAAAACATATTTTAAGATAGTTTGTAAGTAGAGATATTTTGTGATTATTGATTATAATTACAACGTGGTGTGTGATCCGCAGTAATTTTTTTTTTTTTTAATTATAGTTCTTTTTTCTCTAAATAATAGGAATTATTTATTTTGGTTAATGTAAACTATAATATTTAAATTATATTAAAATAATAATTGGAAAATGAATATTATCATTTAGTTGGATAAAAAATATATTTGAATAATAATAATAATTTCCTGTGAAACAAAGAATAATAATAACAATAAAAAAAGAAATTCTCATCTTAAAGTAAAATAATAATAACCTATTTTTCATTTCAAAAGAAAAAACCTTCAAAATCTCAAAAAAACACACACCTAACTTTTGATTTAAATTTACGCTCGTACAACATTTGCTCATAATTTCACAAACATCCCTACCGTTAGTAGATTTATGTAAACTCTAATGGTTTATCACCCTTTTAGTGCGAATTGACTAAAATAATCCTAATTTAATGTTCATGCAATTTATCATAGTTTTAGTGTTTGAAAATTTTTCAAATTTTATCTTCATTCAAATCGATGTGATTTTATGATAGTCCTTACCGAAATTAAAATAAAAGATCTCTTATAAGTATATATATATATATTCTCGCTATGACTTATTTTTTCATTCCCTTAAAATTAGTATTTTAATATTTTAAATAGATTATTAAATAAGACAAAAAAAAAAAAAAAAAAAAAAAATCATCATCCTCTTCTATATCATATCATCCTCTTTTCCATAGGACCATATCATCATTCAATTTGGAAACACACTCAATAAAGCCAAATTTTTTCTTCCAAAATCAATTCCCCACAGAGGAAAAAAAAAAAAAAAACATCCAAACACAATATAATGATCCAATAACAGCTCCTCTTCATCAATCCAAACAAAATATTCAATAAAATTCCAAAAACAAAAGAACCAATAAAATCTCCCAAAAAAGAGAGGAAAATTTGTAGTTTTTTTTTGTTTTTTCTAGATTTCTTTAAGTTATATATTTACTTGGACAAAGGTTATAGGCCACGGCCCAATATTTTAGAATGTCCTTTCTAATATTTTATTTATTTATAAATAAAATGTAATTTTTTGTAATATGAAAAAAAAAAAAAAAAAAAAAAAAAAAGAAGAAGAAGAAGAAGAAGGGTTCCAAACCGTCGGAATATATATATATTTATGAAGTTGTTTTTAGATTTTTAAGATTCAATTTTTTTTATAATTATTTTATTTTTTTTAAATTAATTTTCAATAATAAAGATTGTTTTATGGATGGAGGCTCTCCATCCATTCTTTTTTTATATAAAAATTAATTAACTATTATATAATTAATTAATAATGATTTATGGTAATAATATGGAAAGGACTTTTTTTTCTCATTAAGTGCTAACAGCATAGGTTGTTCATGACTTCGTGCAATTATGATACAATTACATCAAATGTCAAAAGTGCTTGTGTAATTTTTTATTTTATTTATTTATTTATTTTTATAGCATACAACAACTGCCGGGATCGACGAGATAAAGCTCTACAAGCGTAGCCTGGAAAGAAACTCCCACTAGAGGGGAGAGACTACCCACACCTAGGTGGGACAAGACCCACACAATGTAAGGAAAAACTTCCCTAAATACACACTAGGCCAAGGATCGAACCTTGGTGGGAGAGAGTCTCAGATAGACTCTGGCCACCAAGGCTAAGGGCCCGTGTGTAATTATTTTTATCTTTTTAAAAGTATTAAAATAATTTTCATTGTTTTTTAATGATCCATAATATTTTGTAGATGAAAAACTATCGACAAGGGGGTTTTATCTTAATTTTAAACTAAATGATTATATTTGGAGATCGATCAAACGTTAGGGGTATGCTTAAACATTTCCATTATCTTTATATTATTTAATAAATGACAAAGATAAGAAATTGAGATGTTTTTTATTGGGAGGTGTGAGAGAGTGACACGTGCGGCACGCGTGGGCTTTTATGCTATGTGATTGAGGGGCACACGAAGTTCCAAATTGAGTACAAATTTTAATTTTATTTTTGGGGAATTATCATTTTAGTCCCTATGTTTTTTTGTTTTGACACTTTTTTAACTGTCTTTCCGGTTTTCGATAAAAGGTCCCTATGTTTTAAAAAATCCATCAATTTGATCATTCGGTGAGTCAAACGTTGGTCAGAGTTAACGGAATGAGGGTTATTTTCGTCTTTAAACAATGAACCTGCCACGTGTCAACACCAAAAAAAATAAAAAAAAATATTTATATAATACAAAATAAAATTTTGCTATTTGTCTTTAAAAAAAATTAAAAATAATGTGTCTATTTTAAAAAATATATAAAAAATTCAAATAAAAAAATTATTAAAAAAAAAAACTAGATTTTTTAAAAGAGATAATTAAAAAAAAAATGGAGATATAATGGATCTCCATGGATCCAAGTTGGATTTTAAAATAGAGATATGAAAACAAATTAAATAAATAAATTAAATTTAGTTCTTTAAAAATATGTATATATATATATATAATAAATCCTCCACCACCACTTATCCGCATCTTCATCATCTTCTTCATAGTTCATCAACACCTACCACCGTCCAGATCCAACCCCCACCGCCACCACTCCGGTTCCTTCCTCACAACCCAATCACTGATCTCAATCGATCAAACGGTCAAAATCTATATCATCCGCATCAACTCTCAATCCAAGCCGTCCATTTTCCCACTCACTTCCATTGGTACACCTCCGAGTTCGTTTCCATGGCTTCTTCGCCACTCTATTTTGGATGTGCTTGCCGTCATCGAGGACCAGCGACGCGAGCTCTACACCACAAGGTCTCCGCAGCTCCTCGGGCTTCAAAACTAGCCGGGTTGTGGTCTGAATCCGATTATGGATCCAACGTCCATGATGTGATTCGATTTATGGTGGGTGGTGATTGAAGCTTAGGTTTGATTGGGTGGTTGTGGGTTTTGTTATGAAGTTTTGAGTGGTGATTCGTTTTAGGTTTGATTCGGTATTTGGGTAGCATTACAATTAATTTTCGAAATCTTCGATCCATGGGTTTCTGGGTTCCAGGTTGTTGAATGGTGGTGGCTATGGCTGTGACTGATTTCTAATTTAGGTTTGGGTGTCTGTGATTTTGCTCGATATTGTCTGGGTTTGATTTTGATTTTGTTAGATTTTGTTTTCTGGTATGGTGTTGTACAATGATGACGATGATGATGATGATGAACTGTGATGGTTTGAGATCGATTTTGGTGATGATGATGAACTGGACGATGGTGATGATGATGAACTGTGTTTGGTTTTCTGATGATGGTGTTGTTTGTTCTATAAAGAAGATGGTGATAGACGATGATGATGAAGAAGATGGTTTTCTGAATTGTGTTCGATTTTTTTTAATTTATTTAAATCAATTTTTTAAAACTAATTTGATCTCCAACGTCCATCATGGTGATAGACGGTGGAGATCAATCTTTTTTTTTTTTTTTTTTTTAAATAAATTAAAATTTTTAATCATATTCTTTTAAAAATATTTATTTTTCTTTTTTATAAATAGATTTTAAGTTTTTTCTTTTCTAAATTTTTTTTTTGAAAGATTTTCATTTAAAAAAAAATTGATCAAAAGAAAAACTAAATTAGTTTATTTTTAAAGTTTTGTGACACGTGTCAAAATTTGATTAGATTATAAATAAAGTTAAATTGTGAAATTTTATAAAGTTTGAGGGTAAAATCGTACTTTTAAACCTTTTAATTTAAGTGAAGGGTAAAAGAGTCAATTTACATTTTCTGTAACCGTTGACCGTTAAAAACCTAGTCAAAGGGACTAAATTGATGGTTTTTTTTAAAACATAAGGACCATTCAACTAAAAAGGGAAAGACAGTTAAAAAAGTCATCATCAGACAAAACATAGGGACTAAAATGATAATTCCCCTTTATTTTTTTGATACAATTTTTTTTTTACTATTAATACTTTTTCTGGTTACTTTGAAGCTTTTACCATCATGAACGTGGGACCCTATGGAAGACCAATATATATATTTAAAAATAATTTTCTTTTGATTTTAACCCAATCTCATGTGTATCTCAATTCTCAAGTGGCTGTGAACAACTCGTCAATCGAAAAAGGTTTGAGTCGATAAAGGTTTGAGTCACACATTTACGGATTCCGGACTCTTGATATGTAGGGATGTCAAAAATCCCCATGAGTACGGGATCCTGCAGGGACCCACCCCGTTTGGGACGAATTTGGCATATATTAATTGGGGTATAGGGTGGAGATATTATTTGATTTGAAAACCCAATTAATTTTGGGGCGGGGAATGGTATTTTGGTCCCCGCTCCATTTTGCCCTATTTTAATTTTGACATGGAACCCCATACATCCATTTTTCTTTATTGTAGCTAACAATTACTTCACCATTTAAAATATCGTACTCTTTCAACCAATGCATGACTAATGTTATGTATATTTCAACAAATGCATGATGTACCTTTGGTAATTTAGTTTGTGATAGACTTACTATTGAAAAAGAACGGTGTAATATTCATACGTTTGGTAATTTAGTTTGTAATAGACTTACTATGAATTAGAGTTTATTTATTTTTTTAACTAATTTTTTTCTTCAACCATTTAATATTTTTAAAAACTGATTGACACTTGTAATTGTGGCTTACTATATAAGGTATATAATTATTAATATTGTCTTAATCAAATGAGGTGGGGCAAGGTGGGGCGAGTACCGAGAGCCCTCTCCCCAAATGTGGATTCCCTATCCCCACCCTAAGTGGGGAATAGGACGGGAACATGAATCCTAGTTATATTTGGGTTTGGGGAATGAAGATGGTATCCCCACCCCATACCCGCCCCATTGACATCCCTATCTATTTGATGTCAATCTAACAAAAATCCTTTTAGGGATGGCAATGGGGCGGGTTTGGGATGGGGTGGTTTCCTTCGCACCCCATCCCATCCCATCCCATTTATTTTTTGAAAATCCATCCCCTCATAAAACTCCACCATAAATGGAGCGGTTTGGGGCGAGACGGGGTAGAACGGTGAATGCCTTCCCCAACCCCACCCATCTACCGCATTTATTAGTTTTTTTTATTAAAATAATAAATATATAACCAATGAATATGTTATAATATATAAAGTATTCCAAGAAACTATTAAAAATCATCTCATAAAGACAAATATCACAAGTAAATTCAATTATTTTTAAATATAAACATAAAGTGCAAAATCAAAATGTTTAAAATTTGTAAGGTTAATTATCTAATAGTTGCATTTATTTCTCTAGTTTTATTTAGATATATTTCTTTTCTTTGAAACTACGTTGTTTAACTAAATTTTATTTTAAGCGGGGCAGGGTGGGGAGTATAAAACTCACCCCCACCCTATATCCATTACAAGTTTTACTATCTATTCTCATATCTATCTCATCCTTACCAAATTGAAACCCATCCCCACCCTAAAAGTGTGGGTCCCCCCAAGGCCCTGTCTTCACGGGTAATTTTGTCATCCCTAAATCCATTGCCTAATATAGATATGATTATTCGTTTAATTTTATCGCGTGTCAATCAAATCCAATCCCATTCTAATAAAGCATTGATCAAGTCCGATCCCATTGTAATAATGCATCGACAACACACGTTTAATGATAAAAGACGCTAAAATATAAATATATATATATATATATAGTTTATTTAATTAATTACTGCTTCCCAAATTTTGTTGTTTTAATTGTCAAACTGGTCCTTCAGCTTCTAGCCCTTGGGCCTCAAAAAAGGTTGTAAATATATTACACAATCCTAGTAATTTTTCTCTTGATCATTTTTCCATGGTGATTTAAATTTTATTCAAAACCATTATTTAGATACAATCCAAAAGAGCAAACAAAGAAGAAAACAAAATTGATATTTTGTACTTTTTCTTTAGAGGGGGTGTATCACTATCAAAGGAATTACAGGCACAAAAACAAAGTTTTTTTCACTAAAGAAACCAAATGTACAACAACAATACACAATAATGCCCTAAACTAAATCCTCACATCTCCACCAGAAGAAAAAAATAAAATAAAAAAGAATCAAACTCAACTCATTCCACAAAACAACATCATAATTATATAGCCCCCTCAGCCGAAAGCTTCCGGGCGGTCTCGGCTCATTTTCGATGGGAGCATTTTTAGATTACAATGGGGCAGGGGCAGGGGCAGGCAAGCCAACCCTACCACTCTGCATTCTCCTCTAATAACCTATATAAATATTTTGTCACATCTCTTCCACCAAGAAAACTAGCTCTCAAATTCATGAAATGTAAAACTATACAGAAAGGCAAAAGCAATATTATCATCATCGAGCTTCAATGCACTTGATCTTTAAAAAAACTTCATTCCTCTTGTTTCGGGGAATTTTATCCGTTTGAATCGGATAATATAGGAAGAACATCACTGTCGACAAAGTTTGATTCTAGAGCCAGTTCAAGAGAAGATTTACCTTCTCCGTTTACAGCCCGTGGATCGGCTCCCCTGCAGAAGTAAATTGCAGTGATCATTTTTGGAAATCAATATATCAATATACAACAATGAACAAGAGATTGTGAGAACATAATCCTGCTAAGGAAATAAAATGATTAAGAGCAAGGATTTCCAGTTACCTTGAAAGAAGCAGTTTAGCAAAAGTAGCTCTGCCTCTGAGAATACAACGGTGAAGTGGTGTCTGGCCTCTTAAATCTGTTGCATTTATATTTGCACCGTACTGCAAGAGGAGTTCTAGCATGCCAATGTCCCCAGTTTCACAAGCCAGATGGAGAAGGGAGCAACCCTCCAGATCGTCCATGGTCTGGCCTTCACTCGTACCCGCCAAGTTCAAAGAGCTCGACGAAGATCCCGACGAATTCCCTGTTAAGCATCTGGAGCTCTGGTCAAGGCTTGTCTGTTCATTCAGTAGCATCGCTTTGGCAAGGGTTAATGAAGAGTTACATGCCACTTGCTCATGCACAGCGTTCACATCTGTTTCAGAATTAACAATGTGGCGATATAAGGCTTTTTTGTCATTTGCACGAACAGCTTCCCATATCTGTTGTGCCGCAGAATAGGGATAATGATTGTCCTTTGGCTTGCGAACAAAAAGTTTTTCTGCATACTGCAATCAAAAGAAAACATGAAAATTTCAGCAGGTCGCAGCAGCACAGAGCATAAAACTTCAGCAATCCTAGATACATCTTTAGAGCTATTGATCAGACTATGAGAACAACAAAATATTTACAGGTTTCAAGTTTCCATTATTCTGCCGTCGGACATTTCCTCATATTTTGTATAACAGTTTTTATTACTTAAAATCTTCCATTGCCATAGTTAATATTTTGCAGGCATGCCGAACTAACGTAATGCAAGAATATGCCTGCTATAATATGATTTTCAGTAACAATCTGGCATCACAAATTCAGCTTTACACATTTTCCGAAGGTCCACCATATGCAATTAAGAATCAAAACAATTAAAACGTAAAGACCAGAGTAAATGTTAAATCCAATTAAACCTTTGCATGAATGAACTTCTCCTTTACTGATATAGAATCGGAATGACTAGGTTTGCCTGTAAGAGGCAACTGCGGTTTATCAGACCTGTATGAGCTTCACCGGCATAATAATAAATGTCAGTGACCAGTTAGAAGACTGACTTTATATAGCTGTAGATTGAAATAATCTTAATCCAAGCATTTACAAGAATTCATTACCTGTTCAGGGTAAGGTCGACATGGAAGGCACTTCTTGAATGCAATAATTCCTCCCAGACTGAGTTTGCAAAGGTATTGCCCAGAGACTGAAATAAACTTATGACAGAAGGTTCCCACACTTTCACATCAAGTGTAAGTGATCTTACCTACAAGTCAACACCAGAGCAAAGATTTTAGAATTATAAATAGTAGTATCTTCACCAAATATAAGTTTCTACCAAACTATAGAAAGAAATATATCAAGCAAGACCTACGACCTTCAATAAATATCAGCAAACAATTTTCAAACGTACAAAAGTACAGCCTCACTTAAAGAAAACAACTCTCACCAAGCAACAGCCTGAATACACCATTATTGCCAAATTACTTGTACTCAATTAATATTAGTAAGAGCCTAAAAATATATATATATTGTGTTACGTCATCGACACTGTTCAGCCTTCATATATTTATCTTTTTATGGTCATTTACACTGTTGAGCTTCCATATACTTCTAAACAAAGCAAACTAAAAGCACTGTCAATAACAACATGCTATGTTTTTTCTATTTTTTTTTCCTTAAAAAAGAAAAAAAAAAACAAGTATACATTGAAAAGATGTTAAAAAAAAAACAGCAATCAAACTTATAGAATTTACCTTTGATATGTGTACACCAAGATTTCTGTGAACACCAGAGCATTCAATACAAACAAGAACACCAAGATTCAGAGATGCCCAATCGGGATCAGGGGAACCACAATCAGCACATTTATCATTTCCACATACTCTTCTCAACACATAAATTGGCTTCTCATTTTTTACATTGGATCGCTGCTGTTGTGAATTTCTCAAATGACGATCATGATGTGCAGTTGCATGGCTTCTCTCAGATGTATATTCTTCGCTGCCGGTGTGATCAAAGTCAGAACTTTCCAATGAACTACTCTCACTGGCAGACCGGTGATGGCCACTTCCCATGGGACTAGCAGACAGACACTGAAATATATTGAAGTACGATCATCAAAATGACATAAAAAAAAAAAACGGCAGGCAATCATGATAAACTTTTTAATAAATACCCTCTCAGGAGCCTGAGAACTAAGTAATGAAGCAATAACCCCTGTTATCTTTTCAATCCAATCCATCTGATCCAGTGCACTCTCTGCCTGCACTGACAAGCACAAATAAACATTATTGAGGACCTACCATCAAACAATAAAGTCAATCATACACTATACCACCAGTTTTGGCAGAACCATGAAGGAACAAATTGATTTTGGAAATTATATTAATCCTGGTGTATTACACAAACTCACACGTTCAAGCTACACCCCAATTCATACCTGCAAAGTATAGTTCTTAGTCGGTGAAATAATTCTGAAACAAAACCTCAGATCTGATTGGTCAGCATCAACTTTGATTGTTGAGGTAAGCAGGTTCACCGTGTGATGAGCAACAGCTTTTTCATCGTGTACTCCACCGTGATAATGAGTAGAAAGCCACCGACTCAGCAACCCAGATCCAAGCTCAGAACTATTCCTCTGACCAGAAAGTTGACTGCCAGATCCCTAAAAGGCAGAAAAAAAGGGAGGCACATGATTAAGTTCAAACCATCTAGCTCCTAACAAATTTTACTAAATTAAATTACTTACAGATGGTTTGCTGCATTGCTTGCGATAGTAATACAGCATCCCTCGGCTGTCAAGAACAAAAAATCTTCTTTTCCAGTCTCCCCTCAAGTTTGAGGAACGTTTTGAGAGATAACCTTGCCGGATAGTTTGAACCTGAAATATTGTTTGTAATTTTAGATGCAGAATGCATTAGGAAGACAAAGAAATATCCAAAAAATAAAAATATCAACAAAGCTCATTGATAACTTAAAAGCTTCTTCAAAACCTTTCCCTTTGCTGCAGATTGCATAACCGCCTCTATCATTTTATGGGAACTTCTACCAATGGCTTGTATACCATCTCCATTTGGTGATCCATTAGAACCATTCGAAGACCACTTACTCTCTCGGTCAATCTGCCTTTTGTACTCTTGCATCCTTTCATTAAGAGCAGCTTGCTCATAATTGGACCTTTCTCTTGATTGTTGTGCATAAGTCAACACCTGCAAAACAAAGGCAGACATGATATATCAAAAATTCCCACAATCCAAAAATAGTAGTAATTTCCTCCACTCCTCAAGTCAAATAAGTAAAGCCTTCTCCCCAATATTCTGAGTTGACCACAAACTGTCTCGCCAAGGAAGAATATAATAGCATACCTGATTAATGTATGGTTCCATCTGATGCAATAACTCATATCCCTGCATGGCATGTGAAAAAGATTCTAAGTAAGAATACCTAAGATAAAGCATGAAAAGAAAAAAGAGAAGTCCATGACGTAGTTATTTACCTGTTTGAAGTAACGAAGATGTGCATCCATTGTCCCACTGACTGCTTCCAAAAATTCAAACCTCTTTTTTGCTTCAACATTTGAAAGGGCAGTTATCTAGGTGATAAATCATCAACATTATTAAAACCTCGACAAGAAATTACAATAACAACCACATCAGAAATCCAATGGTTAACATTAACTGCAAGCAAATTCACTTACTAGACTAAAGCGTGCTTGCTCAAATGTGGACCTTGCATTATGAAGCTCCTAAAAATCCAGGAAAATTAGAAATTAAAAAACGGAAGATTTCCAGCACTATGACAAGTATATATATAAGAATGAGGAAGAAGATAGTCTAAGAATTCATAATGCGTTATACCTCCTCCAAAATAGTAGCTACATCAGTCTTTGTGCCTTTTCTAAGAGACAAAAACTTCTCACGAGCCTGTGGCATGATAAAATATAAGTCTGAAATTACTTTCAAATTGATTTAAAAAATTAATTTGAATCACATTAAACCAACATTTTATTCTATGAACATTAATCACAGAAGAGCTAAAGACATCTAAAACCTTGGTAAATTTATTAACAAGATAAGTGCATAGGACTTTACTGCAGCATCAACAAGCTTCCTAGTTCATTCATCAATTTTTAACTTTTTAAAATTATAAGGCAAACTATTGAGAATTTAAAATTCGCCAACAATAGGATCAAAAATAACATATACAACTCAAATTGAGTTATAACAAAAAAGACTTTTCACATAAATGTGGACACAGGTTTCTCATATATTCTCTTGGAGGACTGCTGGTTCACCTTTTTGTATCAAAATTTAATATCAACAGACTTATCTGTTTCTTAAATCTTAAAAAAAAAATGTTCACTAAGTTTCTAATTTGTATTAATTGACTTTTTCTTCTAGTGTGACGTTAACTACACAAGTCATCCATCGTAGAAACCCCACTCTTAATTCTTGAAAGAAAGGAAGAAAGAAGAACCTCCTTTGTCATACATATAAATGTGATCTCGGCTCTGGTATGTAGAGTTCCAAATTCCAATCAGCCTAGAAGAACTAAATAACTTAATTTTTTGTTCTTTTTAAATTTGATAGGAAACAAAGAATGTAGTAACTTAGTAAACCTAAACCAAAGAATAATTTGTCATCCAAGAAAGAACAAAAATAATGAAAGAATACTCCTTTAACTAAACTTCATTCCAGCAGATTAATAAAAATGAGAAGTGTGCTTTTAAATGCCTTTAATGACGTCAACAACAGTAACAAAATACTTCATAAACAAACATGAGAGATGCACCTGGTCATAAAGCAGACTAGCCTTGTCAAAACGCTTCCTTGCTTCCTGTACTGAGACAAGATCTTTTAGAACACAAATTAAAAATCGTTTTAAATCAAAAAATTGTATAAACTCAACAAGCTTGTACTCTAGCTCCTAGACAATCTTATACCCTGTTCAAAAAATATACAAAATATATATATAAATAAACACAGCAGAGAACAGCACTTTACAGTACCTTGACCTCAAGCAAATCAAAATTGACAAATTGTAGTAATCTGTCATTTAGCATGTGCTCAACCTGAGAAAAATAAATGAATTCGGTCAAAGAAGAAAGAACTTCATATTGATATATAATAACAAAATTTAGAGCATCCATTGTAAGAAATACATGAAAAAACAAATTACCTGGGATCGAAGAACTTCCTTGTATGTCCCAATTTCTCTCAGTGCAATAGTAAATTTGGTCATAACAGGACCTAGACAAGGAAAGAAATATTCACTCAATAATACCACTAGACATCCTACCTTTCATTTGGGATCCAATAAACATCATGAAATTTCAATTAAGCAATAAGATTATATCTTCATACAACATTACAGAAATACAAGGAAGTAATTAGGACATAATGGGATAGCCCATGAGAATTATGAAGGAGAATATTTATTGATTAATCTCTTCGGTATTAATATATGATAAACAAGTGAACATAGCTTGAGGCGTACCTCCAAAAGCAACACTAATAGGATCATTATGCCCTCCACCAAAAGTTTCTAGGGCACTTGCAAAAGCAATGTCCCCATCATATCCTTCCCCAAGTCCTTCACTGCAAAGAAGAAATATAAATGCAATGAAATTTGTCAAAAATTCAAGAATCACAAAAAAGCAATGATCAGTACCTGGAAAGAACAACAAAATCACCTTAAAGCAAACCAGAGAAAAAAAAAAGTAAGAAGAACACGAAGGAAAAAAAAAAAAAGAGAGAGAGAGGGAGAAGCAGCCGCTGTAAGTAGCATGTAGAATTTATGCGCTGGTTGTTTTTATCTAGTAGACTATTTGAGGATTTTTAAGCATCCTACTATGAATCACAAAAATGAGAACCTACCATTTGCTTTACTTTCTCTAGTATTTAGCCATAATAAAAACTACAAGTAAGAAACACAAACACTTCTGTCTACTGAAGAACCAAATATCTATCAGCTCAAGCTTTTTAACTGTAACCAATAAAAATAAAAGTAGGATCAATAATTCACATTCTTAGCATAGTAGTTACACTGCAAAATTCTAGGTGAGGCAATTCATAGCCCCTTTTCTAAACAAATAGACAGATAAATAAATTGTGAATTGATTCTAAAGGGAAAAATGAGAAATGCATTTGTGATAAGACTGATAGTAAACATACGTGTATTTTCGACATCCTTTATAAAACTTTAGACTTCTCTCCCTTAATGTTTCAGCACTCTCCTCCAAGCCTTGTATCTGTTTCACCAATAAAATAGCCAATAACATATCAGCACAAAAAAAAAAATACTAGCAATCAGTTTATCATAGGCACAAGACAGGTTCTGTTCTGCAGAAAGTGTTGATTAATCATTCTATAAACCCATAATTTTCCACGATAATGCACAACAGTCGAAAATACTTGAGAAACATGGTTAACACTTGACAGATAAACTTAATCACCAAATTCAATAAATAAAAGAATCGTCCAATATTGACGTCTACAAAACCCTTTATACCCTCTGCTTCAAGAAGCAATAATTCACAAAGAAAAGACATACACAAAAGCCAAACATTTCTCCTCTCTCTCAATCTCATCAAAACACCACATGATTATTCCTACCCAATTTATCACATTTGAATATTTGATCAAACATCTTCCTATTTATAAACAAAACTTATATATATATATACACACCCCATAACTTTAAATAATTCAAATTTTTCTACAGTCAAGCTCATAAATCCACTACAAGTCACTGATAGTCAAATCTGTTCAACAAATAAACCAAAACCAGCTCGCCTAAAAATTAGAAACTAGCTCTAAGTTCAAACTAGCTCTAAAGCTTCCAAAATTTATTATTTCTTCGATAAAATTCTCTCATCAACCGAACAGAGATCAAAAATCCACAAAACCACAAAATCCGAAGACGAAATTCAAGTGAGCAAGTAAATTGCAAAGGAGACTGAGGAGTGTTAATACAACGACACCAACAACAAAACAAGCAAACACAAATTTCACTACACACAGTTAGAGTTACAAATCAACTGAATTTCAAAGTAATGGTAGAAAACCAAGACGAAGACAAAGCCCAGAGAAAGAACCTGCTTGCGAAACATTGGAGAATCGTCGAGCTTAGTGAAATGCATTCTCGCAAACTTGCTCGATTTTTCCAGCTCCTCCTCTTCTTCGCAGCAAATCTCACTTCACCATCACATCAACACTCTTCGATCTATTCTCCGATCTCGACCGCCATTGATTTGCCGGAAAAACGAAAAACCAGCTCGATAATTTATCTTAATTTAAATTTTGGTTGTTAAAATTTGTTTTTTTGTTTTTTTTTTTTAGGTTTTCGAAGAAAGAAAAACCCTAGAAGAGGCAACAAAACACTGATGAGGATTTATTTATTTTATTTTATTGGATTTCGATTTCAGTGACTGTGTTTTTAAGAAGAGACGGGGTCTTGGAAATTGTGAGTTTTATTTTGTTTCGATGTCGTTTTGTTTGTGTGGAGGTCTTAAAACGACACAACGCAGACGGGAGAAGGCGGTGTTTGTGGAGCGTTTTAAAGTTTTAACTGAGTTTGTTGTGTGAGTTGATGTGAAGATGAAGCAATTGGAGGCCGATACGGCGGCGTTTTAGGAGGGAGAGGGTTTTGGTGGGACGAGACGATGTCGTTTTGAAGGTTGAATTGACAGAGGAGATTTGAGTACTCTGAAGACTCTGACAGTCGTTACCTTTACACGGTCATTAGGAACGAGGAACTTCACTATAACCACGCGTTCAATGGCACGTGTAAGTTACCATATAGATTTTTTTCTTACAACAATTATTTATTTGTCAATTATAATTACAATATAATTTCCATAAATTAATAATAATACGAGGATTATATAAAATCTATTAGTTAAGTGATATGTTAATTAATAAAAAAACAAAATTCGCTTTTTAGATAAATCCATTTGAATTTTTCCAACCAGAAAAAAATAATTTTTTTTTTTTAACTATTTAAGAATCCCGTTAACTTATAACAACTTGTGTAAGTTTTTGATAAATTAGATATTAATCTTTAATTACAAAATATCTTTTGAATAAATGTATCATTGGTGTATAATTTAAGAAAGTATTTTTATATATCATTAAATTATCAAAAATTGCCATATAAAAATTAGGATTGAGTCAGATTGAGTATATATATTATATATTTTTTATAAGGGGATCAAGCATAATTAATAGTATTTTTAATTGGAAATAATGTAATGATTAAAATGATAGATGAATACTTTTTCTATTCAAAAGATATAATTATAAATTTTGACCTTTTGTATATATAGGATTAGATTATAATTTTTTAATTTAAAATTCATCTAACAATTTATTCATAATAGATGGTTGAAAATGAAATGAGGTTGGTTTAATGGTAATTCTCTCACACTTACACTATGAGATTGTAGATTTGAGTCCGTCCTTTAAGAAAAACTTCGAATTTATATAATATTTTAAAAATAATAGATGTTTGAAATTGAAATAATGTAAAGGTAACAAAAATTAAGAGAGAAGTTTTGGTACAAAATATTGGAGGAGGCGCGTGGGCGTGAACATCGAATGTGGGAGATGCTTCTGTAACACACACTCGCACTTGTAGACAGTGGGACCCGCAGAGTAAACACTAAATAAACCGTCTTGAAAACAATAAAATAAAATTATTTCCGTAATATGACTTCACATTTTGTTTTTATTTACAAAAATAAGGGACAATTACAGTTACATCCCTGAACTATAGTCATATTATACGTAAATATATATAAAAAATCGATTATATATCATTAAGATTTAAGAATAATAAAATAAAATAGTTGAATTTTTCAAAAATAATAAATTAAAAATTAGAAAAAAAAATATGAAGACATGAAGGGAAGGCTCCTTTCACCAACCTGGCAAGCGGCAACCATAGCCTTCTCCCTTTTAACAAGGAGGAAGATGTAAATCTTCATTGCTTTTTACTATAGATGACCAAAACCACTCATCTGAACCACCGCCAATCAGAACACCAAAAGAGATCTATACATATAGCAAACATCACCAATCAATCAAACTACCTTCGAAATGGATACTTATGCTTAATCAAACAACTACATCACAATCACATCTAAACCCAATATCTAGCAACCAATTTCAACACATAAAGAATACATCACATCCATTGGAGTTTCAAAACCATAATGGGGGCCAACAACTTAACTGGGAATAGACAATGAAACTATATGATAAGCAATGAAGATAATGGGAGGTTGATCCGATCCCCTTCTTAAATTTGGAGGTGGTTTGACCCGATCTCCACAACTTGGCTAGGAATAGACAATGGGGGCCAACAGTAACCTCTCATTTTTTTGTAACAATTATGATAATTTATAATAACTAATTATTTCATTAATATTTTATTTTAAATCTTTACTTTTCTAAGGGTGTTTTAGTTTTTGACTTTTTTCACATGCCAACACAAGTGAAACTAACAAAGTTTTCGGTCTTGGCAGGGGGGGTTTTGAGAGTTGATTAATCGATTTGCACTATTCATGTGCAATATTGTCATAGTTTAGTGTATGTGATAGTATTTTTCCAACAAAAAAAATAAAGGAATTTAATTTTTTTTATAATGGTGGGACCCACAATACCATTCTTGAATGGGTTCAGATTACGGGTTTGTAAGTTTGTTTGTTGTCCCAAGATTATCTCAGATTGATCGTTAACATCAACAACAACAACAACATTTTTTTTTCCAATAAAAAACATTTTATTTTAGTGGTGTTGGCCCCTAAATGTCGATCTTATCTTACTTGCCAAAAAAATAAATTTTTGTTTGTGTGTACTTACAATTTTACTTTGACTCTTTCACAAAAATATATAATAATAATAATAATACAATTTTACTTTGACCTTTCACATTATTCTTCTTTTTTTTTTTTTTTTTCTTAAAACAAATCATTTAAAAAAAAATTATTACAAATAATCTTTTGAAAACAGAAAAAAAAAATAAAAAATAATTAATTGTAATTAAATAAGGTAGAACTCCAAACTCATCGTAACTATCAAAGGGCATAATGGCATGTATAGATTATAGAACCACCCAATCAAAAGTGAATGAATAATTTCATACAAAGTTTTTGCAAAACAAAACAATTATTTTTGGAATTTAGCTACTATACAGTATAGTTGTTTTAGTTTTATTTTTTTATAATTTTCAAATCTTTTATTTTTATAGATCATTGGATTTCAATCCAGTGACTATAAACTAATCCAACAACTATACAGTAACTATATAGTAGCTGAACCCTTATTTTTGTTCTTTAAATTTCAAAATCTCTGTGGTTTTAACTTTTAAGTAAATTTAAGATTTTACACTTACTTTTAGAAGAATAATATTTAATTATAAATCTTATTTTTAATTAAAAGATCAAACTTATATAGTTATAGTCTATTTGTCTTATTATTATTTTTATAATAAAAAATAGATTTATAAATTAAGCTGGTTGTACGATCTTAAATCGTTTATCTTTGTATCTATTAATTTACTCATTACTCGTTATCTAAGGGTTAAGAGTATTGAGTTTCCGTTTGTTACTTTAATTTCTTCAACCATTCTTTTAAAGTATATATCACATTTGGGTATGGCGACTCGAACCTGGTATATTATCAAGTTAAATAAGCGTTATTTACCATCAAACTACACTGGGTTCAATAAATATAATATTATTATCTTACAATTGAAATGGTGCCCTCTTACATATAAACTAGGGGTAGTGGACTAGTGGGTTTGAGTTGCGCCCATCTCTATATATTTCGAATTTGTTATAATTGTTAAAAAACAAAATGGTGCAAATACATTATTAAAATTGATATGCCAAATTGTGTACATGGCCCTGTCTGAAAATAAAAGCCAAAGGACATTGCTATGAGTGTGTCCTTAATTATTTTTATAATTTATTTAGATCACATATGCTTCATCATTTTTTTTTATTACTAAAAAAAATCAAAATTTAAAATATTAAAATATTAAAATAAATCAATTATGGGGAAGCACTTGCTATGTAGAAAGAGAATCTAGCTTTTATGTATAGGCCAGCAATTTTCTTCAAGAAAAGAAGAAAGAAATAAAAAAGTATTGAATAAATAAATAAATAAAATAAATCAAAGTTAGGGACTTTGTGGGGATTAGATGAAAAGTGAAAAAAGAAAGAAAGAAAGAGAAGAGAGAAGTTACTTTATAATGACATCTATGACCTATATGTTGTTACTTTTTGACTACTAGCATTTCTTTTCTCATTTGTTGCATAATAATTACATGTTTAATAAGTATCGTCTAATGTGATTCGATAGTAATAATGCCCATTCAGTCTAGTAATATTGATATTCAAGTCCACGCGCCACCGATAGTGTATATATATATATATATATATATATATATATATGAGTAATGTTACTTTGCCAAAATTTGGTTCCCAAATCTGGTGCCCAAATGATGTGGCAACACTTTTATTCATTCATTTAAATCAAGCAAATCTAATACAATCTAAATGAATGGACGAGAATGTTGCCACGTCATTTTGGCACCAAATTTGGGCACCAAATTTGGGCAAAGTAGCATTACTATATATATATATATATTACCTACTTCGAGTTATAATTGGATTCTATTATGAAGAAAATCTCACCACCAAGTAAAATGATCACAATCTAAAACCATATAATTTACATTACAAATACATCTCTTTACTTATTACTTACAGAACCTGAGAACCAACTATTAAATAACTTCTTTTTTTTTTTTTTTTTTTTTACTACTAAAAAAAAAATCAATTATATATGAGATAATAGGGTTTTTTTCAACAAATAATTTTTCTTGTCACTACATCACTACCAATTACAATATATATTACGTGACAATTTAAAATGATGGCAATTCTTCTTTCTCCATAACATATATATATATATATATATATATTTTTTATTAGAAGAATAATTATATTAGGGTGAGATGATGCTGGTCTAGTATTACCTCTCACACATATACCACAATATTGTGTAGAGTCCTCAATCTCCCTAAACATCAAATTTATGTAATACTTAGGGGTCATATGTTTTTTTTGTCTGAAGGCTGAACCGTTCTGAATTTTACTGAAACTAAATACTGAATAATTACTGAAACCTGAAACCGAATGACGTGTTTGTTTTTTATTTTTATCATATATGAATAAAGTGTCAACTTGTTTGTTTTTTTAAAGATAAAGTGATTTTAAAAAAAAAAAAGTAATTTGATATTTATACCCATGTTACTATTTATTGTTATGTATTTTCATTTTATATGATACAAACAACTAAATAAAAATAATTTAATAAATCCTAAACCATTTTTATGTAATAATAATAATAAAATATTATTCATGATTAAGATATGATAAATAATTATTTTTTTTATGATAAATAAAGATTTATAAATTATTTTGATTTTACAAAAAAAAAAAAAAAAAAGAATTGGAGGTTCAACAATGATGTTGAAAGTAACGATACGATAAATGTTTTTTTTTTTTTTTAAGCTTATCGTAACTAATCGGTTAAAATAAATAAATTTGTATAATATAAAATTATGATTAAATTGGAAATATATTATTTTTAGGAGGATAATCTTGGAAGAAATATATTAAATGAAATTAAAAGTCAGGAATTATTACTTTTTATTTTAAGTTATTTGATGACCACTTAAAAAAAAAAAAAAAACTACTTAATAAATTCGTCCCGTTAAATTTTAAATGAAAAAAAAAAACGATTAATTAGAGAAAAAAAAAAGGAAGTTAAAAGCAAGCTTATATAATCACGAGCGCGTGAAGTTAAATAAGATCCAGCCAACAACACCTACAAATAGAGAGATTCACAGAAGACTTAAAAAGAAAAAATAAATTGAAAACACAAAATTGCAAAAAAAAAAACAAATTATTGAACAAGTTAAAAAGGGAGAGGAAAAAAAAATACAAAATAAATAAAGAGCCGACAGACAAGGACACATCATAGTATCACACGAAGAAGAGATTCAAAAGTGAATTAAGTGATAGCTGCATTTGTCTTTTTGTTTTTTGTTTTTTTTTTTTTAATTTAATTTAATTTAATTTTATTTTTAATTAATCTCAAAATTATTCCCGCTCAAGTGCAAAAATACCCGTATATTACACCATAAATTGAATAAATGATGCACGTACATCAAAATATATTTCGGATTAATTTCCATGTAATGATTTATGTATAAGAATATAAGATGATGGACTTATAATTTATATTATATATATATATAGAGAAAAGGTGAGATCCTGAAATTGTTTTTGGACATGTTGGGTATTTTTGTGTCAATTTTTTCTTTCTTTAATTGACATAAAGTTTAATACGAATCATCTGAAAATTTAAATCCAAATTTTTTTAAAAATTCATATTATGTGTTTTTTTTTTTTTTAATTTTCAAACAATATTTTATATGTTAAATCAAAGAAATTTATAGATATTAAAAAATAATGAAAATTAAATTAGAAATTTTAATTGCATCATAATTTTAAAATTTGATTTTTCCACCATTCATCAAATCAAATTAACAAGCACTTAATTAATTATATATATTTTCCATTCTATTGAAACTAGCCATTTAAACGTTGAAGCCCACTTCTTATTTATGGGCCTAAATATTCGAACTCTGGAAGCCCAAAAAGGGCCTATTAATTGGGCTATTAAAACATTAAAGCCCAATTTTATTATTTTTGGGGGCCCAAAATTCAAACGTAACAAAAAATTAATAATCATAATAATCACTCATTGTCTCGTTTACTGCAAATACAAAAAGCTCTCGCATTTCGAATTCGAAAAGCATCGAATGGAGTCCACAGAATCGATGGACGGCAGCTTCAGAGTTCGAGTGGAGAAGATCTTCGGCTCCCTCTCTCCTGCTCCCGCTCCAGCTCCAGCTCCTTCCGCCGCCTCTCCCTGGTCGCTCTCCGACGACGCCGTCGAGAAGCGCGAGTGGAGGCGCGAAGACAAGGACGCCTCCTCCTCCAGAGACGAGACGCCGTGTTCTTCCTCCTTCGACGGCTTATTCTCCAAGAAGAAGAAGGATCGACGGCAGCGGAGCGCTCGTCGTGACCTCGGCGATGATGACGTGGACGGTGATGACGACTACGAAGATGACGGAAGCAGAGATATGGATAGCGAAGAGTGGGAGATCAGATCTTCAATTGGCTTGGATAACACTCTAGATAATGAGGTAACTGTTTACCTTTTTTTTTTTTATTTAAAAAAATAAATAAATTGTTTGTTTAATATATACGAATAATTATCTATAGATTGATTTAATTGAAGATTTTTAAGGCACATGTTGATGTGATTTGATATGTTATCACGTAGCTCTCGTTTATCGTCGAGACTGCAAAGTTTTTAGTTAAACATTCGCGATTCATGTGACTGATGATTGAGATTGTTACATAGAGAATAATGTTTAGTGACTCTTTTGAATGTCGATCGGTTTAAACTATAATGGGTTGAATATGCATGTTTGAATCCTTGAAATTGTTCAGAGAGAATGTGAGTTTGTTGCTACTTTTAAGGACAGTTTTCTTTATAGATTGCTTTAGATAAAGCTTCGTGATTGCTGATTTCTTGGAACTCGTTTGTTACATTTTCAAAGTTCGATTGGTTTAAACTATGATGGGCTGTGTATGCCTGGTGGAATTCTTGAAATTGTTTAGACTGAATGTGAAATTGGTGTTACTTTATAGTAGGAAAGTTTGTTTTAAAGGCCATGTATCTTAGTTTGGTGTATGAGTGTTGCTGTTTTTTTGTTTTGTTTCGTAATCGCACGCCCTGTGTTTCTTATGTTGTATATTTGCCTGCAGGACGAGGAAGATGAATTTGACATAGTAGCTTCCGGCAAAGAAAATGCCGGTGAGCGATTGTACATGAATGATATAACCGATCGAGGTTCTTACTTGAACTTGCACAATGTAATACCCAACTCATTAAATGATGCCAAGAAGGACTTACGTGCCAATCTCCTTGCTGCGAGAATCAGGCTGAAAGAAGATGAAGTTGAAGCTGGGAAGCTGAATGTTTCTCGTCCTGAAACTTTCACAGAAGTTAAGGAATCACATGCAAAGGCATCTGAAGGTACTGTTAGACCAAAACCCATATTGAAAAGAAAAGACAATAGTTCGGAATCTAAGCCGCAAAAACGTGTCAGGTTTGACCCTGATTGTAAAAGTGATTGCGATCAAGTATCAGAAATATTTAAACATCCGATTGGCACCTCTTCAATGAATGCTACTGATTCAGATGATGGATCAAAGCTGACCGATAAGACTTCCAGGGTTCCAGATTACATACTCAATCCTTCTAAATATACACGCTACAGTTTTGATTCATCAAGTGAATTTGATGAAGGATCCAACACCAAGGCTTGTACGGACTTGCTGGAGTTGATTAAAAGATCAAAAGGTAAAGAGTTGGGGCGAGAAGTGGATAATTCATCAGGTGATCTTCCAAAGTCGGTGAAATTTATCCCAAAGAAAAAAGGTGGCGATGCGAAAGCAGTAAACGTTAGCAGTGAGAATAATGAAAGCAAAGAGGATGATGGGAAGCAGTCCCTGCCTCGAGCAGCAGGCTTTCTTGTTGGTATTGCAGCTGTGGAATCCCAGGACTCCGAAGTTACTGCATACGAAGAGATTGAACCAGAAACAAATGCTGCAGGTGAGAGTGCTCGTTCCCAGAAACCTCTTCGCAAATATCGAACTCAGTCAAGGTCAGATGATTCTGATTCTTGATTTTAAAGGGAAGTATCTCAATGGCTGCAGCATCCGAAATTGAAATTTCGTTTATATTTCATTACGTCCTTATTCTCTTGTTCCTGCTACACCCAGCCAGTGCTTGCCTATATTTTTTTTTGTTTGGGGGTGATAGGGAATGAAAACTTTACTGGTCTTGAAGAACGCTTTACATGAAAAAAGTTCTTTGTTTGTAATTTCATTTGCATTTGGGGATGAGTTCTTTTCCGCTATGAGTTCTTAGCATCTGTGTATAAAAATGATCACGTATGGGATTCCACACGTTTTTTTCGTGTGGTATCGTGACACTGTAACGTTATACAGTTATACAGCTGCAACGAATCTGATCCTCTCTCTCTCTCTCTACACACACGACTGTGCAGACCTGTGTTATATCTACAATTTAAAAAAAAAAAAAACTATTATATCTGCAATTAGATTATTGTTTAACTATATATGTTACTTGGGTTATAAGTTCAATAATTTTTTTTTACGATTTTTGGTTATAATTGTGATTCTTTTGGGTAATATTGCCTTTTCAATAGATCAAGAAGGCTTATTTTTGTGTGAAAAGATTAGGGCCTGTCCTGCAGGCTGTTTTCAGTCTGTTTTCGTACTGTTGATGTGGTCTTCTTCTTCTTCACGCTGATCTGGTTCAGATCTGGGTTTCGATTTCTGTTGATTTGGAAGATGGGGAGTTCAGAGGAGAAGGTTGTTGCTGTGATCATGGTCGGTGGTCCCACTAAAGGTAATAATGCCAATTTGATTCCATTAACGGTTTGAATTTTGTGTGGAAAATTATCTGTTTTCGATTCTTTTGTGATTCTATATCGTTGCATTGATTGATGCTTTAATGGTTTTTTGTAAATCACACTCGTCTTAGTTACTTAGACATATGCTGGTATTTCAATGGAAGTAGTTGATTTTGATGATACCAGTTAGATTTCAGTGGGGAATTTCGATTTTTGTTTCGAATTATGGAACCCCATTTTCATATCTTCATTGAATTTTGATTATCTTTTTTTTTTCTTTTTAAAAGATTTCAAATAATTTATACATAATCAAAAAATTATAATTAATGTGATTTTCTAAAATTTAAAAATAATGTTAAATAAATAAAATGTTTGATCAAATTGTTTTTAGGTTACAATGTGAAATAAAAAATTCTGACTTAGTTGATAATTGTTTATTGTTGTTAATTTTCGAAAGTTTACCATACGCGTTTTTTCCATTTTTATTTTTAAAATACAGATTCCAATAAATGTTACCAGATATGTTTTCGGAATTCAAAAATGAAACCAAAAACACTGTTTTCATTTTCATTTTTCTTTTCGAAAAACAACAACTGAAAACAGCTTGCAGGACGGGCTTTTACTATTTTTTGGTTTGGATTTTCTAATCTTTGCTTTGAACATGTTTTGAAATAGAAAAATGTTATTAAATATTTAAAAAAATTCAAGCTAGAGTTATCAAATGATGTGACTTGTGAATGGTAACTAGCACATAGTTACTATATCATTTTGTGATTTACATGGGGTTGACGATTCACATGTCATATCATTTGGAAAAGTATTTTTGACAATCTATCATTTCTATTTTCAGTTGTGCAATATCTTAGAAGAACCCCTCTTAAAATTCAGAATTTCGAATAAGCCGGTCTTTGTCTAATCAAGTCTAGGGATGGCAACGGGTCGGGTTTAGGCGGATTTTGCAAAATCCAAACCTGCACCCGTGAAAATTTTCCTCACCCACGCCCGCCTGTGAACCCACGAAAATAAACAGGTTCAGGTTCGGGTTTCACCCGCGGGTTTTATGTGGGATTGCGGGTTCGTAGGTTACACCCCCTAACCCACAAAATATATTAACTTATAAATATTTAATATTTAATTATATTTTTTATATATACAATGCAGAACTCCTATTTATTTATAATACATTATGGAGAATTACAAATACAATAATATAAAGTACTATCAAGTAAAACTTCAAATGGATCTCCAAAGGCAAAACAAGACAAATAAACAAGCACGATGTTTCATAAGAGTAAAATTAACAAGTGTAACCTATCATTTGTTATATATAAATGAGAGTTGAGAATTATAAAGAGTTGAGAATTATAATTCTCAAACTTAGAATGAGTGGAATTTTTATATTTTATTCTTTGTACGGTTAAAAAGGTTCAATTGGAGTGTAAATTTATAATATTTTTAATAATAAATATTATATAATTTTTATTTATATAGGTTCGTGGGTTCACCCACGGGTTCGTTTTCCCAACACGCACCTGCACCCGAACCCGTTGATTTTTTATTTATATGGGTTTATGGGTTCACGGGTCATAAATTCACCATCCAAACCCAACCCTACAGGGTCAGGTGCGGGTCAAATTGCCATCCCTAGTCAAGCCAGTGAATATTTTTATTTATTTTTACTCTAATAGTCTAATTCCATCCGGTCTATCAAATTTTATTCTATTTTATTTTTTCAAAATTTTAACTCTATCATATCTCAACCGTTATATTGCATCCAATGACCTGTCTTTTAGCGGTTTGTTAACAGGAAAAACCCCTTGGAAAAACGATTTGGTGTTCAAAACAAGGGCGACATTACAAATATGTATATGATAGTTCTCTTATCAGGTAATTTCATGATGACCAATTACAGCCACATATTTTAATAAGTTCAAATGTTTGTTAAAAAAAGCCTTTTATTAAAACATTAACAAACACGTGGTTGTGGTTGTGGTTGATCGATCCTGAAATTATAATTTTATTACGACTTGATAGAATAACTATACTCTCTCTCTCTCTCTCTCTCTCTCTCTCTCTCTCTCTCTCTCTCTCTCTCTCTCTCTCTCTCTCTCTCTCTCTCTCTCTCTCTATATATATATATATATATATATATATATATATATATATATAAGCTACCAAGTGAGGTATACTTATTTTAATTTCGGTAAGGACCTTGATGAAATCACATTTATTTTTATGAATTATGATTTAAATTTGTTGTGGATGATAAGTTTAATGAAATTTACCTCTGAACAAAATTTTTCGCCTATTTTCTGATGTCTTCATATTTAACAAATCGGGATAAATAGTTGTAGTACTTAAAAAATTCTTAAATTTTTTTTATTGGTAGATTTCACTGAACTTATGTCGTGTTTACTAATCAGGAATCATACTTAAGAAAGGGAATTAAGTTCCTAATTTCTAAATTCCACTGTTTACTAAATTTTTAGGGAATTAAATTCCGTGGACCCCACTCACAAATCAGGAATTAAGTTTCTGATGGAAAAGGAACTTGATTCCTCCCACTCACCCTAGGAATCAAGTTCCCTTTCCTGATTGAAAAATGAATTCATGATATATTGACTAAAATATCCTCACTTAAAAAATAATAATAATAATAATAATAATAATAACGTTTTCTTCACGATTATTGACTTTTGTTTTTAATTTACATAAATCATATTGGTTTTTTTTTTTTTTTTTTTTTGAATCTTCATATTGGTTTACATAATTAATAATTTATATTATTCTAGCCATGTGATTTACAAAAAAAAAAAAAAAAAAATCATCTTTATATATACACATTACAGTACCATTTATGAACTAAAAATAACTACTGCACTTTTCAAAAAATAAAATAAAAATAACTACTACATATTCATATATATATATATATATATATATATATATATATATATATATATATATATATTGTGATTAATTACACAAAAAAAAAAAAACCCTGGTGTTAGGTCTAATTGTATTTATATGCAACTTTTGTTTATAATTGCACTAACATCTCCTACCGTTAGTATAATTTATTTCATTATTTTTTCTAACTTAAAATCAAAAGACAATAATAAAAATTACAAACAATCAATCACAATTGACAAAAGTATTATTTTATGCTTGCTTTACATATAATATTCTCTTGATTTTATTTCGCTTTTTTGATTGTACAATTTAGATTCATTTCATTTTATTCTATTCGTTAGTTTAAACAATTCAAACCGGTCATTAATAGTAAATTTTCATAATATGTAGAATTTATTTAAAAACATGATATATATTGACTAAACAATTCAATGTGAGTGTATGTGAGTCATTGGTTAAGTATTCAAATATATTGACTAAACAATTCAATGTGAGGATTTATGAGCCATTAATTAAACATTATAATATATCGACTAAACAAAAATAGATAAATCCAACGATTAATAGCTGATGAATTGATTTTATAATACTAATGTGTGTTGAGAAAAAAAAATTGTATATATAATTTAGGTCGGCCTACAAATATTTTATGGGTCCGCCCTTGTATATATATATATATATATATATATATATATATATATATATATATATATATATATATATACAGAGGCGGACATATGAGAGGGCTGCCCCGGGCAGTAGCTGGATAGCCCTCCAGAAAAAAAAAAAAAAAAAATTAATACATAAATGGATAATTACATAAAACCCCTAATGTTTATTAATATTACACTTATATGATACTTTATCTACTTAGTGAAATGTAACTATTTTGTTTTTCAAAGTAAGTTATAAAAATACACATAATATTATGAATTCTAATATTATAGAATTAAGTTATTTGCAAGTTTAAATAATTTTTTTAACTACAAATTTAAATAATTGTTTATGCATAAATTTTACAATGTATTTCATATTCTAAGTAGTCTATTATTGAATTGGTGTCATCTTATTATTAAAAAATAAATAAACAAATATGTTCATCAAGAATTATATATAAAATAAATTATTCTTAATCAATAGGTAACATGTCTTGCACTTCATTATATCTGTCTACATTGAGGAATAAAATAACAAGGGTTTTCTTCACAGGTTCGCTGGTAACACCCACCAACCTGCAAAATATATTAATTTATAAATATTTAATATTTAATTATATATATATATTTATATATACAATACATAACTCTTCTTTATTTATAATATACCACAGAGAATTACAAATACAATAATATAAAGCACTATCAAGTAAAACTCTAAATGGATCTCCAAAGGCAAAACAAATAAGCAAGCACGATGTTTCGTAAGAGTAAAACCAGCAAGTGTAACCTATCATTAGCTATATATAAATGAGAGTTGAGAATTGTAATTCTGAAACTTAGAATGAGTGGAGTTTTTATATTTTATTCTCTGTATGGTTAAAAAGGTTCAATTGGAGTTTAAATTTATAATATTTTAAATAATAAATATTATATAATTTCGCGGGTTCGTTTTCCCAACCTACACCTGCACCCGAACCCACTGGGTTTTTATTTATACGGGTTCACGGGTCATAAATTCACCACCCAAACCCGACCTTAGGGTCGGGTCAAGCAGGTGCACACGGGTGCGGGTCAAATTGCCATCCCTAAGTCACACACCGTCAAACCCTCCATCATTATCATCACCATTATATATATATATATATATATATATATATATAGTTTTTCTGTTTTTCTATTGTCAATTCGTCCTGATATAAAATATATCAAGACAAAGAATGTGGACCATTAGATTTACATACTTTGACTCAAAGTGTATGCACTTGTCAAAACTTCTCCACAATCTATGATCCACATTCTTCGTTCTGATATATTTTATATTATGACGAACTAACAGTAGAAAGACTATATATATATATATATATATATATATATCAGTTCCACAACTATTAACCATCAGATTCACATACTTTAGCTTAGTCAAAGTCTTCTTAGACTTAATCAATGACTCATAAGTTTCGTCATAATCTTAAAAGTCCAATTCGGTCTTGATGAGAGAAAAACTATATATATATATATATATATATATACACGGTGGTTCTTTAGTAAGAACGTCTTGAAATTATAAGTTAAGGACGTCTAACCCCAGCCACACATTCATATTGGGTGAGGTTTTTTGTTAATGTGGGGCTGTGGGCCCACTGTGAATGTGTGGCTGTAGTTGGACATTCTGAAATTATAAAGTCAAGATGGTTCTGATTAGAGAAGTATTATATATATTCTAGTGATGGTGATGATTGAACGTGGGTTGGTATTTCTGAGAAAAAAACTGATTTCAAATTTATTTTTCTTGTTTTCTAGTTCAACCAAATTTGAAATCAATTTTTTTTCTCAAATACCACCCATGTTCAATCATCACCGTCACTAGAAAAAAAAAAAAAAAAAAAAAATATATATATATATATATATATATATAATTCCTTTTTCCGGAAAAAAAATATTTAAAATTATGTTTTTACTCAATAGAATTTTTTTACTCAACTTAAAATCCAAAGGAGAAAAATAAATAATGTTTTCCTATTTTCACAATTTGATCTCCAAAACAATTTTCTTATTGTTTCGATCGCCTCACTTTTTGTTCAGTTTTATTTTCATTTGATTACTTTACATCTCTTTCCATTTTTTGTTTCAGGTTTTCTAAAGAGAGGTATTCAAAATGAGTAATATTAAAATAAAATGGAATGTCTTTAAAAACTTAATTTTTTTTAAATAGAGTATCTTCAGAATAGGAGTGTCAAAAGATAAAAGGGATAATTTTGGAATTTTTTAAAATTTTAATTTTTAGAATGAAGTGTCTTTAGAAATGAAGTGTAAAAAGAAAAATATTGGATTTTAACTCATTACTCCAATTTCTCTCCATTTGCTTCCACCACCACCGAAAAAAAAAAAAAAAAAAAAATCTTGCACGTACAGTTTCTTCTTTCAAAAAAAAAAAAAATGCGTACAATTTCTTCGTTCCCTTTAATAAATATTATAGAATTTACTCGGATAAAAAAAATACCATATCCAAATTAAAACTCTACAACTAAGATTTTACTTACACAAAAATAAAATACAAATTCAACTCTAAAATATATTGAATTATCTAAAAACCATGAAATCATAATGGTTTATACACTTAATCATCATCATAGAAAACAACAACAACAATAATTAAACAAACAAGCTTCTTTTTGTTATGAAATAAATGAAGAAATAGATGAAGAATATGTGAAGATCAATTGAAGAACATATAATTGAGTGAGTAAAAATAAATGAAAAGAGAGATGAGAGATGCGAGAGAATGAGAGAAAAATAAACAAGTAGATGAGAGGTGAGTAGAGAATTACTTTTTATATTCGATAATTGATCTTATCAGTAGTTTAGAAATGAGATAAACACACACACACACACACACATATATATATATATAGGCAAGGCAAACAACTGACCACGTGGCTACATGGAAGATTAGCTTAGTGAATAAGAAAGCATATTAAGTGGGTCAACTAAGTGGTCAACTAAGTGGAAACGCCATATATATTATAATACTCCCCCTTGGATTTTCCACTACTTGAAATGTAATTTTCTAGGAAAAACCCAATGGGATAAAACCTAGTTAAAATACATACAATGACCTTCTGGATCTAGTGGGGGGTTGGACATTAAAAACTATCTCATTAAAAACCTTGTCAGGAAAACCCAGTGGGAAAAAAACCTGATCGAAGGGAAAAAGAGTATAGTGCACATATGTCCATTCTAAACTTTGTTCCCCCTGATTGAACGCTTCCCCTCATAGGACTTCAGCATATAATCTTGTAATTTCGAAAGTCGACGCATGCCTATTCCATATACTAGCTTCTCAAAAGTTGATGTAGGCAATAATTTGGTAAACAGATCTGCAAGGTTATTTGTAGACCGTATTTGTTTAATATCAATTTGTTGGCTTTGTTGAAGCTCATGAATATAGAAGAATTTAGGAGAAATATGTTTGGTTCTATCTCCTTTGATATATCCCCTTCTAATTTGAGCAATGCAAGCCGCATTATCTTCAAATATCCGTGTTGGCATTTCTGAAGATAATGAAAATCCACAAGTATTTTGAATATGATGAATAACTGACCTTAGCCAAACGTATTCCCGACTTGCTTCGTGAAGTGCGATGATTTCAGAATGATTAGATGATGTAGCAACCAAATTCTGTTTCGTGGAGCGCCATGATATTGCTGTGCCATTATATGTAAAAACATATCCCGTTTGAGAACAAGCTTTGTGGGGATCAGACAGATACCCGGCATCAGCATAACCAAGTAAACCTGAAAAATTGTTAAACTTTGTATAAAATAATCCTAAATCTTTCGTTCCACTAAGGTAACGGAAAAAATGTTTGATTCCATTCCAACGCCTTCGAGTTGGTGCTGAGCTAAATCTAGCCAGTACATTCACAGAGAATGCAATATCTGGTCTAGTACACGAGCCAAATATAATAAAGCACTAATCGCATTAAGATATGGTACCTCAGGACCAAGTATCTTTTCATCATTTTCTTTTGGATGGAATGGATCCTTTTTAGGATCAAGAGTCCTAACAACCATAGGAGTACTTAATGGATGAGCATTATCCATATAGAATCTTTTTAAAATCTTTTCAGTATATGCTGATTGATGGACAAGTACTCCATTTGATCTATGCTCAATCTCAAGGCCGAGACAATATTTTGTCTTTCCCAGATCTTTCATTTCGAATTCCTTTTTCAAGTATATATCCTTCCTTTATCAGATATTCACTTAGACGGTTGTACCACATCCGTCCAGATTGTTTTAATCCATATAAGGACCTTTGTAATTTTATCGAATACAAATTACGAGGTCTTGAGTTACATGATTCTGGCATTTTGAACACTTCAGGGATTTTCATGTAAATATCTGAATCCAGTGAGCCATATAGATAAGCAGTCACTACGTCCATTAGACGCATTTCAAGTCTTTCTAAGACAGCCATGCTTATTAGAAATCGAAACGTAATTGTATCTATCACTGGTGAGTATGTTTCATCAAAATCAATGCCAGGTCTCTGTGAGAAACCCTGTGCTACGAGTCGTGCCTTATATCTCACGACCTCATTTTTCTAATTACGTTTTCGTACAAAAACCCATTTGTACCCAACAGGTTTGACGTTTTTAGGCGTCTGGATTATTGACCTAAATACTTCACGTTTGGCCATTGAAGTCAATTCTGTTTGAATTGCTTCTTTCAATTTAGGCCAATCAGACCTTTGTCTACAATCATCGAGATTATAAGGTTCATAATCATCATTTATAATTTCAGTTGCGACTGTGTATGAAAATACATCATCGATGATTGTTTCTTCACGATTCCACAATTCTCTTGTATAATTTATAGAAATTTCCTTATTTCTACATTCTTGTATCTCTTCAGAGATTCTTTCCTCCACAGGGGATTTTGTCACTTTAGTAGCTTGTGTCCCTTCAGGGACATTTAACTCTTCTGGAGTTAACTTAGAGAAAGTGGATTTATTTATTTTCCTTTTTTGAGGAACAATATCTTTTGAGCCAATCGGTCTACCACGCTTTTGGCGTGCATTAGATGATTCTTTTACTATAATTTAGATTGTTTCTCTGGAATAATCACCCGTGCTGGTACATTACACTACAAAAAAAGTGACATATAGTGACACATTTTTTTGTGACAAATTTCAAATGTATCACAATAGGTATTATTTGTAACAAATTTTTTTATTTGTCATTATGTTTTGTTCAATTGTGACTTTTAAAAAATAATTGTCACAATTAGTTAAAAAACTTGATAATTTGTGACAAATAATATAATTAGTGACATTTTAGTTTGTGACTTTTTTTAAATCCATCACTAATGGTAATATACTGTGACACATGTTAATATTTTTGTTTTTTTATGTGTCACAAAATTATATTAGAATATACTTAGTCAGTGAAAAGTGACTATACAAATTGTCATTGAAATCAATTTTTAAAAAAAAAAAAAAAAAAAAAAAAACTATTCACATAAACAAAAACAAATTACCACTAAAATCTAAAACTCCCATTAAATTTCCCTCCATCAAAGCCCGCTCCTTTTTTCCATTCTTTCAACTTACAATGAAAATCCCTAAAAAAAATCACTAAATATTTTATTTATCAAAATCACTAACCATGAGAATCCTAAAATTATCATATTCCTTTTCTAACTGCTCATAGCTTTCTTGATTGTCCACAACTTTCCTAATTACTTTCATCCAATTTCTCCAATATGCTTTAGGTTGTGTTTATTTATTTATTTTTTTTGAACCATAAATTTATTGAAGACATACAACAGCGGGCAAAGCCTCTGGCTCAACACTAGCCAGCAAGAGAAAACAAAACCCCCAGGCAGAAAGCAAGCGACAAAACAAAACGCAGAAGAGAAAACCAAGACAACAAAGCCAAAAACACGGTTTTGGCCACAACACATAATTTCTTGAGCTCTGAGACATTCAATTGGGTAAGTCTCCACCAAAGCACACTCTTCTTCTTCTTCTTCTTCTTCTTCTTTCCATTTAGCAATGAAAATCCCCAAATTTTTTGTTTTTGATTTCTTATCGCCCACAGCTTTCTTGATTAATCACAAAGATTTGCAGAATTTCTTGAGCCCTCTTTTGAAATCAAGCCGACATTCAATTGGGTAAGTCGCAGCTATTTGATGCCTCTGTTTTTGGGTGCTTCCTTTCTTGTTTCTGGTATGTGCATGTTTGCCCATATTGTGAGTGTATGAATTCATAGACTTTCGTATGAGATATATATATATATATATATATATATTTATTTATTTGATTATCATGATATATGATGCACTAATCAACTCGATATTTCTATTCGAATTCTTTGTTACAAATTAATTACAATGTCTTCATAGGTTTATTCATGGTCAGGGATGTATTTTTTCTGCAATTTGTTGAATTTGGGCGCGATGGTGCTCTTTGTGGCTGGGGGTTGTGCGTGGGTGGGTGCTGTTTTTGGGTCTATATTGTGTGCCCCTGTTTTGTATTCACTTTTGCTGTGTATAATTTTTTCTCTTGGGGACTTCTCCCACTTCGGCCTGATAAATAAGATATAAGAGTATGAAATTAAATATAATATAATATTTATTAAAAAGACCATATATAAACTGTAAAAAATTTCATTTTATTGAAATTATATATATATATATCATTTAATGTTTATTGAAAAAAACTCCCATAGGCTTTTGCTTTCCTTTTGTTTTTCATGTTGCTCTGCTGCCCTGTTGCTGGTGTTGGCTTGCGTTGTGGGTGTTTTTTGTTTGCTGTTGTTGCGTTTGGGTGTGAGCAGTCTTGCTGCTTTGTTGTTTGCGGCTGTTGGCCTACTTTAATAAAATTCTAGCCTTTTCAAAAAAAAGAATTCTTCTTTGATACTAAGTGTTTAAAATCTCTTGAATGAACCAAATGGAATTTTGCGAGAGGAAAGAGATTTTGGACCAGCTCACTTCACATTAAAAATAGAGTCATACTCTTTACTGTTGAATGCATGTAATGGACATGGCAAAAGATATGAATCTAGTATATTTGATGTTGGAGGTTACAAATGGAAATTGATTCTCTACCCACAGGGAGACAAGACTTGTGAAGGGAAAGGCAATATTTCCCTTAACGTGGCCATAGATGAAAGTAATTTGTTTCCTAAGGATATATGGATTGTTTGTGTTTACTTGAAATTATTTGTACTTAATCAAAAAACAAAGAAGGGTAAATCACTGTCTCTTTACTTATTTCTAACTGATTGGAAAAGTATTATACCTAAAAGAAAAGTGTATGCAGATTACAAGCTGTGAGTAGTAAACCGTTCTCGTCTTAAAAAAGTTGAGAAACAAGTTTCACATTGGTTTGATTCAGACGAGGATTGGGGTCTCTCAAATTTAATTTCGCTAAAGGATATACATGAACTCGGCAATGGATACCTTAAAGATGGTACTTTAATTGTTGAAGTAGAATTTGATGTAATTTCAGCTACTAAAGTCCAGCCATAGACAATGTAGTGTGTGATTGTGGAGGTTGGGATGCAGTGTGTAATTTCAACTTTAATTGTTGGGATCGGACTACTAGGGAATGGGCGTCAATGCATATATTTTTGTCAATTCATTAGCAGATTAGCATATATGTACTCTATCAAATCGGGTTTGTCAATTTAATCAATAATTAAGATTGGTGGAACAAAAAGTTTTGCTAGACTTCGAGATGAACTGGTAAATCATTATATGTTGTATATTTTATTAGTAATATTAAACATTTATTAATATATATATATATATATATATATATTTATATATTTATTTATAGACAAAAAAGGACCCTGAAGGAAAGGAGCCAGACAAGATAACGATGTTCAAAGCAACTTACACTAAGAAAAAAGACAAGCCTACTGACCCAACGGTTGCAAATGCAATGGTAAGATGTGCTAAAAACAAATAATCTTGGATTATGCATTTGCTTGAGTGTTTGATATATAATCATTTGACATTGGATGTTATTTAACTTAGTTATTTATTAAGTAATTTTTTTGTATTGTTTATTGGAAGTGGACTTTTTTTTTTTTTTTTTTTTTTTGGTGTTTAAACAATTTAAATATTCTAATTGATTTCATTATCTCACTACTTAATTTTGACAGAGGCGAATGGATGAGCTTATTACAAACCAACCAGATATATCTAAAAATGAAGTCTTCAATCAGGTTATTGGTCAAGTTAGTCCAGAAGCTCATGTGTCTACTTTAACTTATGGACTTGGGATCAATCAATAAAAAAAAAAATGGTAAACGTTCTTCTCATCTTGACACATTGAAGATGTTAGAGGATGAAAGAATTCAAAGACAAACAGCAAACGAAAAGATCACACATCTACGGTCTGAATTGAATGAATTGAAATCCCAACTTCAAACCATGGAGGAAATGAAATCTCAGTTTGTCCAATTGAAATCGATGTTTGAACATCAATTTTCAAATTCAAATGCATCTTCTTAGTTTATATATTCGTAGTTCATTTCATAGGTTTAGTCTTTATAGTTTAAAGACATTTGTTAATTTCATCTTATATGTTTAGGTTTATAATTTAAATACATTTGTTAATTTCATTTTATTTTTAGGTTGACAATTCTCTACAGACTTTGTATATGTTTGTTTTCAATATATTTATCAATTTAATCATAATATTTTATGTTACTGTTATTGTAGGATTATTTAAAGACTAAAGCTATAGCAATTTTAAATTGTCACTAGTTATGCATATAGTGACAGAATTTTTTCTTTGTTAACTGTCACAAAATTTGTTTATAGTGACGCATTTTTCAAATGGTTAATCGTCACTAGATTTGTTAATTGTGACATATTTTTTAAGCAATTAATTGTCACTAAGTTAGTGTACAATGACATAATTTTTATGTGTATTTGACATTAAGTTTATGAATAGTGACATTTATTTTAAACAATTAATTGTCACTGAGTTTATGTATAGTGACATAATTTTGACATGGTTAATTGTCACTGAGTTTGTAAATAATGACACAATTTTAAAACAATAAATTGTCACTAAAAATATATATAGTGACAAAATCTTCAAACCGTAAATTGTCACTAAGAGGATGTATGGTGACAAAATCTTCAAATAATTAATTGTCACTATATACAAATTTAGTGACACAATTTAAATTTTGTCACTAATTAAGGTCAAGTGATAATTTGTCACTAAAAGTAATAATTTGTGACAAGTATCAAAAACTGTCACAAATACTTTTAGTGACGGGGGCAAAAGTGACGGATTGTTAGTGACACTTTTTTTTGTCACAATAATGAAATAATGACAATTTCTTCACTTGTAGTGACAAATAATTCTTGTCACTACATGTCACTTTTTTTGTAGTGTTAACAGCTGGTATGTATGATTTCGTTACCTTAGTAGCATCTGTAAATGCATTTGGTAACTGATTTGCTATTGCTTGAAGATGTATTATCTTACGTACTTCATTCTCACATTGAGATGTGTATGGGTCTAAATGAATTAGACTAGGGACTTTCCAGGAAAGTTCATGTTTCTCTTCAGAAGAAATTTTTCTTTCCCCTAATGATGGGAAATTTGTTTCATCAAAATGACAATCTGCAAACCGTGCTGTAAAAAGATCACCAGTCAAGGGTTCCAGATATCTAATAATTTATGGTGAATCAAGACCAATATATATTCCCAAACGCCTTTGGGGTCCCATTTTAGTTCTTTTTGTTGGTACAATTGGGACATATACCGCACACCCAAATGTACGTAAATGAGATATATCTGGTTGATGACCAAGTACAAATTATACTGGTGAATACTGATGATAAGCAGTGGGCCGAAGCCGAATTGATGCAGCGGCATGTAAAATTGCATGCCCCCATACAGAAATCGGTAATTGCGTTCGCAATAGTAAAGTCCTTGCAATTATCTGGACACGTTTAATGAGTGATTCTGCTAATCCATTCTGAGTATGAACATGTGGAACTGGATGTTCAACATCAATTCCAGCCACTTTGCAATATTCATCAAATGCCTTGGAAGTAAATTGTCCAGCATTATCAAGACGTATGGATTTAATTGAATAATCGGGAAAATGAGCCTGAAGCCTGATAATCTGTGCAGATAATCTGTGCAAATAATCTTGCAAAAGCAACATTACGTGTTGATAATAAGCATACATGTGACCATCTGACAGATGCGTCAACTAGAACTATAAAATAACGAAATGGTCCACTTGGTGGGTGAATAGATCCACATATATCCCCTTGAATTCTTTGTAAAAATGATGGGGATTCAAAACCAATTTTAGAAAAAGATGGTTTTATTGTTAATTTCCCTTGGGAACATGCAATACATAAATTCTCATGGGAAAAAGTAATCTTTTGGTTCTTTAATGGATGCCCTTGAGAATTCTCAATAATTCTACGCATCATTGCAGATCCTAGGTGACCGAGACGGTCATGCCAAAGTACAAACATTTTTGGATTTGAGAATTTCTGATTCACAACTGTATAAACTTCTACACCTTTGATAATAGTGTAATATAATCCAGAAGATAAAGCACGCAACTTTTCTATAATGAGTTTCTGGAGTGAATCATGAGAAGTAATGCATAGATATTCAATATTATCTTTATTCATAGTTTCAATATAATATCCATTCCTCCGTATATCTTTGAAACTAAGCAGATTCCTTCTGGATCTACTTGAATATAATGCATCATCGATACATATTTTAGTATTGTTTGGTAATAATATCATGGCTCTTCCAAAGCCTTCTACCAGATCTGCTGGACCTGATACTGTATTAACATTTGCTCTGAGTAAATTTAAATTTATAAAATATTTCTGGCTCCGCAGAATTGTATGAGTTGTTGCACTATCAACTAAACATATATCTTCTGCTTCTAGCTTTTCAATAACCCCCAATTTTTTGTTTGGATTCATTTAGTATGCTTCATAAAGAAAAATAAAATGCATATCAGACAAAGTGATTCAAAAGTATATATATTGAATTGGAAATATTTTACATAAACAAAATAACAAAATACTACTACTGTAAGTAGTATTTAATTGGTATGGACATTCCCATCACCAATTGAAGCAGCTGGCATGTCTTTCGGGTCTGGAAAGAAATCTGTAACATTGAGATGTGTAATATCTCTAAGATATGAATCTTCAATTAAATGAGTTTCAGGTTTCTTTCCCTTTCCACTGATTGATGCTTGATACAAATCCACCAGGTGTTTAGGTGTTTTACATTCATTTGACCAATGATTATAACACCCACACCTAAAACAAACACTGTCATTCGCATTAGGCCTATTTTGAGCATTTTTTCCATTATACTGTTTGGCTTCATAAACATTCCACTTCTGCTGAGAGTTTTGATTATAACAACCTGATCTAGGATTATCATGCCCTCTTTTAAAACTACGACCACGGCCCCGGCCAAGATTACAACCGCGATTAGGATTATAACCATTACCACGACCATGATCAGAATTACGATTATACCCACGGCCTCGACCACGACCACGACCACGACCACGACCACAACCACAACCACTACCAAGATATCCGATAGTATTAGCATTCGCTTCTGGGAATGCTGTAGAACCAGTCAGGTGTGATCCGTGATTTTTTATCAGTAGCTCATTATTTTTTTCTGCTACTAAAAGGCATGAGATCAGTTCTGAATATTTTGAGAATCTGCGTTCTCGATATTGCTGTTGCAATATTATGTTTGAGGCATGGAAAGTTGTGAGAGTCTTTTCCAACATGTCCTTTTCAGATACATCTTGACCACATAATTTCAATCTTGTGGTGATTCTAAACAGAGCAGAATTATATTCATAAACTGATTTATAGTCCTGAAATCGTAAATGCTACCATTCATATCTAGCATTTGGTAACATTACATCATGCTGATGATCATAACGATCTTTTAGCTCTTGCCATAAATCTTCAGGTTCTGTGACAGTAAGATACTGAGCTTTTAAATTTTCATGTAAGTGATGACGAAGTATCACCATCGCTGTGGATTTGTCCTGTTCATTAGCCTCGCTACCATCATCAATGGTATAATACAGGCCTTGGGATTTTAAGTATAACCCCGCATCAATAACCCAAGACATATAATTATCTCCCGAAACTTGGAGTGCATCAAACTTCAGATTTGCAAGTTTAGCCATGCTTACAACTTCCTTTTTCTGTAAATTAAATTGTAAATTTAATTTAGTGTGAATATAATTAAAGAGCATAATGAATTAAAACAATTTATATGGAGACACAGCATAAGCCAGTCCCGAGACACAGCATAAGCCAATCTCATATATTGCATAAAAATAAATACTGAATATTAAGCCAGTTTATCTGGAGACACAGCATAAGCCAGTCTCATATATTGCATAAAAATAAATACTGAATATTAAGCCAGTTTATCTGGAGACACAGCATAAGCCAGTCCCGAGACACAGCATAAGCCAGTCCCGAGACACAGCATAAGCCAGTCCCGAGACACAGCATAAGTCAGTCTCATATATTGCATAAAAATAAATACTGAATATTAAAACAGTTTATCTGGAGACACAGTATAAGCCAGTCCCGAGACACAGCATAAGCCAGTCTCATATATTGCGTAAAAATAAATGCTGAATATTTAAACAGTTTAAATAAATCCAGAACTATATATAGAGGATCCGTTGACGGCATAGCCATCTTGTATACGAAACTATAAATAGATCCAGAATATTGAGATGTAAGTAAATCACCCATCGGGGGATCTTCTCTACTTACATGCAATCATGCTGATAACGTGTTATGAAATAAATGAAGAAATAGATGAAGAATATGTGAAGATCAATTGAAGAACATATAATTAAGTGAGTAAAAATAAATGAAAAGAGAGATGCGAGATGAGAGATGAGAGATGCGAGAGAATGAGAGAAAGATAAACAAGTAGATGAGAGATGAGTAGAGAATTACTTTTTATATTGGATAATTGATCTTATCAGTAGTTTACAAATGAGATAAACACACATATATATAGGCAAGGCAAACAACTGACCACGTGGCTACATGGAAGATTAGCTTAGTGAATAAGAAAGCATATTAAGTGGGTCAACTAAGTGGAAAAGCCATATATATTATAATACTTTTGTCTTAAAAAAAAAAAAAGTAAAAAAAAAATAATAATAATAAATAAAAAAAAATAAAAACTATTTTTTCAATCACCAAACAAATCAATTTTTTTCATTTAAAATTTTGGTTTTCTTAAAATCAATCCACCAAGTTTTTCAGTTTACAAACCTTTTTTTTATTTTTTATTTTTTATTATTTTTTATGAAATTGGACTGATCTAAAGGGGAAAAGCATCACAAGCGATCATGCTGCTGAAATAGGCAGTATCCATGAATATATATAAAAAGGAAAAAAGGAACAAAAGAATCCACAAAACATCAGAAAACAGAGGACACAACCCCAAAAAAACCCAGAGGCACGCTAGCCAAACAAGAAAAATAAATAAATAAATATTTTTTATTTTTTATGAAATTGGACTGACCTAAAGGGGAAAAGCATCACAAGCGATCATGCTGCTGAAATAGGCAGTATCCATGAATATATATAAAAAGGAAAAAAAGGAACAAAAGAATCCACAAAACATCAGAAAACAGAGGACACAACCCTAAAAAAACCCAGAGGCACGCTAGCCAAACAAGAAAAATAAAGCTAGGAAAACCTAAAAGATTATCTACTCATACAGTCATTACCAACTAACAAAGAACAAAAAGAAGAAGTGGAAGACCACCACAAATCAGAAGGAATACCCAAAGCGTGCTTAGAGAGAGCATCCGCCACCCGATTACCTTCCCTGAAAATATGAGAGACCTGGAACTCCATATGCGAGATTTGATAAATGCAACGTTGCCAAGCTTGACGAACACACTAGGTAACCTGATCAGACCTATCAGAAAGAAGCTGAACAACATAAGAATAGTCACTTTCGAGCCAGAACCTATGCCAACCCAACTTCCACGCGTAATTGATTGCTAAAGAAGCCGCAAGGAGCTCAGCCTCAAAAGTAAAGACCTGACCAAGGGAGACCACAAAACATGCCTTAACAAAAGATCTTCAAGTCCGAAAAACACCCCTACAACCCCCTACACTAGGTGAACCCAAAGCAGCACCATCAGTATTAACCTTGATCCACCCTGGAGCAGTGGGCGACCAGACGACACTCCTAATAACCGAAGCCTTACTAGGACGACCACTGAGGCCAAACTGACGGAGAATCAGTAGATCATCAACACAGTTACGCATACAGTTGATCCCCAAATGGCTCATATTATAAACAGAGCGCCTAACAAGAGATAAAGCAACCCTGAAATCAACAGATTTCTCATAAAAAAATCCACTGATTACGAGAATACCACACACTCCAAACCATTGCACAAATAACAGCTTTCCATAAAATCCTAATTTGATCACTGAAAGAAACAGATATGGCCTGACAGAAAAAAGAGCACCAGGTTTCAGCAGAGACACGCCTATGAAAAGCAGAAAAAATCACCTCCCAAATAGCAGCAACAAAAGGGCACTTCAAAAAAATATAATCCACTAACTCTGAGCTAGCACCACAAACACTACACCTGGAAGCTAAATGAAAACCAGACCTACACAAATGATTTTCGGTGGGTAAGAAGACGCCAAGTCAGGAGCGAACGGGAAGGAGGGATATAGTGGGACCAAACGTCCCTCTACCATGGGACTTAAGGGATATCTTGAAACATCCTAGAATAAACCGCCCTACAAGAAACCATACCATCCCTAGAATGAGGCCACACCAAATAATCAGTCGCTAGAGAATAACAATTTTCTCAATCCAAAAACAGAGATCTGGGAACCTAGCATGAAAGCGATCTTCCAAAACCCATCGACCATCCTGAATAAAGTCGGAAACCCTAGCTTGAAGATGTGTGACCATGAAATCAGGAATTCTAAAGAGATCCACAATGGGCACCCCAAGCCAGTTATCACGCTAAAAATCTCTCTGGGAGTCTTTCCCGATGAGCCAGCTACCATCCTTAATGAGCTCAATATAGTTAGCCTTAAAAGAAGTACAGATGGAAAAGGTGATGTGAGAATTGTAGTTGAATCAAAGTAAAGTGAGAGAGTGAGCAGGGCCATCTCCAGACATTTTGGGGCCCGAGCGATTTTATGACATTAACAAAATTCGGGGTCCTATATAAAATTATTATCATTAACATAAAATAATATTAATAATAATTCGAGTCAAAATCAACATGTAGAAATTAATTGAAAACAAAAATCATACCTTCGATAAGTTCGATTCTTCAAACGGCAACAACTTCAAGAAGAAAACAGAGAGGCAGAGAGAAGAAAACAGAGAGCAAAATGAAGGTTTTGAATTTTGATTCGTAATTCGTTTAGCAGGTGTTATATATATATATATTTAATAGTGCAGTGATGTCATGGTCTCAGAATCATATTGAGCCTTTAAAGTTTTTTTTTATTAATTGAGGCCCCAAAGATCATTAACAAATATTTGGCCACAGTGATGTCATAGTCTCAGAATCATATTGGGTCTTTAAAGTTTTTTTTTTTTATTAATTGAGGCCCCAAAGATCATTAACAAATATTGGATCATGAGGCCCCAAAGAAGAAGAAGAAAATTGCATCAGTTGGGGGCCTAGGCATTTTGCTGGGTTGGCTGCCCTTATGGGCCGGCCCTGAGAGTGAGTTGTGTAAACTTGATCGAGTTTTACAACTTCTTAAAAAAAAAAAATCTATAAGACTACAACTGCAACAATTTTTTATTCAATCACAAAACAATAATAAAAATGAAAGTAAACATACCTGAATGCATCTGAAATCCATGAAATCAATTTTTTGTTCATCCATTCTTTGACTATATGTGAAAAAATAATATATATTTCCTGATTGATGTTGGGTTTGATTAAGTATATATTATTAGGGTCTATAATAGATTGGATGTTCAATTTATGAGTGTAGGAAATAAATTTAATTTCCAATTACAAAGCCATCTATTTTAAATAATTAAACGTAAGGGTATTTTAGAAATAAAAAAGTTTTATTAAAACATGAGTGCATAAAGATATTTTGTGGATGGCAATAGAGCTGTCCTAAAATTTTATATGCTCAAAACTTTTGACTCTATTTGTTTTATTTGCAAAAAAATAATAATAAACAATGTAAATGTCAAAATAGTTATTTATCTCTATATATTTATAAATTGAGTAATGTTAGGTTGCACATACAATTATCCAAATTAGGAGATTATATGATTTGTGATGTGATATTGATAACTCACATACCATATCATTTGTACATGAATTTAAGCAAATTTTTTGAACAGCCTAACATTAGTGTTTATTTTTGTTATATAATCGTGTCAAATGGGTCAAAGGGTTAGGAGAAGTTCATCCCAACCATGATCCGTTTACATAATGGGTTTAACTAGTGATCCAAACCCAATAAAACCTAACCCAAATCCACAAATCATGTCATGTCAACAATTGTCACTCATAGTTAAAAGGCATGTCCATAGTGGTGGAGAGAGGTTTGAATCCCATTATGTGCATTTTATAAGCATGTATAAAGAGTTATCCAGACCACACATGTATTGTTTGATCTTGATAGGTTCCGGCAGTTCAATTGTAATAGTTGTAAATTTGTAATACTTCATTAAAAAAAAAAAAAAAAAATACCATAAGATGTTGAGATTGATTAATGAATTTAGTGAAAGGATAAATTATCTGAATGGTTTCATAATTATACACATTAAACTCGAATGGTTTCAAAAATTATAAGAATCACCTTAGATAATAATTTAATTTGTCGAAGTTCTCCTATTTGATCTATTGTTTTTTTATTTTTTTTATTTTTTTTATTTTTTTTATTTTTAAATCACTTATCTATTACTTCCTAATTAATTTGGCATTCATGATAAAATTCTTGTTCAAATAAGTATGGAATCATAAGGAGAGGGAAGAGAACTTAATTGTTGATTACAATGTTTACAGAGCAATTTGCACATCACCTCTTAGCAGAGATGGTAATGTACCTCCCTTCCACGGTGGTGGTGATGGGTTCGAGTCCCACCACGTGCATTTTACAATCATGTGTAGTGAGTTTTCTCTCGATTTGTGGGAATAGTTATCCGGGCCGCACATGTATTGTCTCATCTTGACAAGTCCAGGGAGTCCTACTTTAGGCCATCTCTAACCCAAAATGCTAAATTGATGCAACTTTGCAACAACTTACACACTAATTTTTTATTTTTTTTTCCATCTCCAACCCATTGCACCAAATGTTACTCTAAAAAGAATATTCCCTTAAATATTCCCTTTTTTATTATTTCTCAACAATTAACATTTCACACCTTAATTAACATAATATTACGGTAAGTTAAGAAATTAACAAATTAGTAAATTAAGAAATTAAATTTAATTAACTAAAATATTGCATTTATTATTAATTGAACTTCAACATTACATTTCATAAAATTGGCCGTGGCTGAATTACGGGAGGAAAATAAAATTTTACTAAGAGATTTGAATTTCGTAACCGATCCAAGCTTACACGAATTTTTTCAAAATGAACAATCAAGAATTGTGGAAAAAAGAGCTCAACAACAAGGCCAAAGATCTCAAAATACCTATAGTTCTTTTGGCCAATATTTCAATGATCTTGGAGGATCCACAAATGATCTTCCAGACTACTAAATTGTTGTTGTAATTTATGTTGTATTTTTCCTTAATGTTTTTGTTAATGTTGTGTGTTGCTTTAATTGTTTTTGTTTTCAATTTAGTGTTTTTATTTTATTTTATTAACATTTAGTAATTTTTGTATTATATACTTAATTTTAATTTATTATAAATATTAATATAAATAATAATTAAATTAAAACAAATATAAATTAAACAAAAGCATTAAATAATAAAAATGGATACAAATAGAATAAATTTGATTGAATAGGGGTAAAACTGTAATTAAATAAAATATTTAAATAAAGGATACAAACATAATAAATTTTATTTAATATGGGTAGAACTACAAGCTGCGCTTGATCAAGCGCAGCACAGTTGCTTCGCCAACACAACACAAAATAGCGCATGTTTCTAGCACATAGTTGGAGAGCCAAAATTGCTCTACTATATCTTTTTGCTCCCAAATACCTCTTGGTTGGAGATGGTCTTAATAGTTGTAAATTGTAATACTTTATTAAAAAAAACAAAAACAAACAAAAAAAAAAAAACAGAGCAATTTACTTTCTTTGAATTTGCTTAAAGTTTTTTGGACATACATATTATGTCATTCATATTTATCATAAATTCTTTTTTAATTTATATTTAAATCATCAAAATCATCATCAATAAATTTATTTTTTTATAATTTATTATTATTATTTTTTTTAATGTGATAGCATTTTGTTGGGTGGACCGTGGACGTGATATTTGATCACGAGTTCAGATTCTCTAATGATCTGTCTTTTTGCTAATCTTTTCCTACCTATATCATTGACACTTAAATCTAAGCATAAAAGACATCAACATGATCAAGATTTATTTCTTTTTTTTTTCTCCCTCTACATGCAAGTGTTTCATGTAAACTCAAGTAAAAAAATAGGTCAGTAAAAGCCAGTTTAGGAAAAGATCCTAACTCGATATTATATATGTAGTCTGGTTCTGGTTAGTACGTACTGATATAATTTACATCAATGTGTTGTATATTGGCCACTAACCGATAATATTTAATTATATTTTATAACTTACACGCATGTCGAATCTCATTTTTCTCTAGCTATTATCAAGAGATAACAATATTAACAATTCATGTTTAGACATATAAATGTCTTTCCAATAAAAAATTAAAAAAAACAAGCTCTATTGATCTGATTTGCAGTAATTATAACAATGAAGAATCTATCTAGCTTAGTTGAAATTTTGAAACAATACTATTTACAATCACCAAAACATTAATATCCAAAAGAAATTCATATAAACTTTTGAGATTCATATCACATCAAAATAAGCATAATTTTTTTTTAAGGAACCCTAAAATCTCTAGACTTATAATAACCTCTCCTGTGTATAAAACCTGTAAATGGCAAGTAATAACCCCCCAAAATTCCCAAGAAATTGAACAAGAATGTAATCCAAAAATATCAAACTCGAATATCCTGTGACACAAATAATCTGACTTAACCCTAGAACTCTTCCTTCAATTCACAGCTAACTCGAAGCGAAATTCTGTTATGTACATTGTTTTCCGACTCATCCCTGGATTCTTTACTGGTACGAGATTTTAACTGAAGAAAAAACGAAGTTCATGTCAGATGATGATCTTTTAAAACTCGGCAAAAATACTAAGATCAGCAGAAGATCAAAATCCTTTTCCGATTACCTTCCTACAGTTTATCCGCGATTCTTCCTAAAGCGTCCGCGAGCTTATTAAGAACAACAATTAAGCTATCTCCTTGATCTTTCCTCTGCTCCCTGTCTAACTTGAAATTGATGTTCTGAGCTTCAAGTTGGGTTGTCAACATTTTGCCATTCTTTTCCAGGATTTCAATCAACTGAGGCTGCATATTGCCAGTTTCCTCCTCCCCGTCCGTGACAGATCGCTTCCGTTTTCGTCCATCTTTAGACGTTGCACCGAATTCGGGATTTGTTGCCGACGGTTTCTCGTTCGTTCCGCCTGCAGATGCAATAATTGTGTATTATCTAGTTTTATTTTTTAAGATTTGAGAACACGTCTAGTGTATTGATATCTTTAAGAAATAAAAGAAATAAAAGAGTTCAATGTCTTTCCAAATCTTGATTTAGAAATAAACAAAGTGTCATGTAACTAAAAGTTATGCTTACACCTTGAGATAATTTATTGCTAGAATTCAGTATCCGAAAATATTCTAAATTTTACAAGAAAAACTTCGATCAACCGGATGTACAAAGCCATGTGTATGTCATCTGTACGTCATAATGTCACGTATGCATTCAGATATTAACTTAATTTCAATGTGTAAGGACATAGATGTGGCATGTCTTTCTCGTTAAAACATTTATTAAATTTTACATTATCAAGGCGAGGCGCACGCCTGATTGAAACGAGGCGTCAAATAGGTGCGTCAATAGCTTTTTATGAATTTCCCAACGGGAATAATTCATAAAAATTGAATTGACCTAATTCATCCTATAAATTTTAAGTTACTAAGCTAAATGTAAAGCTTAGAATTTTACAAACTATCAATAACAAGTCATGAATCAACACCAAACATTTCTCCTCATGAAACTAGGGCAATAGAGGGACATTAGTAGTTCAATTTCATTAAGAATTTACCAAAATATGACATTTAATGAAAATGATCATATTTAGCAAATTTACGTATTTTTTTTGTATAAATATAGACTCATACTTTTGAATTTGCCAATAGAGGGACTTTAGTAATTCAATTTCATTAAGAATTTACCAAAGTATAACATTTAATGAAAATGGTCATATTTAGCAAATGTACAGTTTTTTTTTGTTTTTTTGTTGTATAGATGTAGATTCATACCAGAGTATTTCCACACTTAATTCATTTGCATCATACATCAATTTAGATGTGATATGAGTAGAATTAATAAAGTTCTTTTCCATCTACGGTCCCTTTGGGGTCGGTGATGTTGGACCGTAGATGTAGATATCTAACCCCAGTCCGACATCACTAACCCCAAATTGATGTATAATGCAAATGAGTTGAGCATGGAAATACTCTAGTATGAGTCTACATTTATACAAAAAAAAAAAAAAAATACTGTACGTTTGCTAAATATGACCATTTTCATTAAATGTTATATTTTGATAAATTCATAATGAAATTGAACTATTAGGTGGTGTTTGGATTTATTTTTAAAAACTGTTTTTTGTTTTTAAAAACAAAAAACAACTACAATGTTGTTTGGTTGAGCATTTTACAAAACTGTTTTTGAAAACAAAAAACAATTTTTTAAAAGTTATAACTAAAAAGTTAAAAACAACTTTTTATTGTTTTCTATTGTTTTCAAAACAGGTTTTCAAAATAAACTTTAACTTTTCCCTCCAAACAACTATTTCACTCATTTTAAAAACAACAACCAAACACTTTTATATCGTTTTCCGTTTCAAAAAACTATTTTTAAAAAACACTACCAAACACATTACATTTTTTAAAACATCATTTTTAAAACATGATTTCCATTTTTAAAAATAGTTTTCAAAAACACCATTTTAAAAACGATACCAAACGCGCCCTTAATGTCCCTCTACTGGCGTATGTAATTCAAAAGTATTAAATTGCTCTAGTTTCATGAGGAGAAATGTTTGTTGTTGGTTTTATGTCATATACAATTTGGTAAATTACCTTGCCTATATTAAATGAACTATATATATTGTTTGACTTAAGATTAATCCTAAATATTAATAATTGTTTTAATTAAATTATTTCTCTTCAAACCACACAAAACCAAATCTAGTTGTGAAGAACCCTAAATCATACAAACCGTAAACTTTTTTTTTTCCTCTCTCGAAGCTTCTTTCTCTAAAGTCTCTTCTTTCTCTCTCTCTATTAATCAATATACACCTATAATCAATTTCTTCATAGATCAAACAACACATTCGACGGCTACATTGAGGTCAGGGAGAGAAAAAATGTTCACAATTGTATGGTTTAGGATTCTTCACACCCATATTTGATTGTGTGATTTTGAAAATGATTATCAATATGACATTTTAGAGGTTGTAAAAAGTAAATTATTAATAAATTTCAATTTTTTTATAATGGGTGTGGGGAGTAAATAGGTGTGCAGAGAAGCATTTTGGGTGGCAATAGAGCAACCCCCAATTCAAATAAAACCAACTTCATAACATCATCGATGCATTTTTTTTTTTTTTTTTTAATGATTTGGGATTCTTCAGACATTCTGTAGTATAAAAATAAGATTTTTACATTACCTTGGCCATGACACCCTTGTTGAATTGGTTGGTATTGCTTCTCTGTAAATCACAAAAAAGTGGATATATTATATATTTGAGTGTGAGTTTGGACAATCATTTCAATACAACAATCCCATAAAAAACCAAAAAAGAAATTTCTCACTTTTAGATTTTTTAAATATATATAAAACAAAAGATTTCTTTAGTATAAAGTCCAACTGTTTTTTTTTTATTATTATTATAAAAAAAATTCTTTATTTTCAAAAAATAGAGACAAATTAAAAATAAAAATAAAAAATTGGATCACAAATCAACCAAATAACCAATTTACAAACCTGATATCTTTCTAGATCACAAGAGCAATAATAATAATAAATAAAAAAGAAAAAAACTTACTTATAAATTATTATTTTATCAAGTTTAAATAAATAAAAACCCATTATATTTCAAAAAACAAAAACCCATTAAATCTCTATATTAAAAAATAAAATGCAATTATAAAAATAAAATAAAATCCACACACCAACTTTTATATCATCATCCATCTCTAAATCCTATGAGATCACCTTTTTTATATATATATATATATAATAAATCAATAATAATAAAATAATTTTAAAAAAATAATCCAAATAGTGACACAGTCCACTTGTATAATCAAATTCACCAAATTTCATCACCTATTCACTCACCTGAAATTGGCATCGGCGCCGATATCGGTTTCGCAGTCGCTGACGCCACTGCCTCTTTTTCGGGACTTCCTGCAGTCTCCTCCTGCTCGAAATCCGAAAACATCCCGTCCTCCGCAGCCGCGCTCCTCCCGCTATCGAAGACCGCCTCCGCGTCTTCAGCCGACTCATCCGCCGCCGCAGCCGTCGCGTTCGCGGTTGAAAGCGCCAGCACCAGACCCGGGGAGGCCTCTCCCATCGCTACGGACGCGGCCGCGTCGGGAGTCGCACCGTCGAGGATATCGTAGACTTCCCTGTCGAAGAATCCCGGCAGCTTCCTCTCTCGGCGAAGGTCGTTCCTCATGACCCAAAACGACTCCGTCCCGTCCTTTGCCGCCTGCGACGACTCCCACTCCTTGATCTTCTTGTAGTCGCCGGCTAGATTGCTCCACCGCTTCCGGCACTGGACTGGCCCCCTGTTCACGCCGTGTCGCTTGCAGTACGACGATACCGACGCCCACTTCGGCTCCACCTGACCCGAACCGAACGCCATCCCCGCCGCACGACCCCTCCTCACCCGATTCTCCGCCACCCTCTTCCCCTGTATCAGAACCAGAATCTCCTGCCTCGTCCACCGCGGCAGCCTCGGAGCCTTAAATCCGTCGTCGACACCGCCGCCGCCGTCGACAAACGCATGACGGTGATTACCGACGCCGTTAGTGACGCCGTCAGTGTCGCCGTCAACGGCTGTCCTAGACAGGCTCAATTGCTCCAAAGCCATGAAACGGTAAGAACCAAAAATAAATGTTTAAATAAAAAATAAATAATAAAACGAAAAAATTTATTTTATTTAATTTATCTGCACGTGACTTAAACGTGAGAGACGAAGAAGTAACGGCGTTTTTAACAAGGGCCGCGTTACGCCGTAATGGAGAGAAATCGAGAGAAAGAGAAAGAGAGAGAGAGAGAGAAGCGAAGGGAAGAGATTGAATTTGGGCGTAAGAAAATAAAGGTGTGTTAAGAGGAGAGAGAGAGAGAGAGAGAGAGAGAGAGGGGGTTTTTGAAGGGTAGATAGAGGAATTTTTAATTTTTAGCAGGGGCATTTTAGTCATGAAATAAAATACTGTAGGACTATTGACCTTAATCTTTGATTAAAGTATGGTTTTAATTTAATTAATTTTAGGGTCATTATCATTATCATTGATTTTTTTTTTGTTTCTTTTTAATTTTTAAGGGCTATTTTGTTTTTTGTTTTAAAGGGCACCCCGCCACCCCTAAATATTTATATGCCTCTAAAAGAGTCGTTTTCTAAGAGTAGAATATGGCATTTGACGCGGTTTTTGGGCCACCATTTCCAATTTCTCTTCTCTTCCTCCTCCCCCACTATCCTTTTCATTCTTTGTTATCAAATATTTCTTATTCAAGACATTGAAATATTCTCTTTATTATTATTATTATTATTATTATTTGATAGGAAATTTTCTCTAAACTTTCTTTTTGATGTTGGTTAAATAAGGTCGGGATGACGTGTTATGTAAAATCGTGAATTTTTTAAGAAGACTAATACTATTTTGCTAAAAGACTTATCTCAAACAATATTTGTATTGAAGGATGTCTCAAATGACATAACTAATTTGTAAGTGCAATATCATTCATCACGTCATCTCACGATCTACTTACGAATTTTAGACAAAAAATTTGGTTGTGTGATTTTATTTTTTAAGAAATATTTTAAACAAGTAATAGTAATTCAAGTATTATTCTCTATGGATTTTGGAAATTGCGGTAAAAGAGTTTGAGACGTTTAGTCGTATCTCTGATGATTTATTCTTGTTTGTATTCGGATAAATATGTTCATTGAATTTCATATCAGAAACCGAATTACGAATCTACATTTGTTGATGATGATGTGGAACGAATTAAGTGTTGATAAGGGCACCCTACCCTACCCTACCACTAAAGAAAATTTTCCCTTTTTTCTTGTTAATCACTCTTTTATCTTATTTGAATCATTAACCCTAATCTTCACTTAATGGCTAATCCTAATGGATGGCCCCCTCCTCCATTAAAGTCACTTTTTTTGTTTGTTTGTTTGCCTCTTCTTCTTTCTAAATTCTAAGTAATATATCACCATCCCTCCACAAAGTCACAAAACCTTCTTTTTCTTCCTTTTTCTCCTTCAATACTTCTAAAGGTTATGCTGCCACACAAATTCAGTAACGTTAACAAACTAGTTAATATTCATTAGATGAAAATGAAATACAACAATTTACAAAAAAATAAAAATAAATAATAATAATAAATCGAGTTTCAATCAAAGAAGAAAAGTAATATTATATATTTTTTTAATAATAAAACAAAAACTTGCAAAGATGAGTTTGGAGGCACATGTCTCATGAGGGCCATTGATTTTCTAGAGGAGTTAGTATGGTGTCATATTCTCCTTGTGATTTAGTGGGACCATATCCTCCTTATTTGGGGCCCACGCTATTTCATAACCAAGATTATGCTACTAATCAATTAATTAATCAAACCTTGATTAATGGTCCCTTTACAAATTCTATCTCATTATCTTCATTAAAAAGCATTTTACACTATAATCTCTTACACTAGTTGTTTTCGCTTTTTCACCAAGACCTTTTTATTATTCAAATTATATATATATAAAAACATGAAAAATGATTGAAATTAAATTTTTAAATCTTGAATGATGTATTAAATTTTAAAAATTCTGATTTTTAATTTTATAAAAAAGTGAAACAAAAATCCTGTGAATTGTACTTTGCTACAAGGATTGATTTGACCTTAAGATTTGGGTGGACACAAAAGTGAATGATTCATGCACAAATAATTGATTTTTTGGGCTTGTGGGTCTACCGTTTTATGGGCCCATGACCCATTTCTCTTAAAACCAAGAATTATCTTCTAATCATAACACTAACAACTAGAAGCAATTACTCACTTAGTGATATCTCCAACACCCACCCCCAATTAATAATAATAATTCTCTCTAATTAAACTTTCACCTCAAAGGATATTACCATTGACTATTGACTTCCCTTACCAGATTCATTGTTTTCGATATTTGTTAAAGAACTACATCATTTTTTTTTTTTAATCTGACACCTAACGTGTCAGAAGTCTACTTGCCGAGATCAAACACTATATGCACGACCTAAATATCTACCCACATAATTGAGAGATATTTACTTCACCAATATCGTCGAGATTAAACACTAAATGTGTAGTTTGGATATCTACTCTCATAATTTGGAGATATCTACTTCCACAACATTGTCAAGATCAAACACTACATGTACGGTTCAGATATCTATACCCACAATATCGGAGAGAAAATTCCTTACATGTGCTTGTAAAATGTGTATGGTGATACTCGAAACCTATTTGATGTATTACAAAATTAGAGACCAAAGTTCCCAAAAAAAAAAAAAAAAATGCAAACAAAGTAAATAAGAACTCATAAATAATAAATATAGGGGTTAAATTGATAATCACCGTTAATCAAAAGCGTTAAAATCTTTTCAAATAAAGCAGAAAATCCGAATTATCTTATCTATGGAGTCAATATAATCTTGAGTGGTCACATTGAAATGTTTCTGGTCAAGTTCTACGTTTGAATATCAGATTGTCATTTTTATTGTTGTACAATAGATTGAGATCAAACGGCTGTCCAATAAATAGTTTATTAGGATTCTGCTAGGTTACCACTTTTATAAATTGCATGCTTTTTTGTTTTCAATTTTCAAAATTTTTGACATCTTTGAAAAATTAGGTTGAATATAATCCAATGATAATAAACTAGCTTAATAATATATTACATTAACATGATTCGGTTTAGTCAAGAAACTCAATTTTAAGAATTTTATCTAAAAGTAGGACATGTTTACTTCAAAGTCAAACCCATATGATTATCATTTGATTTGTGAACTATTAGAAAATGTCTCAAACTCATAATCTCATTTATTTATATACGAGAAGTTTACCACTAGATCATCTCAATTTCCGTTAGTTGTCTTTTGATTTTGAGCATACCTTACGGAAAATATTTAAATTTATTCACATCAATAGGCAGGAATTAATAAAAACATTAAAATTTCAAACAAAAACAATTAAATTCTTCAATGTATAAAAATAAACTTTTTGTTTTTTTGTTTTGTTTTGAAAGAACACCCTTTTCTTGTTAAATGTACAAAAACAATGTGGTTAGGTTGTGTTTGACTAGTACCCATATATCTTTGAAATACCTTTTTCTATCTATCAATAAAGTCCAATAAAATTACATGGCCAAAAGAGGATTTAAAACACACGAAATTATGATGTTTTGGTGACATGTTATTTTGTCGTAGCTAGGATTATGTTTACTTGAATGTAAGGGTATCTCCAACCCATCACCATTCTCCAAATTGCCACAACAAAACCTTCTCCAACCCATTGACAATCAGCTACGCTACTTTGTTACAGGAGATGGGGCTACACTAGATCTAGTGCACCTTCTAGATCTAGCGCACCTTGTAGAAATAGCGTAGCTCTTACGTTTTTTTTTTTTTATATTGGTTGGAAGGGAATATTTAAAGGAATATTCTTTTTACCGTAAAATTTGGTGCAATGGGTTAGAGATGAAAAAATAAATTGATGTGTAAGTTACTACATTTTGTTGTAAAATTGCAACAAATTGGTGTAATGGGTTAGAGATGGTTTAAATAGTGGATATAGATAAGATGTATTAGGTGATAATAGACAAAAGAAAGTGTTGGACACATGCTGTTTTCTTATTGGTTTGTTTATTTGTAAATTTCAAGTATTTCATTTTGATTTTAACACACGTAATTGTGTAGCTTGTATTATGTGAAACTCATACCAACACACACGTGTGACGTGTATATATATAATTCATATTTAGGTCTTCTTTTTATTTTGTTGGTTTTAAAAGGGTCTTCTTTTTATTTTGTAGGATGTTAAAGGGTGCATCCGCGTTTGATGTATCGAAGATTTTCTCTATTTAAAGTATGTCATGTGGGGTACGGTGACATTATCTTTACCTATATGTTATGTGGTACTTAAATTGTGCGGCGATCGTGTCTGTACCTATCTATTCAAAATATAAACATGTGGTATATTTTTTTCCCAATGAAAAATAAAAGAAAAGAAACTTATATGGTGGTGTATTTTGCTCACGTGTTATACTGTACTATGCATGACATTGTGTGCCTACCCATTTAAAACACATGTGATATGTTATGTATGGACGTATAGATGATGTGGTGCTTGTTCATGTTTAAAAACTGATTTTGATGATCAAAACATATTTTTAATGCACTTAAATTCATTTTAAAACTTATTATTGACTAAATTTGTATATAATGAGGTAAAGGATGGAATTTGGTAAGTTGGTCCTAACAATTTAATTCTATTCGAATCAATTGACTTTGATTTTCCAATAAATTTAATAAACTATGTTCAACGTCCATAGTAATTAATAGGGATAATTACCTCGGTGGCTATCAATTTGATAACATACTATCAAAATTGCCACTAGATTGGGAGTGTCATTTTGGTAAATAAGGGGATAACATTAATTTATTTTAGATGTTTTTTGGAAATCAATTTTTTCTTTTGTTTTTTGAAAAGAATAATTATATGTAGTGTGTATATACACATATTCTATGAATTCATCTTGGTAGACACAGATTCCATCTATATGTCTGACATTTTTAACAAAATAGACAAAGAAAAGTTAATTTTCAGAAAAATTAAACTTTGCAAAATCATCACATTGGACCAATGGGAGGGTGACCCCAACAAGAAAAATAGATTTTCCAGACCGTTCCATGTTTCTGAATATTCCTACTGGGATTATATGGATGCATGGACAAATGTTTTATACGGACAAAACCCGAGTAATTCCTTATCCTGGTTTGTCTATTTTGACAAAGATTTCCCACTTCAAATCCCTTTTTGGTTTCTTGAATGGTGAGATAAGTATGGTCTAACTATTGACCTCCTTCCTCATCCTGTCAAGGAAGGGTATGCTCAATGGATGACTTATCTTTCAAAACCAAACGATTGGGATTTCATCCCGACTTATTGCTCTTTTTCAAGCATTTCAATCTAACCTGGATTCTAATGCTTGAATATGCGATCAAAGACAAAATGTTGGGAAATGTCAATGTTCCCTATTTTGGCCGACAAACAAAAGTTAAGTGGTGGAGCGACATGAATATTACAGACCATGGAAAAAATAGGGTTAACAGATGGTTCTCAGAAAACCTTACTCTCTGCAAATCAACTGACCAGTCCCAATTCTTAATGGCTAAGTCCCAGAATCAAGTCAGGATTGCAGCTGCAAGCACCCCTGAAGAGTTAAGAAAAATAGCACAAGACATAGAGAGAGAAGTTTGCTCTTCCTTTCCCAATGCTTTTTGGGATAGAAAGAAACATATAGTCAGCTTTCCTTATAACAAAGATTTCTCAGAAAATGGGATACCAACCAAAGCTAGACCTATTCAAATGACCTCCGAGCTCCTTGAATATTGCAAAAAGGAAATCCAAAACCTATTACAAAAGGGACTTATCAGGCCTTCCAAATCACCTTGGAGTTGCCCTGCTTTCTATGTGAGAAAGAATGCCGAAATAGAAAGAGGAGTCCCTAGGCTTGTTATCAATTATCGTGACTCATCATCTGTCAACAGTTATGGTCATGACTTATCAAATATCAATAGAGTGTCAGCAGATAAGGACAACCCGTGAAGAAAAAAGAAGTAAAGTGTCGGTAGATAAAGACAACCCCAACAGTTCCGGACAATTTATCATGCTTTAGCTAGAATCTACTGCAAAATCCATATGTAATAATTATGTTTGTAACCATGGTTAGTTTATCTTATAACCTGAGTAAGTCTTCCTTTATAAGAATAGCTCAGGATAAGTCTTAGGCAAGTTCGGTTTTCAAGATCCTTCTCCCTTCTTTGTAATCTCCCCTCTCCTGTTGTAACCTTTCCTCTCCTAATCTTTTTGTAGGGAAAAATACGGTCAACGCAGCGGAAGCGAGACTAAAAATAGGTTTAGTATAGTTTAAATTTTTTCCATATTTTAAACCTTAACCCTTTAATTAATTAAACATACATAATTAAAAATATCATACCTCTTGTCGCGTGATCCGATTGACTTTGCGTCGATGGTAATCCGCAAGATCTTCCAATCCAATCACGAACGTGAATCACCTAGGAGTGTGGTCTCCCTTTCTTTGAATTACGTACCTGAGGATGGATAACAAAATCTCTTCTTTTTCGTTAGTCACAAAAACTTCCAAGAGATAACGAAGAATGTTCCGGTCACTTTTGAATTCTCAATCTAATGATCAAAACTCGCATGAGCCTTATTCGAAATGGGGTAAAAAATTAAATAGCACTTTTTAGGGGTGCTCTGGTGCAAATAGCACCACATTAATAAGTGTTGTTTAAATAGCACTAAAGTATGTGTTCAGACAAAAATACCCTTATATTAGGGTATCAGAATCTTATTCTTGAATTATTATTTACTGTTTACTTTTTATTTTCATCTCACTTTCTTTACTCTCTACCTGTTGACTCAAGGAAAGAAGACACAGTTGAAGCAACAATGACACATCCATCGATGGCGACAACCGCGAGGACTTCGACGGCAGCCGCACGACTCCGGTGACACGTCCAACAGTTCTCGTCAATCACGATTTAAGGTATTTTTGTTTGGGTTTTGTTTTCAAATTTGATATTGTTGGTTGATTTCCATTTAGTTTTTTGTGAATTTGAAATGTTGTTGTTTGAATAAGAATGGTGGTGTTATACGAGTGATATTTATTTTGAATCTATATTTCGATTTTGTGTTTTTGTTGTTTGGTTGATTTCAATTCGTTTTATCAAATCAAAAAAGAAAAGAATTAGGTTGTCTGAATTGTGGTGATGGTGGGTTAGGGTTTTCTGTTTAGAGAAGAAGATGAACAATCAACAGTAACAAAAATGGTATTTTGATTTAATTTTTTGTTATTTTGCTTTGAATTTGTGTTGTTGTTTGGTAGATTTCTATTTTTGTTACTTTACTTTGAATTTGTTTTGTTGTTTGGTAGATTTCGATTCATTTTATCAAAAAAAAAAAAAAAAAGAATCTGAATGGTGTTGTTGGTGGGTTATGGTTTTTCGATTTGAAGAAGATGGTGAATAGTATTATTCACAATTAGGGAATTTTCCAGAAATATCAACCTTTTTTGAGACTTAATTATGTTTTTCGAGACTTAATTATGTTTTTCGAGACTTATTATATAGTTTGTGAGACTTATATAGTTTGTGCAATTGAAGTTCAATGTTGATAGGGCTAGTAGTTTTGTGGAGGGGCGTGCATGTACAGGTGGGGTTCTCCGCAATTCCAAAGGAGATGTCATGTGTTCTTTCTCTGCTTTCTGTGGAAATTTAGATGCCATCTCAGCTGAAATTTGTGCAATACATAAAGCATGCAGCTTATGCTTGTATAATCCTGCTTTTATTGGATTATCGAACTCCTATGTGGATAGTCTTGCTAAAAAGGGTTTGGCTTTGGATGGTGAATTGGTTGAGTGGTTTGAGTTCAGGGTATAGTGTGGGTTGGGTGGCCTCTGTTTTCTTCTGCTGCTACTGTGGTGGTTTTTGGTATGCTAGTTTTGTTTGTTGTTTGCTTGGTTTTGCTTTGCTTTGCTTTGCTTTGTTTGCGGGGTGTGGCTTGTCTACCCTATTTGGTTTTGTTGGTTACCTCTTTGGCTTGTGCTATTCTTGTTTTTCTGTTATTTCAATAAAGCAGGCAGCTTAAAAAAAAAAAAAAAAAGTTTTTGAGACTTGTATATGTTTTTTCTAGACTTAAATATGCCTTTCGAGACTTATATATGTATTTTCGAGACTTGAATATGCCTTTTCGAGACTTATATATGTATTTTCGAGACTTATTTAACATGTATTCGAGAAATAAATTATGTTTATTCGAGACTTATTAACATCTTACTGGTGTATATTTTCCAAAAACAATTGTTTTATTGGAGACTTACTGTGCTGTGTAGTTATGATTGTATGTTTTGTTTGTACTATTATATATGCAGATGGTGAATCTTAAAAGGCAACTGAAAACTTCCGTGTCCGATTGGTACGATGGAACAATTACTCGCCACAATCATATTGAAATTCTTAAAGTAATAGATTATGCACTTACCGGCATAGACAATAGGGTAGGGGGGGGCCAAAAGCAGATGTTATGGACTCATGTCTAGTGAATGCGTTTATTATGAATTATGTTGTGGATTTTTAAACTCCTCCATCAGATATATTATGGGTTTTTTATTTATTATTATTATGGATGGATGGATGGATGGATGGATGTATTTATAATGAATTATATTGTGTTTGACAGGAATTGAATTTGTTGATTATTTTTGAATGGTTATGTTGAATGGAATTGACATGGACTATATGTTGGATGTGTTTATAATGAATAATGAATTATGTTGTGTTTCCCATAAGTCTGATCCAGGGATGAATTATGTTGATTATTTTTGACTGGTTATGTTGTATAGAATTGACATGGACTATGTGTGACTGTGTTTATAATGAATATTTTTGAATGGAATTGAATGATTATTTTTTAATGGATGGAATTTTTCTAAGTAAGTCTCTAATTTATTATGTTTGAGACTTATTATAATATTGTCGCGACTTATTACAATAATTTCGAGACTTATTCGGAACATTCGGGACTTATATCAATAATTTCGAGACTTATTTGGTACATTCGAGACTTATTTTCGTCATTTCGAGACTTATTTGGTACATTCGTGATTTACTGGGAGCAAATGTCATTCTGTATTACAAACCTTTTAACCTACACTTACAAGTTTTATAATGCAAAATAACACCTACTAACCATCCACTTGCAAATTACAAACCAAGAATTGTCATTTAGCTCTTACAAATAATAAAGAAATGTCGATACATATCATCAAGAAAGTAGAATTAAGGAAAATGGAAGCATTACAGTCATCCAGAAAGTGAGATAAAGTAAAATAAAATTATTACAAGTTGTGTCCAACAATTTCATCCTTTTTTGGGCAAGTTTTTTTTGTTGTGCTCGATTTCATGGCACAAACTACATTTTCAATAGTATGCATCTAGAATAGTACTACTGGAATTAGGGCTCGGAATCGAACACCGCCGGAATTGTGACCATGTGTTCCGTATTTTTTACATTTTTGTTTGCTAGGCCTCTCAGATCAGAGGGAAATTGACTTCTTCAGGGCCGACCTGATTGTGTTCGGATATCTAGCGTTAAAACGACCCTTGGTGCTCATGTCTTTTTTTTTAAACAATAACTAGTCCACCACAAGCTGACAGTAACTAAAACAAAAACAACCCAAAACGCACTACATCAGCAGAAGCAAACACTCAGGATATAACCAAAACTGCAGAAAAATCAAAGACAAACAAAAACAACAGCAAGACTCAAGACACACTCCATTCCAACCTCTCTCCCTGCATATTTGACCCTGCTTTAGCAAGACTATCCGCCAGCAAATTAGAACCACGAGGCGTGAATTTTACAACCAAAGATCTCCGCGGCCTTAGAATTTGCCTAATGTCATAGATTAAATTAACTTGGCTCAACAGACCAAAACCATCTCCATTAATCCAAGCCACCACCGATTCTGAGTCGCTTAAAATGGCAATATTTCGATCATCTAACAACTGAGACGTTGAAATCAGAACACACACCTTATGAATAGCAAGAAGCTCTGCAACGATAGGATCTACAAAGCCAACAAACGAGGAAAAAAGGCACAAAACCTTCCCACATGCATTACGAAGAACACCACCAATGCCACCCGAACCCGAACTTCCTCTCACAGAGCCATCCACATTAAACAACAGATCATTATCCACAGGGGGGATCCAGGAACTTGGCCTCAAAGCCTTTACTGATTTATTGTCAACACAACGACCTTCAACATCCAAAAGACGCAGAGTAGTGTCAACATTAGAACCACAGCCAAAGTTTTTGAACCACCACACCACCCTAAATTTTACCGAGTCTAAAGACTTAGCCTGATTTGGTGTCTTCCCATTAAACACAATATCATTGCGCACCTCCCAAATAGACCAGACCACAGCATAAAACAACAAATTCCAAGCCCTGAACCTTGACTTAGATGGACACAAACCAGCCCAACTCTCCATCCAACCAGAAACTGAGGCATTGCAGCAAGAAAGAACGCCCCACCATCACATGGCCACCATCCACAACTCCCAGGACCATACACACTGAAGAAAAAGATGATCAATCGTCTCAGGCCCTAAACCACAAAGCGGACACTCAATGCTATTCAAATGGGACATTCCGAAATTGATAAGAACGCCTCTCACCAAAATACGACCTTTTAACAACTGCCATAAGAACACCTCAACTTTTGAAGGACAAATCCCCTTCCATAGAAACGGGCAAACAAAAATATCACCATTACTGCATTCCACTTCCAAGCACCTCCTAAATGATTTAACTGAAAACACACCATTCGGATTGAAAGACCAACCCAAAGCGTCTTGGAAGCCCCTCCGAATTACAGTGCTTTCTAAAGCAACCATAAAGCAATTCCATTGCTCAATCTCCCAATCGAAAAGTGCTCTCCTCGTATTAACCTTCCACACCCAACTTGAGTCAACAAAGCTTCCAAAATCCTTTACCATACCTTCTTTATTGGTTGCCAAGGCATAGATCCTTGGGAACGCAAATTTCAAAGGAAAAGAGTCCCATTTTAAATCCATCCAAAATCTTGTGTTCTCACCAGAACCCACTATCACCTGAAAGCCATCTCTTACTACCTTATAAGTCTGTTGACCATCATCAAATAATCTATTAATGGACTTCACAAAGCCAGAACAAGATTTTAAACTAAAACAATCCCACACTAAACCGTTAGTCTCCAAACCATATTTAGCACAAATCACTTTCTTCCATAAGGAAGAGTGCTCTCTACTAAATCTCCATACCCATTTTGCCAAAAAACTTAGCCCTTGGTGCTCATGTCGCCAAACGAAAATGACTCTGATCCAGGGATAACCCACATTGTATTATTGTTCGAACTAGAAATGAGCTCTCCTTCCACACGTCTTCCTGATAAATCTATAAAGAGGTCTCGATAATGACATAAATAGGTCTCAATAATGATATAAACAGGTCGCGGAATTGATATAAATAAGTCTCGATAATATATAAATAAGTATCCAACATTATATAAGTCTCGAATCTAGAATAAATAATTCTCGAAATTGGTATACATATGTCTTGAAAATAATAACATTAAGTCTCGAAAACATCAAATAAGTCTCGAAAAACACATACTGTTCTAGCAAATCAGATCGAAATAGAGAATTAGCTTCAGTTCAACATAACCTCTAACAAATTGAAAGTGCAAGTTTCCAGACCAGAACTGAAAAAAATGTCATCCACGAGTTTCTCAACTGGTTTATGGAGGAAATTTACCTTATCAGCTCTTCCAATAATCCAAATAGCTTGTCTGGATCTGAAATTAAAAATGAAGAATTCGCATTAGTTCAACATAAACATCTCACAAATTGAAAGTGCAAGCTTCCAGACCACAACTGAAAAAATTGAAATTAGTTTAATATTGAAATTTACCTTCCAATAATCCAATTAGCTTGTCTAAATCTGAAATTATTGAAGGAAAATACGACCCAAACCTCGATGGAAGAATGAGCTGCGAAATGGAAGAAAGGAGAGGAAGATTGGACGGTGATGGTGGAAGAAAGGAGACTGGATGGTGATGGTGGAAGAAAGAACAAATTCTGAAATGGAAGCTTGGACGATGATGGTGGAAGAAAGGAGACTCATTGTTTGGACAAAGTGAGGGAAATTGAAAATTGAAAATGAAAATTAAAAATGGACAAAAGTAAAAGTGAGGGCATTTTGGTCTCAATACCATTTTTGGTGCTAATAAAACAACACTTAGTAATGTGGTGATAGTTGCACAAGTCCAAGTCCAAAAAGTGCTATCTTCCCCAATTTCCTCTATTCGAAATTGTGCACAAAACCTTTTGATGTAAAAGTTACTAGTGCACTATCGAAATAAGAACAAACTCTTCTCTCTATACCTCTTGACCGAAATTATCACACTAGTCTAAGAATTGGATTTTATTTTTCTCAAGCAAAAGAAAATAACTCTCAAGCCTAGCCTTAGGGTTCTTTTAATTCTATATCAAGAATATATATATATATATTTGCCGCAAATCACATGCCAAAATCTATATATGTATATTTGAATTCTACTTGCCATATAATATCATATATCACTATATATATTGTATAAATTCTGCACACATATTATAAGTGCACAAAATCTGCACGCCTAAACAATATATATATATATATATATCTATATTGCACTAATCAATTCTGCATGCATTCTATATGTATTTTTTACGGCAATGTGCCATATATATATCATATATATTTATATATTGTGGCTGAAATCCTCTACCATGTAGGATTTGTGTCTTTTGACTTAAATCCTAACTCTAGGTAGATTTCCTTAGAATTCTAAACCCTAATCCAACTCTTTAGTGTATTTGTGACTATATCAAAGACTTCCTAAATTGACTAGATAAATAAATTCCTTTTATTTATCTTCTTATCAAATAAAGACTTTGATTCTTATTATACTACCAATAATAGTATACTACTAAGAAACATATTTCCTAGTCAGAAAAAGATTTTGATCATTAATTAAATAATTAATTAACTTCCATTTAATTAAATAATAAAATAAAATAATATAATAAGCTAATTTATTAGCCTTGCCACCCAAGTACTCTATCATGGGCCATATATTATTTTTTCCATTTTATTAAATCCATTGGACCTTAATAAAAAGTTCACATGTGAACTAGACCCATTCTTACTAAAAGAAACAAGTCCACATGTCTTTCATTAATATATTAATATAATTTAACAGCCCATTAAATAAATAATGTGCAAATTATATTCTTAATATATTAAATACAATTCTAGATGGACCCATAAATTGGTCCGGTAGAATATATCAAGTGATTCATGCAAGTCCGTGTGGATTGGGGATCTTGGCGGGCTATCTTAATTTAAGCTTCAATAGACATAACCTAATCACAATCAACAAATGATTCACTTAGGTCCGATCTATTAATTTTAACTCATTTCACTAAAGAGCTAAAATTGAACTCTTAAATAAAGATAGAATAAGAAGATGTTTCTCATTCATACCCTAGACAATCTTATTGGAGATGGTGTATCCTCGTGAATAATATCAGTAATCGCCAAGAGCTCATAGACCGCCTAGAGCTCATAGACCGCCTATAGCTCTCCTAGTTACCATATTTACTCATATGACCACGTTTTGAACTTAGATACTTTGACTTGTCCAGAAGCCATGTTTTTAATAAACACTATCGAAAACTCAACGTTGAGATTTAATATCCAATACCTCAAAACATCCATATGATAATATTATACTCTCATTTAATAAATGGAGCCACGATGTCCATATCTATAAATGAAGTCATCTATCGATTAGCAAATGAATACTACCAAACTATCAAGGATAGACTATGCTATATAATCGTACTCATTGATAGCTCAAATGATATCACTTGTAACCATAAGTCCATCATTTATCTCAGGATTAAGATAGACTCTCCGATTGTCCTGATAATGAAAGACTTTTATCTACTGACGGTTCTAGATAAAGTATTTCATTGTGATCCTGTTCAATGCACCCAGTGCACTAGATTCTTTTACTCGAAGACCCTCCGATGATTTTAGACTCATCATAACTCATTTGATCCCACTCAAATGCTAGCAAAAGAATTCTACAACTTTAACAAGATAAAAGTGCCCAACCTTTAACTTAAGTTGTGAACATTATTCAAGACTAACTAAAGAATTGTGTCTACCTCATACATATCCAGATGTACGAACAATTCTTCTTTTCTCATAGTCTTTTGACCTTATGATTATTTACTTTTGACAATTATAATAATTAAACTATAAATGCTATAAGATTTGTTAAACCAGAAATCACATTATTAATATGAATAGATTGTCAAAAACACTATTACACTCTTGCTATTGAGCATAATCCTAACACTTTTCTCTCTCTTTTGTAAAAATCCTGAATCTTGAATAAAGTGTGCGACTTATTCTCTGTATATCCATTATTCATCACTGCTGTCAGACTTATACTGATATTGTAAGTATTATTATTGTTAATTGCTCATATCTATTTTAATTTAGTTATATCTAATTTATGTTTCTACTTTTACTATATATTATCTTGTATATACTATCTTATTTGCTTGTTCTGTGTTTTGGCTTGTTGGGATTTTAGGAGGTATATAACTAGGAATAAGTCCAGAGGATAAGACGCGATAGTGGACTCTATAAACAAGTTTATAAGGACTGGATCCTTTCATAAATTCGTAGTTGTGGATTTGTATCTACAACTACGCATTTCTCTTTATGCTCATCTGATTTAAGGCTTATTTGAAAGTTTGGATAACATTGAAAATAAATGGGTCCATAAGTGAGGCTTGACTCTGCTATACCAATTATTGATTCTTTATAATTGGTGATTCTTCCGTCACGGAGACAGATGAGCATAGAATTGTTCAAACCTATTTTTGATAGTGGTTTGATACCAATTTGAACACTGCCTATATGCGTATTACTGTAACCTATCTTGTGATAATGCTTCATACTACTTTTGTTTAAAAGATTGGTTGAGAAAATGTTATCATCCTGGAATTTGACATCTATTTCTTTGGTTATTTGTCTAAGTAAAGTCTTGAAGTCTAAAACACCACTCTTCTTATAGATACTATGTTTTGCTATGTTTAGAAGCTGCCATGCACTTAAGTCTTTGTCACTCCAATTAGTCTTATAATTTGCAATAAATTATCCTGTTATATTATCTCCTTTGTCCAGTTCTATATCGGATCAAGAACTACTTGTAGACATGATGAAGAATAATGTTTAATAAAAATCAAAACCTAGGTTTTTACTCACAGCCTGTCTATAGGTCTGCTTAATGCCCTCCCGGCTGGTGGCTATCCTGGTGACTGCTGACTTTTGCACCTAGAATTTTAACCTCAATTAAACCTTCTTCTTCAACAAGTCTTAAGGCTTTGATACCAAAACGCAGAACAAGCAAATAAGATAGTATAGACAAGATAATATATAGCAAAAGTATATATGAGCAATTAACAATAATAATACTTGCAATATTAGTATAAGTCTGACAACAGTGATGAATAATGGATATACAGAGAATAAGTTGCACACTTTATTCAAGATTCATGTTTTTTACAAAAGAGAGAGAAAATATTAGGAGAGGAAAGGTTACAACAGGAGAGGGGAGATTACAAAGAAGGGAGAAAGATCTTGAAAACTGAACCTGCCTAAGACCTATCCTGAGCTATCCTTATAAAGAAAGACTTACTCAGGTTACAAGATAAACTAACCATGGTTACAAACATAATTATTACATATGGATTTTGCAATAGATTCTAGCTGGAGCATGATAGATTGTCCGGAACTGTTAGAGTTGTCCTTATTTGTCAACATTTTACTTTTTTTTTTTTTTCTCACGGGTTGTCCTTATCTGCCGACACTCTATTGATATTTGATAAGTCATGACCATAACTGTTGATAGATGATGAGTCACGATAATTGATAATGGATTCCATGTTCTCTGAGGATAAGTCTGGTAAATCTAACGAGGCTAAAGCCTCTGCTGTGGTGATAAGTCATGTCCAAAATAGCTGTAGGCATCAGTGTTGGGGTCATCATCATCTTCATCTTGGTTTTCTGATTCTGAGTCTTTTTGGGACATATTGGTCATTGTCTTCTCCATGTCTTGTGCTATTTTTCTTAACTCTTCAGGGGTGCTTGCAGTGGCAATCCCGGCTTGATTCTAGGACTTGGCCATTAAGAATTGGGACTGGTCAGTTGATTTACAGAGAGTAGGGTTTTCTGAGAACCATCTGTTAACCTTATTTTTCCCATGGTCTGTAATATTCATGCCGCTCCAACACTTAACTTTTGTTTGTCAGCCAAAATAGGGAACATTGACATTTTCCACCATTTTATCTTTGATCGCATATTCAAGCATTAGAATCCAGGTTAGACTGAAATGCTTGAAAAAGAGCAATAAGTCGGGGATGAAATCCCAATCATTTGGTTTTGAAAGATAAGTCATCCATTGAGCATACCCTTCCTTGACAGGATGAGGAAGGAGGTCAATAGTTGGACCATATTTATCCCACCATTCAAGAAACCAAAAAGGGATTTGAAGTGGGAAATCTTTGTCAAAATAGACAAACAAGGATAAGGAATTACCCGGGTTTTGTCCGTATAAAATATTTGTCCATGCATCTATATAATCCCAGTAGGAATATTCAGAAACATGGAACGGTCTGGAAAATCTATTTTTCTTGTTGGGGTCACCCCCCAATTGGTCCAAGGTGATAATTTTTCTTTGTCTATTTTGTCAAAAACGTCAGACACATAGATGGAATCTGTGCCTACCAAGATGAATTCATAGAATATGTATTTTTTTGTTGTATCTTCAGGAATCCTACAAAACAGGGGATAAATGACTACATCTGCCAGTTTTTTGGGTTCCTTGAAATAATGGTCAAGTAATAGTGGTGTTTCTATCGTAAAATATCTGTCAAAAAAGGGTTTAACCTGGTATTGGTAAACTAGAGAATTGACCTTTGGGAAAGACGATGAAGTGATCTGAGATTGATTTATTTAGGCTAATTTATCTTATTTGGAAGAATGAGGGCTAATGTGGGAAGAGATAATAGTCTTAAAGGATGGAGATTCTGATTTTAGTGGGTAAAAGCTGTTTGAAATCTGAATTGATCCTGCAATAATAGGCCTAAGAGAGGAAGCTCCAATTTGTCCTAATGGTTTTAGAGTGTTAGGTTGAGATAATAAGCTTAGGGCATATTTGTCTTTGTGACTAGGTTTTGGGCTTTGGATAGTTGGGGTTAAATTGTTGTCCTCATGGTAGGTCAGTGCAATCTGGTTGTTGCCTTGATAAGTCGTAATAAGTCTGTTGTCGGGTGATAAGTCGGGTGATAAGTTTGGCCTAATAGTGGGCCTAGGGTCTCGGGGACTGCTCTTGCTGCTACTCATGGTTTTTTACCCTGTAAAAATTCTCTGGTCAAGAAATCTGGTAGACTATTTTCTGATCCTTTGATATGTTCAATAGTGAAATCAAATGCTGATAATAAAGCTTCCCACCTAGCAAATATTTGTTTTGAAGCAAGATTTTTAACATCTTTTTTCAAAATGAATTTTGCAGATCGGCAATCCACTTTTAAAACAAATTTTTGGTTGATCAAATCATCTTGTAATTTTTGTATAGTCAAAACAATTACTAAGATTTCTTTTTTAACAGTAGAATAGTTTTGCTGAGTATCATTCCAAGACCCTGAAACATATCTAACAAGGTATTCTTTTCCGTCAATAGTCTATTTAAGGATTCCTCCAAACCCTAATTCAGAGGCATCTGTTTAAACTATCTTTGGAGTATTAGGGTGACAAATGGATAAACAAGGAAGTTTTTAATTTGGACATGTTCTTTGACTGTTTTAACTGCTTGTGTATGCTGGTCTGTCCATGGTAAAAGGGTTTTTTCTAAGTCTTTGGAATAAGGGTTTGCAAATGACTTTTAATTCTTTATAGAAGTTGGCTACATAATTTAAACATCCTAAGAACCTTTGAAGTTGTGTTTTGTCTTTGATCTCATCTAGAAATTTACTAGCAAACTCTAGACTTCTTTGGATAGGTATGATAGTACCTCTTCTGATATTGTGACCTAGAAATTTGATCTCAGTTTGGAATAAAACAACTTTTGGGGCTGAGACTATTAGACCTTGGGTTTTAACAGTCTTCAAGAATATATCTAAATGCTTCTAATGTTGGTCAACATTATCATAATAGCTTAGTACATCATCAATATAAACAATGGAAAATTCAGTATAAGGATTGAAAATTTCATTCATAATGAATTGGAATTCACTAAGAGCATTTTTTAATCCAAATGGCATAACATTCCATTCATATTGCCCAAAATGGACAGTGAAAGTAGTCTTATATCGGTTTTTTTCAGCAATCTGGATTTACTAGAATCCTGATTTCATGTCAAACTTTGAAAATATATTAGCCTTATAAAGTCTTTTTAATAAGTCTGCTTTATTAGGTATGGGATACCGAATCCATTGAAGGGCTTCGTTTAGAGACTTATAATTGATAACAAGCCTGGGGACTCCTCTTTCTATAGAAAGCAGGGCAACTTTAAGGTGATTTAGAAGGCTTGATAAGTCCCTTTTGTAATAGGTCTTGGATTTCCTTTTTGCAATATTCAAGGAGCTCATAGGTCATTTGAATAGGTCTAGCTTTGGTTGGTATCCCCTTTTCTGAGAAATCTTTGTTATAAGGAAGGCTGACTATATGTTTCTTTCTATCCCAAAAAGCATTGGGAAAGGAAGAGCAAAATTCTCTCTCTAAGTTAGACTTGAAGTCCTTGATTTTTTTGTTGTGTTCTAGGTTCTTCTATATACTTTCTTTGTCTTTCAAATCTAAGGTCATCTTTCAGGAAAGATAACTGGTTTTCTTTCATGTTGAGATAATTTACTTGTTGTTCCAGAAAGATAGAATTATCTTTTCCTATGTTGGTATTTTTTAAAGAATTTAATTCCCTTTCAAGGACAGGGAAGGTAAAAGGAAATAAAATTTCCTTTCCTAAGTACTCAGTTTCCAATCCTTCATCAGTGGTGGTAAATGGAGTGATGAGGTAAAGGAAAGGTAAACCAAGAATGACATTTTGGGATAAAGTTTTAACCATAAGGAAATTAGAATTGTAACATACTCCAGAGTTGCAAACTCTGGCATTAGTTAATTTGTAACTGATAAATAACTTTTGTTTGTTGGCACCATATAAGGATTCTGAGGTTGGTTCTAAATACTTTGTAGGGACTAGTCTTTCTTTGATGCAGTTTTGGTCAGTTCCTGAGTCAATAAGAGCATTGACCCTAAGATTATAGTCAGAGGAGATTCTAATATCTATGTCACAATACCATTTTTGTATCCTAAAAGGTTTGGTAATATTGACTATTGCTGCAATAGGTTCCATTTCTTTTTTGCAAAGAATGTTGGCTATAATTTGTTCTGGTTCAGGTTTACTGATGCTAGCTGAGTCTGAGTCACTAGAACTCTTAAAGCTAGGTTGTTTGGATTTTGGTTTGCTTCTGTCTTTTTTGGAATCTTTTAGACCTTGTTGTAGTCTTTGTGTGGAGATTTTTAAGTCTTTTATTTCTATTTTAATGATTTGGATTTCTTTTTGGAGGTTTGGGATGGTAACCTTCCTTTGGTTATCGTGGAATTTTTGTAAAACATTTTGGTCAAAATCTGGAACAATAGAGGAGGTCACTAGCTTATCTTCTTCTACTGGCTTAGTAGGTTGGGCTGATGTTTTAGTAATTTTTTGTTGTACTTGTCTAATAAAGTTGGCTTTGAGGATAGGGTCTTCAATACCGTCAATCATTCCTATTATTAGGGAATAATCAGATTGATCAAGAGCATTGACTTCTTTGCAAGTACAGGTCTGCTTATCGTAGATTTGTGATTCACTATCACTGTTTGTCAGAGTTTCTAAATCTAAATCTTCCTGAACTAGGACTCTATTGTTAGATTCGGTTTTTATCTCTCTGCTACTGGTTTCTGTATCTGTTTCATAGAGGGTTTGGATAAATCTTTCTTTGGCTTCTTCACTAATGTCTAGAGCTCTTATTTTGTTTCCGAGTTTTCTCAACTCAAGGTAATTTTTGGCAAAATGTCATTATTTTCCGCACTTATAACATGCTTTATTGTTTTTGCTGGGTTTTCTAAAATTTTTAAATTGTTTGGAACGTTTGTGGGTTTTCACTTGGGGTTTTTGTCTCTTGTAGGGTTTTGTTTTCTTGTCATGGTGTCTTTTCCTATTATGGGTGGGAAGCTTATCAAAAACAAATTGCTCACACCAAGAACCAAGTTCTTTTCTAGTAGTGAGCTTTTGTTTTTTAAGATGGCTCTTAAGTCTAATATCTGTACATAGTTGCATAGCAACAATATTGATTGTTGTTATGATTTCCCCATAAGTCCAAGTATTGAGATCAATTTGGGACCAGTCTGGGCTAGCCATTTATTCCCTCTTTTTGTCTCTAACTTTGTCAGCAAATAAGAAAGGTAGTCCAGATATGAACTTTTCCTTCCAATAGAAATTGGCATTATCAACCCTCTGAAGAACTCTAATTAGGAAAATGTCTTTGTACCACTTAAAATCACTCAGTTTTTTACACTTAAGATTCTGTAGTTTGGAATATTCTTTGTCTTGGAATCTGTTAGGATTTCCAATAAAATGTAGAATAATAGTATGGCATAATACATCTATACCATCTGGTTGGGAGGTTCTAGTGGTATAGGATGTGGCTACTGGTGTAGTTGAGGTTTCAGGAGCATCAGTTGCTGCTCTGAATAAAGGTGTAGAGGTAACTACCTCTTTTGTATGAGCAATAATATCTGCTTTGGCAGTGGGTGACAATGTATAAGTCCACCAACCCAAGAGTTGTCCTTCGAAGCCAGATGCAAGTGAATTTACTGCATCGCTATAGGTTATATTCTGCTTTTTAATATAAATATAGCCTATGGTGTACATTTGCCTAATAACAGTCATAATCTGATATTCTGATAAGCCATCAATGTTAAATTGATAACAAGCATTGCCTGTATAGGCTCTATATGGTACAGATTCTTCATACTGGAGATCTAGAGGTGTAGGTCTGGGATAGTAGGGTTTTGTGTCATTGTTGTATTTATTATGAACACTGATGTCTATTCTAAAGGTTGTCAATTTCTGAATCATATTTTCTAAGTCTGAAATTTCTACGTCAGAATCTGGGGTTGATGAAATATGGTCATCTAAAGTTTGAACTTCTGGTTTGGGAATCTTGTCTAGTCTCTCTTGAGCATTTTGACGAGTTCTGAATCAGTAGTAAAGCTATCAAAACATTTTTCTATCCCAGTGGTGTCAGGGAACAGGATTGTTCCCAGTTCATATTCAGCAATTTTGGATTTCACTTTATAATCTCTAGGAGGGGGAATGTTAGAGATTGATGGTATTGTCTGGATAATAGGTGTTTGAGATTGGTTGTTTCTATTCTGTCTAGTTGTTCTCCAATGGTTGTAAGGTACTCATTGGCGAAATTGTTTTGTTTTATGACAACACCAATCTGGTGTAAGGAAGCTGCTATGCCATGGGATAACTCTTCGTCAAACATGATAAAAGGGACACATTCTAGGGTTTCACTAATGTTTCCTGGGGTTTCATTGTCTATCTTAATAGTACTTTTCCTGGGAGGAGGGTGCATTCTTGTCTCATCTCCTTTACTGGATTTATAAGTCTTGAAGTTTTTCTGGTCTAAGACAAGGCATTGTTCTTTTAGATTGTGCCTATTAGTGTACCATTGGAAGAATAGTATTTCTGTTTCTAATGTTTCTACACATTTCATCCATCTAGAATGGAACTGTTTTCTTTTGTGGCTTGAGTAATTTTTCTCATATTTTTCTCTTATAGTAGTATTCTCAGGATAATAATATTCTTGGAGTAAATAATTTTTGTTGATTTCTTTGGGGTTATATATGTAGTGTGTATATATACATCTTTACACATACTAAATATAATTATCCGTTTCAAAAAACAAAGTAAATAGTTTAGATCAATACACATGTATTTTCTTTGTTTTTAAGACTTTTTAGATTTTGTAGCATTAATCTTCTCAAAAAAGAAAATATATATATATATATATTCGAGATATGCTATACATATATACACACACTAAATATAATTATTCGTTTTAAAAAAACAAAAGAAAAAATTGATTTCCAAAAAACATATAAAATAAATTAATGGCATCCCCTTATTTACCAAAATGACACTCATTAGATGGAATTTGATGGAATTGGATGGAATGGCCATTAGTGTCACACTTTTCGCCAAAAATTGCCATTTTGGAACCAATTCTCAATCTAGTGGTCATTTTGATAGTTTGTCATCAAATTAATGGCCACCGGAGTAATTATCCCTAATTAATAAGTTGATTGGTGTTCCATCAAAGGAATCGAATTATTTAACTCAATCTAATTCAATTTTTTTTTAAATTAAATAAATCTGACACCGAACAAATCGGAGGTCTGTCGAGACATGTATCAAACGCTATATGTGCAGTCTGAATGTCTACTCTCACAACTAAAAGATATCTACTCTCACAACACTGCGAAGAAAAACTCAACTAATTCAATTAAGAGTAAACCGAACTCTAATCAAGGATAATATTAAACTAAATCAAGAACTTTATACATCACTTAATGTTTATAGTTAAATTCAAGTGCCACATTAATTTAATACACAATGAAATCCAATTTAACTCGCTCTTTTAAGTTTAGAGTGGAATTCAAGTCTCACCTTGCTTATAAATAACATGCATTGAGAGACCGTTTCCCCTTACGTGAGAGTAACTATTTAGACCACACTCGTAATATTCGATTTAAACGGGTCTTAGCAAACTCTATCACAACCAAAAATCAATCAATTTGATAAGATAATCTAAGAGATCAAAAGCCGCTTTTGACTTTTCTTTATTACTTCTACGGGGCTAGATGGGGCTAATAAAGGGTTCATGAATACGAATGATCCAACGGCCAATATAGTAAGCAAAGCATGATCAAAAGGTCAATATATATAGCTCCATGCCGCCGTCTCTTGATCTTGATCACACACAAAAGAATCACAATGTGAAACAGAAGAAAAAGCAAGAGCAAACAACATGCAACGTTGGAGTTCAAATAGCCACCAACATAAAGTTGTAAAATTAACAAGAGAAGAGAACGCCTACCACACAAGCTTCAACCATTCTCTACTATAAAAAAAAAAAAAAAAATACTTCTCTTATAGAGATTTCATCAACACATAGAAGGCACTTCAAATTTCAGTTCCAAGAGAGTTGGTGATCAGGCAATTATTGGCCAAAAAAGAAAATGGGTTTGATGGGTAAATGGGTCGGGTGGGTTATTTTGGTGGTGGGTTTGTGTACTAGGTTGGAAGCAAGTACTCATGAAGGTAGAAAGGGATATGAATTGCCAATGAATTGTAGGAAGTTAGAGTGTCCTCCATATGAGGTGATTGAGAGCAAAAATGAGTTTGAAATCAGAAGTTATAGAGATGCTATGTGGGTTTCAACTTCTCCAATCAACTCTACTTCCTACAAGAATGCTACTGCCAAAGGCTTTGACATGTAAGTATCTATCTCTGGGTCTATTGTTAATTTGTTACGTTAATAGGATGTGTAACGTTATGTATTAACAAAATTTTAGAAGTATATATACTTTTGTTTTTAGTTAATAGTGTAATCGTACTTTAAATTCATTAAAATTGGATGGGACAAAATCTTTAATAGAGAAGAATTTTCTATTGATATGAGTTTTTATATGTAAACAATTAAGTGTCATAAAATTACTAATAAAATTTATATAAATTTATATGAATAAAGAATTGTGATTCTTCCTATAAAAGAACATGCTTACAAGCACAAATTTGCAATTAATTTTTATTTATATGAATTTCATTATAAATTAAGGATTTTCATTTAAAGTTTTAACTTTTCACTTGTTTCTTTACTAACTTTTTGACAAGCTTAAAGAATCCATCATTAGCCGCCGTTAATCTATTCATAATATTTTAAGATACTTTCGGTTTAAAATATTGTCCGATATAATGATGATATTCTTAATATCATTTCGGTCAAAATTGTAAGAATATCATAGCTATATTAGAAATTTTATCAATATTTACTTCTTTAGTCATTGGACCAGTTGTAAGAGTAGACAGAAATCATACGAACAATCCGCATTTGATAGCTTTTAATTATACAGTCTTTCTATTATCAATTCGAACTGACAATAAATATATCAGGATAAAGAATGTGGACCATAGATTATAGAGAAGTTTTGACAAATGCATACATTTTGAGTCAAGGTATGTAAATCTAGTGATCCACATTCTTCGTCCTGATATATTTATTGCCAGTTCGAACTGATAATAGAAAATCTGTTTAATTATATATATATATATAATTATTTCATAGATACTCAACTAGATCTTCTTTAATTAATTATTTACTTTATTTATTTCTCAGTCTATTCTCATACATCCAAGGCAACAACAATCAAGCAGCGAAGATGAACATGACAGCACCAGTTTTGGTAAACATTTTGCCCTCAAAGTCAAGAGGACCCTTTTCCTTTAGCAACTCATCATCATTTGTGGTGCATTTCTACATTCCCAAAAAGTACCAAAAAGACCCTCCAATTCCATCATCACCCCAAGCACACCCAGTGAAGCTCCCCCAAAAACACAACAACAACAAGTATCTTATTGCAGCTGTGAGGAGATTTGGTGGTTACATGGATGATTCAAACATTCCTACTCAAGCTTTAGCTTTGAAGAAAAGTCTCATGGGCACCATCTATGAATCTCAAGCAAGTAGGGAGATTGTGCCTTATAGTGTTGCTAGCTACAATTCCCCATTTGAGTCGAAGAATCATGTTAACGAAGTCATGTTTTGGTTCGATAAGAACTAATAGTGCGTTTATCGAAACATGTTGGTATTAAAATACAGTTCTAGATATCTATTTCTACAACATCAAAGAGGAAACACTTAACGGATACTTTTTACCAAAGCACTCTTTATAGCACGCCTTAACTATCATAGAAATAGTAATCAAAGGTGGAAAATAATAAAGTAAAACTATCTTTGAAATTGAAACAAAAGTATAGTTTTTTATTTGACACAACATTGTTTTACTTTAAATTTTCTATGATCCAACACCTACTTGATGAAAAAAACATAGAGAGAGAGATCTGAACCATCAATAATACATAAAAACATGAGTGGCAGACAAAGACAAATGACCAATGTCTTCCAAGATTATCTCTCAATTTGATTTTTAGCAATAATTAAATACAAGATTTTACTCCAACAAGAAGTCATTATTTAATTAATCCTATAATTTGGTCAAAACTAGTTCTAATGATTGCATTGGTTTCTGCCCATGACTTTCAAAAACAAATTGGGAAACATGTATGTGGTAGATAAAAAATTAATGATAACATATTTTTAAAATAATAAAAATTAACAATTATTTTTCTACACACTAGATATGTAACTTAAACATATTATATACAAAATTAACCAAATAAAATAAAAACAACCATCTAGTAATTTGTGTGATATGGAATATAGTATGCTTTCCAAGATCAATATGGATTACAATAGAAATGTAAGGTTTTGAGACTTGAGTTTTCCTAGCATTGTTCTAAAATTTTAAATGATTATGTTCCTTAAAGATAAAAAAATTAATAAATTTCTTCCATTCTATCAAGGTTCATAAAAAAAAAAAAAAAAAAGGAAAATCATTAAGGATAATACTTAGGTGCTGATCGGTCAACACCTAAAATACTGATCCAGTAATGTGATCCAATTGAACTGTAACACATATCTTTTTTTCTTTCACCGATTCCAAAAGTAAAAACAATCTTTTTACTATTAGTAATTAATGCATGAACTTCAAAAGTAAAAAAGAATCTTTTACTATAGTTGACCCTTTTAAAAAATGTTCAAACGAACACACACAAAATTAAGAATCTCTAAACCAAAATTGGATTTAAATTATATGATGAAAGAATTTAAATTTTAAATATCATAATGTAAATAAGAGTCAAGAATATCTAAAGATAAAATGGATTTAGTTTTGGGCCAAGCACATTATGGGTCATGTTATAAAAGCAGAGGGGCCTTTTAGGTGAATTTTTCAATCCTACTAAAATGTCTAATGAGGAAAGGAAACAAAATAAAACCACAACTCTCTTGAGAGCGGTGATATTAACACCCCTTTACTGATCTAATAATACCTAATTTTTTAAATTATAGTGTTTTTTTTTTCCTTTATCAAAATTACTTAAAGAGATATAAAATTAAAAATAAAATCTTCTACAGAGTAAATATAATAAAACCCCACGTTCCTTTTTAATTTTTTTTTTTTTTAAAACCCCAAATTCAATTACTTTGTTTATTTAATTAAATCAAAATTTTTAAAGTTGGGGTATTATTAGGTTGATAGTGAGGTGCCAATAGCACCACTCAAAACTATATTGCATATCAACACTAGTCAATACAAACTGTTTTTTATATGTTTAGGCATTTTTTTTATGGGATTATTTTCATATCCTTAACATCGGATGCATATACAATAATACTTCCCCAGAGACTATTAACACAATAAATTTTCCAAAAGTTGTGATGAATACAAAGCAGTAAGGTTCCTCTCCTAGCAGCGATTCACTCCTACGACGAAAAATTTATCTTCGGAAAAGGGTGATCGATGTCACCCGATGCAAGGAAAATCAGATATCTTCGGAAAAGGGTGATCGATTTCACCGACGCAAGGAATATCAGACGTAAAGATAGGTTATATATACTCAGAGTAGTACTACAGACATACTTTACAAAGAACTAAAATCTACAAATCCTGCAAGAACATTGACTAAACAAAAATTTTAATTCTAAATAACTTGGACAAATTCCAAAAACGTCTACTATGATAATTGGACTTGTTCATCAAAGTCACATAAAAAATTCTTATTTACAGTACACACATTTTATGAGAACAAAAATTTTAACAAAATTTGTCCTCAGTATTTACACCTCTATCTCCTCATCTATCCTTGTTTTGAAAAAAGAAAAAGAGAAGTTGTCTGGAATTTCTTTGTGTCACAAACAAATTGCACTACAAAGAATTCAATGGCTCTACAGGAATATAAAAAGCTAATACAATATCTTCTCTCATAGCTATGAGGCCAGAAGCTAGTATAATATTTGATCGAAATGCAAAACTTCATCTGCTTAGTATAAACGTTTTCGACAGTCACCTGTACCACAAATACATGGCATCTTCTTAATTTTGCCATCAGGACCGACAACACTATCAAGTTCATAGCCATAATCATAGGTAAGCTCCTGTTCAGAAGATTCAACAACATTTTTTCATTGTAAAAAGTTGTCAACTTAATCAAAATAACACATATATTAGAATAAAGTTGTCGATTAAATACTAGAATAAAAGGAACAAAAAGTAAAAATAGAGGCTAACCTGCATAGGAGGTATGTCATCTGCAGCAAATAAGACCACTCGAGCAAGTCTAACGTCGTGGTGAGAGCTCAAAACACATTGCACAAAGAGGTTAGGCTCGCAACTATGATTAATAAATCTTGCAACATTACCATATACACCAGCATCTATGCAATACTCAGGTTCACGTTCTGATTCTTCTTCATTATTTGTCATCCCCACAAGGTCACTTGTAGATACTAATACATTACATAGTCGCTTCTGTAAAATAAAATGTTTTTAACTTAGATCTCGAAATTTGTCAGCTGCTGCTTGTAATCAATCATGCTTCATTATTAATTACATTTTTTGCATAATTGTAACAATATATACCTCTCTCACTCCTATCTCGTTCATTGTGTGCCAGCAATCAATTTCAAAGATGAAGTCATTCTCATAAACATTAACTAATTCGTCAGTCCTCCTAAGGACTCCGGTGTATTCACAAACCGGTGCTCCAGAAGGAATTAAGTCCAGAGATCTAAGTGCCCAACCTTTATCTTTTGTACGGAAAACCTAATACAAGGAAAGAAAGGCAACCAACTAAGTATATATGCAACATATATCGTATAAACATACGTTACTACTACCTCACTGTAAACGGGGATTTTCGGTATATGATCTTTTGTGATGTTTTTTCCCCTTAGGTTAGTCCGATTTTATCAAAAAAAATAAACACGTTACCTCAAGTTGATACTTCAATCCTTGCTGAGATGTACGATTAGTGCAACCAGGACCACATTTACAACTTGGACCACATTCAAAAACAACATCCTTTGCTTCAATCAATCTACAATATTAAAAGAAAATATTCAAGTATATATATGTGGGGCCAAAACCAAAAAATAAGATGTTAAATAAAATTGAAATGTCACCTGCCACCACCTCGACGTGGACGCACATATGGAAAGTCAGAACCATTACGTTTAGCACAAGAACAAGACCTCCTATTAGTACAGATTCTTTTGCAATTGCATCCATGATCAGCAGTACTCTGAGGGAGAATCACATTTTCTGCAACTTTAACACACTTGATGTACGTAAACCCTACAAGTTTCAAACTCTGTTACTAATGATTTGCATAAGATTAGTCTCATCTAATCATATACACAAATTGGTCCTAGACAATATTTGAACAAAGTTGAACTTGCCTGAAGGTGCAACAGGTGGATTATCAATAACATTGGTTGCAGGAATAAAAATATCTTCTTGACCATTAGAGATGTCCTTGCACACCAACCTTACAACATATATAAACACTTCCTAGCTGAAGTACAAATGATATACAAAATGCACGTGAAAATAATTTTGTAATAAGGAAATTTCATACCCGGGTAATGCATAAACAACTTTAGAAACTTGTCCTCTTATAGTAGAAACCTAAAATAAGCAAGTCAACTACACGTGAGAAAATAGCAACAAAAAGTTCATGACGTTAGTGTAAATTTCAAGCAAATTCTTATGTTTTCAGATTTTAGATAAAAGAAAAACTTAATACTCAAATTACGTACTCATATAACCTTATGACAGGTGCCAAAAAAAGAAAAGGGGAAAAGAAGAGAAAAGAAAACAAGAGAATAATTAACACTAATGAAAGAAAAAAAAATATTATTCACCCACCTTTCTCCCCATCATGTCTTTAGGTTATGACTAAGCGAAAGCGATAGGTTAGTCAAATCCACAACAAGAATTTTGGTCCAAAGGAACAGTTTTTTGTTAATATCAATCAAAAGTTAATGTGATTCTGACTCCTACTTAAATAGAAAGAAAAGCAAACATGAATCCTTTAAGATTATATCAAATCTTACCGGGAAAGGTAATTTTGATTTATTTCATAAACTAAAAAAGGAAATCCTAAACAAACTTAAACCTTGCCGAAAAAGAAATAGGATAAATTAAAAAAAACAAAACAAAAAAAATTCTCAAGATGTCCTACATTTGGTTATGCATCTGAAATGTTATAAAAAAAAATTCCTGAGTAGTCTTATGACAGCCAAAGGAAAAAATAAAACAACACTCGTAAATTATAATATTATATTGAGTGTTTAAACACTTCCCTCTATTATTACTAAATGAAATTTTCACTTGGATCATCGTGAGACATCAACATATAAGTGAAACCCATTACATAACAGAAATTACAAAGCCAGTGACCTGATCTTTTGAGGCCAATTTTGATCGTTGTAGAAGCCGCTTCAAATGGTACTTAAAAACAGTAAATTCAGAAACATCTTTGTCAGCCCAACATTTAACAACCTGTTGACAAATATGTTCAACCATTTAATTAAAGTGTAACAAGCGAAAAAATCACATAATTTGTGTACAATAACACTCTATGTAGAAAGAATGATTTGAATTATAATAAATTCTAACAAAAATCACTGTAAATGCTAGGGAGAATTCCAAAAACCCTCCCTAGGTGCTACCAAAATTGAAAAACAATTTGTTAGTTTCAAGATTAAATAAAAATCACCATGTCATGTGCCAAGAACCCCCTAATGTAGAGTATTTTACCTGATTCTAGAACAAGGTTTTTTTAATTTTGATCAAACCTCGAAAGGTTTTTGGAATTCTCCCTAAATACTAATTTAGTTATGATAACATCATTTGCTAGAAACAAAGCATTTTAAATTAACTCTAGAATTACGTTCTATATGGTAAAACACAATAGAGTATTGATATAAGAGCATATTTCTACAAAACTGTTTTCCACCTTGTATAAGCCATCATATGTGTAAACCTTGCCAGTATAACTATGAGCACAATCCTGTCTTCTGATCACATTAACTGGAACATTGTGGTCCATATTATGCTTCAAAAAAGAAAAAACAAATCCGATTTTAGTAAGTAGAATGAAAGCATAAGGTCCCAGCAATACAATATCATAAAATATAGAGCTAGCCATTTAAACTCTTTTCTATTTCCACTCTAAAAAATAATCACACCACAAGATAATAATAAATTGGACTTGAAACTTCAGCTTATATATGCGCCATATTTGAGTTAGAAAAATCTTTATCAAACAAGTATCAAATAAAGAAACTTAGTCCAATATAGATACTTTAAGATACATCAACATCAATGTGTTACATTTCCAATACAAGTGAACAAATTTGTTTATTAGAGGTGCTTGCTCCCACTGACTTGAATGATATACTCATTTGTGTATACAGACACATAAATATGATAGTCATTTGTGTATTTACAGAAGCAACGATGTCTAACTTTGAATAGGTGGGAAATTATCGAATAACACACAAGAAACAATGAAATTACCATATCAAACACATTGAACACCATATTATCATCAATATCATAAGACAAAAACAGAAATATGAAAATCAATCACATTAACTACAATCAAATTTCCATATTACACACCTTGAGAGCCAGATTACCAAGACGCATGTCTTGATCTTTGACTTGTCTATAATTGAATACTAAATCATTTCCACCTTGGCCAGTATACACAACTTCTAACAAATCATCAACACTGTCTTCATATTCACCAGATAACAGCATTGTCGCTGCAATTGGGAAGTTATAACCAAGAAACTCCTCCTACAACATTCCATGCGATTTTGAAAATAAAGAACATTGCAAAAGCTAACCAGCTTCAAGGAGCATTACATAAATAATAAAAGATCGTGACATATAACAGATAAGAACTTTATGCATAGTAAACAAAGATATCATTTTTAAATACATGAACCTGCACCAGCCTTTTTGTTTATTATATAGACTCGCCAAAAGAAAAAGAATAAAAAAAGAGCAGGTCCATGTCCATTAATCATGTATTACCAAGATTCTTGTATCTATATCTCTGTGTGTTCCAACATTTTTTTTATCAATGGGCATTGGGAAAACACATGCCGTATATAATCTCAAACAGTGGAAACCGTATTACTCCAATGGTTTACAACTTATGTCATAAATTGTGTTAAAATTATTGGCCTGAATTCAAATATTTCTTCATTGTTTGACATTGATATTGATATTCTATTAACATAATTCATCACAAATTCTTTATGTATTGGTTCTCTAAAAGTTCCACTGCTTATTGCTTTTTCTTCAAAATACCTTTTGTACATTATGATGATGAAACATAACAAGTACGTTAAAATAACACGAGAAGCAGAATAGGCAAATATCCTTAACCATTTGGCAAACAATTTAATAGTAAATATATTACCAATTTGCTATTAGATTTTCTCATGCAGTCATCAGTTCCACCCAACCAATGTTCACGAAAACCTGCTAACAGCATCTGTGAACGAGACCAAAATTGATGCCCAACTTTAATACCTGCACAATTTAATTAAATCATTCTAGTTTCCTATCAAAAAAATAAAAAAGATAACTTCCAATACCTGCACAAAGGACTAGAACCAAATCCTCTTTAGCCAAAATTTAATTACAATTTGCAACAGATTTCTAATGACTCTTAACACAATTCACTGAAAACAAAATGAAACATAACATGATTAACCACCCTAACCGAAGTCTTTATAGTTCACCAACCTGGTAGCAAATCAAATTCTTTGCCAAGGTTAAAGCTTTCATTTTTCTCCAAAATCTGCATAAAATCACAGGGAAAGAAATAATTGAATGAGAAAACAAATAGATCTTTTCTCTACCAATAAATCAGAATAATCCTAACTGTTCATATGATACCAACAGAAATGGAAGCTACAGAGCTACCGCCCAGCTTCAAAACGATTCTTAATGAAAAACTAATTAAGAACAATTTCATATCGATCACAAAAAAGCAACAATGTCCAGATTTCCTATTATATATATTGTGGACATGATGTTTTTAAACAAGGTAAAAGTTTCATAGAAATAAGTGAAGTAACACACTAATGTGTATATAACCATGAATCCAAGAGTATCATATGATTCATATAACATGCAATATATTCATGAAGAAAGAATCAATCATCCGAACCAGTAGCTCATGCTGAAAATGTTTTAATAGGTACCGTGACCAAATATAGTTGAAACCAAAAGCAAATGCTATATTAAGGCTTTAAGAGTAACTTTGAGAAGAAGTCAATTAAAACATAGTGAGCAAGAGTTCAGCATCTATTCTACGTGACTCTCTAAAATACTTTTAACTTTGAGAAGAAGTTAATTTTCTGTGTATATTCTCTCTTAATCAATACAACTTTTGTCTATGATTAAAAGAAATGAAAAGGTCATGTATGACATTTCAATATTCTCCCCAACCAAACAAGGAATTACGCAAGGACAATCAAAAAATCATTTCATTTTACAGAAAAATGTTAATTATTTATAACACCGAGAATAAGATGCTTATTATATGTATATAAAAATATAAAATGCATATAGACTAAAATGTTATCTTCAGATAATAACTATAGTGAAACATAATGAAAGGCAGTATACAAAACCAAAAATGGTAAGTTGATAAAGCTCTTAAAGAATGTAAGCACGACTGCACGAGTCAACAAAATATCTATAATTGTAGAAAAAAATAGTAAAAAATAAAATAAATTAAATGTCAAGATCCTCACGTTAAATTTCGAACCATTAACAATTCGTATGTCCGAAACTTCCACATTATTGCATCTCTTCTCTTCCTATACATAAGCACATTGGTTGTTAGTTATGAAAAAATCTATATATCTTCAATTATAAAATTATAAAATTATAAAAAAAAAAAGAATCTTGAGCGTACAAATCACATACTTTATTGCATTTTCTGAAAATGTATCACAAATATAATACTAATCATCAAGCAAACAATAATCATCTACAAGGTACCAAAGAAAACAATATTAAAGCCGAGTTCAACATAACTTTTAGCTTACATGAGACTCGTTCCTTGACATAGAACTTAAGATGTCCATCTTTTAAAGCCTAGGCACAAGAAATCAAATAGAATACAGATTTGGCAGAAATTATTTTTATTAGCCCTTGTTTTGTTGTTGTCCCGATCTCTTTAGGGACCATTGCTAAGTGTAACAATAAGCATCTTGGACACGAGCACAAAAAAGATAGTCTTTACCACTTTTTGCAATTGTCAATGGTAAGACTATCACTATACAACTCCCAGGACCCTACTTCAGCAATACCATTTTTTTTTCTCAATTAACCTAAACAATTGTCAAACATTTGCATATTTGTCTAACTTCATAGCTTTGTTTCTACTACTTTAATTAATAAAATCAGCAACTGTATGAAAGGAACGCCTTGTGTACATTAAAAGAAGACTTCATACTAACACAACATCCACAAAGCATTTAAATGGCATTATAAAAGCAAAGCAACAGATAAAGCAATAGAAAAAGAAAATAAACATGTTCTAATCATTCAATTTCTATGTGTGCACTTGAAGTTTATTAATCATAGTGAACTCAAATTACCTTAACAAGGCTGAGGTAATGCAAATTAAGTAACCTCAATGTCTCTTTCAGTTTTAGAAAAGTTCCTTTGCCACAATTATCAACGATGGAATTACTATAGCACATACATCGCAAATGGTCACCCTGTGACTTCACAATCTCTTTTTCACCATCAGTTTTATTTTGAAGCCTTGGCCTTACTTCTCTGCCTTGGCCTTTCACAGCATCCAGTGGTCTCTTCTGATCATTGCCACGACCTGGCCTCTTCTGTTGCATCGCCACTGAAATATACACAAAGAAAATTCCCATTAGATTTGATCGACATTGTAAGTGGAGAATCAGCATTTCCAGGTTTAAAATCTTAGGATGAAATGAAAACCCATGTAGATGTATTGTATAAGTTGTGTTATGTTTCTGAAAAACAGGTCAAACAAAAACAAAGACAAGAGAAATGGCTTCAAAAATGAGTGCTTCCCCATCAATCTAACTTATGTTTTTCCAAATAGTATTTTACAAATCACGAACACACAGTTGCTTCCAAACATTACAACAGGTCACGCAATTGATAGTGCTAAGCCAAAACATTTCTTGGTTTTGAATCTTTTGATTCTTGAAATCAAAAAACAAAAAAAACAAAAAAGAATTATCAAGCATTATACAAGTACAGTCAATGAATGCGTATCAACCCACAAAAAAAAAACGAATTCATAGTCAAAATTTAATCAGAAAAGCTTCACAAAAAACAACTAGTGAGAGCCAAATGTAGCAGTACAACGAGTAAACGATCAACCCACTAAAAAAATTAAAACTTTTATCAAAATTCCACCAACATTGGCAAAATCAAGTTTCAAGCCAAAATATTCTCGGGTTTTGAAATCCAAAAAGAACCCACTAAAAATCGAAGCTTTAATCAGAATTTCGATCCAAAATTATCAAAAAAAATAGTTTTAGACATATATATAAATCGCTGGCAAAATTCAAAGACAATGTATTTTATGTTCTTTGAAATCGGAGTAAGAGAGTTGTGTACCAGTACAGTGATAGAAAATTAAATGGGTCGGTGGAGGTATCGGAGCGGGACCCGAAAACTTTGAAGAGAGTGATATAGAGAGGGAGAATTTGATTTTTTTAAAAAGAAAAATTATTTTGGGAGAATTTGATTAGAATAATGATAATATGAATTTTATGATGGTATTTATAATAATAAGCTTTTTGTAAATAATTTCTAGGGTTTTCAATATAAGGAAATTATTCTTTCTATATATATATAGAAATTATCTAGAGTGGTAAATAATTTCTAGGGTTTTTAATAATTTGTAATATAATATTAATATATATATATATATATAAGGAAATTATTATATGTGAAGAAAATGAAAATATATAAAAGAAAAAAAATAGCCTTAAATGGAAATATTTGTCAATCTGAGGAGAAGAACTTGGGTGCATCCGATGCACCATGCTTCTCCCACCCTGATGTTACCACGTCAGCAAAATACCCTGACGTAGTAACATCAGGGTGGGAGATGCATGGTGCATCCCGCTGCACCCAAGATTTAGTCCAGTCCAACACACTCTTTTCTGCATATGAAAAAATACGTGATAATATTTTATTTTATTAAATGAGGACTTGCACTCACGGGTAGGGTTGGGCACGGTCTGGTTTGATCTGATTTGATCTGATTCCAACTATGACCATATCAAACCAAAAATTTCGGTTCTAAAAAACATGAATAGTTTTGAGACCAATCTTTTTTTTGTCAGACCATACCAAATTACAGTATATTGGTTCAGTTATGTTTAGTCTAACAGTTCTTGACTTGATATTTACTTTTTTAATTTTCATGCAATTTAAATTTTATATCAAATGCTCCACCATTTAAAAGAAATACGGTATATGACATGATAAGTTATTGATTAATTCATATATAAAAAATAAACAAAACAAAACTAAATAAAATATATTCAAATTTAAAATTTAAAATTCCAATATCTTTTTAGACCAAATAAAGTAATAAAATGAAAGTCAAATAATAAACTATTGGTGATTGAATAAAACAAATATGAAATAATTAATTAGGGTTTTTCACTTTTAACATTTTAGTTTTACGCATGGTCCATTGCCATAGTGGTGGGCCTTCCTTTGGGAACCCCCCACCACCAAGGTTCAAGACCTAGTGTGTACATAGAATTATGCAAATTTTCCTGGGCCCATTTAAAAACATGGGTGTTATCCCACTTTATGTGGGTGGTTGTCCCTCCTTCGTGTGGGTTCTCTCTCCCCGTCCGTGGGAGCTTCAGTCTGGGCTGCGTTTGGATGTCAATTCTCGATGGGTCTCAATTGTTGTTGTAATCATGTCCTGGATCTGTATTCCAATTGTTGTACTCCAATAAAAAAAAATAAAAAAAAAAATTTTAGTTTTTAAATTTTAATGAAATAATAAACTAGGGTCTATGCTTCAACTAAAAAAACACACTTGAAGTGAGTTAGAATTTTTCTCTCTCTATTATTTTCTTTTATTTTCAAGTTTTTTATTAATATTTAAAATTATAATATTTTGCATAATATAAATATTATTTATTTGTTTTATTTTTACGAGTTTTTGGCTTTGACACATGAACCCACTTAATTTCACGAGTTCATGGGGCAAGTATGGGTACCCCCAAAACCAGCGGGTGAAACCTGCACTCGAACCTGTTTATTTTTACAAGTTTGCAGCCGGGTTTAGGTGGCAAAAAGTTTCACAGGTTCAGACGTGGGTTTTACGAAATCCACCCAAACCCAATTGCAAACGCAGAGGGAGGAGGAGTTGGTGGGGCCATGGCCCCACAGTCAAAATAAAATATTAAAAATCAAATTTAAAAAATATTATATTTTGTAAACTTTTACTTTGATCCCCCTAAAATATTGTATTTTATTATATTGCTCCCAAATAAATTTTCCTAATTTTATCCCTGCTTAAAGGTATATTGTATATTGAAGCAAAATCTAGTAAAGAGGTCATTAATGTGTTCTAGTTTTTTTATAAAAAAAAATAAAAAAAAAAATAAAAATAAGGGCATGTCCTGCAGCTGTTTTTCAGTCCGTTTTTGTTTTTGTTTTTCAAAAACGATTTCGAATTCGCGTTCGTTAACCATTTTTTATTTAATTTTCAAAAAACAAAAACAAAATGAAAAACAAAACCAGTGTTAAAAGCGAAAAATTTGAAAAACAACTTTTAGATGTTTTCCATATTTTTCACTTTAAAAAAAAAAAAATAATAATAATAATAAAAAAACCCTCACTTTTTTTTTTCTATTTTTCTTTTTCTTTATCGATGTTCTTCATCACTGTTCTCCTCCTCCTTCTTCTTCTTCTTCTCTTCTTCTCTTCTTCTACTTCTTTATCATCTTCTCAATGACAAAATGGAGCAGTCAACGCCGGAGGATGAGAGATCCTCCTCCGGCGACGCCAATTTGGCAAGATCGGCATCGCCGGAAGAGGATCTCACTAGCGTTTGTGGTGTGGGTTTTCCGGAAAATAACGTCAGGTTGTTGGGATCAAGCTCAGGTACTTTTAGAAATATTGTGAAGGTAGTAAAGGATTTGGGTTTTAGTCCTTTAAATTATAATTTTGTTTTAGCTATTGTTGCTAAGGGAAATGGCATAACCAAATGGGAAAGTAAGATCAATATTTGTAAAAGGTGGGGTTGGTCTAAGGAAGATCAAATGGGATAAGATTACTACAGTCATGGAATTTCTTGTGAACAAAATGCTTTTGGAACCTTCGGCTATTGCCAAACATTCGTAGGAAGTGGGATTTGTAGGAAGTGGGTTTGGCTATCAAAATGGATTTGTATGAATTAGGAATTTTATTTTTGGAAGCTGATTTGGACTAGATTCCTAGGATCTGGTCTACGAAATTAATTGGCTAGAAAATAGGAATGTTCATTTTTCTTTGAATTGTTTGTTTACAAGTTTTCAAAATTTTGATGGAAGTGAATATGGGTACGGTGGTTTTAGTTCTATTGTTGATTGATTTGAGAAGATTCAGATTAGATCTTTTGTTCTGCTGTTCATTTTTCATTTTTCTTTGAATTTTATTGTTGCTCGTTGATTGGTGATTTTGTAGGTCAGATCGGTGAAAAAAAAATTAATGTTTAATATTTTAAATTCTTTCTTTGAATATAATTTTTATTTAATAATTTTTTTTGACATAGTTGATAATTATTTGGAATGATTTTTTATCAAACTTTGATATTTTTCGGTTAACCTACCAGACATGTTTTTAGTATTGTTATTTTCAGAATACATATTTCAGCATATGCTACTAGACGTGCTTTCAGATTTCGAAATTAAAACCAAAAACATTGTTTTCATTTTCGTTTTTCTTTTCGAAAAACAATAAATGAAAAACGTTTACAGGACAAGCCCTAACCAATTTTAATTTTTAAAATCTTTGTTTTTTTTTTTAACTATTACAATTAATTTTTGGGATAAAATAAACTTAATAGTAAGAACATAAGAACACAAGAAGAAATCAGGAGATAGACAACATATAAATATGATATTTTATTCACTTCTCAATAGTGTTTACAACTTGATGAGACTTCCCTTTTATAGGCTCACAATGTAGTAGTTACAAACTTGAAAAGACATAAACAATAAACTTGAGAATCAATGGAGCCATAAACTTGAGACCTCTCTTTTATAAGCTCACAATGTAGTAGTTACAAATTTGAAAAGACACAAGCAATAAACTTGAAAATCAATGGAGCCATAAACTTGAGAGTAAATGGTACCATAAACTTGAGAATAAATTGGGGAGGTGAAGGATCACAAGTTGCATTGTGAGATTGGACATTCACTTATATTGTATTTTCATAACACTCCCCCTTAAATGTTCATTTTACATAGAATATGTCTCGTTAAAACCTTTACTAGAAAAGACCTTGTGGGAAAAAATACTAATGAAGGAAAAAGAGTACATTAATCATATGTATCTAAAAAATAATATTGGAGATGATAACAACTGCCTCATTAAAACCTTACTGAGAAAAACCCTATGGGATAAAAACTCAGTGAAGGAAAAAGAGTACAGTATATAAATTTTCCTTCAAAACAATTACTCCCCCTCATCAATATGCTCATTTTGATGATGTCGTCTCAATTGTTTGAGAAATACTTTTCAATTGCCGTATCCCAATATTATGTACTAACTTTGCGAATGTTGCGGTTGGCAACGCTTTTGTGAATAAATCTGCAAGATTTTCACTTGAGCGTATTTTTTGAACATCTATTTCACCATTCTTTAAGAACTCATGTGTATAAATTTTTTTCGGTGAAATGTGCTTAGTTCGATCACCTTTAATATAACCTCTTTTAATTTGTGTAATTCAAGCAGCATTATCTTCATATAATATTGTGGGACTATTTTTTATTGAAGATAATCCACATGTTTCCCAAATATGTTGTATCATAGATCTTAACCAAATAGACTTCCTGCTAGCTTTATGAATTCATAATATCTCCGATTGGTTTGAGGAAGTGGCAACCATTGTTTGTTTAACAGATCTCCATGAGATATCAATATTTCCACAGGTAAATAAATATCATGTTTGTGATCGGGCTTTATGTGGATCAGAAAAGTATCCAGCATCCACATATCCGGATAATTGTGATTTTGATCCCTTTGAGTAAAATAATCTCATATCAATTGTTCTACAAAGATAACACAATACATGCTTAACAACATTCCAATGTCTTCTAGTTGGTGCAGAACTATACATTGCTAGGAAATTGACATCAAATGCAATGTCAGACCTTGTACAATTTGCAAGGTACATAAGTGCTCCAATTGTATTTAAATATGGTACTTCAGGACCAAGAAGCTCTTCACTAACTTCATTTGGATGAAATAGATTTTTGTTTGTATCAAGTGATCGAACAACCATTGGAGTGCTTAATGGATAAGCTTTATCCATATAAAAACGCTTTAAGACTTTTTCTATATATGTTGATTGATGGATAAATATTCTACTTGGTAAATGCTCGATTTGCAGGCAGAGGCAAAATTTTATTTTACCAAGATCTTTCACTTCAAATTCATCTTTTAAGTAAGATGCAATTTTTAAATGCTCGATCTGCAGGCTGAGGCAAAATTTTGTTTTACCAAGATCTTTCATTTCAAATTCATCTTTTAAGTAAGATGCAGTTTTTATGAGTTCTTCAAGATTGTCAATGAGATTTAAATCATCAACATATACCACAATGATAGCAAATCCAATTTCTGATCTTTTAATGAACACACATGGGTAAATTGGATTATTTGCATATCCTTCTTTCAATAAATATTCACTTAAGTGATTGTACCATATACGCCCATATTGTTTTAACCAGTATAAAGATCTTTGTAGCTTGATTGAATACAAGCTTCTATGTTTTAAATTTTCATTCATTTTGTATCATTCGGGGAATTTCATATATATATATATATATATATATATATATATATATATATATATTATCAATAGATCCATATAGGTATGCTGTTACTACGTCTATAAGATGCATATCGAGCCCTCCCGAGGCTGCAAAACTAATCAAAAATCGAAACGTGATTGCATCCATCACTGGGGAATAAGTCTCCTCATAGTCAATACCTGATCTCTGTGAGAAACCTTATGCTATGAGTTGTGCTTTATATCTCACAATCTCGTTTTTCTCATTTCGTTTTCTAACAAAAACCCATTTATACCCGACATATTTGACGTCTTTAAGCGTCGGGACAACCGATTCAAAAACTTCACTTTTTTCGAGCAAATTTAGTTCTGCTTGGATCGCTTCTTTCCATTTTGGCCAATCTTTTCTATGTCGACATTCTTCCACTATTGTTGGTTCAACATCTTCATCATTATTCATAATATCAAGAGCAACAACAAATACAAATTTATCATCAATGTTAATATTTCTTCGATCCAGGAATTTCTTAGAACCAACATAATCTATTGAGATTTGTTCATAAGTCTCATCTGGAGAGATTAAAATTTCTTTATTTTGTAAATCTACAAGATCATTTTGTTCCTCTTCAGGGGAATTTTGTATTTCCTTAGTTGTTGGTACATATACTTCTTTGGGAGTAATTTGATCAGTTTCGGATCGATTAATATTTGTTGTCCTATTTTTATGATGGCTTCTTCAGGAGAACCACTTTTATTTTTGAAGCTTCATTTGTATTCTCTTTTTCCTTGGAGTTAAGTCTTTTGCACCAATTGATCTACCACACTTCAAGTGTGGTTTAATTTCATTTACCTTATCTAATTGTCCTTTAGAGACATCAACCCTTACTAGGACATTTTCAGCAGGTATATGTGATTTTACTATTTTCTTTGAATCGGTAAATGCATTTGGAATTTGATTTGTAATATTTTGCAACTGAATAATCCTTTGAACTTCAAGTTCACATCGATTTGTTCAATGATCAAACTGAAATAAAGATGATGTATTCTATATAAGTTCACGTCGTTTATCTGTCTTTTCTCCCCCTAACGATGGAAAAACTCGTTCATCAAATTGGCAATCCGCAAATCTTGCGATGAAAATATCTTTTGTTAAAGGCTCAAGATATCTAATTATTGAAGGAGAATCATAGCCAACATAAATTCCAAGTTTTCGTTTAGGACCCATTTTTGTCCTTTGTAGGGGTGAACTTGGAACATAAATAGCACAACCAAAAATTCTCAAATGAGAAATATTTGGTTGTTGGCCAAGGACAAGTTGCGAAGGTGAAAAATTATGATAAATAATTGGTCGAATACGAATTAATGATGTAGCATGTAATATTGCATGTAATATTACATGTCCCCATGAAGAAACAGGTAATTTTGATTTTAAAAGTAAAGGTCTGGCAATTAATTGAAGACGTTTTATCAAGGATTCTGCCAAACTATTTTGAGTATGGACATGTGCAACATGATGGTCTATATCAATACCGATTGACATGCAATAATCATCAAAAGCCTTAGATGTAAATTGACATGCATTATCTAGTCTAATTTTTTTAATTTGATAATCAGGAAACTGTGCTCGTAATTTAATAATTTGAGCAAGAAGTCTTGCAAATACAACAGTACAGGTAGAGAGCAAACAAACATGTGACCACCTAGTTGACGCATCTATTAAAATCATGAAATATTGAAAAGGTCCACAAGCTGCCTTGAGAACAAGCTGCACATGGGTTATCAGAAGGTAAAAAAATCTTCAGGTTCTTCATGGAATGTCCATGTGAGTTTTCAACAATTCTCTGCATCATAATTGATCATGGGTGACCAAGTTTATCATGCAAAAGCATAAAAGTCTTTGGATCATTGAATTTCTGACTCAATACAAGATTTGTTTCTATAGTTCGTATGGTAGTTTGATACAACCCAGAAGAAAGTTCAAAAAATCTTTCTAGTATCTGCTTTTGGCATGATACAATAAAAGTGATGCAAATGTATTCTATATTACCTTCATTAGTAGTCTCAATGTGGTACTGATTAAGATAGATATCTTTAAAGCTTAGCAAATTTCTTCTGGAATTGCTAGAATATAAAGCATCATTAATTTGTAATTTTGTTCCATTTGGTAACAAAATATTTGCTCTTCCAGAGCCGTCTATTAGTTTATAGTACCTGATATTGAGTTAACATGAGCTTTAGCTAATTTTAAGTTAGTGAAATATTTTTTTCGAAGGATTGTATGCGTTGTGGCACTATCTACAAGACATTCATCTCCATCATTCATCTTTCGATTGTTCAAATCATTAATATGATCCAAAGCCATCTTCACATATATAAACTTAAGTTAATATAAATATGTATAATAAAAAAATTGAGGAGATTACAAGTTAATTAAGAAACAATTGAAAATTAAACTCAAACTTCATTTAAAAGCAAACCAAATAATAAGATAAATCTATCCCTCAAAAGCAGACACTGTAGGAAATTTTATTAGAATCACACTCAAAATACACTAGAACACTCAAAACAAACTTAAACATAATGATAATTAAGCACTAGTAACACACTGAAAAATAATACCAAACATGTTAATTGATATTAACATGTCAATCACCAATCAAGTGGCCAATATTTCCATTTAGGTCCTCAAAGAAATCCAAAACGTCCAGGTAAGTTATGCCAATAGGCTCATCATGATCAATGAAATTTGTTTCCACATCTTTTCCTTTTGCCTTCAATGATGCTTGATAAAGTTCCACAAAGTGTTTAGGCATACGACAGGTACGCGACCAATGCCCTTTTACTCCATATCGGAAACTAGTATTGTCATGATTTTTAGAGGGTTTGTTTTGAAAAACTTTCCCTTTTTCTTGTTTTTCATCATTGTTATTCCACTTCTGGTGGTTTGGTTTATATTTTTTATTATGACCCCCTCGGCCTTGATAATGACCACGGCTACGACCACAATAACCGCCATGGTTATTTGATGAATTAGCATTCGCTTATGGGAATATTACAGTTTCAGTTAGGCAAGATTGATGATTTTTCATTAAAAACTCATTATTTTGCTCAACCACAAGAAGATATGAAATTAACTCAAAATATTTGGTAAATCTACACTCTCAATATTGCTGCTGTAAGAGCAAATTCGAGGCATGAAAAGTATAAAATATTTTTTCTAACATGTCTTATTCAGTTATTGTCTCTCCACATAATTTCAATTGAGAGACAATCTTAAATAATGAAAAATTATACTCATGGACCGATTTGAAATCTTGTAATTGTAAATGCATCCAGGCATAACGAGCATTTAGAAGTATCACCGTTTTCTGGTGATTAAATCTCTCTTTTAAATTTGTCCAAAGCTCAAATGGATTTTTGACAGTAAGATACTCAGATTTCAATCCTTTATGGAGATGGTGCCAAAGGAAAATCATTGCTCTAGCATGGTCCAGTGAAGATGCTTCATTTTTTTCTTTAATCGTTTCTCCCAGATTCTTAGCATCAAGATGAATTTCAGCATCAAGAATCCATGACAGATAGTTGTCACCAGAAATATCAAGAGCAGCAAATTCAAGTTTTGTGATGTTCTACATATTCAGTTAGCTAAGTCACAAAAATGATTATTAGAAATTTCTAAACACAAATATATCAAATACTATAACAAAATATGTAAGGGTAAAAATATACATGTTAAATCCATGATATTTTGTAATTGTAAAAATAATGAATATTATTATAGTGAGTTAATAACAAATTACAACATATAAATTTTTTCATACCTTGTGAAAAGGGAATAAATAAAGAAGAATATTTATCTAATCAGAGCTACGTCGTGCTGATAACGATATAAACTTAATATTAAGAGCATAAGAACATGAGAAGAAATCAAGAGATAGACAACATATAAATATGATATTTTATTCACTTTTCAATGGTATTTACAACTCGGTGAGACCTCTCTTTTATAGGCTCATAATGTAGTAGTTACAAACTTGAAAAGACACAAGCAATAAACTTGAGAGTAAAATGTACAATAAACTTGAGAATAAATTGGAGAAGGTGAAGGATCATAAGTTACATTGTGAGATTGGACATTCACTTATATTGTATTTTCATAATAGGGGACATGATTTTAAAACTTCAATAGTATAGATTTGATGGGGGCACCATTGAATACCTCATCTCTTCATTAAATTATTTTATTTCGTCTTTTGTTGTTTTTGAAATATTACGGTAATTCGGGATTTATAGAGGAAAGGGGCAAACTACTACGCTAATTTCATATTATCTATTGTATTTCGATTTAATAGATATTAACTTTTCTATAACATTATTGAGTTTGTATATGCTTGATTTATAAGCTCCCTAACTCATTTAATTTGGTTTTAGGTTTTAACTCAAATTTTAAGATAAATGGAATTTAAATTAGATATGGAAAATAAACCAATGAATATTTATTATTTAATCAAATTATTTTTTTTATTCCAATGGACCAAAATAGATTTATTTAGGGTATGTTTAGTGATCGAAAATCTAAATAAAAGAAAGGGAACTTAATTCCTGATTTAAGAATCAAGTTACGTGGACCTCACACACAAATTATTTGTATATGAAGAAGAATTTTTTTTTTTTTATATATATACCACTTGTGTTGGGGCCGACTCAAACCTGGGACGGAGAAAGAATAATTTTTTATGACACATTGTTGATTCCTTTATTTTATTTTATTTTGAAATATTACGTAAATTCGGAGTTTGGAGATGGGGGAGGACTATAATCCACAACCTCATAATGTAGATGTGAGGGGTATACCACTTAACCAACCTCGTCTCGTCATTGTTGATTCCTTTATTGATTTTGCTAATATAAGATGAAAAACAAAAAAAACCTTGAATGGAAATATATATAAGGAAAAAAAAAAAAAAAAAACTTGATTGGAAATATATATATATATATATATAAGAAGAAGAAAAAAAGCCTTGAATGGAAGTATATATAAGGGGCAAAAAAAACCCTTGGATGAAAATATTTGTACATGCATGTAATACAATGATATAGCGGAAAAATCAACGCAGGCAAAAATCGATAAGCAGAAGGGATAACTATTTTGAATACATTGATTCTTGAATACCTGCAACTAATTAACATTCTATTAATCTGTTGATTCGAGCAATAATACCACAACAATAGGCACCAAAATCTGTTGATTCTCGTAAGAATACCAAAGCTTGGAATAAACAAGAGAAAACTCTCATAAATTTTATTAACATCAAAAGTTGAAATCCCTTTAAGGTACAAGGTCTTTAAATAGGAAAACTAAAAACCTAAAAGAATTAGGAAAGCAATAAAATCATAAATTTTTATTAAAAAAAAAAGAAATAATTGAGATAACAATGGAAATTTAAAATACTAGAATCCTAAAACAGTACAAACATATCTAATAAGAAAATTATATTTTATTTAATAAAATCAAATCATAAAATAATTAAATATATAATAAATGGAAACATAATAATATGTATTAATTATAAGAATATTTTTAAAACACAAAATCTTCAATAATATCTCACGCATCATTAAACTGATGCAATGGAATGATCGACGCTGACAAGAATCAATGAATAGAAGGGATAACTATTTCAAAACCGTTGATTCGTGCACGAATACCGGAAGTGAAACCTTCTATTACACTCTGTTGATCCGCGCATGAATACTAGAACAATAAGCATCAAACTCGTTGATTCTTGCAAGAATACCAAAATTTGGATAAAAAGATATGCTCTCTCTAAATTTGTTATTAATAATCAAACAACTAAAATCTCCGTTAGGTATAAAGCCTTTAAATAGGAAAACTAAAAACCTAAAATAACTAGAAAAAGAAATAAAATCATCAATTTTCCTAAAAACTGAATAATTGAGATAATAATGGAAATTAAAAATACTAGAATCTTAAAACATCATAAACATATCTAATAAGGAAATTATATTTGATTTAATCAAATCAAATCATAAAGTAATTAACTACTTAACTAAATATATAATAAATGGAAATATAATAATATGTATTAATTACAAAAATATTTAAAAACTCAAAATCTTCAATAATATATCCCGCATCATACAATCTTTTATGAATATGCTTATAATAATTTTTTAAATGAACACACGGAAAAGTATGTCTTCTACTACTAATATGTATAAAAGTAATTCTACTTTGTCTAAATTTGGTGTCCACATTTGGAGCCCAACTGATGTGTCATCACTAAAATCAAATCATTTCAATCCTACAATTATAATACAAAGAAATCAAAGATGCCACATCATTTAGACACTGAATATATGACAAGTAGTATGTATAGTGGTGGTGAAGGAGTTGGAATTTGTAAGAAAATATTAATTTGTGACATACATTTAGTTTTGAGGGGGTGTACTGCTATTTTTAAATATATATATATTGAGTATTACACTATTACATAAATTCTGGATTTTTTGGGGAGGGGGGATTCGAACCATACCCTTGTGGTGCAGGTGTGAGGGGTTTACCACTGGACCAACAAAAATGAGATATTTTGCAACACTCAAATTTAATTCTATAGCTAACCTAGTTAATGGGCTTGATTTTTCTTCACACATAAATGGGCCTTGCTAAAACTAAACTTAGAGAAACAAAAATATACTCCACCCATTTTCAACCTTAAGAAAAAAAAAAAAAAGTGTTGTGTTATTAGCAGCTCTCCATGTCATCTTAACAATTATATACAATATATATGATAATTATTTATAACTTATAAGACAAAAAAATAAAATAAAATAAAATAAAATAATTGCTAAGATAACATTGGAGGTGTACCAACAACAAAGGCCTTCTCAAATTTGTCAAAAATATCTCCTATGAAAAGTGTCAAATGTACGGACCCCAATCGATTGGATCCAATTTTGTAAGGCTCCATTCCATTAGCCCGATTTGTAATTTTGGAAATAAAATTCATAATATTTTGTTCTATCTTTTGCATAGATATCTTTCGTTTCTTTTTTGAAATTTGACACCGAAAGGGTCGAGAGTCTACCAAAACCTTTCGAAATCAAATATTACATGCGTGGTTATGATATTTACTTCAACAACTGGAAAATATATACTCTTACTATATTGGGGATAAAAGTTCTTAAACATGCTTGTAAAAATTAAAATACACATAGTTAGACTTGAACCTCCCACCATAAACGACAATAAGCTTTACTTAAAAGGCATCACATAAACTTCTCTATGTTATGCTTTCTATGAACTTTCAGTCTATAACCGTTTATCGTGATGCATTGTTTAAGTTAATATAGGAGTGTTTTAAATAAAATTTTTATTTATTGAAATATTACAATAATTCGGGTTTGGGAGAGGGGACATGACTCAAACCACAAACCCTATGGTAGAGATATGAGGGGCATACCACTGGATCAGCATAATATTGCGTTTTAAATAAATATCTTATGATTTCAAAATCATTCAAATGTATTCAAGACTAATAGTATTTATAATTGATTCCTTATATATTTAACAGAGTACTAATATTTGTACATAGTACTAATATTTATAAGGGTTAGACTAAACCAACTTAAATCTGTAACTTAAAAGTTTGACTTTAATATCTCAATCATCTACGTGCTATTAATCCAAAAGTTGTAAATACATTCAAATCTCAACCATTGGATTAAGAGCACATAAGAGGTTGATATGTTGAAGTTAAAATTTTAAATCACAAATTTAAGTTGGTTTACCTTCACTCTACTTATAATAGTTATTAGGATTTTTTATTTTATTTTTTATCATTAACATTATTAGTTTGAATACCATTGACCTAATTTCTCTGTCAACATATTATAAATTTGAATGTATACATACCTAGTACAATAAAATAAATAGGATTCAACTTAAAATAACATTGAAAAAAAAAAAAAAAAAAAAAAGAACAAAAAAAGTTTTATAGGGATCGGTGATGGAAGAGTAATTAATTAAAATAATGATAGGTGAGAATCTTAATAGGTTTTAGATTATTAGCTAATAAAAAAAATCTATCATTACTCTCCACATGTTCCCTCTCTAATCATTCTCTCTTTTTAATTATTTTATTTTAATTAATTGATTTTTTTAGTTTGAGACAGGCTGACATCTATGTTTATATTCCTTGTAATCCAAACAATGCCAATGTCTGTCTTCAATGTTAGGGTTAGTTTTGTAATTTCATCACATATGAGCTGGCCTCTTCTAATCTCTTACTCAAACCCACTAACCCAGCCTGTCTTTCTCAATTTCAATTTGCCTTAAACGGTGACGTTTGGACGAAGAGTGCAAAAGTTTTTTTAATAGACTTGGACAAAATTTTACATATCCGTTAATACGATCCAAATCCATTCGAAAAAATTTAGTTGATAGATATAATTTTATAAAATGGTTTTTTTTCTTTCTTGGAAATAGTTTTTTCTCAGAAAATAAAAAATAAAAAATTATTGGAAATAGTAGTTTAAAAATGGAGAATATTTTTGCTCACCCCCTTCAAGGGAGGTAACCATTACCTCCTCCCAAATGGATGACATGTGTCTAGGGAGGTAATTATGGTTAGACAAATTTACCCCTCCATGGACACATATCAACCATTTGGGAGGGGGTAATGCTTACCTCCCTTATAGGGGGTGAATAAAAATGGACTCTTGAAAATGTGAGACTCACGTGGCCAATAAAAAAAATTGTAAAACGATACAAATATCGATATACAAGAGATGACGTAAAGAAACAGAACAAGTGACGTCATTTACTTGCAAAAACAATTTTATGTCAGTTATTTTAGGTTAAGATGCTCAACTACTTTTTGGCCCAATCAAAATCGACACTCACAGTAGAGACTCGAAATCGAAAACGACACGTCATGGTCTGTTCGAGGTCCTGATTGATCAGGTCAGGTGGTCCCCACTTCAGTGAAACGACTGATGGGTTGTCGTTTTATGAAATCTGATTTCTTATCATGGACAGCAAAACGAAGATCCATGTGTCGTTTTTGGCGTCAGTTGAGGCATGGCCATGTGCTTGTGAACCGGTTATTTTTTAGAGGACACCTACCCTTTCGATTTACAAATTACATGAATACATTCCATTTTATAATTTTGAGTTTGGTTAAGTTGCCATTAATAGCAATGTTATTAGCTTAATTATCAAAAACAATTATTTTTATTTTTTACTAGATTAATTATCAAAAACAAATCTAATGTCTAATACTAATCTAGTAACATTATTGTTAACAACAATTTAGAATAAACGTTATTTTTAGACAATACATTCAAATATCGACCAAAGTCTATATTCTCAATCCAATAAATTATCCCAATACACAAAAATACAAGTTAATATTTTTATAGTTTTAGTACTCTTATTTGTTTTTGCCGGCCATACATGCTTAATTTTTTTATATATATATTTGTTATATTAGAAATTGACTAGGTACCAACTTTCTCAATTTAGAATTATGTCCATGAATGTTTACTTCTCATTTTGACAACCATGATTAAATTAAGAATTATATATTGAATTTAAGAACAATAAAAATGACTTATTTGATTTATGGATTTAAATGGTTATTTATAAGACAAAAAATAATGATACTATCTATATATATTTAAAAAAAAAAAAAAAAGAAGTATGGTCTAGTACTATTACTCTGTAAAAAATGGATTGAATCTTGAACCATCTAACACATAGATTTAGATCCTCTACTGTGCTAATCTTTTTTCTAATCCAAAGCACTTTAAGATAATATTTTACATTTAAAATAATCAAAATGAAATAAATAAATTTCAGCCATTAATTACACATGTCATAAGATCTGTATAGGCCAAGACAAAAATCAACTGAACAAATGATCAAAATTCCTATCACATACTAGACCTCATGCGATGTTTAAAAAACGAGTAATACTATACAACCCAAATGATGTGGCAAATGAGTTGTCATCACCACATAAATCATAGGGTGATGTGGTGAATGATACGGTAACGACAAATCACTTACCACATCATTTGAGTTGGCTTTTGGGTTAAATTTTTGGGTTAGCTTGTCCGGAAAGCTAATTTTTTGTAAAATTTGCCCCGAAAGCTCAACGAGGGCCATAGTGTGATCATAAGTTGTATAGCCTCAATCTAAGGTTGATCGAGTTGGTCATCGACAACCAATTTGAGATCATACACTATTTATCATTAACTTTTAGTGTATAGACGAAAAAAAAATACACATCGTTGCTAATATTTAAAATGTTGTTTATTGACGAGATAACATTGGTCCAGTGGTAAACCCCGCACGTATGCATCATGAGGTTATAGGTTCGACTCCTCCCCCCTCCTCAAGAATCTTCGAATTTATGTAATTGTGTAATACTTCATAAAAAAAAAATTAAAAAAAAAGTTGTTTATTATAAAATACAAAAGTCATTTTCAATATATATATATATTTAAATCCAATATCAATCGATTCAGGCATCCGTTCAGGATCTAACGAAACCAACCACTGTAAGCACGATTTAGAATACAACAGACACTATAGGGAAGAGATGTCTACACTTTATGGTTTAATGAGAAAATGTGAAGCTCGAACCTATTAATTTGATAAGAGTGGTCGTACATTTTTGAATTTAAAATACTATGGCACGTAAAAATATGCTTGATATTAATCCCAAAAATACTCGGTCTAGCTTTTTGGATAATAGTTATGTTTATTTCAATATTTTAAATTGGGGTTATGCTACCGTATATATTATAATTACATGGCCGATTACTAGTCATTGAATTATAATTCAAAGGGTTTGTAAAAAATCAAAAGTTTGAAAATTGAATGAATATAGTCATGATTGCTCCTTGTCCCCAGGGGTGTAGCTCAGCTGGTAGATGGACTAGCTTGGGGTTTGGGCAAATGACTCTCAAGTCAGCGGTTCGGATCCTACCTGTCAATAACAAAAGCTTCAAAGAAATACTTGGTCAAGATAGGTGGATAAATAGATACCGTAAAAAAAAAAAAAAAAAGTCATGGTTGCTCCTATTTTTAGAATTGTAATTTGAAGGGTGGAAAAATAAAAAGTTTGAAAATCAAATGTATATGAGCTAAATTCCTTGAGTCGATGAAAATAATGTTTTAAAAATTATATATATTTTAAGTATTACACTATTACATCAATTCAGGGTTTGTTAGAGAGGGGGAGGACTCAAATCTATAATCTCGTGGTGCATGTGTGGGGGGTTTATCACTGGCATCTCATTAAACTATTTATTTTGTTAAAAAAACAAAAAAAAAACTAATACAATCGAATCGTGGATCATTCAAGTATTGACAGGATGAATCGTTATAAATACATATAACCCATTTTTTATAATTAAATTTTAAATTATGACAAATTATGGTGTATGTGTGTGTATGTGTATGATTGTATGAGATATATATATACAGTTTTTCTATTATCAGTTCGAACTGATATAAAATATATCGGTTTCTTGCATGTGGACCATTGGATTTAAAAGATGCTTTGACAAGTGCATGCAACCAAGTCAAAGTATTTAAATCAAATTGTCCACATTCAAAGAACTAATATATCTTTTGTCAGTTAGCACTGATAATAGAAAATCCGTATATATATATTATATATACAGTCTCGTTCTTATTAGTGCATCCTGATATAACTTTATCAGAATATTGAATGTGAGCCACTCATTTATAAAAGAGCTTTGACAAGTGCATACATACAAAGTCAAAGTATATAAAACGAGTGGCTCACATTCAATGTCCTTATATAATTATATCAGTATACACTGATAGGAAATTTTTTGATTATATATATATGGGTTTTGCTATCTTACTGTTAACTGCAAGATTACTAGGCAGTTATGTAAAAGGGAGTTGATTACTTTTTTGTTTTTTTTTTAATTTTCAAATTATTAAATTTTATACATCCTTTATTGAAATCTAAAGATTGAAATTGACCCAGTAACCTTACTGTTAACAACAACTTAGCCAAACCTAGACCTAGCACGGTTCCGGTTGGAACCGCTGGAACCGGAACCGGAACCGGAAAAACCTGAACCGGCGGAGACCGGTTCCGGTTCAAGAGTTTGGTCGAACCGCCGGTTCGAACCGGATTGGAACCGGCGGTTCGACGAATTAAAAAAAAAAAAAATATATATATATATATATATATATTTTTGTTGGGCTGCCGTTGGAGCCCAACGGTCTGCTGACGTCAGCAGGCCGTTGGGGTCCAACGTCTACCCCTTTTTTTTTTTTCTATAAATACCCCCCCCCCCCTTTCATTTTTCCTCACACCAATTTCTTCTCAATTCTCTCTAATTTCTCTCTAACACTCTCTCAACTCTCAACTCTCAAGTGATAAGTCTCTCAATCTCCAAGTTTCCAAGGTTTTTAATATTTATTTCATTTTTTAATTATTTTATTTGAAATTAATTTTATTTCCAATTTCCAATTTATTTTATTTGCAATTTATTTTATTCCCAATATATTTTATTTTCAATTAATTTTATATCCAATTTATTTTATTTGCAATTTATTTTATTTCTAAATTCCAATATATTTTATTTTCAATTAATTTTATATCCAATTTATTTTATTTGTAATTTATTTTATTTTCAATTAATTTTATTTCCAATTTATTTTATTTGCAATTTATCTTATTTCCAATTTATTTAATTTCCAATTAGTCAATTATTCTTCTAAGTTCTAAGTTTCCAAGTTTCGAATCCAAATTTATTTTTAAATGGCAAGTGGAAGTGGTGGAAATGGAAGGGGTCACGGCTGTGACGATCCTAGGCGTTCGATTTCAATGAAAGGTAAGGGTACTATGATCAATAATCTCGATCATAACAACCCCACCTATCATGAATATCTGCAACGTCGGACCTATGCTGAAGACCTAAGCCTAAATATTCCTGATCCCCCTTTTACAATTTATGAACCCGATCCCAATGAAACCACCCCCAACAATTTGACAAGCCAGTCAGAAAATATGCCTGATATTGATACACCTCCGGATTTTGGTTTTGATACACCGGAAGTGGATCTAGAAAGGGAGGAAGATCTGATACAGAAGCAGAACAAATCTGATCTCTTCGTCAAACATATGAAGAAAATTAGGAATGAAGATGGAAGCTTTACAGCAGCTTGCAATTACTGCAACAAAGTATATAAATGGAGCAAATCCGGAGGATATGGCACTTATTGGAAGCATATTGAAGTCAAACATCCAGACGCAGTGGTCAGAATGAGGTCACAAACACAAATTCCCAGGTACGCTACTCCTAACCAACAATTATTTCGTTATAGTGATGAACAAAATAGAGAAGAATTAGCTAGGATGGTAGCAGTAGAACATTTATCATTCAGTTTTGGTGAGAGGGTTGGTTTTATTAACTATTGTCGACGAGCATTAAACCCTGCTGCATGCCGTGTCCCTAGATCCACGCTCACACAAACACTTGAAAAGATTTATGTGAGAGACAAAAAAAAGTTAGAAAATTTTTTTGAAAAATATAATGGTTGTGTTACCGTATGTGCCGACATATGGACTGACCATTGGCAAACGCATTCATACTTGGGTGTCACTTGCCATTTTATGGATAATGCATGGACAATCCAAAAAAGAATTCTTGCTTTTAGAGTTTTTGATGATTCACACAATGCTCAAAATATTTTTAGACAGCTTAGAATTATTTTTTCAGAGTATAGTATTGAAAACAAAATTTTTGCAATTGGTTTTGATAATGCTTCTGCCAATACCGCTGCTATTCCACTTTTAATTGATTTATGCAAACCCTTTCTTGGTGGTACATTTTTCATCAAAGATGTGCATGCCATGTTTTAAATATATGTGTTCAAAAAGGATTAGAAACTCTTCAATGTTTTATTGAACCTATTAAAAAAGCCCTAATGTTTTTATGGAGAAATCCTTCTACAATGAAAGCATGGGCAAGATATTGTAAACAAAATGGTAGACGTGCCATTAAATTTGCTCGTGATGTTCCAACACGTTGGAATTCTACTTATAAATTGCTTGCTCAAAGTTATGAGTATAGGGGTTTATTAGTTTCTTTTATTCAATTTCATGTTCCTAACATTCAACTTTTTGAATCTCATTGGGATGCTTGTTACAATGTTTTCAATTTGTTAAGAGTTTTTTATAATGCTACACAAAATTTTTCTAAAATTTATTTTCCTACAACACATTTATTTGTTATTGAGAGTATTAATATTGCTGGTGCATTTTTTTATTGTGAATCTGACCAAACAATAAATGAAGCCGTTAGTTCTATGAAGCAAAAATGGTTAAATTATTATACGGAATTTCCAAATATTTATTTGATTGGTATGGTTTTTGATCCACGACACAAATTACAATCTTTGTCTTATTATCTAGATGGTTATTATGGCAAAGAAGGTTTAAATATTGAATATGATATTGAAGCATGTTGTGGTAGAGTTAAGAAATTATTGTATGATTTATATGATGAATATGTTACATTTTATGGATCCGGTACTCCGAACGTAGATGTTGCACGAACAAAAACTGCATCTCAACCTCCATCCTCCTCCTCTGGATTTATGAATTTAGGGTATAGTATGTTCTCAAAAAAAATAAAAAACCAAGATGTTCTTCATCAAGCTCCGATTCGCATGCCGAGCTTGAATCTTATCTAGCTTCTTCTTGTGATTTTCCTGAAGAATTTGACCTCTTAAAATATTGGAATGATGCTACGAAGTACTATCCAATTTTGGCTATGATAGCCAAAAATATTTTTTCAACACCGGTTTCTACTGTGGCGGTGGAACAAGAGTTCAGCGCCGGGGGCAATATTTTGGATGAAAAACGTTCGTGCTTGACTCCAAAAGCACTACAGATACAGGTTTGTGTTGACGACTGGACGAAAGCGAAATACAGACAACAAGAAATCCAACAAGAACCGACATATGATTTCTTTAACAGCGACGAACCCGAAGCGGGCGAAGGCTCTGGAGTAAGCTGAGCACCGGAACCGTAAATCTGTAAATCTGTAATAAAAGGTATGAGAACTACGTGGCCTTTGATTCCTCTAAACCCCCTTAAGAGGATACGTAGGCAACTTAATTGTGGTAAAAATTAAGTGCAAGGCTAATAACTTTACATTTTTTTTAGTTTTATTTTATTTTAATTTAATTTTGTAATTTGTCATTTATTTATTTTATGTTATTTTGAAATTCGGGTGACTCAATTTCCAAATACCCAATGAAATGTAAATTGTAATTTTGTTTACTTTTATTTTAATTTAATTTTGTAATTTGTCATTTGTTTATTTTATTTTCGGTTGGATACTCGGATGACGATGATCTAACTTCCAACATCCAATGAACTTATGAACCCAATGAATTTTATTTTGTAATTTGTCATTTATATATTTTATTTTATTCAATTACAATCTACAACTTATAAGTTACAAGTTAGAACTTAGATTTTTTTTTTGTTTGTTTGTTAAAAAAAAAAAAAAAAAAAAAAAAAAAAAAAAATCCGGTTCAAAACCGCCGGTTCCTGTAGAACCGGAACCGGTTCAAACCGGTTCCGGTTCCGGTTCCGGTTCCACTAAACCTTGGAACCGAAACCGGACCGGAACCGTGCCACCACTAGCCAAACCTATATATATATATACAGTCTTTCTATTATCAGTTCGAACTGATAAAAGTTATATCAGTTCCTTGTATGTGGGTCACTGGATTTAAATACTTTGACTGACAAGTGCATACAGCCAAGTCAAAGTATTTAAATCCAGTGGCCCACATGCAAGAAACTGATATAACTTTTATCAATTCGAACTAATAATAGAATTTCTGTATATATATATGTGTGGGTAGTGTTAACCTGTGCCATATCAACTACAAAAATACTATAAAAGGAAAATATTTATTGTATTTATTGTCTTAATCAATGTAATAGATATATTTTGTAATAAATATTTTTCACTTTTAATATTTTTGTAGTTATTAACCTGTGTCCGAGCACATATTAACACTACTATCTATATATATATATATATATATATATAGATCACGCTATCAACGCATTTACTAATGAGATAAATGAAATTTAATTCATGATACATGATTACATTATTTATTAAAAATGATTAGAATCAAGTTTCTTGAACCCCACGCAAAATCAGAAATTATGTTTCATTATGATTATGGAAGAAAAGATTTATTATTTGAGTCATCTAATTGAAATCTAGAATACTTAAATATATATATATATAATTCAATATGGTTATGGGTCTAGGAAAGTTCAAAATCCAATCGGTGTCTGACACGCGGCCATCTAAACCCTCCCAACCAATCTGTTCGGAACATTAATCACACTCCTCGCATATTTTTTTTTTGCTCACCCCTCCTTAAAGGGGTGAGCATTACCCCTTTTCTAAATGGATGACATATGTCTAAGAGAGGGTAAATTTATCCCAAAAGATGATAGTGTTTGGACAAATTTATCCCTCTATGAACATGTGTCATCTATTTAAAAAGGGATAATGATCACTCCCCCTTGAAGGGGTGAGCAAAAATAGACTCAAAATAGATTATGATTTTTTTTTCTTAGGACACGTGGTCATCAGAGGAGCAAGTTCACGTTGCACGTGACTAAATCTTTGGTGCAATGGGATGCATAGTGCATCGGATGCACCCAAGTTCTTCTCGTTGCACGTTGTAACACATAAGGGTGAGCTTATCATTTCCTTTAATGATTGCCTTCAATGTAATCTGGTAGGACAACTCCCAACTGCTTCCCCTAAGGATAACATTTCCTACCAATCAGTGATCGAAACGTGGCAGTAATTACACAGTAGCTGCACGTGTGATCATGTTGGGTTGGGGAGAAAATCATGTATGATACCGTTCGATTACTTTGTGCGAAGAAAAATAAAATATAAAAAGTTGTTCGCATAATAGTGCCTCTGATTTTTATTTTATTTTTAATTATATTACAAGTATTTTTACGATAAGACTATCGGAACCTATTAATATTAAATGATATATGTACGGCCTAAATATCTACTACCATAACGGGAGATAACTACCCTATGGTAGGATTTTAACCCCTCACCATAAATATGGATAGGATATACACTACTACCTAAGAGGTGATGTGCTTCATCGATTACTTTTTTTTTTTGGTTTACACCATCCGGTTTTCGGATGGGACGGATCCACCATACGATGCAATCAGCCCAGACCACACCCCGATTAATCCGGACTCGCACCGGGTCGGCCTACTAAGGGGTAAAGTGCTCCCAATATGTGTAGCTCTGTTCACAAGAGGAGTTGAACTCACAACCTTGCTTAAGGGATGAGAGCGCCGAACCACTCACACCAACACATGATTGGTCTTCATCGATTACTTTCAATAAGATGGTTTCATGGAATTTTTCCTCTAAATATGATTTAGATAAGAGAAAAATAAAAATTTTAAAGTTACCGCACACGGTAGTTGTATTCAAATGGGGTAGGTAGTGGCTAGTGCATTTTGCTCCTCCCATTTCCTCTATATTTTGATCAATACAATTAATTTTAATTTGAATTAAGAGTAATACAACTCACATTGTCAACGGCATTTGAAAAGTTTTTAATTTGATGTATCAAAATCACGATTTTAATATTATTAAATATGTTTCATATCATTTATGATTACTAGACACGATAGAAGAATAATGTTGTTAAAATGACGTGTCAAATTATTCTATAGCAATCATATATATATATATTTCAATAATTTAGGGTTTTGGATAAAGGGAAAGACTGAAACCTACTATTTCATCGTATTAATTTGATAGAAACCATATTATTCGTAAAATAATTAGTTAATGATATCATAGTTAAGAGCATCTCCAATACTATTATGCATTTGAAGAAAATGGAGTGCCACATAGGATAGATATTAAAAAAGTTAAAAAAATCTCTTCAATGCTATTATCTAAGTTGAATATGGAGATGACGTGGCCAAAAAAAAGTTAGAGAATATGAAGTTGAGTTTCTAATTCTAGAAACTCTCCTAGAAATGCTGACTAGGATTTCTAACTCTTTCCACCAATAAGATTAAAGCTTTCAACTCTTTCCACCAATAAGATTAAACCTCATTTAATTGTAAAATAAAAGAGGAGAGAGAGTGTAATAATTGTTTTATTATGATTGAATATAAAATGGATGCATATTTGACTTTAGATAATTACATTGGAGATATGAATATGCATTTCTCTAAAAAAAATTTCAAAAGTGGGCCTATAATAAATAGAAATGATGATATGACACTATTTATAAACTCAAAAATGCATATTTAAATCGGAGATGCTCTAAAAATCAATTTACACATCAACATGTTCTAAATCTGGACATGATAGATTTAATTTCCAATAAATTCGTACAATTATCAGAATCCATCCACATCAAAATGGAACAACTAGTTATTTTGGTTCACTACGAACTCCACGTGTTAACATTTATGGAATATCGTGGGCTAGCGTGTACTGGATAATATCTAGGTACTATGATGAACAAATTTGAACAGCGCACGTATCACGAGGCCCCACTTCAAAGTTCAAATTAAGAGAAGACTTCCAAATGTGTACGGTGTACCAAACTCTGCCTCATCGTGTCCTACTACCTAAACCACCTTCCTTTTGTTACCTAAACGCTCCGTTTCAACCATTCAATTCTTAAATTTTATTCTATACATCATATATTCATATTCTTTATACTGTAATAATTTCAATTTATACCAATCATTTCTTAATTTTTACAACATAAATGTATCTTTCAAAATTTCAAAGTTTTGAGTTGAATGCAAATAAATTGATCCAATGTAATATAAAAGGGTCTTATAGTGTACATATTAAGCGATTCTGTACACGTTAACTGATATTGTACTGTTATATACTTTTATAAAATATGATATCTTATAATGACATACGTTAAATGATCATGCACACTTTAATCGGTGTTTTTTTTAACATTAATAGAATCTAATCTTTTTTTTCTTTTTTTTTTTTCTAATCTATTGTTTGTTAGAAATACTTTTGTAATAGAAATTTTAGAAGGCTTTTGACAAAAGCAGACAAAATCATTTTTCATAAATTTAATTTTAAAATAAAAAATAAATAAAATTAAGAAGTATTTTTTTTTTAATGATAAATAATTTGTTCATTTGTTTGTTTTATTTTGTTTTTGTTTTTGTTTTTTTTTTTTTTTGAAATTTAAGTCAATTGTCTTTGAACTACAACAATTTTTTTTTTAATGATGTAGTATTTTATTAAAAACATAAAAAATCTTTTTTTATATATATTTTTTTAATTTTTTTTTTTTAAGTATTACAAGAACTATTACAACAGGATTGTCAGGATCTGCCAAGATCAAACAATACATGCGCGGTCCGGATAATTACGGGGAGAGGATTATTGATATCAATTTTGTTTAAAAAGTTATAATACCATAATGTAAACCATTTAAGTAATATTTTCTCATATTTAAAAAAAAAGTAATATTTTGCCATATATAATAAAGTGAAATTGAAATAATTATCGTTACAACGTCAATGTTTATTAATCTAATCTAAAATGAATCTCCTCCAAAAAAAAATAAATCTAAAATTAATATAATTATAGATTGGATTAAAAAACTTTACAGGATAAAATAATTAATTAATATCCAGTTTAGATAATAATAATAATAATAATAATCTAATCTTTTAAGGCCCATTCTCGTCATTTCACATCCATAAAAACCGCAAATTAAATAAAATAATGAGAAAAAAAATGAAAAAAGAACTCTGGCTTTGTCTTTCCACCACACAACGGATCGGACGGACGTTAAACAGTTTAACGGTGCTGTCTCTCTCTTTCCTTCACTCTCTGTCTCATGATCTCTCTCAATTTTCTCCGTTAATTCAATCCCCCCCTCTCTCTCTCCCTCTCTCTCTGTATTTTCCTTTTCTTCTCTGGCGAGACCTCAAATTCTCGCCGGAGAATTTTGTAATTTTTGTCGAATATTTTGATTTTGTTTTTATTTTTGAAAATTTTTGAAGAGGAAGGAAGATAGGAAGGAGGTGGAGGTGGTTTGACGTGCAATGCAGGGAAAAAGAGAAGAACAAAAGAAGAAGAGAGAATCAAATTCTGTATAAAACGGTGACGTACAAGGCAGGCACGCAGAGAGGCATATATATGATGCGGAGACGATAACGATGACGACGATGCCTTGTTTCTTCCTTCAATTTTCCTTGCCTTAAGCCGTAATTTATTCCTTTTTTTATTTTTTGAAATATATATATATATATATATATATATATATATATATTTTTAATTTACTTATCTCCCTCCATCAACCTTCCGTTTAAATTCATTTCAATGCCTCTCTCTCTCTAGTCTCTCAATCGTTGAATTCCTCTTCAAGTGAAGGTAGGTTGTCGGTACACACGCATTCTGATTCATTTGAATTGAATTGAATTTGATTTGATTTGTTTGAAGATGTTTTTTTTTTTTAATTAAATGCTCATTAATTGCTCATATTGATTTGTATATACATCCGAGATCTTAAGGTTGATTCGTGTACTTAAATTTTCAGATACTACGAACAAGATTTTTTGTTGTGCTTTTAAAAAAAAAAAAAAAATTAATGTTTGTCTTGTATAAAGATTGTGTTTTGTTAGTGTAATTCGTGATTTTATTGTTTGTTGTTTTTGTTTAGAATTCAGGTGGTGCGCGTGCTCTTTCTTTTGGTTTTGTTTTGTTTTGTTTTGTTTTTGGTTGTTCTTGTTGTTGTTGCTGCTTGTTTTTGTTTATAGCAGAGGCAGGTTGGTCAGGTTTTGGAAGTCAAATATGGTATCGGGTCATTATGGTTGGTGAATTTTTTTAGTTTAATTGATGTAGGTCTTATAGTTGTTTCGGTCCGGTGACATTGATGAAATTTTGAATCGGGTATGATTGTTTTCATGTTTGAATAGGAGGTTTGAGCTATGTTTGTAATGCATTACTGGGTAGGCAGTTTCAGTTGTTTATCAAATTGTCTTTACGTTCGACCTGCAGATAATTTTCCTATCTGTCTTCGGATTGGGACTGGGGGTTTTCTTAAATTTCCTTGCCCATGTACAACTGTAACTAGATCCTTTATATTACAAAACCCACGTAGATTTTGTCATGTGGCATTAAAGAGAGGTGGTGTAAGTTGCAGTATTATGTTCTGGTTTCTTGAATCGTTTGGCCAGACTGGTAGTTAAGCTGTTAAGTTGACAACGCATGGAAATTCCATAAGATGCACTTGGGAGTATAAGTTTTCGGGCGTACATATGTAAGACTTTTTTTGAGATTTAGCTGAAACAAAAGTAGAAAGGGAGAAGGAAGAACGGTGATTTCTTTTGGTCCTTTGGAGAAGCTTATTCACTCCTTGGTATGCTTAGTTGGAAGCACGATTCTGAGCCTATGATGATTATGATAGCTGTAACAGGAGCTGGATATTAATTGACGAAATTAATTCTGTAGTTTAGGATGAGGTCTATAGGTTTTTTGCTTGTATGGATTTAATGCTCGGGACTCTCAAGAAGAGAATCTGTCCATTTTGCATGGGATTTACCCAGCTTGGGATAATAGTAACTGTTTCTGTTGTGTCTTATTTGCAGGAAAAGGGTTTAGGGTCTATTTTTATTTTACATTAATTTTGGTAACATTTGGAACCTAAGTACAGATAAATGCTCTAAGACTAGATTTATGTGCCTAGCCATATTGAATTTTGCTGTACATTTGATTGAACTTTGCATGTTCAACTTGCAAGTAGCCTTCACTAATTTTTGTTGATGTTGGGAGTTAGAGGATAAGCGTGCTTAGCGAATGATTGTTTTTCTCTCTCTTTTTTTTTTTTTTGGTTTCGGAATGTAATCATTAATTTTTGTCAAAGTAATGATTATTCCATCTCTTGCTTGAGGTTTTTTGGTGAGGAAATAAGGAAGAAAAATGAAGAAAAAAGTAATTTACATCTCACTAGAATAAATTTTACCCATTGCATTTATTGTGTAAACTTTAGCCTTGTAGTCTCTAAGTTTTGTTATTTATGGGAAGACTGTAATTCATGCATAGAAAGTGCTTGGATGTTGAGATTGATACAATTTGTACACAATTATGACTGATTCTTGAACTGTTATTACTGCTGCGCAAATTTTGTCTTCTAGTTGTTCCGAGTTGTGTCTTTATTGTGGATTAAAATCTGATAATAAGTCACAAACAGCCTGCAGGAAGACATTTGTCTGTTTTTGCTAGAGGAACATATTCCGGTTCAGTGTCAGACTGTGAGTCTCCAAAAAGTCCTGAATCTTTACTTATGCGAGAGCAGAAGGTGAATCTTTGCTTAGATTGGCTTCCAGCGGGATCCTATATTGCAGAAAGCGACAAGGTTAACAAAATGGCTGCTCCATATGAGAGCAGCCTCTTCTCGAGCTCATTATCTGAGTTATTTAGTAGGAAGTGTAAGTATTTTTCCACTTTTAATACTGGTTGACAATTTGACATACACATTCCATGTATCGGTGATATATCATGTAGTTCAACTTTTAGGTTGACTCATAATAAAAGTCATTGATGTCTGTTTGAGTGTTTTCTTATTATTGGCTGTATATTTCCTCAGGATTTTCAGATCCAGTATTATATCCCTGTTTTCATGTGGATATTTTTTCTTGCAGTGAGATTATCTTCAAACATTGCTCCGTATGGCCATTCGGTTGATACTGTAGCCTCGCACTTTGAGGAAGAGGCACCTTTTGAATCTCTTGAAGAACTCGAGGCCCAAACCATTGGAAATCTTCTTCCCAGTGATGATGACTTGTTTTCTGGAGTTATCGATGGGATTGACTATGCTGCCCAACTGAGTAGTGGAGATGATATGGATGAATTGGACTTCTTTAGCAGTGTCGGAGGGATGGATTTGGAGGATGATGGTTCCACAGCAAACAAAAGATCTGAAATTTCTGGGGGACTTTCTAATGGTGAGCTTGGAATATGTAATGGTGCATTAGTTGGGGAACACCCTCACGGCGAACACCCTTCTAGAACATTGTTTGTGAGAAACATAAATAGCACTGTTGAAGATTCTGAGCTAAAGGCCCTGTTTGAGGTCTGTGCTTCAATATTTTTGTTGGTGTTTCTTGTTTGTTTACTACTCGGAGCTTTTTATCCTAGTGTGTGGTGACCCATTTTATTGTACCATATTATTTGAATGTGCAGCAATATGGAGATATCCACACTCTTTATACAGCCTGCAAACATCGAGGTTTTGTTATGATCTCCTATTATGATATTAGGGCCGCTCGTAGTGCAATGAAAGCCCTCCAGAATAAACCAATGAGGCGCAGGAAACTCGACATTCATTACTCAATTCCAAAGGTATGCTTCGTGTATGATTGTGCTCTTGTTTGTAGTTTCTATTAGAAAGTTAATGATATTGTTAGGATTATCTTTCACTACATGTTCATTCAGTTCTGAAAATTTGGTAGGTTATTCCATGTTTCTGTGATATCTGCATAGTTTTGATTGATGCCTCCATGTATTTATGGTTTTTTTTTTTTTTTTTTAAATTATCAGGACAACCCTACTGAAAAGGATGTAAATCAGGGCACTCTTGTTGTCTTCAACCTTGATTCTTCTGTTTCAAATGAGGAACTTCATCAGATTTTTGGTGTCTATGGAGAAATTAAGGAGGTGAGTTTGTATTTCAGTTGTTGGTTGTCCAACTGAATAAGAATAGAGGAATTAATTTATGCTTGCTCATGCTCGACAGATCCGTGAAACACCACACAGAAGTCATCACAAATTTATAGAATTTTATGACATTAGAGCCGCAGAGGCTGCTGTTCGGGCATTGAACAAGAGTGATATTGCAGGCAAGAGGATTAAGCTTGAGCCAAGCCATCCTGGGGGTTCAAGATGGTATTGTCTAAGTTCATTTCCTCCTATTTTACGTTTGTTATTTTATTTCACTTGTCTCAAGATGAAATGACTGTCAGACTTGGATAGTCAAGGCAGCAACCTAATGCTTTCTATACATTTTGTTGCAAGAAAATATCCGGAGCATTAGTTTTATGCCGAAAACTGGATATAATTATACATATATGTAGCGTGAATACATATATACAGTATACTTATGTATATAATATCTCAGTCATGTTGCTATTATTAATTTATTCGATCAATTGCATAATATATTTTTGGTGACTTTTATATCGGAGTTAACTGTGTTTTAGATGCTCATTATATTTCCTCTTTCTTTTGGTTACAGCTTGGTGCAACAGTTTTCTTCAGAGCTTGAGCAAGATGACTCTGGCACTTTTCTGCAGCAGAGTAGCCCTTCTAGCAAGTCAATGAACGATTTTTCTGGTATGATTGTTGCCACTTGCCTGTAGAATATAGTTATCACTAAATTTCAAAGAAGCAATGGTGTATCTGTGTTTTCTCAGGAGCATTGTTAACAGGAGCAGTTGCACATCGTTCAATTTCATCTAATAGCTTGAATAATGGAACTGTTTCGGGCATACACTCTGCCATACAAGCCTCATTTCTGGAATCTTCGTTTCATCAGGGGATATCTTCTAGTGTTCCTAACAGTTTGCCTTCTCTGGTGAGAATGGAATCTGTTGGTACTCACTCTGGCCTTGCTGAGTCTGGTCCTTTACAGGGTCAGTTAAAATTTGATATCCAAAACGCACAAACCTTTCATCCCCATTCACTTCCAGAGTATCAGGATGGTTTAGCTAATGGTGTTCACTGCAATTCTCCGGGGCATGTGGCTGCAAATGTCAATATTAAACCACCAGAAATAATTGATAACAGGCAATTCACCAGAGTTAGCTCAAATGGGTGTTCCATCGGGTTTAATGATGGTGGTAAGTAACTAAGTACCATGGGATGACTTGGTGCGGTTCTTTTTATTGTGTTTTTGTTTCTTGCCCTGGTTGGTGGAGCTATGCAATTCCATTGTTATTAGTTCTAAGATTCTATTATGACCCAAAATTATGTAGAAGCAATGCACATTAGAGGTGAACTTGACTTGTGAGCTGTGAGTTGTGACAACTAAGTTTCTTTGACTGCCTTAGCATTTTTTATCACTAAATTATGAAGATATCTGAATGGTACAGAATAGAGTTGAGAGGCTTGATTGTAATTATTTAATTAAAAACTTTTCTAGCCTTCCTTTGCCTGTGCATCAAGTTCCATGTTTGTACAGGTGCTGTATATGAGAATCTATTTTATTTTTGAACAGTGTCTAGTAATCAGCCATTGCCATTTTGCACTCAATAGTTTCAAATGATGTACTGATCTCTTAAGTTGACTACTTGACTGGTGATCTGTTAGCCTTTATTTTACTAGCTTCATACTCAGTTGAACCGTTGTAAATTTTTTGGCCATTTGGAACTAGATGCATTGAATAACCTTTTGTTATGTAAATTTATTTGGTTTGTGCTCTTTTCCTCAGTTTTTGGATCTGCTGGTAGTGGGAGCTCTTCTCTTCCTGGACATCATTATACTTGGAATAACTCTTACCGCCCCCGGCCTTCAGGCATGATGTGGCCAAACTCTCCATCAATGATCAATGGAATTGGTAATGCTTATACTCCTGCACGACTTCCTGGACTTCCTAGAGCACCATCTCATATGGTTAACACGGTTTTACCGATTGGTAACCACCATGTGGGATCAGCACCAACTGTCGATCCTTCTCTATGGGACAGGCGACATGCCTATGCTCCAGAATCTCCTGAGGCATCTGGTTTCCATCCAGGTTCCCTTGGGAGTATGAGAGTTTCTAGTAACTCGCTGCACTCTATGGATTTTGTTTCTCATAACATTTTCCCTCATGTTGGTGGAAATTGTATGGACATACCAATATCAAAAAATGTAGGGTTCCAAACCCATCATCAGAGGTCCATGATGTTGGCTGGCAGAGGCCAAATGATTCCCATGATGAATTCATTTGATCCACTGAATGAACGTGCTAGAAGCCGAAGAAATGAAGCTGGTGTTAATCAGGCTGACAAGAAACAATATGAACTTGATATTGACCGCATATTGCATGGGGAAGACAACCGAACGACACTTATGCTAAAGAACATTCCAAACAAGTATGTTGCTCCTTCTTTACTTCTTTTTTTTTTTTTTTTTTTTTTGAAATTGCTCCTTCTTTACTTCTGGGACAGTATTTTCATTAGTTAAATTGTAGTTACAGTAATTAGGATATGGCATTGCTCTGACATCCTTTTGTGTGGAATTAACTTGGGCTACATGAGTTGGCGATAGATAATTTATGGAATTATGTCTAGTAACATCACACCAAGTTTGCTCATTGTTCTGTTTGTTGAGGATGATGTTTGTTGCTCAAGGGAAATGAAAACTGGCTCATGAACTTACATAACCCTAGCGCTTTCTCATTTTTCCATTTGCTGAAGACAATGTTAAATAGATTAAGAACCGGACATTACGATATATGAGGAGCTTTAGCACTGCAAATTGCTTAAGCACAAGCACAGGTTATAATGCATTCTTGCATGTGAACATTCACTGGTTCTAGCACAAGTATGTGGGCGGCTGGGCGCCCATGCATCTGTACTCTGGCATTTATGCTACTATTGTCTTGACTACTATGATCTTCCGATTTATCAGGCTTAACTTAGTTTCTTAGGCTAGTAACTTGATATCTTCCGTTCCTGGACGCAGATCTGCATAGGTCCAATTGTGCACTGAAAAAACCATGTGTTTTTGGTGAGAGTTTAGGGGGTGGGCAAGTGATGATGGGCCCTGCTATGTCTGTAAAGTTGCATCCAGTTTGAGATAGATGCTAAGAGCCTTGACTGCTATTGTGGCAAAATGAATGGGTCATGTGCTGGTGTAGAACCTCCAAATTTCAGCTGATTCGTGATACATATTGCAATCCTTTAAGCAATTTCTTTGTTCTAGATTGTCTTAGGAAATGCCCATTATTGTCTCTTTGCAAATGAAGAATGTCTTTTCCTTCACATTTGTCATTTTGCTTTTCTGTACAATGATTTTGACATTATCATGGTGGTAATTGCAGGTATACTTCGAAGATGCTTTTGGCTGCAATTGATGAACGCCATAAAGGAACATATGACTTTATATATCTGCCTATTGATTTTAAGGCAAGTGCGTCTTTGTTTAGAATATGCCCTTAATTTTGTGGATGGGAGACGGGAGCTGGAAGAAATGAACTTGCCATGTTAATGTACTCTGAAAACCATATTACTAATTTATTTGGCCTTCATATTGTTGCAGAACAAATGCAATGTGGGATACGCGTTTATCAACATGACTGATCCTAGCCAGATAATTCCATTCTATCAGGTTGGTTTTGTTAAATCTTATATATGATAAAAGTTCGGGAAATCTTCGTTAATCTTTGTTTAAAGTTTTACTGAAATGCCAATGTACCTCAATTATTTAAAATTGATCCAAAACCCTACTTGAAATACTAAAAGTTGTCATAATGTCATATGTGAAGACTAAAAGCTAAATGAAATTCCTACTCTTGTAGTCATTCAATGGAAAGAAGTGGGAGAAGTTCAACAGCGAAAAGGTGGCATCCCTTGCATATGCTCGCATACAAGGAAAAGCTGCCCTAGTCGCACATTTCCAGAATTCAAGCTTGATGAACGAAGATAAGCGATGCCGACCTATACTCTTCAACACTAATGGCCCCAATGCTGGAGATCAGGTATGAAATCAATGTGGAACAGAAATTGAAAGTTCTTTCTACGGTAATGATAAATAAATAAAATCTTGTGATGACCTTTTTTATTTGTAGGTGCCATTTCCAATGGGTGTTAATGTTAGAACTCGACCTGGGAAGGCTCGTACCATTAACCATGAGGAGAACCATCACGGAAGCCCGCCAAATTTTGCAAATAGAGAGGATTCTTCTAAAGGAGACAGCTTTTCAGGTTCTAAGTCGGACTAAACAAGTTTACTTACCCGTTCGTGTGCTAACCTTATAGGATTGAGCTATTTCAAACCATTTTCACCCCAAATCTTTGATGACCTATACTGGGGTGACCGAAAAAAAAAAACCCGAGAAAAATACCTCTTTTTCTACTTGCAAGAAGCCTCCAAAAGATTTCAAGAAACATTGCTTAGGAAAATCTGAGTGATTTTCTGATTTTCTTTTGCCTTTACATACAATTTCTAAAACGGTTAGTAAACGGAGCGTGGGTGGAGGTCAAATTTTTGGCTGGTCTTACGAGTATGTTGTAAAAAAAAAAAAAAGTTTAACTGTATAGGATTGGCCGAGCAATGACGGGGAGTTTTTCTTGGCAGCCGGAGGGGGGTTTTCTGCTGTAATACCTTTTTGGCATTTATCTTTCCTGATTCTGTTTGTTTGTTTTTTTTGTTTTTTAATTGTCCGGGGGCGTCTCGCCCCGTCTGTAATTGTTGAAAAAAAAAGAATGTGAGTAGTGATTATGAAAATTTTGAAACGAAGAACTAATTATGTAAGTACCAGTCATGGCTCTCACTCTGGTTTTGTACCTTATTTTTCTAATAACATAGACTCATTTTTACTTGTTTAACAAGATTGGTTGAATATAACGATTTCTGAACCATTTGATTTATCATTCGTGATGACATGTGTATATTTTTACCTGTTTAGTTTTTATGATTTTATATCTGAACTGGACTGGCTTGCAAAGCGTACTTTACTTGGCTCCTTGAAGAGGAACTGACTCAAAGCTTTGATTCTCTAATGGCGGCGTTGGTGATGGTACAAAATCGATCAGAGAGGCTATATTTAGAGTAGGGAAATGGTAATCTAATAGCTATCAGCTTCAATAACATATTACCATCATCATCAAGTTAGCCAAACACATAAAGGCAAACAGAGAATTTATTATCAATCAAAACTACTTATTGTCACGATTCACGAATGACGATTAGTACACAACTTAGTAGTACTTGAAAAGCAGCCTGCAAGCACTATCATTGTTGCTGTTTAGGGAAGTTCAAACTAAACACCCCGTATTAGCAGGAGGCCACAATGGGCATTCAGTAATCAGTTTCGCTAAAACTAATCTTAATATGTATTAAGAAACAAAGGGATACATCAAACATCGAAAAGAAAAGAAATCGGATTTGAATCTAAGTATACATTGCAGAATCAACAGTTCTATTTTAAATCATTCGATTTCACATGAACAACAGGTGAGGACATGCTCATCTGATGCAATTCTGAAGAAAATGATGAGCTTAGCCCTTTTGTCCAGTCAGCGATGAAATTACTTTGCCGGTCAACTGTCAACATTCTGCAACAAAATATACACAGAAAGGGTAAAAACTCAATGAATTATTAAACCTCCTAAGCCCCCCCAAGAAGAGTTAAGACATCAATCAACTATCTCCTATTGCTATTTGAAATATTGACATGGCCAGTGTGTTACCGATCAGAATGGGCTACATCACAGCATAGAGGCTGCTTGCACATAAAAAAAAGGTTGGCGTTTTAATGATTGATGCGTTTCACTTTTATGGTGGCTTGATGGGCAGGTGCCGTTGATACACAGTCAGTATGGTGCATTGTTATTAGTGACATAGTCATACAAAAAATTGCAGCTACACATAACTACAGTATATAAATGAATTTGTATAATGAAATTAATCAAGACAAGCTTCCGAGCAAACAGCTCATTTGGCATCCCCATGATGAAGTTGAGCTTGGATGGGTAACAAGTCCAATAAGAGAGGTAAAGTTGCACCATTTTATTAGCGATTAAAAAAAAAAACACAAAGCCGAACCAACTTACCAGAGGTCCAGAACCAGCAATTGCATTTATTTTGGGTAGAGAATGTCATAGTGGCCTGGACGATACAACAAGGTAATATAAGGCCGGATGCTCTGAGTGCTACCAGTTGTAGAATTTGGAAGGTCGCCGGTAGTTGGAATGAAATCATGATGGTTTACACTGACACCACCAGTATCACATGAACTGCGGTCAAGGTATACAACACGGATTGGCACACCTAGTGCATCTGAAAGGGCAGTAATGTGTACATGGTCGCTCTCTTCACCCATCGGTTCTACTGCCGATTTGCAAAACTATACCAAAAAAGTGAGTGAGTGCATGAGTAAGAGAGAGCCGGAATTTGAAATCATATGGCTCCAAGCCATCTATGATAACCATAAAATCTCAATCCTAATTAACTGGAGTTCATATCTCTCTACAATATTAACTTACAAAACGGAGGGGCATTTTAGTATTAAGAATGATTAATAGGACCCTACTTGTACATCATTACAAAGAGTAGCACAACACTAAAAACATGAGAAAATCTAGAATAAATGAATAGAGACAAATGCTGTAACTTATCCCAAAGTCTCCACTGAATCCATTTTGAATTTTACAACACAAGAATAACACCTAATTAGTTTTTCTCATAACTCCTTCCCTCAAGAATCTAATAAAAAATGAATTGACAGAAAATGCTACAAGTAAATGAAATTACACAAATTATACAAACCTGTTCCACAGTTCCATTTGATAATCCCATGACAAAGGGTTCAAAAAACTCTGAGCGTTTTCTTATTTCGCCAGCGGTAACAAATCTGAAAAACATTACAACTGACCAACCAATTTTGTTAGGAGATAAAAAATGGAAATATAGTATGATATATTTCAAGTTTATATAATATCACTCACCATAATCAGATATTGACTGATCTCTACTCCTAATTATAAGTTCATCATGACTGGGAAAGAAAAAATGGGAAAATTATGTTAATTGAATGAGAAAATAGAATCATTAGATTTGCTTTCGGAAGACAACTCCAAGTATTAGAACAAGTTACATCATGCTAGTTCAAGATTATCAACAAACATGCCATAGTATATTGATGAAACTCAAAAATTCAGACAACAAGCAATATTATGTATGCAAAGTTGTCAACATAAGTGATGAGATGAGTAATATGGTTCCACACCTTATGGAAGATTCGTTTCCTTGAAGAACGCTGTCCAGCTGCTCAAGAAATAGCTGCAAAATGTTCAGCAAAAAATAAGTTTCAGGGCATAGCTTTCTAAGAAAAGTGAACATTGACTAGAAGCAACCACTACTAGAGCCATCACAAAGTAACCCATTTACAAAAAGATGATTAAAACAAGAGACTTAACTTTTTCATCTCAAAATTCAAAGATAAAAGAGTAATGATTTCTCTCCATATCAAAATGAGAGAAAACTGGCATTAACACAAAAGGGCTCAATTAACGCTTAGTCAAACTACATGAGGAGAACATGGGAGGAAAACTGTAGAGAGAGGCAACTTACCACTTACCAACCAAACGGAGATCAACAACTAACATGGCAAAATTTTAAAACAAATTTGCAATTTCCATTTGCTAATTTAGCCAAAATCTAAGATTTGTTCAGTTAAATAAGTGGCATTACATCCAATAATTGCCACAAAAAAAAAAACCTATTGTTAAAAAAGCAAAGACCAACTAATAGAATTTACCGCGAAAAAATCCTCAAAAGTAAAGTCTGTATAACCCAAGCTCTGAAGTGTTTTTCTACATTCTTCAACTTTGGCTTTGATACGATCAACTTCTGCTTGGTCTTGGGAGTCCAAAATGTGCTCCTGTTTTGGCAACTCACAATTGGTTAAAAAGCTAAAATTCCTCAGCAAATTACAACACCTCCAACACTAAGCTCAAAACCATATAATAAAACAAATATAGAAATGATATGAATATGCAAGATGTAAAGGTATAACACATACAAGATATGAAAACATAAAACTTCGAAAGAAGCAGTTCCCATCTCCTCGTGTACGCCTAATGGCAGCATATTGTTCACCAAGTATCTTCAAAAGAAGCAACAATCAGTTTTCAAGTATTATAACCTTTACCAACAATGATCCACAACACAGACCCATAAAATGAAAAACCTTGATTTTCTCCAACAAGATAGGACTGCCCGACTGATACTCAGCTGCTAACGCAGAGATGGGCTCCTGCAAAAAATACATCATCATAGATAATTGCACATCATTACCACAAATCAATCATCACCAACCAAAAACAATCAAATAATCTGAAAGTTGCACAGTCAAAATTACCCAATTGTAGGTTCAAATACACAAATTGTTGAACAACTTCACTTCAGTTAAACATAATTCAGTCAAATATATTTCTAAGTCTTGCAATCATAAAAAGCCCAAAATTGTACCCAAATCACACACACGCACACAGGCCTCTTCAAGCTAAAAACATATCAAACCATCAAAATCCACTAATATATACACATAAAACAATTAACAATCAGAGACAAAAATTCCCAGATAAGTCATACAATGTAGCAAAAGAAAAATCTTGCCTTGTCAGCAACGAAGGGGATCTTCTGGGATTCATCGGCAGAAATTTCGGATTTTTGTTGAATAATAGCTTCATCACCGAAACTCCCCCAATCTTCGAACTCACACGACGTCGCACCACCACCACACTCTTCCTGATTCTGCATCCTCCTAACACAAAATCATATATAGATACATATATTCATTTAGAGTTCATCATCGCAAATTTTTTAGTCATCAAAAAACGATTGAAACATGATAGAGCCCAAACAGACAAACAAGCAAAAAAACCAATTTCGAGCAACAACAAAATTTATGAAACGAAAAAAAGAAAAAGAACCCAGAAACGAGAAGGTGTACCTAGAGATGGGTATGGAATTAAATTTGGATTTTTCGTTACTTTTCGTTGTGATTGATCGAATGAATACCAATGAGAGTGAGAGCAGGCAGTATTTGGTGTGATCCCTGAAGGGGTTTTCTTGTTTTTTTTTTTTTTTTTTTTGGATTAATTGCAATGACATACCCTGAGGTTTTCCAAAAAAGTCACACTATTCAACTATTAGCCTTGCAGCAGACTCCCTTACCAACAGTTGACTTCGATCCGATTTAGCGGTTGACCAAGGTTTGGGTCGAAAAGTCCATAATGCCCCTATACTTTATTGAAAAAGTCTTATTACTTGTTTGATTGGATTTTCTACTACTTCAAAAGCTCTGCACACCTCTATTTGAGTTTTGTAGAGTTATTTGGTTTGGCATTTGAGATTGTCTATTGCTTCTCCAAATAGAACTTAATAATAATAATAAATATATATAAATAAAAAAAAAACGACGAACCAAACAACTATAATTTTTTTTTTTTCAAAAACTCTATTTCTAATAGCTTACCACAAGTAAATCTTTTACGAATAGATGTTTTTCAAAAACCTAACCAAACAAGCTCTTAGTTACTCTCTGTCTTTTAAATTGTTAAATAAAATTTAAATAATTAAGTTTATGAAAAGGCAAACTTAAATAATGAAAATAAAAGACACCCTCAAACATACCAAAAAAAGAAAAAGACCAAACAACTTTGAACAAGCCATAACCAAAAAAAAAAAAAAAAAAAAACAGCTTTGAGCTAGAGTGTTTTTGGTTTTTGTTGATTTTATTATTATTATTATTATTATTATTATTATTATTTTTAATGGTGGATTTGAGGGGGACCAAGAGCATGGCACTGCAACCAGGTTTTCTCGGCTGTTGTTCTCGAATGATTATACTGTTATAGGTCTTGATTTTGACTATCATCATCATCATCGGATGAACCTTAATAACAACGGTTTTTCTTGTTCTTCTCGTTCATGTTTTTCTTCTCATGGAAAATTCTTTGCTTTGGTGAAACAACTACTATTTATAATAAAAGTACTCTTCAGAAATTTGATGTCACTACTTGCATTAAATCTATTTGTGAGGGTAAATTACAGCAAACTGCTCCTTCGATGGAGGAGCATACCATTTTTCCATGGGAAGAGCGATTTGCTCACCTGAAGCAAATTTGCTCCTTCAATGCAGGTTTGCTCTAGTCGATCAGATTTAGATGGAGGCTCCAACTGATTAGATCAGATGGAATAGGGCCCATTTGATCTAATCAAATGGTTAAAAAAATTCCTCAATTTGATTTTTTTTTTCTTTTGGTTTTTTAATTAATTTTTTTAAGAATAATTTTTTATTTTTTATTTAAAATGATGATTTTACCCTTAAAAATTCAGTCAACCATTACCTCTAACGGAGTTTGAATAACAGCTTGGGGGCTACAGCAATTAATGTCATTCGTTGAATATTAAGTTTTAATGGTAAAACTCAGGGTTTTTGTCGCAATTAACCCTTTTTTTTTAGGTTTATTTATTTTGTTGGGGAATTACAAATAAACCCTTGATTTTTGAGCATTTTAATTTTTTTTTTCTTTCTATAATTTTAATATTTTAAAAAATAATTATATAAATACAAGTCAATCGGGATGGATCAGGCATAATGGTTCGACCCATGCCCAACTCGATTACAAACAGGGTCAACAATGTTTGACCCATACCCGAATCAAACCCCATTTTAATTGCTCCAAACCATCTGATCGGATTCCACCGATTTGGAGTAGGTCAAGACTTTTGCCATCCCCACTACCCCCATATAAATGAAGAGTAATACTAGGTTGTACAAAATATTTACCCAAATTTATGTCCAAATAATGTGACATATGAGATGTCAACATCACATCACATCACTCGCAATATAATTTCATGATTTACAGGATGTTGACACCTTACGTGCCATATCATTTCATTTTTGTATGAATTTGGACAACCTAACATTACTCATAGATAAAATGGGAAATTGTATTGGATCCCTTGAGGTTTGGTCTTGATACACATACATGGAAATGTTCAATATTCTACACACTCCTCTACATTTAACGGTGTTAACCTACATTTAACGGTGATTTGTTTAACTGCAAACACTTGAGGGTCATTTTGGTCTTTTAAAATTTTATTTATAAAAATTTACTAAAATTTTTAATTAAAATATAAAACAGTTTATTAATAAAAAAAACAAATTTACATTTTGATATCGAATGCCTCTCTCTCTCTCTCTCTCTCTAAGCATACAATATCAGAGTATTTTGGTCTCTCTCTAAGCATACAATATCAGAGTATTTTGGATATTTCCCAAGTGAAAACAGGTCAAGCTAACAGAGTACTTGACCACCGTTAAGTGTAGGGGGGACCGGGGGAGTGTGTGGAATACTGGAATACTGAAACTTTTCCATATAGGTGTATTAAGCCTAAACCTGAAGGACTTCACTGTAATTTCTCCTAAATAAAATTCCTTCGCTTTCTAAAATTTCAGTTTTTATTTTGCAAAATTTTCTCACTTGGCAGTTGGTGCATTCTCTGTTCCTGTAAATCCAGGTTTTTATTTTTTTTATTTTTTTGTTCTTGATTGGCTTCAAAATCACATTTTTCATTTTTTAATCCGCCTTTTCGTTGTTAATCAATTATTTGTCTTGTCTGGATTTTAATTTTCTTGGAAGAATATGAATTCAAATTGTATTTTTGGGTCGGCGAAACGTCGCCGTTTTTTCTTAGAGATGAGAGAGTGAGAGAAAGTCAGGATTTTTTTTCAAGAATATGCTTTTTAGAGTAAGGGAAGAGGAATGTGTTGTGGAATGAACAAGATTTCTTGAGTTGGTATAATTTAGTTTTTCATGAAAATGGTTTTTTGAACGCATGCTACGATATCTGTAGATATATTTGATTTAGACTGTTTGATTGGAGTCTTGAGCAGATTATTCAATCAGAGGTGTATATGCTTGTTTTCAACTTGAAGTGGACTAGTACTATGGTGATACATTGGATTTACGTCGTTAATAGTATGATCGAAAAAGGTTTGGACCCTTAAAAATATTGGAAATCTGTGAATCCGTTGGAGGAATGTCGTTATTTTTTAGAGATGAGAGAGTGAGAGAAAGTTAGGATTTTTTCAAGCGTTTCAATGTTTTTTTAGAGTAAGGGAAGAGGAATGTATTGTGGAATGAACAAGATTTCTTGAGTTGGTATAATTTAGTTTCTCATGAAAATAGTTTTCTACTTTTTTGAATGCAAACTACAATTTATGTAGATATATTTGATTTAGACTGTATTTGATTGGAGTCTTGAGCAGATTATTCAATTAGAGGTGTATATGCTTGTTTTCAACTTGAAGTGAACTAGTCCTAAGGTAATACATTGGATTTACGTAGTTAATAGTATGATTGTAAAGGGTTTTGGACCCTTAAAAATATTGGAAATTTTATATGTTGGGCACGTAATGGCGATGTAAATGGGTGGTGAGATGTAGAAGTTAGAAAGTTGTGTGATGAATTTTTGCTGCTTGTAATGTTGGGATCGGTATGGCAAAATTTCAGTGAAGAATGGTTTTGTTTAAGGATAGAAACAGAACAACAGAGCTGTTGTGGTTGGGAAGATGAGGTGAGAAGGGAGGTGGTGGCTGACTGGCTGCTGTGAGGTGCATAAGTGAGAAAGGTTGTTTGTATGCTTTTTGTTAGATTTGAACTCTTAGTTGGCAAAGTATTTTCTTTGTTTTGCTGATTTATTTATTTCTTTAATAATACTTTTTTCTTAATTTGTTTTTACTAAATACCCATTCGTGTGATTGGGTTATCCGGGGCATCCCACCCCAACTGGAGAGGGTTATTGTAAGGGCTGTAAGGCCTTGTCTCCTTGGATTGTTTGTCATCCCTAGTTTTGTACGTTGTGCCTGGAGTAGACTCCTATTAATCATCTTTGTACAGTAATATTATAAATTTATAATTGAGCATAATAATTACTTAGGTTATCAGTGGTGGCTAAAATTGGTTGCATGCTTGTATTAGTGGAGACAATGGTCATGATTTATTTAAAGACTAGTAAGTTGTGGTTGAAAGGGGAATGAAAAGATCTTTTCTCTTGCAAGGAAGAGCTAATAAAGTGATACTTGCAAGCAAATCAAAAGATCGTTTCTCATGTTATAAGAATTTATATACTAGCAAAATGTTCTATATGAGAATTGATGGAAAGACTGTAGTGATGTTGTTTTGAGGGGGGTGATAAGGTATGATCTAGAATGCATATCTTAAAACTGTGATGTTGTTGCATTAGCAAGACATTGCAAGTTGTTTTCTGAGAATGTTCATCAACATATTGATCTCTTGTGGTAGTGATGTTTATCTCCATGTGTAGAAAGATGTTGGTTCATTCTATTTTTGTTTTATTTTATATTTTTAAAATTTTTAAGATCTATTTAGCTTTAACTCTACTTGAATGTCACACTAATGTATTAGGGGCATCATTGCTAAACAATCTTCATTAACCAAAACTAAATTATTTCTTAATTTGTTGTAAGTTCTATTGTTCTAAAAGAAATTATGTAATATACTTAATTTTTTTTATTCCAATAAATATAAATCAAATTCCTCCTTACCTAGTGTGAATATGAATTGAACTCAAGATGTCTTGTATAACCAGAAGAGACCTTATCGACTAAGCTATTTTTTTTTTTTTTTGAAATGGACTAAGCTAATTAGTACCCACAACTTTATGTAATACATTGGTATGAAGTATGAACTTCAATCTCTTTAGGTTGTTTCCTAACCTAAATGGCTAAATATAAATTGAAAATGTTCAAGTTATTTTGACATAAAAAAACCTTCTTAAACTGATAAAGCTCATTAGTAATCTCTTTCAGAATTTGTTAAAAGCCTACAAGGGAGTTGCCGATGGATAATAAGTCAAAAAATTTCATATATACAGTATTTAGTCTAGATTGTACGAGAGATTAGAAAAATGATTGCTCACCGTCAATTTTTTAGGTTAGGTATTCGTAGTAAATTCAAAAACAATGACATGTTTGAATTGCAACTGCTAGGCCATGACAAAGAAAAGAGGCGAGAAGTTGAAAGATCAGGGATCGTTGATAAATAGTGCAGATAAGGAGATAAGAAAAGGATCTACGAAGAATAAGAAGAAAAGGTCAAAGATGGATGTACGTTCTGCATCTGTTGAGGACCCTCTGTCCACGATGATGCCTGTTCCGGTCGTCACTCCATTTGTTGAGGACCCTCCGTCCACGACGATGCCTGTTTTAGCTGTCACTCCATCTGTCGAGGACCTTCCGTCCTTGACGATGCATGTTCCAGTCATCACACCGGCTGTTATTGATGCTCATGAAAATGAAGCTAAACAAGGAAAAGCGAAAGAGAAGGAAAATACAGAACAAACTCCTGGGTTTATTTTCATGTGCAATGGAAGAACAAAACCTGAATGCTATCAAAATCGTGTTTTTGGGCTACCAAGGGGACAAGTGCAAATTGTAGAAAAAATCAATCCAGGTGCAAAATTATTTTTATTTGACTTTGAGTTGAAGCTTCTCTATGGTGTGTACAAGGCATCGTCAAAAGGAGAGTTGGGTTTGGAACCAACTGCATTCAATGGGAAATTTCCTGCACAGGTATCAATACTTTCTCCTTGGCAATGTTTAGATGCTATGCATGTTGAATGGTGGAATATTGAATTTGATGTAACGTATGGTGGATTGGTATATTGAGCTTTTAATTTGTGTGATAGCTTTACGCCAAGCTTACTAACTCTAACTTTACATTTCAGTTAATTTCTAAGATTTTGTTTGTAAACTAGAGTAAGGTCAAGTTTTACTGGTGCTCAGCCACTTTAGCAAGAGATAGTTGAGTGACGTTTACATTATCACTAGATTAAAAAACTTAAGCTTACAAGGATGAGTGCCGAGTGATATAGTATTAATATCTAACAATATACCCTTGCGTGCAAGATTGACGGATTTGTTACCTGTCATGTGGACCAAGTCCAAATACAAATACATATTTAGATTCAAAACAAATTCAAAGAACAAATACGGTACAAACACGTGGGGGATTTGAATCCTGGATTTCTTTTAAAAACAAACTCTAATACCATATTGAAATTGTCTCGGACCTAAAAGCTCAAGCTTAATTGTTATGGTCTAAATAATAGTATACTCATAACATCCACAGGATTAAGATGAGTTTGTCTATTTTCTCATTGCAGTTTTGACATGAAATGACTAATAAGTATGTGAAGCGTTAACCTTACTTTATTATGAAGAGGCAACTTGTAGAACTAGTAATAAGAGGGAAGGGGATTCCACCCATTTATTTGTTATTGATTGAGATTAGGTGTTCCAATTTTACAATTTAAGTAGAATGAGAAGATATACAATGTGAGAGGGTAACTTAGTCCATATATGCTTTTAGCCAAACCTTTAGGGGTGTTTCCAATATTTAAAATCAAATCTATTGGTTGAGGCGGCTAGATCAAATTTATAAGGAAAGGACCAAACAAGTGATATTGTTGATAATTAAGTCAGTAAAATAAACAATGAAAAAGAAATCCTTGAAATAACAAAATAAGGTCATATAAGCCCAAGTTTTACTTATTATGATTTTTCTTGACAATACGATTTATAATACCATTTAATTGAGAAAAACGAGAATACCGGGAAATCTTTTGATTGGCCTTATATATATACCTAAAGTTCCTCCAACCTTTTCTTTTTTTAAATGGGTATTATGGGGACTACTGGAGGACCCTACAACCTTGGTAGTCAAGAAACTTGTGAGGTATCATATATCCAAATGGGGTGGCATCAAGGAGATTTGAAGACCTCTTAATATGTTACAAAGATTTCTTACCGTTAACCATCGTTTGGGGTTTCATGTATATACATATAAATACACAATGAAATCGTGGCATATGTTTTTGTGGTTGTTGTATCTAACTCATCTGGACTTCTAAGCTATACTTTTCATTTCAAGGATATGCTGTCTGCCTGTGTTTCAAGTCAATCTAACATTCTAACCTCTTACCTCTCTTCTTTTTCACTTGGTTTCTGATTTGATTAGGTGAGGTTTGAGATTTTTAAGGAGTGCTTGCCCCTTACTGAGAATGCTTTTAAACACGCTATTAAAGATAACTACAAGGGTTCCAAGTTCAGACAAGATTTGACTGGGAAACAAGTAAGAGTCTAATTTACAGTAATTTGCACTTCACTTATTGTTATTTAAAATTATTGTTCTCATATGTAATCTAATTGAAATATTTTAATCTGTTTGGAATTTGCTTTGTGCTTTCTAGTGTAGGTGAAAACTTTAATTTCTTTGTTCTGCCCCATTACTGCACCTACTTCTGTCTCATATGTAATCTAATTGAAATATTTTCATCTGTTTGGAATTTGCTTTGTGCTTTTTAATGTAGGTGGAAATTTTGATTTCTTTGTTCCGCCCCATTACTGCACCTACTTCTGTGACAGCTGCTACCACTTTGACCAATGTGGTTACACGATACACATATCCAGTCCCAGTTATGGAGGAGAGGTTTCAGCTGCCAGCGAGGCCACCTCCTGCAAATGACTCATATTTACCTGGGGTGCGTTATGGTAATGCCGTGCCACCCCATGTTTCTCAATCTGAGCAAGTGATTACATGCATGCCATATGACCAACAACAATTAGGAACATATGTGGGAAATAGGCAACCTTCTTTTGAGCCTCGCCAACAACAATTAGGAACATATGTGGGACATGGGCAACCTTCTTTAGAGCCTCAACATATCGTTCAGCAGGCTGCACTTCCTCATTGTATTGCGTCATATTATTCAATGGAAGCACATCAACCTTACTTGCCTGAGAATCCTTCCTTGTCTGCTCAGGATCCATATGCAAGGTACCTTTCTCTGTTATTTTTCACCTGTTTTACATCAGTGATTTTTTTTTCCTGATATTTTATCTTTCAAACAGTTGCATTTTGCTTTTAGAACGTTAAGTTTTATAAGAGCTTTGACTTCTGAGGACATTAGTAACTCCATGTATGAAAAAATTATTAAACAGTTAATTGGCAACTCAAAATTACTATTAGTCAACCATTACGGTTGTAAAGTTTATAATTAACAATTTCCATTAAGTATGTAATCTTATCTACATCTCTTATACTATCAGCAGTGACCAACTGCTGCCATAGTTGTTGCTGCTACCATTAACCCCTTTCATAAGTACTTAAGAGTTTTGTTGTCTCTATTTCTTTCTTAGGTGTGTACATATCATGCCTTGGATTTTTACCTAACTGAATAAGGCGACAAATGTTTTACCATTCACTAATTCACTGATTTATCATGGAGTTTTTAACACATTATTATTGTTCATGGGACTAAGTGACAGGGATAACAAGTTTTAGAGATGTAATGAGCTCTGAACTGGCAAACATGGGATATGTTAGAAATTGCTTCTTGCTTATTAAGTGATCTTGTTTCTTTTGGCTCGTTTTTTGAAGCATAATAATCTGTATACCAACATTTGTGTGTCCATAAATAATATTTGAGACTGTTTCGAAAAAAATAAAAAATAAAAGATAATACTTGAGGCCAAAGTTTTGCTTAATTTATTTCGAGACATTCAATGGTGGGAATGGGGGTGGTATTTGGTGGATTTATGTGCATATCATGTAACTTGAGATTCTTCATGGCTCATGCAAATGAATTGATGGGTCTGTGATGAGTAATACTTGGCCTAAATTTTTGTCCAAAAACTGATCTGAAATTATGTGGTAAGAGTCACATCATTCATTATATTATCTCATGATGTGCATTGCGGTTACAATGCACCTGCCATACATTTGGGATGAGGTTTGAACAAAATATTTGGGTAAGTAGCATTGCTCATTTTGAATTTAATAAGTTGCTCATACTCCATTGTCTGCAAATATTCTTTTAATTTATGGTTTGGTAAAATCGTGGTTGAGTTGGCAACTTGATTTTTCTGTTTTGAAGTTTAAATGATATGCCATGTACATATTCTAAGCTTTCCGTACCTGTAGGTACAGGCCTGCTCAGGAGGTGGTTCAAATGGAACAAGTCACTGGATATGTAAGTGAGCATCATACATCAGAACTGGCAAGGAATAGAGACGTTGTTCAGCATTCTGAAAACAAAATTGATTACCACAGTCGAAACCTGCCTCCAGCTTCTGCATCGCAAGTTGCTTTTCAAACACATGAACAAAGAGACTGGTTATCATCTTACCAACCCCATTATCCCGTGACAACCAGCCATCACCTACACCAGGTTCAGCATGCAAATAATGCGGTTGCTTATTATACTCAAAACCTTCCTCCAGCATCTGCCTCACATTTTCCGCAACAAACACAAGCACAAAGAGACTACTTACCACATTACCAACCCTATTATCCTGTAACAACCAACAATGATCCTCACCAGGTATATGCTGATCCTCTTCAAAGGCCTGTATATGGAAGCTCTAGCTTGGCTGAGGCAAGTTTGCCAGTCACTTCCCATTATTCCGTTGCTGGAGCAGCTACAGCTTATCCAACTTACCACTGAGTGGAATTGGTCAGTGAACTTTTGAACAGCCGATGGATTCGCCTTCTGCTTGTAGTGGTGAAAGTTGTGTTTTCTTTCTTTTCTTTTTTTCCCATTTGCATACACTCACACATACACACCCAAAAATAACAAATTGAAGTGTTCTCAAACTGACAAACAAGCATCAGATTCCGCCTACATTTAGGCATATCATTCATATCATGAAACATAATTAGAAATATTTACGAGGTTAGCTTTGGCTGTAGTAGCCGTGTGAAAGTAAAATCTATCTGCCTCACTAAGTTGTACTCTCTCGTTGCAGAATGCCGAAACTGTGGAGGCTTTCCTTGTGACGATGGTCGGAATTTCGACTCTTGTGGTTCGGATAGGTATTTCAATACCTTATCTTACATCATAAACGCCTTGGATGATTATTCCTAACTGCAGTTTCTGTAATGAGGGATTCTAGCATCATATATAGTTCATATTTTCCAATCCCTTCACTTACTTTGAAGCATGATTTCTATTCACTTTCCTGGTTTTTTATTTTATTTTATTTTATTTTATATATAAAAAAACAATAATTCAACTAAGTAAATTAAACTCACTAAATCAAAATGAGTAGGATTTGATCTAAGAAATTTCACTAACTAGGTCAATTGATACCTGCAAGAATGGCTTTCGAATGTAACCTAATAAATCGATGTAGTATTTTTTGTTTTGAGGATTTAAGTGTAGTCAAATTATTTATCATTTAGCTATGCAATCTATGGATAAGATTATAAAATGAGATGGGACGTGCTACGTCATTACATTTAGATTTGCACGCAGCTCATATATATAATAGGATTGGACGGTTGCTTTATCTAAAGCATAAGATTTTTGGTGCAAAAGTAAGAAAATGAGAGGCAATCATGATAAATTTTGAATGACTAAATAACAGGAAGAAGTTTGTAATAAATTTTAGAGGAAAGTCTTTTGATGTTTGCATAATTGAAGAAGGTTTTTTAAATTTATTTTGTCACATTTTGAAATCATGCATTTGCAATAATACAATAGTGCCATATATTAAAAGAAGTCAAGAAATTAAAGCTTATTTTATTTGAAAAGATACGAGAAGTAGTTGATGTTCATGTTAAAGGATTGAGGATGTAGTAAGCAGTGATGTAATTTGTTTGGCTTTTGACATCATTTCATTTCTTGTTTGTTGGTAGCATCTATTTTTATTTATTTGTTGTTAATTAAGATTCTGTGCTTCTTGTATTTGAATTCCATTTTAAAATTAATAATAATAAAGCAATGGAGGTGGTCAATACTTTATTAGCATGGCATGTACTCATTTAAATAAACACTAAAAATGAGAAGAGAAGAAAAATGTCGAGAATGATTATTGTTGGTGGTTGTAGCAGCTTGATCCTTAAAAACATTTGGGTTAAGGGCCTGTTGGGATCGAGCAGTGTATGAGCGATTCAGATATTTACTTTTATAATATTTGGGAGAAATTTCACTACACGTTTGTAAAATGAACATTGTGGCGGTGGGATTCGAATCCCTCACTAATAATGTAGAACGGGAGGTGCACACCACCCTTTTGATACACAAGATTCGGATCATTTCTTAAATCAAAATTTTAGCAAAGTTTGATGGCATAACTTTGATCGATATATGATTTGGATCTAATTTTGAGTAAATATTCGTATTTCAAATACATCATAGACAATAATATCATAACTTGATTCATACGGTAAGGAAGATAAATCATAATTAACGTGTATCAATTTATTAATCGTCACAACGGGAAATGTGGATTGATTTGTTTGAAATGAAATATATTTTTCTATTCAAAGAAGAGATTAATTAATAATTAAATAATTTAGGGGAAAATTGATGGGTGAGGTCAGCTCCTTTGTTGTCTGTTCAACATTTGGAAAACAATCAAATACATGCCATAGGTCTTTGTTTCTCTTTAAAAAAATAAAATTGGTTCTTATTAATATTTGATTATTCATTGAATGTATCGTGTCTTTAATTATTTTACGATAATTCTCTCAGTTGAGTACAAATTTTAATTAAATAAGATTGTTAATTACTTAACACGGTATTTGAAATATAATTTTACATTATTTTTATTATAATGTCATATTTATGATCGTTGAACAAAGAAATATTTTTTTTTTTTTGAACATCGTTGAACAAAGAATTTTAATCACTTAAAAATATAAAGAATTAATAAGGAAAATTTGACTATTCAAGTACTTGTGTGGGCATATTTCAAGAAAAAAAAAAAAAAAAAAAAAAAAAAAAAACTAGTGTGGGTGGGCACAGCTTCTTCAAAAATCATATATATATATATATATATATATATATATATAAATATACATATACAGAAATTCTATTATCAGTTTGAACTGACAAAAGTTATATCGGTTCCTTACATGTGGACCATTGGATTTAAATACTTTGACTTGGCTGTATGCACTTGTCAGTCAAAATATTTAAATCCAGTGGCCCACATACAAGGAACTGATATAACTTTTGTCAGTTCGAACTGATAATAGAATTTATGTATATATATATATATATATATATATATATATATATATAGTTTTTCTATTGTCAGTTCGTCATGATATGAAGAATGTTAACTATAGATTATGGAGAAGTTTTGACAAATGCTTACATTTTGAGTCAAAGTATGTAAATCTAATGGTTCACATTCTTTGTTCTGATATATTTTATATCAGGACGAACTGACAATAAAAAAATTGTATATATATAAATAGTCCCGATCTGGTCAGTGCGCATTGATATAACTTCATGAGGATATTGAATATGAGCTACTAGTTTTGACAAGCGTATATACACTTGAGCCAAAGCATGTAAAACTAGTGGTTCACATTCAATATCCTCATATATTTACATCAGTGCGCACTGACTTGAACATTTATATATATATATATATTATCGGTGCGCACAGACTTAAACATATATATATATTTATTTATAAAAAAAAAAATCATTTTGTAAGGGCTCGGCTACTATACCTATATGAGTATGGTAGGAACAAAAATTAGAAACCATTTTTTAGTTGATTTTAACGTGAGAGTGGTTCCCAAAAATCTAAGTGGTTTTTAAATTTAACCATGAGTGGTTCCTAGATTTTGGTTCAACCATATAGTAGCCAAGCCCTTTTGTAAGAAGTTTATACCATTATTATACAATTTCAATAAAGAATTAAAAGTGCTTAATTTTGAATAGAAGAAATTTATAGTTTTTAAACTTTTGTCTTTATTTTTCTCTAACCCGATACATCTAAATGTCCCTCCATTTCTTTTTTTATTTTCAGAAAATATTTTAAATTCAAGTATAGTGAACAATTCAAAAGCGGTAGACACAAATTGTTCTAGGGTAGTTTGATATTGCTTTTAAAAAATTAAAATCAGATTATTTTATAATTTTGACATAAATTAATGTTTGGTAAAACTTTCAAAAGTGATTAATTGATAATCTGACAGGTTTTGACAGTGATTTTGAGAAGTAGGTGGAGGGTTACTTTTTGAAAATGATTATGGAATAATCTATTTCAGTATTTAATGAATCTTTTAAAATATCATTATTATTCTTATAAAATAAAGTTAAAATCATTTATATATCTTATTTCATCTCAAAATTAAATATTGATTTGATTTATAAAATCTTTTAAAAATATTTTACTGTTCTTATGGACTTGTTTTTTTCTAATTTAAATATTGATTTAATATATATAATTAATGAAAAAAAATGAAATAGGATCCTAAAATCATGTATATTTTAGTCATTGTAACTAATCTCAGCACTTTTACAATAAAATTACCAAATATATGTATACTATTTTTGAGCTAGTAGTTCTAAAAATACAATTAACTAAACATCTGCTAATTATTCCTCCAGCATAACTAACCGTGATTATTATAAAAGTTACACCAATACCAAACTGACCTCTAGTCCAATTATATGGACCTAATAGTAATAATAATAATATATATATATATATATATATAGGTTAATTACACAAAGCTTGTCTAATTTACTCTAATTGTTAGATATTTGAATAGTGAAAAGATAAGGATTCCTTACTGATTTGAGCATTTACCTAAGATTATACCGCATGTATGTACATGTAGTTAATGAAAGAAAATAAAGAAGAATCAAATTAATATTAATCACATACATGAGTATTAGTAATCAAATCATAAATTTATATAATCAAGTATGTGTTGCTAGATTATTGAAATGAAACTCAACAAAATACTCAACTGTTGAAGATTCTAGTCAATTTCAATTAGGTTTAGAACCGATGCATGCATTTAATTTAGGTTGTTTATTAAAATTTACTTCCGTTTTCGGTTCTATGTTGGGAACCACTTTTTAATTGATTTTAACGTGAGAGTGGTTCCCAAAAATCTAAGTGGTTTCTAAATTTAACCATGAGTGGTTCCTAGATTTTGGTTCTACCATATAGTAGCCCAGCCCTTTTGTAAGAAGTTTATACCATTATTATACAATTTCAATAAAGAATTAAAAGTGCTTAATTTTGAATAGAAGAAATTTATAGTTTTTAAACTTTTGTCTTTATTTTTCTCTAACCCGATACATCTAAATGTCCCTCCATTTCTTTTTTTATTTTCAGAAAATATTTTAAATTTATAACATAATGATTGTTATTTATTGACCAAGTATAGTGAATAATTCAAAAGCGGTAGACACAAATTGTTCTAGGGTAGTTTGATATTGCTTTTGAAAAATTAAAATCAGATTATTTTATAATTTTGACATAAAATAATGTTTGGTAAAACTTTCAAAATTGATTAATTGATAATTTGATAAGTTTTGACAGTGATTTTGAGAAGTAGGTGGAGGGTTACTGTTTGAAAATGATTATGGAATAATCTATTTCAACATGAATATTTTAAAATATCATTATTATTCTTATGAAATAAAGTTAAAATCATTTATATATCTTATTTCATCTCAAAATTAAATATTGATTTGATTTATAAAATCTTTTTAAAATATTTTACTGTTCTTATGGAATTGTTTTTTTTTTTTTCTAATTTAAATATTGATTTAATATATATAATTAATGAAAAAAAAATGAAATAGGATCCTAAAATCATGTATATTTTAGTCATTGTAACTAATCTCAGTACTTTTACAATAAAATTACCAAACATATGTATACTATTTTTGAGCTAGTAGTTCTAAAAATACAATTAACTAAACATCTGCTAATTATTCCTCCAGCATAACTAACCGTGATTATTATAAAAGTTACACCAATACCAAACTGAACCCTAGTCCAATTATATGGACCTAATAATAATAATAATAATAATAATAATAATAATAATAATAATAATAATATATATATATATATATAGGTTAATTACACAAAGCTTGTCTAATTTACTCTAATTCTTAGATATTTGAATAGTGAAAAGACAAGGATTCCTTACTGATTTGAGCATTTACCTAAGATTATACGGCATGTATGTACATGTAGTTAATGAAAGAAAATAAAGAAGAATCAAATTAATATTAATCACATACATGAGTATTAGTAATCAAATCATAAATTTATATAATCAAGTATGTGTTGCTAGATTATTGAAATGAAACTCAACAAAATACTCAACTGTTGAAGATTCTAGTCAATTTCAATTAGGTTTAGAACCGATGCATGCATTTAATTTAGGTTGTTTATTAAAAGTTACTTCCGTTTTCGGTTCTATGTTGTTAACGACCAATTACAAATATTAGATATCAGTAAAAGATCTAGATCCGACTTTCACATACTTGACTGAAAAGGCATGTGGGAGCATGCATGAAGGACTTATTTTTGTCTTTAAAAGCAACACATTTGTAACAAACCCACATGAATTTGGCACACATAATTGCATGCTTCTTGATCTCTTTCAATGGCACATGCATTTGCAGACAGAGTTCATGTACTCTATTAATAAATATATTAGAAAATCTGTCTATGCTTGTATTTTTCTTCTTGATTTATATATATATATATATATAGTTACTCTTGACTTTAATGAAAGAGGAGGGGTAAATAGATATTTGTATAGTAAATGACATCAATGAAAAAGAATTGAAAGATCTTAAACAAAGGTACGATACTCCGATGATCAAGTTAGTAAAAAGCAAACAATCGCAAATGTCAAAAGAATAAAATATTTGATTAAGTCAACAGAGTAATAAGTATCTAATATATTAAAATCTAATTGGTTGAAAGATTTGTAGCCACAAATTGATGAGGCGTGAAGAGAAACGATATGGGTAGTTTGTAGCCATTAAATCTGGTGTGGTAATTAAAAAGAAAAAAGAAAAAAATGTTTGATAGAGATGTGGGTTGGGTTTGTCTGTTGTTGGGCATATACATGTGCACAAAATCCTCCTCATCAATCCATAGGTGCTGACTGGGGGGGATCAGATCTCTATTAAAATGTGGACTTCGATTTGTCTTTTATGTTTAGGTGATCTTCACACATTCTTATGGTTAACCGTTTATTAATATGTGGACCACACCAATTTGGGATTACTAATCCCCAAAGATTATTACAACAAAAACATGTTCCTAACCTAATTGCAGATCATCTATTAGAACATGTGATAGGGCACCGGCCTCATCTTCCACATTAGTGGTAGGGGTTTAAGTCTCAACATATACATTTTATAAGTATGTTTGAAAATTTGTCTCTTCTATATTATAGGAGTAGATATCTTTCGTTATGGGGATAGATATTCGTATCATACATATAACGTATGATTTTAACAAGTTAATATCAATTGAAATCTTGGTCTAACGGGGATTATTAAGTATAAAGATAAGGATAAAATACTTAGACATCACTGATGAACTAATTACATGGTGTTTGACCAAGAGTAGAGGTATTAGTCATGAGTGAAATCTCAACGTAATTAGGCCACTAATGAGGGGTTCGGAGTATTTTATTCTAAATTAAAAGACAAAAAAGTTGAAGCTCCTGCCATATGTCCTAGAGCTTTTGAAGTATATCTTTTACGAGTATAGATTTTATTAATTATAGTAGATTGTTTGGTAATCTAAATTTAAAACAGCTTTTGTTGTTGTAAATTTAAAATATATATATAAGTGTTTGTAATGTAAGAGGTATAAGATGAAATAAATAAAGTTCTTAGAGTGCTATTGAGACAAATTTTTTTTTTTTGTTAAAAAAGCTTAAAAAAAAGCTCCAACGGACATGAAATAGCTTTTTAATATATATTTTCTAAAAAGCCATTTTTAAGTTTTACCAAAGAGTTTTAACATTAAAAAAGTTCTTTTAGATGGTAGAGAAGTTATACCAAACACTAGTGAGTAAATCAAACATGATCTCCATTAACTTTCCATCAAATTGTTTCAAGGAGAATTGTCATGATTTATGATAAAATATCAAACCAAACTCTAGTTTGAAACGCAAGTAAAAAAAACCCCATATTATTAAATGACTTTGATTAAATCTAATTAAATATAGTGATTTCTATATAATTGAACTAATAAACAATTAAAACAAAGTCAAAATATATTAAAAAAAGTTTAGAAAATAAAATTTTAATAGTTTTTTATTATTAAAAAACTTATAAATATATTATAAATAAAAACAAAAGTATATTAAATAATATATATATATATGGAGGAAATACTTGCAAACACATGTCCATCTTGGCAACACACGTATCTTTCCTATACTTTTTTTTTCACTAATGCTAGATAATTCAAAATTTTAGTTCAAATTTCAACCCAAATGATGTGACAAATAGTTTTTTCATTAACCACATCATCCCATGTTATGTGTGGTGATGACAACTCACTTGTCACATCATTTGGATTGAAATTTAGGTTGTATAGTATTACTCTTTTTATATATATTAAATATTATTTGGTTTTTATTTATTTTTTAATTTTATAGATTTTTTTCATAATATATTATATAATGTTGTATTAAGTTATTTTATTATTATAGGTATATTTTTTATTTAGTTATATAATAAAAGATCTTTATATTCTATTTGGTTAGATTTAAATAACTTTTGAAAGTTTTTTTTTTTTTTTTTTTTTTTTGATTTTTTAATTTTTTTAAAAGACAATATCTATTAATTCGGGAACAAGTATTGATTTTTCAAATAAAGGGTTTGATAATTAATTTTACATTTCATCGAGTATCATGAGGTTATTTACAATATGATCCCTTGTTTCAATCAGAACTCCAAACATAATTTCGGCCATAAAAAGCCTTCCATCAAACCCTATTTTCTTCTTCTATCTCCTCTTTTTGTCCATTCTATAAATCCAACATAACCGAGATTCTTGGTTTTCCATATCTTAAATCTCAGAAAACAACCTAAGAAATACTTCTCATATATATATATATTTATATATTTTATATATGATCATATAGTGTTGTAGAAAAATTATAAATTATTAGATAATTTGAAGAAAGTGGATCGAAGACATGGGAAGCGGCCACTTCCATCGGAAACATCGGAGGAGAAAGAGAAAGAACACCATGACTATGCATCTTCTTGGTCTGAAACTGACATGTCTGCCATGGTTTCTGCTCTCTCACAAGTGATTCAAACAACCAACAACACCACCACCCCCACCGACGTCGACCAACAATTTACCGTGATGCAATCATCAGATTTCTCTGCTGTCAAACAAGAACAACAACAACCAAGTCATAAAGATCAAGGTAACTATCTATGTCTCTCTTTGACTGTTTACAACATTCTTTCATCATATAAAATTACTATTACGACAATATTCCATGAGTGCGATAGACAGATAGACACTATTACTTACTGCATTAGCGACTGTCACTATTATTCTTCTTAATCTTCTACTCAATCTGCTACTGATAAAACTTTTTCTTTCTTTCTTTCTTAGTTGAAATTAAGATTAAATTTTTTTAATCTTAATGTTGTTTATTGACATTAACATATGCACTGTTTATTATAGTTACATGGTCTTCGATTGTCAAAGTTCTTAGATTCTGGTTCTTGGGGTTTTATTGCTTTCAACTAATCTTGTCAAACTAGTTGTCGTCTTCTCTCGCTTTCATTTTCTAATAATACTGCTCAAATGTGTTTTGCCCAAGTTCAATGTATTCTTCTAACTTTGCGTAAAGAAGAAGAACTCTCTCTCTTTAATTCCCTCTATAAAGTTGTTAAATGTAGTACTATATATATATATATAATATATCCTTTCTTATATTTTTTTTCTTGCATTTTTTGTTACATTTTTTTTCACTCATGATGATCATATCAAACACGAAGTAATAGTAATAGTTTTTCCATGTGTTTAATTTGAATGGTTGGTGTCAAATCTCATCTTCCCTTGGCCAAATATTAGGTAAAGCTTTAATAATTTTGCTAGTCTATATTCACCAAATTCATAGACTTTGTATTTATCATCATCATCATCATATGCATATATCCCCATTTTGATTCCTTCTTTGACCATGGTCCCTATCTACATATGCATAAAAGTTTTCTTGACTTCAAATTAGATTTAATTTCCAAACCTTGAAAAGGACAACCAGTTTGGTTGTGTCAAGTGTGTTCACCAAGAACTTGACTTCAAAGTTTCTTGCCTTCTACAACTCTAAAACCTCTAGCTAGTTAGCTAGGTTTGTACTTCCTTTAACAAAGACTTTCTTTGTCATCTTAGGGCAATTTTTTTTAGCTATCCAACCAATTATGCCACAAGTAATAACCCCATTTTCTCAATATATATTTGATAATATATCATACTTTGAGATTTATAAGTAGTAACTGGTTTAACTAATAAGACTTTTTTTTGTTATGCGTAAGTACTTTTGAGTTCAAGTTCCACTCACATTAGAGCTTAGTGGGATTTAGTTTACATTTTATGTAATTATAATATTGAAAAAACTAAACCTAGTTTGAGGCTTGCATTACTTTTAATTAGGATCTAAAATTTTGCAATATTGGAGGACAAAAGAATGGAAGTAATTGTAGCCGAAAGTTGATCAGTTGGAACTTGAAATTAATTATTTTCTGATATATTTATATAGTAGTAATAATAATAATATAAAATAATGCAATATCATATTAGTTTAGGACATTGTGTGTCACTAATGCCCCCACTAAGTACTTGAGAAGTGTTTCTTACTCGTCGTAATTGCATGGCAAAGCATATGAAACATGCTAGACATGTATAGGTGGTGCATGCACCAAAGTAATGTACTAGTAGCTGCTTCTTATATATTTTAGCATTTCCGGATATGTTCTAAGAACATATGTTAATATACATTATTTTCAATAACACCCGTATCGAATAATCTAGTTTTTTTTTTTTTTTTTTTTAATCAAACGTTTATTGATAATAGTTAAATGAAAACAAATAACAGATAAAATTAAAGTGAATAAGATTGCTTTTAATATCTCGAGAATATGAAGAAAAAAAATGTTTAGAGCACACGTTTTTAAAATCCTTAGGTAAACCCTTAGTTTATTTATAGGCTTGCAACAAGAATTAATGCAAAAAATTTATTTATACATTTATCTATGTTATGCTATATATTATCATATTAATGATATGATGTTGGTTTAGTGGTATGCCTCTTGTACCAAACTACATCATAAGACTTTTTGTTCGAGTTGTGTCACTTGTCTCTAAATTCTGAATTAATTATAATAGTTCAAAAATATATTTCATCATATCTTTCACCTTTAATGCATTTTGTGAAGAAAATACGAGGAAGAGACATTATAGAGGAGTTAGGCAAAGACCATGGGGGAAATGGGCGGCCGAAATACGTGACCCTAAGAAGGCGGCGCGTGTCTGGCTTGGCACGTTTGAGACTGCAGAGGACGCGGCCATGGCATACGATAAGGCGGCTCTGAAATTCAAAGGCACCAAGGCCAAGCTTAATTTTCCTGAAAGAGTTCAAGGCACCACTGAATTTGTTTACCTAATGGGTGGTGGTGGGGATTCCTCAAGCTCCACTGTCCACGGCCAGAATACAAGGCCACAGCCGCCGCTGCCATCAATGGCTCCTCCACCTCCTCAACCTCCTCCTGCGTCGCTACCACAACATGATGCTTACCAGGACTGGATTCAATATGCACAAATACTCTCTAGTGATGATGATAGTTTCAATTATTACACTTCGAATTGGTTCAATCAAGACCCTAATTTTGCTTCAACTACGAACACATGGCAGCAACAACAACAACAACAGCAACAACAGCAAGAGTTTATGAGATTTTCATCAAATTTGGATAGCTCGGAATCTAGTTCTCATTTTCAGGATCATGGGAAGGATTTTGATACAAGTAACCCAGACGAGTAGTATAAATTTCAAGAATTTGGATCTTCTGCTGGTTCGAGATAAATGGACAGACGTATGTAATCATGAAGCTACCCTTAAAAAAGGTGGTCAAGTGACTCTTCCTCTTAGAGTTTCTTAATTGAGAAATCATGGAATATCATATTCCTTTTCAAGTATTCCATCATCAAGTGTTTCAAGAAGCAAAACCAAGGAGGAAGGAAAACAACATAAACAGGAGCTTCAAAGTATTTTTAATTTATTTTTATTTTTTGTGACAATTGGGAAGCTTGTTATCAATCCAGTTCTGATTTTTTGGTGCTTAGGATTGATATTCCATTTCCTCTATTGATTTCGCTTTATCTGAGTTTTGAAGGATCTTGTGACATGTGATCATACGATCAAGATTCGTCTTTTTATTCGGTTAAAGTTTTAGATCAATAGTCTTCCAAATTGTATTATGGAAGAGGTAAACTCCAAATTGTACTAAATTTATGGTTTTTAATGTATTCATTCTATGGATTGCATTTTCTTGTTTTCTTATGAAGAAATTATCATGTATGTTATGGAAGTGAACTAAAGCATAGTTTTGCTTCAATTCTACATGTTGAGAAAATTCACCAATGGTGAGTTATGTCTATATCAACTTTATTAATTATTCTAATATTTTTTATAAAAAACTTTATTAATTATTTCAAATAAACCATATTTCTATAGCAAGGGTGTAAATATGAAAATATTGGGCCCAAATTTTTAAAGATTTAGGTAAAAAAAAATATAAAAAAAATTCTCAAATTTTTGAGAATATTCAATGGTACTTTTGATATCGATCCTCCAAAATATCAAATATATCAAGGATATTTTGATCAAAATATCAATATTTACTTTCGTATTAAACAAGAAGAAATCTTAAATGTAATTTTTTTTTTCTTGAGTAAGAACAGAAAATCTTAAATGTAATCACATTGTTGTGTCACTTGTACTTTTAATTGCTATATTTTGCATTATAAAATGTAGAAAACATCACATGATTGACTATTTTGTAACTATTTGAACTCATACATACAAACTCATAAGCATGATGGTTTGATCTAGTTTTATATATATATTAATTCTTTTGAATCCACTAAATTCAAAAGATATATACAGAAACCTAATTTATGTTGAAAATAATGTAAGAAGTTACAAGTAGTACTATCTTATCTTTTAAAGCCAAATGGGGGGGGTCCTATTCTAGAACTCATTATATAAATAAGGCAAAGTTAGGGCTCCACTTTAAATAAGCAAGTTGTGCATGTGTTCTACATCATGTCTTCACATGTACACTTTCATAGATTATGTAAGACTTGTCCTCTACAATCTTTTCAATATATATTTCCTAATTCAATTCTTGTTTTTTTCCATAAAGATGGATGGTATCATGATTTTAATAAGATTTTAAAAAAAATATTACAATAAATTTGGGATTTAGTAACACAAAAGATATAAATTTTCCAAATGCATGCATATCTCTTTTGAAACTTTAATAAAATATTACAAAACACAACTACTTTACTTCACATCTTATGATCCTTACAACACAATTAAAAGTGATTATTTTAATGAAAAAACTATTAAACCCAAATATAGTAGATATAATAATGAAAAACTAAATTGATCAAATCATTCATTGAAAGTTACAAACCATCACTTTAAAATATTACAAAAATAAATTTAAAAAATCCTTGTAAAATTAGAAAAACTTCTTAAAATTACAAAATCGTTCATCCAAAATTACTAAACAAAACTCTCTAAAAATTATTTTAATCCAAAAGTATCAAGATACCCTTATTCATTAGTACAAAACTTAAGATAAAAGATCTTAAGGGACTACTTTGATCCAACTTGATACAAATAGAGGCTTTTTATCTTTTTTTTTTTTAAAAAAAATTTATATAGTTAAAACGAAATAACAAAGACCTTTTTTATGCAGAAAAACTAATTATTATTAAATTGATTATTATTTAAATAACATGGACGATGGTGAAATTATTCTTATTTTAAAAGCTATGGTTTATTGTGACATATATTTTCAATATTGTTATAAATAAATAAAATAAAAAATAGTCCAAAAATCAAACGTGTCAAGTGATTTCTTCATCCCATGTGATGGTTGGTGAAGCCTAAATCAGTAATATCATATTACGCTGACGCATTTGGGTTGAGCTCCCCACAAAGGATTCCTCTTTTTTTTAGGAGAAAGGTTTATCCCAAGGCTTTTGTTATACAATAATGCTACTTTGCTCAAATTAAGTGTCCGAATCTGGTGCCTAAATGATGTGTCGTTACTATATATAATCAATTCATTTAAATTGTATTATATTTGCATGAATTAAAATAATGCATTATAGTGATACCACATCATTTGGACACCAAATTTGGGAAAAGTAGCATTTTTTGTTATATATACTCTAGTAATTCTAAGGTTTTAGATTACGAGAGGGAGAAACAATATTAAGAGGCGAATTGAGAGATATAGAGAATTTAGTTCATATTGTAAACAGTGATTTGATATTGGAAGTAGAGTGCTAGTACGCTCTGTGGAAGTAGGTTTACGCCGAACCACGTAAAATCTTGTGTCTCTTTATTTTTTTTTGATTTCATGTGATTTTGCATTGGCCAAGTTTGTGTATTTCCTAACAACATGAAACTCATCACATCAAAAATAAATCATTTGCCACACCATTTTGGTTTGATTTCGAGACGGTGGTAGTTAAACATTATTGATTAAAAACAAAATTAAAATGAATAAAGCCAGTTGGAAGGATAGACATGAGCCATATCCATCTAGATTCGAATTGTCGAAAGCAGCTTCAGCAACTTGAAATGAAACATGTGTTTTTGAAAGCAAAAATCAGAAACTTCATTGGCACTAATCATTGATTGTCAAATCAAAATCTTGATCATATCATTATATATATATATATGGCCAAATGAAAATAAATCAAAGGTGTCATATTCGATCACTTGAGGAAATAATTAAGGATATACTCATATACATAAATGGAATATATATATTTGATGGCAACTTGGGGCGAGTCCGGTTTCAATCAAATCTAGCTACCATTACCCAAATTTATTATATTCTCTTGATATTTATGCTATATTAGGTGGTTGTGAAGTTCCTCAAATACTTTTATCAGAAATTTCAAGAGAGACTTCTGATGATTTTCAAGATTATCAGAATCCGCTAGCTGGCTCCATATAAACTCCGAACTTTTAACCCATTCGAGGGAAATCTCAGATGTCCATCACTAAATAATTTTGATAAAACAATTGGCATCGATATTCCTCCACTAATTAAAAGGTCATGAATTAAAAAGATACCATTTTCCAAATATGGGGTCTTCTGATCTAATCGAAACAATTCTGAATTTTGTTTTCCAGGATCATATCCTCCATTTTTAGTTATGTAATGTTACAAATTAAGTTAAACAAAAAAAAAAAAAAAAAATCACTACTTCACTTCATAATGCTACAGAGCTAGCTCCGTAATGTTACCGTCATGTTATAAAAATTGTTTATGTTCGGAGGTTTGGGTTTGAGAACTCTTATTCCAAAAAAATATGTTCATTTTTAGCCAAGTACTAAGTGACTTGCTAGTAGTACTATGATGAGCTTTTAGATATGCACTAAATCAAATCATGATTTCTCATCATGTTTCATTGGTTTTATTATTAATTTTTTTCTGAAAAATTGACACATTACGTGTGATCTCTTAATATTAAAGTTAACCAAATTAAAAATCCTACGAACCCTTATTGGGGCACAAAGTTATATTGTACTCTTATATGGCACAAAATTTGGAGTACCAAGTAGCTAGAACTTGTTTGATTCCATATTTCCATTTGAGGATGCATGGTCCCGTTTGATTTTGAAGAATGTGGATGACAACTCTTTAGTGGTCGAAGTCAATAAACTGGTGGTAACCATACATACCTCTTAAAGAAGTTGAGATCTCATATTCAAAATTTTCATTTTATCATAAAAAAAGTTAACATTTTCTTTAGGAAACTAATAAATATTTTAATGATCATCAGTACTATATACAGCTTGATTGTACATTTGTACTAGGAATAAGTACTTAATTGAAAATTTCAAGTAAATACAACCTGATGTGATCTGATATGATAGCATGGAAATGACACTAGCAGCTTACTCGATGATCATAATCCAAAATTTGATATCTATGTAGTAGTTTTCGTTGTTGTTTTAATTGGTGGGTCTTATTATTGCCGTCTTGAGCATGCATGAGCAATAGCATATTAGCATGACCTTCCTTTAAGCAATACGCATGCAGCCAATTTACCCACTTGCATGCTTTGGAAAGCAACTTCATGACTAGCCCATCCATACATTTTTTATCAAAAGAAAAAAAAAAGAAAAAAAAAGAAGAAGAAGAAACCTTCCAAATTAAGCCTTCAAAAATAAAGCTCATTTTAGGTTTTCCAAACAGGAACAGAGACTCGATCACAACCACAAAAACATGCAAACAAATAATAAAAAAATACACACAATGTCAATGTTCGACTTTGATTTTAAAAACTAATATTAACAGATGATCCGATTTACGTAAGTATTAATTTATAAAGATTCAACTATACAAACTGTGAACGTGGATACGAAAAAACCCTAGTAGCTTTATTGTATAATGTAAAATTGTCAAGAGAAAGAACGTAAGCCGCGTGAAAGGTGACGTGATGCACTCTGTCCAATGCATGAACTTGAGTGGAAATGAATGATAATGAGTTAGACAATTGCATGCATTGGGGGACCAGAAGTAACAGACCATATATACCATTTTTATTCTCGTTTATCATTTTATCATTCATCTTCATCTCCATTTTTCTTTGCTTTCGGCTTCGGTTCTACATGTTTATGTCAAATTTTGCGGCTCTGAGTCTGATCCCTTCCTTTTTATTCGTGGGTAGTACAGGACAAAACGAATCAACAACTATCACATGGTAATATATCTTCCTTTCGCGGTTCAAATCCCACAATATATATTTTATAAATATATATGGGGAGTTTTCTTCTTAGATTGTGGGAATAGATATTCGAACCGCATATTTATTATTTGATATCGGTATGTCCCAACAGTTCTACTGTAAATCTGTAATAGTTTTTGTAATTCTTTAATAAAATAAAATAAAAACACTACCCTTTATTTATATACTTCTTTCAAGTACAATTATGTTTTTCTTTCTGTTTTTTTCATTTACTTTTTTTTTTTTTTTTAGTGAATTTCACCTCTCCTAAGATTTGATAGGATTAAAAGCAAAAAACCAATCTAGTTTAGATCATCATATAATGCCTCACACCTCAAACCTTTCTCTTTTGTAAGTACTAATTATATTATATATATATATAGTACATTAATTAATAAGAAGCAACATCTAACAATAAAGCATTATGTAAACACAAAATTACACATAAAGCCCCACACCTCATACCTTTTCTGTGTTGGAGACTTAGCTAATTAAACACTTTAAGAAACAACATATACCTAACAATAAAGCATTATATCACCCCTTTATGTGGTTTAATGTTAAAAGGTAATCATTAAGCGTGACAATGTAATATATATGTTCGGTTGTCATATCTGTATACGGTATATATATATATATATATATATATAAAAAGCATTATACAAAGATAAAATTATACAGAATTCCAAATTTTCAAAAGAATAAGAATTTTGTTTTCTTAATTAATATTTAACGTTAGAGACTTCGTTAATAATACATGTTAAAAATGTTAACAACTTTTTTGTAATACAATCACATGTAGTTTAACCCAAATCTTTTATTACTTAACATAAGAGATATACAGTCTTTCTATTGTCAGTTCGAACTAATATAAAATATATCAGTTTCTTGCATGTAGGCTATTGGATTTAAAAGATGTTTTGACAAATTTTTACAGCCAAATCAAAGTATTTAAATCCAATGACCCACATGCAAGGAACTGATATATTTTATATCAGTTCGAATTGACAAAAGAAAAACTGAAGATATATATATATATATATATAATATCTAATTATATAGAGTTAAGAACACATGATAATATAAGACCATTTTGGTAGTCGCTATTAATATGTTATACAGGTTCGATCATGTAATTTAATTGAAGTCTTATATATAAAATTTAATACTAGTTTTGTGGGTCACGAAACCAATTATATATATGAGAAAGAAAGAAAGAAGTAATAGAATGAAAATGATTTGGGTTGTTTTTTGTGTGATGGCGCATGCAGAAACACACGGCTCTTTCTGCACCGTCTAATATATGGAGTTGTTAATTATTGTATTTTTTGTATACTAATCATTCAAAAAGGACAATCCACACAACAAAACAAAATCATCATCAAACAATGAAATGACATTCTCTTTGTTTTTCCACCATTAGCTTTTCTTTTATCGTTTTGTTGAGAAAAGCAAGTAGTGGTGTTTAGAGGTTCTTGTACATTTCATATAAAGCCAATTAATCAATTCAAAATCATTCATTAACTTTGATAGTGTGTCATTGGTACTTTCTAATCAAAGATTGACATGTGGGTTTGCAGTACAACTAATATTATTAAGATATATGTGTGATTCGGCGGAGTCCGTCAATCATGGAAATATATATGTCAACTGTACGATAAGAAACGTTTTGTATTATTTATCGGTTGGCGATAATCAATCTACGTATTATGAATCACTAACTAGTTTAAAGGGTAAAATCTCTTGTTATTATACAATAGGTTTGAGATTTGAAAGAGTTTGGTTTGAAAATAATTGTCTCTAAGTTGTATGAAAGCAATGGAGGGTTGATCCCTAAATTGATCACTTCTTCCATCTTCCAAAACCTTAGAATAAAACGAAGCCCATGGGCCATATAAAAAAAACAAAGCCCATGGGCCATGATTTGATGATTAGTTACGAATGGGTATCTTACAATCCAAAAGAAAAGAAAAAAAAAAAAAAAAAGTAACGATATTTACACCCCTCACAAACCGTATATAAACCCTAAATCTATAAATGTTAAAAATATCAACATTACCCTCATATTAAATTATTAATATTTTAAACAAAAGATATTGAAATCTTATTTTATGTTTTTTTTTAAGTTACGAATTATACTAAATTTAAAAATTAATAAAGAAAAAAGTATCCAAAAGTTGGAAAAACTCCATTGCCTTCTTTCAAGCCTAAAAGGATGAAAAGGGAGTTATTGCCTCGTCCTTAGATCGGACAAAATGGAGGCAGTAGCCTTCTCCATCAAAAGCAATGCCTCCTCCCAAATCTCGTTTGGTTCCTCCCATTTTATATATATTATTATTTTAATTATTTATAATTTATTTACTTATAATAGTTTTTGAAAGTATTTCAAAAAAATAATAATAATAAAAAAGGATAATTGGTAATGTGTGGGGTGTGCTTACAAGATATAAGCTTTTAAATTTTTTTAATGGGGTACCCATATAAAAATGGGTGCACATACAGTTTTTCAGGGGTATAAATATCGCAACTCAAAAAAAAAAATCCAACAAATACAAATGTATCCGCCTAAATCTCAAAGCAAATAAGAACAATAAAACACCACTATATCTTTCCACCTTAGCATGTTAATCTAGATTCTTTCATCAAGAGTATAATTCTATATAAATTCATTAAACATCCAAATTAAATTTAAAAAAATAAAAAACAAAGGAGTGAAGAGAAACATAAAATAAACAATACCCTGTGCCTTTTTGCCTCAAAATCCTGGGTGTTGAATAAATATAACTAATTTACAAATAAAGATAAGAACTAACCTCAAATCAAATAATGGGTGTTAAATCTGAAATCAAAACAATGACATATGAGGTGGCTGAAATCAAGTCCTGGAGTGTGTGATTGACGATGGAGTCATGAAGAGGTTGAGAATTGTTATGGGGCGACGGAGGTTATCGGTTCTGGTTCAAGGAGAGATGAGGCGGTGGAGAGAGACTGAGAGATAGATAGCCGATATGGGTTCTTTTTTTTGAAAAGTCGTGTTTTTTTCTAAAATCAGAACCGGTTTTTTGGCGGGTCTAATCTGGACCCGCATCTTTACCCTTAACCTACCTGCAAATAACATGGGTTTGGAAATTAGGATAAAATGTGGGTATAGATAACTACGGTTCAATTCTATACCCGAACCGTATTGGGCTGGACCCGACCCATTTTGCCATCCCTGTTACATGTAGATGAGAGTCAAAAACCAACATGATTACAGCAGATTGATAATGGGCCAACTTAACCCAGTCCAGGCCCAGTAGGAAAAATTGAGAAAAATTAATTGTTGAGAGTGGGATTTGAACCCACGCCCTTTCGGACCAGAACCTTAATCTGGCGCCTTAGACCAACTCGGCCATCTCAACTTGATGTTTATTATCTTTGTAATATATTAATTATACCTTATCTTCAAACCAGGAATTCATTAGTCATCCGATACCAAACGAATTAGGATGTTACGGAATCTTTTACTTCACAAATAGAATCTTCTATAATATATCTACAAAATACAATGCTCAAATCTAATACCATTCTTTTTCCTAAAATCTCAAGAGTATTTCTCAATAATAATAATAATCTCTATAGTATAATATAATTACAACATTAAATAAAACGAGTTCTTACAACACATGTGTAAAAGGAATCAAGTGCTCAGATTATATGTATCTATACGATGCAAATGTAAACCTCATCACTTATTCACTTTTATATCCAAGAACATACTCTTAAAATGTTGGTGACAAGGGATAATCTGTAAGCAAATTCACAATAGATGCACCAGTGCATTGAAAACTACCTGGCCCCATATATATATATAATGTTTTCTTCTTTGTTGCGTTTTGAACAATTTTCAGTATTCTTGAAAAAAAATATATTATTTGTATATAACTTGAGTCCTCGTTGAAATCTTGAAATAAAAAGGTACAAATTAAACTTGCCATGAATTTACCAAATAGTCTCATGTATCTTATGAGAAATCCAATCATCTTCAAGACCTAATTCGAGATAAAACATCAATATTTGTTGGTGGCATATAATAGTCGAAAAGACTGACACAAAATTATAAATATTATAAATATATACATCCATACATGTGTATATATATATATATATATATATATATATATCGAATGAGTCTCTGATCTGTCGTGACCTATTAAAATTAATCAATATATGAGTGGTCAGAATATCTACTATACTCCCACAAGCAGGAGATATCTATTACCACAAACTAGAAAATAGTTAATCTTTTATTAAAAGTTTTACTAACATGATGAAAATAAGTTGGTTTATATAATATGCACCATGAAGTATTAAGTACAAAGAATTAATGAATGTGATGATGAATTGAATGAAAATGTTAGTTAATATTAAATGGACCGCTATCTTGACAAGATGAGATTGGTTAAATGATAATTATCCCCTTATATCTACATTCAAGAAGTTATGGGTTTGGGTTATGTCCCCTCCTCTGCTCCTGAAATATTGTAATAGTTAAAAATAAAAATAAAAAAACTAATATCTCTTGCCTTTCATGCTAACTTAGATTATAAACGAAAATATTGCACAAAAATACAACACATTTTCCTAGGAAAGTCTTTAAATACTTGATTCATAAGGGTCAAAAAAGTAGAAGGGGTGTATTGCTCGCATGTTGGTTTCCCCTCAACTCAACAATCAAACCATCGCGATTACAAGCCACTGAAACACCGTGGAATGTAATATGATCAGGCCATTAATCAATGTAGTAGTGCAAGTCAAGATCTCTCTCAGGCATTTCCTCGAACACATTGCTAGAATTATCAACGGGCCTATCTCCTAAATTAACTTTCACGGTCTATAAACGTTAAACACAACTTCAAAGAAAAAACAATGAAATCAATATCTTCATCCCATTAATCTGGTTTAGTAGGCCAACAAACCGAACCGATATATTATTGAATCGATTCATTTTTCAAGAACCAATCCAATGTTGTTTTTAATATATTCGATCTAAAAGTGAACCGATCTAATAAATTTTGAACTATAGTTTTGTCATTACTTATTTAGCGTGTTAATGCGCTAGAAATGGTGTCGTTTTATCGTGCTGATGAAAAAAAAAAAAAAACAACAACAACGTGTCATTAGGTAATTCGCGCGTAAACAAAATCTTCGTACTCGCTTCAAGAGATGGATAACAGAACTGTCTGAAACCGACCATAGATTCTGTGGAAACACTTCTTCAAACAAAGTAAAAGAAACAAATATAAACACATCAATTTAATTACCAGACAGAGATTTTTGTACTTGGTTATGGCGTCGCGCGTGTTGTCCACGGCCTTTTTGTCTCCACCGAAACTCAACAAATCCACTTCTCCTTCGTCTTCTTCTTCTTCTTCTCCATTTTCGCTTTCGCTGAAGGTTTCAGTTGGAAATGGAAGATTAAAGTGCAAGGCTTTGGGTGAGAGCTCTCAGGGCTCGTTTGATCCAACGGTCTATCAGGGCGTGTACGGACCTTGGACCGTTGATTCTACTGATGTTAAAGAGGTACAAACAGAGCTAATAATAATAATAATAATGTTTGTTTTTATGATTCTTTGATTTCTCTTGTTAGTTTTGAGAATGATTTTTATAGAACTTGCTTTGTAGTCTGTAGAAGTTAAAATCTCTAGGACTTGGGTGATTGTTATTGCTCTGCATGTTTTGTGTTTGTGAATTTGCTTCATAGAGTTTTAAAATGTCTATGGAGCTTTTTTATATATTCTTTTATAAGATAAACACTTTAAGTGCTTTCTACAAAAGCACTTTCGACAGAAGTAGTCTCAAAAGCGTCCTTAGTTGATGTTTTGCTCATTGTGACAGGTGATTTTATACCGATCAGGGTTGGTAACTGCTGCTGCATCATTTGTGGTAGCAGCATCAGCTGTTTTTTCACCCAGTGACTCGTTCTTGACCGAAACAATCAAGCAAAATATTGACTTGTTTTACATTCTTGGAGCTGGTGGGTTGGGGTTATCATTGATTCTAATTCACATCTATGTAACTGAGCTTAAGCGAACCCTTCAAGCTTTTTGGGCGCTCGGTGTGGTTGGATCTTTGGCAATATACGCAGCCCTTGCACTACCGGCCGGTGAGAGTTTAGTACAATACGTTATCAATAACCCTACATCTGTCTGGTTTGTTGGTCCACTCTTTGCAGCTCTAACAGGACTTGTTTTCAAAGAAGGTATCATCTTATTTTTGTTCAACTTTATGCTTCCTAAATTGGAAGTTATGCATTTTAATCATAACCACATTTCTAAGTTGCAGTAATTTACAAGTTGCTTGCTTAAATCTCCCTAACAGGCCTCTGCTATGGAAAGCTGGAAGCTGGTCTTCTTACATTCATTATACCAACGGTTCTTCTTGGTCACCTGGTATGCTTCTTTATCTGCACAAATTATAATGCATTCCTGGGTTGCAACTTGCAAGAGCAAAAATTAGTCGAGAATTTGACCGACTTTTTGAATTATTGAACAACTTTAAAATCATACATATCAACATAGTAGCTTAGAATGTTTACCCTTCTGTGTGTGTTGATATTTTCCATTGGGTTGTAGTCTCTATACCGAGGATTTTTACTTCGTTTTTATGTAGACCTTGATGAACTTCGCTTGAAATTTGCAGTCAGGTTTGATGGATGATGGAGTAAAACTTACTCTTCTGGGTTCATGGATGGCTCTGTTTGTAATATTCGCTGGAAGGAAGTTTACTCAGCCCATTAAGGTATATTCATTGATCAAATTTTAATGATATTGATCTTCTGGTTGTGGGAGAAATGCAAGCACGAACCCAATTGATAAAGATTCATTCTATATATTCTCTAAATTTCTGAAATTCATTAGAAACCCCTCGGATTTTATCAAGAATTTCTTGTACAAGGTAGGTGTTCGACAAAATTGTAACTGTTTGAAACCAAAAGCCAGGAAAGTACAGTAACCAGAGCTTTGTAATATAAAACATCCATTGCATTCTGATGTATTCTTGTTTACTTTGAAGGATGACATTGGTGACAAATCCGTGTTCATGTTCCAAGCTCTTGCGGAGGGCGAAAAGAAGGCCTTGATTGAGAAGCTTGAGCAACAGAAGTAAAGTTAGAATCTCAAGGGATGATGAGAGCCAAAAAGAGTGCGCGCAAATGAACACACTGTAAATACTTGTGCTGCTTGTGAGTTTCTGCAGGAACAAAACAGTGCCCGTTTTGCCTCCTCCGTTGTTATGAGTACGATATTTTATGTGTCAAGTCTTTTACATGGGATAACTATTTAGAAAAGAGTTCTTGGGATGTTGTAAATGGAATTTTGGCATGTTAAATAGCAATTTCATAGAATCCAATTAGTGGATCAAAGAGTACAGAATTTACTAATTTGTATCGTTATCGTTTAAGGTTAAGAATCATCAAAGATAATATACGCAAATGAGGAAGTTTGTAACTCACCTGATGGAGTTTATCGACTTGCAATGCCGTTTTACAAAACCAAAATGTTTATATGTACAAAATATATAAGCATACCTGCAGTGGTTTTACAAAAGAAGCTATTCAATGTCCACAGCCTGACCACACCATACTTCCCCATTAATACAACCAAAAAAGATTTGAACTTTCCGCATCTGAAAATAGCTTTAGATATATAATACAAACCACATAGACCAGAAAGGAATATTCAACTTGATATTTGGAGAAGTGGTTTATTCTCCTAATGCTATTCTCTTGCTTCTAGTCATAACACCAGCAGTTGGTACCGATAGGTTGCCATCATCTTTGGACTTTTTTCGTTTGCAAGTCTGCTTGCATTTGCTCTCGACCGGATTATTTTCCCGCTTGTTGTCATCAGCCATTTCAGGCTTCACAGGAATAATAAACTTAGTTTCACCATATAAAGCATCAGTCTGCTTAGGTGTTGATATGCTTCCCTTTGCTTTCTCTGGCTTGTATGTTAGCTGCAGTGTGGATACTGTCTGAGGTTTCAAAATATTATCGTCGGTTTCGAGCAGAATCTGATTATTTAAGTTACATGGTTCATTATCATCAGCAGTTGCGTCTGGTTTCTGGTGTATGCTCTCAGTTTCTTCACCAGATTCTTCGAGCAGAATCTGTTTATTTAAGTTGCACGGTTCATTATCATCAGCAGTTGCGTCTGGTTTCTGATGTATGCTCTCAGTTTCTTCACCAGATTCTTCGAGCAGAATCTGATTATTTAAGTTGCACGGTTCATTATCATCAGCAGTTGTGTCTGGTTTCTGATGTATGCTCCCAGTTTCTTCACCAGATTCTTTGGGCAGAATCTGATTATTTAAGTTGCATGGTTCATTATCATCAGCAGTTGCGTCTGGTTTCGGATGTATGCTCTCAGTTTCTTCACCAGATTCATTGGAATTTTCCTCCATTTCTACAGATTCATGTTGTAGTGATTCAATCACACCCATCAGTTCTCTATTAACCTGCCATCAAAACGCAAATGTGAGAGATTAGAAGAAGCTTTTCATCAAGACTCTGACCATTATTACATTTTATTACCATTCAAGGGCTGAGAGATTCATTCAATAAAATTCAATCTGAAAGAAATAAAAAGTCTCCTCAAAAGAAGTGCACCACAGTTCACGAATGCTCAACCTGCCATACCTGTGGACTTTGAAGAAAATCAGCTATGTCACTTGAACAGGTTGGGCATTTCATAATGGTCTTCTGCGCTCGTAATGTCCGTCTGCCTTCGCAAGACCTCTGTCTGATAAAACTTTGACCGGCAAAGGCACCCTCTAGACATGCTTTACAAAAATTATGAGCACAAGGGGTAGTTAGTGGTGAAGTCATCACCTTCCGACAGATTAGGCAGCCAAGCTCTGCATGGTAATTGATGGAATAAGAAATATTATAGGGACTACATGATTAAAAGTGAATAAAACTCAGGTAACAGTATGAATTTGAGAAGAAAACTGAACCTTTTAGAAGCTTTTGCCTCACAGACATATTTTGAGCCTTCCTCGTTGTCTTCCTATCTTCAGAATTTCCATTCTCTGCCTGTTTTCTACTATGAGGTGGAGGTTTCTTCCATATCCAGCAAGCTTTTTCCTCCTGAGAAGCACAACTGAACATATTAAAAGACATCCAACGATTGATTGTTCACTGTCTACCTAAAATACCAAGAAAGAAACTTAACAAAAAACAAACTGAAGGCATCAATCATGTTATGTACCCAGAAAAAACTTACATCTAGAAAACGCTTTCTATTAGAATGAAATACAAAGTAAAACTGATTGAAAAAACTTCCCAGAGACATAAGAACACATCAGGAGAGTCGCGGAGAGAACAATTTAACAGGCATACATAATGAAACAGCAGTGGCTTACATCATAGTCCCATGAGGGAGATCCCTTCCTTTCAGTTATATCAATTGCATTCTTTAATTCCTTGATGACCGGCAGAGGCCCTGGACGATCCCCGTTATTGTCACTGCATATTATTTTTAAAATGTTAGGAAAAGAGACTGAGAAAGAACAAGGTCAGAGAAAGGAGAGAGACAAGACCTTGTCCATGGTGCTGGATCATTGTCACATCTAACAAAGAGATATCTGCATACCTTATAACCCTAACAGAAAAAGACTGTCAGAAAGTAAATTTAGCAATAACCAACCATGATTAAAAAAATATTCAAATACAATCATAAGCTTTTATTTTACCTGTATCCCATTTTTACGCCAGCATTTCTCAATTCTATAAATCCCATCATAGCGAACTCCTGTTTCAGGGGCATAGGAAGAACGCTTCTCCTTGTGAGATCTGCACAAATTGGAGAAACTGGTTATTACCAAAAGAAAGTAGAATGTTCAATCAGAAAACTCAAACAGTAATTGCTTTCTGTTGGACTGCAATATACTAACATTGGATCCAACACAATATAAGGTGTACTCATTACACACATGACACAACAGTATAAAACAATCAGAGTTGCAAATATCTAAAACTTGATTGGCTAAGACTGAGACAATGTCATGAAAAATGCTAAATTGCTAATAAATTAGCCACCTTTGCATTAAGTAGTAAATAACAGGAAGTGATATGATCTAAAGAAATGGTTGCAAAATCAATTACAACATTAACAAAGTATTTGTGTTGGCTTAACAAAGTGGCAACTTTTTGCTTTAAGAAGTCATTTTACACTTGAATAACTACCTAACCTCGCAAGTCAATATTACGCTGTTGATATAAAACATATTTTCCTCCACTGCAATTTTTTATTTTTTATTTTTTGGATAACCAGAAATCTCTGATTTTTTGTTTACTGGACTTTAAACTAGGGACTGTTGTTGGGTCCTGCAACAATGGTGGTTAGGAAACAGAAGAGATACCATATTTTCCAGGTAGGTGAGCCCAAGGGGATTACATATTGGTCTATTGACCATAATCATGTAAATTATCTTCACAATTGAGAACAAAGTGTAGAAACAATCATATAAACTCATAAATTTAATTATTTTATAAAGGTGTGCAAACACTGCAGATGACAGAAGCTATAACTGATTGAAACTTTGTTTCACTCTCGAAAGGTTATTACCACCATAAATAGTGCTTAGGGTGATTAAACTCTAGGTTTGTATCCAAATAAAAAAGGACTAAATCAGATTCAAGAATCAACTAAATTTTAGATATGTTCCAAGCAATTATAAACATAAGGATTAAGATTAAAGAATTAGTGATTTGATATTCAGGTATAGCTGCATCCAAGTGAGTGAGCATAAACTTCATTAACTCACCTAACTACTCTGACAGGATAACCTTTCCGGCAACTTACTCGCAAGGCCTCATTATACTTTTCAAACTTCTGATCAAAAGACTGTGTCTTATTTGTGCGCTTATTGCCACTTAGGTCTCTTCCTCCACTGTACACCAAAAATAAAGGGGAAGTCAAATACATGTCAAAACTTGAGAAACCTGGTGACAGAATTTTTGGGTAATATTTTCTGAATAGAAACCTGGTCACTGCAACTTGGAAAATTCAGCTTGCAACTAAACTGATTAAGACCTACCATTTCTGCAACAATATGACTCAGGTCACATATCTGTCGCAGAGTACTACTTGAAATAATCCAGAGCCTGAAATTTCTTTCTACTTGTCAAATGTCACATTACAGTTTCTTCATTGAGATGAAGGTAATGTGATTAAATTACAACTAAATTCTTCGAGTTATCTGACCAATACAGTAACCCTCTGAAAAGACTTATGTTAAAAGGAACTAGATTATCACTTGGACCATGTGAATGCCAACAAAAGATAAACAGTGACAGAAAAAGCACTAGTTATATAGTAAACTAGTAAAGCAAGGAAGAAAATAAGACCATCACTAATGCAGAAAACAGACAAAAGAAAATACCTTCCAGTGTAAAGAAACCATTCACCATGGTCCTCATCATCTACATAGCCTCCAGAGAGGGCCACCGACTGGGCTCCATAATCTGACTGACCTGCAATTCCTGCGACATGAGGAAGGTGGGCACCCCATTGTCTGCATTCCAGCCTATCCTCCCAAGACTCTCCAACCAACACACCCTGCTTTCTCACTGGATCGTTATCTGCAAGAATAGGCCCAAAATGATCAGGAGGGACAGTGACAAAGATCTTTCCGCTGCAAGCATTAGCCTTTCCAGCTTTCTTTGCTCGTTCTGTGGTGTATGCTTTTTCTGGGCGATTTTGATTGTGAACAAAATGAGAAACCTTTGGTGCCCCCTGTGCACCAGATTTTGACATCTTGGCCATTCGAATTGCAAACACAAGTGCAGAGTTGATACGGGGTTGGCTTGCCATCTTGGATGGGATTACATTGCGACAATTTGCACACGTGTGCTTTCCCTGTCCAATCCATTTCTGGAAGCACTTCAAGCAAAAATTATGACCACACGGTGTCTGAAACAAGAACAAAGGAGGCTATGAACATACACATATAATAATCAGGACTCCTAGTCTCTTCATTTAGTGAACCGTGTGTGTGTGTATATATATATATATCTATATATATGAAGAAGAAGGTTTACTCACGCAATTCTGTTTAACCTTATTCATATTCAATAGTCTCTCCACTTGAATACACAGAGACAAATGGTAGGAGGCACCAAGAAAAAAGAGTATATACAATAATCCCTGAAGCCTTCTGACTGTGATTTTCTAACTTCAATTTCTAGATTAAAAATTCATCGGATATTGAAGGAGGCATAAGAACACGAATACCCTTCTACAGTTCCACATGTAATTCACTTTCTAACAGCACAAACCACACACATCAAGAGAAGAAGACAAAAACTCCAAATTAAGACAGAAAAACTATCAAGACAACTTCCCTATACAATTGTTAGAAGTCACTAGGACATTGTTTTGTCTTAATAACTTCTCAAAATCCTAAGCAAGCTCGAAATCGAAATACATTCTACGAATTGCGCCAACATTGAGTAAAACATTTATACTTATCACAATAAAAGACACATATCCATCAAAATTCTAAGTCTACAACCATTTGTGGCAGCGAATTTGGTATCGAGAGTAGTCAAACAATCTAAAAATTGAATAAAACATGATAATGTTATTTGATACCGTAACAGGTCTCTCTGGTAACTGCATGCAAAAAGAACAACTCAATGCGCCATCAAGAATACCAATCACATCGCCATCACCACCTCCACCATTGATTCTCTTCTTATCGCGATCTGCGTCCGAACTCGCGCCGCCGCTCACGAGCTCCTGCCTCCTCTTGGCCTTCTCCAAGTCGGTGAGCGACTCATCCGACTCGATCGCCCGAACCGCCGCCACCAGTCCGGCGGGATTCGCTTTCTCCGATCCTTCGGAGACCTCCGACGTCGAGCAGTCGGGACACTCCCACTCGGACTCGGCTACGACGGTTTGGAGACGAGCGACGGAGATGCAGGTCACGTGCCAGGGAGTGGCACATGTCCTGCACGTGATCGTCTCATCTTGTTCGACGGACGGCTTCCTCTTGCAGGTCATGCAAATGCCGTCGCCGTCGCAGGGAAGGTCGTTAACTTGCGACATGTGTGCGATGGAGAAGCCGACGACGATGATAACGAAGCTGGTTTTTTTATTTTTATTTTCTCGAACTTTATTTGGTCAAAATTGTGTTGACTTTTGTGAGAATTCAAAGTTTTTTTGACGTTACTAAAAAATAAAATTTAAAACAAGGGCTCGAAGAAATGCAAAATTTCGGGAAAGGTTTATTTGAAAATTCTCAGTTTCCCTCTTTTTCTATTTTCATGACGCAGAGAAATTGCAAAACAATCCTTATTTTCTTTTAAAATATCATTTTTTGCTGCTTGCTTATTTTTTTATTTAACTTAAAATACTATCTAGCTTTTTAAGAGTGTGTCCATTTAGTCCCTAAATTTACAAAAGATAAATTATTGTTTTCAAGGTCATTTATTGATACGAAATAAATGATATTACCGTCCAATGTGACTTTGTGGTAAATGACACTCATTTAATCGGACAATATCTTTGATTCGAGTCGCCGCCGCCAGGGACGAAGTCAAGAATTTGGCTTTGGGGGAGCCAACACAAAAATTAATATTCAATGTCACGCAAGAAAAATTTATTAATATTTAAGAAATAAGTTGTTAAAAAAAAAAAAAAAAAAAGTGATATCCTTTAGTCTTAAAAGTAGTGTCACAAAAAAAAAAGAAATTAATTTTGAGAATTAAAATGTAACTTATAACTCTTTTATATCTCGAAAATCATCTAGAACCAAATATTAAATTTTTTCAGTAATTAACAAACAATGTAGAGTAAAACTCAAAAAATTGTATCAAAATACAATAAGTATTGTAGAATATGTGTTTTTTGGTTGAACTTTCTATTGCCTCAAAAGGTTTATAAATGTCTATTTGAGTTTTTTAGAATTGGTTGGTTGGGCTTTTGAGATTATCTATTTTAAATTGAGTAGAGACTAGTAGAATTTAAACCTCTACCGGACAAAAGCTCATGAGGATGTGCTTCTCAAAACAGACATTTAAAAAAAAAAAAAATGTCTACCAACAAAACAACTATAATTTTTTTTTTCAAAAATTCTATTTCTAATATATCTATTACACGTAGATCTTTTACCAATAGAGGTTTTTCAAACATCCCACCTACAATCCCACTCCCACCATTTCCATCCCAGCACATGTGGTAGCTGAGTTGTCATTTGATGAGTGGATACACATTAATTGTTGTGTGGATACATGGGTAAGTGAGATAAATTATAATTAATGTGTATCCACTAATCAAGTGATACATCACCTGCCACATGTGTTGGGATGGAAATGGTGGAATTGTAGGTGAGATGTTTAGCATTACTCTTTTCAAACGCCCAACCAAACAAGCTCTAAAATAGAAAGCCTTCAATATTTACTTGGCTTTTTGTAATGAAAATATATTAAATAATAATGTATACTAGATTACACAATAATGTATGAAATGATAGGAAATTATTTTTTATTATTATTTTTTGATTATAAATTAAAATCATGAAAAGAAAAGAGATTGCTTTTGTATCCTACAATCATGGATAATAAAATATGAAAGATATTTATTAATTAATTTATATTATTAAAATAATAGGATGAATAAAACTAATATTATCATCTACATATTAGTATATCATAATTTTTCTATAATTAACACTAAGGAAATAGGGGGAAATAGAATCAAATTTCATTGGTTTTGTGGTAATATCACCAAGTTATTAAGTGTTGTGACTTTTCCATAAATGGCTTTGGAAAGAGTGCCATAAAAAAAAAATGCCCCCATTAACACTTTGTGTCTTTTCATTGGTTGGGGACTTGGGGGTAGGAATGGCAATGAGGCAGGGTCGGGCAGGTTCGGTAAAATCCAAACCCAAACCCATGAAATTTTGTGTCTACCAACCCGCCCGTGAACCCACGAAAATAAACGGGTTTGGGTTCGGGTTCGGGTTTTACCGGCGGGTTTGGGTGGGTGGCGGGACACCCAAACCCGCCCATGAACCCATGAAACAAGCGGGTCGACGGGGTAAAACCCGTGAACCCGTCAATTTGTTTTTTCGAAAATTATTTCTATATTATTTAAATATATGAAATATTATAATTTTAAAGAATAAAAACACTTAATAGATTGAAATGTTTATATTTTATTCAATATAATTAAAAAGTTTTTATTGGAGTTTAAATTTATAATATTTTAAATAATAAAATATTATATAATTTTTATTGTTCACGGGTACGCGGGTTCGGGTATGGATTTTTTTTCCAAATCCATACCCGAACCCGAACCCGAACCCGAACCCGTGACGGGTACAATTTTCAAACCCAAACCCGCCCATGGGTACACTTATCCCAACCCAAACCCTCTTTAAGCCGGTTGAGTTCGGGCAGGTCCCACGGGTTCGGGTTTAATTGCCATCCCTAGTTGGGGGTCATGGCCTTGTCACCACCGTTGGTTGTACTAAAGAAATATAGATAAATAAATAAATGATATTGATCCATTGGTATGGTATTTCCCTCTTTCCGATTCTAAATTATAGTAGTTTAATATATATATATATATCAGTCTTTCTACTGTTAGTTCGTCCTAATATAAAATATATTAGAACGAAGAATATGAACCATAGATTATGGAGAAGTTTTGACATGTGCATACACTTTGAGTTAAAGTATGTAAATCTAATAACCCACATTCTTCGTCCTGATATATTTTATATCAGGACGAACTGACAATAGAAAAATTATATATATATGTATATGTATATGTATATACGGTTTTCTCTTCTCATGTTCGAATTCAACTTTTAAAATTAGGACAAGACTTGTGAGTAATTGATTAAGTTTTAAAAGACTTTAACTAAGCTGAAGTATGTGAATCTAATGGTTGATAAGTGTGGAATTGATATAAATAAAATCAGTTTCTCCTTAAGAGAGAAAAACTATATATATATATATATATTGATATTGATAATTGAGTAGAATATAACATTATATAGCATGTGTGAATGTACAAGAAACATAAACAAATCCATCAAGATTAGTATCTATTACCTTTAGTTTCCTCACACTAAACCAACTTTATAATGACAAAAGTTGTGGTGGTTCAATGGTAAGTTTTTCATACGATTATGAAGATTCTTATTTCTTACCTCAAATTTCATATTTGTACTTGAAAAAAATAAATTTATAATAAAGTGAATATTTAGAATTTGAAAATTAATATAATAAAATTTATTTTTAATAAAAGGTTTAACAAAAAAAAAAAATACATGAAATTTTTTGAAAAATAAAAATGAAACATAGGTAGCCACCAGGTCCAGTTGCCTCCTCCGATTTTTTTTTTATTTTTGTATTTTTTTTTATTTTTAATATTATTCATAAATATGTAACATATGAAAAATATTCATATTAGAGATATAATCATTTTCCCCCTGTAGTTTGCCATATTAGACACTTTGTCCCCTCTAGTTTTAGTAATGGTCATTCTTCCCCCTGAAAACAAAAATATTAGACATCTTACCTCCTGTCGTTAGGAATTCCGTTAGTCTAGTACTTTGACTGTCAAAAAATCAATTAAATGACCTTATTACCCTTGAACACATGATTTATGCCCTAATGATACTACTAATTATTTTTAAAGAAAAAAAATCAAAATTAAAAAAATCAAAACTAATAAAAGTATTTAAGAAAAACATAATTGAAAATAAAAAATTAAACAATTTATTTAAAAAAAAAACATTAATATAAAGAATTAAATGTAAAAATAAAAAAAAATTATTTAAAAAACATTAATTTAAAGAATGAAATGTAAAAATAAAAAAATTATTTAAAAAAACATTAATATCAAGAATAGTAAAATAATATAATAATATAATTGTAAAAAAACTAAAACAATATTAAAAAAAAAAAAAATTATTTTGAAATATTGAATTGTTTTATTTTTTAAATACTGATTTTTTTTTGTTGCTTTTTTATTTATTATCTCCACCGGCATGGACGGTGGTCATCCCTTTTTTATTTTTTATTTTCAATTATGTTTTTTAACAATACGTTTATTAGTTTTTTTTTTTATTTTTTAATTCTGTTTTTTTCTTTAAAAACAATTAGTGATATCATTAGGGGGCATAACTCATGTGTTTAAGGGTAATAAGGTCTTTTAATTGATTTTTGACGGTTAAAGTACTACTAACGGAATTTCTAATGGTAGTGGGCAAAATGTCTAATATTTTGGTTTTCATGGGGGAGAATGGTCATTGCTGAAACTAGAGGGGGCAAAGTGTCTAATATGACAAACTACATGGGGGAAATGATTATATCCCTTATTATTATTATATTTTGATATTTATTACAATTAATATATTTTTTTAAGATATTACATTTAATATCTAAAAGTTCGACTAACATATATTTTAGGGGCTTTATCATTTTGGTCTCTATATTTTCGCACTTTATGATTTTTTTAACTGTCTTTCCATTTTTCACTAGCGTGGTCTCTATGTTTTCAAAAAACCATCAATTTGGTCACTCTAACTAGATTTTTGACAGTCAACTGTCATAGAGAATATTGAATGACTATTTTACCCCTGGACATTTATTTTCTTTTAAAAAATAAAATAAAATAATGAGTTTTATCATTTTGGTCCCTATGTTTTGGCTTTTTATGACTTTTAAAAAAAAAACTGTTTTTCCATTTTTCACAGGTGCAGTCCCTATGTTTTCAAAAAACCATCAATTTGGTCATTCTGTGAGTTAGACATTAGTTAGAGTTAACGAATCTAAGGGTATTTTTGTCTTTAAACAAAGAAGATGCCACATGTCAACACCATTGGATAAATTAATATATATATATCTCTTTAAAAAAATGTTGGGCTATATGAACAAAAATTTATGACTTAATTTGTTGATTTCAATATCTTAACCATTGGATTAAATAGCATATGAGCATATGGGTGGTTGTGATATTGAAGTCAAAAAATTAAATCAGAAATTTTAGTTATAGCATGACCCCTTAAAAAAAAAAAATACACTCAAAAGGAGATGAATGACGAAGACTCAATGATAACCGTTAACTTTGTTATAGTTGTGTACTGGTGTTGTATATATTTTTGGAAGTTTATTGGATTTAATTTTGTTGAATTTCACAAAACTCGTTTAGTTTGGAGGGTTATGATGGGTGTGCATTTTTCATAACTTGCCTAAAATATGTGTAAATCGGATCGAATTCGGATTATCTGAATTGGATTTGGGTCGATTTTGGTCCGAAAAATTTCGAATCGGATTTTCATTAAAAAAAATCTTTCAATTGGATATTTTGTACCAAATCGGATATATATTTTTTTCGGATTCAGATCGAACTCAAACTCGTAGTTGGACATGCAAAATTTTCGGATAGGATTGGATTTGGATTTTCTTTTAAACAAAAATTTTAAAAGCAATTTAAATTAAACAATGTCAGTTTTTTTTTTTTTTTAATAAAAAATATGTTTTATATACAAAGTATGTGCAGTGTGGGTTTTTGTGACGTGTGTCAATTTATATAATTTTTGTGAAGTGTGCTATCAGAGCACACTACCTAATGTGAATATATATATATATATATATATATATATATAATATTTAAAAGTAATTTGATTTAACAAGTCACATGATTTTATATGAAAAATCGGTTTCATATTTTAAATCAGATCGGATTTGGACTTGTTTCGGATTCGGATTCATACTGAATTTGGCTTTAGAATTTTTTGATCCGAATCCAAACAGTATTTTTACCTTTCCGTATCCGAAAATTGGATTTAGATAAAAAATTGTCCGAAATTTCAGATCAGATTTCGGATCCGGATCGTCCGATCCGATTTACACCTTAGCCAAAACCCCACTTATTGGTGTCCTTACAACAATGACAATTCTTTTGTAAAATTCTGCCTATCTAGAACATATATATATATTTTAAAGCTTTTGCCAAAGACAATTCTATTAACACATGCCGGTAAATATACAGACCATTATTTTAAAAAAAAAAAAATGCTTAAAACATTTATTAATAAACTAAGATCCTATTAAATTGGTAACATTATTGCGCACTCGTATTTCTGGTGGAGCTAAACCATTTTAAAATTTGACTTTAAACGTGTGACTTCATCATTTATTCATTTATTTGGTTTAAATCTAAAGTTTGTAATCTAATCTTATTATCCATCATTAAATTAAGAGCAAATGAAAGAATAGATATTGAAGTCATGCATTTTAAGTAAAATTTTAAATTGATTATATGTGAGTTATATCGTAAAAACAAAATAAAATAGAAATAAACCTCCAAGTGATAAAATGAGGTTGTCCTAGTGGTATGCATCCCACACCTACATAATAAGGTTGTGGGTTCGAGTATTGTCCTCTCTCCAAACTCCGAATTATTATAATTAAAAAAAAAAAAAAAAAACCTTCAAGTTATAATATAATGTTTTCACTGTTTTATATTTTTATTTTCTATTTGTACCAATGGAATAAGTGGCATCTGAAATCTATTAAATGAATTATATTTATTTTTTATTAATAAATATATTTTTCTTAAGATATCTAAAATGGATTTGGATCCCTTCCCCGGTGTCATCAATCTTGTCTCCACCTTTATAATCTATTGTCACATGTCTACTAAGCAAATCAATGGTATTGATTAATTATATCTTTGGGCATAGTAAAGACATAACGATTAATACAAGTCATTGATTTGTTTATTAGACACGTGACAATAAATTATGAAGGTGATGCCACTTAAGTTAAAGAGAGGATCTAATGAAGCGAAAGAGATAGGTTAGTCGAATTCACGACAACAAAAGTTTTGTTCCAAAGGAACGGTTTCTATTAAATCCTATCAAAGGTTACAAATAAATATTATGACTCTTGTTCTCTTGTTTAAATAGAAAGAAAAATACATGATTCCTCTATGATTCAAGATTCCTAAATAGATTAAATAGGAAAAACTAAAAACTACCCGAATCACCTCTAGGATTCAAGATCCTTAAATTGACTAAAACAGAAAAGCTTAAAATTATCCAAATTCTTTGGGATTAAGAATCCCTAAATTGACTCAAATAAAAAAGCTCAAAACTATCCGTCAAAAACTAATTAAAAAGGAAATCGTAAACAAACTAAAAATACAAAAATTTCATTGAAAAAGAAACTCTAAATAGTAAAGATTAAAACTATCTAAGCCCTCCGGAATGGCTTAGATAGTAGAGCTTTTCAAGTAGAGCTTATAGAGTAGACATTTTTGTAGTAGAGCTTCTAATGAGTAAACCTTCTAACAAAAAATTAAAAGCTTTTGGTTGTGTAAATTACAAAAAAAAAAGTGTTGACAATGTATTTATAATAAAAAAGTTATGGTGGAATATCTAAAATTTATAAAGAGTAGTTGAGACAATTTATATGTTTTAAAAAAGCTCAACAAAAGCTTTTTGGAAAAGCCTAAATTTTGGGCTTCTCTAAGTACACATAAAATGACTTTTATAAAGAGTGATTGAGACAATTTATACAATAAAAAAGCTGTTTTGAATTTTGTTAAACAATTAAAAAAAACTTCAAAATAATTTCTAGTATTAAAAAAAACACTCTTGATCATTTCAAAAGCCATACAAAACACACACTTATGACTTATCGACTAAAATAGAAAAGCTCCGAACTATAAAAGGTAATTACCGAAAACTAAATAAAATAAACAAACTTAAAAATACAAATCTTGCTGAACAAGTAAGCTTCCTACGTCACTATTTAAATTTTATACCTCTCTGGTGAGTATGGCCTGCGCTCGTTCTTCTCTGTCATCACCTCATCAACTTCCACGCCGATCCCACGCTCGCTCTCTCAACCTAACCCTAAACCGCCACATCCCACCGCCGATGGCCGCCACCGAGGAATCTCTCCGGCGAAACCTTGCTGAGATGCTGTCGGCCGTCGAATCCCATGGGAACTCTGTCAAGGCACTCAAGGCCTCTAATGCTCCGAAGACCGAAATCGATGCCGCCATCGAAGCACTCAACCGGTTGAAGCTCGAGAAGTCATTGATCGAGAGGGAGCTCCAGAGTATCGTCAGCGGTAATGGCGCTGATAGCTCCGTTACCAGAGAGGCATTCCGTCAGGCAGTCGTTAACACTCACGAACGCCGTCAGTTTTTCATTCTGTCCTTCAATATTTACGGAGGTGTCGCTGGTCTTTATGATTACGGACCGCCTGGTTGCGCCGTCAAGTCTAACGTACTCTCTTTCTGGCGACAGGTTAGCAAGTTGTTCAAATTTAGTTCTTACGATTTTATTACGAATTCAGATAAAATTTATTAAGATGATAATCCTCGAAGATTTATTGTATAGAAACTTAGAAACCAAGAAATGTTTATTATTGTAAGGTTACATAAACCATTCGACATTTGGGTAATTTGTTTGTGGTTTCTTTGAATTGTAGCATTTTGTTCTGGAGGAGAAGATGTTGGAGGTTGATTGCTCGTGTGTGACTCCGGAGGTTGTGCTGAAAGCGTCCAGTCATGTTGATAAATTTACTGACCTTATGGTTAAGGATGAAAAAACCGGGACCTGTTATCGCGCTGACCACTTGCTTAAGGACTTCTGCAAAGATAAGCTTGAGAAAGACCTGAGCATATCCATGGAGAAGGCTGCGGAACTGAAGAAAGTACTTGCGACCTTGGATGATTTCTCGGCTGAAGAGTTGGGTGCCAAGATCAAGGAGTATGGTATTATTGCTCCTGACACGAAGAATCCACTTTCGGATCCTTATCCTTTCAACCTGATGTTCCAAACATCAATCGGACCCTCTGGTTTGATACCCGGGTGAGTATTTCACGGTTTTCACCTGCATTGTTATGTTTGTGAATCAATATATTTGTGTGGAATACTGCGGAGTTGAATACCCTGGAACTCTGTTAAGGTTTTTCTTTTTTGTTTAATTTTTAATTTTATTTGTATCACTTCATTTATGTTTAATTGTAGTAAGTACTGGTGTTCTGTTTGTCTGCTATAGGTATATGCGCCCTGAAACAGCGCAAGGTATATTTGTGAATTTTAATTACTTGTATTATTACAACCGGAACAAGCTCCCTTTTGCTGCTGCTCAAATTGGTCAGGCATTCAGAAATGAGGTTTTCAATCTTTCTGTGAAACTGAATATATGTGTCCATGGTTGCATAATTTTTTCTATCTATATTGAAATCACTTTATTGCATGATGGAAGCGAAAATGTTATAAACTTTGAAATTTGAATACTGTTTCCTGCTGTATTGCAATTGTTTGGACTATTATTACTGTTTTTCTTGGTTTTCGAAATCATTGTACTTTCAGAGGCATGTCTCTCTGTGTGTGTGTGTGTGAGAGAGAACCAAATTCAATGAAAACTTTTCCTATATGTAGATATCTCCTTGACAAGGTCTTCTTCGAGTCCGTGAATCCACACTAGCCGAGATTGAGCACTTTGTTGATCCTGAAGATAAATCTCATCCAAAATTCTCCAAAGTTGCAAACTTGGAGATCCTTATGTTTCCAAGGGAGGATCAAATGTCAGGCCAATATGCAAGAAACATTCCTCTTGGTGAAGCTGTTTCAAAGGCTGGTTTTAATTATGTTTAGTATGACTGTGTGTTTTGTCTTTGGCATATGAATATCTCCCTCGCTTCCTGCATTCCTTCCTTCTTGCTAATGATTATGTTGTTCACTGTTGTTCAGGGGATTGTAAACAATCAAACTCTTGGCTACTTCATTGGGAGAGTATATCTCTTCCTGACTCGCCTTGGTATAGATAAAAAATGATTGCGTTTCCGGCAGCATCTTGCAAATGAAATGGCCTACTATGCCGCAGACTGTTGGGATGCCGAGATTGAGAGTTCCTATGGGTGGATTGAGTGTGTTGGTATTGCAGATAGATCTGCATTTGACTTGAAGGCTCACATGGTAAGAAATCACTTGATATTTTTTGTGGAAGTTTTATAATTCAATTCTTAGCCTAGATGGTTGTAAAATTGTTTTCATGACCATTACTATATTGGATTGGTTTCATTTGTGTCTAGTCTTGTGGTTCACACAGCATAGTATTGTGGATGTCGTGAATCCATTAGTTATAGTGCTCTAATTGGTTATTTCTATTTTATTCCTCCTTACTCATATATGATATTAGTATGACATAATAAATTATAGTTCATCATAAACTCTTTACTATATGAACGTTGATATACTAATTACTACATACTCATTGAGCATTGATTACTGTCGCATAACAGGACAAGAGTGGTGTTGCTCTAGTTGCTCAAGAGAAGTTTTCAGAACCTAGGGAGGTGGAGGTACTGCTATATGCTTATAACACCCGTTGTTGCCATTATTAGTTGTATAAAAATATTATCGTTTAACTTTTTTTTTTCCTTTGGATGAATGATCTGATTTTCAAACACATTTTGATATCAGGAAAAAAGAGCTTGGTCTTGCATTCAGGGGAAACCAGAAGAATGTGGTTGAAGCGTTGAAGGTAAACAATAATAGCTTCTCTATGGATGATGCTGTGAGTTTTGGAAGTTCTCTGCCTGTTTGACTACAATGTATAAATTCATTTTACTATTAGGCAATGAATGAAAAAGAAGCTATGGACATGAAGGCCGAATTGGAATCCAAAGGAGAGGTGGAGTTTTATGTCTGCACTCTCGGGAAAAATGTGTGCATTAAGAAGAACATGCTCTCAATTTCAAAGGAGAAAAAGAAAGTACACCACAGGGTTTTTACACCCTCAGTAATTGAACCATCTTTTGGTATTGGCCGGATAATATATTGCCTCTATGAGCACTCTTTCTATACAAGACCGAGTAAAGCTGGCGAAGAACTGTTAAATGTATTCCGTTTCCCACCTCTTGTGGCTCCTTTTAAGTGCATGGTTTTCCCACTCGTTCAGAATCAAAAGTTTGAAAAGGTTGCCGAAGATATCTCCGAGTCGTTAACAGTTGCTGGAATCTCACATCAGATTGACATCACAAGTTTGTCCTAAGACTGATATTCTTTGTTTTACAATATGTTGGGTGTATGGACGTATGGTCATTGACTGCTATGCCTTGCCTGCTTAAATGGTCGAAAATGAATGTTTTCATGCGTACTTGTATCACTGCATATCCATAAGCTAAATCATCCATGGACTACTACTGCAGTACCCTAAATGCCGTGATTCCATGGTCTTCTTATTTAACTGTTTGTTCTGATTGTTTACAGGCACATCAATAGGGAAACGGTATGCAATATCAGATGAACTTGGTGTACCCTTTGCAATCACCGTTGATACAATATCCTCAGTGACAATCCGAGAGAGGGACAGCAAGGATCAAATCCGTGTTAAAGTGCATAAGGTAGCATCAGTTATGACGGCTTTAGCCTATGGACACAGAACATGGGAAGATATACTTGAAAAAAAGAAGATGGGAGGATATCTGGTCAAGTTACTCTCATCACTCCTCAGAATCTGCAGATGATTAGATTTTTATTTATTTATGATTTAAAATTTAATATTTTAAGATTTTTAAATATACTTTTTTTTTTTTATTCATTTTCTATAGGATTGAAATTGTCATATATTTTATTTAAATAAATTCAACTAACGGTCAACTAATGGTAGATGGTTTTTCCTCTGTTTGTTCAAATCAGAGGGTTTGATTAGGGATTTGATTAAATGTTTGGGGTTATTAACAATTCTCCCCAATAAGAATGTCAAAAGATATATGTTTATTGATAAGAATATATTTAATCAGTTAAAAAAATAAAAAAATTATATAGTAAATAGGTTTAATAGGAAGAATTCCAAAAGGTAAATATTTATTAATAATATTATATAAATTTATATATTTTATAGACATTAAGGTGATGCTTGGTTGATGGAATAAGGGTTGGAAAGGAAAAGGGAATCCTTTTCTATTGTTTGTTTTCCCTTAATTAACCAAGGAATCATGATTTTTTTTTTTTTTTTGGTTTACACCATCCTCTTTCCGGGTGGGGCGGATCCACCATACGGTGCAATCAGCCCAGACCACACCCCGACTAATCCGGACTCGCACCGGGTCGGCCCACTAAGGGGTAAAATGCACCCAATATATGTAGCTCCGTTCACAAGGAATCATGATTTCATCTAAATGGCTTGAAACCATTCCTATAGGCTAGGGTAGGAATTCTCTTTTCCATGGTAAAAGAAGATGAATGTACCATTTTGCTCTTTATATAAAATCTCTGGAATGTCTTTTTTTTTTTTTTTCCTTTCGTGTTCACTTCTCTCACATCACTGTCGATGCATGATTTCAACAGTACACTTCCATCGTCACCGGCATCGTCGGCGGTGACATCGTCTTCCACCGTTTCCCAAACATCTCATATCTCCAACCCCAACCTCCACATTCATCGGTGATGATTTGTATTATTTATTAGTGGAATTGGTCCAAAATATCACCTTTTTAAAGTGAATTGGTGAGAATGTCACTGGTTTAATAAGTTAAGTTTAAAAGGCACCTATTATGGTGAACTACCAAAATTGCCCTTAGTTAAACATTTATGTTATTCTCTTTGAGTTGTTCTCTGCAACTCAAACGAAGGCTTGAAATACTCAGTTACTCTCTCTCTACAAATAAAAGTTCAAGGTCTTGCCCCGACTTTCTTCTTCAGTAAAATAAGGTAATATTTCTTGAACTTGCTTCTTTGAAGTTGTTCACATTTTAGTATGTAAACTTGAAGCCATTTTGAAAATGATTTCGTGCCTTTTTGAAATATTTTCGTGCCTTTTCACACTGTCATCGTGCCTTTTGAAGTTGTTATCGAGCCTTTTTGAAAAAAATTTCGTGCCTTTTTGAAATATTTTCGTGCCTTTTAACACTGTCATCGTGCCTTTTGAAATTGTTATCGAGCCTTTTTGGAAAAGTCTCGATAACTTTTCCAAAAGGCTCGATAACCTTTCTAAAAGGCTCGATAACCTTTCTAAAAGGCTCGATAACTTTTCCAAAAGGCTTGATAACTTTTCCAAAAGGCTCGATAACTTTTCTAAAAGGCTCGATAACTTTTCTAAAAGGCTCGATAACCTTTCTAAAAGGCTCGATAACTTTTCCAAAAGGCTCGATAACCTTTCTAAAAGGCTCGATAACCTTTGTAAAAGGCTCGATAACTTTTCCAAAATGCTCGATAACTTTTAACACTGTCATCGTGCCTTTTGAAATTGTTATCGAGCCTTTTTGGAAAAGTCTCGATAACTTTTCCAAAAGGCTCGATAACCTTTGTAAAAGGCTCGATAACTTTTCCAAAATGCTCGATAACTTTTAACACTGTCATCGTGCCTTTTGAAATTGTTATCGAGCCTTTTTGGAAAAGTCTCGATAACTTTTCCAAAAGGCTCGATAACCTTTGTAAAAGGCTCGATAACTTTTCCAAAAGGCTCGATAACTTTTAACACTGTCATCGTGCCTTTTGAAATTGTTATCGAGCCTTTTTGGAAAAGTCTCGATAACTTTTCCAAAAGGCTCGATAACCTTTCCAAAAGGCTCGATAACCTTTGTAAAAGGCTCGATAACTTTTCAAAAGGCTCGATAACCTTTCTAAAAGGCTGGATTGATTTTCAAATTTATTCGTGCCTTTTAACAATGTCATCGTGCCTTTTGTAGTTATTATCGAGCCTTTTTGACAAAAATATTTCGAGCCTTTTTGAAAAAAGTTTCCAGCCTTTTGGTTGATTTCGAGCCTTCTTCAAAAAATATCCGTGCCTTTCTGAACAAAGTTTCGAGCCTTTTAACAAAATATTCGTGCCTTTTCGAAATTGATTTCGAGCCTTTTTGACAAAAATATTTCGAGCTTTTTTGAAAAAAAATTCGAGCCTTTTTCAAAAAATATTCGAGGCTTTTCATGTAATATTTGAAGACATTGTGTAATCATGGGTTTTTGTTAATGGTTTGTGATTATTAATTTGACAGCCTCATGAATCGGGTTAGAATAGTAATATCTTACAACGGTCGATGGGATCAGTTACCCGACGGAAGTCAGAGGTTTGTTGGATCCGATAACCGGGGAATGTACGTGTCAAACAATATGACTTACGAAGAATTGGTGACGATCGTGCATACTATTGTGAACTATGATGTAAACAAATACAATTTTGAGTTGTCATCAATATCACTCGTTCCTGGCAGTACGTGTCGCACATTGATAAGGAATGACGACGATGTCCAGTTTATGCTAGGGGAAGATCGAGTGATCCCTCAAGTATGTGTCAGTCTAACTGAGCGGACAGCTGGAGATATGGTAGGGAATAATATTCCTCCTCCTGAAAATACCCAACAGTTTGGATCCTTTAGCGGTAGCAACCAAGTGTTCACCCAAGGGGGTCCCAGCGAAGGTGTGGGAAACATGTGTGGTGTCCCAGAAGTTGCGGTCGACCATGCACATGCAGCTGAAATTCAATTGGGTGATGTGGGTGATGTGTTTGGCAGTCGAATTGAGCAGTACAATGAGCAATACGATGTGCAGTACAATGAGCAGTACGATGTGCAGTATAATGAGCAGTACAATGAGCAGTACAATGAGCAGTACGATGCACAGGACAATGAACAGTACGATGCGCAGTACAATCAACAGAGCAATTACCCGAACCATGAACAGGTTGATACTGAGGCAAATAATGAACATGTTCATGATCTCCAAAATGTAGATGAAGAGCCTGCACAAATGCAAACAAGCGGTAGACGTGTACAAGGAGTTAGTTGCACTGCACCAGATATGCCTGGGACTTCCGAGGTCCGTTGTAATATGACATCATCTGATTCTGTTAATGCGAGAACTTGGGTTATTCCAGGAGCAGATTCATACTCGTTTGGTATTGGTACAAGCAGCACCTTGGCAGCGCAAGAACCGAGAACCATGATTTATAAAGGTCAATTTTTTCCGAGTAAAAAGGATTTGAAGAGGCTAGTTGGCCATTTTGCGATGCGGCAGAACTTTGAATGGAAGGTGAAAAGGTCTAATAAGACAACTTTACATTTGGTTTGCATCATTGACGACTGTACGTGGAAATTAAGAGCGGTGAGGAGAGAAGAAGGTACTTACTTTCAAGTCAGAAGTTTTGTCAACGAACACAGCTGTCCCTTGGAGGAGATTCACCGTCGCCACCGATAAGCTGGTGCAGTCATAATCGGAGAAGTCGTTGCCCCTAGACTTTAACAAACCGATGGTCGTCTCATGCGTCCGAAGGACATAATCGCCGATATGAAAACAATGTATGGCATCCAAATCATGTACAGTAAGGCACATGATGCCTTGCAATATGCATTGTCATTAACCTATGGAACGCATGAAGAAAGTTTCCAACTGCTCCCATCTTTTGCGTATGTTCTCGAACAGCAAAATCCGGGCACAATCACGGACTTACAGTGCGATGATCATGGTAAATTCCTCTACTTTTTCATGTCGTTAGGGTCCTCAATTAGAGGTTTTCGGAGGTGTATGCGTCCTGTTATTGCAGTAGATGGTACCCATTTGAAGGGAAGATTCGGGGGTACAATGTTTGTGGCAACTGCACAAGATGGAAACGAACAGGTGTATCCAATTGCTTTTGGGTACGGTGACTCAGAGAACAACCTTTCATGGGAGTGGTTTTTAGAATGCTTGAGGGGTGCCCTTGGTCATATAGATGATCTGGTTTTCATTTCCGATCGCCATCCAAGCATTGAAGCAGGGATTTCTAAAGCGTTCCCTTATGCAACCCATACCGTTTGTGTCTGGCATTTTGGTGAAAATATGAAGAAGCGATTCCACAGAAAGGATGTTGCCCAGATAATGGATTACGCTGCTAGGTCGTACATTGAAATCCAGTATGATCGGCACATGGAGGAGTTACGTAAGCTGCACCAGGGTGCATACGATTATGCCATTGATGCCGGTCCACAGAAGTGGTCCCGCGTTCACTGTCCCCAAAGAAGGTACAGGTTGATGACCACAAATGTTGCAGAGTGCATAAACTCATGCCTAAAATTCGCTCGGCAACTGCCACTAATGACACTGGCAGAGTTCATTCGGAATATGATACAGAAGTGGTTTCATGATCGTCATGCAAATGCACAGTCCATGCGTCATCGATTGACCGACGCCGCACATCTTTTGATCCTCAAACGTGTCGAGAAGTGCGGTTATATGACCGTAAATCCAGTTGACTGGAACATATTCTCCGTCAGACACAAGGGAAAACAGTGGACGGTTGACTTAGCCCGGAAGACATGCACATGCAACAAATTCCAAATGGACTTTTTACCATGTAAACACGCACTTGCAGCGGCAAGGTACATTACAATTTACAGTTAACGGTTTATATTATCCAAACGTGAGTCTCACCCTTTTCATTGTTGCAGGGAGCGAAATTTGGATTTTACATCTCTGTGTGCGGACTACTACAAGAGGGAGACACTTATTGATGCATACTCAGTTCCTATTATGCCTGTTGGCCATCCTGCTTCATGGGTTGTGCCATCCGACATCGCATCACGGGTGGTTTTAAATCCAAAGGCGAAGAGGCAATCAGGTAGACCAATGGAGGGTCGACATGCCTCGTCTTCGGAGAGGACAACCACACAGTCGTGTAGAAGGTGTGGACAACCAGGACATAACAGCAGGAGGTGTTCCAACCCACCTATGGTTAATGAAGGTCCCAGCACAATTGTCCCCGAGGAATACCGCCGCAAGTGCAGTATCTGTCATAAAATTGGACACAACAAACAAACGTGCCCTGAGAAAGACTGTACCGTGGAATGAATGGAGCCTTACTTACAAGAGGAAGACGAATTGCCACCCTTGGTTCTTATGTTTTATGTAGAAGTAATATGATTGATTTCATGTTCGAATTTCGTTTGTTATAGTGTTTATGTATATCCCAACTTTATTTATGGATTTCAATGTATGAAATGTGTTGAACTTTTAATACATCAATCTCTCCAGCCACCTTCATTGCTTGAACTTCCCCAGCCACTACCCCCAGATGCTACAGATAGACCTGGCAAGGTTCCGGTTCTAACCGTCGAATCGGGGGGGTTCAGAACCGGGAAAACCAGGATCGGAACCGAATTTCTGGTTTCGATTCAAGAACTAGAACTGGAACCGGGGGAGGCCGGTTCCGGTTTTGGTTCTAATTTTTTTGAAAATATATTACAAAAGGTTCGGTTCTAAAACCGACGGTTCCGATTTCAGAATCGGAATCGAAACCGAAACCGCCAGTTTCAAAACCAAAACCAAAACCAAAACCAAAACCGAAACCGGGGGACCCGGTTCCGATTTCGGTTTCGATTTCGGTTCCACCAAACCTTGGAACCGAAACCGTGCCACCTCTAGCTATAGAGGAGCCCCCAGTTGCAGGGCTTCACATTGGTACCATAGCAGCAACTGATCTAATTAATGGTGCTGACTCATGCTGAGGATCGTCGATATGCCTCTGGAAATATGCCACAAGCCGATCAATGTCCTCAAACATCCTTTTACTGAACTTAAATCCCTTGGGATATAGACCAATATACTCATGATGGGGATTTGTACTTCGTATATAAGTTAGAATGAATGTTCCCGGATGCTCATGAGAAATGCCAAAACAGTAAACTATCCGTGTGGGATACTCTGCTTTCTCAATCCTTAGATGCTTATCAACTTCCACAATAGTACCTTTGTTTTATGAGGAACATGTCTCCAACCTGATGTCTTCCAACATCGTTCAAACTTTCACAACCATGCTCGATACAGTTGTTTGGTGAGACCCTTGGTTCTTATGTAGAACTAATGTGATTGATTTTATGTTCGAAAATATATTAGAATTTAGTTGTTCGTCTAATGTCATACTAGATGCTTTATTGAATTTGCTGTATTGTTTATGGATTTCAATGTATGAAATGTGTGTGTTTAACTTTGAACTGCAAACACTTCAAACACTTGAAGAAAAAAAATTCATCATTTCATTACTCAAAAAATGTTATGTACATCAACTACATCTACATCAACTATATGGGCTTCGAGTTACAAAAAACCTCGACGGCCATCTTCTCCCGGATGGTGGCCATATCAGCTTCGGACCAGTCGAAGGTATCCCTGTTCGCCACCAGGTACTCAATAATTTTCAATGTATGGGCCCCACAGTTTCCCCTGCAATTAACCACGTGAACAAACATTATAATGGGATGCTATTAAAACCGATTGTGATAGAATAAGAACTTCAAACAGTCATACCCCCGTTCCTGTTGCGGCACACGGTTGGCGTGCACGTAGAACATCCGGAACGGCTTTTCTTCCCTTTTGTACGTCGCATCACCTCTCTGTCTGTTCCGGTGAAAGTGTACCGCATCCAGCATCGAGGGTAGCAACCACCTTAAGCACGCGAACTGGGTATTCCTATGGCTATATCGGACCTTCTGTCTGAACGGGTCAAACACGAAAATGTGCCCTTTCGCAAGGTTGACGCTGGCCACGACCCAATGGTAACCTCCGAGGTTGCAAGGAATCAGAACCTGCAGGTGTTTCTCCAAAGTGTTAGCAAATTTTTTTATTATACAGATGGACGCAAAGTCAAATTTACACTGACCGTGTCAACGTCGTGCCATGGCAGGTTTGCCTGCGGGAGCAGGCCACATACCACCTCAAGCTCATCACGAGGATACTGGCGATCCAGCACAGTCCAACCATCTGGGGGTCTCTTGTCCTCACCCATGCAGATTCTCTGCCAGCTATGATATGCCAATGTCTGTACATAGAAAATTAACCGACACGTCAGGCAAAAAATATTTGAACACATCAAGGTAGAAGAGAAAACCGTACTCAATAAACACTTACATAGAATTGTGAATCTAGTATGTTGGTCCTCCTCTCGTACACAGTGGGGAATGCTCGTTGACGTTTCCGGAGAACGTTGCAGTATGCGTCAATGTGCTGACAAATATCAACAATTCGTATTGTTAGGATTCAACCATTTGTGAATGAAACTTCTACAGGTGAATCAAGTGAGGAACATACCGAATCGTCCAACTCCATGAAGTTGGTTTGAAACCGGTGGAACCAAGTCACATTGACACCAACTGGGTGGTGCAGATCCACATCACGTCTGCATAATTGGAAACAAATTTAACATAATACTTACTTGTACCTGTAGACGAAAAAACTATAAACAGATTGTAAGTTTTTAGATTATACTTACAATTCCCCTGTCATGCTCCTCTTGTAGGCTAGGTACGCCGCAAGCTGGTCAGGATCTACCAATTCGTGTGGCATCCATTCATGTGCTGGCTGCGGATGCGGCATCGTCCGTGGCCTCTTCGGTTCACAGGGGTTTGTGTATGGGCTCCGCTCCATCCAACCTCGACGTCGAATCCGGTCTCCACGCCTCAGGGGTGGTGGACTCCGGTCCAAATCAGGGTGATCGGGGTGGTGTGAGGAGGAACTCGTTCCCTGTTGATCACCTGAAATCGATCGGTGGGGTGTCAAATGACATACCGGAGGTCGGCTGGAGAGGTCGGCTGGAGGGGTCGGCTACACTCGGGTCGACCGAAGGTCTATGCTCGTAGGAGGAACCTCGTACGCTGGGATCGACTGGACGATCGCGCTGGGTTATGGCGTCAGGGGTGACCTCCTGGAAATGTATAGGTGTGAGCTCCTGGAAGTGAACAGGATCATCCAGCAGCTGTGATGAGCGGACTGTGGTGATGTCCTCAGGCAGTACCTGCTCCTGGGAGTGAACAGGATCATCCAGCAGCTGTGATGAGCGGACTGTGGTGATGTCCTCAGGCAGTACCTGCTCCAAGACTGCTGGCTCTATATCACCTGCTGTCTGTGTACCACCGCGCACCTCCTCTCGTGCTGTCACATCATGACCTTGCGGATCTGAGACTGTGTCTGTGGTACGTGGCTGCCTATGGCTGGTCCCTCGGTCTGTCCACGCTGTACCCGTGGGAGTAAATGCTCCGTCATGGTCATCAAATGGTTGGTCATCGAATGGTGGACCATCCATACGGTGCTGCGACGTCGGACCCTGTTGGGCCCGGATCAAATCCAGCAACTCCTGATGCTGCGCAGCTCTTTTCTCTTCACTCGTACGGAAAGCCTCCATGACATCCGTACGTAATGTTCGAACAGCATCCATCACCTCTGCCAATTTATGCTCCCAAGCCTGAAAGGAATTCGGACTCTGTCAGTACTAAAACTATTAAGTCAATTGAAATTAAATCATGTGGTCCTAAAAATGCTTACGTACCTGTGGACGCTCTCCGACGCCTCCCCGTGAATGACCTTGAGGTCCAGGCTGTCTGTCCAAATTGAATCGTACCCGCCTACGCCTCACGGGAGTAGGACTGCCAACCTCCGATTCTGAATCACGTCCAGCTGTAAGTTGTCTGGGCAAAGTCACGCGTACCCGCCTAGACCTCGTGGGACTCCCACGGCCATTGCCGACATCCGGGTCTGAGCCCTCCGTATCACTGGGTCCAGAGTACGAAGGATCCATATCACTGGGTCCGCAAGAATCCTCCGTATGACTGGGTCCGCCAGTCCTATGTAGTTCCGGATCCGGGAGGCCTCCAGATAAATCTACAGCATAGTGATCATACATAGTGGGTCCCTGATCTATGCCTTCGTAATACCGTTGACCCATCTCAACAGCTGTCGCCACCAATTTAGACCGCGCAGACATATGCAATTGGAGTTACATCATTATAGTTACATCATTATAATTACATCATTGTAATTATACACATACTAAAAATTATAAACATTAACAACAACAATATTTACAGTTTCAGAGAAAATCTCATCCAGCTTTTTCCCTCGCGGTCGCTTAGTCAACTTCCATTTCAGAATACGTGGAGGGGGTAGCTCGGGGTTAACCCTGCGGATCCCACATTTTTTAATGCCAAGGGAGGGGATAACCTCAAAAGCAAATACCTGCGTAATAGACAAGTACGATCACAAGTAAATACATCAGTCATATAAAAAATTCTCAATTAAAGTACGGATGCAAATTGTAAATGCTAATCAATAGTGCGTGCGCTAGACCGTATATGTTGTAGGACTCGATGGTGTCAACGCCCTGTCCTGCCTGTCGTGCTGCCTGCCGTGGACTATCCAAAGCATGCATGTAACCATAAATAGACCGCCTATACACGTATGCGCCCCATGGGAACGCATCAAAAGTGTCCAAGTCCTCGACTACTCGAAACTACCATGCTGGAACTTTAAATCTCTCGTCCACCCCCATCAGTATCCAGTTCAGCAAAAACAATAATGACAGCTTCACTGCATCGTACTGCGAATGGAAAACACCAATCCGAAGCACCCCTCTCAGCTCTTGAAACTCGATGACTCGACGCTGGAAGTACCGGTCGTGTATGCCATTCTGTACCACCATATCATAACTCGCTGTGTCGGGAATCACTCCGAACTTCAATCCGATGATTAGACAAAACTCAACCTTCGAGAACAGGACCGTATGGTTCCCTAACAGAAATCGCATCTCATCTTCCGGCCCGTTGTGATGCAACTCACGTAAAAGTAGCCGATGGACAATGCCGCCAGAAAAATTAATCTCACGATGCATCCGGAGGAAATGACCGAAACATGACTCAGTAAACCGACGTCGGTCTTCGATCCTTAGATTTTCAGGTACTCTTTCAAGTGCATTGTCGATATCTCTAAGGTCATCAAAATGGTCATGCCGAATAATTTTTCCATTGAACCATTCTCCTACCGGGGTTTTAAGGAAATCATTCGGATTCGCCATCTGCATATTGACGGAAAAAAAGCAAATAAGTTACTGAAAAGACTTGAAAACTGACGGTAAAATTCAAAACTGCACGATAACAGTGCAAAAAGGCACGATAAAATTCAAAAAGGCTCGATAACACTACAAAAAGGCACGATAACATTACAAAAAGGCACGATAACATAAAGGTTCAAAAAGGCTCGATAAAAGTATAAAAAGACACGATAACATCAATGTTTAAAAAGGCTCGATAACATATCAAAAAGGCTCGATAACAGTTCAAAAAGGCTCGATAACAGTAACAAAAGGCACGATAACATATAGGTTCTAAAAGGCTCGACAAAAGTTTCTAAAAGGCTCGACAAAAGTTTCTAAAAGGCTCGATAACTTTTCAAAAGGCTCGATAACAGTAACAAAAGGCACGATAACATATAGGTTCTAAAAGGCTCGATTTTGTTTCAAAAGGCTCGACAAAAGTTTCTTCTAAAAGGCTCGATAACTTTTCAAAAGGCTCGATAACTTTTCTAAAAGGCTCGATAACCTTTCTAAAAGGCTCGACAAAAGTTTCTTCTAAAAGGCTCGATAACTTTTCTAAAAGGCTCGATAACCTTTCTAAAAGGCTCGACAAAAGTTTCTTCTAAAAGGCTCGATAACTTTTCAAAAGGCTCGATAACTTTTCTAAAAAGGCTCGATAACCTTTCTAAAAGGTTCTAAAAGGCTCGATAACTTTTCTAAAGGCTCGATAACCTTTCTAAAAGGCTCGACAAAAGTTTCTTCTAAAAGGCTCGATAACTTTTCAAAAGGCTCGATAACTTTTCTAAAAAGGCTCGATAACCTTTCTAAAGGCTCGATAACCTTTCTAAAGGCTCGACAAAAGTTTCTTCTAAAAGGCCCGATAACTTTTCAAAAGGCTCGATAACTTTTCTAAAAAGGCTCGATAACCTTTCTAAAAGGTTCTAAAAGGCTCGACAAAAGTTTCTTCTAAAAGGCTCGATAACTTTTCAAAAGGCTCGATAACTTTTCTAAAAAGGCTCGATAACCTTTCTAAAAGGTTCTAAAAGGCTCGATAACCTTTCTAAAGGCTCGATAACCTTTCTAAAAGGCTCGATAACTTTTCAAAAGGCTCGATAACTTTTCTAAAAAGGCTCGATAACCTTTCTAAAAGGTTCTAAAAGGCTCGATAACCTTTCTAAAGGCTCGATAACCTTTCTAAAAGGCTCGATAACCTTTCTAAAAGGCTCGATAAGACTGCAAAAAGGCTCGATTCAGTTTCAAAAACTCTTGGAAACCCAGAACTTCATCGTTTTCACTACCAAAAGGCTCGAAATTTTTTCCTAAACTAAAACCCTAACCTAAACTCATCAAACAAACATAATGGACAACAAATGCGTGAGAGATAAAGACATACCGTGGTCGGTATTGACTTCACCGGTACGTCGGTACTGTAGCTCCGTCGACGGTGGTTCGTCGTCACAATTTGGTCGACTGTTGCGCCGTCAGGGTTTTCTCTCAGAGCTTTTCTTCCAAAGTTTCAAAACAAAGAAACAGACAACAAAGGGGTATTTTCGTCTGGTCCCATTAAATGGTGCCTTTTAAACTTAACTTATTAACTTGGTGCCTATTCCCCAAAAACCAACCCAAAAGGTGCTATTTAATTTTTGAACCCTTATTTATTATATGTTTAGAAAACCAGTATATCATTATATATATATATATTTTTTTTATGAGTTTGCATTGTTAAAAGGGACAAGTTGCTTCGTGTTTAACATTTTATGGTTTCTAATTGAAATAAAAATTAGTTCATGGTGATCCAGTGGAATTGTTATGGTATGTGTTCTTATTATTGATGATTTATATTATTTATTATTATGTTGTTATATATATATATATATATATATTATGAGAGGACACATTGCAGATATTATTTTGTGGGTTGTAGGGATTGTTGTGTAACAAAGCTTATGTGTTTGATGAAATAAATGACCGAACAAAAAAAATAAAGTTGGAGTTGTTTTCCCTGGGGTGCTTGTATAGTTTATGACCGGATCTTATTTATTTATTTATTTTTATGATAAGTTATTAAAAATAAGGTATTGTTTTTTTGTAAAATTTAATTAAATTTAAAGAAAGGGTAATTTTGTCCAAATTGAATTCATGATTTCATTCCATGAGGATTCCATGGTTTAAACAAACAAAGGAATTCATCTAGGAAATGGATTCATTTCCTTTAAGGATTTCATTCCTAGATACGAAGGAATCCTCATGGATTCATTTAAATATGGTTTAAATGGAGAAGTTGAATACGAAGAATGCTAAAAGATAATATCTATATAATAATATTTAAATTAATATATTTTATATTAATACATTCGGTGTACTAAGCTGCATATAATACTATTCTATTAGAGAAAATGAGTGGTTAAGATGTTGTAGTCAAAATTTTAAGTCATAAATTTAAATTGATCTAACTTATCTTTCATATTAGCACCTTCTCATTTTAATACAATGAGAACCTTTGATGAAATTGAATGTGTTTCAATGTGATTTTTTGTATGTATCATGGGAAAATTAAAATACACATGCATTTGGTAAATATTTGAAATTTTTTTGGATTCGATAACTATTTTTTCTAATATTTCCCTATTTTTTAAATGTTTTATCTTCGAAAAAGTCGGAAAAAATTAGTTCTTATACCCGAAATTTTTTCAATTTTTTTCCAAAATTGTATTTCATTATTTTAATCATTCATACAAAAAAAATCACATCAAGATTCAATAAATTCCATTAAATTTCGTCAAAGGTGCTTAACGCATGCATCGTAAAAAGTTCTCATTGGAAAATTTATATATATAGTCTTTCTATTATCAGTTCGAACTGATAAAAGTTATATCAGTTCCTTGTATGTGGGTCACTGGATTTAAATACTTTGACTGACAAGTGCATACAGCCAAGTCAAAATATTTAAATCCAGTGACCCACATGCAAGGAACTGATATAACTTTTGTCAGTTCAAACTGATAATAGAAAATCTGTATATATATATATATATATATATATATATATATATATATATATATAGCTTCTGGTTCACGAAAACACCAACTCAGTCTCTAAAACCAGCATCTTCTTCAACTGAGTTGACTCAATTACACTTATCTTGAAAAACTCCTCCTAAAACAAGTCCCAGAAGTTAGAACTGAGCCAAATTGAGAAAGAACCATTTCAAAATAATTTGAAGAATGGATTGGAAAACAAGGGTTGAGTTCTTTTAGAAAGCTTGAAATTGGCAAGAATTTGGCTTGAAAATTGAAATGAAACCAACAGATGGATCTCCACTCCATCCATTTTTTTTGTTTTTTGTTTTTTCAATTTTTTTTTTCTTTTTGTTCAACATATCCGTGGAGATCCACATTTTTATTTTATTTTATTTATTTATTTTAATTTTTGTTTGATTTTTCTTACCTGATCTCCACTATCCATCTTTTAGATGGATGTTGGAGATTCTTTTAAAATTTTTTTTTTTAAACGTTTGGTTTTACTAAAAATAATGATAGTATGAGCATTTAAGTCTATCTTCAGTGTATATGTCAATGCTAATGCCAAATTTGACACAAAAAAGAATAAAATGCTATATTTGACACACCAATTTAGCATTGTGTTCTAATGCACAATTCTATTTAAAATGCTATTTTTATTATTTTATTAGTTAAAATGTATTAATTATTTCTTTTAATGCTCAAATACAAAGTTACATTAATGCATTTATTATTTCATTTAAAATATATATAATGGTATTTTTGTAATTAAAAAAGGAGTATTTATTGATGTGCCAAATTCGGCACTACATTGGAGGATGATTTTTGTATCATGTGCTAAATTTTAGCATTGACACAATAATGAGATGCTCTCAGTCTTTTTGCCATTTTTAACTTAGTCAACTATTAAAGTTAACGGTTAAACATTAAAGGCATAGGAGTTATGTGTAAATTGTTTGAAAAGTTGTTTATGGCTGTGAATATTTATACCACATCTAGGTTGGTTATAATTTCCTCATTCTATTAAATATGAACCACTTGTCCCTTATCATTAGGAAGGGAGGGAAGAGTCCATAGAAAAAGAAATGGAGAAGAATTAATGGATGAATATTGGAGAATTGAAGGCCACAAAATTTTTTTTTTTTCTTAAAGAAAATAATAATAAATTAAAAGCCAAATCAATCAATTAATAGCTAAAGCTCTCTCATGACGACACGTGACACTTTGAGTTTCATTTTAATATTTACTAGTGTGCCAACCTGTGCGATACACCGGCTTTGTTAAATAAGATTAATAATCAAGCAAATTAAACTTGTAAGATTTAGATTAAACTCATCATTCATTCTTTATATTGTTTTGTTGAAAACAAAAAGAATTCATAGATTTAATCACATAATCAAAATTCTTAAATTACATAAAAAAAAAATATCAATTTAACATTAGGTAACTAACACAAAATAAAATAAAATATGGAAACTAATTTAAATAATAAAAAAAGTAATAATGTACTCTGATAATAATGATAGAATATATATGCTAAGTCAACGTAAAAAAAACTCTGGTAATGTGAACCTAAAAGGTAGACTGATTGGCTTTTGAGCCATAGGCTGCTGATACAATGGAAATGGAAGGCATGATTGCAACGACTGAAGAAGATTGTTATCAAAGATTAATATATAGAAAATAAATCAAAATCATATTCAAGAACTAAATAAGATAAAGCCTTTAGGGTTTTGAATCATATCCCAACAAACATACTCCTGACTCATGGTATCATCTTGATTAGTTTGATATGATATATCTATAAAACCAAAAACCAAAAAACAAATCAAAATCAAAATCTCTATAAACCTTCGAAAATTATCAACCATTAACTAAACACTAAAATTATTTTTCAATTTCGATCAAAAATACGTAAATAATAGCAAATTATTATTAAAATACTTACAACGATCCATGATATGGTTCCTGCAAATTGCATAGTTCTCTTGGTCAACATATCTGAATGATATAAAACAATAAATTAGAATCAAAACTCTAGAACACACCTCTCTAAAAAAAAAAAAAAAACTTTACAACACCAAAAATAAAAAAGAAGAAAAAATTATAAAGAAATCATTATATTAAATTACAAAGAGAACAAATATATATATGTGTGTGCGCGCGCGCGCACGCATACAAGCAACAAACTCCAAACCGAGCAACGTCACTTCACTTTTTGAACAACCAAATAAAATGATTTAAAGAATATAATATACATGGAAGTAGTGGTGGCAATATGGGTCACGACACGACACGGACACGATTATTGCGGGTTTGGGTTGAGGATAAATGGGTCGTGTCAATAATCTTGTCAACCCGCCTAACCCGTTTAATAAACAGGTCGTGTTCGTGTTGACCCACCGTGTCGTGGGTTGACATGGTTATTAGAGGTAAAATTGTAATTTCATTTTTATTAAGGATATTTACGAAAATTTACATTTCAATATAAATAGTCCATTTCAATTTAAACGGGTTAATTGGGTCATTTATACGTGTCAATTAAATGGGTTAAACGAGTTCACACTTCATATTTTATTAAACAGGTTAAACGGGTCATTTAAACGTGTCGTGTTGACCCAACACGATTTGACCCGTATAATAAACTGGTTAACCTTGTCATGTCGTGTTGACCCATTTATATTTATGTTGTGTTCGTGTTGAGGGGGCCTAACCCGTTTAATAAACGGGTCATGATCGTGTCGTGTAAAAAATAAACGGGTCGTGTTCGTGTTAGACCTGCCAACCCGTTTTTCCAGCCCTACATGGAAGGAATTAAAACAAAATATAGAATAAATGATTTATTGAGAAAGAATTCAAGAGAGAGGGAGAGAGGAAGACGAATTGAATAAATAAATAAATATATACATTGAAATTTATAAGAAATCTAGATAGAGAGATGAAGATGAAGATGAAATAGGTGAATTTAATAGAGAGATTGAAATAAATAAATATATAAAAAAAAATCGAGAGAGAGAAAGAGCAAGAGGAAGAGGAAGAGGAAGATGAAACAGGTGAAATGAATAGAATGAATGCAGTAAATAAATATATATATATAAAAAAATCAAGAGAGAGAGAGGAAGATTAAATGGGAGAACTTGATAGAATAAATGCAATAAATAATTATATAAATTGAATCATATAATAATGATGGAGTAACTTATAAATAAATATATACATTGAATATGATAAGAAATCAACAGAAAGAGAGAGGAAGATGAAAGGGGTGAAATCATAATGAGTTCATTTTATACCCTCCTCCCCACTGAATGCCATGTGTTCCTAAGTTAACCTATGGTTAATAAATATTATTCTACCTATTTTACCCTTTTTTCTATAAAAGTAATAAATAAATAAATAAATAACCAAGAAATTAACGGCCACATCTTTAGAAATCACTGACATCATCTCCAAAAATCCAAAACAGATAATTGGAAAAAAAAAAAAAAAAAGATATTTGAAATCAAAATCTATCTACCACAATAAAAAACTCCATTATTTTTCAAAAGAATCCCAATGGTTTTTATAGCATATTTGACACATATATAATATAGCAAATTAATGGTTATATTAATTTGTATGTTTTTAATCTACCAAAAATAGAATTAATCAAAACCATTGATTTAGGTGAGGATAAGGTCATGGCAAGATGAGGTGAAGAGAGGATTCAAATCATCTTGTCCCCATAAATAAAAGGGGAGACTCTCCGATAACAACTAGACATGCCCTTAGTCTGGTTCGGTTTTGATTCCTTGTTTCCGACGGTGCTATCCGGTTCGGTTCCCTTTTTTTTTTTTATTAAAAAAAAAAAAACCTGTCTCAACTCTCAAGTCATACATCTCTCTCTCGGATACGAATACACGACCAACCCAGATTTTCCCAAATCACCTTCATCTCTCTCTCTCTCTCTCTCTCTCTCTCTCTCTCTCACAAATCAACCCCAAATTTTCCTAACTAATTACACAACCCCAAATCAACCCCGAATCAACCCAGCTATGAGCTATGTAAGGTGTTTTACAAATTACACATCAATGAATACAACAACAAATTTCCCTAACTAATTCTATATATTTTCACTCTCAACCTCTCTCGTCTCTCCTTCAATTGTTCTTATCTTCTCCTTCTGTGTTCTTCAATATTTTCCAGAAATTCTTCACACAAAACATACAAGTCAAAGTTAAAACAAATAAAAAAATTCATCTAAAATGCATTGGGCATGACAAGATCGAAGAAGAAGAGATCGAAATTGAAGAGAGAGAGCGACCATCCGTTGATCGCCGATGACGGGATGAAGAAGAGATCAACGGTAGAGAGATCAAATGGAAGTATGGAACCAGATTTAAAGAGAAAGAAAGAAAGAAAGAAAGAGAGATAGATCATAGATTAGAAGAAAGAAAGAAAGAGTGAGAAGTTTGAGATCAGAGAAACTGGATATTTTTTTTTAAAAAAATATTGAGTGGAACCGCTGGTTCCACTCCGGTAGCATTTTAGAGAACCGGAACCGGAACCTCGGTTTCGGTCCCATTTTTTTGCCTCGGGTTCCGGTTCGGTTCCATGGTCGGTTCCATTTATTATTAGACATGACCATGGTTGGAATCATGGAACCGAACCGTGGTCATGTCTAATAATAACAGCTAAACGATTTTGTATTTTAGTTGCTCTTTTCATTAGAGCATTTCCAATGCAATGCCATTTTAGTATGCCAATGCTATAATTTAGCAAAAGTAAAAAAATAATAATGCTTCAATACAGTGCCAAATTCGGCACAAAGTATAACATATGCCAAATTCAGCATATCAATAAATGTTGTTTTTTTTTTTAATTACGAAAATACTATTTTATAATTGTATTGAATGTATTAATCGTTGACTTTTATAATTTTAAATAATAAAAAATATTATATAAATTGAATGCATTAATTATATTTGTTGACTTTTATAATTTTAAATGAGTGGTGCTATTGGCACACCCCCTATTGATCTATTTATACCCCACTTTTTTTAATTATTTAGTATTATTTTTTTTCTTTATCAAAATTACTAAAAGAGACATGTAATTTGAGAAAAAAAATATTATATAAAGTAAATCTAATAAAACCCCACATTCCTTTAAAAAAAAAAAAAAAAAATGTTCTTTTAATCCTTTTCTTGAATTTTTTTTTTCAGAACTCTTAAACCCTAAAAATACTTGTACTGGATCTTATTTAAACAATAAATCAAACACTTGGGGTGCATTAGATAGATGAGATATTAATTATTATTTAATCTCATTACTCTTTTATAATCTGAAAGTGAAATGATGATAACCAAAACAAATACTTGCTCTTTGCTACTTCTTTCGTTTTGTTTGTGGGCTGTTTCGTTTTATTATAAATTTTATGGTTTTTATTGTGGTCTATAACATGCGATTGTAAACCAAAAAAGTTTGTTTTTTTTTTTTTTTTTTTTTTTTTTTTTTTTTGGAATAGTCTTGTGCCTTCTCTTTTGTGCATTTATATGGGATAATAGGATATCAAAGCATATTTATTTATTTATTTATTTATTTTTTTGTCTTGCGTCTTCTCTTTTGTCCAGTTTTCTGGGATATTAGATATTATTTATATCTATGTACACATACACGAAGACTTTGATTTCACTGGGTTGTGATAAAATTTATGGTTGGGTTAATTAAGGTAGTTGGGATTTTGATCAGGTTATTAATGAAATTGAAATTGTTTGGTTCCAAATTGTTCATGGTGAAGAACCCTAAACAAACTGCAAAATCTAAATTGAAATTATATGGAAAGATTAATTGAACGTTAGAAAATGATTATAAGCTTATCATCACAACTATTGGAAGGTTAGAAAACTATTAATCAATGCCCGTGACTTGATCCCCACCCAGTTGAGATCGTTCCCGCAATCCTTGCTATTCCTATCATCGTGCCCGTGTTGGGTTCTTCGAGTTGGAGTGATAAAGAGAGATGGATTTGTGATGGGAGGTGGTGCATTAATGAAGCTTGATGTTAAAAAAAAAAACACTAAAAAAAAGAAATAAGAAGAAAAAAAAATTCGTTCATGAGAGGTGAGAGAAAGACGAGACCAGAGAGATCTAAGATAGATAGATATATTAGAGATGAGTTTATTAAGTTTGAAAAAAAATAAGTAAAAGGGTAGTTTTGGAAATAAATAAAATAAATTAGTAAAAACATTTAACTTTATTGAATTAAATCAAAATTTAAATAAGTGGGGTATAAATAGATTGGTATGGGGTGTGCCAATAGCACCACTCTTTTAAATAATAAAAAATAAAAAATTGCATTTCAAATAGAATTATGCATTGGAATATAATACTAAAATGATGTACTAAATATAGCATTTTACTATTTTTTTTTGTCAAATTTGATATTGACATTGACATATGCATTAGAGATGGTCTTGCAATATGTAATTAATAATTACTTGTATATAAGAATAACCTTTTTTGTTGACAAAATCTATTAATCTGGGACCAAGTATTTTTTGAAAGTTTTGACCATTAGTAAGATTCGAGTCGCTGACTTGGGACTCATTTGCCTAAGCCCCAAACTTGTTCATCTATTAGCTGAACTATGTCCTGATACATTTTTATGAACTTAATGTTGTAAAGTTCTTTAAAAAAATGAAGGTTTGGGTGAAACATCAATTTTTTATACGTGTTTAGTCGAGTAAAGTTACTAAGAATATAATCCAATAACATAGCCGATCCTATATATATATATATAAATAACAGATTTTCTATTATCAGTTCGTCTTGACAATAAATATATCAGGACGAAAAATGTGAACTACTAGATTTATATACTTTGACTCAAAGTGTATGCACTTGTTAAAACTTCTCCATAATCTGTGGTCCACATTCTTCGTCCTAATATATTTATTGTCAAGACGAGCTAACAATAGAAAGACTATATATATATATATATATATATATATGTCAAGACGAGCTAACAATAGAAAGACTATATATATATATATATATATATATATATATATATATTTTGTTTTCGATCTTGATCAAATTCTAAAAATATAAGAATCAAAATTGATAAAACCCGAACATGCCCAAATATTTCGGTACATTATCATAATTCATGTGTAAGGACTCTGCTAACCCGATTCCCAAACAGCCCCAGGACCAAAAAAATCACTAATCTCTAAAACCCTAGTGATTCTCCTACTCAAAAAAAATCTCTGGATCCGCATGCGCTCGTTCTTCACTATCATCACCTCATCAACTTCCATTGGTCACCATTTATTCTCTCGTCTCTCATCGCGCCGATCCCACACTCTCTCTCTCAATCTAACTCTAAACCGCCACACCCAACCGCCGATGGCCGCCACCGAGGAGTCTCTCCGGCGAAACCTGGCCGAGATGCTGTCGGCCGTCGAATCCCAGGGCAGCTCCGTCAGGGCTCTCAAGGCCTCCAAGGCTCCGAAAACCGAAATCGATGACGCCATCGAAGCACTCAACCGGTTGAAGCTCGAGAAGTCCTCGATCGAGAGGGAGCTCCAGAGTATCGTAAGCGGTAACGGCGCTGATAGCTCCGTTACTAGAGAGGCCTTCCGTCAGGCAGTCGCTAACACTCTCGAACGCCGTCTGTTTTACATTCCGTCCTTCAAGATTTACAGAGGCGTCGCTGGTCTTTATGATTACGGTCCGCCTGGTTGTGCCGTCAAGTCTAACGTACTCTCTTTCTGGCGACAGGTTAGCAAGTTGTTCAAATTTTGTTGTTATGATTTTGTTACGAATTCTGATAAATTTTATAGGATTAAGCTTCGATTTTTGTTACGAATTCAGATAATTTTTTTTTTTTAATATGATAATCCTCTAAAATGTATTGTATTAGAAACTTAGAAACCAAGAACTGTTTATGATCGTAAGGTTAGATTTGACATTTGGGTCATTTGTTTGTGGTTTCGTGCAATTGTAGCATTTTGTTCTGGAGGAGGACATGTTGGAGGTTGACTGCCCGTGTGTGACGCCGGAGGTTGTGCTGAAAGCGTCCGGTCATGTTGATAAATTTACTGACCTTATGGTTAAGGATGAAAAAACTGGGACCTGTTATCGCGCTGACCACTTGCTTAAGGATTTCTGCAAAGATAAGCTTGAGAAAGACCTGAGCATATCAGCGGAGAAGGCTGCAGAACTGAAGCAAGTACTTGCGACCTTGGATGATTTCTCAGCTGAAGAGTTAGGTGCCAAGATCAAGGAGTATGGTATTATTGCTCCTGACACGAAGAATCCACTTTCGGATCCTTATCCTTTCAACCTTATGTTCCAAACATCAATTGGTCCCTCTGGTTTGACACCTGGGTGAGTGAGTCTTTCACATGCACTGTTATGTTTGTGAATCAATATATTTGCGTGGAAAACTGCGGAGTTGAATAGCTTAGAACTCTGTTAAGTTTTTTCTTTTAAAATTATTTGTATCACTTCAATCACATGCAGCGTTATGTTTAATTGTAGTAAGTGCTGGTGTTCTGTTTGTCTGCTGTAGGTATATGCGTCCTGAAACAGCGCAAGGTATATTTGTGAATTTTAAAGACTTGTATTATTACAACGGGAACAAGCTCCCTTTTGCTGCTGCTCAAATTGGTCAGGCATTCAGAAACGAGGTTTTCAATCTTTTCTGTGAAATGAATTTATGTGCATGGTTGCATAATTTTTTTCTATCTATACTGAAATTGCTTTTTTGCATGAATGGAAGCTAAAATGTTATAAACTTTGAAATTTGAATACTGTTTCCTGCTGTATTGCTATTGTGTGTACTATTATTGCTGTTTTTCTTGGTTGTTGAAATCATTGTACTTTCAGATGCATGTGTCTGTGTTTGTGTGTGAGAACCAAATTCATCGAAAACTTTTCCTATATTTAGATATCTCCACGACAAGGTCTTCTTCGAGTCCGTGAATTCACACTAGCTGAGATTGAGCACTTTGTTGATCCTGAAGACAAATCCCATCCAAAATACTCTGAGGTTGTCAACTTAGAGTTCCTGATGTTCCCAAGGGAGGAACAGATGTCAGGCCAATCTGCAAGAAACATTCCTCTCGGTGAAGCTGTTTCAAAGGTTGGTTTCAATTATATTTAGTATGACCAGTATGTTTTGTCTTTGGCATATGAATATCTCCCTCGCTTCTTGCATTCCTTTCCTCTTTCTAATGATTATGTTGTTCACTGTTGTTCAGGGGATTGTAAACAATCAAACTCTTGGCTACTTCATTGGGAGAGTATATCTCTTCCTGACTCGCCTTGGTATAGATAAAAAACGATTGCGTTTCCGGCAGCATCTTGCAAATGAAATGGCCCACTATGCCGCAGACTGTTGGGATGCTGAGATTGAGAGTTCCTATGGGTGGATTGAGTGTGTTGGTATTGCAGATAGATCTGCATTTGACTTGAAGGCTCACACCGTAAGAAATCACTTTTCATATTTTATGTGGAAGTTTTATAATGCAATCCTTAGCCTAGATGGTTGTAATTTTTTTTTCATAACAATTACTATCACGAGATGGTTATTATTTATTTTGTTTAGTTTGTTGGATTTGTTTCATTTGTGTCAGTCTTGTGGTTCAAACAGCATAGTACTGTGGAACTGTTGATGTCGTGAATCCATTAGTTATAGTGCTCTAATCGGTTACTTGTGTTTTATTACTGCTGTACTTATATAAACTATTTATGACATAATAAGTTATAGTTCATCATAAGCACTTTACTTGATATACTAATTACTACATACTCATTGAGGATTGATTACTGTCAAATAACAGGACAAGAGTGGTGTTGCTCTAGTTGCTCAAGAGAAGTTTTTAGAACCCAAGGAATTGGAGGTACTGCTATATGCTTTAACACCCGTTATTGCCATTATTAGTTGTATAAAAATATGAGTAAATACTATACGACCCTAAAAATTAGCCCAAAAGCCAACTCAAATGATGTGTCAAGACACTTGTCGTAACCATACAAATCATGAGATGACGTGGTGATTGACAAATCACTTGACACATAAGTTGGGTTGATTTTTGGGCTATTTTTTTTGGTTGATTAGCATTAGTGTAAAATACTATTGTTTTACATTTTTTTTATTTGGATGAATGATCTGATTTTCAAACACATTTTGATATCAGGAATTGGTTATAGTTCCTGTGAAAAAAGAGCTAGGTCTTGCATTCAGGGGAACCCAGAAGAATGTGGTTGAAGCGTTGGAGGTAAGCAATAATATCTTCTCTATGGATGATGCTGTGAGTTTTGGAAGTGCTGCCTGTTTGACTATATAAATTTCTTATACTATTAGGCAATGAATGAAAAAGAAGCTATGAACATGAAGGCTGAATTGGAATCCAAAGGAGAGGTGGAGTTTTATGTCTGCACTCTTGAGAAAAATGTGTGCATTAAGAAGAACATGCTCTCAATTTCAAAGGAGAAAAAGAAAGTACACCACAGGGTTTTTACACCCTCAGTAATTGAACCATCTTTTGGTATTGGCCGGATAATATATTGCCTCTATGAGCACTCTTTCTACACAAGACCGAGTAAAGCTGGGGATGAACAGTTAAATGTGTTCCGTTTCCCACCTCTTGTGGCACCTATTAAGTGCACGGTTTTCCCACTTGTCCAGAGTCAAAAGTATGATGAGGTTGCGAAAGTTATCTCCAAGTCGTTAAAAGTTGCTGGAATCTCACATAAGATTGACATCACAGGTTTGTCCTAAGACTAATATTCTTTGTTTTACATTTTTGTTTGGTGTATAGATGTATGGTCATTGACTGCTATATGTCTTACCTGTTTAAATGGTCAAAAATGACTGGTTTTATACACACTTAATCACTGCTGCATATCCATAAGCTTCTATGTTAATACGTATATATGGAAAGAGTTTGGTCAATTTGTCAAATTTATAGACCTTTTACTCTCGGGCCCGGATGGTTTAGGGAGTTAGAGACGATATGAAAATGCATGGACAAAATTGACTATGCATACCTGGAAAACACTTGACACAGTAGGTGTGCTTTCGTGGTTTTTAGAATTAGGGGCTATCTCTATCTTCTGCCCTTTTATAATACTACTACTGCTATACGATTATTCTTGTTATGTGAGTATATTATATTATTTTTACATACCTAAATGTCGTGATTCCATGGACTTCTTATTTACTGTTTCTTATGATGTTTACAGGCACCTCAATAGGGAAACGGTATGCAAGAACAGATGAACTTGGTGTACCCTTTGCTATCACTGTTGATAAAACATCCTCAGTGACAATCCGAGAGAGGGACAGCAAGGATCAAATCCGTGTTAACGTGGATGAGGCAGCATCAGTTGTGAATGCTGTAATCGATGGACAGAGAACATGGGAAGATATCTGGTCAAGTTACCCTCATCACTCAGAAGAATCTGAAGAATGATTAGATTTCGAGTACAATGCCTCTATGGGGGTTTGACGTTCCATAGCCCTAATTCAATTGCGAATGTTCCTACATTTTCCGAATACCTATGATGATAACAGATCTAGTTTTGATATATTTAACAGACATGTCTCCACACATTCCAGGAATGTTTCCCATTTTTTGTGGTATTTTTGATTATAGGACCAATAAATTTTAAGCTGAAGTCTGACAGGTTCATAGTTTATATTATGTAGGTAAGTTTTGGCAGATTTTTTTTTTAAAATTATATATATATATATATTGGTAGCTTGAACATGAGATATTGATAGGCTGAATGATTGCCTTTTACCATCAAGCATATTGGTTAGTGGTATAGTTTTGGTGGAATCTTGCTTTAGTACTTTACATAATTTGAAGTTAAATGTTGTCTTTACTGAGGCATTCTATGTCATTGTTTTGGAAGAAACCTTGATAACATTCTCAAATTCTATTTCAATACGTTTGTGAGAATTTAGAAAAAAAAAAACAAAACTCTAAAATTGAGGAACAATTTACAATTTCAAAATTAGGTAAAAACCATTTGTGTTTTTTTTTTTGCAAATTTAAAAATTAGATAGTTATTTTTTCAAAAGAGGTCAAACTTTAGTGTAATATTCAAATTTATATACCTTGTTGAATCCAAAATGGTATTGGCAATGTAAATTGTGAAATGTAATTTTTTGAAGTCAAATATGTTGATTTCTTGAGTGAAACATATTCTATTTTTAATTTATTTATATTAAACAGATTAATGAGTAAAATTTTGTTTATATTTGAGTTGCATCAGAAGATCTCAAGTCTCAACTATAAAAAATTAAATACATTTCTCTAATTCATTCACAGATTATAGATTTTTATTATTTTTATTATTTTTATTTTAAAAGAGGTTATTACACGTAAAACGGCGTCGTTTGTGACGTGAAACGACAAGTCGTTTTATCTTATGAATAATTCGTCTGTCACTTTTGTTTCCATTTTTATTTATTTTCATATGTTGACTCGATTAACAGAGCAAAAACGAAAACCAGAGATTCGAGTTAGACAGTGAAACCCTAGATTTTGTTGCATCAACATCAACAAAGAAGAAGAAGAAGATGTTGAGAATAGCAGTGAGGAGACTTTCGTCCTCTCTCACGTCGAACTCGTCGCGAACGACCTCCGCTTTCCTCTCCGCCAACAATCCTCTCGATCTCAACGCCACCGCCGGCGGTGACGATCACTCTGTATCAAGATCCAATCACTCTGCTTTCGCTTCTCAGTTTCCGCATCTAATCAGAGGTTCGAAGACTCCTTCAATTCCTTTCCTCTCAGATTTTTCAATATTTCATTTTTTTTTACCGATTTATATAAAAAAGTTGATTTGAAATTACGAAGAAGAACTGCTTTGTATTGATCTTCACATTGTTGCTTTGAAGCCGATTGTGCCGATATCTATTTGACATATTGGACTTTTTTTTATATTATTTAATTCATGGAATTTTTGTTTAAAATATTTGTGTCGAGAAGGCGGATAGATGATTAAGTGCACAAGCTTAGTAGATATGTTGGCTAAGAAAATTTGAATACTTGCACAAAGTTAGTTCGAATGTTGATTCTGATACCTTGGTAGGCTATGATATGAAATGAGCCTCTATCCATTTTGTATGTGCTCATGAAAACAAAAGACTGACCAGACGTTCTAATCTTTTCAGCTGCTGTAATTTGATTGTTGCTGATGTATGACAGGTTTTTAGGTTGGATAGGTGGTGATCGTAGCGTCAACATACTGTAGATGGATGATGCATGATAATTTCTTTATCTTATGGAACGTGGGTCCAATTAAAGATTACTGGGTTTGTTATTTTATGCAAAGAGTCTGTTATTTTATGAGTTTACATGTTTATGCTGTGAAGATTAGTGAGAATCAAGTTTTGTAGACAAATGGTAGTAACAGGAACATTTATTTTAATTTGTTCCCTGTAGTCCTGTAGGATTATGTTCTACTAAACTAGGGACTAGTGATCATTTCTCACACAGACTCGACAGAAGCAAAATACTTCCCACTTTTTGTGAGATAGTTTATACGGATAGAAACAAGAAATATGATTTCTTTTAATAGTGCAAGAAATAGTGATTTTGAGTCAACATTTTGTAAATGGATGATGCGTGATGATGTCAAGTGGATAAAGATGACTGGATTTGTTTTTACGTGAATATTCTCTTACTGTACAGTAAGAGATTACGAAAGACTGACCAGGTGTTTACGTATTTATGCTATGAAGGTTAGTCAGAATCAAATTTGGTAAACAAATGGTAGTGGCCGGAACATATTATTATTAGGTTTACAAAAATTGGTGGCGTTGTGAACATATTAGGTTTGTTTCTTGTAGGATTATGTAGAACCATTAGAGACTAGTGATCAATTCTAACACAACCAGTCAAAACAATAACCGGTGATTTTGTGTCAACATTCTGTAGATGGATGATGCAATCTAATAATGTCAGGTTGGCCGCCCAAATAAAGATTAGTGGATTTGTTTTCATGTGAATAATCTCTTACTTTATGAGTTTATGTGTTTATTATTTTATGAAGAATAGTAAGAATCAATGTTTGTGAACAAATGGTGGTTGTGGAAACATATTAGGTTCGTTGCTTGTAGGATTATGTTATACTTAAGCACTAGTGATTTTTGATTATTTCTGCCACTTAAGACTGGATAGAAACAGAATACTTCCTCCCTTTGTGTAACTGTTTATCTGTCAACTTGCTATGTTAATGAATCAAGGATTACAAATTGACAATTATGTTGAGAAAAATGAAGAGTAGGTTTGTTTTGAAATGAAAGCTTGGGATTTGTGTATAGACCTGAGGTCTACAGCCGATGCATTAAAACAGAATCCTTCCAGATTAATGGCTTTTCTGCCATGGATCAGAACACGTGCTTGTCCTAGTTAATAGTAGTGGCATGACATGACTAACTTATGTACGTTTCTGCATTTGTATTGAATTTTAGATGTTTATGGGAGTCAATGTCGTGTAACAACTGTTTTGTGATGTTGGGTAATTGTCCAGGTTTCTCTACTGAAGCCCTCACTCCAAGACATGATATGGGTTTGATCTCAGATCTCCCAGCTACTGTGGCAGCTTTGAAGAATCCAACATCAAAAATTGTCTATGATGAGTACAATCATGAGCGTCTTCCACCTGGTGACCCCAGCAAGCGTGCATTTGCATATTTTGTCTTGTCAGGTGGCAGGTTTGTATATGCTTCCTTAATTCGTCTTTTGGTACTCAAATTGGTACTGAGCATGTCTGCAAGTAAAGATGTGCTTGCCCTAGCCTCCCTTGAGGTTGACCTCTCCAGCATTGAGCCTGGGACTACTGTTACAGTCAAGTGGCGTGGGAAGCCAGTTTTTATCAGGCGTCGTACTGAAGAAGACATTAGTTTGGCTAACAGTGTTGATGTTGCATCTCTCCGAGACCCTCAGGAAGATGCAGTCAGAGTTAAGGATCCGGAATGGCTCATCGTTGTCGGTGTCTGCACCCACTTGGGGTGCATTCCCTTACCTAATGCTGGTGACTTTGGTGGTTGGTTTTGCCCCTGCCACGGTTCACACTACGATATCTCTGGCAGGATCCGCAAGGGGCCAGCGCCATACAATCTAGAGGTACCCACTTACAGTTTCCTGGCCGAGAACAAGTTGATGATTGGTTGAGCAGTAGGTGTTACTTCAAAGATGTCATAATAGAGATTTTTTTTTCTCCGCAGGAGAGAGATTTGCTTCTGCAAATTATTTTGTTTTCTGTTTTTTGATATTATTTTGCTTTACATGTCAAGTTATAATCCCTGTGCTGCCGGTTCTGGACAGGATTCTGAGGTTCCAAATAATACAACTGGAATTTTGTTGAGAATTCTCAATTTTAATGCTACTTCAAATTTTGTTGATATTATTTGCCATTTTAAAGCATTTCGTCATAGAAGATTTCTCTATGCATCAATGTTGATGTTCTGATTTGGCCTTTTGTTAGACACCGATAGATAATGCGATATTCCCGATTCTCTCAAGAAGAGAGAAGATGATATGTGGATATTTGTGGTTGGTATGCACCAACCAATCACAAATATCCACAGATCGTACTCCAAAACTCATCCTTCTTCCTCTTAATTTTATGAAGGAAAAACAATTAATGATGAGTTTTAGAAATCATCAGAGCCTCCTGGATTTAGCTAACTTAGTGGCATGAAAATTTCCCGGAACAACTGGTAACTGTTGCATTACGTTCATAGAATTAGATGTAATTCAATGTGCAAGCAGCAAATGGATGGTAAAACTATTGTACCAGCGGTAAAGCTACAGAATGTCGTGTATAATATAATCATAGAACACTTGGTTTTCAATGGAACAAATGCCCTTTGGAGAGTTTAAATGTAAAAATACTAAGTATAGATCCGAGATAATAAACTTGTCTAGCCGGTGGAGTCGACAGATTAGCAGTCCTGGATAGGAACTAGCGGCAGTTTCCCTCCATATATATCTGGAAGCTGGCTCTCATCAATGTCTTCAAGCAATGTGGATTTCAATTTTTTCTTCTCAACAAAAACTATCTGCAGAAATTTGGCAAACATTTAAACACAGTTAGATATGCAACAGCACAGCACAACCCCATGTTACTTTTTTTTCATTGAATGATGACGAATGTTGATTTATCATGTCATCCATTTCTCATAATCATATAGAGGATTGAATAAGAGAGGATCATCACATTAAATTTTGTGTTAATGTTTAGAACCATGGTTTGATCGAACATCCAGGACCAAAGACGTGTGTTTCTTGCAAGGAAAGGCACATGATAACTTTACCTTCTTCTTAGTAATGCTGTCAATAAATGGGTAAATAACCTTCCACGCGGTCATGAATATGTAAGGCGAATGGACGATAAATAACTTGCCTAGCCTCTCCGGATAGCAATCCTGCCACAAAAGAAAAATCATCAAATCACTGCATTAGTTTTTATGGGGATAAGAATATTTTCTAGCACGACTCTCCTATTGATAAGCAAATTTCTAACAACGGAGTGATAATTGACAATTTTTTAATGGCATGGTGGAATATAAAACCTGCAAGATTGATAGAGACGCTAGGTATCCCCGAATGTCACTGTTAGTGTATCCCCATCCTTGAAGATCCCCGATCGCAACAAACTTTTCTTGTCCCCTTGGCATTCTGAAAACACCAACAAAGTAATCTTATAAGATTGTTTCATCGGCTAAGTTGAATCAACAAACGGAAAATAGAGATGACATTGCTTTATCAAATTTTGTATCGAAAAGAGAACATTTAAGTCCAAGTAAAAGAAAGAATGCATGATCTAGGAAATAGTTCTTTAAATTTCACACTACTATATTTCCTGAACACAAAAAACTATCAGCAACTACGAATTTTTGTTAATTGGAGGCTGCTTTCTCAGAGATAGATCATTTGGCCTTAAGTGAAAAAAAATACAAAGGAGCCACAGATATTAAAATCTAGATCAAGAATGACTTACTTGGCACATATTTTGTCAAGAGTGAAGACTACAAATCCTGCAAAAGAAAACACAATAGAACACAATTATGATGTGTTGATCGATCTTGCAAAACAACGTTTGATTCTATATGGTAGTTTTAGGAGAATATAACAAGAAAACAATAAAATAAGTTTTGGAATTATAACATACGCTTGAAGTCCTCCAGGCTTCCTTTAGAGGGGTTATGTCTACCACCAAAGGCAACCACTATCGGACGTCCCTTCTTATCAAGTCCTTGCATGCACACCTTGTTATCTTCAAACTGATTTGTAATCTCCGATGGTGATATATAGCCATTAGGAACAAATGACTGTTTCCAGCTAAGGTACTTCAGGAATAGAGTAGAGGCCTTCTCTATATCCAGATCACGAGCCCGTAGAAATCTTCGGATCATGAAATCATCAACTTCCTGCAAGCCAAAAGTTTCAATCACAAAAAAATTATAGACCACGTTGTTAACGAAGTGGGTAACCGAACTCTATGATGTGTCTTCGACTTACCTGAGCTAAGACTGAGAGTTTCGATACAGAAAACATCATTATAAGTTCTAAATCTACGAGTACATTGATATTTGATCTGTTTCCGAATTTAACTCAAAATACGAAAGGGTTCTCTAAAGTAACTCTACAAAATTTCTATTCCTTCAATCATGGGGAGTATATGCCAAATTTGTTTCTATAAACCCAAATATGAAATACAACTGCAAGCATTGAAAATTTGTAATGCAATTTGTGGTTTAAACTATGCTCCATCATTAACAATGAACACTAAAATAACATTTGAAGTATAAAACAATCTACATTTCAATTTTTGCTAAACCAAAAATATTTAAACTTGAATGTGAAAATTCAGTGCCTAGAATCATGATCAGTATTTCAGTTCCCAATTAAAATAAAAACAAAAAAGTGAAATTTATATATAAAGAACCTCAACAAAACATGACAAGCAAAATCAGACACAAACTCTTGAACAAAGAAGAAGCTCCTTGAACATATAAATTCAGAACAAAACCCAAAACCCAGAAAACAAAAAGGATTTGTATGCAAATTAGCATCAATCAAGTCAAGTACTTGAGCCTAGAAAGCAGCCACTAGATAGGATAGTGAGCCTCATACTGGTCCTAAGGAGTGCCCTTAGAAAGGTAAAAAGAAACAACCTTTGCAGAGGGATCTTCTCTTTCAACAAGGGCTCTCATGATACCAACTTTGCTTCTCTCAATCTCATTGTTTTCCTCTCCATTTTCTTGCAAGACCACAGTTGTTTTCCCTTCTTCAGCATCTTTGAACTCCATATCAAGTTCCTTCCTTTTTTGTTGGGATTTCTGCAATACCCAGATGCTCATCAACTACAGAGATCTTGGCTTCTTTTTATCAATTTTTTTAAAGAGAGGGGAGCAGAAAAGCACATGAAATAAATGTAGGCAGGGGCAGTTGAAGCTAACTAGCTGATAATAGCCAAAAGTCAAAAGTCAAAAGTATCAAATTCAAAAGGCCAAGATAACAAAGACAAACAATAGTATCTCTTTGAGAACTGAGAAGTGTTTTCTTCTGAGAGAGGATCAAACAGGTAATTAATCATTTATAAACAAATAAGTTCTCTTTTTAATTTTGGGGATTTTTTGTTGTTGAAATTTATAGGTTTTTTAATTTTTAATTTTTAATTAATTTATTTATTTTACTTGCCACCATAATACTGTAATTTGTATGCTATTTATGAAAAATATTATAAATTTAGTGATCAAATTCAGATAATGTTTTGCACATCGACTTGTTCACCATATTGATAGTCGAACACTCAAACCCACAACAAGATTGAGTACTAAATTTATGATTTATAAATAATAATCAAATATCACAATATTTTGGGATATTATTAAAAAATAAAAACTACCCTCTAACTTTTATTATTCGTCAAAATCCACCATTTAGTTTTGTATAACCTGCCCTTTTTATCGTGGAACTAGTTATCTCTAGTCCTGGACCACATCTATAGTGTTTGATATCGAGTAGTTCTCGACAAATCTCTTTGTTGATCTTGGTGTGAGTTAAACAAAAATGAGAGAATTTTTAATGTAATTACACTTGTAATTGTTTTAATTTTTATTTCTTTTAGTAAAATGATAATGACATCACCTAAGGTTGAGTTTTCATACAAAACCTTTTCTTTTTTTTTTGAAATACAACTACTGTCGGGACCCGGTAAGATTACTCACCGGTACTATCGGGGAGAGGTTATATATGGACGATAACTCTCACAATCAGAGAGAGGGTTGCTCCCACAAATCGGGAGAAAACTCCCCACACATGATTGTAAAATGCACATGGTGGAACTCGAACCCCTGACCACTAAGTGTGGAAGGGAGGTGCATAACCATCTCTACAAAGAGGTGATGTGCTGTTTTCATACAAAAACTTAAATGATACATTAGTTAACCTTTATTGAATGTGTCGGTATTGTGTCCATTGCTTGAGCTACGGTTAGGTAAAACATGAGATGTTAAAAAATTCAATCCAAATCCATCTATTTTAGATGAATTTAATAAAATGATGGTAATTGAATTGAATGTTTTTTTTTTTTTTTTTTAAATATTATATTAATTCGAAGTTTTTTTGGGAAGGGGGAGGATTCAAACTCATAACCTCATAATGCAGGTGTGAGAGGTTTACTACGGACCAACCCCATCTCATCAATTGAACTGAAATTTTAATTTTAAAAATGACGAATGTAACAAAGATTGTATTGAAATTTTGATAAAATTTTGCATACTAAAAAAAAGATAGTATTTTACATTATTTCGCGATTATGAGAATCAGTTTTGAAATGACACAGAATTTATGTTACTTTGTTCCATATAAGTTATAACTTTGTTCATGCCTCATTGTGTTTTTGATGAATTTTTACTTTCATTTGCTTTTGTTAATTATTATGATAATTTTCTTGTATTTAGTATTAAAATACTAATATTTATAATTAAAATATCGTATTCAAAATTTAATACTCTTTGCTTTATTAAAAAGAATCCGAGCATTGTAATTTTGATGTTTTCATTTTAATTCTAAAACTCCTTTTAGATCTTTTAATTCTTAAAATAAATTCAAACGATCAATATTATAATAAAAAATATGTATTTTAACATATTATCAAAATAAGATAACATGTTCTATTTTCCATAAAAGAAAAAAAAAAAAGAAAAAAAAGAAGATAACATGTTATATGTTGTTATTTATTGTAATTGTATTGTGATGACCGATGACATCCAAAATAAATTATTTTTCTAAACAAAATATTATTTTTTACAACTCATTATAGCATCGTTTAAGAAATAATCCGCTTTTATCTTAACTTAAAGAAATAATCAGCTTTAAATATAAGTCGATAGGTGTTTAGTAAATTGATTTTATAAATAATTAACTTAAGAAAAAAGTAAGAAAAAAGTATTTGATAAACTTGATTAAATTATGTAAATAGACTAAAATACACATCATATAATATACCCTTCACCTTTATTTTTTATTTTTCATTTCCAACTACTTTGTACAAAATCATTTTTCTTTCCACATTTATTTTATATTAATAAAAATTTTAAAAATCGCATTTTAATTTTAAAAAATTTGAACCGAGTCAACTCTTTCCTTCTTCAACATGAACTCATTGGCTTCGATTTGAAGCTCTACAACCTCCTCCGTCAACCTCTCTGATTCCACCTCCATCTGTCGATCATCCATCGAGAGTGCACTAACAGCCTCCGTTACATGGTTGTCGACCTCTTCTCTCATCGACGAGTTCTCGCCATTGAAATCACGACATTCAGTCACGATTCGCAAAACCAGTCGTAAAAATGGAAGAGGCTTCTTCCCCCTCCATCGTCGGAGAATAATCAGCCTCTTTGGTGCCGAAGAGGCCGGTTATCCTCCGACGATGGAGGAGGAGGAAGCCTCCTCCATTTTTGCGACAGGATTGCGATTTCAATCGCAAAATAGAGGAGGCATTTTGTCTCCTCCACTGTCGGATGACAGCCGGCTTCCTTCGACAATGTTCTGACGACTCAGACGTCACCAAAGGAATCCGACTGTCCTCCGGCCTCCATCGTTGGTGGTGGCCATCGTTGTACAATTCTTAAAAATAATTTTTTCAAAATATTATTAACTCAAAAAATATCACTATTAAATAAAAAGATACTATTGTATTTATATTAAAATAGTAAAGGTATTGTGGACATTCTAAGAATAATAAGCCGGTTTCTCTAATAATCAGCTTCAAAATGCAACCTACAACCAACTTCTCAAAAACTGATTATTGGTGGAACATATTATAAAATAGGGGTATTATCAATTTAGTCCCTAAGTTTTGGTGAAAGATTAATTTTTTAAACGGGTTTGCTTTTTTACAATCTTTGGTCCCTTACTTTTTAAAAATACATTAAATTGGTCTATCTATTAGTCAACTGTTAATCCAACTTAACGGTTCCAAAGTATTTTTGTCTTTAAACATAAAAATGCCATATATATAGAGAGAGAGAGAGAAAAAAAAGACAATATTTTATTTATCACAAAATAAAATTAATATTAAATTATAAATTAAAAAAAAAATTAAAAGAAAATTGGTGGAGATCCAATCATCTCCACCGTCTATCAAGATTGATGGATGGTGAAGATCCAATCTGGATCTCCATCGACATCCACGGAGATCGGAGATCCTTGGTAAAATCAATACAAAACTATTTGAGAAGTGGAGAGTACTATTGCTTGTACATACTATTGAATATTCGTATCTCTCTATTTTATTTTTATTTATTTTTATAATTTTCTAAAGATTTCTAGAACCCACATAGCTGTCTCTGACTTCTATCTGTCTCATTTCTGGGACTTTAACTAAAGATTTTTTAGAGAAGTTATGTCGTTGCCAGATTCTATAAACTAAGCAAACCCACACAATTTTTCTGTGATTGCTCATGGAAGAAGCAGATAGGAGCAAACGTTGCTCCAGTAGTCTTTTTCACTCTAGATTTTTTCTCTCTGGATTCTATTTTTGTGGCTGGGAATTCTTGACTGCTCTCTTGCTCTTTAAAATCAATACAAATTCAATTATGATGGACGGTGGAAATTGGATCTCCACCAATTTTCTTCTTTTTTTTTTTAAAAAAAAATCTCTTAATCATGATGGTTGAAGAGATATATATATATTTAATATATATATATATTTTTATATAAAAAATGATTTCATCTCCACCATCCATCTCAATTTAAAATTATTTTTTTTCAAATATCTTTTAAGTATTTTTTTAAAAAAGTTTTATAACACGTCATTTTTGTATTGGACAATCCAAATTGATAAAGTTGTCAAATTGTATATGGTTGGAGAGCGAAAATGTCATTCTCATTCAATAAATAATTAAATACAAGGGCAAAATGGTCAATTTATATTTTCTATCACATTTGACCGTCAAAATTAGGGTTAGAGAGACCAATTTGATGTATTTTTGAAAAGTAAGAGATCAAGGGTTGTTAAAAAGAAAACATTCAAAAATTGATCTTTCACCAACACTTAGGGACTAAATTAATAATACCCCATATAAAATAAGGTACTTTTGGATTAAAATAAGTTGCTCAAAACTTGAGAAATAAGTGATTATTTATCAAGCAAAAGCAATCCTAAACATAGGGCTAGTTTGGTATCTATAACTTTTATAATAATCACAGTTAGCTGTGTTGAAAGAATAATCAGCTGTGAAGTTAATCGGCAAGTGTTTAGTTAATTGTATTTTTAAAACTACTGTATAACTCAAAAGTAATATACATATGTTTGGTAATTTTATTGCAAAAGTGTTGAAATTAGTTACAATGACTAAAATTATATGATTTTAGAACCTTCATTTTTTTTTCATTAATTATATATATTAAATAAATATTTAAGTAGAATATTTGAATTAGAAAAAAACAATTCCAAAAGAACAATAAAAATATTTTTATAAGATTTTATAAATAAAATCAATATTAAGTAGAATATTTAATTTTGAGATGAAATAAGGTATATAAATAATTTTAACTTGATTTCATAAGGGTAATAATGATATTTTAAAAGATTTATTAACTGCTGAAATAGATTATTCTATAATCACTTTCAAAAAGTAACCATCCACCTACTTCTCAAAATCACTGTCAAAACTTGTCAGATTATCAATTAATCATTTTTGGAAGTTTTATCAAATATCATTTTATATTAAAATTATAAAATAAGTTAATTTTAACTTTTCAAAAGTAATACCAAACGGGCCCATAACCTTAGGGTTGTTTAAACTTATGAAATAATCACTTATTTCATAATTCTAACCCGTGAAGTGTTTGGTAAATACTCCATAATCTACTTATTTCATAATATGCTCCTCCAATAATCAACTTTTGAGAAGTTAGTAGGGGGGATTTTTTTAAAGCTGATTATTGGAGAAGCTATTTCAATACTTGTAAAATTTCTATATTATCCTCATTATTTATATTAAAAGACAACAAGGTCCTTTAATGCATCAATTATTTATTTTATTTTTTATAATATCTATCAAATTTTTTTTTTGAAAGGTTGTCAAAATTATTTTTAAACTAAAAAATATTTTATATAATATTTTAATAAAATAAAAAACTGTGGCCACCATCGTCGCCGACGATAGTGGCAGGAGGATAACCGGCCTTCTTCGGTCACATTGATGTCGCCGGAGGAAGCCAGATTCCTCCGGTAGTGGCCACTCAAATTTCACGACTCGTCCCCTGAATTCGATGGCATTGTGAACTCAACCGCCACAGAATCTCCACCGCTGCCCCCCGTGTCGACTTCGACAATGTCGTCATCCTCGTCACCCTCCTCTACGCCCTTATATGCGTGCTAGGCCTCATCGCGGTGGCTTGCTGCGCCTGGCTTCGCCGAAGGAGATCTAGCCTCTTCCTTCGACGTCACTGGTGGATCTCATCAAGAGTTTCCATTTCCATTAATGGAGCTTGAGTGAGTGAGTTGTCTTGGTATGGTTTGTATTGGAGAAAATGGAGTTAACTGAGTTTGTATTGGGGAAAACCAAGTTGACTAATTAAAAAAGCTGGAAAATATGAAAAAAAAAAACAATACTTGAATAAAATATTATATTTTAATGGTCATGTCCATTTTAGTTATTTTCCATAATTAATTAAAGTTTACCATACTTTTTATTTTATTTTTTATGAAGTTGATTATTTATAAATCCAATTTTTCAAACAACTAACAACTTATCTATGAAGTTGATTATTTCTTAAATACATCAATCCCAATCATAGCCTTTTAGTCAATTACTCAATTATATTATTATTAAATTAACGTGCTACGTTTAATCATGTTAATTTATACATCCGATACCGGCTACAACAGTACAGAGTATAAAAATCATTAAAAAAAAAACAGAAGAGAAAATCCACTTTTTTCTAAAGGTTTAATATTTGAAACGTGTTTTAAGAGCAAAACGACGACGTTTTAGTTTGCTTTATTAGCTAATCTTTAATAGATTTTGACTTGTCATCAAACCAGCAAAACAAACACAGCTTTCACTTGAACTAACGTACACTTTTATTCTTTATTTCTCTCTTCTTTTAATATTTTTTTTATGATTGTTCATGAAAAAAATAATATAATGTGAATCATCTCTGTTTCTTCAAGCAATTCCTCTAGATGTTTTCGTTTTCAATTCCCCAACCTGGAAAACCTCCACACACACACACACAGAGCCTTGTTTTCTAAGTAAAAACCATATTCAACCAACAACTTCATTGCATGACATTTCAACCATTTAGTCTTCTTATATTACACAATTTTTATCGTTTTTTGAGATTGAACCCACTTGTGACTTGCCCCATTTTGATCTTTTGAGGCAAAATGAGGACTTTTTCTATGTGGGTTGTGGCTGTTTTTGCTTTGTGGACTGCTGCTGCTGAGCAGAAAATTGAGAGGATTTCTGGTATATTCTAGCAACTTTTCCATTGTCTTTTTTGTTTTTTGTGTGGTATTATTTATTGCTTCTGGGAACTTTAAAATATATATGCTTTTGGTTCTTGAAACTTGCTTGATAGTCATTTGAAATGGCTTCTTGTGTGTACAAGCAATTTCGATTTCAATTTCTTATATTGAAGTATTGAACTGACTTCAATTGCTGAGATTTTGGACATTTGGTGATTATTCAGTGCCATATTGTATGCTACATTGTGTCTTTAATATGCATAACATTTTGAATTGGAACAAACTCATTTATGTAATTATATACTTTACTATCTTCGAAATCAAGATGATCGTCTAACGATTCTTCAAGTTGTAGTTTAATATGTAAAAACTTCAACTTGTGTATTGAAATTGTTCTAATGTGGGGTAGGAATGATCAGGAATGTTTATTTTGTCGATAACTAGTGTGAGTTTTAAGTTCTGGACATTGTTGATTATTAAGCTGATTGACAATTCTAGGGCCTTGTTTTTGGTTCAAATTGAGACAAATTGCCATATAAAATTTCTGATTTCGCTTGGAAAAAGGACCGGTGTTGATACTTAAATTGTGGAGAGAACATGTTATACAATCAAATAGTTGTGTCGATTTATGTAGGCTTGTCAACTTCTTAAAGAATGTTTTTATTGTTCAGCAATTGAAAATTATGTTTGACAAACTCAAGAAAATGGATTCCTCAACACATCTTCTGTTGGTGTGTTATTTTCCTTGTTAATGATTTGGTCAAATGCATTTTTCACAAGTTGTTGATCTTGTTCCTCATGTGAAAATTGTTTTCCTTCGATGTGAAAACCAACTTTGCTCCATTTAAAGTTGTTGGAAAAATGTAAATTCGAAAACTTGTTTGAGCAATTTGGGTCTGCTTTTTATGTCACAGGAAGTGCTGGTGATGTCTTGGACGATGATCCTGTAGGGAGGTTGAAAGTTTATATATATGAACTTCCTAGTAAATACAACAAGAAACTCCTTCAAAAGGACCCCAGATGCCTCACACATATGTTTGCTGCTGAGATTTTCATGCATCGGTTCCTCTTATCCAGCCCCGTTCGAACCCTCAATCCTGAGGAAGCGGATTGGTTTTATACCCCTATATACCCTACTTGTGACCTTACACCCACTGGCTTGCCATTGCCCTTCAAATCTCCTCGCATGATGAGAAGTTCCATACAGCTTATATCCTCAAACTGGCCTTATTGGAATCGAACAGAAGGAGCTGATCACTTCTTCGTTGTGCCCCATGACTTCGGTGCCTGCTTCCACTATCAGGTAAGATTCTTCACAACAGATGTATGTGTGTGTCATGTGTGTTTAGCAATGCCGTTTTTGACAGGCTTGTGAATGATATATGTTTTAGTGTTCTGATTTTGATTTTCGGTGGATATTGTGTAGGAAGAGAAGGCAGTTGAAAGAGGGATCCTCCCACTACTCCAACGTGCTACGTTGGTTCAAACATTTGGGCAACGCAACCATGTGTGCTTGAATGAGGGTTCTATCACAATTCCTCCATATGCTCCACCACAAAAGATGCAGGCTCACCATATTCCCCAAGACACTCCGCGGTCAATCTTTGTCTACTTCCGTGGTTTGTTTTATGATGTGAATAATGATCCTGAGGGTGGTTACTATGCAAGGTATGTTTGTCTAGAACTTTTTAAGGTAGTTTAAACAAAATTATATCAACCCCACTTTGTTGTCAATAAAATATGGTTTGAAGTAATGTGGCGAATTCTGGCCTAACATGAAAAATCTTCTTGAACGAGTTTTGTGCATCTTAGGACTGTTGGTCACAGCAGTCTTTGTTTGAGATTTCTGAAGCTTTGCATTTTTAGACCCCTATGTGAATTCCATACATTTGATGTTAATTTGCACTATGCATGGTTTTCTGACTGAAATTCGGTATCTAATCTGGCGTATGCCATTTCGTTGGGTTGAATTCGAGTCCTTTCTGACTACTTCTTTTGACTGACAGAGGTGCAAGGGCGGCTGTTTGGGAGAATTTTAAGAACAATCACCTCTTTGACATCTCCACCGATCATCCAATAACATACTACGAAGACATGCAACGAGCTATATTCTGTTTGTGCCCGCTGGGATGGGCACCATGGAGTCCAAGGCTAGTTGAAGCAGTGGTATTTGGTTGCATCCCTGTGATCATAGCCGATGACATTGTTTTACCCTTTGCTGATGCAATTCCATGGGAAGAAATCGGAGTTTTTGTAGCTGAGAAAGACGTTCCAAAGTTGGATACAATCCTTACATCTATACCAACAGAAGTAATTCTTAGGAAGCAAAGGCTTCTAGCAAATCCTTCGATGAAACGAGCAATGTTGTTCCCACAACCAGCACAGCCAGGGGATGCTTTCCATCAGATATTGAATGGTCTTGCTCGGAAATTGCCACACGACAAGACTACTTACTTGAAGCAAGGTGAAAAGGTTTTGAACTGGACATCAGGACCAGTGGGAGACTTGAAACCTTGGTAAAAACAAACAGAGAAGTGTCATGTTCTCAGTATGGATTTCGTTATCAATTGTATCAAGTTGAGATTGATGTTGGCCTTGTACCAATTTTTTTTGGTTTTGTAGAGATGATTACATTATAGAAATATAAAATTTAGATTTCTCATTACAGCATCAATTCAATCAATTGAAAATCAAATTATAAGTGCACTTTCCAGTATTAATTAACATCAAATTCCTTAGATATGAACGTCTGCGAATTATTAAGATTTAATATTTGGATGAAATTAAAGTACAAACGTCTATACTAGAGAAAACATTCTGAGATTTATCAGAAAATAAAAGACTGAAATCTACACATGACTTGGTATGAAGAAAACTGGTTAAGCACACAAATTTGGAAGACTGCAAGATGGGTTGATCTTGATCTACAATTTTGACTTGTTGGTCAAGGTTGTTGATCATCAGACAATAATGTAATCAACGGTTGTGATTGTTAGGTACCAAACAACATGGTAAGTACACAAAGGGCAAGTGTGCTATAGCATTTTTTTTTTTGTGATATAAAGTTGGCAACTTGCAAACATCCAATGAATGAGCAGCATCTCTTGAACTATAATTATGGTCAGATTATGACTTATGAGGATTTTCACCAACTTTTAATATTCCAAAAAGGACAGCCCAATTTTAAGCAACTTTGCCCTCCACCTAAAATTTGACTACACCTTCTCTTTTTTTTTTAAAAAAAAAAAAAAAAAAAAAAACAAAAAAACATTAAATACCATACTTTCAACAAGGTACCACCTACCATCCAATCCTACATAGATCGCTCATGTATTATTCGATCTAGGTTTCGATAAATATCGATCCATTCAATATTAGATTTTAAATTTAAGAAAAAAGAAAAAGAAAAGAAAGAAAGTAAGTAAGAAGAGAAGATGCTTTTATTGTTTTACAAAAATAAGGATATTTTTCTAATCTCTTTAATTTTAACATAAATATAGATGAGAATACAAAATTTTGAAATTCAAGGAAGGTTGTTAATTAAAAATGTAAAATTTGTACCTATTTATAATGAATCCAAATGAAACGACAACATTTACCCTCTGAAAGAAGAACAATGATCTTGTATTGTACAATGAGTAAAGATAATTAAGACGGGTCATTGGTGTTTTTTTTTCTAACATTATGACTAGACGAAGAGTATGATGCTATCTGTCTTGATTAAGTATTAAGAATGATATTCAGATAGCTACTCTCACAATTCAAGTAAAACGGATGGATGGATGGATTGATTTGAATAGCTAAAATCATATAAAGGTTAGTAAAATAGGCAGATATGAACTTTCAGTGGTAAGAAACTAGTTTGGTGAGACCAAATTTGTTGTGCAAATTGACCTCTAGCTTAGAAACATAAAAAAAACAACAATAATAATAATATTAAAAACAAAAACAAAAAAACAAAAACAGATTTCAATTGTTTCCCAATTTCAAATTTAAATTTTCAGATTGGCTGACAATAAATTGGGTTCACCTAATAGTCTAGTAAACTGTTTGTAAAATTGAAGCATTTGGTTTTGTATATACCAGACAAGCCTTAGAATATTGAAGGTGACATTTGCTTATTTATCTGTTGTATTATTTGATAAAAAGTGATTAAATAATTATCGTATCAGTTTTCTAATTTATATGATAGTTACAAATCATTTACGATGAAATGTGCATAGTTACTCTCTTGCATCGGATTGGATTAAGTTGAGTTGATTTGGATTGGATGATATGATATTGGTTTTTCCATTTCTATTTTAGGTAAAATCAATTATTCAATTTAATTTAATTCATTTAAGATTAAATTAAAATTGATTTATAATGAATTTAAATTTTAGAAATGGATTAATATTAGATTAAATTGAATTCAAGCAATTTCTTTTGACAAATACTTACAAAAATTTGTGAAATATACTAGAAAATTTTAATAATTTAGAAATCCATTATTTAATCAATCCAAACCCACTTATGCATGAAATCAAAAATTAAAGTTCAAATTACAAAAAAAATAAAAATACTTAAAACCCTTAATATAGAAATTTGTTACTCCTCCTTAGTCCATTAAAATCCAGTGTTTAAAAATAGTCAAAGAATTTTAGAAAAACCTTTTAAAAAAATAGTAAAAAGAAAAAAAGGAATTTAAAAAAAAAATAAATTGGATGTTTATGAAAACTATTCTTAAAAATGAAAAATGCTTTAAAATTGTTGTTTTTTTTTTTTTTTTTAATAAAAAAAAAAAATAGAAACCACACTTGATTATTATTTTGGAAATAGGTGTAACTAAAAAGTTAATGGTTTGTTTTGGAAATAGCAAAAAACGTTATTCTTTTTTAACCATTATAAATTTGGATTTGGATCTCTACTGATCCGATCTTTTTCCTGACCTTTTTAAAACATGTGATTGGTTGTTGATAAAATGGTTATTGATAAAATGGTTATTGAAACTAATCACATCTTAACCGCATATTCATTGCAGTGCTTATGTGTCATCAGATTATATGAGATCAGGAAAAAGATCAGATCAATAGAGGATTCAACTTCTATAAATTTGTATATCACTTGAATATATAATTTAATTTTTATTTTTTATTTTTAAAAAAAATCAGTTAAAAGAACCCAAAAGGATTTATTGAAGCATATCCTCAAAAACAAATTGATGAATCAAACCAGGGAAATCATCGAGCCATAGTTTGTATAAGCAAGAAGAATAGATAACCATAATAGTATATTCTCATTTTAAAAAAACAACTTAAAAAAAATATACTAAAAAACGATTCGAATGTTTTCAGAAAACATAAAACTGTTTCAGAAAATGGATCCAACTACCCACTAGGTTAAAAACAAAAAAAGTGAGACATCAAAAACAGAACCAAACCAAACACAAACGCTGTCTTTCTCAAATCTCAATATCTTCACCTGCCTTTTGGTGTCAACCAAACGCTGTCTTTCTCATCTTCTCAAATCGCAACACTCACTTGCATTTTGATTGGGATTTCATTCAAATTTCAAAAATTTAATTTTTTTATAAATATTTCAATAATTTAGGATACTGGGAAAGGGGAAGAAACCCGAGCCCACCACCTCTTAATATAGATATGAAGAATATACTACTGAATTAACCTCATCTTGTCTTCTTGTTTTATAACACTACATCATGACTTCGTGATATTATTGAGTTCAAAATCTCCTAGAGTTACATATTTTTTGTATGGATTCAACACATTTTTTTCATACGAAATTTCAATTATTTAACATCATAGCATTGCTTCATGATATTATTAAGTCCGAAATCTCATATATATATAAAAAACATTTTTTTTCATACGAAATTCCAATTTGGTATGGTAACAATATAGCGTGACTTGGTGATATTATTGAGTTCGAAATCTTCAAATACATATATGTATATATATACGAAAACCAATAAACCTTTTCAATCTCTCTCTCTCTTTCTTGTTTGTATCGTATCGTGATCAAACACTGGTAACAAAAAAAAAAAAAAAAAAAAACAATCTTTTCTTCTTCTCTCAGTTTCCTCTCTTCGCTCCTCACCTACCCTTTATTTATTATTTTGTTGTTTGATCGGGTTAGTGAGTCAAGTCTCTCCATGGCTACCGTCTCCAAGCTTTCGAATCCAAGCACAGCTGCTTTGTCTTCTTCATCTGTCAACACCAGATCATCGTCCTCTTTGCCCAAAATCTTCATTGGGTTCCATTCCAAAACTGGGTCCACCTCCAAGTTTGCATCTTCTCACTTGTCTCTACGAAACAATCATGCTTTGAGGGCTCCTTTGGTGTAAGTTTTAATCTTTCATTCTCTTTTTTAATGTATTTGTATCGTTTTGTTCGTGATCTGGAATTTTTTTTTCTGGGGTTTTGGTTTTGCTTTGAATCATTTGGTGCATGCAGATGTTTTGTTTTGATTCTTATGTTTTTTTTGTTTTTTGTTTTTGTTTAAGTTTGTTTTTGTTCTCTTCACACATGAAATCTAAACAAAACTCTAAAAATAATAGCCTTTGTCTGTAAGTTGGTACTAATAAAATTACTGTAATTTGTTCATTTGTTAAGTGATTGTTCATGTAATTTGTTTGATCTTATGTTCTAGTGAATTTCCCAAAAGGGTTTTTCAATCTTGGATATTGCTGGCTTGATCTTGGTGTTGCTCATTGTTAAATTATATGCCTTTGAATTTCATAGAGTAGATTTTTATAATGTGGTCTTTAAATTATTATTGTTTGTCATTAAAGATTACACTGGACCACTCAGTGAATTTTGATGCTGAATTCAATTGTTTTACAGTGTCAAGTGTTCTGCACCCGGTGGAAATGGAAGTGCAGCAAAGAGAACAACTCTTCATGATCTTTACGAGCGAGAAGGACAGAGCCCTTGGTATGATAACCTCTGCCGGCCTGTGACTGATCTGCTTCCCTTGATTGCCAGTGGTGTAAGAGGTGTAACTAGCAATCCTGCGGTAATCACTTATGTCTCCTTCAATTTGTTCTTTTTGTTTTTCGTTAGCTCTTCTAATTAACACAAGTTATTAATATTTGATTAAGATGCAGCTACTAAGACTGGAAAGAATTCTAAGTAACAAACTTACAAAAACATATCTAGAAATACTTCTTCTCTGTCTTATTTATGGTAGCCCAAATGCTGGTGTACTGAACTGTATAAAATTTACGATTGCAGATTTTCCAGAAAGCAATATCATCGTCAAATGCTTACAATGATCAATTCAGGTATTGTGAATGATATAGCTTTAGACTATAACAATGGTTGCTTTGTGATAACAAATTTGAATTGCATCGTTTGTTTGTGGTAGTACACTGGTAGCCTAGTGACTGCGGACTGCCTAGGTGGGATATACCATTTTCTAGAATGAACTACAAACGTATGATGTCTTCAGGCCAGAAAATGAGAAAACTAACACAAACTTTGAACTTGTTTTCGGAATTGTACTTGCTATAAACAGGCTTGATAAATGTGATAGTTGACATTTCGATGCAAAATAGAAACCTTAAGCAGTGAGGTTCTGCCTTTTGAGGCTTGACATATAGAAATGATCTAAATCTGTTAGTAACCATCAGACCCAAAAGCTTAGGCCGATAGAAAAGGGTCCAACAATAGTATTTAAACACTCTAACACACCCCCTCACGTACAAGACCAAGGGTTTGTCATGTGGCTCGAGCCCAAACATAAACATACAATAAATTCATATAACAAATAACAAATTCAAACATAATCATGTGGGGGTATTGGAACCTAGGACTCATTGGTATAACTAAGCATAACTAAGCTCTTATGCTGTGTTAGTAACCATCAGAGCTTAGTTAAGCTCTCTAACAAAATCACCATAGAAAAGAGGCGGAAATGAGAGGAAGAAGAAAAGAATTTGTTTTAGTCTGATTGGTACTGGAGGCTCTAGTTTTCGGAAGTTGGGTGGACTACTTTTGACTTCTGTTCAGAGATTTATTATTTTTTTAGCTGATCTTTTTAGTACTAATATAAATTAACTGGAATCTACAGAGAACTTGTACAATCTGGAAACGACATTGAAGCTGCCTATTGGGAACTCGTGATCAAGGACATTCAAGATGCATGCAAACTTTTTGAATCAATCTATGATGAAACTGATGGTGGTGACGGCTATGTATCTGTCGAAGTTTCTCCCAGACTTGCTGATGACACTAACGGCACTGTGGAGGCAGCAAAATGGCTTCATAAAGTGGTCAATCGCCCCAATGTGTACATTAAGATCCCTGCCACAGCTCCCTGCATTCCTTCTATTAAGGAAGTTATTTCTAATGGCATAAGTGTCAATGTGACTGTAAGTTCGTTACGTGCATCTTTTTTTCTTGGACTATATAATCAATAATATCGTAGGAATCATCTTGATATTTGTTATCCTGTTCTTGTGTGTTTTGCTATCATCTTGAGTGACTGTCTTGACGGTGCAATATTAAATCACATTTTCTCTTTAATAGTCTCTGATGCTCAATTTCTGCTGTGGGTATGTACAGCTCATATTCTCTATTGCTAGATATGAAGCAGTCATTGATGCTTACTTGGATGGCCTTGAGGCTTCTGGGCTTAGCGATCTCTCCAGAGTCACAAGTGTTGCATCCTTCTTTGTTAGTCGAGTAGACACCCTCATTGACAAGATGCTCGAAAAGATTGGAACCCCAGAAGCCCTTGATCTCCGGGGAAAGGTAACGTAGTTCCAGTTTTGTGTTGTTATCTTAGAAGCTCAGAATGTCAAGTTGTGCTCATGGCATGTTTAAACTGTTTTAGGCTGCGGTAGCTCAAGCGGCTCTCGCTTACAAGCTTTACCAGAAGAAGTTCTCCGGTCCAAGATGGGAGGCTCTCGTGAAGAAAGGTGCAAAGAAGCAGAGGCTTCTGTGGGCCTCAACCAGTGTGAAGAACCCAGCCTACCCTGACACTTTATACGTTGCTCCACTCATTGGACCTGATACGGTTAGCCATCCAAAAATCTTAAATACCCTTTTTTTTTTTGAAAGAAGAGATTAACATTTTCTAATTTCTAATATTAATTTGCTTATGAATACCACCATTTACGTGGCCATTTCCCTTGCTGCAGGTTTCAACCATGCCCGACCAAGCTCTCCAAGCATTTGTGGATCACGGTACCGTTTCAAGGACAATTGACTCGAACGTGTCTGAAGCTGAAGGAATTTACAGTGCACTTGAGAAGCTGGGAATTGACTGGACCTACGTGGGCAATCAACTGGAAGTGGAAGGTGTAGATTCATTCAAGAAGAGCTTTGACAGTCTGCTTGATACCCTGCAAGAGAAGGCAAACTCTCTTAATTTGGTTAGCCTGTAATAAGCACCTTGTGTGATTTGTTTGCTTAATTTTTGCTTTGTGACTTGTGAGTACAATAAAACCAAGTGGGTTCTGTATCCTGCTTTTAATTTGTAAGACAAGATAATTGTTATGTGTTATAAAGTTGGGTTAGTTTCAGCTTCTGCAGTTTTATTCAAGATTTTCAGTATTTGCTTTTATTGTCCTTTTTTCTCTCTCTTATTGTTAAAGGTTGTGATTGAACCTTTTGGAATTTAAGGAGAAAAACTTCAATGGGACGGACTTATGATGTCATTCCTGGTCTTTCTAATCACTTAATTCTTAATTCACGTTGTGAGATTTTATTGGATAGACATACAAAGTTACAGATTCGAGCTGGAACTGGGACCGGGACCGGGACCGAATCAGGCTTGGCATTTTCATTAATACTGGGACCTAGACCTAGACACCAGTTTGTCAGTATACTCGGTTCTAGACTGGATCTCAATCCCATTACAAGTGTAAAACAAGTTGGGTTGGGTCGACTAAACCCGACCTGTTTTCTGCTATGCGACTAAGGGTCGGGTGCGAGCAGGACCTCAAATTTTTATCAAGCCTGACGTTGTTCAGAGTGGGCTTGCCGGTGCAGGCTTCAGCGGTTTGCTAGGCTTTAGATTATTGAGCAACACCTCTGAAAATCTGTATGCACGTCCCTTTTTTGATGTATATTCTTAAAAACTTTATAATAATTATATCTTGTAAATACATTCCACACGTTACTAAATCTTTTGATATTTAAAAAAAAATAAAAAATAAATTAATTAATTAAAAAAAAAAATTGGGAGGGAGCCACACCTCCTCCCATATTTAAGGGGAGGCAGTGGCCCATATAGGAATTGGTGATAATTTATAATATATTTTGAATAAAATGTTAATAATTTAATTTGAGGATTATAGTTTAAGCTAGACCCATCCGATCATAGGACTTGGACACCTCTAGAACCAGAAGAGTCCAAAATCAAAATATTCCATAGAGAAATGTTATATTTCACAAAACGCTGGGGACTAAAATGAAATTTGATAAGTAGAGTATACTCTAGAGAGAGCTGGAGGGGCTCTAACAAAATCTGAGGCCGTTATCTTCCCGCGAAACCACTTGCTCTCTCTTCTCTCTGTCTTCGTCTCCGACAATAAAGAGCATCAATGGCTTCAATTTCAGCTCTTGGACAGTCTCTCACATTTTCTTCTGTTATCACAGCTTCAACTCTGGTACGCTGCTGTTTCAATCTTTGTTTTCTAATCATCCAATTATAAAGTTCTGATTTTGAATTTTTTTTTTTTGGTTGTTTTCAGAAGTGGAAAAGACCCTTGTCTCCCCAGTCTCTCCACCGCCACCACCACCACCCACCTGGGTCCTCCGGTTCCGTTTCGTCCGGTTAGTGTAAATTATTTGATCAAGTCTTGCAACTGGAAGATGTTTTTTTATTTTATTTTATTTTTTATATTGCTGAAAGCACTTTTAGATAGTTAAGAAGCACTTGTGAGTATTCTTGAAAAATGTACTTTTGTATAAGAAAACATAGTTTTATTCAATATATATATATATAAAAATAAAAAAAAAAGTGCTAAAAGCACTTTTAAATAGTTATAAATGCTATTCGATTTATTTTTACTGGTAGTGTTTGGCTGGAAATAAATTAAATTGATTTTTAGGATTCAAAATGCAATTGTGGGATTTGTTTTTGGAGAAACTATTAGTGCATACTTTTCTTGAAAGTTATTATTTTAATTTGTGGCCGAGAAAAATCTTTTAAGTGCTTTCTACAAAATTGCTCTAAAATGTACCTCAAGTATTGGACTGTTGTTGAAGAATTATTTGCTTTGATTGATATATGGGGATTTGGCTTTTATAGGTGAAAGTAGCCCCTCGAATAATGGGCAAGACATTGAGCGAAGAAGAGTGTTGATATCGTCCGTTGGGTTATTGGCTGGAGCTTTTTGGAATGCTTCAATGGATGGAGTGGCCGCAGCAGCTGATTTCACTGATAGTAACTTCCTGTTGACCCTTTTGTTATTGTTATTGTTATTGCCGTCCATTTCTGTGTTTTTGACATGACTCATGTTTTTGTATATGCATACGCGCATTCTGTAATTTTTAGTAGGAGATATATCTTAAATTCATAGGTTAAGCAATCATGATGCATTTGAAATGTTCTTACTTCACAGCGTGTTTAGTCGCTTTTGAAATTTGAAGTTCTTATTCAATAAAAAAAAAAAAAAAAAAAATTCGAAGTCTCCTGAGGGATATGATATGATTTAAGATGATGGTGTGTTACCTTGAGTCTGTTTTAGTATACTACTTACTCCTTTAAGATTATAAAAGACTGAGCTACCTGATTCGTGGTATACTGGTATTGTCTATAATACATGTCTTCGATGTTCTTGATTTTGCATCTTTGGTGTTTCAATATGCATATCATGGGGAAACTTAGTTGATTCAAGGGTAACTACTTTAACATATCACTTGCTTCTTATGGTACATTCTGTTTTGTGTGAACTACAAATTTGTAGAGAATCAATAATCAATGTTTGAGACATATTGTAGTTGCAAGGACTTACTGTTGAGACTGTATTTGGAAATATAGTGCCAGCTCTTAGGGGAAAGGATTATGGCAAGACAAAAATGCGGTATCCAGACTACACAGAAACAGAATCAGGTCTTCAATATAAGGTCACTCATCGGAAACTACATCTCTTCTTTCTTGTTACTTACACAAGCATATGTGGTTTAATTATTAGTTTTAATTTCAAATTCCAAAAGAATGCAGGACCTGCGGCCAGGATTCGGCCCAACGCCAAAGATGGGACAGACAGTTGTGGTAAGGCAACATCATGTCTATACATGGCCTTACAAGTAATGTAAATATTAGTAAATTCGGAAAACTTAATAAGAATATTTCTTTTTTAGAACAAAAAGTGATTCATATAAGAAAGAAGCAAAAAGAGCTTGTGTTGTTTTAATAAAGCTTAACATATCTTTCCAAATAGCAAACCGGCCTCACTTTAGACCTTCAATAGAAATTTTAGAGAGAATATTTAAAAAAGAAAAAAAAAATTGGCTCTGCAATTTGAGTTACAATTTTAACAAGTTCATGTTTTAAGACACTATAGGATGTGAATTTCAGAATCCAGATTTCTCTGAAACTTTTATTTATCATATTTGAAAGTTGGGAGTCATGCAAGAAGTTTCTTAACTATGAATATGTTTTAGGTTGATTGGGATGGCTACACCATAGGATACTACGGTCGCATATTTGAAGCTCGAAACAAGACAAAAGGTGGTTCGTTTGAGGTATGGGAAGCATCTTTCTTTTCCGTTAAACATTGTCTTATAAACATTTAATTATACACAAAATTTTATGTGGTTTTGCAATTTGCAGGGTGATGATAAGGAATTCTTCAAATTTAGACTAGGATCTCGAGAGGTCAGAAACTTATTTCCTTTCTGAAAGATTAAAGACTGTTATCTTATAGCTTATATAGGTTGGAACGGAGAATGCACTTTCGACGTCTTTTTGTTCTAGCTAAACTGTTTTTGAAGTTTTTCTTCTTGGTTCACATCCAATCTTCTCTGCGGTCTGGCATGTTAGGAAAGAATTTTTTACTTTTTTATATTTATTTTTTCAACTTTTGAGATTACGTCAGAACATATAGTGAATTTTCAAAGTGAAGCTACAGAATTGTGATTTAAATAGACGTGGAGGACAATTTGGTCCTTTAATTGTATTATATGATTCACTTGCTTCCCTAGTATGATACTGATGTTCGAAATAGAAGCTTCTGATGGAGCTGTCTGGTTCTTGAGTTTCAGGTAATTCCAGCTTTTGAGGAAGCTGTTTCGGGCGTGACTCTAGGTGGCATTAGAAGGTGCTGCATCTGCTTCTCTGAAACATTTAGCCGTTGCTACATTTGAAGCAATACATGAAATTGTTCAATCAGTAACCTACCAGAAACATTAGACATGACAAATATATAAACTCACTTTATCACACATTTAGATCGCTCACATATAACTTAACCTCGTTTAACATTTATTTTAGCTGTATGTCTGCATGCCACGTTCCTTTATGTTAGTTTCTTACATCTCCACTGATCATTACAAGAATGCATCATCTGGACTAACCAGTGTAAAGGCCATAAAGATAAATCCATTTGAAATGTTATCACAGTTTCTAGTCAATCGTAGCTAAGTAAATTAGTGCAATTTTATGATCTAAATAGTCTTCGGGGAACTTTTTGAACTTCTGAGTTTAAGACTGCAAGATTTATAATACTCTCTTCTCTTGATCTTGGCTAGAACGTAAATAACGGTTCGTGCACTGTACTTCTATGCATGCATATTGTGAGCAAATTTGAAATTTTACTTCACAGTGATGCAGGATCATAGTGCCCCCAGAACTGGGATATCCTGAGAATGACTACAATAAAAGTGGACCGAAACCAACTACATTTTCGGTAATAAACAAGCCCTTTCAATATGTCTCTCTCTCTCTCTCTCTTGTATTGCCATTATGTAAACTTTTACAAAGGATTTACATTACATTATGTAAACTTTTCAAAAAATCATTACTGTGTTTAACAGGGCCAGCGAGCCTTAGACTTTGTGCTGAGGAACCAGGGGCTAATAGACAAGACTCTGCTTTTCGATATCGAGCTCGTCAAAATTGTGCCAAGCTGATCATCCTTGAACTTCAACACGCTTCATTGACACTATCTGAACATTGAGAATAGTCTTATGCAATCTCCATGGAGCTGGGAAAAAATTACATATCAAGAGAGCCGATTTGTAAATCATCACACCATTTGAGGAATGTCAAGTGTTTAAAAGTTTATGCATCAAGTCAGAGAGCTGTTCTGTTGTAATTTTTTTTTTTTTTTTTTTTTTTTTTACTGTTGAGGTAAAATATTGTACAAGAGCAAATGCGTTTTTATGGGTCCTGTTAAGGTGTTCTCGAACATAAATGGCTATGTTTATGCAAGTAGTTACATATCGGTTTTTCTCTCGTTGACATATATTATAAGCATATCTTATTACTTACGACAATTGTACAGCAATTGTAGAGATTAAATACAGGATATCTAACCTAGAGAGAAGGAGAACTAATTATATGTAGAAATCACGATAACAATTAATCATGTTGCTTACTCTGTAGACTGTATATGTGAAAAATGGTGTAATAAAAGGCAGCTGAGCAGCTCTGTATGGATGTTAATGGTTGATCTGTGATAACAAAATCTGATATAACATTTGAACTAGAGAATCAGAGGCAGATCCGTCAGGCAAACTAAGAGTCTACAAATGCATGTATATAGGTAGCCGACCTGCCTAACATTTGAAAGATAAACATTGCCTCCCCACAATTCTAATTAATTGATTGCTGCTGGTACTTTAGTCAAAATTATCAGCTGTTTAACACTTGATCCAACCTAGCTATACCTAACTAGGATTAGGAATGCCTAATACAATGTTTAATCCTCGTATTAATGACTAAACCATATCATACGGTATCTTTCAGCCTACGTAAATTCTTGAACAGCAAACAATATCATACTAGGAAAGACGAGAGAAATGGAGCAACTGGTGTCTGGTTTCAATAGCCTCAACAATGACTTACTGTTAGATATCATGGGTCGACTAGATGGTTCGGCCATGGCCTCAGCTGGGTGCACCTGTTCTACCATCCTCCCTGTAACTCTAAATCAGAACTTATGGCAACAAGTAAAGAAATTCCTACGCAATGCGCTCTAAGTTTTGAAAACAAGTAAAGTGGTATGCTAAGGATTCGTTCCACAGGGATTATGTTAGATTAATTGATTTGCAATCTAGACAACCATGTAGTTTTTAGTATCCCAACTTTCATATTTTGGATCCTTCTCATCTGGTAGTTCAGCTGCACTGCTGCACCACTAATATACTTGAATTTTCCTTTTCCTTTTAGGGATATCTTCATAGATTGACTCCATTCCATGAAGTTTTTCCCATCAAACTTGGAAGTGGTGAGCCGGAGGGTTGGGTTTTCAACATGTATAGCATGTGATGAGGTGATAGGTTTAGATGTGTCGGTCATGATCAGAGGCAGATCGTCTTGGGGGCTGACCCGGGCTAAATCCGGGTTAGCATTAAAATTTCTTTTTTTACTTAATTAATAAGCATTACTTATAAAGTTAAAATAGCATCTGTAGTTTTTCATTTTTATACACTGTCACTAGTTACATCAATCATCAACATATAAATTTGTACATCTTTCACTGGTCTCTTCCTCTCTTTCTCTCTCCCACGTCCATTCTGTATCTAATTCTATATATCTCTCACCGAATTCTCTCTCTCTCTCTCTCTCTCTCATAACTCATAAGTTACAATTTTTTCTCCCTTCCCGTTAATAATTATTTCCAACCCACTTCGAAATTTTCAATAACAAAATTGAATATTTTTTCTATTCAAATATTTTCTTAAAATTTAACCTTCTTCCGTTAACAAATTAGAGTTTTAAATTTATTATTCATAATTTTAAGTACGTGTTTTGTTATTTTTTATATGAATTTATATTTCAACAGCAATTCATTATTTATAGTGTTAAATTATAATTTTTAAGCTATCTTTTTTTTTTTTTTGGTATCAAGGATCCCGGACTTCGTCTAGGCACTCATCAGCCTGTCCTCCCCAACTGCGTGACTCGCCGTGGCCTGTATGTTGGATCGTGGAGTAGGACAAATAAGAAACCCCAATCCACACCCTTGGCCCCACAAAAATGCAAACGGTTAAATAAGAACTCGTCCCCGCCAGAGTAGAATAATTTTTAAGCTATCATTTTAACCAAATTGTTTGATAATTTTCTAGTATGGTTAAAGTTCCCTTCCTGTTAATTAATTAATTATATAAATAAATAAATAAATAAATAAATATATATATATATATATATATATATATATATATATATTGTTTTAGCCCACCTTAATAAAAGATCATGGGTACGGCCCTGGTCATGATGTCCTAAAAAAAGAAGAGATGTACTGATTCTCAATAAAACAGTAAAAGAAAAGATCAAAGAAGCAATCGACAATGAAGGTCGATGCTTAGAAATGGCAATGAAGGCCAAAAATAGTAGTCGCAATGGAGGCCAAAGAAGTGTGAAGAACTGACAATGAAGGTCAGAAATATAGTCTTATAAATGAAAGGGCTCTGATACTATAAGGATTAACTATGAATGTTTTCTTAAAGCATTCCTAAAAGACTTTTCAAATAAGATATTTGTTAAAAGGGATGCTAGAATCAATCTCTCAATTCACTCTCTCAATTCATATGATGACATGTGTACGTACATCCTCTACTTTTTTGACATCAAATTTAGAACCATATAAATGCTCAGTTTTCTTCTTTAATGTTACTTAGAGCATCTCTAATACAATGCTAAATCATTGTGCTAATACTATAATTTAGCACAAAGTAAAAAAAACATACTCTAATGCAATGCTAAAATCTGTGTCAAATTTGACATATGCTATAAACTGTGCCAAATTTAGCACGGTGTATAGCATATGCCAAATTTGGCACATCAATTAATGCAGCCGTATTTGTTGACTTTTAAATTTTAAATAATAAAAATTTAATAAATTTGATAGGGTGAGATTGAAGCAATTCTAACAAAATATTCGATGTATTTTATTGAATGCATTAGTTGTATTTGTTGACTTTTATAATTTTAAATAATTAAAAAATAAAAAATAGCATATCAAATAGAATTTTGCATTGAAGTATAATGCTAAAATAATGTGTCAAATATAACATTTCACTATATTTCGTGCCAAATTTGGTATTGGCATTGACATATGCATTGGAGATGGTCTTACAATTCAAATCTATGTTCCCAAATTGCCCTTTTTCTTCTATAATATATAAAATCAGAATTAATATGTTTAAAAATATCTAGAATTAATATATATGTATGTATATATACAGTCTTTCTATTATCAGTTCGAACTGATAATAAATATATCAAGACGAAGAATGTAGACCACAGATTATGGAGAAGTTTTGACAAGTGCATACACTTTGAGTCAAAGTATGTAAATCTAGTGATCTACATTCTTCGTTCTGATATATTTATTGTCAGTTCGAACTGATAATAGAAAATCTGTATATATATATATATATATATATATATATACATTCAAAACCATAAAAATAAGCTAAAAAGAGATGTTTTAAAGCCATTCTAAAACAACTATTTTATTATACATGTAAAATAAACAGTTTAATTAATAGTTAATATAATAAAATAAAATTGCAACAGTGAGAAGACTAATTAATCTGCAATTATAATATTCAATTTAATTAGTATAATATGCAATTTAATTGTATACTATATATACATTTATTTTTTTATATATTGTTTTTTTTAATACTACAATATTTATATAATGTTAAAATTATTAATTTCTGCGTTTTATTTATTGAAGAAGAAAAAGGGTAATTTGGGTAGATGCTAGTTGGTTTAAATGGTAAATAACATTAAAAAACAGTGTATTTATATGGTTTCAAATTTAATGTCAAAAAAGTAGAATGTGTACACATATCATCACATGAAGAGAGAGTGGGTTGAGAGAGTGATTTTAACATCTCTCATTTGTTAAAGTCAACCGAACCATATCGGCATATTTGGCTTCAATAGACTCTTCAAATAAAATTTTGCTTCTCTCTCTTCAATATTGAAGAGCAACTTTCCCCTCTTAAATTATTATTATATTATTTTTTATATTACATCATTAATATTTAATATCTATAGACTTTTTTATCTTTTTAATTAAATTCAATTAATATATAATAAGTTTTAATTTATAAATTTTATCTTCATAAAAATTATATCATTAGAAAGGTCTTATCTAGATTTTTAAAATGAGACTAATATTGAATATTTAATAATAATATATTAATAATTTGGAAGGTATTCAAATGATTTTCATATTCATCTAAAAATAATACTAGTTTATTTGAAAATTATTATTTCTAACTTAAAAAAATGGAGAGGTTAGATTTGTTGGTGGGGAAAGGGGAATTTGAATGCTTTCATTAAAATAATATAAACATGTTTTTAATAATATTTGGATCTTTTTGAATGAGTGTTCTTTTTTCACCGTTCAAATTGACACATAAGTAAACAAATAGATATTTAAAGAGTGAAAATATAAAAGTTTTTGAGGATGCTCTTTTCTTGTTACTTACAATAATTGTACAACAATTTTAGAGATTAAATATGAGATATCTAACCTAGAGAGAGAGAATTAATTACAATATAGCATCTAACCCTCTCCTAATAACAGCTCATTATACCCACTTAACTCCACTAATTACAAGCATTAAATTAAATACAGCTCAACTGCAATTTTTTCTTTCTAAATAAAACTGTATATAATGGCCGTACATGGACGGTGCAAGCAATACAGAGAACAACAAATCCATAGTGTACATATATATCAATGTGGAAGCTTAAGATTGCAGAAGGTGGAAATGATCCATACATTTACACCACAAACAACTTTGTTGGTAGACAGACATGGGAGTTTGATCCTGATGCTGGCACTCCTGAGGAGCGAGCTGAGGTCGAGGCGGCTCGCCAGAATTTCTACAAAAATCGCTTCCATGTCAAACCCAGTGGTGATCTCCTCTGGCGAATGCAGGTATGAGCTTCAAACACAGACTGTTTGAAAGCTTTATATCATTGTTTAGACCTTTACCTGATTAGTTTTACATATATATGTTTCTGCATTTGACATCCGTAATCTGTTCAGTTCCTGAAGGAGAAAAATTTCAAGCAAAGAATCCCACAAGTGAAGGTTGAGGATGGTGAAGAAATCACACATGAAACTGCTTCAACAGCATTGAGGAGGGCTGTCCATTTCGTCTCAGCATTGCAGGCCAGCGACGGCCATTGGCCTGCTGAAAATTCTGGTCCAATGTTTTTACACCCTCCACTGGTCTGATCATCATCATCATCACCCTCCTCCTCAGCCTCAGCTCTAATTTCATTGGATTTTAATATTTTACTCAAATTATAAGTGAATAAATTGCTAACTGCCATTTTCGTTTTTTCAACTAAAAATTTGCAGGTCATGTGTGTGTACATTACAGGACATTTAAACATTGTGTTCCCAGCCGAGCATCGCAAGGAGATGCTTCGATACATTTACAATCACCAGGTACGACAGTTTTCTTGTGACTATACAGATCCTGTATTTAAGTTATGTTGACTTGACGGTGATTTATTTTGTGTGTTGTTGCAGAATGAAGATGGTGGGTGGGGATTGCACATTGAAGGACACAGTAGTATGTTTTGTACAGTTCTCAACTACATATGCATGCGAATACTTGGAGAAGGAGCAGATGGTGGTCAAGACAATGCTTGTGCCAGAGCAAGAAAGTGGATTCTTGATCATGGTGGTGCAACCCATATTTGCTCTTGGGGAAAAACTTATCTTTCGGTACCTTACAATATACACTTACTTACATCAAGTTGTATGACTGATCAGGTGTGGGATCTTCAACGTTTTTCCATACGGAATTCAACTCACTCTATAACATTACAGAGTCGTAAAAAAACGTGCAGGATCTCGCACTTGATAATTGTTACTTCAACTTGTATCTCAAATTCAGAGATAATTGTGTTATCATGTGATAAAATTCAGGAGCTCCACTAGTGTAGACGTCTGCATATAAAAAATTTCAAGGACAACAAATTTATACGTGAATTTATGTCTTTTCACTATTTGTATCCATACAAATTTGTTGTCGTGGAATTTTTTCTCATGGACCGTCCACACTACAAAATTTTCGATATAATCCATGGCTTATACCTAGACCTGGCACGGTTTCGGTCCGGTTCCGGTTCCAAGGTTTGGTGGAACCGAAACCGGAACCGGCATAAACCGGTTCCGGTTTCGGAGGAACCGGCGGTTCTGAACCGGAAATATTTTTTATTTTTTTTTTACTTTACAAAATATTACATTTATTTATAAATAAATAAAATGTTAGAAAAGACATTGTAGAGTATTGAGCCATGTCCCATAACCCTTGTCCAAGTAATTATGTTTTCCCTTCCCTTCTCCTCCTTTTTATATAGGTTAGACATCTCATTCACTTCTCTATTTATCGAATGTGGGATGTGGGATAAGAAGTCATATTATACATTTTTAACAAATATTTCAAGAATCAGGCACATGATTTAAGTAATGTCCAGACTCCAGTTGACTACATAAACCTTATTTTAAAAAATGCACGACTCAGTCATAAAACTAGCAGTGTCTCCATATTAGGTGAAGAGTGAAGTGACTTCATAACATGATGCCATTAATATAAATATATATGATAGTATGAGGATGTTAGAAGTCATGCACATAATCAAAACCAAAAATCAATTACAAAAAAATGTTTTAAGTCAACACGAAACGTGAACCTGTCTTGATAATTTGGGAAGGTCTACAACTGATAGAATACCAAGTGTTTATAATATAAATAACAGCAGAATGAGACTTCAGCAGCATCACTGAGAGTCTGAGACTACTATATTAAGAAAGGAGAAGGATGATCACCAAATCCAAATTCTACACAGACAGGCCAAAGTATGAATTTATATAACATATTTCTTTTAATAAACCATTTGCATCGTTAGATACTTGGATCTGCTCATGCATGCCTGCCACTATTGATAATGGCATTAAATAGTTGTTTTGGATATGTGTGTATAAAGGACAACTAAAATCTATTTAATTGATTTCAACTTCAGATATAAGAAAATCACAAGTTCAGGTTAAAAGATATAATATCAAATGGCCATATACAGAATTTAGGTGGACATATATTCTATTAGACTAATAGAAACCAATCCAAAACTATAGAGAACACAAAAAGGACTAAAACAGATACTACGACATTAGTATTCATTTGCTATAACAATGTACACAAACAAAAAGAAATAATTGAAATATTTGTTAAAAATGCATAATATGACTTCTTATCCCACATCCCACATTGGATAAATAGAAAAGTGAATGAGAAACCTAACCTATATAAAAAAGGAGGAGAAGGGAAGGGAAAACATAATTACTTGGACAAGGTTTATGGGCTATGGCCTAATACTCTACAATGTCTTTTATTTTTTAAACATTTTATTTTTATAAATAAAATGATAAAGAGTTAATCTTTTTATTAATTTAAAAAAAAAAAAAAAAAAAAATGAACCGCCGGTTCCAGTCCGGTTCGAATCGGACGGTTTCGTGAACCTTAGAACCGGAACCGGCCTCCCCCGGTTCCGGTTCTTGAACCGAAACCGGAAATCCAGTTCCGATTCCGGTTCGGACCGGTTCCGGCGTTCGAACCGGAATCGTGCCAGGTCTTAGTTATACGTTCTTCTTCGTTTTTTGTAGATACTTGGAGTTTTCGAGTGGTCCGGATTAAACCCAATGCCTCCAGAATTTTTTATTCTTCCTACAAAATTTCCAGTGCATCCCGGTTGGTAGAAATTATTAACTTTGTTGTGTTAAAAATGAAATTTTGTGTTTACTTGAAATCTATTTGTTTACATTGTGTTGTGTTTTTGCTTATCAAAATGTAGCAAAAATGTGGTGTTATACCCGGATGGTGTACATGCCAATGTCATATTTATATGGCAAGAGATTTGTTGCCCCAATCACACCTCTCATTCAACAATTGAGACAAGAGCTCTACAACGTACCTTACGATCAAATTAATTGGCGAAAAACGCGCCATCTATGCTCGAAAGTGAGTGTTTAAGCACATACAAAACTAACAATTTTGATCTCTTAATTAGCATTCCTAACTAACTTCAATCATGTACAAACTGTTAATGTAGGAGGATCTTTACTATCCCCATCCATGGATACAGAACTTGATTTGGGACGGTCTAAATATGTTCGTGGAGCCTCTCCTTACTAGTTGGCCTTTTAATAAGTTGATAAGAGAAAAGGCTATCGAAGCAACGATAAAGCATATTCATTACGAAGATGAAAACAGTCGATACATCACCATTGCATGTGTCGAGAAGGTGTTATGTATGCTTGCTTGCTGGGTTGAAGATCCAGATAGCGATTATTTCAAGAAGCATCTTGCTAGGATCTCAGATTTTTTTTGGATTGCTGAAGATGGAATGAAAATGCATGGTCTTGGAAGCCAGACATGGGATGCTGGGTTTGCTATTCAAGCTTTGCTTGCTAGTAACCTCTCCGATGAAATCGAACATGTACTTAGGAGAGGACACGAATTCATCAAGGCGTCTCAGGTTTTTAACATTAATATAGACTCATCTCAGGTTTCGTATTTCACCAAGTGTTTGTTTGTTTGAGCTAATGATTTTTTTTTTGTACACACGAAACTTTCGAAAGGTCAAGGATGATCCTTCCGGTGACTTTGAGGCAATGTATCGTCACATTTCAAAGGGATCATGGACTTTCTCTGATCAAGATCATGGATGGCAGGTTTCTGATTGCACTGCTGAAGCTTTGAAGGTACACATTTACTTCATTTAATATTATTTGCTCTTTGTCACACCATATACATTAATTGTGTATTTGATTTCCATTTTGTAGTGTTGTCTACTCTTCTCAGTTATGTCACCAGAAATTGTTGGAGAGAAAATGGACACAGAACAGCTATATGATGCTGTCAATCTCCTACTCTCATTACAGGTTCAATTTTATTTAATTTTTTGACAAAATTACTCCAACTTGTTGCTTTTTTAAATTCTTTAATCAAAGCTACGTGACGATTCAGGGCAAAAATGGAGGTATGGTTGCCTTGGAGCCAACTGAAGCTCCTAAATGGTTAGAAGTAAGTAGTACTCAAACATATTGATCAAAATTTTCACTTAATTGACATGCATTTACTAATGGTTATCATGATTTCTCTATCTTTTGTTCAGCTACTCAACCCCACAGAGTTTGTTACTGACATTATGATCAATTACGAATACGTTGAGTGCACAGCATCAGTTATTGATGCTTTGGTTTTGTTCAAGAAGTTATATCCAAGACATCGGAGTAAAGAGATCGAAAACCTGATAACAAATGCCATTCGATACTTGGAAAATGAACAAATGCCTGATGGTTCTTGGTATGGAAATTGGGGAGTGTGTTTCATTTACGGTACATGGTTTGCACTTAGAGGGCTAGAGGCTGCAGGCAAGACTTACAACAATAGTCCAACTGTGCGTAAAGGCGTCGAGTTTCTTTTCAAATCTCAGAGATCACACAATGGTGGTTGGGGAGAGAGCTACCTTTCCTGTCCAGAAAAGGTAACATTTTTTTTGTGTCTCATGTAAAAATGTTCACTTGATTTCTTATGTGTTTGTTTTAATGCCCCCAACAATTAAGCGATTGTGCGCGTGCGCATGCATGCTTGGTGACATTATACACAGAAATACATATCACTTGAAGGAAACAGAACAAATTTAGTGCATACTTCATGGGCTATGATGGGTCTGCTACATTCTGGACAGGTCAGTTTAGCTACTTACGTTACTGTTCATTCTAACAACGTATTTGAAACGCGTTACTGACACGTTAGTTTATATGATTTATACTAGGCTGAAAGAGACGCGACGCCTCTACATCGTGCAGCTAGGTTGATAATCAATTCTCAACTAGAAGATGGTGATTTTCCACAACAGGAAATAACAGGAGCGTTCATGAAGAACTGCATGCAACATTATCCACTTCATAAGAACATATACACAATGTGGGCTCTTGCTGAATACCGAAGGAGGGTGATATGTCTCCAAGCCATACAACAAAGCCATGCAGATTAGGACTTAGTCTTAGGATATTTGTGAAATAAATGGGTTCTTTACATGTGGCCAACATGTGCAATACTGTCCCATATTTCCCTTATTTCATGTATTAGTGCTTAGTGGTGTCTTTTGGTTATTAGTTGGCATAGAGCTTCACGCACCACTTGCACTATTTCCTGTTTTCTATCTTTATCTTGTTTAGTTGTAGCCTATAAAAGGCAGAGTCTTATTAAATGCACGGCATGAAATGAAAATGACAATTGTCCTCTCTATCTATCCTCTACATCTCTCTACTTGAAATATATTAGTTCTATCTCTCCTCCTAAATTCTTCTTGTTTCGGATTGAAAAATATTAAGATTAAAAAATATTAAGATTAAAGGCTCCCTACATTCCTTCTATTAAGGAAGTTATTTCTAATGGCATAAGTGTCAATGTGACTGTAAGTTCATTACGTGCATCTTTTTTTCTTGGACTATATAATCAATAATATCGTAGGTATCATCTTGATATTTGTTATCTTGTTCCTGTGTGTTTTGCTATCATCTTGAGTGACTGTTTTGACGGTGAAATATGTGTTATTAAATCACATTTCCTCTTTAATAGTCTCTGATGTTCAATTTCTGTTGTGGGTATGTACAGCTCATATTCTCCATTGCTAGATACGAAGCAGTCATTGATGCTTACTTGGATGGCCTTGAGGCTTCTGGGCTTAGCGATCTTCTCCAGAGTCACAAGTGTTGCATCCTTCTTTGTTAGTCGAGTAGACACCCTCATTGACAAGATGCTCAAAAAGATTGGAACCCTAGAAGCCCTTGATCTCCGGGGAAAGGTAACGTAGTTTCAGTTTTGTGTTGTTATCTTAGAAGCTCAGAATGTCAAGTTGTGCTCATGGCATGTTTTAACTGTTTTAGGCCGCGATAGCTCAAGCGTCTCTCGCTTACAAGCTTTACCAGAAGAAGTTCTTCGGTCCAAGATGGGAGGCTCTCGTGAAGAAAGGTGCAAAGAAGCAGAGGCTTATGTGAGCCTCAACCAGTGTGAAGAATCCAGCCTACCCCGACACTTTATACGTTGCTCCACTCATCGGACCTGATACGGTTAGCCAATCAAAAATCTTAAATACCCTTTTTTTTTTAAAGAAGAGGTTAACACTTTCTAATTTCTAATATTAATTTGCTTACTCATACCACCATTTACGTGGCCATTTCCCTTGCTGCAGGTTTCAACCATGCCCGACCAAGCTCTCTAGGCATTTGTGGATCATGGTACCGTTTCAAGGACAATTGACTCGAACGTGTTTGAAGCTGAAGGAATTTACAGCGCACTTGAGAAGCTGGGAATCAACTGGACCTACGTGGGCAATCAACTGGAAGTGGAAGGTGTAGATTCATTCAAGAAGAGCTTTGACAGTCTACTTGATACCCTGCAAGAGAAGGCAAACTCTCTTAATCTGGTTAGCCTGTAATAAGCACTTTGTGTGATTTGTTTGCTTAATTTTTGCTTTGTGACTTGTGAGTACAATAAAACCAAGTGGGTTTTGTATCCTGCTTTTAGTTTGTAAGACAAGATAATTGTTATGTGTTATAAAGTTGGGTTAGTTTCAGTTTCTGCAGTTTTATTCAAGATTTTCAGTATTTGTTTTTATTGTCCTTTTTTTCTCTCTTATTGTTAAAGGTTGTGATTGAACCTTTTGGAATTTAAGGAGAAAAACTTCAATGGGACGGACTTATGATGTCATTCCCGGTCCGTCTAATCACTTAATTCTTAATTCACATTGTGAGATTTTATTAGATAGACATACAAAGTTACAAATTCGAGCTGGAACTGGGACCGGGACCGAATTAGGCTTGGCATTTTCATTAATACTGGGACCTAGACCTAGACACCAGTTTGTCAGTATACTCTATAGAATGAGATATATTTTGGTGAATATTTCCATTGACTCTTTCATTGATAAACTAATGAATATATAATACAGCATTTAGAGAACAATTAAACTACCTATAGAGATAAGCATATCATGAGATAAGAATACAATTTGAAATACAACAGCTAAGAATATAAAAGATAATTACAGATGTTAAATACAAGATGTTAAATACAACTAGAGAACATGTCATCCAATATGCCCCCTCAAGATAGGCCACGGCTAGAGAGGCCTGAAACAAATTAGAGGCGTGTTCTATATAAAGCTAGAGGGGGGGGGGGGGGGGGGGGGGGGGGGGGTGAATAGATTTTATCAAATATTACCCAATTTTCGCATGCAAGTCAATTTTACGAAAATGCCCCTACTAGTCAAAAATACAAACAAGTGTAATATAGTGCGGAATTTAAATAACACTTGATGTATACGTGGAAACCCAACCACTGGGAAAAACCACGGGCTGTTTAGTGCGCCACACTCGGACCTCGAAATCCACTAATCGAAATGGAGTTTACAACCTATGTAGACCTCGTCTAACACTCCGGTCAATAACCCCCCACTTCTACCACTCGGGCCTTTAAAAGTGGCTCTAGTCTAATTGCTTGAGGCCTAAGCAACCTTAGCCTCAAGACTTAATTCTCTAAGAAGAGATTATGCAACCTATGTGAATATGTATGAATATTCAAATAACAAACAAGGCTAGGGAACCTTAGATGCTTATCTAGGATGATGATATAATCAATTAAATCAACCCTAGATATCAATTGCTAAATGACATGTCAAATAACTTAGCTAATCAAGATTAAGCACAAAACCTAATTAGCTATCACAATACAACTTCTCAAACATACATCATACTAATCTCAAACTTGTATTCAAAGTATATAAAATAACATACAAGTAATTAATTGAGATTGCTAGTTAAGATAAACACAAAAAATGTAAGATATTAGTGAAAAGCTTACCAAGCAAAGTATGATGAAGAATCCATGCAAGATGACATCTAGATGATCTAAGATGATGCTAGATGATGATTGATGATCATGAAAAAGTGTTTGAGTGATTAAAAATAAGTTCTTTGTGTATTTTTCTTCTCTTGAAAAATATCCTAAGTATGAAGCATGAATAAGAACTCTTGTAAATGACCTAAAATCAAGTTAGCATATATATAGAGGCCATAAGTGAAGTGAGGTCATTTTGAAAAACGCACCAGAATTTGCTCTATGCGCTGGTGGTCTTGCGCTGGACGACAGGCGCACGACCAGCGCAAAGGCAAAAATTGCACAGGCGCTTGACGACCAGCGCTCAGACAGGCGCACGACCAGCGGCAAACCACTGGGCTTTTTACGCCAGTGAGCTACGCTGGACAGGACCAGCGCACGACCAGCGACAGACCACTGGGCGATCTGCGCTGGTCTGGCGCTTGACGACCAGCGCACAGCCCACTCCTTTGAACCCCACAAGAAAACATGCAAGGGGTAAAAAGGTAAAAGCAAGATGCATCCTAAAAGCCTAACATGCTATGACATTATAAACACAAGATGCATCAAAATAACAAGCAAGAAGAGATGAGAATAAGCATTGATGCACAACAAAAAGAAACACAACATACAAAGATAAAACATATGCATGAGTTGTGAGTGTGTGCAACTATCTCTTCAAGACAAGTAAGCACAAAGAAAATTACCTTCGGTGCTTATCAACACGAGGTCTTCAAAGGGCTTCGAACAATTAAACCAATACCTAAGCTACCCTTACAAAGTACCCCAACATGTGGTTTGTCCACGAAATTAGCCAATCAACAAAACGGGAATCCTTACAATCTCCCCTTTGGCTATTTCGTGACAAAACCACCACTCACATTGATTCCTCACAACAAAATAAACCTATGGGTCAATGAAGATTTTCTACAATACAAAGAGATATATAAAAAAAATAAAACTTGAAGTCTTCAATCTCTTGTAGAACAATCATTCCCTGAAACAAGGTTTCTAAACTTTCCAAAACAAGAAAAGGTGAGATGAATCAAGTGAGATTAAAACAAGCATTTGCATATTAAAAAAAAATTAAGCACAACATCATGCAATGTATGATGAATGCAATGCTCCCCCTCAAAGGGTTACTCCCCCTCAATGTATTGTCTCCCTAACATGCATAATTGCAACCCCCCTTACCACCATTCTACTCCCCCTTTTTGTCATGATATAGGCAAAGGAGTAGTCCCCAACCGGGTCACTTAGCAAAGAGAGATGATAGCATTCAAGTCATTTGCATAATCACAAAATGCACTTTATGCAACTCTATCAAATGGAGAGAAACAAGGAGATTTATTTTGAAATAAATGTGTGAAACAAAGCATGCTTTGCATACAAGACATGTAGCATTCAAGTCCAAAATACAATGGTATTTGGCAAAGCAAATGACAAAGGTTTCTAAAAAGAATTCAAACCAATTTCACCAATGTCATGAGAGAAGCAAAGATATAGAGTTTTCATTAATTTTAATGTATGAGCAACTATATCCATCTTTATAAGTCAAATATGTCATGAGCAACTTTGCACCCTATTTGATTTTTCCGGGAATGAAACCCGTATGATAATAGACATGTTCAAGAAATAAAGAAAGAGAGACAATTTGGAATATAAATTCCTTTGAATGGATACAAGATCCTTTATTCATTTAAAGTCTCATAAGCTTTTTCACACAAGTTTTGCATTTAAAAATTGCAATCATCAATTCATGCTTTTTCATTTGAGCATGTCATTTGAATTTCATGCTTTTCATATGACATTAGCATGTTATAAACAACTCATGCTTTTCAATTTTTAAGCATGTCATTAAGAATCATCATGTCATGGAGATAACTATAGGTCATCCAAATCATACTTCCTATGTAAATCTCCTAGTCCAAAAATGCATGTTTGAACATAAATATGACATGGATTGTAAACAAGCATGGTTCACACTTATTGAATTGAAAACATATATACAAATGTGCAACCAAGCTTACTCAAGCAATTAACAAAGAAGCATAAGATTTTTCAAATATTTGCATGCAACAAGTATGCATAAGCTCTCTTTGCTTGAGTTCCCCATATGGGGTCAATATCATCCTTCATCAATGAAGGTCATGAGGTCCTATGGACCTCCCAAGTCCATTTGACTTGGTTGAACCTATTTGAGACTTGTTAGTCTCATAGCAAGCGGGTTCATTTTTCCTTATCCACATAGATATGACATTTTTCTTCCTAGTGGACAATGGTTCAAGAGTACTAGAATTAATAGGATCATGAATATGGATGTTTTCCTTCCTATTAGCATGCATTCTAGCTCTTATCATTCTCTTTTCAATCATGTTTTTGATTCTACATAATTTAATGAAATGAAAGCAATTTGGTCTAATGTGACCATTAATACCACAAAAGTGACATGTAAGGATAAATTTAGAATTCATACCATGTCCTTGTGCATGCATAGGAGCCATCCCATGACTTTGTGGTTGAGCGGGTTCAAATCTTCTTTGTTGTTGAACCGGTCTAGCTTGCTTCCTTGTTTCATTTTGCATGATTGGCCTCTTCCCTTGATGAATATGAGCTTGAAGGAAGTTAGGTTGAGGAACTTTTTGAGCTTGAGGTTGTCTCTTTGGAGCTACCTTCACTTGTGCACTTCTTGAACATTGTCCTAGATCAATTTTCTTCCTAGGAGTGTGCACCGGTGAGGCTTCTATCTTGCCCAAACTCTTGACAAAGATGGTCTTAGTTAGAGTAGTGATCTCCTTGCTTACTTCATACCCAATACCTCTCTTGTCACAAGGGTTCTTTCCACTACCAAGAATGTGGTCAAGTTTCTTGGTGCTTGTAGTCATCCTAGACAATGACTCTATGGCTTCAACAAGCTCTCTCTTCAACCCTTCTTCATTCCTCTTAGACATAGCTAGCTCATCCCTTAGCTTGTCTTCAATCTTCTTGGATGCCTCCACTTGTTTACTTAAGTGGTCATTGTGTGTTGAAAGTTCTAGATTTTCATCCTCTAAAATCTTCAACTTTATATTTTTCTTCTCCAATGAACTTTCACACTTGACTATAAAGTCATTTACATCCATTTTCTCTACACCTCCATTTGTAGAGTTAGATGAGGAGTCATCTTCACTTAAGTTATCTCCTCCACTCTCATTCTCACTAATGGAGTCATTTCCCTCATTTAGACCTCCACCTTGGTCTCTTGAGTCAATGAGAGTCATATCCCAATGAGTAGCTACATTTATCTTCTCTAGAGCTACTTCTTCATCTTTTTCTTCTATGGGATCACTAGTCAAGTCATTCTTACCAACAACTTTATCTTCTATACAAGTGGCCCCAAATGCCGTGTAATTGATGGTAAGCTCATCATCACTTGATGACTTATCTCCCTCTCCGGAGTCATCACTTTCACTCCATGTGGCGGTCATCACTTTTGCCATCTTGTTCTTCAAGTTCCCACAATCCGGTGAGATGTGACCTATACCACCACACTCATAGCATTGGACCTCTTTCTTCTCACTATGCTCTTGCCTAGGCTCAAAACTCTTGAAGGGAGCTTTTTTCTTCAAGTCTTGGCCTTTGGATCCAATGCCCTTATTCTCGAACTTGACAAACTTCTTGAATCTTCTAAGTAGCAAAGCCATGTCTTGGTCCGAGTCACCTTTTTCCTCTTTCTCAACCTTGGAAGCTTTCAAAGCAATTCCTTTTTGCTTTTTAGGAGGTGAAATACTAGGAGCCTTTTTAGATTCATAGGCGAGGAGTCTTCCAATCACCTCGCTCGACTTCATATCCTTGTATGTGTTATTTTCCTCTAAAGCCGTCACTTTTGATTCGAACCTAGCGGGGAGAGACCTCATTATTTTCTGCTTAACTCTCCTATCCGAATAAGGATCACCTAGTTGATGGCTTTGATTCACAATATCCATCAACTTGACTTCAAAGTCATTGAAGCACTCGTCCTCCTCCATTTTAAGCAACTCAAATTGCGTTTGAAGGACTTGTAGCTTGGAATCCTTAACGACATCGGTTCCCTCATGTGCAACCTGTAGGATATCCCATGCCTCCTTGGCTATCCTAGTGTTCTGAATCAGTTTGTACTGATTTTCATCCACTGCACATAGAAGAGCATGCCATGCCTTCCTATTCCATTTTGAAGTCTCAAACTCTTCAGGTGACCACTGGGCCTTTGGCTTGAGTACTTCTTCTCCACCACTCGTGGGAGTCATCATAGGAGGTGCATACCCATCTTCAATTGTCATCCATGCCCTATCATGGATTTGGCACACATATGCCTCCATCTTGCCTTTCCATGAGGCATAATTCACACCGGTGAGGAGAGGAGGCCGTGTGCTTGAAGCACCCTCATGGTTGCCACCGAATCCACTCATTGTATCAAATGAATGAATGAAATGTATGCAAAATGTATGAATGAGCAAAAATCACACAAATGCACAACACACCTAAAATGAGCTAGGATCACCTAAGTATATCTAGGAACCCGCTCTGATACCAATTGAAACAAATTAGAGGCGTGTTCTATATAAAGCTAGAGGGGGGGTGAATAGATTTTATCAAATATTACCCAATTTTCGTATGCAAGTCAATTTTATGAAAATGCCCCTACTAGTCAAAAATACAAGCAAGTGTAATATAGTGCGGAATTTAAATAACACTTGATGTATACGTGGAAACCCAACCACTGGGAAAAACCACGGGCTGTTTAGTGCGCCACACTCGGACCTCGAAATCCACTAATCGAAATGGAGTTTACAACCTATGTAGACCTCGTCTAACACTCCGGTCAATAACCCCCCACTTCTACCACTCGGGCCTTTAAAAGTGGCTCTAGTCCAATTGCTTGAGGCCTAAGCAACCTTAACCTCAAGACTTAATTCTCTAAGAAGAGATTATGCAACCTATGTGAATATGTATGAATATTCAAATAACAAACAAGGCTAGGGAACCTTAGATGCTTATCTAGGATGATGATATAATCAATTAAATCAACCCTAGATATCAATTGCTAAATGACATGTCAAATAGCTTAGCTAATCAAGATTAAGCACAAAACCTAATTAGCTATCACAATACAACTTCTCAAACATACATCATACTAATCTCAAACTTGTATTCAAAGTATATAAAATAGCATACAAGTAATTAATTGAGATTGCTAGTTAAGATAAACACAAAAAATGTAAGATATTAGTGAAAAGCTTACCAAGCAAAGTATGATGAAGAATCCATGCAAGATGACATCTAGATGATCTAAGATGATGCTAGATGATGATTGATGATCATGAAAAAGTGTTTGAGTGATTAAAAATGAGTTCTTTGTGTATTTTTCTTCTCTTGAAAAATATCCTAAGTATGAAGCATGAATAAGAACTCTTGTAAATGACCTAAAATCAAGTTAGCATATATATAGAGGCCATAAGTGAAGTGAGGTCGTTTTGAAAAACGCACCAGAATTTGCTCTGTGCGCTGGTGGTCTTGCGCTGGACGACAGGCGCACGACCAGCGCAAAGGCAAAAATTGCACAGGCGCTTGACGACCAGCGCTCAGACAGGCGCACGACCAGCGGCAAACCACTGGGCGTTTTACGCCGGTGAGCTACGCTGGACAGGACCAGCGCACGACCAGCGACAGACCACTGGGCGATCTGCGCTGGTCTGGCGCTTGACGACCAGCGCACAGCCCACTCCTTTGAACCCCACAAGAAAACATGCAAGGGGTAAAAAGGTAAAAGCAAGATGCATCCTAAAAGCCTAACATGCTATGACATTATAAACACAAGATGCATCAAAATAACAAGCAAGAAGAGATGAGAATAAGCATTGATGCACAACAAAAAGAAACACAACATACAAAGATAAAACATATGCATGAGTTGTGAGTGTGTGCAATTATCTCTTCAAGACAAGTAAACACAAAGAAAATTACCTTCGGTGCTTATCAACACGAGGTCTTCAAAGGGCTTCGAACAATTAAACCAATACCTAAGCTACCCTTACAAAGTACCCCAACATGTGGTTTGTCCACGAAATTAGCCAATCAACAAAACGAGAATCCTTACAAGGCCAATCTTGGACTTGAGTGTCTGAAATGTAGAGCGAGGTAGGGGCTTTGTTAGAGCATCCGCAAGTTGATCCTTGGAGGAGACATGGGCCACTCGCAGGGAACCAGATTGAACCTGATCTTGTATAAAGTGAAAGTCTATTGCAACATGTTTCATTCTTGAGTGAAAAATCGGATTAGAGCACAGTTGAGTAACACCAACATTATCGCAATAAATGACTGGAACCATGGACAGTGTAAGGCCAAGATCAGTTAAGAGGAAGCACACCCAATTGAGTTCAGCTGCTGTAGAGGCAACAGTTCGGTATTCTGCTTTAGTGGATGACCGAGCAATGGTACTGTAAGGATTCCCATTCTTTGATTGGCTTATTTCGTGGACAAACCACGTGTTGGGGTTTATTGTGTAAGAGTAGTTTAGGTGATTAAACTTCAAGCTCAAAGGCCCTTCACAAGTCCTCAAGGGACAAGCACGCCAAAGATATATTCTCTAGTGCTTGTTTTTCTTTGAAGAGATTTAGATTGCACACACTCACTTAGCATTCTTGCATTTGTGTGCATTCTCTTCACATGTCACATTTCACACTTGCACTTATATGTTGTATCTTGTTGTGTGTATTTGTGTCTTGTAATTCGTTTCCCGATAGTATTCGAAAACGTCCGCGCTTGCACTAGAATGTGCTTGGTTTTACGTGAAGACCGCCTACGGAGATTGCCCTTGGCTTCTCCTTGGTTTTCACCTCTATTAGTGATCGGCGGTTATGATCGGCGGCCTGGCCGCCGAATGAAACCGTCGTTTGCTTCTAGAAGTGTCTGGAGCAATTCTACGGTTACGATTGGCGGTCACGACCGCCGTTCGAAACCGCCGTTCATACCTAATTGATTTAATCTCTCGGTTTGATTCAGCGGTTGGATCGGCGGTTACGAAACCGCCGTTGTTCCCTTGTTCTTCTCGGGTTCAATTCGGTGGTTATAATCAGCGGTCTGGCCGCCGATTGAAACCGCCGATCGATGCGTTTCAGGGGCAAACTTGTCTTTTCACATGCTCTGTTTTTGATGTCTATAAATATCTTACTTTCTCATTCTCTGAATTAGTTCTTTAACTCCCAAGAACCCTAAACTTAAAAGAGAGAATTTTGAGAGAAAATCAAATCAAGAACCCACCTTTGACCACTCAAATCAAATCCCCTTTTCATCAAATTTCATATTGCATCAACTATGCCTTCATAGATTGCATCCATGTATTTTTTTGGATCATCACATCTTCCTTGGTATATTCTTCACTAATCTCATCTAATTTTAGTGTTTTTCATATTAAGAAATCTCTTTATATTACTTGTATGTTTTAGATCATATGCTAAATACAAGTTAGAGATTATTTGTGATGAATATGATTGAGTGTTGTATTGTGATAGCTAATTAGGTTTTTGCTTAATCTTGATTAGCTAAACTATTTGACATGTCATTTAGTTCTTAATATCTAGGATTGATTTAATTGCAAATTCATCATCTTAGATAAGCATATAGGGTTCCCTTGCTCTATGTTGCATTTTGGATATTCACATATTCACTTAGGGATTTAATCTCTTCATTGAGAATCAAAGTCTTGTGTGTAGCATCCGGGATTAGGTTGCTTAGATCACAAGCATTCGAACTAGGTTCACTCATACCGGGATTAGGTAGGTGTGTGATTACTTTCGGGATTAGGTTGTAATTTCATCACATTTAGTGGATTCGAGGTTCAGGTGTGGCTCACTTAACAGTCCGTGGTTTTTCCCGTAAGGGTTTCCACGTAAATATCAAGTGTTGTTTTAATTTCCGCACAATATTACACTTGCTATATTTTATTAACTATTAGGGGCATTTTTGTAATCTTGCCCTTAAACGAAAATTGGGTAAAATTAGTTAAAATCTATTCACCCCCCCTCTAGATTAATAGTTTACACACCGTGAGAACTTTCAATTGGTATCAGAGAGGGTTCCTAAATAAACTTAGGTGATCCTTGCTCACTTTAGTGTGTTTTGCATTTTGTGTGATTTTTTGATCATTCATACATTTGCATTCATTTCATTCATTCATAAACACTATGAGTGGAAACGGTGGAAATGGTGGTGGCAATGAGGGTGCTTCTAGCACAAGGCCTTCGCTTCTCACCGGATTGAACTATTCCCAATGGAAAAAGAAGATGGAATCCTACATATGTCAAATTCACGACCGTGCGTGGATGGCGGTGGAAGATGGATATGATCTACCCATGATGACTCCTACGGGTGGAGGAGTAGAAGTATTGAAGCCTAAGGCGCAATGGAACGCAAGAGTTTGAGGCTTCAAAGTGGAATAGGAAGGCGATGCATGCCATCCTATGTGCAATGGACGAAAATCAATATAAATTGATTCAAAATACTAGGATAGCTAAGGAGGCATGGGACATCCTAGAGATTGCACATGAAGGAATCGAAGTGGTGAATGACTCTAAGCTTCAAGTCCTCCAAACTCAATTTGAGATGCTCAAGATGGAGGAGAATGAGTGCTTTAACGACTTCGAGATCAAGTTGATGGACATAGTCAACCAAAGTCATCAACTTGGAGACCCATATTTGGATAGGAGGATCAAGCAAAAGATTATGAGATCTCTCCCCGATAGGTTTGAGTCTAAGGTGACGGTTTTAGAGGAGAATATCACATATAAGGATATGAAGCCAAGTGAGGTGAGGAGGCTTCTAGCTTACGAGTCTAGGAAGGGTCCTACCTCCACACCTCCTAAAAAGCAAAAAGGAATTGCTTTGAAAGCCTCCAAGGATGAAAAAGAGGCAAAGAATGACTCGGACGAAGACCTTGCATTATTTGTGAAGATATTTAAGAAGGTTATGAAGTTCGAGAAAAATGACTTTGGTTCCAAAGGTCAAAACTTCAAGAAAAAGGGAAAAGTGATGGCCGCCACTTGGAGTGGAAGTAGTGATGACTCCAATGAGGGAGATGAGTCTTCGGATGATGAAGAGCTCATAGCTAACCTCCTAGCATTTGCCTCCTAGCATTTGCCTCCTCCCACAAAAGCAAAAGTGCTAGTGAAAGAGAGGAAGAGAGTCAAGAGGAAAATGACTCAAGTGAAGAAGAAAGTGATTCCTCTTCTAACTCCATAAATGGATTTATGGAGAAAAATGTGCTTGCTAAATACCATGCCGAGTTCAATGACTTAGCAATCAAGAGCATGAAAAAGATCAAGATATTAAGAGAAGAAAATCTTGAGCTTTTATCTCATAATGACCACTTAAGTGAACAAGTGGAAAAGTCTAAGAAGATAGAAGATGAGCTAAGAAAGGACTTAGACTTATCTAGGAGGAATGAAGAAGGTCTAAAGAGGGAACTTAAAGAAGTAAAAGAGTCTATGTCTAGTATGACCTCTAGCACTCAAAAACTTGATAATTTGCTTAGTGTTGGGAAGAATCCGTGTGACAAAAAGGGTCTTGGGTATGAAGATGGCAATGAGACCTCCACCTTCAAGAAGACCATTTTTGTCAAGAGTTTGGGGAACGAAGAAGCTTCATTGGTGCAATCTCCTAGGAAGAAGTTAGAACTAGGACAATGTTCAAATGCACAAGTGAAGATGGTGCCAAGAAGGCAACCTCAAGCTCAATCATCTAGGGTCCCTCAAGTTAACATTCCTCAACAATTGGCTCACAAAGGAAAGAGACCAATCATGCAACCTCAAGCTAGGAAGCAAGCTAAACCGGTTCAACAACGAAGATGGATTAAACCCACTCAACCACAAAGACATGGACAAGCTCACATGCATGCTCTAGGACAAGGTATGATTCCTTATTTTATTCCTACATGTCATTTTTTGTGGATTTGAAGGTCATATTAGACCAAATTGCTTTCGATATATTAAAATGTGTAAAACACAAAGCATGATTGAAAAGAGAAAGAATAGAGCCAAGATGCATGTTCCTAGGAATGATAAAATTAATGTGCATAATCCTAGGACATCTAGAGCCCATGTACCAAAGACCACTAAGAAAGCAAATATTGTTTCTAGGTGGATTAGAAAGAATGAAAATATTTGCCATGTTGCTCAAATAGCTTTGAAGGTAAATTCTTTTAATTTTTGGTATTTAGATAGTGGGTGCTCTAGGTACATGACGGGAAACAAGAGTTTCTTCGAGACTCTTGTCATGGAGGAAGGAGGATGTGTCACCTTTGGTGATGGATCCAAAAAGAGAGTTGTAGGGAAATGAACCATTTCCATTCCCGGATTACCCTCCTTATCCAATGCTTTATTTGTTGATAGGTTGAAAGTCAATTTGATAAGCATATCACACCTTAGTGATGAAGAATATTTCGTCTTATTCTGTAAAGATGATTGCTCTATCCTAAAGCCCGATAGACAAACCTTGTTGAAATGTATGAGATCTAGTGACAATTGCTATTGTCTTGAAGCTAGAATAGTCTCAAACAATGTGTCCATGGATGAGCAAATTGAGTTGTGGCATGAAAGACTTGGCCACATGAACTTTAGGGATTTACGAACCCTTGGAAAGTTCAATTGTGTGCGTGGCCTCCCTAAGCTTGGGAAGAAAGCCAATGGTGTTTGTGGACCTTGCCAACAAGGAAAACAAACCAAAAGCATGCACAAAAAGGGCAAGTATCTCTCCACCAAGGAGCCCCTAGAGCTTCTCCATATGGACCTCATGGGTCCTATGCAAACCGAAAGCTTAGGTGGAAAGAGATACATCTTTGTTTGTGTTGATGATTTCTCTAGGTTTACATGGACATATTTTCTTAGAGAAAAATCCGAAACTTTTGATAAGTTTAAAATGCTTTGTAATAAAATTCAAAATGAAATGAACTCAAACATTAAAAGCATTAAACAGATTAGAAGTGACCATGTGAGGGAATTTGAGAATGCCACCTTTGAAACCTATTGTAATGGTTTAGGCATCTCCCATGAGTTTTCGGCTCCTAGGACACCTCAACAAAATGGAGTTGTTGAGAGGAAGAGTAGGATCCTTCAAGAGATGGCTCGTGTGATGTTGCTTAGCAACAATGTCCCTAGGAACCTATGAGCCGAAGCCGTCAATACGGCTTGCTATATAGGAAATAGAGTTTTCCTAAGGCCCGGAACTAGAAATACCTCTTATGAACTATGGAAAGGCAAAAGGCCAAATGTTAGCTACTTTCGCTCCTTTGGAAGCAAATACTACATTTTAAATGACCGTGATCAACTTGGCAAATTTGATGCTAAGAGTGATGAAGGTATATTTATTGGCTATGCCTTAAATAGTAGAGCCTATAGAGTTTTCAATTTAAAGACTCTAAGTGTCATTGAATCATCTAATGTTGTCTTTGATGATGAAAGGCTTAAGTCTAGTAACCATGAGGAGGAGGTAGTTTTAGATGATGATTCTCCTTTGGAGAAGGTTGTGGAGACTCCCAATGTTAGGACGTCCAATGGTAATTATGAGGACACACAACCTATTGATAGAGTTCCTCTCTTGAACTTTAAAGAACCCGCTCCATGGGTTAGACAACTCCATGATAAGAATGACATCATTGGAGAGGTAAATGAGGGTGTTAGAATTAGGCGTCAAATAGCTAATCTAATTAGCTACACATGCTACATCTCTCAAATAGAACCCAAAAAGGTTGATGAAGCCTTAAATGATGAATTTTGGGTTCTTGCCATGCAAGAAGAGCTAAACCAATTCGAAAGGAATGAGGTTTGGACTCTAGTTCCTAGGCCTAAGAACACACATGTTATAGGCACCAAGTGGATCTATAGGAACAAATCCGATGAGGATGGCAGCATAGTGCGGAACAAGGCTAGACTTGTAGCACAAGGGTACTCTCAAATTGAGGGTATCGACTTTGAGGAGACATTTGCTTCCATTGCCCGTTTAGAGTCCATTAGGCTTCTCTTGTCCATCTCGTGTATTCATAAGTTTAAATTACATCAAATGGACGTCAAGAGTGCCTTTCTCAATGGCTTCTTACAAGAGGAAGTGTTTGTTGAACAACCTAAGGGGTTTGTGGATGCACACCACCCCCAACCATGTCTATCGCCTCAAAAAGGCTTTATATGGGTTGAAACAAGCACCGAGGGCTTGGTATGAGCGCCTCACTCAATTTCTTGTTGACAATGACTACACAAGAGGTAGTGTTGACAAGACCTTGTTCATCAAGAGAAACAAAGATGAGTTATTTATATCTCAAATCTATGTTGATGACATTGTATTTGGCTAAACCAACAACACCAAAGTCCAACAATTTGTTGATGTCATGTCTCATGAATTTGAGATGAGTCTTGTTGGTGAGCTTAGTTACTTCCTAGGTTTGCAAATTAGGCAAATGAATGATGGGATTTTTATAACCCAAGCCAAATATGCTAAGAACCTAGTGAAGAAGTTTGGTCTTGAAAATGCCAAACATTGTGATACACCCATGAGTACCACTTTGAAGCTAAGCAAGGATGCTAGTGGTAAAAGTGTGGAACAAACATCATATCATGGCATGATAGGAAGCTTGCTTTATTTGACCGCAAGTAGGCCCAATATCTCTTTTAGTGTGGGTGTGTGTGCTAGGTACCAAACGGATCCTAAGGAGTCCTATCTCTCTTCCGTAAAGAGAATCATTCGCTATGTGAATGTGACTTCCAACTATGGGATTTGGTACTCTTTTGACACTAATGCTAGTCTTGTAGGCTTTAGTGATACGGATTGGGCAGGAAATTGCGATGATAGGAAGAGCACATCGGGCGGTTGCTTCTTTCTAGGCAACAACTTGGTGTCTTGGTTTTGCAAGAAGCAAAATTCGATTTCCTTGTCCACAGCCGAGGCCGAGTACATAGTCGCGGGGAGTGGATGCACACAACTCCTATGGATGAAACAAATGCTAGTAGATTACGGATTCAACCAAGGTATACTCACTCTCTTTTGTGATAATATGAGTGCCATAAATATTTCCAAGAATCTGGTTCAACATTCTAGAACTAAGCATATTGACATCCGCCATCATTTCATTAGAGAGCTTGTTGAAAATAAATGCATAGTACTTGAACATGTAGGTACTAATGATCAACTTGCGGATTTATTTACTAAACCCTTAGATGCTACTCGATTTAAAACACTTAGTAGATCTATTGGGATATGTCTTGTGGAGTGATGTGATTTGTGATTGACCCCATATGGGGAACTCAAGCAAATAGAGCTATTTTGCATACTTGTGACATGCAAAAATTTGAAATATCTTATGCTTCTTTCTTTAATTGCTTGAGTAAGCTTGGTTGTACATATGTATATATGTTTTCAATTCAATAAGTGTGAACCTTGCTTGTTTACAATCCATGTCATATTTATGTTCAAACATGCATTTTTGGACTAGGAGATTTACATAGGAAGTATGATTTGAATGACCTATAGTTATCTCCATGACATGATGATTCTTTTATAACATGCTAATGACAAATGAAAAAGCATGAAATTCATATAACATGCTCACATGAAAAGCATGAATTGATGATTGCAATACTTAAATGCAAAACTTGTGTGAAATACTTATGAGACTTAAAATGAATAAAGGATCTTGTATCCGTTCAAAGGATTTTACAATCCAAATGTCTCTTTTTCTTTATTGGTTGAACATGGCTACTATCATACGGATCTCTTATCCGGAAAAATCAAATAGGGTGCAAAGTTGCTCATGCCATGTTTCGCTTATAAAGTTGGATATAGTTGCTCCTTATATTAAAATCAATGAAATCTCTATATCCTTGCTATTCTCATGACAATGGTGAAATTGGTTTGAATTCTTATTAGAATCCTTTGTTATTTGCTTTGCCAAATACCATTGTATTTTAGACTTGAATGCTACATGTCTTGTATGCAAAGCATGTTTGTTTCACACATTTTCTTTCACACATTTTCTTTCAAATAAATCTCCTTGTTTCTCTTCAATTAATTTAGGATGCATAAAGTGACTTATATTATTATGCAAATATCTTGCATGCTACTATCTCTCTTTGCTAAGAGTGACCCGGTTGGGGACTACTCATTTGCCTATATCATGACAAAAATGGGGAGTTGCACATTGGGGAGAATATTCATCGAGGGGGAGTAACCCGTTGAGGGGGAGCATTGCATACACATACATTGCATGATATTGTACCTAATTTCTTAAATGCAAATACTTATTTTATTCTCACTTGATCATCTCACATACTCTTGCTTTGGAAAGCATAATCTTTTGTTTTGAAGGGTTGATAGTTCTACAAGAGATTGAAGACTTTAAGTTTTCTTTTATATTTTCTTATATCTCTTTGTAATGTAGAATATCTTTGTTATCCCGAAGATTCAATTATGTTTGTGAGGATCAATGTGAGTGGTGGTTTTGTCACGAAATAGCCAAATGGGGAGATTGTAAGGATTCCCATTATTTGATTGGCTTATTTAGTGGACAAACCACGTGCTGGGGTTTATTGTGTATGAGTAGTTTAGGTGATTGAACTTCAAGCTTGAAGGCCCTTCACAAGTCTTCAAGGGACAAGCACGCCAAATGTATATTCTCTAGTGCTTGTTTTTCTTTGAAGAGATTTAGATTGCACACACTCACTTAACATTCTTGCATTTGTGTGCATTCTCTTCACATGTCACATTTCATACTTGCACTTATATGTTGTATCTTGTTGTGTGTATTTGTGTCTTCTAATTAGTTTCCCGATAGTATTCGAAAATGTCCGCGCTTGCACTAGAATGTGCTTGGTTTTACATGAAGACCGCTTTCAGAGATTGCCCTTGGCTTCTCCTTGGTTTTCACCTCTATTGGTGATCGGCGGTTATAATCGGTGGCCTGGCCGCCGAATGAAACCGCGGTTTGCTTCCAGAAGTGTCTGGAGCAATTCTGCGGTTACGATCGAAGGTCAAGACCGCCATTCGAAACCGTCGTTCATACCTGATTGATTTAACCGATGTTGTTCCCCTGTTCTTCTCGGATTCAATTCGGCGGCCTGGCCGTCAATTGAAACCGTCGATCGGTGCATTTCAGGGGCAAACTTGTCATTTCACATGCTCTGTTTTTGATATCTATAAATATCTTACTTTCTCATTCTTTGAATTAGTTCTTTAACTCCTAAGAACCCTAAACTTAAAAGAGAGAATTTTGAGAGAAAATCAAATCAAGAACTCACCTTTGACCACTCAAATCAAATCCATTTTTCATCAAATTTCATATTGCATCAACTATGCCTTCATAGATTGCATCCATGTATGTTTTTGGATCATCACATCTTCCTTGATATGTTCTTCACTAATCTCATCTAATTTTAGTGTTTTTCATATTAAGAAATCTCTTTATATTACTTGTATGTTTTAGATCATATGCTAAATACAAGTTAGAGATTATTTGTGATGAATATGATTGAGTGTTGTATTGTGATAGCTAATTAGGTTTTTGCTTAATCTTGATTAGCTAAACTATTTGACATGTCATTTAGTTCTTAATATCTAAGATTGATTTAATTGCAAATTCATCATCTTAGATAAGCATATAGGGTTTCCTTGCTCTATATTGCATTTTGGATATTCACATATTCACTTAGGGATTTAATCTCTTCATTGAGAATCAAAGTCTTGTGTGTAGCATCCGGGATTAGGTTGCTTAGATCACAAGCATTCGAACTAGGTTCACTCATACCGGGATTAGGTAGGTGTGTGATTACTTCCGGGATTAGGTTGTAATTTCATCACATTTAGTGGATTTGAGGTTCAGGTGTGGCTCACTTAACAGTCCGTGGTTTTTCCCGTGAGGGTTTCCACGTAAATATCAAGTGTTGTTTTAATTTCCGCACAATATTACACTTGCTATATTTTATTAACTATTATGGGCATTTTCGTAATCTTGTCCTTAAACGAAAATTGGGTAAAATTAGTTAAAATCTATTTACCCCCCCTCTAGATTAATAGTTTACACATCGTGAGAACTTTCAAGTACTTTGTTTCTTTGAGCTCCAAGAGATAGGATTGCGACAAAGATATACAATGTAGGCACTTGTCGAAGAATAATCATCTTTATTTCCAGCCCAATCCGCGTCTGAGAACTCATGAAGTGATACCGGGGAATTACGATAGAGAAGAATACCTTCGTCTAGAGTCCTACATAGGTACCAGAGGACTCTTTTGGCTAGCTCCCAATGCTCAGTTGAGGGTCGATGCATGAATTGGGATAATTTGTTGACCGCATAAGAGACGTCAGGACGAGTAAGGGACAAGTATTGGAGACTGCCAACCACCATACGGTAAGTAGTGGGATCACTCAAGGGCTTGCCGGAGTGGAGGCTGATCGGAGGGTTGGTCGGCAGAGTTTGAACTGGTTTGGCTCCTGACATGTTGTGGCGGGCAAGAATGTCCATAATGTACCTTCGTTGTGACAGTAACATTCCGTGTTTGTGCGGAAGCACTTCAACACCAAGGAAGTACGAGAGAGTCCCAAGGTCTTTCAATGAGAAACGTTGAGCAAGGCTATCAACGATTTGGTCAACTTGAGATGTACTAGTACCTGTAAGAATAATATCATCAACATAAATAAGAAGAAACAGAAGAGTACCACCGGTTTTGAGTACAAATAAGGAGGTGTCAGCATAAGAATTCTTGAAGCCAGATGCAATTAGAAATTGGCGCAGCTCATGGTACCATGCACGCGGTGCTTGTTTCAGGCCATATATAGCTTTACGCAGCTTACACACATGGGTCAGATGATCGGAATTAATGAAGCCCGGAGGTTGAGCCATGTAAACTGTTTCAGTGAGGCGACCTTGTAGAAAGGCGTTGTTGACGTCAAATTGACGGAGGGACCAGCCGTGACTGATGGCAATACTGATAACAAGTTGCACTGTTGTGGGCTTTATAACTAGACTGAAAGTTTCAAAATAATCTACCCCAAGTCTTTGATTGAAACCTTTGGCCACCAGACGAGCCTTAAACCTGTCAACTGAACCATCAGATTTCCTTTTGATTCGGAAAATCCATTTGCAACCTACAATATTGGTGGATGAGTCCGGCTGAACCAGTTCCTAGGTACCATTCTTAACCAAGGCATTGCATTATTCAGACATGGCCTTACGCCAATTTGGATCCTTCAAGGCTTGTGTCACCGTAGTAGGCTCAAAGTCAGCCGAGGAACTAAGTTGCGTGTGTAGGTTGAGCTTCTGAATGGGCTTGTGAATGTTGTTCTTGGCTCTAGTAGTCATAGAGTGCTTGATTGGAGACAAAGATGATGAGATGATATGGTGGTGTGAACCGGCTGTTGGGAGGAGGCTAAGAGAGGAGTCGGAACAGTACCAGGTGTGTCTGAATTGTCAACCGCAGTAGTAGCAGTGGTCACGGAATCAAGTGCCGTGACAGCAACAGTGTTATCTGAATCAGGCACGACAGTCACGGTGGAAGAAGGTACAGGTGCAGGTGCAGCAGTCGCTGAATATAGCAGGGGTCGGTCAGCTTGTTGAGATGTGGAGGAGTCAGTGCATGTTGGCAATTCTGGAGGGAGCACAGCAGCGGGAGTGACCGATTGACAGTGAAAGGGAACGGTGATAGTGAGAACCGGAGGGATCCATGAGTCTACGGTTGTGGTAGTAGGACGCTGTAATGTGACATGGAGAGAGTTGTAGGAGAAGACAGACTCGACAAATTTGACATGACACGAGACATACATCCTGGCAGTAGACGGATCAAAACATAGGTAGGCACTTTAGGATAATGAATACCCAAGAAAAACACACGGACTAGAGCGGGGATTAAGTTTGTGGGACGAATATGGCCGAACCCATGGATAACACAGACAACCGAAAATTTTGAGCTTAGAGTAATTGGGATTGGTCCCAAAAATCATCTCATATGGTGACGAGTGAGCAAGTGTTGCAGTGGGCATTCTATTGATTAAATAATCCGCGGTGGAAAAAGCATGTGACCAAAATTGAAGGGGAATGGATGCATGAGACAATAACGCGAGACCAGTCTCAACAATATGTCGATGACGACGTTCTGAGTACCCATTGTGTTATGGATGAGGTGGGGTAGTAAGGTGGGATAGTAAGGTGGGATAGTAAGGTGGGAGATACCGTTTGTCGTAAGAAAATCCTTAAGCAACAGGTATTCCCCTCCATTGTCTGAGTAGAGTGTGATAATTTTGTGTTTGAAGTAATTTTCCACAATGGCTTTAAAACGAATGAAAGTGTCTTTTACTTCTGATTTTTTCTTTAATGGGTAAAACCAGATGTATTTAGTCAGATGATCAATGAAGATGACATAATATTTAAAACCATCATGGGAGATAACAGGTGACGTCCACACATCAGAGAGAATTACTTCAAGAGGATGCGGTGACATAAGAGAAGAGTTTGAGAAAGGTTACTTGTGGCTTTTATTGCAATGACAGGCATGACATACTGACTCTTTTGACATAGATGAAGATAAATCTAAATTGAACTTTGAAACAATAAGTTGTAAAACCGGATAAGCCGGGTGACCTAATCTATGATGCCAATTTGACGATGTGGTTCGGGTGTTGGAGAAGGCTAGGACCGGGGAGGACACGGACTTGTCAGTAGGCCACTCATATACGCCATCCTTGGTCGTGCCTTTCAAAAGAATTGTCCCCGTACGAAGATCCTTCACATGAAAACAAGAAGATAAAAACTCCACAGATACATTGTTATTGTTGCAAAATTGCGAAATAGAGACCAAATTCTTTTTCATGTCAAGAACACAAAGAACATTATTTAAAGCAAAGGATTTATTATGAGTGCGTAGAGATGTGGAACCAGTATGTGTGATGGAAAGACTTGTACCATTACCAATCATGACATCATCGAAGTCGCTGTAGGGTGCATGTAAGGACAGGTTACCAAAATTTGCTGTGACATGGTGTGAGGCACAACTATCCAGGAGCCAGGCCTGATTGTTGGAGGGAGTATTGGCAGCAAAGTGAGCCCGGGGTTGCCAATGTGGTGGTGAATTTATGGGAGGTGCAGCCGAACCTGATCCAAGAGATTGAATGGGGACCATCTGAAATGAAGTACATCTCTTGGCCGAGTGGCCTTGGATGCCACACATCTGACATTTTCCCAAGTATGGACGTGGAGAGGATTGATTGCCACGATATGGTGCACTGGGACCGTGAGCTGATGGTGAACGAGTGGCAGAATTAGGCGACGGGCGCCAGCCCGCGGTGGTGTGTGATTGTGGACGCCAAGCATTGTTATTGGCATGCTATGGGCGCTGAGAGTTGTATGACTTGGTTGTTGGATTGGCTGTGGTTGGTAGTGTGGTTGTGTCTTTCTTGTTGTTAAGAGTAGAGGCCTCGAAAGTAAAAAAGCTTCTCATGAAGCTCATCAAACGTGATGGGAGTATCACGGGCTTGGACTGCACGGACCTGTTCTTTGTAATCATCTAGTTCATCCAGAATTCTCTCAGTGAGATCTTCATCATCTATCGGAGCACCGAGCAAGGCAAGTTCATCTGCACGAGCCTTTACAGAGTGAAGAAAATCAGTTATGTTTTGTGTACCTTTGGTGGAATTTTTGAGAAGGGATTTGATTTGTTTGATGCGTCCATGAGATGGTTTGGCATACGTATTGGCAACAAACGAGATGATCGTGGGAGAGAGAGAGCCAATCAAGGCATTGAAAATAAGTTGATCTTGACGTATCTAAATGTTGTAGGCTGGATTTGGAGAGGTGACAGCATTGACAGAATGAGTGCTTGATGGGCAGGGTTTCGAGCCATCTATATAGCCAACTAGGTCGTATCCAATGAAGAAAGTTTGGAACTGAAGTTTCCAGGACATGTAGTTGGTGGTGGTGAGTTTGAGTGGAGCTTGAGCAGAAATATTAATGGTGATCAGGTGGAACTCATTAGAGCGAAGGGCAGTAGAACTGGCAGGCGTGACATTGATAACGGTTGGAGCAGGTGAGGAGAGATTGGAGGTAGGGTTTGGTTCGATTGTTATGGCTGTGAGTGGGTTGGCGTTTGGGTCTGCTGTCGTGGTCATGCTGGTGCCGTTTGGATCTGCAGTTGTAGTCATGATGATCGTGTATCAAATGTGGGAAAGGAAGAATTTTTTTGAGAGAATCGGTGGCTTTGATACCATATATAATGAGATATATTTTGGTGAATATTTCCACTTACTCTTTCATTGATAAACTAATGAATATAGAATACAGCATTTAGAGAACAACTAAACTACCTATAGAGATAAGAATCTCATGAGATAAGAATACAATTTGAAATACAACAGCTAAGAATATAAAAGATAATTACAGATGTTAAATACAAGATGTTAAATACAACTAGAGAACATGTCATCCAATATACTCGGTTCTAGACTGGAACTCAATCCCATTACAAGTGTAAAACAAGTTGGGTTGGGTCGGGTCGGGTCGATTAAATCAACTTGTTTTCTGCTATGCGACTAAGGGTCGGGTGCGAGCAGCAGGACCTCAATTTTTATCAAGCGTGACGTTGTTCAGAGTGTGCTTGCTGGTGCAAGCTCCGGCGGTCTGCTAAACTTTAGATTATTGAGCAACACCATTGAAAATTTGTATGCACGTCCCTTTTTCGATGTACATCCTTAAAAACTTTATAATAATTATATCTTGTAAATACATTCTACACGTTACTAAATCTTTTGATATTTTTTTTTATAAATGAATTATAAATTAATTAATTTAAAAAAAAAATTGGGATGGAGCCACACCTCCTCCCATATTTAAGGGGAGGCAGTGGCCCATATAGGAATTGGTGATAATTTATAATATATTTTGATTAAAATGTTAATAATTTAATTTGAGGATTATAGTTTAAGCTAGACCCACCCGATCATAGGACTTGGACACCTCTAGAACCAGAAGAGTCCAAAATCAAAATATCCATAGAGAAATGTTATATTTCACAAAACGCTGGGGACTAAAATGAAATTTGATAAGTAGAGTATACTCTAGAGAGAGCTGGAGGGGCTCTAACAAAATCTGAGGCCGTTATCTTCCCGCGAAACCACTTGCTCTCTCTTCTCTCTGTCTTCGTCTCCGACAATAAAGAGCATCAATGGCTTCAATTTCAGCTCTTAGACAGTCTCTCACATTTTCTTCTGTTATCACAGCTTCAACTCCGGTACGCTGCTGTTTCAATCTTTGTTTTCTAATCATCCAATTATAAAGTTTTGATTTTGAATTATTATTATTTTTTTGGTTGTTTTCAGAAGTGGAAAAGACCCTTGTCTCCCCAGTCTCTCCACCACCACCACCCACCTGGGTCCTCCGGTTAGTGTAAATTATTTGATCAAGTCTTGCAACTGGAAGATGTTTTTTATTTTATTTTATTTTTTATATTGCTGAAAGCACTTTTAGATAGTTAAGAAGCACTTGTGAGTATTCTTGAAAAATGTACTTTTGTATGAGAAAACATAGTTTTATTCAATATAAAAAAAATAAAAAATAAAAAGTGCTAAAAGCACTTTTAAATGCTATTCGATTTATTTTTACTGGTAGTGTTTGTCTGGAAATAAATTAAATTGATTTTTAAGATTAAAATGCAATTGTGGGATTTGTTTTTGGAGAAACTATTAGTGCATACTTTTCTTGAAAGTTGTTATTTTAATTTGTGGATGAGAAAAATCTTTCAAGTGCTTTCTACAAAATTGCTCTAAAATGTACCTCAAGTATTGGACTGTTGTTGAAGAATTATTTGCTTTGATTGATATATGGGGATTTGGCTTTTATAGGTGAAAGTAGCCCCTCGAATAATGGGCAAGACATTGAGCGAAGAAGAGTGTTGATATCGTCCGTTGGGTTATTGGCTGGAGCTTTTTGGAATGCTTCGATGGATGGAGTGGCCGCAGCAGCTGATTTCACTGATAGTAACTTCCTGTTGTCCCCTTTGTTATTGTTAATGCCGTTCATTTCTGTGTTTCTGACATGACTCATGTTTTTGTATATGCATACGCACATTCTGTAATTTTTAGTAGGAGATATATCATAAATTCATAGGTTAAGCAATCATGAAGCATTTGAATATGTTCTTACTTCACAGCGCGTTTAGTCGCTTTTGAAATTTGAAGTTCTTATTCAATAAAAAAAATAAAAAAAATTCTAAGTCTCCTAAGGGATATGATATGATTTAAGATGATGGTGTGTTACCTTGAGTCTGTTTTAGTATACTACTTACTCCTTTAAGATTATAAAAGACTGAGCTACCTGATTCGTGGTATTGTCTATAATACATGTCTTCGATGTTCTTGATTTTGCATCTTCGGTGTTTCAATATGCATATCATGGGGAAACTTAGTTGATTCAAGGGTAACTACTTTAACATATCACTTGCTTCTTATGGTACATTCTGTTTTGTGTGAACTACAAATTTGTAGAGAATCAATAATCAATGTTTGAGACATATTGTAGTTGCAAGGACTTACTGTTGAGACTGTATTTGGAAATATAGTGCCAGCTCTTAGGGGAAAGGATTATGGCAAGACAAAAATGCGGTATCCAGACTACACAGAAACAGAATCAGGTCTTCAATATAAGGTCACTCATCGGAAACTACATCTCCTTTCTTGTTACTTACACAAGCATATGTGGTTTAATTATTAGTTTTAATTTCAAATTCCAAAAGAATGCAGGACCTGCGGCCAGGATTCGGCCCAACGCCAAAGATGGGACAGATAGTTGTGGTAAGGCAACATCATGTCTATACATGGCCTTACAAGTAATGTAAATATTAGTAAATTCGGCAAACTTAATAAGAATATTTCTTTTTCTCCATATACTTTTCACTTAATAAGAATATTTCTTTTTTAGAACAAAAAGTGATTCAAATAAGAAAGAAGCAAAAAGAGCTTGTGTTGTTTTAATAAAGCTTAACATATCTTTCCAAATAGCAAACCTGCCTCACTTTAGACCTTAAATAGAAATTTTAGAGAGAAAATTAAAAAAAAAAAAAAAAAAAAAAATTTGGCTCTGCAATTTGAGTTACAATTTTAACAAGTTCATGTGTTAAGACAGTATAGGACGTGAATTTCAGAATCCAGATTTCTCTGAAACTTTTGTTTATCATATTTGAAAGTTGGGAGTCATGCAAGAAGTTTCTTAACTATGAATATGTTTTAGGTTGATTGGGATGGCTACACCATAGGATACTACGGTCGCATATTTGAAGCTCGAAACAAGACAAAAGGTGGTTCGTTTGAGGTATGGGAAGCATCTTTCTTGTCCGTTAAACATTGTCTTATAAACATTTAATTATACACAAAATTTTATGTGGTTTTGCAATTTGCAGGGTGATGATAAGGAATTCTTCAAATTTAGACTAGGATCTCAAGAGGTCAGAAACTTATTTCCTTTCTGAAAGATTAAAGACTGTTATCTTATAGCTTATATAGGTTGGAACGGAGAATGCACTTTCGACGTCTTTTTGTTCTAGCTAAACTGTTTTTGAAGTTTTTCTTCTTGGTTCACATCCAATCTTCTCTGCGGTCTGGCATGTAAGGAAAGAATTTTTTACTTTTTTATATTTATTTTTTCAACTTTTGAGATTACGTCAGGACATATAGTGAATTTTCAAAGTGAAGCTACAGAATTGTGATTTAAATAGACGTGGAGGACAATTTGGTCCTTTAATTGTATTATATGATTCACTTGCTTCCCTAGCATGATACTGATGTTCGAAATAGAAGCTTCTGATGGAGCTGTCTGGTTCTTGAGTTTCAGGTAATTCCAGCTTTTGAGGAAGCTGTTTCGGGCATGACTCTAGGTGGCATTAGAAGGTGCTGCATCTGCTTCTCTGAAACATTTAGCCGTTGCTACATTTGAAGCAATACATGAAATTGTTCAATCAGTAACCTACCAGAAACATTAGACATGACAAATATATAAACTCACTTTATCACACATTTAGATCGCTCACATATAACTTAACTTCGTTTAACATTTATTTTAGCTGTATGTCTGCATGCCACGTTCCTTTATGTTAGTTTCTTACATCTCCACTGATCATTACAAGAATGCATCATCTGGACTAACCAGTGTAAAGGCCATAAAGATAAAGACCAATCCATTTGAAATGTTATAACAGTTTCTAGTCAATCGTAGCTCAGTAAATTAGTGCAATTTTATGATCTAAATAGTCTTCGGGGAACTTTTTGAACTTCTGAGGTTAAGACTGCAAGATTTATAATACTCTCTTCTCTTGATCTTGGCTAGAACGTAAATAACGGTTCGTGTACTGTACTTCTATGCATGCATATTGTGAGCAAATTTGAAATTTTACTTCACAGTGATGCAGGATCATAGTGCCCCCAGAACTGGGATATCCTGAGAATGACTACAACAAAAGTGGACCGAAACCAACTACATTTTCGGTAATAAACAAGCCCTTTCGATATGTCTCTCTCTCTCTCTTGTATTGCAATTATGTAAACTTTTACAAAGGATTTACATTACATTACTGTGTTTAACAGGGCCAGCGAGCCTTAGACTTTGTGCTGAGGAACCAGGGGCTAATAGACAAGACTCTGCTTTTCGATATCGAGCTCGTCAAAATTGTACCAAGCTGATCATTCTTGAACTTCAACACGCATCATTGACACTATCTGAACATTGAGAATAGTCTTATGCAATCCATGGAGCTGGGAAATAATTACATATCAAGAGAGCCGATTTGTAAATCATCACACCATTTGAGGAATGTCAAGTGTTTAAAAGTTTATGCATCAAGTCAGAGAGCTGTTCTGTTGTAATTTATTTTTATTGTTGAGGTAAAATATTGTACAAGAGCATACGTTTTTATGGGTCCCGTTAGAGCATCTCCAACGGCCTCTCTTGAAGACATCCCTTAGCTTAATTAAGGGAGTAGGTGTATTTTTGCAGCTCCAACAGGTCCCTAAATGGATCCCGTAATTGTGTTCTGATAGCGTTCACTCCCTTAATTAAGAGGTGTTTTCAAACCCCCTTAAAGTTGACTCCACCTATTTAAGATTATTTTAAAATGGGCTCCATCTATCATAATTGACAAACAATATCTAATATTTATTAAACACAATATCTAATATTTAAATAATAATAAAAAATTATTAAAGGGGTTACTTAAGGGAGTATTGTTGGAGCACATACTCCCTTAATGGCCCATTGTAATAATATACACCTTTAAATAAGGGAGTCTCCAAGGGAGACTATTGGAGATGCACTTAAGGTGTTCCCGAACATAACAAGCTATGTTTATGCAAGTGGTGATATCCTTATATAATGTTTACGTAGCAGTTTTTCTCTCATAGGCATACATTATAAGTATATTAATACTCATCATCACACTTTTACCACGTAAGCAATATAACCATATTTTTACCACGTAAGCAATATAACTTCAATCATGATAGTGCAAAATATAAAATTTCACGGCCTCCAGAGATACCTAGAGATATTTGAAATTAAACAATGAAGGACTAACATAGTAACATGTCTAATTTTCCAAACCATACATTCAACTGAGGTGACAATTTTATCAAAACTATAGAGATATTTGAAATTAACTAGAGAGACTTTATTACTATTATTATTATTTTTTAGAAATATTACAATAATTCGGGATTTTAGGGAGGGGGACAGATTTGTACCCACAACCTTATGGTGTAGGTATGAGCAGGGCCAGCCCTGACTTTTTAGAGGTTCGGGGCAAAATTTTAAAATGGGCCCATTGTTCATATCAATAGGGTTTTTTATTTTTTATTTTTTTTATTTTTAATATATATATATATATATATATATATATATATATATATATATATATATATATATATACAAAAATTCTATTATCAGTTCGAACTGACAAAAGTTATATCAGTAAATACTTTGACTTGGTTGTATGCACTTGTCAATCAAAATATTTAAATCCAGTGGCCCATATACAAAGAACTGATATAACTTTTGTCAGTTCGAACTGATAATAAAAAGACTGTATATATATATAATCTATTTTCATATATTTAGTCCGAAAATGATAATTTCATTAAAGATAAAATAATATCATATGATACAAATAAATGTCTCATATAACTCAAGTAAAATTTCTCACGTAGAAAGCTGAGTGCATGAGAGAGAAAGTGAAAGATGTGTTTGGAATTTTGGTGGCTGTAGAAAAATTAGAAAAAGATGAAACCCTAAACTTTAGGTAATTTGTCTGAATAAAAAACAAAAATTTAATTGGGCTTTAAAAAATAAAAAGAATGTTTGGACTGGGCCATTTGAATGTACCCAATTTTAATTTGAGTGTCGATATTTACACCTCTGATAAACTGTATGTGCACCCCTTTTTATATATACACCCTATTAAAAATTTTAAAATGTTCTAATTTGTAAACACACCCCACATATTACCAAATATGTCCTTTCTCTTCGTTTTTGATAAATATTATACATTAATGAGTTATAAAATAATTAAATAAAAATTGAAAAAAATAAATAATAATACTCGTATAGAGATACGAGGAGCCATGCCTGACCTAAAATCAAAATCCTAGAGATGGAGGTTTATTTTATTTTATTTTATTCCTTATATTTCTTTTCTTTTATTCTTTCTTTAGAAGCACTGTTCTACAATTCTTTTATATTTATTTTCTAACTATACAATTTCAATTCTTTTATATTTATTTTCTAACTATACAATTTTAGTCATTACAAGAGAATTAGTCCATCCATGACATTAATTGAATCTGTTTGTATGTTTAAATTTCTGGCCTTTTTATTTATTTATATTAGTTTAGTTTTTTAATTAATTCGATTATTTTCTCATCTTTTATATATATATATATATATATATATAACAGTTAGTTAATATTTATAATTTTAAATAATCACGATTTAAATCTTAATCGATAACAAAACAGTAATTTAATAAAAAAAGGTGATTTTTTTTTTTGTGTAACTAATTATAATATTTGTTAAAATATTATAAATATCAAATATTAATATGATGAATGGGTTATTTTTATATTAATCATTTTACAATTAGAGATGCACATTTTTCCTCAGAGCCCCAGTTCCCCGCGTCCCCATCTCCATTTGGGGATTTTTTTTTTTTTTTTTTTTTGAGAAAAATGAGTATTGGGGGGGTGGGTGGGTGGGGATGAGAATGAAAATCATCCCCATTTCCCCATTTTCCTCACAATTATATTGAAATGGGGATGGGGGAAGGTCCCCCATCCCCATTTCCCCCAAACATATATAAATATAATTATAATATATATTTCTATATATTTTTTTTATTCTTTAAAAACCCTAACTCCCTAAGTATATATACACATTTACTCTTTAATTTTTATTTATTTATTTTTATTGAAATGTTTGTTTTTTTAGTTTAATTTATGATTTTTAGTCAAATGGGGAAATAGGGAAAAACGGGAAAAATGAGAAATTGGGGATGAGTATGGATATAGGTCCCCGCAAAATTCCATATCCCCATTTTCCCCAAATGGGGAAATGGGGGAAGGGTCTGGGAATTGAGGATGGGGATGGGGGGACCTATATCCATCCTCATTTCCCAAACGTGCATATCTAGTTACAATAAAACATCAGAATTGTTATTATTATAGAATAATAGCACATAATAGGGGTGATTTATGGCTTTAAATAAGCATGTCTTTCTCCCTTCTTTATGGACTATGTCTGCATGGCAATTTATAATAACTTTAATGAGCAATATGAAGGAGCGATAATTGGAACAATAATTCTTATTAGTATTTATTATGGCCAAAGCTCCTCCCATTGATACTTAATAATTAATAAAAAATTAATGATAATGCCTCTACACGACGACATGTGTCAGGGTGAGGTTTCATTTTACTATATTGCTAGCCTAAGAACCCGTGCGATGCACGGGTTTTAATAAAACTATTTTCACGTTTTAGGAATAAAAAAAAAGCTTCATTCAAATAATTACAATTATGAAGTAGAGATGAAGAAATGAAGAGTAGAAAAATGAATAAAACCATGAATAATCGGTTTACATACCAACTCATTTGCACTATCAAAATATAAACTTTATTCTCATCAAATAAAATTAACTTTATTTTAGAAAAATTATTCATTATCCATTTATCCCATTGATGATTTTCAATACAATAAATTACTTCAGTTCATATTGATGATAGGATTGTCTTTTCAATTTTTCATTATCCATTTATCTCATTGATGATTAGATATAAATATAGAAATATAAAACCTTCTGATTCACTATATTATTAGTAAAACCTTCTGATTTATTGTATTATTATTGCACACATTTAATAATAATCATATATATATATACGAAAAAAATAGGAAAAGAATGTAAAACCTTCAGATTGATTGTATTATTATTGCTCCCATTTAATAATAATAGATATGAATAGGAAAAATAAAAATGAATATATAGAATTTAATTCCAAATCTCTCACACGACAACACATGTCGTCTTTAGAGTTCCATTTTACTATCGTGCGGGCATTGTAAATAGCGTGTTTTCAATCAAGTGTTAAATGTATTTTTCAAAGATCAGTCTCTTGAAGTTCTCTTCACAAATTGATCTAAAGAAGAAGATGCAGAAGAACATATAAAAAATAAAATAAAATAAAATAAAAATCATTTTCTATGGTATCTTAACATGACATAATGCATTATCTTATGTTTATGATAAAATGAATCACATAATATCATGGATAAAAGCATTGGGAAATGTGTCATGGACTTTAAATGGTAGACCACTAAAGTTTGAAAATAATAAGGTATTGGTTTCAAACAAAAACTCAAGAAATATAGAAATATTATTTCTCAAAAATTTAGATATTTAAATAAATCATCGTTCCCACTCATAGGGTCTATCTGCAATGTTGCAACCTTAATTTCTTAATTTTTTGGATGGTTGGAACTTGAGTTCAATCATTTTTCGTTACCATAAATATCACTAATATAGTAATATTGAAATAGATGATTCATATATTAGACCATTTAATAATAGTTTATAAAAACACAAAATTATGTCTTATTCTCATATTTAAATTGATTTAAATATATACATATCTCAAGGAAAAATAAAAAACCTCACACTGAATTCTACTGCATAAAGCAGGATAAAAGAGCTCTGTAAAATAATTTGTGGTTATATTTGCATACATTGGCAATTAAGAAATTTGATAGAAAGAGGCAAAGGTACATCAAATAAAATTAAAATTGTAGAGAGTAGAAATGCGGGTAGGCTAGCATTTGCCGTTTCAATGTTGATCATCCTATGAAAATGATTCATTATTTGGGCTGGGATCTGACTACTTCTCCATACGCTTAGTCGCTTTTCTAGCCTGTAAATCAAATATATATATAACAAATTAACTGGACCATATATATGTAAATAAATAATTTTTTTTTTGGTGTACATCAGTGAACAGAAACTGAGTTATATCCCACCTCATTTTCCCAATCATATTGAATTGCTATGATGGTCAATATGACAATATTAATCATCCCACCCCATATGCCTTGCAGCACGTACATGAGTAATATTCTCACATATAAATCAAATCGATCAAGTTAATTTAATAATAAACAAAAGGTGAATGCATATACCTTTATTCCAAAATAAGTAGTAGAAGCCAGCAAGTTCCAGCGATTAAAAAATGGGTGCTCTAAAGAAGACAATAGAATTTAATACATAGGAACAATAGAGAAATGAAAACGATATAATTTAAACAATTAAAACCCACAATCACCTCTTTCAAAATAAATAAAATGAGAATCTACCATAAATGAGAATAACAGTGAAATGAAAACAACAGAATTTATCAAAAGTAGAACCTCATTTCGTAAAATATGTGAATACTTGTCAATATGGTGTTATTTTAGTTTGATTTATAGACCTAAAGGTTACCAACTTTTGAACTCCTATGCTATTATTATTAATTAACTTTGCAAGGATATATAATTGATAGGTGACTTTTAATATATACGGTTTTTCAAAGTTTTTGAAATTTTAAGAGTGACTGCACTTTAAATTCATGCATTTTGGATGATTAAGTAATCTAAAAGTCTTCATTTGCATTTTTAACGATTATGCTTCCCCATATAAATTGAATAACTTATTGATTAATGGATCCAAATTCTTTTTATGCATCCGATTATATATATATATATGATATGCATCGAGATAAAAAAAAAAGAAAAAAGAAAAAAGAAGATATATGAATTGATTACTACCGATATTATTATTGTTTATATATATATTTTTTAAAAGAAGAGTTGAAATAATTATAAAACTATACATATTATTATATAGAATTTAATGTCAAAAATCCCTCAAAAATATAGATAGATATAGATATCTACATGGAGATAAATATGAATTTATTACTATTAATATTATTAATATTAATAGTTAACAAAATTTAATGAAACTTTAATTTTGTCCATTCATTTTCACTGTCAATGTAGTGGAGTTGCCCACATTTTCATTAATCAAGTAAAAGACTATTAGAGTTTTGGTTTATGATATTCTTAATTGTAAGTTCATATAAATTGATCAAGAAATCACCTCCTTGTATCAAATAATAATATCCCTTATATAAATCTTCCCCGGCATATGAAGCATGCAAATCTGTAAAAAAAAATGGTAAAAGTAAAATATTAAAACAAAATAATTAGTTGGATACGAAAGGTTACCATTTTTATTTAACTCAGCATACGAAGCATGTAAATATGCACCAAAAGTAAAAGTAAAATACCACATTGAAACAATACAATAAATTAGCTTGGTTCATACAACTCCATTTATTTATTATCTCATTGGTTCATAGAATTTACCTCTTAATATATAAATATATGCATATGAGTTAAATGAAATTATATTGGAATTTAATATCAAATCTCTTAAACGGCGACATGTTGCGCTGTGAAAGTCTGTTATTATATATATATATATATAAATTTGAAACAATAATTCTTTTTAGTATTTGGCCATCATAACCGTGAAAATAGAGAGTCATAGAATTGGATAGTTAAAAATTTCCTAAACTGACTCAAATAATAACTATGTAAATTAATACAATAATTGAGCAGCTAAAAAAAATTCAAAAACTGACTCAAGGTAGCTAAAACATTAAAAAACTGATGCAAATGACAATAATAAACCGACTCAAATAATAATAATAAATCTCCTCCTATTTCACACATACTAATCAATAAAAATTAAATACCAAAGCCTCCACACGACGACACGTGTCAAGGTGAGGTTCCATTTTACTATATTTAATATCAAATCTCTTAAACGGCGACATGTGACGCTGTGAAAGTCTATTATTATTATATATATATATATATATATATATATATATATATATATATATATATATTTGAAACAATAATTCTTATCAGTATTTGGCCATCATAACCGTGAAAATAGAGAGTTATGGAATTGGATAGTTAAAAATGTCCTAAACTGACTCAAATAATAACTATGTAAATTAATACAATAATTGAGCAGCTAAAAAAAATTCAAAAACTGACTCAAGGTAGCTAAAACATTCAAAAACTGATGCAAATGACAATAATAAACCGACTCAAATAACAATAATAAATCTCCTCCTATTTCACACCTACTAATCAATAAAAATTAAATACCAAAGCCTCCACACGACGACACGTGTCAATGTGAGGTTCCATTTTACTATATTACTAGATTGCATCCCACACGATGTGTGGGAACTACAAAATGTAACACAACAATATTTTAATGATTTAACTTATTAGTCTAAGATATTTGATGCATTAGTGATGAAAAACAATCATGAGGTATTTCTCTAGATTTATATATATATATATATATATATATATATATATATATATATATATATATATATATATATATAATTTTAAAGCATGAATATATTCTATACTTATAATAAGGCCGCATGCAACACTACATAATATTAGTTCACATTCAAAAAAAAAATTATAAATAATTATATATATATATATAAAGATATAATAAAGGAAGAGCAAATGTTGTTCGTAAAATCCAAATTATAAGACAAATAGAAATCAACGGCTGAAACATTATCTTTATCTTCAATTTTTTATTTATTTATTTTAATTTTTTATCTTTATCTACAATTTCTGGTTTTAGTTTTTTATTTTTTTTTATTTTATTTTTTATTTTTTATTTTTATTTTTAATTACTTTGTTTTCTAAGCTCAATCTAAATTATAAGATAAGTAGATAAAATGATAAATTATTGTCCATAAAATCTAAATTATAAGATAAGTAGAATAAACTTTTTTAATTTTTTTTTTATCCTTGTCTATAATTTTTATTTATTTTTTTATTTCTTTATTTGTTTCTTTAGTAATTTCTATGTTTTATCTATTCCAATTAATATCAGGAAAATATTATATGATATTAGTAAATATTAAAATAAAATAAAAAAAACCGTAAACAATGATCTCAAGCTTTTAAAATATTTTTTTTTTGTTTATATAATTTTTTTTAAGTAGAAATATATTCTATATTTATAAGCATGCAACACTACATAATATTAGTTTATACTCAAAATAATTTAAAAACAATTATATAAAAGAATATATAATAAAAAGAAGATCAAATATTGTTTATAAAATCCAAATCAACAGTTAAAATATCAGTAAGTGTTTATAAAAAAAATAAAAATAAAAACCGATCTCTAACTTTTTTTTTTCTATTTAAATTATTCTTTTTTAGGAAAAAACATAAAATTAATCTCTAACAATTATATAGGTAAAAAAAAATGAAAAACAATTATACAATTATTAACATATTAAAGAATGGAAACAAAACAAAATCAAAAGAATATGTACCTTTACACAAAATAATGTATCACTCTATTCTAGCATTGACACGTGTGAGGGCTCTTTATAGAAAACGGTGGACATTGAAGAGTTATTAGTGGAATTTAAAACTTTAGAAAACAGGGGAAAATGAAGAGTTATTAGTGGAATATGAAACATTTTAATAGAGATTATCATGTGTGATATATCTATATAATCAATTGAATCTGTACATTGATAACATTAAGTTATATCATAAATTAATATAGTTAATAATAGAAAATTAGTGGATATTAGAACATTACAATATATATTGGTTAGAGAAAGATGGGGAATTATAATAATATTTTGATTAGAGAGATATAATTGAACACCAAATAAGTTGATTTATATGTATTTCTAAAAAGATGCTTTTAATTCACCAAAAGTCTCGTTAGTCAATTCTCAATAACATAAAATTTAAAATTTGATAAAGTTTGATTTTTTTTTTTCCTTTCTAAGCAAGCTAATTCGATCACCTAAACCAAATGCCATAGACATAGCATAACGTCATTGACAAAAAAAAAAAAAAAAAAAAACAATAGATACGAATTTATGGTTTGTTGGAAAAAAGATTTATGGCTTGTTTTTTAAACTTACCAAATAATATAATCCTTAAAAAAAAAAATACTTAATAATTAAAAATCAATTATGAGATTGGTTAAGAGAATTTATTCCATTAATTACGTGAATGCCTCTTGATTACCTACAGATTTTTTATTTAGGAAAAAAATTATATTATTAAAAATTATTAAAATTAATAACTTACCAAATATTATAATATATATTGTATAGATAACTAATTAACAATACATTTGTTTTTTGAAATATTACAACTAATTAAAAATATTTTTTTTAAAAAAAACTAATTAATACGAATTTATGGCTTGTTGGAAAAAAAAAATTACGGCTTGTCTTTTAAACTTACCAAATAATGTAATATTTCAACAACAAAAAAAGAAAAAGAAAACTTTGATAATTAAAAATAAATTATGAGATTAGTTAAGAGAATTTATTCATTATCTCATTAATTATGTGATTGACTCTTGATTACCTATAAATTTTTTTATTTAGGAAAAAATTATTACAATTAATAATTTACTAGATATTAAAATATATATTGTATAGATAACTAATTAACAATACATTTTTGTTTTTGAAATATTACAACTAATTAAAAATACTTAAAAAAAAAAACTAAATAATACGAATTTATGGCTTGTTTGAAAAAAATTATGGATTGTCTTTTAAACTTACCAAATAATGTAATACTTCAAAAAAAAAAAAAAAAAAAAACTTAATAATTAAAAATCAATTATGAGATTGGTTAAGAGAATTTATTCACTATCCTATTAATTACGTGATTGACTTTTGATTACTTATAGATTTTTTATTTAAAAAAATATATATTGTTAAAAATTATTGCAATTAATAACTTACCAAATATTATAATATTTGTATAGATAACTAATTAAGAGTACATTTTGTTTTTTGAAATATTACAACTAATTAATAATACTTAAAAACAAAAAATAATTAATACGAATTTATGGCTTGTTGGAAAAAAACAGTTACAGCTTTTAAACTTACCAAATAATGTAATACTTAAAAAAAAAAAAAATACTTAATAATTAAAAATCAATTATGAGATTGGTTAAAACAAATTATTCACTATCCCCTTAATTACGTGATTGCCTTTTGATTACGTGTAGATTTTGGATTTAGGAAAAAATATTATATTATTAAAAATTATTATAATTAATAACTACTTAATAGCTTTGGCAAAAAAATAAAATAAAATTTATAGCTTGTCTTTTAAACTTCCCAAATATTGTAAACCTTCTTATTCATTATCCCATTGATTACGGGATTGCATTTTGATTACCTATTGATCGGTTATTTACTAAATTTTTTTTTGGCAAATTATGACTTGTCGTTTAATTTAAACTTACCAAATAATGTAATATTTCACACTTATTTTCTAAAAACATTCCATTTTTTTAATAAACTAATTTCTATTTTTTTTTCACACGTTTGTCTCTTAGATGATTCAATAAAAATTATATAAAGGCGAAGACTTTTATGGAGAGGCAAATAATAGTGGAATTATGAGTGAATTTCATATATTTAGAAAAAGAATCTATTGAATTGAATGTAATAATTAATGTTCTAATGTAGTACCGTTAATATTTGAATAAAAATTATTATTTATTAATTTTTTGTTATGGTATCATTAATATATTACCATTGCTATGTTTTTAAAATTTAACATTAATTCCGTAAAAAAAACAAAAATAAAAAAAACCGGATTACCATTAATTTGGTATTACAATTGATATTGTTTTGAAAAATATTTATTTATTATCATTTATAAGAATAATTAAAATTCAAAAGCATTTATTTTTGGTAATAATCATAGTGTATTTAATGCATACTTAATATATTCTAAAAAACCAAAAAGAAAAGAAAAGAAAAGAAAAAGGCTAAAAATAGTAAAAAAAAAAAACCTATAGAAAAAAATCAGTGCAAATTTCCATTAAAAACAAATCCGGGTATTGGATATCCGAAAACCCGGGTGGATACAGTGTTTTAAAGAGACAATACAGATATACCTTGTTAGACTTAAAATCAAAGACTATAACACTAATATTTGAGACAATACAAATATACATTGTTAGACTTAAAACAAAGACTATAACACTAATATTTATTTGTAGTAATAGTCTGTCTATTGAATTTTCAACCGGTCTCATTGATTTTCTACATTGGTGGTGATGAGTGGGATGTTAGCCTTACCAGAGGGTTGCATAGCGAAGTGAACACCTTATTACAGATTCCAAAATACATTAAAACAATAATCAGTCCAAAATTACATTTACAACTACTAAAATGTTTCCTAAAAAAAAAAAACAATAAACAATAAACAAAAAACTTCTAAAGTGTTTGAATCAAAAAACATATAGAGATGCTTTGTTTTGATAAGAGAATGATGTTTGAGATAGGCCTTTGGCAATCATCACGAATTGAAAAAAAAAAAAAAAAAAACTAAAAGATTAAAATTATTCAACCAAATATTTAAAAAAAAAAAAAATGTAGAAATTACTCTTACCACTCAATGACATCCTGTCCCCCACCGTTTGGGTGTTTTGAGTTTGTCTGTGATGAAGTCAATGGAATGAGATGGAAAAAAAAAATGAGAACCTTCAAAACCATCGACTGAAAATGAACTCTTACGTATCAAAACAACAACAAAAAAAACTGAACAAAAAAGGAATGAACACAAAATCAGAAGGAAAAAAAAAACAACAAAATCACAACAAAAAAAAAAATCCACTTACTATGATGGCAGTGATGGCAAAAACAAATATTTTCCCGAACCCAGTTTTGGTGGAACCCAAAAATACCTGTGATTAATTGCATGAAAAGAACATAAAAAGAATTTATAAGCAAACAAAAGCAATTAATTGACTAAAAAAATGAAGAGTTTTTGTGAATTGAATTTATAGGCAAACAAAAACAATTAATTAGCTGAAAAATGAATAGTGTATGGAATATGAAATGTTAGGGGATTATTATCAGAATTAATTATTATTTTTAATTAATTTGATAATTTATTCATTATCCCATTAATTATAGGGTTATCTATCTAAAAATGAAGAGTCTTTATGAATTGAATTTATAGACAAACAAAAGCAATTAATTGGCATAAAAATGAAGAGTTTATGAGTCAAATAATGGAATTAGATAGCTAAAAATTTCTTAAACCGACTCAAATAATAACTATGTGAATTAATGCAATAATTGGACAGCTAAAAAAATTCATAAACGGACTCAAATAACAATAATTGGACAGCTAACAAATTTAAAAACGGACTCAAATAACAATAAGAACCAAATCTCCTCCTATTTTACACCTACTAATCAATAAAAATAAAATGCCAAAGCATCCACACGACGACACGTGTCAAAGTGAGGTTCCATTTTATTATATTATATAGATATAGATATAGATATATAGCATTTAAGTTCAAAACTCCCTCACAGTGACACGTGTCAATGTGAGGTTCCATTTTACTATGATATATATATATATATGATGATTAGGTAGTAAATTATTTTATGATTTGATTTCATTATTATTGTAGGTGGTTGACATACAATTGATGTGGATTGGGTCGTTCACAGATTAGGCCCAAGCAACTTGTCAATTGAACCCTGTCGAATCGAATTGTCGTCTACTCTTTAACCTGAAAAAAAGATGAGAATTGACGGAAAAAGAAAAGGTAGGGGATCGATTTATAGCCTTATGTGAGCTTGGGCTGAGCTTTAGATTAATTAATGGAGGTTCAATGAACTCCTCTAGGAAATCGATCGAGGGAAAAGGGGGATCAAACTAGATCAATGGAATGAGTAAGTGGATTGTATTGTAATCCGGGCAAAGTTTCAACACGTGAAGGAGCTTTTGGATGGAGAGAAATCCGAATCCTTTTCCTGTGACCAAATAGATCTATTTATAGGCTTTCCAGGAGAGTTGACCATTAGGTGTAGGTTGAAGAGTATCCTTGAAATCTCGGTCGGATTTCATGGGATCATTCAACCGGATTTCATGGGATCACACAGTTACTTGACTAGTTCAAACTGGCAAGTGAGTTATCTTAAACAGATAAATATGCTCTGCTGAGTAGGAGAACAACTGAGTCAAGTGGGTCGACCCGTATTTGATGGGTTTGGATTGGATTCAACTAGAAAAGGTTTGGGCCTTAAGCGTTTGGGACCGGAGGCCATTTTTTACTACCACAATTATTATTATTATTATTATTATTTACTTTCTTGAAAAAAATAATGCAATTTTTATTTACTTGAGAAATCAACCTAAATTAAACTAAAGTATGAGTATTATAAATAAAAGAGAGACAAAAGTTAAAAGTAGAAGGGAGAATTACATCCACAACCTTAGGTTTTACATAATTTTATCTAGACGAGTGGAATGGGTTTTTCTACACTCACACCCGCTAAACTCAATAATGGTCAGCACTTCCATTAGTTTGACTTGCTTTGACATAGGAAATGTCTTTAATGCCCCAAAATAATAATAAAACATAAAGTACAATTTTTTTTAAAAAAATTACATTATTTTATATAGTTTAGAAAAAAAAATTACATTATTTATAGATTTTTTAATAATTCTTTTTTGAAAGAAAGATTTTTTAATAATTCAATATATGGACATATAAATATCAATATAACTATTTATTTAAAAACAAAATTGAATGTTGTGCTATTCGACCACATAAATTATTTGTAATAGTTTATGCATAATTGTTTTAATTTAAATATATATTTTTAGAAATTTTAGATTTTTTTTTCAGACCGGATTCAGATTGATTTACGATTCGAATCCGATCTGAATTCAAATGATTTTGGACTTGGATTCATTTGATCCGCATAGCGTTCTATATTCCCTATATTCGAATTTCCAAATATCAAAATTTTCTTGATTGAATTCAAATCAGATCAGGATCAAATATCTTATTCGGATTGGATAATCCGAATTCAATTTCTACCACTACTTATACCTACATCAATGAGATTATGAATTCATTTAAACTCCCCACCATGAGATCTCTAGATGTGCATTTCCCCCAAAATATCCAAATCCCCATACCCCATTTGGGGGATAAATCACCCCCAAATAGGAAATGGGGATAGGGATGAATTTCATCCTCAAATTGAAATAGGGATGGGGATGAGAGGACCTTCTCCCATCCCCATTCCCCTATTTCCTAAAAACTTATATATATTTTTTAATAATTATTATTTTCTCTATTTATCTCATTTTTCTCATTTTCCCACTTTTCCAATTTAAACCCTAAGTGTTACATTTAGGGATAGGCATTTCCCCCATGAGGCCCCACCCCTATTTAGGGGGTGGGGATGAGGCAAATTTTACCCATATCCGTGTAATTTTATTAAATCTCGGGGGTGTTTGTGCAATTCCCCCTTAATATAAATACTTATAGTAATAGACGGGTTAGTGAGTTAGTGACTTACTTGGTGGTGGTAGGTGCTAGGTGGGTTAGTGAGTGACCGTGAGTTAAAGTTAAAAAAAATAATTAAAGAAAATAAAATTAATGTATATATACAGACATATTTAAATATATTTGGGAGAAATTAAGAAATGGGACCTCACTCCACCCATCCCATCCCCATTTAGGAAATGGGGGAACCCACCCACCCCCCACCTACCACCACGGCACCACCAAGTAAGTCACTACCTCACTGACCCATCTATTACTATAAGTATTTATATTAAAGGGGAATTGCACAAACACCCCCGATGTTTGATAAAATTACACGGATATAACAATTTTGGTCATATATGCACAAACTTCCCTCAACATTTGAAAATTGTTGGACAAACATCCCCTACCGTTAGATGGATCCGTTAGTCAAAGGTCAAACGTGTAAAAAGTCTAAAATACCCTATATTTTTATTTTAAATAAACTAAAAAATTAAAAAAAAAAAAGATAAAAAAATATTTAAAAATCTTTTAGAAAACATGAATGTATCTTAAATCTAAAACCTAGAAAAAAAATTCTTCTTAAAAAAAAATAGTTTTTGCAATTCCCCCCTTGATTTTAAATAAATTTTAAAATTTAAATTTATTTATTATTAAGTTGTTTAAAAAACTATTTTTTTTTTAAAATTTGTATAGATGATTTTTTCTAGGTTTCAGATTTAAAATATATTCATGTTTTCTAAAATGTTTTTTTAATAGTTTTTTATCTTTTTTTTTAATTTAATTTTTTAGTTTATTTAAAATAAAAATAAAAGGTATTTTAGACTTTTTACTGTTTTAACTATTGACTAACGGATCCATCTAACGGTAGGGGATGTTTGTGTAACAATATTCAAATGTTAAGAGAAGTTTGTATGTATATGGTCAAAACTGTCATATTCGTGCAATTTTATCAAACCTCGAGGGATGTTTGTGCAATTCCCCCTAATATTAATTTTGGATTAAATTAAACCAATTAAATATTTTAGATTGGATATTTTGATTATTTATTGGATTGGATATTGAAAAAGGGTGAATCGAAAGATCATTTCCCCATTTTGGGAAAATGGGGATGGGGAATTTTGGGGGGACCTATATCCATCCCTATTCCCAACCCTAATTCTCCATTTTCCCCGTTTTTTTTTCCGTTTTTTCCCATTTCCCCGTTTTCCCCGTTCCCTCATTTCCCCATTTGACTAAAAATTACTAATTAAATTAAAAAAAAAAACAAACATTCCATTAAAGATACAAAATAAAATTCATTAGTGCATTTTATATAAAATGTGTATATATACTTAGGGAGTTAGGGTTTTTAAAGAATAAAAATAAAAAATAAAAATTTATATGTTTGGGGAAAATGAGGAAATGGGGATAAGGGGATGAAGGGACCTCGTCTCCATTTCAATATAATTGTGGGGAAATGGGGATGGGGGGATCTACCAAAAAAAAATAAAAAAAATTCCCAAATGGAGATAGAGACGTGGGGAATTGGGGCCGGGGAAAATTTTGCATCTCTACCTCATATGGTTGTATACAAACTTTCTATAATTAGAGTTCGGTCTCATATCTGGATATTGAGGAAAAAATATATATGAATAATATGAATGGGTGACAATTTTTTTACTTTATTTTATTGCTTTTGCAGAGATACATTGATATTGGATTGGACCGCATATGTCAAAATTGACTATAAGTCATTGATTGGCAATCACTTCGAGGAATGATTTCGTATTGCAATTTGCAAGGGAATGCTTCTTAAATAATGTTTGGTTGTCGACAACGACGGCAACGACAAAACAACCCAATATCATATTTGACTGACTTGTGCTCAAATCCTCAAATATTGGAGGAGAACTATCTATCTTAGGATTCCTCGCTTCTTCCTACTCTCTCTAGTATGTATTTCTCTTCTTCTGGTTAAATTTAGTAACTTTTTTGTTTTTCATCTTTTTAATTGTGTTTGCTTTTCTTATAATCTATTTATTGATTGTTCCCCCAAATAGAATTTAGTTGTGGGCACGTATTCTTTGCTGTATTCAGTTGATGGGTTGATGAAAAATCAAGTCTTGCAAATTTTGATTATCTTCTTACACAACTGATGAGATTATACAGTTTTCCAATTTCCAATTAGTTGGTCTTAAACTTCTTCAATCATCAAATCACTTACTTTAACAAAGTTTTATTGTTCAAATTAATAAATAAATAAATAAATCCCAAGATAGATATGAATTCAACATCATCTCATAATTTCTTCAATGGTTTCATTCTTTTCTTATATATGATTTTCTGCTAAAATGTTTATGTTTATCCAACATGAATTTAATGTACACCCCCCAGAATATAGTACAAATTTCTGGTTTTAATTTAATTGATCTATCCCATGTAAAATCTCAAGTTAATTCTTTTTGTATATCTGAACTATATTCATTATGAAAGAAATCTAACTGTTGTATAGAATAGATGGTATCCATATTTTGTATCCTGAGCTATATATTCTTTGCAGGTTCTTTTTGTTTGAAAAAGCAATTCAGGCATGTTCTGAAGCTGTCTAAAACTGTAAAACATGATCCCATCAACCGTAATGGCTAACAGTATTTCAGATGATGATGATGATTCATTCACTAAACCCCTTGGAAGACGATCTGTTACTTATTATGGCATGGGGCACATGCTAAATGACATAACTGCTGCCTGTTGGTTTACTTATCTCTTATTGTTCTTGACAGATATTGGACTTTCACCAAGGTATTCATCTCATCATCTTGTCATTTTTAAATTTATATAGTTTCTTCTTCGATTCGGCTGGGCTTGTATTTGCATTCTTGTTTTTGTATTTAGTTGAAGAATGCGATAATTTGTATGAGAAGCAATTTACAAGCAAGGTGCTGGTCTTTTATCCTCTGGGGATTGGACTTAATATAAGTAAAAAATAAATCCAGTGGAGAATTCAACAAATTTGCCCTTCTATTGGTTTGAAGCACATTGAGATCTATGGTTTGCTGATAAAGAATACATGTTTAGAGTAAGAATTAGAAGCCTTGTACTAAACAAAAATAAGATGGAAGTTTTACATGTCAATACGGATGTAAGAATTTGCATTGAATTTTGTCTACTATTATTTCTGATAAGTATGAACTCTAGCACTATAATTTCTACACAATAGGAGATTAGAGTTATAATCTTTAGCAAAGAATGTTTTTGCCCTGCTAACAAGAATGTTAATATGATTTAGAGGTTGTAGTAACTAGTAACAGAGAGAAACATGGTAATCGGGATACTAAGAGTGGTTTGGGCTTCTTCTTCTTTGGAAAACAGTGTATCCAGTCTCATTATAATGTTCAAAAGCATGTGGCAGAATCACCCTTTGCTGCTCTCATTATTCCATTATGATGGATTGTATAACACAGAATTGAGTAGTACTCAATCTCTCGGAATCATAGCATTATCATACATTTTGATTATTTATTTATTTATTCCTGAATTGATTAATATTACTTAGTTTTGTTGCCTGGGTGGTTGAACTTTGTAAATCTGTTCCTTAGCGGTAATAAATGGAATTTGTATATAGATGTAACATTTGATTTCATTTTTATTTTTTTTGTTTTGTTGTACCTTTGGATTTCCTGATTTGTCCTTTTTGTTTAACAGGGCTGCTGCCGCTGTTATGCTTTCTGGTCAGATAGCTGATGCGTTTGCTACCATATTTACTGGAGAACTGGTAGTTTGAGATAAAAAATGTCATGTTTACATGATTAGTCTGTTATAATTGATAGCAATGGCCATCATGTCTAGCTGCTCCATTGTTGCTTTTACATCTTTTATAACACCATTTTCTTTTCTCTTGCTCCCCCTCCCCACTATTTCTATTATATTTTCTTCCTTTTCTTTTTGGATTCTTTCGTATGCATCATCAGTTATCTGCACAATTTTTCCTGTTCTCTTAGAATTTGATTAACAGATGCAGATTTTATATCAGGCTTTGATAAATCTCTCATCTAGATTAATGTAGAGGAAGCTCAGTCAGAAATTTGCTGTGAATATAAAGTTGCTTTAATTGTTTATGATGCTATTCTGCATAAAATGTTGTCTAGAGAATGGAGTTTTGGGAGAATCACTCTTGATTTATCAAGTGGAGAATGTTGGACCTTCAAGAGTGGTAGAGTGCTTAAATACTATTTTTTGAGCTAAAGGTTTTGGGTCTGGTGAATACCTAACAAAAAGAATACAAGTTTCCATACTTATTAATTTTTTGTAGTCCACAAAAGGTTTTTGAGTTGTGGACATCTTGTTCACCTTTGTATCATCTTTCTTCAATAAAATCATTCTAGTTTCCTATCGAAAAAAAAAAAAACACTAACAAAAAGAATAGTTTTGTAGGTGTATCATTTGTGAATCATGAGTGGGAAAATTCAGTTACATGAGTTTTGAGAATTGCATGGAATATCAATAAATCTTAAATAAAATATAAAAAGCAGTTAACTCAATGAAACCTCCAATATAGTGCCCAAGATTGAGTTTATTGACTCATTTATCTGTGCCCTTTGTCTTATTGTCTACCTGAGAAGCATAAAGAAAATAGTATTAGTCATCCTCCCTATGCAGCTGGTTTTGGGAAATTAAATATTACTGAAATGGTAATATTTTTCAGATTTTATGTAAGCATGAATAGGTAGCTGTGTGTTGTGTTCCAGAGTACCTGTTGATGCTTCCAGCTATGCCGTTTTATCCATGAAGCATGGTTATTGAGCAGTTTTATGATATGTTTTAAATGAGTGATCACATGCATGCTGATGTACAATAATTCTGTTTTGTGATGATTAATATGGTTTTACTTTTTCTTTGTTGTCTTTTAATTTATTTTTTTCTTTTACTTGGTAGATAGATAGATTTGGACATTTCAAAATATGGCATGGTGCAGGATCTGTTTTGGTTGCTGTTTCATTTTCTTCAGTTTTTGGAGGTTGCATGCCTTGTACAATTCTTGGTACCTCTTCAGTCACGGTGGAAACAATCTCATACTGTGTTTTTGCTGCAATCTTTAATGTGGGATGGGCTGCTACTCAAGTTTCACACATGTAATGATCTCTATAGCTTAATATCTGTCGGTTAAAATGTGAAAGCATTGTGATTAATTTTACTAAGTGAAACAAGGAGGATCGCATTTGAATTTTCTATATAGCATTAGGATTCTCTTTATTTATGCCGCCCTTAGTAGAAATGCTTAGTTCTTGTGGTGGTTTTATTTCTATGATTGGATTGATCAAAACACCTTCATTTTGTCCTTTGGGAGTGAACTGAAGAGTATCGTAATATTATGGTAGTATAATTACATTAAAGAGAAAATTGATGCCATTAAAGCATGGGGCACTAAGGGAGCTCTTAGCTGCTCTTCTTTGGAAAAAAAAAGGAATAAAAAAAACTCATTTTCTTGCATGTCATATATATGAATTATTTATGCTCTGCATTATAATTGTTTTGGCCAGGTCAATGGTGAATTGCATCACACTAAATTCAACAAGCAGGGTAGTGCTGACGAGCTGCCGCAATGCTTTTACAATGGTCTTCTCTTTACACACTAGTTTTGATGTATGGTTATGCTGCCAACTTTATGTCATTGAGGATCATGCTCACTTCTCTGTAAATATTAACGCTTTCCAGATTGCGAATCTTGGCCTATATGGTGTTGCTTTAATTGTGTTTGGTGTAACAAAGGCGAATACACATGCTGATCTTGAAAAGCAGGTAGTATGCTTGTTCAAAGTTGTTATGGCCGTTATGAGTTTTTCGTTGGATTGGTTGTTAAGTTATTCTGGAATGAGCAGTACCGATGGATTGCATACGTGTCAATTTTTATTGGATGCTGCTTTGTGGGAATATTTCATCTTGGAACCAAAGAACCAAGGTACGCTAGCTGTCTTAAAGCTTTAGTTCACTACTCATAGGGTGTTCTGATAACGTTTTTACAGAACTTTAATTGGAATTGAAATGGGGTTCATATGATAATTATAAAACATAATTATTTTGAAGAATGAGTTATTGAACAAAATAATTCGAATAGAGGCAATTTTTTGAGTATCTGATTTCCCTTGGGCTTCAATACACTAACGAAATCACTCTTCAATGGCTTTCTTTTACTAAAATCTTTGTGCCTTTATGAAAGTATATGTTGATAATTGCTATGAGAAATTGAAAAAAAAAAAAAAAAAGCAACAGAATTTGTGTTTTGACTCTATTAACAAATTTTAATTCACCCTGTGAACATCTCGAAAAATGTTCGTCTAATTTGATGATTTGTGCAATTACAGCTTCCTGATTGTGACTATATTTGACATTGTTTTTCTGTAGATTAACTATTAGTCTACGAGGAAATAGTCGTGCAAGGATTTCATGGATTTACTGGTTCAAGAAAGTATTATACTATCAAGTTGCTCTTGTTTACATGCTCACAAGACTAGTACTCAACGTTTCGCAGGTCTGCATTTGAGGAGAACTCCTTTAATACAACTTTTCAGTCGGAAAAATAATTTCTGTGATATACAATAGCTGCCTAAAGAATGTCAAGGTGATTTGTAATTTTTGGCATATGATCTATGCATTTCTTACATCAAGTTGGCTGTTTTCTCCCAGGCATATCTAGCATTCTATGTCATTAATGAATTGCGAATGGCCGATTCAGCTAAAGCATTGGTAGGTGCCCGGACCTTGTCAACATTGGAATTTGTAACAATAATTTTACTGATACTAGATTTGAAAGATGAATGCTGAGCTGATTATGTTGTCTGGTTGGTTGGGATTAGGTACCTGCCATCATCTATATATGCAGCTTCATCGTATCCATCATTCTCCAGGTTGTTTTCATGAAACTCTGTTTTGTAATGAAATTATCTACACAATTTGTCATCATTTGATATGCAAATAATGTAGGAGATGGCATGGACTGGTCAACGACTGAAGGCATACTACACTGCTGGGGGCATTCTTTGGATTTTTTGTGGTGCAGCAATCCTTATTTTACCTAGAACCATGAGTGCTTACATGTATGTCATATCAATATTTATTGGCATAGCGAATGCTCTAATGATGGTATGTTTTACATTTCTCCAGTCCAGTGTTTTCGTTAATGTTTTTCAAATTTAGATTTTGGTTTTTTCTTCTTAAATCTTACCAGTTGCTGACATTATCTATATGTTTGTTAACATAATAGGTGACTGGAATAAGCATGCAGAATGTGCTAATTGGTGAAGATCTGAATGGCTGTGCATTTGTTTGTGGATCATTGAGCTTCTTGGACAAAATGTCGTGTGGGATTGCCCTATATATTCTGCAGTCATATCAGAGTAAGTTACATGTTGAGCGTTTTATATGAAATACTCTTGTAAGATTTGCAGTTCCCAGTTGTCTCCTTTCGTTCCTTGTAATGCAAGCGTTGTTTGCGGTTGAAAAACTTTACTTGACACTAGAAGCTTTGATACAGGTACCTCACCGACACGCCTGGATAACTTCTTAGTGAATCCCCATATTCCAGTTACAAGATACGGTTTGGGTCTTGTTCCAGCAATATGTTCACTTCTTGGGGTGGTCGTTACATACACCATGGAACTCCGCACCTCATATTATAAATCTTTAACAGAAACCCTGTTGGAATGATGTCTAAGAAGTGCCAATTTGATGTAAACAACCACAGAGTATTGGAGGACTTGCTGAATTTCTGGTGTTCATCCGAGAGGGTGCACTATGACCATGCAATTATCGTTGCAGGTTAGGTTAACAGTCAGAAACACACTATGACCTTGCAATTCTCGTTTCAGATTAGGTTAACGAGTCAGAGGCACGTATCTTTATTGATGTAAATTGTTGTTGTCAGTCTTATTTGTTTAAAATCTCGATCTTCAATATTTGTTTAGAAATTCATACAAATATGCTGAAATGTATCAGATACAGATGTATAATTCATTCAAATATACAAATGTCTTAGATACAAAGTTATTTCAATTCTTCTGTTTAGTGTTCACCTAGTGAAAGCTCCCGGTGCTTATACCGGACCATCACCTTTCCTTTCACACCGACAACCATGGCATTCCAGTCGATCTCCAGGAAGGGTGATATCAGCTCGAATTCAAAGTTCCTCAATAGATGGCTCCATATAAAACAATTTAAAATGCATAAAAACATATCGATTCATTCAGTGATTACACAGCATTTGATCACAGAACTAGCAAACTTGGAATTTCTCAAAGAAATTCTAAATTACAAAAACTCAAATGATTTCATGAGTTCACTGTAATTACAATTAAAAAAAACATTCAATATATATATATATGAATCACTAGTCTCTTGAAAACCATTTGAAGCTCCAGTCCTCCTCAATAACCGATTCAAAACAAGGCAATTCAGGCTCAATCACCATCCCTTCTCCTCCATTAATGTTAATATTACCCTCCTGCTGGATTAGTGGCAATTGCACCAAATTATTTTCCGATCCGACTCCTGAAATATTATTCCAGTCAGCACTATTGAACTGCATCGCATCAGGATTCTTTGTTGATTCGAACTCATGAAACGTCATAACTTGATCAATACTCTCTAAAGTAGGATAATATTCTTGATACGCAGAAAGAAAACTCTTCTCTTCATTGTTAAACTGTAGTACTGAACTAGAATTCTCTACTGATCTGAACTCAATCTGTAGAGTCTGTGCTACACCACGAAATTCATTGATGCCCTCCTCTGTAGTGGAACTGTAACGATCTGTCTCTAGTGCATATCCTGCCAGCTGGTTTGTTTCTTTTCCATTTTCTCCGGAACAAGAAAAACTCACCGTACTTGGTGGTTGTTGTTGTGACGATGATGCCACTACCAATGCATTGTTGTTATAAACACCTCCACCAATCTTTTGGTTAAAATTTAGGGTTTCAACGAACGGTGGATTGACCAAATTATTATCTCCAAAATAATCTTGTTGTTCGAAACCCGTTTGATGAAATGCCACACCTTTCTTCTTGAATATTCTACAAAGAACAAAATCACAAGATTTATGATCAATACCCATCAAAGACTCACCAGCCAGAGAAAACTCATGCATGATCCAGTGACTTTTCTTGGACCCATTCTTGATCCTGAAAGTGAAATTCTTCTTCAACCCAATTAAACCCTCCTTCCTCTTCTTGTCAGCAAATATCTTCTCTGATTTTCTATCTCCATGCCAAGTCCCACATCCAGCAACCCTAGAAACCCTATGCAGACTTGCCTTCTTCAACCTTGTAAATACATAAAACGTGTGATCGTCCTCCTCTGATAATTCATGATCAGTGCCATGAAAAATCTCCCACGGTGGCCTGCCGTAAAGATCGCAGAATTGGATTCCATTCCACGGCAGTTCTTGCCCTCTAATTTGCCTCAGAAGATAACCTTTCACCAGCTCTTCATCAGAGGGCATGAATTGAAACCCTAATGGGACATCAACTTGCATGGTTTTCAACTCAAACTTACAACGCAAGAAACAAAAAATATTTCTCTAACAGTGTGTTTTAGAGAGACAGAGAGAGAATTTTTCAACGGAAACTGACAAGGCAACAAAAAATATTTCTCTTACACTCTACCAGTGTGTTTTATAGGGAGTGGGAGTGAGAGAATTGTCTGAAATTTGGAAACTATTTGGTGGGTTTCGAATTTGGAAACTATTTGGAGAGTAGTATCGAATTTAGAAACTGATTTTACTTGAGCGAAACTTGGTGTTTCTTGGGTTACAAGGCAGGGCAGAGGAGCTGCTTTTTAACGACGCAGTGGCATCAATTAATTGCCAACGGTAATAATTAGAAGATATTTTTAATAACAAGTTATGTGATTATTCACATCACTATATAATGGGCAATTAAATACTTTCTTAATTTGAGCTCACATGTGATATTGTGACACGGTGAAAGATTCGAATTTTTTTTTTTTTTTTTTATTGATTGTCAAACCCTATATGTTAATCAAGTTTAGTTTCCTTTTTGGTTAATTAAATAATTAAGTTGTTAATAATATGATTAAAATACTTCTAACATTATTAAAAGTTTTTTTTTTTTAAAGGTTGTTATAGCCATAGGTTTTATTACCACAAAAAATAGTTCTCCGTACACCTATTTATTTCTCACATCCACCGTAAAAAAATAATAATAATAATAATAATTAATTAATTAAAAAAAATGAAATTTAATAATTTCGGATATCATATCTAATTTTAACAATGCATTGAATAAAAGTCCTGGGATTGAATTCTCGTATTGTAACAAGAAATTATTTAAAATCATATAGAGTGCTTCATTGCGTTTAACAAGCTCCAAAAGTCCTGGGATTGAATTCTCGTAGTGTAACAAGAAATTATTTAAAATCATCCAGAGTGCTTCATTATCATTGCGTTTAACAAACTCCAAAATTGATATAAATCTTTGAATCTCAATTTATTAAATAAGTAAAATATATACTGCAATTAAAGAAATAATACAAATTCAATATCTTCATAAATCAATAAATATTAATTAATTAATATCATTTAATTAATAAATTTTATATGGTCTCAATGCCAATTTTGTTTCTGAATATCACTATTAATTTATAGAGATTAGACTGTATTCAGAATTTTTTTTTTTAAATAAAAATAAAAAACAACTCAAAAACAAAAGCATGGAAAAAAAAAAGTAGTTAAAAAAATTCTCTTCTTGAGATTTTATCTAGAAGTTCATTCCAATAAAAATAAATAAAAAAAATAAAAAAAAATAAAAAACGTTTTCATTTTTAGATCACAACAAACCAAAAATCTCCATATTTTGCTTTTATTTTATAGTGTCGAAATCCATATATACCGATCACGAATTTTCAATTTCCAAATCGATATCAAATCCTGATTTTGAAAAAGCAAAAAACTAATACGTATTCCACAGATCTTAAAATGCAAATCGTCATTGAGAGAGAGATCTCACCAATTCATGAAAATGATGAACATAGCTAGTGTGTGTGTGTGACCTATATAATACATGTCTACAAGTCTTGTTATTTCAAATATTTACATGTTCTTGATATCTTAAGCTGTATTGAGTGAGAAGAACACACTCGAGCTCGATTTCTAGCACCCCTCTCTCCACGTTTTGCAGCCGGAGATTGATTTCCAGTTTCACCATTACATCTTCTAGTGTGATGATACCATCATCAACTAGGGTGTTTTCTTTGCAGGCTACCCACTTACCGAGCTGCATGGATTTCGTTAATGTCAGAATTCGACGATAACTTCCATTATATTGCTGTGAGAATGAAATACTTGTATGCATTTGGAGCATTGATTCTTCCTAAAGATACATTCATGTTTCGAGAAAACATTTCAAAAAACTCACCACTTTTAGAGGAGGAATGTTTTCTGGAATCGAAAACATAATACTTTCGTTCCAGACAGGATTAAAGTTGGTACCTTTGATCACATCGACCTTAATCAACCCAACAAACTCAACCATACCTGCCTATAAATACAGTAATTTGACAATATTGTTTTAGGTGCCGAAATATAATGGTTGGTGCTTCATAAACATTCTCAATTTCTGGTAAATTTCCTATAAGACTGCATAGAATGGACATAGGAAGCAGGACACGAACGTTTCACGATTACAAACCTTGAGAATGTTGTATATAAGATTAAGCAAGGATACGAACATCCTTCATCTCTCATTCGCTCGAATGATTTATGCATTTTCCTTTCATTTATTTTGCTAACCAACATATATAATAAGAATAACATTACTCAAAGCAGAAAACTTGATATATGCACTCCAAGGCTTCTATGAACGCCGGAACACTTGATACAAATAAATACTCCGAGACTTTTAATGATCTAATATCCACCAAATGATACAATCAAAATGTAGTGCAATAAAACCAGATATTAACAGTAAAGAAGAACTTTAATGAGCTTATTGTTATAGCTATTCTGTGAAGATATCGTAGTTAATGCTTCAATACCGAATCACAATGAACAAAGAAAAAAGTTTTCATAAATAGATTAAAAGAGTCTTATAGGACCTTGTTCGAAATCTTGATCTTCAATATTTGTTTAGAAATCCATTCAAATATGCTGAAATGTATCGGATACTGATGTATAATCATACAGATAACAGATGTATATACAAATTTATTCAATTCGTGTGAAGACTGAAGTGTTCACCTAGTGATTCTTTCCTCTGCTCTCTCTTCACCTGTCTAATTCACTTTTGACTTTTCATCACTGTTTATCAGTTGCTTCAAACTCTTGTGATCATTCAGCATCAAAAATCTTCTTTGTATATGTACACTTTGAGGCCGCAGAGAGGGGAACATGATTCGAATCTGCTAGATCAACTTCCTCTCATAGGTTTATTGTTCATCATCTATCCAACTATATCAATTGCTAAAATATTTCCACAAGGGTTGTATTGTAGTTTATAAAATGTAGGATCTTCAAGAGCTCAACAGAACATTTGGTCTTTTCAAAAACAAGATACAACTTTAAATTTCGATAAATAATTTTGAGCTTTTCATGAGAAAAATAGAAAATATCACAAAAAAAATGCCCCGTAAAAGACCAGAAGATTCATTGCATCAATAAAGGACTAACAAAATCCCAAATTTTGGGAGTTGAAAATCAAACAAAACCTAAAAATACTCTCTAACAAGCTACAGTGATGATCACAGATACATGAAAAGGTAAAAACCACAATAAATAGAAAGAGAAGGCAAGAACCTATTCAACACAGATAAAAGCACCCACAACAGTTAAATCAACCCATAGTCTGAGGGTAATAACTTCCTAGGCAACATTCAATAACCTCCCAAATTTTCACTAAAGTTTCAAAACTAGTTAACTGAAAGGGTTCATCAAGGCACCCATGTCGACCACCACCAAAGGAAATATACAAGAAGGCCACAGCTGCCTTGTCTTCCTCTCTTCCGACAGAAAACCTATTGGGATCATAACTGTCTGGATTCTTGAAGATATGAGGAAGCCGGTTGGCAAATGCTGGTGATGTTGCGACAATGTGACCCTTTGGACTATCGTAATCTTTTCCATCTCGGGTTGTCACACTAAAATCGCTGTGAGAGCTGCAAAGAAGCATGATCAACGGAGGGTGGAGTCTGAGGGCTTCCTTAATGCATCGATAGAGGACATCCATCTCTGATAAGACATCGTGATCGACCTTTTTTCCATGCTTCTTCATCAGATTTTTCTGCTCTTCCTCCACAGCAGATAGGTATTCCTAGTACTTGAGGAGATAGGCCCCAGTCCAAGTGGAGGTGATTGAGCTGGTGTGCTGCCCGGTAAAGAGTGTGGCAATAAGTAATCCAGTGACCTCAGATTCAGTTGTTGGACGGCCATCTTTGTATTTTGACTCAATGAAGCACTGCAACATGTCGTTCTCTGACTTTCCAGCAAGTTTACGGGAAGAGATGATGTTAGCAAAGATTTCTGAAAGCTTCTTGCGAGCCTTGTCACGGCTGCGGTGAGTTGGGATGGGCAAGTATGGGAAAAGAACACTGAAAGGGAGCATTCCATTATCCAGGTCGTGGAAGAGGGCAGAGACATCATCAAATAGCTTATCACGAACTTCCTGACCGAGGAGACATCTACTAGCTGTCAAGATGATCAAATGCTCCAGCTCATACTTTAAGTCAACCTCGCCGCTGTCTCCCCATTTTGAGAAGTAATCCTGAATAAACCCAGGATGAAGAAGCAAAAGTAAGAACAGAGTTGCTATGAAATATATAAATATAATCAATACGAAAATCGTCAAATCACCTCAAATCCAAAGTAACACCATGCATAACAAGTAAGAAAATTCAGAGCAAAGAAAATCCAAATACGAAACGATTCTTTCAAAAGTTAAAGTGAAATTCAAAAGAGTTTCATATACTTTGATGGCAAGGGGGGAAATCATGCTAGTTATCAAATCATGAATGATTGATGATCATTGGAAACAAATAAGAGTTGTCATTTATACAAGATTGAAACATTTTCACTTAATACAATACATTTAATACTTAGTTGTCAAGAAGTAATAGTGTAAATAGAATTATTTATATCAACTACACGTGTGTGGCAGGTGGATAAATGCTCACTCTTCCTGAGCCCATGCTTTAGAGTAATAAACTAAGTGGGTTATCTGTACCTTGAAAGGGCTCCTCAATTTGCTCTACATGACACATCATAAACAGATACTGATTTTCTAAGTACCATGAAGAGCACACCCATTATTTGTAATGCAAATGGAAAACCAACTTGCTTACACAAATCTATAATAATTGCAAAATTTCTGTCAAATAAATCAAGTCCATACAATTTATTATCCAAGTCCTGTTTAATGCAATTTGCAAACTTCAAACTGACACATCATCTCTATTCAAAATAAATTTCTATACAAAACCAAGTATATGTTAGTTGAACCATCCCTTTCTATTCAATAAATGTTTTCCAGCAAAATTTGCAAAACATCATCAAGCATACAAAGAATATTGGCGCCGAAAATGTCACAAATCTTAAACTTACAGCTTACCTAACAACATAAAACATTTTAAATCAACCAAAAACAATTGAAAGAAAGCATAATAAAAGACTACCTCTGCTTCAGTAACCATCTGATCCACATAGCTCTTCAACTTATTCACTCTCAACGCCTCAGTGAAGAACCGGAACTACTCTTGCCTTATCGAATAATCGACATCAAACACTACTCCTGGCCCGAAAGTTGGCACATTGAACTGATACACTTCCTGCTGGCTAAGGTCTGTTTCCGGGGCCTTAAAAAAGTGAGCCGAAACCTCAGGTCCAGTCAAGAAGGTAATTTTCCTGTTAACTAAGGGGACAGTGAAGACACTCCCGAGTTTCGGGTACTCCTCACAGAGCATCACAATCGGTCCTTTCAAGAACCGAAGCAGCCCACCAATCACTGGCCAACCATTAACAACAGGAGGCAAACGCTTACTAGATCTAGGAATTATAAGGGCAGAGATCAGCTTGGCCACCACAAGAGTGGCCACAATGAGTAGACCCACATTGTAGTACTTGTTATCCACATCCATGATGATCACTATAAATTTAACAAAATTAAAATAAACAGATTCAACTACAAATTCAAATCAAAACAAAAACACATAATCATATCATAAAAAATAGCAAAACCTCATTAAGCAAAAACTAAAAATAAAAAAAAATCTAACAAGAACAACAATGTAGTGACAGATCTAAGAAAACCCTTTTGTGCAGCTACAAAATCAATCAAACTAACAATACCCAGAAGTTATTCAGATCAAGATAAGCATTCAAATTTGAAAAGTTTAGAGCTTTCTAATACCTGATTTGAGATTCAAAGTTTGCAGGAGATATAGAGGCTAAATCAGAGATAGTTATATAATAAAAAAAAATAAAATAAAAAATTGAAAGGACTAGAATATTAGACAGAGACAGAGATATAGACAAGTAGGATCGGCATCCTACTATTGATAAATTAAGTGACCGGTTTGATTTTGATTACAACTTTACAAGTGTTTAAGTGTAAACAATGTGTCGTTTTTAAGGTGTTTAGAGTGTGCAGTGAGATTAGTGTAGGACTTAAGTATGTACTTAAAAGGATGTGAATGGGTGGGCCGTATCCGTATCCATATTCGTATCCGTTCCCATAATCTATGTCTATATCCACAACAATATAGTTTCAACTTACATGTAAAATAAAATTTATAATATATATTAATTAATTTAAATAAATATACTAATATGTTATAAATATGAATTTTATATCATGCTCTACTCGAACCCATTGTTATATGATTATCTTCGTCTATATCCGTTTTGCAATATCCATACATATCTACTGCAAGCGGATATCCGTGAACCCGAATCCATGGGTAAAATCCCCGGAAGTGGATATCCGTGACTCGAATTTGTGGGTAAAATTGTCAAACTGTGTAAAATCAGGGGCTGATGGAAACTGGCAAAAAAACAGTGGGTCTGAAGAGGAGGATGGTTTTCTCGTGCACGTGGCAGATTTTTATTGAAGGAAGGACTTGAAAAATCTAATTGAACACGTGACAAGTTGGAATATAATGAGAGAAACGACAAAACGGCTTTGGAGGATATGGTCAACTACAATCATATCCACCGATTATTTCTCCAATATTTGTTATTTGGTCCCTTGATTTTGCTTATTTTTGCAGGTTTTAGCTATTCAGAAATGGAATTCATTCATGTAATACATTTAACAGACATATTTTTGAAAATAAAAAAAATAAAAAAATTGAATGCTGTTATTAGAAAACCCAAACGAAAATGAAGTGTTTGTGAGAAACTTACCCAAAAAATAGTCAGAAAATCATACCCAAAACCAAATGTTTCTTATACACAGAAGAGTTAACAAGAATCCCCAAAGCTTGATTTCAAAGAAGAAAATCGAAATAAACAAACAAGCAAACCCTAAATCAAGTAATCTGAAAAAAAAAAAAAAAAAAAAAAACAACAACAACAACAAAGTGGGTTTCAAATACATACCTTAGGAAGCGACTGGCGGCGAGAGTCGTGATGTGTCGACGGCGGCACGACGGCAAGAGAGTAGAGACGAACGGCGATAAGAGCTGAGGAGGTGTTTTCGTTTTTTTGAAGCTGAAGTGAAGACTGAAAAGAATAAACCTAAATGATGCGGGCGGGTTTAAAATGAACCCTGGTTTAAACCCGTAAACGACCCGCAATCATGTGGGTTTATATTGAAGGGCTTGATGTGGGCTTTTTTATGATAAGGTCCGGGTTTAAACCGGACCTTATCAAGCAGGTAAGGGCCAAACCCTCTGACCCAGCCCATTTTTCCATCCCTAAATTTTTGCAGGTTTTAGCTGGTAAAAGCGCTTATTCCAATTAGGAAAAGATTAGAAAAAAAAAAATTAATAAAATAAAATTAATCTCCTTCACCAAATATTTTTTGTTAAAAATTATATGCATTTTACATTTTAACCTTAGTAATTTTAGAATTTTATAGTTTGGACTCCCCAAACTTCCACCCTTCTTTCAACGAAAACTCGCTTAGCCAATTTTTTTTTATTTAATTTTTTTAAATTTTTTTAAAATTTTTTATAATGAAATTTTCTTATTTAAAATTTTATCATTCCATCAATAAAAATAAAAATAAAAAATAAAATCCGCACATATGCTCTCTCTCCTCTACAACATGTTCGAGCCACCGTCTCCACAGAAATTTTTTATTTATTTATTTATTTATTTTTTTTAAAAAAATATTCAAAACCTCAAGTAGATTTAACATTACTATGAATGAAACAAGAAATTGATGAAGTAAAGAATGAGAGAATTCAAAGGTAGATCTAAGAGAGAGAGAGGCATCAGAGTTTGAGAATCTGCGAATGATAAAAGGAAAAAACGGTAGCAAGGATGTAGAGAAAAAAAGAAGGGAAAGAAAATGAAAAGAACAAAATGGTGGAGTGGTGGGAGCTCATTCTTCAATGGCTAATCCATATTTAAAATTTAAAAATTATCATTTAATTCAAACCAAAGCTTTGGCAAGTGTTAATTATGCTAACAAACTGAATTTGAAGAGAAAATTAAAAATTAAAAATGAAGATAGTAGCTTATACACTTTCTTCTCTTATCAATTGTGTAAATGAACAAACAATTGGCAGATTACCAATATAAATAACCCAATAAATTATAGATTCAACAAGAACACTTTCAAGATCTTCAAGTATGTGTGACACTTTCAGAGCTACTACTATGGCATATCAGCAGAAGATAAGCAACATGCGTAAAAAATAAAAATAAAAAGGAAGGAGTGAGTACAACCAGGTAGCGACGAAACCTTACTCCGCAGCTTTTATTTTCTTCTTCGATTTCCCTTGACGAGAATGCTCTGAGGACCCCGAAATTGTAGTTCCACTATGACCTCCTATCGAGTCTATGGTAGAACGGTCTGTGGATCTATTGGGTTCCTGGGCAAGTTTTCTTTTTTCAGACTTTGATGGCTCCCCGAATTCAGACAAAGAACTCTTATGTCTGCTAATATTGCTGTGTGTTGGTGTGGGGTGTCCCTGTGTTGATTGTGAATTTTTCCGCCTACTACTTTGTGTAGGAGTTGAAAAACGATGGGAAGAGTTTGACAACGTAGTTCCACCAGATGTCGAATACGATTTTCTGAAACTGTTGGCATTCAGTTCTTCAAGTTCTTTAGGCTCCACATAATGGACAAGAGAAACTCGACGTGAAATCTTCCCCACTACCAACAAAATAAACCAAGTCATTGGCAGAAATAGAGACACTTCCACAACATACTACTGCTGGATTCACATGTTTCAAGTCATAACAACACAGTCAAACACCAATTCATCAATAATGATAATAATGGCAGCGATACGAAACCATGAACTCAGTGATTGTAAGTTTGAAGAAACAGAAATTTTGAAGAATCAACTTTTGAACAAAAATACAACAAATTAATAATTCAAAATCAAAGTATCAAACACATAATATAAAATGACTTCAATCTTATATCTCTGGTTATCAAAACCTAATGAACCGTAAGTTTTAAAGGACGCAAATTACTTGTAACTTGATAGTTAACGTCTGAATGATATAAAAAAACTAAAAGCATTTCCAAAACCAGAAGACAATAATGCAATATATCAACTATGTACGTGAAAAACACTAATGCAATTTGGTCCTACTGCCAGAACACATGGCTGAAACGACAGCCAATTCCAATTTGTTTGGTTTAGATGAACCAAAGCATAAATGAATCAAGCAAACCAACCAGATATTAGATCAGGTTAAACCTTAATTTGCAAGATCTTTCTTTTCATCCAAATCCAATAAAAAATTTTTTTTTTAAAAAAACATCAATATATCTCTCCATTTTCTGTTAAACTTCTTTCTCTGTTGCCTCATTTGTTTTCCTTGAAAATATCAAATGTACTCCACTGTATTGGACTAAGACATGTAAAAATGCAAGCAAAAACAATTACCTCAACAATTGATTCACTTTCAGAACCAATATTAGATAGATGTTGCAAATGGTACATATATGCACGTCAAAACCATGAATTTAGTTTAGAGAATAAAAGTGTGACAGTAGAAGGCGATGCTTGGTTACATAATGGAATTATTGGAAACAATAATCGGGAAAGATGTTAAGGGGAAAATTTATGAAGAAAAATGAGAAGAAACAAAGAAAATTAATTAAAAACCATACCAATTTTAGGCTCCAGAGCAGAGGTCAGAAAAACTGTTGCGTCTGGCTCCTGAGAATCAAAGCTGACCACATCATACGCTTTCCCTGTCACAAAAATTAACATTAAGTCATAATTATACCAAAACAACCAATCCGTACCAGCTTGTAAAATTCATATTGAAATCAAGCCACAAGCCACATAGGATACTGGAAATGCATTACCGCACACAAAATTAAGAATTAAAAAATATATATATATATGTATATCTACAAAATAATACCAAACATGCATTAATTCATAATTACCTGATGTGTCCTCAAAACCTCCCAACTTCCCATTTCCATGAAGCTCAAGTGACAATTCATTCCCATCAAAATCAGGATTCTGAAAATGCATATAAAATAAAACAATCAATACATTCATTTCCTGGGCAACATAACATTCACAGGCAATATAACAACGATTAAACTGATCTAAAAGACTAAAACAAGATTTCTAAACATTGTTTCAATCAAGCAACATCATCGAACAATTTGAACTTCTTTCAGATAAATTAATCGACAAGTTGGTCTTCATGGCATGATTTTGAAACCAGAAAGGCTTCAGCATATAATAAAGTTTCTAAAATTTTCAAACGACAAAGCACAAACCTACAATGGCTTTCACTGTTTGTCATCAACCTTTGATAGATATATACTAAAAAAAAAGCCATAAAACCATTAAACAAAACCACACAACAAAAAAAGAAAAGAAAAGAAAAGAATAGAAACATACTTGCTTATAAGGCCATTGAATGAGCCAAAGCTCAGTGGAATCAGTCAAAGAAATATCAACAAGCGGGTCTCTTATTTCTTCCTCAAATTCATTGGTGGGTTTGTATCCTTCTCTGATATCACCGTCATCCATTCCCTCACTCAAACTCATGACACAGATTATACCAACTACACACAACAAACAAGAAACAACAAACAACAAAACCATCAATAATTTCACATAAATATATCAAACCACAAAACCAAACCATAAAATTCAAACCACTAACTCGTTCAGGCATTTCATCCAACACCTTGTAAACTACAGTTTCGAAAAGATGAATTTTGAAGTTAAAAATAAAAATTTGCTAAGTGGGTTTCAAACACATACCTTAGGAAGCGACTGGCAGCGAGAGTCGTGATGCGTCGACGGCGGCACGACGGCAACGGCGATGAGCCGATGAGAGCTGAGGAGGTGTTTTCGTTTTTTGAAGCTGAAGTGAAGTGAAGACTGAAAAGAAAAACCTAAATGATGCGGGCGGGTTTAAAATGAACCCTGGTTTAAACCCGCAAACGACCCGCAATCATGTGGGTTTATATCGAAGGGCTTGATGTTGGCTTTTTTATGATAAGGTCCGGGTTTAAACCCGGCCCTCATCAAACGGGTAAGGTCCAAACCGTCTGACCCAGCCCATTTTTCCATCCCTAAATTTTTGCAGGTTTTAGGCTTTTAGCAGGTAAAGTGCTTATTCCAATGAGGAAAAGATTAGGGAAAAAAAATAATAATAATAATAAAGAAGCTCCGAAGTGAATTTTGAAGTTAAAAATAAAAAAAATAATAAAAAAATAATAATAATAATTAAAAAAAAAGCTTAATAAGAATAGATCGACAAGCTAAGAGACCATTATTTGCCCAGCAAAGGTCCCAGGCAATCCATGTGTTGTTCTCTACTAGGAGCCTAGGATTGCTTACATAACAGATAAGAAGAGCACCGAAATAAAGATCATATAGTTTAAATTAAATTATTAAATAACTATTATAAAATAGTTTTAAAGATATAAAACCATATAGTTTAATTAAAAATAAGATAAATAAAAATTAAATTAAAAAATGGAGGCGTGTTTGGACTCCCATGCTTTTCATTTTCATTTCATTTCAATTATTTTATAATTTATTATTTTATGTAGTTAATTAAAAACTAAAAGGAAGGATATTTTTGGTAATATATGGGGTGCCTTTACGATCTATAACATTTAAACAAAATTAAAGAGGGTGTACATACAAATAGGGGTGCACATACTGTTTTTAATGGGTGTAAATATCGTCACTCAATCAAATATACTAAATTTCTGTTTACATAATCAAATGATTCAAATCAGATCTAGATAGAATAAAGAGTGGCGATTTTTGCACGCTTAAAAAACTGTATGTGCACCCCTTTTATATGTATACCCCATTATAACATTTTAAAATATGAAATTTTGTAAGCACACCCCTCATATTACCGAATATGCCCTTTCTTTAAATTTTTAAAAAGTATTATAAATAAAACAATTATAAAATAAATAATTAGTATATATTGATATTTCCTATATCCTTTATGTGAATCAATTTCAGATCCTCGTTGGATCAAGATTTCAGGCCCTCTCTCTCTCCCCATCTTGTTCATCATCATCATCATCATCTTTTTTATGTTGTTTCTTTGAAAGATTTATGCTCATTAATGGTGCTTTTATTATACACATGTCACCATGCACTCTTTATTTTGGTAATTCCGAGATGAACTCTCAATGAGTTTGGGAGAGAAAAAATGGTGTCCAGTTTTTTGGAACTGTTTTTATGCTAAAAAAAAAAATAAAAAATGGTGTCCAGTTTTTTGTATTTAATTTGATTTTTTTCAGTTAAAAATTGGAAGAAGTAAAATAGCTAGATTTTTTTAATACTTCCGGTAATTTTATTATTATTAGAATAATAATAATTTATTTAAGGATAATGATGTAATTTAGAAAATATCTACATTTTGGGGTGTACATACGGTTTTAGAGGGGTTCAAATATCGTCATTGTAGAATAAATTCATGACTTCATGCTTACATAATCAAAACAAATCTAAATAGACTACGTAAATACAGTCCAACTCATTCAAAAGTAGCTGCTAAATAGCTACCAAATTCAGTCCAGAAATGCAGTCCACACAACTTTAATTACATAGAATGATAGAAGTCCAAAATGCAATCCAAGATAAAATAAGATCACACACACATAATCAAACATACAATCCATAATAAAATTAAACTTAAAATACAATCCATAATATATTAAAAAATAACAAAATAATTCAAATGTTATCCATGTAAATATGGAAAATATAATTAACTAATAGAAAAAAAAAACACATAATTATAAAGTGGAATTGGTCCAAAATATCACCTTTTTAAAGTGAATTGGTGAGAATGTCACTGGTTTAATAAGTTAAGTTTAAAAGGCACCTATTATGGTGAACTACCAAAATTGCCCTTAGTTAAACATTTATGTTATTCTCTTTGAGTTGTTCTCTGCAACTCAAACGAAGGCTTGAAATACTCAGTTACTCTCTCTCTACAAATAAAAGTTCAAGGTCTTGCCCCGACTTTCTTCTTCAGTAAAATAAGGTAATATTTCTTGAACTTGCTTCTTTGAAGTTGTTCACATTTTAGTATGTAAACTTGAAGCCATTTTGAAAATGATTTCGTGCCTTTTTGAAATATTTTCGTGCCTTTTTACACTGTCATCGTGCCTTTTGAAGTTGTTATCGAGCCTTTTTGAAAAAAATTTCGTGCCTTTTTGAAATATTTTCGTGCCTTTTAACACTGTCATCGTGCCTTTTGAAATTGTTATCGAGCCTTTTTGGAAAAGTCTCGATAACTTTTCCAAAAGGCTCGATAACTTTTCTAAAAGGCTCGATAACCTTTCTAAAAGGCTCGATAACTTTTCCAAAAGGCTCGATAACCTTTCTAAAAGGCTCGATAACCTTTCCAAAAGGCTCGATAACCTTTCCAAAAGGCTCGATAACCTTTCTAAAAGGCTCGATAACTTTTCCAAAATGCTCGATAACTTTTAACACTGTCATCGTGCCTTTTGAAATTGTTATCGAGCTTTTTTGGAAAAGTCTCGATAACTTTTCCAAAAGGCTCGATAACTTTGTAAAAGGCTCGATAACTTTTCCAAAAGGCTCGATAACTTTTAACACTGTCATCGTGCCTTTTGAAATTGTTATCGAGCCTTTTTGGAAAAGTCTCGATAACTTTTCCAAAAGGCTCGATAACCTTTGTAAAAGGCTCGATAACCTTTGTAAAAGGCTCGATAACTTTTCCAAAAGGCTCGATAACTTTTCAAAAGGCTCGATAACCTTTCTAAAAGGCTGGATTGATTTTCAAATTTATTCGTGCCTTTTAACAATGTCATCGTGCCTTTTGTAGTTATTATCGAGCCTTTTTGACAAAAATATTTCGAGCCTTTTTGAAAAAAGTTTCCAGCCTTTTGGTTGATTTCGAGCCTTCTTCAAAAAATATCCGTGCCTTTCTGAACAAAGTTTCGAGCCTTTTAACAAAATATTCGTGCCTTTTCGAAATTGATTTCGAGCCTTTTTGACAAAAATATTTCGAGCTTTTTTGAAAAAAAATTCGAGCCTTTTTCAAAAATATTCGAGGCTTTTCATGTAATATTTGAAGACATTGTGTAATCATGGGTTTTTGTTAATGGTTTGTGATTATTAATTTGACAGCCTCATGAATCGGGTTAGAATAGTAATATCTTACAACGGTCGATGGGACCAGTTACCCGACGGAAGTCAGAGGTTTGTTGGATCCGATAACCGGGGAATGTACGTGTCAAACAATATGACTTACGAAGAATTGGTGACGATCGTGCATACTATTGTGAACTATGATGTAAACAAATACAATTTTGAGTTGTCATCAATATCACTCGTTCCTGGCAGTACGTGTCGCACATTGATAAGGAATGACGACGATGTCCAGTTTATGCTAGGGGAAGATCGAGTGATCCCTCAAGTATGTGTCAGTCTAACTGAGCGGACAGCTGGAGATGTGGTAGGGAATAATATTCCTCCTCCTGAAAATACCCAACAGTTTGGATCCTTTAGCGGTAGCAACCAAGTGTTCACCCAAGGGGGTCCCAGCGAAGGTGTGGGAAACATGTGTGGTGTCCCAGAAGTTGCGGTCGACCATGCACATGCAGCTGAAATTCAATTGGGTGATGTGGGTGATGTGTTTGGCAGTCGAATTGAGCAGTACAATGAGCAATACGATGTGCAGTACAATGAGCAGTACGATGTGCAGTATAATGAGCAGTACAATGAGCAGTACAATGAGCAGTACAATGAGCAGTACGATGCACAGGACAATGAACAGTACGATGCGCAGTACAATCAACAGAGCAATTACCCGAACCATGAACAGGTTGATACTGAGGCAAATAATGAACATGTTCATGATCTCCAAAATGTAGATGAAGAGCCTGCACAAATGCAAACAAGCGGTAGACGTGTACAAGGAGTTAGTTGCACTGCACCAGATATGCCTGGGACTTCCGAGGTCCGTTGTAATATGACATCATCTGATTCTGTTAATGCGAGAACTTGGGTTATTCCAGGAGCAGATTCATACTCGTTTGGTATTGGTACAAGCAGCACCTTGGCAGCGCAAGAACCGAGAACCATGATTTATAAAGGTCAATTTTTTCCGAGTAAAAAGGATTTGAAGAGGCTAGTTGGCCATTTTGCGATGCGGCAGAACTTTGAATGGAAGGTGAAAAGGTCTAATAAGACAACTTTACATTTGGTTTGCATCATTGACGACTGTACGTGGAAATTAAGAGCGGTGAGGAGAGAAGAAGGTACTTACTTTCAAGTCAGAAGTTTTGTCAACGAACACAGCTGTCCCTTGGAGGAGATTCACCGTCGCCACCGACAAGCTGGTGCAGTCATAATCGGAGAAGTCGTTGCCCCTAGACTTCAACAAACCGATGGTCGTCTCATGCGTCCGAAGGACATAATCGCCGATATGAAAACAATGTATGGCATCCAAATCATGTACAGTAAGGCACATGATGCCTTGCAATATGCATTGTCATTAACCTATGGAACGCATGAAGAAAGTTTCCAACTGCTCCCATCTTTTGCGTATGTTCTCGAACAGCAAAATCCGGGCACAATCACGGACTTACAGTGCGATGATCATGGTAAATTCCTCTACTTTTTCATGTCGTTAGGGTCCTCAATTAGAGGTTTTCGGAGGTGTATGCGTCCTGTTATTGCAGTAGATGGTACCCATTTGAAGGGAAGATTCGGGGGTACAATGTTTGTGGCAACTGCACAAGATGGAAACGAACAGGTGTATCCAATTGCTTTTGGGTACGGTGACTCAGAGAACAACCTTTCATGGGAGTGGTTTTTAGAATGCTTGAGGGGTGCCCTTGGTCATATAGATGATCTGGTTTTCATTTCCGATCGCCATCCAAGCATTGAAGCAGGGATTTCTAAAGCGTTCCCTTATGCAACCCATACCGTTTGTGTCTGGCATTTTGGTGAAAATATGAAGAAGCGATTCCACAGAAAGGATGTTGCCCAGATAATGGATTACGCTGCTAGGTCGTACATTGAAATCCAGTATGATCGGCACATGGAGGAGTTACGTAAGCTGCACCAGGGTGCATACGATTATGCCATTGATGCCGGTCCACAGAAGTGGTCCCGCGTTCACTGTCCCCAAAGAAAGTACAGGTTGATGACCACAAATATTGCAGAGTGCATAAACTCATGCCTAAAATTCGCTCGGCAACTGCCACTAATGACACTGGCAGAGTTCATTCGGAATATGATACAGAAGTGGTTTCATGATCGTCATGCAAATGCACAGTCCATGCGTCATCGATTGACCGACGCCGCACATCTTTTGATCCTCAAACGTGTCGAGAAGTGCGGTTATATGACCGTAAATCCAGTTGACTGGAACATATTCTCCGTCAGACACAAGGGAAAACAGTGGACGGTTGACTTAGCCCGGAAGACATGCACATGCAACAAATTCCAAATGGACTTTTTACCATGTAAACACGCACTTGCAGCGGCAAGGTACATTACAATTTACAGTTAACGGTTTATATTATCCAAACGTGAGTCTCACCCTTTTCATTGTTGCAGGGAGCGAAATTTGGATTTTACATCTCTGTGTGCGGACTACTACAAGAGGGAGACACTTATTGATGCATACTCAGTTCCTATTATGCCTGTTGGCCATCCTGCTTCATGGGTTGTGCCATCCGACATCGCATCACGGGTGGTTTTAAATCCAAAGGCGAAGAGGCAATCAGGTAGACCAATGGAGGGTCGACATGCCTCGTCTTCGGAGAGGACAACCACACAGTCGTGTAGAAGGTGTGGACAACCAGGACATAACAGCAGGAGGTGTTCCAACCCACCTATGGTTAATGAAGGTCCCAGCACAATTGTCCCCGAGGAATACCGCCGCAAGTGCAGTATCTGTCATAAAATTGGACACAACAAACAAACGTGCCCTGAGAAAGACTGTACCGTGGAATGAATGGAGCCTTACTTACAAGAGGAAGACGAATTGCCACCCTTGGTTCTTATGTTTTATGTAGAAGTAATATGATTGATTTCATGTTCGAATTTCGTTTGTTATAGTGTTTATGTATATCCCAACTTTATTTATGGATTTCAATGTATGAAATGTGTTGAACTTTTAATACATCAATCTCTCCAGCCACCTTCATTGCTTGAACTTCCCCAGCCACTACCCCCAGATGCTACAGATAGACCTGGCAAGGTTCCGGTTCTAACCGTCGAATCGGGGGGGTTCGGAACCGGGAAAACCAGGATCGGAACCGGATTTCTGGTTTCGATTCAAGAACCAGAACTGGAACCGGGGGAGGCCGGTTCCGGTTTTGGTTCTAATTTTTTTGAAAATATATTACAAAAGGTTCGGTTCTAAAACCGACGGTTCCGATTCCAGAATCAGAATCGAAACCGAAACCAAAACCGCCAGTTTCAGAACCGAAACCGAAACCGAAACCAAAACCGGAACCGGGGGACCCGGTTCCGATTTCGGTTTCGATTTCGGTTCCACCAAACCTTGGAACCGAAACCGTGCCACCTCTAGCTATAGAGGAGCCCCCAGTTGCAGGGCTTCACATTGGTACCATAGCAGCAACTGATCTAATTGATGGTGCTGACTCATGCTGAGGATCATCGATATGCCTCTGGAAATATGCCACAAGCCGATCAATGTCCTCAAACATCCTTTTACTGAACTTAAATCCCTTGGGATATAGACCAATATACTCATGATGGGGATTTGTACTTCGTATATAAGTTAGAATGAATGTTCCCGGATGCTCATGAGAAATGCCAAAACAGTAAACTATCCGTGTGGGATACTCTGCTTTCTCAATCCTTAGATGCTTATCAACTTCCGCAATAGTACCTTTGTTTTATGAGGAACATGTCTCCAACCTGATGTCTTCCAACATCGTTCAAACTTTCACAACCATGCTCGATACAGTTGTTTGGTGAGACCCTTGGTTCTTATGTAGAACTAATGTGATTGATTTTATGTTCGAAAATATATTAGAATTTAGTTGTTCGTCTAATGTCATACTAGATGCTTTATTGAATTTGCTGTATTGTTTATGGATTTCAATGTATGAAATGTGTGTGTTTAACTTTGAACTGCAAACACTTCAAACACTTGAAGAAAAAAAATTCATCATTTCATTACTCAAAAAATGTTATGTACATCAACTACATCTACATCAACTATATGGGCTTCGAGTTACAAAAAACCTCGACGGCCATCTTTTCCCGGATGGTGGCCATATCAGCTTCGGACCAGTCGAAGGTATCCGTGTTCGCCACCAGGTACTCAATAATTTTCAATGTATGGGCCCTACAGTTTCCCCTGCAATTAACCACGTGAACAAACATTATAATGGGATGCTATTAAAACCGATTGTGATAGAATAAGAACTTCAAACAGTCATACCCCCGTTCCTGTTGCGGCACACGGTTGGCGTGCACGTAGAACATCCGGAACGGCTTTTCTTCCCTTTTGTACGTCGCATCACCTCTCTGTCTGTTCCGGTGAAAGTGTACCGCATCCAGCATCGAGGGTAGCAACCACCTTAAGCACGCGAACTGGGTATTCCTATGGCTATATCGGACCTTCTGTCTGAACGGGTCAAACACGAAAATGTGCCCTTTCGCAAGGTTGACGCTGGCCACGACCCAATGGTAACCTCCGAGGTTGCAAGGAATCAGAACCTGCAGGTGTTTCTCCAAAGTGTTAGCAAATTTTTTTATTATACAGATGGACGCAAAGTCAAATTTACACTGACCGTGTCAACGTCGTGCCATGGCAGGTTTGCCTGCGGGAGCAGGCCACATACCACCTCAAGCTCATCACGAGGATACTGGCGATCCAGCACAGTCCAACCATCTGGGGGTCTCTTGTCCTCACCCATGCAGATTCTCTGCCAGCTATGATATGCCAATGTCTGTACATAGAAAATTAACCGACACGTCAGGCAAAAAATATTTGAACACATCAAGGTAGAAGAGAAAACCGTACTCAATAAACACTTACATAGAATTGTGAATCTAGTATGTTGGTCCTCCTATCGTACACAATGGGGAATGCTCGTTGACGTTTCCGGAGAACGTTGCAGTATGCGTCAATGTGCTGACAAATATCAACAATTCGTATTGTTAGGATTCAACCATTTGTGAATGAAACTTCTACAGGTGAATCAAGTGAGGAACATACCGAATCGTCCAACTCCATGAAGTTGGTTTGAAACCGGTGGAACCAAGTCACATTGACACCAACTGGGTGGTGCAGATCCACATCACGTCTGCATAATTGGAAACAAATTTAACATAATACTTACTTGTACCTGTGGACGAAAAAACTATAAACAGATTGTAAGTTTTTAGATTATACTTACAATTCCCCTGTCATGCTCCTCTTGTAGGCTAGGTACGCCGCAAGCTGGTCAGGATCTACCAATTCGTGTGGCATCCATTCATGTGCTGGCTGCGGATGCGGCATCGTCCGTGGCCTCTTCGGTTCACAGGGGTTTGTGTATGGGCTCCGCTCCATCCAACCTCGACGTCGAATCCGGTCTCCATGCCTCAGGGGTGGTGGACTCCGGTCCAAATCAGGGTGATCGGGGTGGTGTGAGGAGGAACTCGTTCCCTGTTGATCACCTGAAATCGATCGGTGGGGTGTCAAATGACATACCGGAGGTCGGCTGGAGGGGTCGGCTACACTCGGGTCGACCGAAGGTCTATGCTCGTAGGAGGAACCTCGTACGCTGGGATCGACTGGACGATCGCGCTGGGTTGTGGCGTCAGGGGTGACCTCCTGGAAATGTATAGGTGTGAGCTCCTGGAAGTGAACAGGATCATCCAGCAGCTGTGATGAGCGGACTGTGGTGATGTCCTCAGGCAGTACCTGCTCCTGGGAGTGAACAGGATCATCCAGCAGCTGTGATGAGCGGACTGTGGTGATGTCCTCAGGCAGTACCTGCTCCAAGACTGCTGGCTCTATATCACCTGCTGTCTGTGTACCACCGCGCACCTCCTCTCTTGCTGTCACATCATGACCCTGCGGATCTGAGACTGTGTCTGTGGTACGTGGCTGCCTATGGCTGGTCCCTCGGTCTGTCCACCCTGTACCTGTGGGAGTAAATGCTCCGTCATGGTCATCAAATGGTTGGTCATCGAATGGTGGACCAACCATACGGTGCTGCGACGTCGGACCCTGTTGGGCCCGGATCAAATCCAGCAACTCCTGATGCTGCGCAGCTCTTTTCTCTTCACTCGTACGGAAAGCCTCCATGACATCCGTACGTAATGTTTGAACAGCATCCATCACCTCTGCCAATTTATGCTCCCAAGCCTGAAAGGAATTCGGACTCTGTCAGTACTAAAACTATTAAGTCAATTGAAATTAAATCATGTGGTCCTAAAAATGCTTACGTACCTGTGGACGCTCTCCGACGCCTCCCCGTGAATGACCTTGAGGTCCAGGCTGTCTGTCCAAATTGAATCGTACCCGCCTACGCCTCACGGGAGTAGGACTGCCAACCTCCGGTTCTGAATCACGTCCAGCTGTAGGTTGTCTGGGCAAAGTCACGCGTACCCGCCTAGACCTCGTGGGACTCCCACGGCCATTGCCGACATCCGGGTCTGAGCCCTCCGTATCACTGGGTCCAGAGTACGAAGGATCCATATCACTAGGTCCGTAAGAATCCTCCGTATGACTGGGTCCGCCAGTCCTATGTAGTTCCGGATCCGGGAGGCCTCCAGATAAATCTACAGCATAGTGATCATACATAGTGGGTCCCTGATCTATGCCTTCGTAATACCGTTGACCCATCTCAACAGCTGTCGCCACCAATTTAGACCGCGCAGACATCTGCAATTGGAGTTACATCATTGTAATTACATCATTGTAATTATACACATACTAAAAATTATAAACATTAACAACAACAATATTTACAGTTTCAGAGAAAATCTCATCCAGCTTTTTCCCTCGCGGTCGCTTAGTCAACTTCCATTTCAGAATACGTGGAGGGGGTAGCTCGGGGTTAACCCTACGGATCCCACATTTTTTAATGCCAAGGGAGGGGATAACCTCAAAAGCAAATACCTGCGTAATAGACAAGTACGATCACAAGTAAATACATCAGTCATATAAAAAATTCTCAATTAAAGTACGGATGCAAATTGTAAATGCTAACCAATAGTGCGTGCGCTAGACCGTATATGTTGTAGGACTCGATGGTGTCAACGCCCTGTCCTGCCTGTCGTGCTGCCTCCCGTGGACTATCCAAAGCATGCATGTAACCATAAATAGACCGCCTATACACGTATGCGCCCCATGGGAACGCATCAAAAGTGTCCAAGTCCTCGACTACTCGAAACTGCCATGCTGGAACTTTAAATCTCTCGTCCACCCCCATCAGTATCCAGTTCAGCAAAAACAATAATGACAGCTTCACTGCATCGTACTGCGAATGGAAAACACCAATCCGAAGCACCCCTCTCAGCTCTTGAAACTCGATGACTCGACGCTGGAAGTACCGGTCGTGTATGCCATTCTGTACCACCATATCATAACTCGCTGTGTCGGGAATCACTCCGAACTTCAATCCGGTGATTAGACAAAACTCAACCTTCGAGAACCGGACCGTATGGTTCCCTAACAGAAATCGCATCTCATCTTCCGGCCCGTTGTGATGCAACTCACGTAAAAGTAGCCGATGGACAATGCCGCCAGAAAAATTAATCTCACGATGCATCCGGAGGAAATGACCGAAACATGACTCAGTAAACCGACGTCGGTCTTCGATCCTTAGATTTTCAGGTACTCTTTCAAGTGCATTGTCGATATCTCTAAGGTCATCAAAATGGTCATGCCGAATAATTTTTCCATTGAACCATTCTCCCACCGGGGTTTTAAGGAAATCATTCGGATTCGCCATCTGCATATTGACGGAAAAAAAGCAAATAAGTTAGTGAAAAGACTTGAAAACTGACGGTAAAATTCAAAACTGCACGATAACAGTGCAAAAAGGCACGATAAAATTCAAAAAGGCTCGATAACACTACAAAAAGGCACGATAACATTACAAAAAGGCACGATAACATAAAGGTTCAAAAAGGCTCGATAAAAGTATAAAAAGACACGATAACATCAATGTTTAAAAAGGCTCGATAACATATCAAAAAGGCTCGATAACAGTAACAAAAGGCACGATAACATATAGGTTCTAAAAGGCTCGACAAAAGTTTCTAAAAGGCTCGATAACTTTTCAAAAGGCTCGATAACAGTAACAAAAGGCACGATAACATATAGGTTCTAAAAGGCTCGATTTTGTTTCAAAAGGCTCGACAAAAGTTTCTTCTAAAAGGCTCGATAACTTTTCAAAAGGCTCGATAACTTTTCTAAAAGGCTCGATAACCTTTCTAAAAGGCTCGACAAAAGTTTCTTCTAAAAGGCTCGATAACTTTTCTAAAAGGCTCGATAACCTTTCTAAAAGGCTCGACAAAAGTTTCTTCTAAAAGGCTCGATAACTTTTCAAAAGGCTCGATAACTTTTCTAAAAAGGCTCGATAACCTTTCTAAAAGGTTCTAAAAGGCTCGATAACCTTTCTAAAAGGCTCGACAAAAGTTTCTTCTAAAAGGCTCGATAACTTTTCAAAAGGCTCGATAACTTTTCTAAAGGCTCGATAACTTTTCTAAAAAGGCTCGATAACCTTTCTAAAAGGTTCTAAAAGGCTCGATAACCTTTCTAAATGCTCGATAACCTTTCTAAAAGGCTCGATAACTTTTCAAAATGCTCGATAACTTTTCTAAAAAGGCTCGATAACCTTTCTAAAAGGTTCTAAAAGGCTCGATAACCTTTCTAAAGGCTCGATAACATTTCTAAAAGGCTAGATAACCTTTCTAAAAGGCTCGATAAGACTGCAAAAAGGCTCGATTCAGTTTCAAAAACTCTTGGAAACCCAGAACTTCATCGTTTTCACTACCAAAAGGCTCGAAATTTTTTCCTAAACTAAAACCCTAACCTAAACTCATCAAACAAACATAATGGACAACAAATGCGTGAGAGATAAAGACATACCGTGGTCGGTATTGACTTCGCCGGTACGTCGGTACTGTAGCTCCGTCGACGGTGGTTCGTCGTCACAATTTGGTCGACTGTTGCGCCGTCGGGGTTTTCTCTCAGAGCTTTTCTTCCAAAGTTTCAAAACAAAGAAACAGACAACAAAGGGGTATTTTCGTCTGGTCCCATTAAATGGTGCCTTTTAAACTTAACTTATTAACTTGGTGCCTATTCCCCAAAAACCAACCCAAAAGGTGCTATTTAATTTTTGAGCCCTAATTATAAATAGAGAGAATGCAAAACTAAAAAAACAAAAGACTATAACACAATAAAAAATTAAAGTAAAATAAAATAAAAAGCATCTTGATGATGCTGCAGCAGCAATAAATGGCTTCAAATAGTTATTATAGAAAATTATAGATGATCAAGTAGAATGTGAAAGTCAATTCTAATCTGTTTTGAAAAACAACCTACTTTGTGTTTTTGAAAAACAAGTTCTACTAGTGATTGATCTTATGTTCATTATTTTAATGTTAATTAAATTAACTTTACATATGATTAAGGTTTTTTCTTTTTCTTCTGTTGCTTGCAAGTATATATACATCGGATCTATGTATATTCATCGAATCAAATCATGTTCATGTATATAAAAATGCATACAAGATGTCACGATTTTAAATTTTTAACGAATGAATGTAAATCCCTAATTTGTAAACCCCTTTGTTATATATGAGAAAATCTTTGGTGTATATTAGAATCATAGATTAGCTTCAATATGTTTTGGCATATACATTAAATCCAAGGGTGCCGATATTGATAACCATAAATATGATAAACACATCCATATTTTAATAAAAAAAAATTAATTATAAATATATTGCAATAGGAATTTACTAATGGCAAATTGGTTTAATTAAAAATAAACCAAATACTATGTACACCCCATTAATTACACTCATATTTTCAACTATATCACTTTATTGGTGTTGCACACCTTAAAAAAAAAAAAAAAAAAAAAAAAAAAAAAAAAAAAAAAATCCTAATTAAACCCTAATTATATTTCAAATATCAGAATCTCCCATTATCATTAATCTAATTTCTAAGCAAAAGTTTTCATATTTAATACAACTGATCCAAGAGAAGAAAAAAAAAAAAAAAAAAAACCCAAAGACCAAAAAAATTAAAGAAAAGAAAATGATTAGAATCCTGGGCTTAGAGAATTGTTAGATCATGACTGTTTGGAGAGGAGAGATGATACATATTTTATTTCCCAGAGAGTGCCGAAGCAATGGAAAACTACTAGAGTACAACTAAAAAGCTAACAACATAAAAAGATGCTACAATAATTAAGTTCAATAAAAGGAAAGCAATATCAACGTTTTAGTTTGTTCCGAAGTAGGAATAAAGTCCATTTTATATATGTTTTTCTCAAAATAAAAATAAAAGGATTTAATCAAGGTTGCATGCATCGGAAACTTTAAGCATCGTTGTGTATCTAGGAAATCAACGGTGGTATGAGGATGTGAAATATGTTGCAATAGATATCAGCAACTTGACAGAGTTGAGTTCTCTCTGTTTTCATTTACCTGAAGTAGAGCTTCTCGAAATTTAAGATCGTTGTTATTTATGTGTGTTGAATGTTTATACAAAAGAAATAGCTAATAATTATCTAAGAAGTGTTGCTATTGGCACCCCCCACTACTGAACTATTCATGCCTCACTTTTTAAAATTTTAATTTAATTATATAAAATTAAGAGTAATGCTAGACGTCCCAATTTTTTTTCCCAAATTCTGTCCCAAATGATGTGGCACGTGAAATGTCAGCATCACATCAGTCACCATATAATCTCAATATTTATAAGATACTTACACCTCACGTGCCTTATCATTTGGGATAGAATTTGAGAAAAAAAATTGGGAAGGTTATCATTACTCTAAAATTAAATGGTTTCATTATTATTTTTGATTTATTTCCTAGATTACCCTTTTACATATTTTTCAAACTTAATACACTTCATATCTTATTTAAAAAAAAATAAAATAAATACACTTCATCTCTAATATTTATATATAGTTTTCTCACATCCGTTCACATGACTTCTTTTTTCTTCTTATTTCATGGTGAACCATCATTATTAGATGCAATTTTTTTTTTTTTTCTATAGTTGATTGGATTGTTGACAGTAGATTGTGAGTGTGATATTGATCGTCTCATGATTTTTTTGAGCGATTAAGTTAGGGTTTTAGTGTGATTTCGTTTCATCGGAGAGGTTTTCTTGGTTGCGATTCTTGGTGTGATTTCATTGTTTTTTTTTTTTTTTTTTTTTTGGTAAATAACATTAAACTAACTTTGGAAGATCCAAAATAAAATCTACAAAAGAATTGATATAAATCATAGAATGCCTGAAAGATCTGAAATAAAATAAACCGAGAAAAAAAAGATAACAAACATGGATCTAGAATTTGAAATATATATATATATATATATGTGAAATAATAAAATCAATAAATACTAAACATGGGAAACATGATATTGAGATTTGAAAGAAAATACAAAGAAAAACAGTAAATATTTAGCGTTTTGAAAAAATTTATGTCATTTGGGTTTTGAAATAAGAAAAGTAGGGTTTTATTAGTTTTACTTTGTACAAGATTTTTTTTTAAAATAAAAATTGTATATCTCCTTAAGTAATTTGATAAAGGAAAAAAAAAATAGTAAATAATTTAAAAAGTAGGGTATAAATAATTTAGCAGTGAGTGTGCCAATAGCACCGCTCTTATCTAAGGGGTGGTAACTTATTTTATTTTAGAGTAAATGGTACCGCTGCCCCCTGAATTGTTTGCCAATTGCTAATGTGCCCCATGAATTCTTAAATGATCACTAAACCCTCTGAACTCTCTGAAATTTGCAACAAGTGACGGAAGGGAGACGGACGTTTAGGGTAAACTGCACTTACATACCCTGATTATATGCATAATTGCATTATAACTGGAAAAATATAATAATAACACCACACACCTTTTGACCAATTGACTAATGTCCATTAAAAAAAAATTAAATAATAAATAAATAAAATAATAATAATAAATATAATAATAATAATAAAATATAAAATAAAATATAAATATAATAATAATAATAATAATAATAATAATAATAATAATAAATATTTGAAAGTCATAGTTATGTAGTCATAACTATTCCAATTTCATCCCATTAGTTAGTATGTATGTTTTAAGGTTGTAGTTTATAACGTAACACATATGGCAGGGGTTCATGACATATATTAATAACTAATTTCTTCAAATATGGAAATTTCTAGATTCGAAGAGATCTAGAAAATTGAAAAAAAAAAAAATTATATTTCCCAATTTTCAGATTGGATCTCCACCATCCATTGTAATTATAATTTATAATTTATTATTAATATTATTATTATTATTATTATTATTATTATTATTATTTTACTTTTATTTTTATTTTTATTTTTATTTTTATATTATTATTATTATTATTGTTGTTGTTGTTGTTGTTGTTATTTATTTATTTATTTATTATTATTATTATTATTATTATTATTATTATATATATATATATATTTGGACATTAGTCAACTGGTCAAAGGGTGTGTAGTGTTATTATTATATTTTTCCAGTTTTAATGCAATTATATATATAATTAGGGTATGTAAGTGCAATTTACCCTAGACGTACGTCTCTCTTTCCGTCATTTGTTACCAATTTCAAAGAGTTCAAGGGGTTTAGTGACTATTTTAAGAATTCATGGGGCATATTAGCAATTCGCAAACAATTCAGGGGCAATAGTACCATTTACTAATTATTTTATTTTGAATGAATTATTTTTGGCAATTTCCTCTTTATTTGGTCCGATCTAAGAGCATCCCTAATGCAAAAGTGGCTTGCATACTAATAATCGATAACATGTCAACAATATCAATAGACTTGCTTCCTATATGGTATAAAGGTATATTTGATAGACAATCAACTCAAAATTTGGTTTCTAATGCTTTTGTTTACAACACATTTACTTTTAATGACATGTCTATTTTTTTTCCTGTTTTTATTTTTATTTTTTATTTCCTTACCAAAAATATATGAAAAATTAATATCAATTTTAAATACTTGTTGAGTCAACCGAAAAAATGAACGTGCGTTTGAAAGTAGACAATCATATTGACAATGTCTAATATATATATTTTTTGCCATATCAAGTTGAGGTTGAATATGTATAATTACACTGGAGATACATTTATTAACAGACAATTTATTTATCCTATGTGACATCATTTTTTTTTCACAATCCACTATTGCATTAGATATGTTCTAAGGTACCAATATCATGCACCATACAATACTTATTTGTCGATACAGGTTTTTAATTGATTGCAATTTAATGTAGCAATCCATACTATTGAATTCCCAAGTAACTTTAACATTTTCAAATAAAAGATCAATTAGGCATGGGCTTACAAATAAAAAAATCTTTATGTATAGACATACATAGGATCCAACTAACTTTAAAAATAATAAATAATAAATTTCTTAAAAGAAAATCTTAAATATTGTGATTTTTTACTCTAAAAAAATAAAAACTATTTTACGTGCAAGAGGCTTACCATTGTGTCAACCTCTCTCTTTAGTTTTTATAATTCATATGAAATTCATTTTCCCCTCAAATTCTTGTTAAAAATTGTCAAAAATATTCTCCTATCACCACTCATTCGCTCAATGTGCATTGATCGATAAAAAGCGGAGTTGACAATTACAATTAAAAAAGGGATAATTACCCCGATGACCACCTATTTGTTTCCACACTATCAAAATGACCATTAGATGGGGATTTCGTTTCAAAATAGCAATTTTTGGCGAAAAGCATGACACTAATGGTCATTCCATCCAATTCCGTTAACTTACCGTTAAATGAGTGACATTTTAGTAAATAAGGGGATGATATTGATTTATTTTAGATTTTTTTTTTTTTTTTGGAAATCGATTTTCTTCTTTTTTTGAAATGAATAATTGTATTTAGTGTGTGTATATATGTATAGCATATCTCAAACATATATATATATATATATACCCCGGCCCCTAAACTTTACACAATTTATTACACTATTTCTGGACCATTGGATTTTGATGACTTGGATAGTAGAGATGCACTCATACCTATAATCACCATCAAATATATACACCTCAAAGTGCTCCCTCTTCTCTCTTTTTTTTTTTTTTTTTTATTAAACAAAAACATACTAGAATTCTTCAACTTCAGACCATACCTTGAAACCATAGCTTCAGACCAGACCTTGAAACCATACCAAAATTCTTCAGCTTCTTAGCCATATTATTTTCACCTCATTTGGGTGTGAACTAGATTTATCAATCTTCCTCCTCCTCTGACGACTTTCCTCTTTCTTTTCAACTGCACCTATGAATTAGATTAGGATCTGATCTGTAATGTCAACTTGGGGGTGAGTTCATCTCTGTCGAAGTCAAAGTTGTTCACCGCAATAGCAGTCGTCTCCAAGCTTGATTTGCCGTCCTAGCTTGACCACAGACCTCGTCCTCGTTAGTTCGGTCGCAACATAAATCCCTCTCCAGTCTAGTCGTCGATCGCACCGCACCACAATAGTTCCGGACGTTCATTTGCTCAGAAGGCAAAGCTTTCTCATCTTCAAACTCATCCCTTCACCCAGACTTTGAAAAAAAAATGTCACATATGTTGGAGGACTTATAATCCAATCCGGCAAATTTTCAGTAGTTATTATTCATTTTTAATCTATATTTATATTTATTAGTTTTTTTATGAGGAGTGCTCAACCCACTCTCTCAGCATACTCTATGTTCCTGTGTTGACATTTGGATAGCAATAAATGTTTTACATTAAAAATCTAACATTTATAAATAGCATACATTTTCATTTTATTTACAATACAAACCAACAACTAATTTCCTAGATTGCCTTTCTTTATTTAATATCAATTTTTTTTAAAAAAAAAAAAATTGATAATAATATCAGGTCTGTGGTTTGTGTTGTTACTCTACGACACTACAACTTTTTTTTTTTTTTCTAACAGCTCTATAATTTTTTTTATTGTTTTTTATTAAATAATTTAATTGTATTGGATTAAATTTTTATATTTAATTTCTTTTATTTGAATTTCTTTTTCAATACTTGTTTGTGCAATAACTATTTTCAAACATAAGTTGTCTTCTCACCATTGTTACAACTGTATCTAAGTAATTTTTTAATTGATTTTGATATTAAATAATTTTATTGTATTGGGTTAAATTTTTATATTTAATTTTTTTACTTAATTTCTTTTTCATAACTTGTATATGCAGTAAATACCAATTCTCACCGTTTTCAAACACAAGTTGTCTTCTCACCAATATTGTTACAGCTCTATCTAGATAATTTTTTTTAATTATTTTTTTTATAAAATAATTTAATTGTATTGGATTAAATTTTTATATTGAACTTCTTTTATTTGAATTTCTTTTTCAAAACTTGTTTGTGTAGCTCTCACCATTTCCAAACATAATTTGTCTTCTTACAATTATTGATTTTTTTTTCTTAATTTGTTTTTCATAACTTGTATGTGTAGTAAACTTCAATTCTCACAATTTTCAAACACAAATTGTCTTCTCACCATTGTTACAGCCATATTTAGGTAATTTTTTAGTAGCTTTTTTATTAAGTAATTTTATTGTATTGTATTAAAAAAAATTTAACTGAACTTCTTTATTTTGATATAAGTTAAATATAAAATTTAATCCAATACAATAAAATTATTTAATAAAAATTGATATAAAAAATTTACCTGGATAGAACTGTAACAATGGTGAGAAAGCAATTTTTGTTTGTAAATGTTGAGAGTTAGAGTTAACTCAGACACGGTGGAACTGTTGACAAAAAAGAAGTAGTAGAGTCGTAGAGTAACAACACAAACCACAAACCTGATATATATTTAAAAAAAAAAATTGATATTAAATGAAGAAGAGCAATCTAGGAAATTAGTTGTTTGTTTATATCGTAAATAAAATGGAAAAAGTAGGCTATTTATAAAGGTTAGATTTTTAATATAAAATATTTATTGTTGTACACATGTCAACACAAGAACAGAGAGTGTGTTGAGAGAATGAATTTAGCACTCCTCCTTTTTTATAACTCTTTCATAATTTTTATATTTTTTTATATTAGTTTTTTATAACAGTTCCTGTATTTTTTTTTTCATGACTATATTATGTTATATATATGAGATCAATTTTAGAATGCTTTTGCCCCTTCAACAATCTAATATGAAATCAATCAAATAACAATACAACTTAATTTTAATAAATGAATGTTTACATGTATTTAATTTCATGCAGGTGGTCGACACACTTCAAGAAAAGAGTCTTTTGGGTGGATTCTTAATCACATTTGGCATATCATTGCTTTGAGGATGGAATCAACTTTGATACAACTTATTGGATGAACAACTATGATATGCCATTTGCACCGTTTACTGGATTGAATCACCACTTACAATCAATTCATTTGGATGTGCACTTTTACAAGATGAAACAGATGCAACATTTTTGTGGTTGTTTGAGACATGGCTTGAAGTTATGGGAGGACGTCATCATTGTCTATCATTACCGATCAGGACTTAGCAATGAGGGGAGCAATTGCCAAGGTATTTCCTAACACTCACCATCGTTTATGTCTATGGCACATAAAGAAAAAGTTTGTTGAGAAGTTGTCACATGTGTACTTTAGGAAGTCAAATTTTGAAAAAATGTATTATGTTAACATACAAGATAAAATAATTTGAAGATCAGTGGAAGACTTTGATATTGAAAAATGGATTGGAAAGTAATGAATGGTTGAATCATCTTTATGAGATTCATGCTTCTTGGGTTCCTGTTTACAACCGTAGCATATTTTTTGCTAGAATGAATACTACTGAATGTAGTGAGGGAATTAATTCATTTTTCGATGGATTTGTTATATCTACAACAAATCTTAAGGAGTTTGTTTTCAAATATAAGCTAGCGTTAAAGAAGATCATGAAAAGAGAAAGTAATGAAGATTTTGAGTCTGAACACAAGTATTGCATTGTCAATGATAGGGAACTACTTTTGAAATGTGCATCACAATTTTATACTAGAAAAGTTTTTAATAAATTCAAGGATGAATGAGATCAAGTTTGTAGATATAAAGTTGAAGAAATAGAATGTGACAATGAATATCATTCATTCTCAATGAAGACAAAATATGGTGAACCTGAAGAATTTGTGGTGAAATTTAATTTGCAAACCTACAAGGGTACGTGCGAATGCTAAAACTTTGAATTTCTTGGAATACTTTGCAGACATTTTTTGAAAGTATTTGTTCGTTTAGATATTGATACAATACCGGATCATTTTATTCTACCAAGATGGAGAAAAGAGGCTAATAAGTTCAGAATAATGGATCCAGAAAATTTTGTGAAGAATGACGGAAAAGAAATATCTGAGGCTTTGAGACTTGGTCATATCTGTCACCAAGCAACTAAATTAGCTTATGTTGCAGCATCTTCAAATGAGGTATACACAATTTACATGGAGAATTTGAAGGAATTATCCAAAAAACTATCAGAAGTTTATGAGCAGCAAACTATAGTACCCCAAAAGAAAGACGATCCATGTACTAAGATTCATTCATCATCATCATTGCTTTTGGATCCTAATATTTCACAAACGAAGGGCAGGAAGAAAGACAACAAAAATTCAGGAAGACTAAAAAATAGTATTGAGTTAGCCATTGGAAAAAAGAAAAGGTGATGTGCCTCATGCAAAAAGTTTGGCCATGGCAAATGAATTTGTCATTTAAATCCAAACAGAAGAAAAATCGAATGATCTAACCTAGGCAAGTAATGAATTAATTTGCATAATATATTCTCAATTTAGACATTTTTACTCATGTTAATGTCATTGTTTGTCAAATTTTAGATGATGATGATGAAACACATGCGATAAACATATTTAATGATAGTAGTGATGAAAATCTCTACAAGTTTTCGTTGAAAGTATATAAATCATGTTTTTCTTCTTTTCATTTTATGAATTGTAATTATTATAATATTCCGTGAGATAATATATTTTTATATTCTTGTAGAATTTCAATGATGGACAAAACAAGCATCTTCTGCTAGATTGGGGTGTGACGGTGGTGTAACATAATATGATTTGTAATGAAGTTGGAGTCACTGCCATTTTTGCTTTTACTTTTCAAAACCCCAATGGTGTAAATCTGGTTGTTAGGTGGCCTAAAACTTGATATGCTTATGTAAAGATTTTCTTTATTTTGTTTTAATCGGAGTTCTGTTTGTATATGAGTTGGTAGGTGAAACAATGGAGGTCTGAATCTTGTGGGAACATAGCCAACCAATGTGATTATTTTAGTCTACTAACTGGTAAAAAAATTGACTACTACAAACTGGTTCATTTTTATTTTTGTGTGTAATTTGTGGTTATTGTATTTTATTATTATTATTATTATTACAAACTGGTTATTGTTGTTAATAACAAAACGCTGTTTAATTTTTATTTTTGAAAAAAAATGAGTTGTTAATTATTTTCTTATATTAAAAATACTAATTTGAAGGAATTTTTAATTTTTTTTTGTTTATAATTTGTAATTTGTAATTATATATTAATTTTATTTTGTAATATATATATTTCTTTTCTTTTCTTTTCTATTTATTTCATATTTTTCCAAGACTTTTCATGTATTTTTCGAGACTTTTCGGGTATTTTATTAGACTTTTCATATTTTGATATTTTTCCGAGACTTTTCATATTTTTCCGAGATTTTTCAGGTATTTTCTGAGACTTTTCATATATTTTCCAAGACTTTTCAGGTAATTTTCGAGACTTTTCAAGCATTTTTGAGACTTTGTAGTAATTTTTGAGATTTTTGGTAATTTCTGAGACTTTCTGGGTACAAATGAAATATTCCGAGACTTTCTAGGCAAAAATGAAAAAGTCTCGAAAAATTTCATTTTTGTCGAAAAATTTCATTTTTGCCTAGAAAGTCTCGGCCATTACCAATAAGTCTTGAAAATGGCCTCCAATTTTTTTTTTCATCTTCTTCTTAATCGACCTTCAATGGAGGTCGATTTCAACCTCTAATGGATGCTGATTTTGAACTCCAATGGAGTTTCACCTCCATTAATCGACCTTCAATGGAGGTCGAAATGGCCGATTTCGAACTCCAATGGAGTTTCACCTCCATTGATAGAGGATTTTGAAAAAAAAAATTAAAAAAAATGGTGAAACTCATTTTCAAAAAAAAATTAACTTGAAGCCAAATCATAATTTTAAAATAGGATTGAAACTAGTTTTAAAAAAAAGGATTGAAACTCGATTATTATTATTATAACTTTTAATAAGTCCAAAATCAGGCATTAATTTTGTTCACGTGTTTGAATATTAAACAAGTTTTATAATAATTAAACTTTTAAAAAAATTTCATAGCAGTAGAAAACTCTTATTTTAGATGAGAATGGTGTTTGAATTTTAGTGGACCGAGCTAAAATGATCAGTTTGCTAGTTTGCTGTAAATGAAACGTGTAGGTATGACTGCATAATAGGAAGGAGAGAGAAACAATTAAAAAATTAATTTGCTGACTTTTTTCAATTAATAATGGGAAGGAAAGAGAAACAATTAAAAAATAAAAAACAAAGGAGAGAGAAGATGGAGCACTATGAGGTATATGTATATATGATGGTGATTATATGTATGAGTGCATCTCTACCGTCAAGTCATCAAAATCCAATGGTCCAGAAATAGTGTAATAAATTGTGTAAAGTTTAGTGGCCGGGGATCCTTCCCATATATATATATATAGTAATTTTCCAATAAGAACTTATTACACACTTTAAGCACATTTTGATGAAATTTAATAGAATATATTGAATCTTGATTTGATTTTCTGTATGGATGATAAAAACATTGAAATACATTTATGAAGAAAAAAAAAATTAAAACATTTCGGATCCAATAACTAATTTTTTTCGACCTTTTTAAAGATAAAACATTTAAAAATAGGGAAATATAAGAAAAAATAGTTTTCAAATCCAAAAAAATTCCAAAATTTTGCCAAATGTGTATTTTAATTTTCTTAGGATGCATACAAAAAATCTCATCGAAAAACATTCGATTACATGAAATTTTATCAAAGGTGCTTAAAGTGTGCATTTTAAAAAATCTTCATTGGAAAATTACTCTCTCTCTATATACAATTTTTCTATTGTCAATTCGTTATGATATAAAATATATCATGACGAAGAATGTGGACCATTAGATTTACATACTTTGATTCAAAGTGTATGCACTTATCAAAACTTCTCCAATAATATTTAGATCAATAACATTTCAATGGTTTAGATTAAGCACGAGTCTCGTAATTAATTTTGTAGATTTTTTTAACTTCTTTCCTTTTTAAGTTATTTCCTTAACTTATTTTTTTCTTCTCTCTCCTCTGTATTTGTGTTCTTTTCTTTCTTATTATATTTTCTTTTCTTCACTGCTTGATTTGCTATTGTCTTTTAATTTATTTATTTTTCTCATGATTCTCTTTTAATCATAATTTTTTCTCTAGTTTAATATTAATCTTTTTTTCTCTCCATTTATTTGTCAAGTCGCAAGTTTATTAAAGAAAAATTATCAAGATATCAAAATCTTGATTCATGATCACATCTTCTTTATGGTTTGAAATTTCAATCAAGTTATGATTTGATGTAAGAAAAATGCTTTGGGTACTGATCGGTTAATACTCAAGCATACTGACCACCCAATGAAATGTTGCCATGTGACCCATTTGTGAAGAATACAAATAGATAAATGTAAAAAAGTAAAAGAAAAAAGACCACGTGGCAACACCGCATTGGGTGGTCAGTATACTTGGGTACTGACCGGTCAATACCCAAACTTTTTCCTTGATGTAATAAAGTTAATTACACTGCTTAGCTAGGTACCTCTAGTGAAGTTTTAGATTGTGTTTGGTAGGGATGAAAAGGGAGAGGAAAGAAAAGGGTGGAGGGAAAAGGGAGAAGAAAAAGGGGAAGAATGTGTTTGGTATGGAGAGAAAAATGAAAGGAAGGGAAGAATGTGAGGAAAATTTTATGAGTGGGACCCACTATTTTTAATCCTTCCAAAAGTGGATAGAAAAGGGAGAGAAAAGAGGGAATGCTTTTAGGTTTAATTAAAATTACAAATTTGTTCATCTTTTTTAATATATAAACTATAATGCAAGGGTATAATAGTAAAATTGATAAAGAAGATCTCTTTTTTCATTCCGGTTTACCAAACAACTTAAGAGAAAATTATTTTCCTTTCTTTCCCTCATGTTTTATATCCCTCCAAATTTTTCTATCCTTCCTATTTTCTTTTTTTCCTACCAAACACACTCAGATGATGCAACTGTAATATATACCAACTCGTTTAATTTGCAAGTAAAAAGGCTAAACAAGTGTTAATCTAAAATATTATGCCAACTTGAAGATGAACACAAAATCATTTTTTGCTTAAACAAATCTTGATTTTCATTTCTTAAATAAGACGAAAAGCATAAATAGGATGGAGACTGGAGAGAGGAAAAAATTGATTAAGAAAAGAGAGACAAAAATAAGAGATATATAAGAACAAAACGTGAAAGAGAAACACAGAAAGTGAGAGAGATAGAAGATAAATAATTATAAAAAAAAAGAAAAAAGGAAATTAAATAAAAAGGAAAAAAATAAAATAAAATCTTAAAATTAAATAAGAGGGGTGTTTTAATCAAAACCATTAAAATGTTATAGATCCAAAGGTTATAAAATCGTGTCAAATATTATGTCAAAAATTGTGTCTTTCGATCCTTCCCCATAAATTATGTTTGATATATGTTATATGTATATACACATACTAAATATAATTATTCGTTTCAAAAAAGAAAAGCAAAAATTAATTTTCAAACAAAATCTAAAATAAATTAATGTCATCCCCTTATTTACCAAAACGCCACTTATTTAAAAGTAAATTAATAAAATTGAATGGAATGATCATTAGTGTTACCCTTTTCGTTAAAAATAGTCATTTTGAAACGAAATCCTCATTTAATGACCATTTAGATAGTGTGATAACAAATGGGTGACCAACGGGATAGTCATCCCATTAAAAAAGTCTATTATTATTTTTAAAGTATTAAATTTTCATGTAAAGTGGATGAAGTTATCCAATTATTTTGGACCAAAAATTTGAGAAATTAACTGAAGTGTGTTAAATATCTCTCCAAGACAAGGTAAAATATGTTGTCATGAGTCATGACTCGTGATAAAGAAAAGTGAAAATAGTTAAAAACAGAACAAATATCATTACTGTATGTTTAAACATTAAAGCCTCCAGAAGAAAAACAAAATTGATGTTTACCAAACTTTCACGCATTAAAACAAATTAAATCAAATCAACCCCACCATTAATTTTCTTCTATGGACTATTAGGCCACATCAGACAATCATGGATGGTGAAAGCTTTCAATAAAGAGAGACTCTCTAAAAAACAGAGCATTCAACAGCAGAAATGGCAGTTGAATGTAAAATAACTAAATGGGTAGCCATTAATGCTGACTCTTATCTCATACTCTTGTTTCAAGGGTTTTTTTTTCCTTGAATTCTTATAACCCCATTTATTGCCATTTTTTTTTTACGGTATCTATCCATCTACCAGGTACTTTTACTTTTTTATTGAAGCTTTTGCCATTTATAAGATTCGAGTTGCTGACTTGAGAATCATTTATCCAAACCCCAAGCTCGTCCATCGGTTGGGGCTTACAAACCTCAAACTCGTCCATCAGCTAAGCTACGCCCATGTTGACCCATTTATTGCATTTCATGTTGGTTGGATCTCCATTATTAATGGAATACTAATGCTTGGCTTCTTTTTGGACCCATTTAACTTGCTAACTGTAATGAAAAGATGGTTCCTTGTTACGTCTATTGTTTTAGTAGATTTTATACAGTTAGTTCTTGAGTGTGTGAATTGTCACACTTCAATTTAGAACCTCCAAGTTCTGTTCTTGGAGTAAGTAGAGTTTGTTCAATTTTGATTTCACTTGTTTTTTGAATTTGAATAACATTATTTAGAGTGGTCAGGTCATGCATTTTGTGTTCTTTAATGTCTCAATAGAACAAAATTTTCATGGAAGTTCAGTTTTCTGGTTTAATTAGGATGAGTATATGTCATGTATGAAGAAAGTTGTGTATGAAGTTTTGTTTTGTTTTGTTTTTTTCTTCTCAGGAAGTTAAGAGATGGGTACCAGAGAAATCAAGTCACCGGAAAGTCTGCCTAAGACACCAGCTAGTTTTGATGGAATTCCGGATTCTAGTAGTCATAGAAAAAAGCTCGGGACCTATTTCATTGAATCTGATAATCGAAGAATGGCTATGGGGCGTGGTTATACAGGAGGAACTACGCCGGTTAATGTCCATGGGAAGCCTATTGCTGATCTCTCCAAGACTGGAGGCTGGATTGCTGCCTTCTTCATTTTTGGTAAAGAGAAAATGTTTTACAATTTTCCATGTTCTAATAATAATCCTTTGATTGGTTGATGAGAAAATTGTGGTTTGTGTGGTATTTATGTCTTATATGGTGAAGTTGTTTGTTTGATTGATGATTCAGGAAATGAAATGGCAGAGAGAATGGCCTATTTCGGCCTTTCTGTGAATATGGTAGCGTTTATGTTCTATGTTATGCATAAACCCTTTTCGAGTGCATCGAATGCTGTTAACAACTTTCTTGGAATATCACAAGTATCATCTGTTCTTGGTGGATTTCTAGCTGATGCTTATCTTGGTCGATATTGGACGATAGCCATTTTCACAACAATCTATCTTGGGGTATGATTTATGAATCCATTTTGCTATTAAATTTTCTTAGATTAGAGAAGCTGATCAAGTACTAATCACACTTTTTATTATTTTTTTTTTTTCCGAAGGGTTTGACAGGGATAACCTTGTGTGCAACGATGCATGTTTTCATGCCAAACCAAGATGAATGTGATCAACTATCCATCCTCTTAGGGAAATGCGCGCCAGCGAAATCATGGCAGATGGTTTACCTCTATACTGTTCTTTATATAACGGGATTCGGAGCTGCTGGTATAAGACCTTGTGTCTCTTCTTTTGGGGCTGATCAGTTTGATGAAAGAAGTAAAGATTACAAAACTCACCTGGATAGGTTCTTCAACTTCTTCTATCTTTCTGTAACTATTGGGGCAATTGTGGCCTTCACTTTGGTGGTCTACATTCAAATTAAACATGGATGGGGATCTGCCTTCGGTTCATTGGCTATAGCTATGGGGATATCGAACGTGTTATTCTTCATTGGTACTCCTCTATACAGGCACAGGTTGCCAGGAGGCAGTCCCCTCACACGAGTTGCCAAAGTACTCGTAGCTGCCTTTCATAAACGAAATGTCTCTTTTTCTAGCAGTGAGTATATAGGCCTGTATGAGGTTCCTGGCAAACGTTCTGCTATAAAGGGTAGCGGAAAGATAGCTCACACTGATGACTTCAGGTATATATATATATATGTGTGTGTGTGTGTGGGGTTTTTGTTCCACAAATTTACTGTGATTTATCAACACATAACGTCGGATTTTTGTGATCCTACAGATATTTGGACAAGGCAGCTCTGCAATTGAAGGAAGACGGTGCAAATCCGAGTCCTTGGAGGCTTTGCACTGTAACTCAAGTAGAGGAAGTGAAGATACTTATCAAGCTTATTCCAATACCAGCTTGCACAATCATGCTCAATGTGATCTTGACAGAGTTTCTTACTCTCTCAGTACAGCAAGCATATACTTTGAACACACACATGGGTCGTTTGAAACTCCCCGTAACGTGCATGCCTGTGTTTCCCGGTCTCAGCATATTCCTTATACTGTCTCTCTACTATTCAACATTTGTTCCAATGTCTCGGCGTATCACTGGTCATCCTCATGGTGCTTCTCAGCTTCAGAGAGTTGGCATTGGCTTGGCAGTTTCAATCATATCCGTGGCATGGGCTGGTGTTTTCGAGAGGTATCGAAGAAATTATGCAGTAGAACATGGATATGAAGTTAGTTTCTTAACTCCTATGCCTGATTTAAGTGCATTTTGGTTGTTAATCCAATATTGCCTGATTGGAATAGCTGAAGTATTCTGCATTGTGGGGTTACTAGAATTTCTCTACGAGGAAGCCCCGGATGCAATGAAGAGCATAGGATCGGCTTATGCTGCTCTAGCAGGCGGTTTAGGCTGCTTCGTAGCTAGTATATTGAACACCATTATCAAATCCACAACCGGGAATGCTGAGAAAATGCAACCATCTTGGCTATCCCAGAATATAAACACCGGTAAATTCGATTATTTATACTGGCTGCTTACAGTTTTGAGTGTGATCAATTTCTGTGTATACCTGTATTATGCACGCAAGTACAAGTACAGATCAGAGCAGAGGATTGAGACTACGATGACGATGATGGAGAACAAACAGAACACCCCTATATCAATGGAAGCTAAATAGGAATTTAGATTCTTAGTTGGCTAATGCCATATTTCCCATGTTTAAATCTTTTCCAACTCTTTGAATTTACTTTGAGAGAAAGTGTCAAAATTTCCATGAAAGCAAAGTAGAAAGTTGAACCACACTTGTTAATTTTTATTATGGCCCAATTTTGTGTTGTTTCTCTGTGTATGTTTTTGCCAACTTGTTTGAAGAATATTCCAGTTGGAAGTTGGAACTATTAAATGGCTTAAGTGTTATAATTCATTGCAGAACTTCCATTTGTACAGCTGCTCTCTCTCTCTCTCTCTCTCTCTCTCTATTAAAGAAAAATTGTAGTAGTTACCAAAAGCTGACTAAGAGCATGAGTCCATATCCTGATCATTAATGGTACCAATCCATGAGAAAATCTTCAATGCACTGTGTGCATCAGCTAAATGTTGCACCCGGTCACTGATATGTTGACAGATAAGTATGTATAAGCTATTTTGTTTGGTTTTAATATATTTTTTTCATCATTATTTTATTCCTTTCTCTTTTATCTCATCAAATTTATTATTATTATTTTACCTGACACATGCTTATGTGTCAAGCTATCAGTGGCCAGGTGCAGCACTCAGCGGGTGCACCCGGTGCACCGAAGATTTTCTCCCAATCCAGATGAGTCTGCAAACATGTACAGGGTATTTACCTTCTTCAACTACCAGACTTCCATTGCATCATGCTTTGTGTATGCTTAAGTCACTTGGGGATATGATGTATGATACTTTGAAAGCCTCTTTAGAGGGACAAACGACACCGTTTTGGGCTATAATATGTAGTTGGAATCGTGTCCACAAGTCTTAACGAGGGATTTACTCCTTGACGCATTGCAGTTTTCCTAAAAATGGTTACCTTCCGTTTTTTTAACTCTGGGTTTACTCATGTGATGCATTGCAGTTTTCCCAAAAACAATTACCTTCTGTTTTTCAACTTTTTTCCTTTTCGGACAGTATTTTTGGATCATAATATCTTTTAGTAGGAATTTTCGTTTTCAACAAGGTTTGTTTCTTTGAGTTTGTTTAAGAATTTCCGTTTTCAGAAAACCAATCCCTAGTAGATGAAGGGGCAGTTCGGTTAATGTTTTCTATTTTTCGTTTTTTGTTTCCTAGTTTTCATTTGTTTTTGGAAAATTGATTTTTAGATTTTTCGAATTCGAAAATGCGTCAGATAGCAATAGTTGAAAACGATATTCAAATAATCAAAACATAAAAAATACGTCTAATAGAATTAACTTGTTATATGGATCTTTTAATATTAAAATATAAGTTAAAAATCATTTTTTTTTTATTACAAAAGTAAAAGAAAACAATAATTTAACCCGTAAGTCCCACCAAAAACGAGAACAAATATTTGTTGTTTTTGGTAGGCGTGACTTTTTACGCTTTAAACCAAAAAACAGTTTTTAATGTTTTTTTTTTTTTTTTTTTTTTTTTTTCAAAATGCTTACAGACCATTCGGGTGGCAGGTACCCCTGGGTGCCTCTCATACAGGTTTTTCGAGTTTTTCCCACAATGACGGCCTAACCACGGCCTGAATAGGGTACTAACTTTTCAACCCACTAGAGATAGACAGGGACCTTAAGCCAAAAGCCAACAACATCTCATCTTCTGATGTACAGGATCCTCAACCTAGAGGCAAGCACAGAGCATACTGAGATAATTACAGACTGTTAATTATATGAGAGACATGGCAATCAAAGGAAGAGGAGGAGATATTTAGCAAGACATGAGAGAATAAACACAAGAAGAGTTTTTATTTCAAAGTTTTTCAAGTCTGAGATACACAAGTGACGAGCTCTCCTTATATAGGGGGAAAGATAGAGTACAGACAAACCTATTACACAGTAGACCAACAATCGTGGCAATTCACTAGTAAAAGTAAACTGATTTAAACCAGGGCCATCGGCCAAACTAAAACACACAAACTAAAAATCAAAGCCTAATAAGGCCAAAAGAGCCTAATAAAGCCAAACAGTTGCCTAATAAAACAAAATAGCAAGCATAATGAAAGTAATAATTCACAAGATAAGAGCACAGTCTTGGAACTCGGGCTGAGTGGAGATTACGGACTTGATGATAGATTACAGTTGACATGATCTTCATTATCTGAGTCTTGGGCTCCACAGATGAGGCAGGGTCAGGCAGAGTCAAAGGGGTCCTGAGAGTCAATCATGTATGAATTTAGAAAAGGGTTCCAGCTTTGAGAGGGGTCTCTGGGAATATTTGGTAGGATGAAAACTTCGTTGGTGGAGACGTAATTAACATCACAGAGGAAATTGAGCAGACCGACTTGGAGAATTTGTGGATACATCTTTTGATAATCATACGTGGTATGCCATTCATAACTGGAGTTGGCAGTCCAAAGGAGTCGTTTGTGGGGATTGTATCTGTAGGGCCTATTGAAGATCCATATACAGCAAACAGAGGCAGCTGATTCATAATCAAGCTTCCAAATGTTATATTTGCCCATGAGCTCAGTGAGTTCGTTCTTCCAGTTGGTCAAGGACATGAACCATTGGAGGAAAACCCATAACAGAGAGTTCCATTGAGAAGGATCATGGAGATGACCATATAGAGCCTGAAGTGGGAAGACGATGGTATGATGATGTAGAACTGATAAACACCAAAGGAACCAAAGGAGTTGAGGAGAAAAATAGTAGAAAGGTGGCATTATGAACGGGTCAAGAAATGGTCTGGACAGGTTGTTGACGGTGTGACGACAGTCTTGTCTGTTGATCCGAGCTAAGTAGACCAAAAGTTGAGCCTTGGCGAAGGACTGGATCTGATTTAAAGAAGGTTGATGATCAGGTGGCAACGTGGCCAAGAGTTCTGGTGGGAATGAGTAATCAGGTATGGATGGTGAAGATGATGAGGGACCAGCATGAGATGATGAGGGACCAGCAGGATAAGTCATGAAGATAAGAGGATAGTGACCTGTGGGTGTAATGAGAAGGGTGAGTGGAGGTCTGGAGAGCATGTCAGCAATTATATTATGATGGCCTTTCACGTGACGAACAGTGAAGTCATATCGGGCAAACCAATCTTTAAGTCTCAAAAGGAGAGGATTGGGAGGAATCTTATTACGAAAATCGAGTATCTTTGGAAAATATGAGCTGTCCATTTCAACAATAAAGTTTCTTGTCCTGAGGTGAAAATCCAACTTTTGGATTCCGTATTTGACAGCAAGAATCTCTTTATAGATAGTGTGATAATGCTGTTGGGCATCTTTGAATTTTCCACTAGCATGACCACAGTATTTCCTTTGACCGTCTCGGTCTTCAATGAGAATGGCTCCCTAGAAAATATCACTGGCATCAGTCTGGAGGATGAGGTGGCCCGAAGAAGGGATGACGAGGGCAGGAGGAGATTGAGTGATCTCCTTTAATTTGACGACGGCCTCAGTGTGGGAGGAACTCCAGGGAGGAGGACGCTTCTTGAGGAGCGTAGAAAGAACTGAGGTGTAATGACTGACATGTGGAATGAAATCTCTGACATAGTTGACGATTCCGAGAAACTGTTGAACTTGTTTCACACTGAGATCAGAATCGGGGAAGTCTAATAAACGGACAGCCAAATGAGGACCAGGACGGTATTGGCCGTTGAAAATGTGCATTCCAAGAAATTCAATTTCAGATTTCCCAACTATGCTTTTCTTTTCGGAGAGCATGATACCATAGTGATGAACAATGTCATGGAACTGTTGGAGAAGGAGATTGTGAGAGGTATCATCTGGAGAAAACATGAGGACATCATCAATGTAGACAAGTGCTGAGTGTAAGAGAGGATGAAAAATCCTGGTAACAGCCTTTTGGAAAAGGGATGGAGCAGTTTTTAAACCAAAAGGGAGAACAGTCCATTGGTATTGAGCATTAGGAATACATAATGCTGTCTTATATCTTTCATATGGATGAATACCAATTTGACAAAAGGCACCTTTGAGATCAAATTTGGAGAAGATCGTAGCTCCTGGAAGTTGAGAGAATAAGACATTTGGCCTGGGAACAGGAAACTTGTCATCTCTGAGAAAGAGGTTGAGAGGCTTGTAATCCACGACTAATCTCTTTTTTCCTCTGAGCAATTCTGTGTGTTTTTCAACATAAAAGGCTTGACACGCCCAGGGAGAAGAGGTATGTTCGATCAGACCTTGACGAAGGAGTTCATTGCATTCTTCATTAGCGAGCTTGAGATCTGAGGAAGACATGCCTGAGTGGGTAGCCTTGGTAGGATTAGTATCTTCATTAAGCTTAAAGGGAAGCTTGATAAAAAAATCTGAATTCTTCCACAGAGGAGAAGGATGAGAGAAAGTGGCATGATTGTCAGTACAAAGCAGGAGCAATTTTTGTTGAATATTCAAAAAGGGCTTGGATTTCTGAGAGTGGGAAAATCTTCGGAAGGTCAGAAAAAGCTTTGCCAGCAGGGAGAATCCGAAAAGAGTTACATTGGCGGAAAACATCCCAACCGATGAGGATATCTTTATCTGGAAGAGGAGTGCCTACGACTTGGACCCAAAGAGTAAATGATGGGAAAAACTGAATACCAATCTTTTTCCTGGAAATCAGATTAGTGGAAAAAACCTTTCCATCAGCTGCTCAAAAATGCCGAACTTGGGATTTCCAAAATTCTAGAGGAAGGACCTTTGGGTTCATCATTGTAGTGTGAGAACCTGTGTCAAAATAAGCGATGACATCAACAGGTTTGGAGTACTTGGCAGGTAGAATCCGAACCGGAGCTTGGGGATCGGAATGAGAATCGAGCTGAGTAGCCTGATAGGATTCTGGGATAGAACTGTAGTCAGAGGAGCCAGAATATTCCGAATCAGAAAGATCTTTTTGAAGAACAAAAGTCGTGGAGGAATCTGCCTGATCTTGTTCAGAGAAGATGGATTCAATGTCTGCATCGGATGGAACTTCATCAGCAATGTCTTTCAACTGTTGAACTAATATGGCGGACTTTGCCTTTTTGTTGGGACATTTCTTAGCATAATGTCCGGGTTTGCCGCAAACGTAGCAGCGTTGGGATTTATTCCAACCGCGCTGTGCTTTCTTGCGGAAGAACTTGAATCGTTTAGACCTCCCTTTCTTGTTTTTGAAGCGTTTGAAATGATTCTTCTTCTTCGTGTTGCAGGTGCAAGAGCCTAAGCATTTGCACTTGATCTGAAGAGAAGGTTGACGACATTGGGACTGCAGGTGTTTGCCTTCTGTGAGCATCTTGGAGAAGAATCTTTGAGTGGCACAGAGTTTATCCAGAGAGCTGAGAGCATACATGTGGAGTTCACCTAAGGATGTATCATTGAGAGATCGTCCCGATGTGTCTATTTTTCGTTGTATCTCATCTTGGAGGTCATCTGGAAGGGAGTTGACATAAACTTGTTTAAGACTATAATCATTAATTCCACCTAGGGTATGATATCGTTGAGACATACGCTTGTAGTGGAACATGATGTCATTTCTTTTGAGAGAGCAGTAACGCATGTCAAAGAATTCTTGTCGAGCTTGTTATAGAGATGGTCAGGATCACCAAGGAATTCTCTGAATATGTATCCCATGGCTTGGGAGGCTAAGGGGACTCTGACAAATTGGAGTTGTCTGTATTCACCAAGAGCTTGGTACCAATCTCTGAGAGAACCAGTAAAACGAGAGACGAACTCACGTAGAATTGTTTCAAGGTTCTGTTCAGACTTTGCCAGTTGTAGGTCAAGCCATGCGCTCATCTCTGAAACCCTTTTTCTCTAGGAACCAGGAGACGTGTCATCAAGGGTAAACCAAGGGCCATTGGTTGGTTTAGCAGGAGAACGGCCAGGAACATGTTCTGGAGGTTCTTCGACAAAGGGAGCAGGAGTAATGGAGGCAGTCTCATCGGGAGACTCATAGGTTCTTGTTGAGGGCTGAGGATCTGTGCGAGATGCCATGAAAACTTGAGTAAGGTCTGTATGACCATGAGGAGAAGAGGCGGCAGTATCCAGCCAGGATGAAGGACAGGAAGTCTGTGACGACTGGGAGGAGACGTCTTCAGAAAAGGATGCTGAAGCAGACTTGGATGAGGAGGAAAACGTCTTAGAAGCAAATAGAACTGGGTCGTATGAACTGGAAGCAACGGGCTTGTCTTTCTGCTTCGAAGGAGACCTGTTCTTAGGTTTTGCTGAAGGGGAAGAGAGAACGGGATATTTCCGGAACAATTCACCAGTGGATTTAAAGTGGTTGGAAAAATCATCAGGTTTGGAAGGGGGTGAATGTGTAGGAGATACAGGGAAAAACAGTGATTGTGAGTGATGAGAGTAAGGTATTGGTTTGTAAGAATGATCTCTGGTCAGCTGCTCAAGCTGTTCTTTAAGTTGCTTGATTTCTCTTTCCTTTGTGTCAAAGTCCGGGCCAGAATATCCATGAGAAATATATCTGTGAAGATCAGAATGAAGTTTTGCAATTCTCGATTGAAGGTCAGAGGCCAAATCTCTGAATGAGGCATCAAGACTTTGGAGATGGTGATCATGTTGAGAAACATGTCGTGTAACACGATCAATCTTCTGATCAATAGAGTTAAGAACTCTATTCTGAGCTCTGGCATTGTGAGATTGTCAGTTGAGGACTTGTTCAGCCTGGGAGGGCTGTTTGTAAGAACCATTGGGTTGGACTTCGGTAGATTGGACAAAAGGTTTTGAGAAACGAGTTTTTTCTTGATTTGAGGAAGGTTCAAGTGGAGGGAAATCACAATCATAATCTGAGGTCATGTAGCAAGGGACTGGTGCGGGTTGATTAGGGACTGCAATGGCAGATGGTAGAGGTAGGAGACCTTCAGATCGTAAGATCAGTAAAGCTCTGTCATAAATGGGTAGAGGTTTATTTTTTATAGGATGAAGGCCTATCCAAGGGCTATCAGGGTGATCCGGTTTGTGAGGTTTGTTCCAGGGTTTACAGAAGGTAGGAGAGGTGTCCTTGAGACAGCGTCGACAGATACAGTCTGCATCACACATATTGGGATCATCATCCCAGATGAAGTGACCACGGATCTTATCAGTGTAGATCGGAGATCCGTCAGCTTCAAAACTGTGGATAGGAATGTCATCTTCAGTGGTAACCGGTTGAATCATAAGGGCTTGAAATATCGGAGGAGTCTCCGAACTGGAAGAAGCCTTAGAACCGGTGAGGGGAGCATAGATTGTTTTGATGGAGCCATCTGGCTGGGGAACATATGATGTATCTACAGCAACGACATGAGCTTCGTCCTGGAAAACCTTTTCATAATTTGTGAGCCATTCAAGAGGCATGATCTATGTAAGCTTTTCTCTGGGCAGTTGTTTTGGGATTTGGAGGATGGTAGGGACTTCATCTTCTCTTTCTGCTTTGATGAAGATCGTATCACTATTATGACCAGGAAGTGGGAGATTAAGAGCATGATCTTGAAGTCTATAAGCAAGCTGATGATGAACAGTAGCCATATAGGAATTAGCTTGCAAGGGTGCACCAAGGATCTGAACTTGGATTTTAAGACATTTGTGGAGGTTCTGATCTCGTAAAGGAATGTTGAAGTTGGGATAGTATGTAAGGGATATGCTTCCAGCATGAAGAGTAGATAGGCAAGTGCCAATCACAGCATGTTCATACTGAGTGTAGATGGTGTTGAGCAAGGCCAGTCTGGCAATGACAGGTAAGCCTTTTCGGCCGTGTAGAGAGAGGATGATTCTGACAGCACCTATGTGGAGATGGGAGTATCCTTCTTTGATCCATTGATCTATCATGTTTTGATCAATAGTGAGAGTGACATATTGTTCACTGGGAGAGGATGGAATCAAACATTTATCTAAGCCTGTGGACTGGACATATTCTTTGATGGGAAGTGGTCTGGTATGGACAAGACGAGTTAACCTGGTGGTGAGAGATTTGTTTCTCTTGAAGATGTTGTATGGATTGAGCAGAGGGAAAGTAGTTTCATTTATCTGGGCAGAAGCAGGGATGTGGGTGTATTATACTAAATCTTGGATTCTGTTGGACTGGGTTCTTTGGATAGTAGGAGAAGGTAAGGACATAGAAGAAGACAATCTATTAGGAACTAGGGAAGCAGTAGAGGGATTTGCGCTAGTGTTTGCCATTTTTGAGAAATTTCTTCCTTCTATACCAGTCTAACATACTCATAACAGTCTAACTCTTTTCCTGGACTCCAAGGACTCGAGACATGGCTCTGATACCATTCGGGTGGCAGGTACCCCTGGGTGCCTCTCATACAGGTTTTTTGAGTTTTCCCCACAATGGCGGCCTAACCACGGCCTGAACAGGGTACTAACTTTTCAACCCACTAGAGACAAACAGGGACCTTAAGCCAAAAGCCAACAACATCTCATCTTCTGATGTGCAGGATCCTCAACCTAGAGGCAAGCACAGAGCATACTGAGATAATTACAGGAAAAGAATTAGACTGTTATAAGTATTTTAGACTGGTATAGAAGGAAGAAATTTCTCAAAAATGGCAAACACTAGCACAAATCCCTCTACTGCTTCCCTAGTTCCTAATAGATTGTCTTCTTCTATGTCCTTACCTTCTCCTACTATCCAAAGAACCTAGTCCAACAGAATCCAAGATCTAGTATAATACACCCATATCCCTGCTTCTGCCCAGATAAATGAAACTACTTTCCCTCTGCTTAATCCATACAACATCTTCAAGAGAAACAAATCTCTCGCCACTAGGTTAACTCGTCTTGTCCATACTAGACCTCTTCCCATCAAAGAATATGTCCAGTCCACAGGCTTAGATAAATGTTTAATTCCATCCTCTCCCAGTGAACAATATGTCACTCTCACTATTGATCAAAACATGATAGATCAATGGATCAAGGAAGGATACTCCCATCTCCACATAAGTGCTGTCAGAATCATCCTCTCTCTACACGGCCGAAAAGGCTTACCTGTCACTGCCAGACTGGCCTTGCTCAACACCATCTACACTCAGTATGAACATGCTGTGATTAGCACCTGCCTATCTACTCTTCATGCTGGAAGCATATCCTTCACATACTATCCCAACTTCAACATTCCTTTACGAGATCAGAACCTCCACAAATGTCTCAAAATCCAAGTTCAGATCCTTGGTGCACCCATGCAAGCTAATTCCTACATGGCTACTGTTCATCATCAGCTTGCTTACAGACTTCAAGATCATGCTCTTGATCTCCCACTTCCTGGTCATAATGGTGATACGATCTTCATCAAAGCAGAAAAAGAAGATGAAGTCCCTTCCATCCTCCAAATCCCAAAACAACTGCCCAGAGAAAAGCTTACAGAGATCATGCCTCTTGAATGGCTCACAAATTATGAAAAGGTTTTCCAGGACGAAGCTCATGTCGTTGCTGTAGATACATCATATGTTCCCCAGCCAGATGGCTCCATCAAAACAATCTATGCTCCCCTCACCGGTTATAAGGCTTCTTCCAGTTCGGAGACTCCTCCGATATTTCAAGCCCTTATGATTCAACCGGTTACCACTAAAGATGACATTCCTATCCACAGTTTTGAAGCTGACGGATCTCCGATCTACACTGATAAGATCCGTGGTCACTTCATCTGGGATGATGATCCCAATATGTGTGATGCAGACTGTATCTGTCGACGCTGTCTCAAGGACACCTCTCCTACCTTCTGTAAACCCTGGAACAAACCTCACAAACCGGATCACCCTGATAGCCCTTGGATAGGCCTCCATCCTATAAAAAATAAACCTCTACCATTTATGACATAGCTTTACTGATCTTACGATCTGAAGGTCTCCTACCTCTACCATCTGCCATTGCAGTCCCTAATCAACCCGCACCAGTCCCTTGCTACATGACCTCAGATTATGATTGTGATTTCCCTCCACTTGAACCTTCCTCAAATCAAGAAAAAACTCATTTCTCAAAACCTTTTGTCCAATCTACTGAAGTCCAACCCAATGGTTCTTACAAACAGCCATCCCAGGCTGAACAAGTCCTCAACTGGCAATCTCACAATGCCAGAGCTCAGAATAGAGTTCTTAACTCTATTGATCAGAAGATTGATCGTGTTACACGACATGTTTCTCAACATGATCACCATCTCCAAAGTCTTGATGCCTCATTCAGAGATTTGGCCTCTGACCTTCAATCGAGAATTGTAAAACTTTATTCTGATCTTCACAGATATATTTCTCATGGATATTCTGGCCCGGACTTTGACACAAAGGAAAGAGAAATCAAGCAACTTAAAGAACAGCTTGAGCAGCTGACCAGAGATCATTCTTACAAACCAATACCTTACTCTCATCACTCACAATCACTGTTTTTCCCTGTATCTCCTACACATTCACCCCCTTCCAAACCTGATGATTTTTCCAACCACTTTAAATCCACTTGTGAATTATTCCGGAAATATCCCGTTCTCTCTTCCCCTCCAGCAAAACCTAAGAACAGGTCTCTTTCGAAGCAGAAAGACAAGCCCGTTGCTTCCAGTTCATACGACCCAGTTCTATTTGCTTCTAAGACGTTTTCCTCCTCATCCAAGTCTGCTTCAGCATCCTTTTCTGAAGACGTCTCCTCCCAGTCGTCATAGACTTCCTGTCCTTCATCCTGGCTGGATACTGCCGCCTCTTCTCCTCATGGTCATGCAGACCTTACTCAAGTTTTCATGGCATCTCGCACAGATCCTCAGCCCTCAACAAGAACCTATGAGTCTCCCGATGAGACTGCCTCCATTACTCCTGCTCCCTTTGTCGAAGAACCTCCAGAATATGTTCCTGGCCGTTCTCCTGCTAAACCAACCAATGGCCCTTGGTTTACCCTTGATGACACTTCTCCTGGTTCCTAGAGAAAAAGGGTTTCAGAGATGAGCGCATGGCTTGACCTACAACTGGCAAAGTCTGAACAGAACCTTGAAACAATTCTACGTGAGTTCGTCTCTCGTTTTACTGGTTCTCTCAGAGATTGGTACCAAGCTCTTGGTGAATACAGACAACTCCAATTTGTCAGAGTCCCCTTAGCCTCCCAAGCCATGGGATACATATTCAGAGAATTCCTTGGTGATCCTGACCATCTCTATAAACAAGCTCGACAAGAATTCTTTGACATGCGTTACTGCTCTCTCAAAAGAAATGACATCATGTTCCACTACAAGCGTATGTCTTAACGATATCATACCCTAGGTGGAATTAATGATCATAGTCTTAAACAAGTTTATGTCAACTCCCTTCCAGATGACCTCCAAGATGAGATACAACGAAAAATAGACACCTCGGGACGATCTCTCAATGATACATCCTTAGGTGAACTCCACATGTATGCTCTCAGCTCTCTGGATAAACTCTGTGCCACTCAAAGATTCTTCTCCAAGATGCTCACAGAAGGCAAACACCTGCAGTCCCAATGTCGTCAACCTTCTCTTCAGATCAAGTGCAAATGCTTAGGCTCTTGCACCTACAACACGAAGAAGAAGAATCATTTCAAACGCTTCAAAAACAAGAAAGGGAGGTCTAAACGATTCAAGTTCTTCCGCAAGAAAGCACAGCGCGGTTGGAATAAATCCCAACGCTGCTACATTTACGGCAAACCCGGACATTATGCTAAGAAATGTCCCAACAAAAAGGCAAAGTCCGCCAGATTAGTTCAGCAGTTGAAAGACATAGCTGATGAAGTTCCATCCGATGCAGATATTGAATCCATCTTCTCTGAACAAGATCAGGCAGATTCCTCCACGACCTTTGTTCTTCAAGAAGATCTTTCTGATTCGGAATATTCTGGCTCCTCTGACTACAGTTCTATCCCAGAATCCTATCAGGCTACTCAGCTCGATTCTCATTCCGGTCCCCAAGCTCCGGTTCAGATTCTACCTGCCAAGTACTCCAAACCTGTTGATGTCATCGCTTATTTTGACATAGGTTCTCACACTACAATGATGAACCCAAAGGTCCTTCCTCTAGAATTTTGGAAATCCTAAGTTCGGCATTTTCGTGCCGCTGATGGAGAGGTTTTTTTCACTAATTTGATTTCCAGGAAAAAGATTGGTATTCAGTTTTTCCCATCCTTTACTCTTTGGGTCCAAGTCGTAAGCACTCCTCTTCCAGATAAAGATATCCTCATCGGTTGGGATGTTTTCCGCCAATGTAACTCTCTTCGGATTCTCCCTGCTGGCATTCGATACAAAAAGCATTTCAAAGCTTTTTCTGACCTTCCGAAGATTTTCCCGCTCTCAGAAATCCAAGCCCCTTTTGAATATATTCAACAAAAATTACTCCTGCTTTGTACTGACAATCATGCCACTTTCTCTCATCCTTCTCCTCTATGGAAGAATTCAGATTTCTTTATCAAGCTTCCCTTTAAGCTTAATGAAGATACTAATCCTACCAAGGCTACCCACTCAGGCATGTCTCCCTCAGATCTCAAGCTCGCTAATGAAGAATGCAATGAACTCCTTCGTCAAGGTCTGATCGAACATACCTCTTCTCCCTGGGCGTGTCAAGCCTTTTACGTTGAAAAACGCACAGAATTGCTCAGAGGAAAAAAGAGATTAGTCGTGGATTACAAGCCTCTCAATCTCTTTCTCAGAGATGACAAGTTTCCTGTTCCCAGGCCAAATGTCTTATTCTCTCAACTTCCAGGAGCTACGATCTTCCCAAATTTGATCTCAAAGGTGCCTTTTAGCAAATTGGTATTCATCCATATGAAAGATATAAGACATCATTATGTCTTTATAATGCTCAATACCAATGGACTGTTCTCCCTTTTGGTTTAAAAACTGCTCCATCCCTTTTCCAAAAGGCTGTTACCAGGATTTTTCATCCTCTCTTACACTTAGCACTCGTCTACATTGATGATATCCTCCTGTTCTCTCCAGATGATACCTTTCACAATCTCCTTCTCCAACAGTTCCATGACATTGTTCATCACTATGGTATCATGCTCTCCGAAAAGAAAAGCATAGTTGGGAAATCTGAAATTAAATTTCTTGGAATGCACATTTTCAACGGCCAATACCGTCCTGGTCCTCATTTGGCTGTCCGTTTATTAGACTTCCCCGATTCTGATCTCAGTGTGAAACAAGTTCAACAGTTTCTCGGAATCGTCAACTATGTCAGAGATTTCATTCCACATGTCAGTCATTACACCTCAGTTCTTTCTACGCTCTTCAAGAAGCGTCCTCCTCCCTGGAGTTCCTCCCACACTGAGGCCGTCGTCAAATTAAAGGAGATCACTCAATCTCCTCCTGCCCTCGTCATCCCTCCTTCGGGCCACCTCATCCTCCAGACTGATGCCAGTGATATTTTCTGGGGAGTCGTTCTCATTGAAGACCGAGACGGTCAAAGGAAATACTGTGGTCATGCTAGTGGAAAATTCAAAGATGCCCAATAGCATTATCACACTATCTATAAAGAGATTCTTGCTGTCAAATACGGAATCCAAAAGTTGGATTTTCACCTCAGGACAAGAAACTTTATTGTTGAAATGGACAACTCATCTTTTCCAAAGATACTCGATTTTCGCAATAAGATTTCTCCCAATCCTCTCCTTTTGAGACTTAAAGATTGGTTTGCCCGATATGACTTCACTGTTCGTCACGTGAAAGGCCATCATAATATAATTGCTGACATGCTCTCCAGACCTCCACTCACCCTTCTCATTACACCCACAGGTCACTATCCTCTTATCTTCATGACTTCTCCTGCTGGTCCCTCATCATCTCATGCTGGTCCCTCATCATCTTCACCAGCCATACCTGATTACTCATTCCCACCAGAACTCTTGGCCACGTTGCCACCTGATCATCAACCTTCTTTAAATCAGATCCAGTCCTTCGCCAAGGCTCAACTTCCGGTCTACTTAGCTCAGATCAACAGACAAGACTGTCGTCACACCATCAACAACCTGTCCAGACCATTTCTTGACCCGTTCATAATGCCACCTTTCTACTATTTTTCTCCTCAACTCCTTTGGTTCCTCTGGTGTTTATCAGTTCTACATCATCATACCATCGTCTTCCCACTTCAGGCTCTATATGGTCATCTCCATGATCCTTCTCAACAGAACTCTCTGTTATGGGTTTTCCTCAAATGGTTCACGTCCTTAACCAACTGGAAGAACGAACTCACTGAGCTCATGGGCAAATATAACATTTGGAAGCTTGATTATGAATCAGCTGCCTCTGTTTGCTGTATATGGATCTTCAATAGGCCCTACAAATACAATCCCCACAAACGACTCCTTTGGACTGCCAACTCCAGTTATGAATGGCATACCACGTATGATTATCAAAAGATGTATCCATAAATTCTCCAAGTCGGTCTGCTCAATTTCCTCTGTGATGTTAATTACGTCTCCACCGACGAAGTTTTCATCCTATCAAATATTCCCAGAGACCCCTCTCAAAGCTGGAACCCTTTTCTAAATTCATACATGATTGACTCTCAGGACCCCTTTGACTTTGCCTGGCCCTGCCTCATCTGTGGAGCCCAAGACTCAGATAATGAAGATCATGCCAACTGTAATCTATCATCAAGTCCGTAATCTCCACTCAGCCCGAGTTCCAAGACTGTGCTCTTATCTTGTGAATTATTACTTTCATTATGCTTGCTATTTTGTTTTATTAGGCAACTGTTTGGCTTTATTAGGCTCTTTTGGCCTTATTAGGCTTTGATTTTTAGTTTGTGTGTTTTAGTTTGGCCGATGGCCCTGGTTTAAATCAGTTTACTTTTACTAATGAATTGCCACGATTGTTGGTCTACTGTGTAATAGGTTTGTCTGTACTCTATCTCTACCCCTATATAAGGAGAGCTCGTCACTTGTGTATCTCAGACTTGAAAAACTTTGAAATAAAAACTCTTCTTGTGTTTATTCTCTCATGTCTTGCTAAATATCTCCTCATCTTCCTTTGATTACCATGTCTCTCATATAATTAACAGTTTGTAATTATCTCAGTATGCTCTGTGCTTGCCTCTAGGTTGAGGATCCTGCACATCAGAAGAAGAGATGTTGTTGGCTTTTGGCTTAAGGTTCCTGTCTGTCTCTAGTGAGTTGAAAAGTTAGTACCCTGTTCAGGCCGTGGTTAGGCCGCCATTGTGGGGAAAACTCAAAAAACCTGTATGAGAGGCACCCAGGGGTACCTGCCACCCGAATGGTTGAGTAATCAGGTATGGCTGGTGAAGATGATGAGGGACCAGCATGAGTTGATGAGGGACCAGCAGGAGAAGTCATGAAGATAAGAGGATAGTGACCTGTGGGTGTAATGAGAAGGGTGAGTGGAGGTCTGGAGAGCATGTCAGCAATTATATTACGACACCGAACACCCCTTAAGTATTTAGAAGTGCTTTCTCAATAGTACTTATCAAAAGTAATTAAACTCTGTTTAGAAGAACTTCTCAAGTAGGTCTTTTTACAATAAAGCTTTTAAATAAGAGTTATTGGTCGTTTAGCTGTCAATTAAAAAAGAGTTTTTTTTTAATGATAGAACAACCAAACTACTCAAGCAAATATTAAATTATAGGGTTATATTGGAGATTTTAGTGTTATAAAAAAACTTCAAAAGACATACTTGGAAAAACCTTAAATTTGGGCTTCTCCCGGTTGACGTAAAACAACTTTTTTAATCATCCAAAAGATCTACTGATCGACAACCAAACGACAAAAAAGTTGAAAAGAGCTTAGCTTTTTTAATTAAAAAAGCTCTTTTAGCCGATAGACAAACTCTTCCAAACGGGTATTTGGAAGTCACTTCCATATTATATTCACCTTCTATAGAGCATTTAAAGTACCATTTAGCACACTTTTATTGGACGATCCCATTGACACGTCAATGAGAGACCGTCCAATGTAAGTTTTTCTCCTCTTGGTAGGTAGAAGCTGCAATTTCTTTAAAAGCTATTGACAAATATAATCTCTGAGACTCTCTAAGGATACCCTTTCCAAATTTAAAAATGGGCCAAAAATCAATGTATGAGTGAGTGTGACAATTCAATGGCCTGAACCAATTGAAATCAGATAAGAAGATACCAGGAAAATGGATCATCATTGATATGACTGATTTCTGCACCTAATAAAATAGTAAACGACATTAACATATCAACCATGGTCCTACCTGGTTGCAATTATTGCCATGACTTTCCATCAAATGGAGGCAATTGTTGAGATTGGACGAAATGCCTTTCTGTTTGTTGTTTTTAGAAAAGGATCTGATATCAACCTATTAAATGGAAAATTAAGAAGACCATTGTCCAACAAGCAACTTTCCGTTGATGATCTGTAACGATTATACTACAATAGGTTTAATATAAGTTTGACGTAATTTTCTATACTAAAGGGAGCAACAACACATGTATGGAATAGCAAACAAAGAGGCAATAGTGCCCTTGGGTAAAAGGGAGAGGTCATTTTGGTGGGTAAATTTCACAAACAACCCTGAATTTAGGTGTAATTATATAAATATTCAATTTGTTTCTAATAATTACATAAATATATCCTACCGTCATTTGATTTTTGTTAACTTTAATCTTTAACTACATTTGTATCCCGAAATGACTAAACTACCCTTGAAAACTTATTTATCTTTTCTTTTAATATTTAAAAATATTAAAAAATATTTACTTAAAAATTTTGAAAAAATCAGTACAATTTTTTTTTTTTTGTTGCTTTTTTTTTCTATCATTTTTTTAAAATTTTTTTACATTTTCTATTTCCCCAAACACCAAATTTTCAGATTTTAAAAACCAACTTTATCACCAAAACATTCAATTTCATACTCATCAACCCACAAACAATTTCATTTCATCAACACAATCAAAACCCACCAACAATTACATTTCATCAACAAAATCAAAACCCACAAAACTCACTAAATACAATCAAAACCCACTAAACACAGCCATTTTTCCAGTTTTGTGGGTTCTGATTGGGTTAAAAAAAATGATAGAAAGAAAGCAACAAAAAAATTGTACCGATTTTTTCAATTTGTTAAGTAAATATTTTTTTAATATATTTAAATAATAAAAGAAAAGATAAATAAGTTTTCAAGGGTAGTTTAGTCATTTTGGGATACAAATGTGGTTAAAGGTTAAAGTTAACAAAAGTCAAATGACGGTAGGGTATATTTATGTAATTATTAGAAAAAAAAATACAATTACACCTAAATTCAAGGTTGTTTGTGAAATTTACCCACCAAAATAACCTCTCTCTTTTACCCAAGGGCACTATTGACTTTCCATACCCCTATCACATTCCAATTGGGATGTTTATGTTTGAATATGGCATTTGTTTGAAAATTTGTTTTATTAGACAAATAGAGGGTATGTTTAAGCAATTAACCCTTTCTTTAAAAGCTGTTGACAAATATAATCTCTGAGACTCTCTGAGGATACCCTTTCCAAATTTAAAAATGGGCCAAAATCAATGTATGAGTGAGTGTGACAATTCAATAGCCTAAACAAATTGAAATCAGATAAGAAGATACCAGGAAAATGAATGATCATGATTGATATGACTTATTTCTTCATCTAATAAAACAGTAAACGACATTAACATATCAACCAAGGTCCTGCCTGGTTGCAGTTATTGCCATGACTTTCCATCAAATGGAGGCAATTGTTGAGATTGGACGAAATGCCTTTCTGTTTGCTGTTTTTAGAAAAGGATCTGATATCAACCTATTAAATGGAAAATTAAGAAGACCATTGTCTAGCAAGCAACTTTCCGTTGATGATCTATAATAATTATACTACAATAGGTTTAATATAAGTTTGATGTAAATTTCTATACTAAGTGCCCTTGGGTAAAAGGGAGAGGTCATTTTGGTGAACAACCCTGAATTTAGGTGTAATTATATAAATATTCATTTTTTTTTTCTAATAATTATATAAATATACCTTACTGTCATTTGACTTTTGTTAACTTTAACATTTAACCACATTTGTATCCCGAAATGACTAAACTACCCTTGAAAACTTATTTATCTTTTTTTTTATTATTTAAAAATATTAAAAAATATTAAAAAATATTTACTTAAAAAAATGAAAAAATTAGTCCAATTTTTTTTTTTGTTGCTTTTTTTTTTCTATCATTTTTTATTTATTTTATTTTTTACATTTTCTATTTCCTCAAACACCAAATTTTCAGATTTCAAAAACCAAATTTATCACCAAAACATTCAATTTCATACTCATCAACCCACAAACAATTTCATTTCATCAACACAATCAAAACCCACCAACAATTACATTTCATCAACAAAATCAAAACCCACAAAACTCACTAAATACAATCAAAACCCACTAAACATAGCCATTTTTCTAGTTTTATGGGTGCTGATTGTGTTAAAAAAAAATGATAGAAAGAAAGCGACAAAAAAATTGTACCGATTTTTTCAATTTGTTAAGTAAATATTTTTTTTAATATATTTAAATAATAAAAGAAAAGATAAATAAGTTTTCAAGGGTAGTTTAGTCATTTCAGGGTACAAATGTGGTTAAAGGTTAAAGTTAACAAAAGTCAAATGACGGTATGATATATTTATGTAATTATTAGAAAAAAAAAAAAATTACACCTAAATTCAAGGTTGTTTGTGAAATTTACCCACCAAAATAACCTCTCCCTTTTACCCAAGGGCACTATTGATTTTTCATACCCCAAGCACATTCCAATCGGGATGTTTGTGTTTGAACAGGGCATTTGTTTGAAAATTTGCTTTATTAGATAAATAGAGGGCATGTTTGTGCAATTAACCCTTTCTTTAAAAGCTGTTGACAAATATAATCTTTGAGACTCTCTGAGGATACCCTTTCCAAATTTAAAAATGGGCCAAAATCAATGTATGAGTGAGTGTGACAATTCAATGGCCTGAACTAGTTGAAATCAGATAAGAAGATACCAGGAAAATGGATCATCATTGATATGACTGATTTCTGCACCTAATAAAACAGTAAACGACATTAACATATCAACCATAGTCCTACCTGGTTGCAGTTATTGCCATGACTTTCCATCAAATGGAGGCAATTGTTGAGATTGGACGAAATGCCTTTCTGTTTGCTGTTTTTAGAAAAGGATCTGATATCAACCTATTAAACAGAAAATTAAGAAGACCATTGTCCAGCAAGCAACTTTCCGTTGATGATCTATAGCGATTATACTACAATAGGTTTAATATAAGTTTGACATAAATTTCTATACTAAAGGGAGCAACAACACATGTATGGAATAGCAAACAAAGCGGCAATAGTGCCCTTGGGTAAAAGGGAGAGGTCATTTTGGTGGGTAAATTTTATAAACAACCCTGAATTTAGGTGTAATTATATAAATATTCAATTTTTTTTTTTAATAATTACATAAATATATCCTACCGTCATTTGACTTTTGTTAACTTTAACCTTTAACCACATTTATATACCGAAATGACTAAACTACCCTTGAAAACTTATTTATTTTTTCTTTTATTATTTAAAAATATTAAAAAATATTTACTTAAAAAAATTGAAAAAATAAGTACAATTTTTTTTTTTGTTGCTTTTTTTTTTCTATCATTTTTTTTAAAAATTTTTACATTTTCTATTTCCTCAAACACCAAATTTTATGATTTCAAAAACCAACTTTATCACCAAAACATTCAATTTCATACTCATCAACCCACAAACAATTTCATTTTATCAACACAATCAAAACCCACCAACAATTACATTTCATCAACAAAATCAAAACCCACAAAACCCACTAAATACAATCAAAACCCACTAAACACAGCCATTTTTCCAGTTTTGTGGGTTCTGATTGTGTTAAAAAAAATGATATAAAGAAAGCAATAAAAAAATTGTACCGATTTTTTCAATTTGTTAAGTAAATATAAATGGGCCAAAATCAATGTATGAGTGAGTGTGACAATTCAATGGCTTGAACCAGTTGAAATCAGATAAGAAGATAATGAATGATCATCATTGATATGTCATATGACTGATTTCTGCACCTAATAAAACAGTAAACGACATTAACTTATCAACCATGGTCCTGCCTGGTTGCAGTTATTGCCATGACTTTCCATCAAATGGAGGCAATTGTTGAGATTGGACCAAATGCCTCTGTTTGCTGTTCTTAGAAAAGGGTCTTTCTAAGAGAAGAGAAGGGGGCTACTTTTTGCTTTATTGACTCAATCTTGTAAAGGCGAATTTAGTAGTAATTGCAAGCCGGGACACGGTCGAAGAGCCGACCTGTTCTCCTAACCCTTGCTGGTGTATTAACCCGGGCTTCATTAGCCACATACTTCTTAGCACCTAAGACTTATACCTTACTCAAGAGAATGGTACGATAATTAAGCACAAAGGTGCAGGTAAAGGCTCGGTCGATTTTGAATGTTTTGAGAAACAATTCGCTGATCCGAATCGAAAAATGAAAGTCAAGGTGAAATCGCCCTTCAAAATCGATTGGAAGAATTTATTAATAATGCAAAAGAATTGGGATGTCACCCTTACAACTGTTAACTGATACCAAAAGAAACCATTCTATGTTACCTAAGATCGTACCCTGTATCCTTCCCCTCCAAGAGTCAAGACGAAGCATAACATTACAACAAGTAATATTTTATTTAGTCTTTGAGTTGACATAGACCAATGGTAGACCGACACATTAGAAGAGTTTGCATAGAGATACTTGGGCATTCTTTGTCCAAAATCTCTTAGCAAACTCGAGAGTCCCATTATCAGATATTAGAGATTTAGATAGTGAAATGTAAACTCCCATTCTATCTAATAACTGCCGGTATTGGAGAGCCACCTGCTCGACATCGTCAACCCTGAAGGTCTATCCATGCCGAGAAAGAAATGAAATGTAAGTTTCCCTTCATATCAAACTGGCGACCAAGCTGAGTAAGAAAATGCTGAGAAGGGCAAGAATGATCACCAGTAAACATTCTGTCATCGACATAAAGCAGAAGAACAAGTGTACCGATTACAAACATTGAGGAGTCAGCACGGCTACAACAAAAACCAATGCGAGATAGATATGAGCTAAACCGTTGAAACTAAGTAAGATCAGGCTCAGCCCCCCAAACCCCCCTTAGATCCCTACGTATGATGGGGAGTGCTTTCGCACCCCCAAACCCCCCACCGCTTACGACGGCTTCGTTCGCTTACGATGGCCCCCTAGTCTGGGAACCTAACAATCAACTAACAACTCCAATCAAGTCTCTATCCCCCTTATCAATCCCCCACGGGAGGTGAATTAGAGGAGAACAGCCCTCGTAGCTACGATCTATCCTATCCTCGTTTGCTCAATCGGGCTCAGGAGGGGGAGGTGGGAGGTGCTTAGAATAATTTGGATTCTCAGTAGATGTAGCCAGGCACAACGAGAGCGAAAACTCCTCACCACCAAATTTAGATTCTAGACCAATTATTATCGTATAATAGAGATAGAGAATTCCATGATTCAAAATGGGATTCAAAGTAAGGATCTGATATCAACCTATTAAACAGAAAATTAAGAAGACCATTGTCCAACAAGCAACTTTCCGTTGATGATCTGTAACGATTATACTACAATCGGTTTAATATATGTTTGACGTAAATTTCTATACTAAAGGGAGCAACAGCACATGTATTCAAACACTACATACAGAGGAAAAATTACAAAGGAGAGCAGGAACTAGTGACACTGAAAGAACAATCACTCACTTGGAGAGTTTTTATTTACAGATTCTCGGGGCATCTCTAGTTTTATGGTTGCTCCCGTTGCTTTAAAGCCGGTGTACACATAAACTTAAGGGGTTTCACAGAACTCCATCTCCTGAAATTCCATACAAAACGCAACGTCAGTTACATTTTGAGGCCGAATGATAATATGTAAACAATATAAATGCTGCTAAACCAAGTCGTGTGCGTATGCAGGGAACATATGTTTCCAATTTTTTGTCTCTTTTTTTTATTTCTTCAAAAAAAAGGTGAAAACTATCAAGTAATTTCGAGTGCTTTCCGATAAAACACTCACACACACACTTTAACACTAATCAGTATATTTTATACAGTTCTGGCACGAAGAGAAACCACCTGTCCAGAGATGAGTGTCTTTGCAAGAAGTTTTCAAAATCAAATAACAAATTTGTTACAAAAGAGTAATCTGTTCTGGTCTCCGGGGCAGAGCCAGAACCTTGTTACGAGGACCACAGTGTGAAAGATATAAAATAAGGGGGGCCAAAGTCTAAAAACCAGCATTTGAATGCAGAAAATATATATAGATTGCAATATATATATACACTAATGCTAGACCACCCAAAAATTTAGCCCAAATTTCAACCCAAATGATGTGGTAAGTGATTTTTTCATTAACCACATCATCCCATATTGTGTGTGGTGATGACAACTCACTTGCCACATCATTTGGGTTAATTATTTGGGTTGTATAGCATTACTCATATATATAACATATAGCACCGGCACTAAATTTGTTCCTACCTTGCCACAAATTGGACAACTTTCACTCCTTTCCAGCCACTCATAAATACAACCAAGGTGAAAATGGTGGGAACACCGAGTCACAATCTTAGGGTTTTCTGGAGTATAATCTGCAAAAAAATTAAACGATCCACATCAGTAAAACCCAAGAATCTTGGAAGCACGATCCTTTCCTAGCTAGCTCTTCTTCAATTGAGCTAATGCAAATTTGTTATGATAATGATTGCAACTTGCACACAACAGCATAAGAAACAAAACAACAGTCCCCAGTAGATACTACCAAAATATTCTTCAATATAAGTACATTAAGATTACCTTCGAGACATGTAGGACAAACATCTTCATCTTCTGCAGATGTCTGCATATAAGCTCCATATGCAACTTTAGTTGCCAAAATCTTATCTGAGGACTCAGAATGGACAAGCTTGCAATCTTCTTCAGCATCAGCTACATTCAGTTTCTTCCCAGAACCCAATGATTCAGTACCAGAACTGCTCACATTTCTTCTTAGAGGTTGTGTATCTTCTTGAAAATGAATCGATGACTTATCACGCCTAGAGACCAAGCCATCACGCTGCAAACGAGAGTACCTCTGATCACTATCATAAGGGACTGGTCTGGAAACTGACAGCTGAGTATCGTTTAGAGAATTTTCTGGTAAAGCTGTTGCAATCCCAGATGATGCCAAAGAAGTAGCTCCTTGGTTTGATGACGGTACAGAGCGACCTTCAAGTCTATAAAACATTGCACCATACTGCAAATCCATGGGGAAATGACAAACAAAGAATGCATTACAGTGAAACTACAGTTGTAGCAGACAATATGGGGGTTATTGTTTCAGCAACCAAAGATTCCAAATGGGTAATTAAACATCTACAATATTGTAACTCATCTTTGAAAACTAACTATCTACATGATTGAGTCGAATACGAAAAGACCAACATCCAAGTGACAACAAAATGTAGACCATCTATGGCGTAGAATTATTTAAGAAAACTATACAATCATAACAAGTATACAGATGGTTCTTTATTACGCATATATAACCTTCACTTCTCTTGGATCACAATGGCAATACATTCACAACAATAAAAGTATGTTAGCAGTACAAGGAAACATGAAAACAGATTAACCATGTTTCCCATGAATTGGAGGGTCTATTGCATACCTTGTCATGAACATTGGAAAATTTTGAGAATGTGTAATGCTTAATTAAACAGAGAACTTAACGGAAATTATCGGTTACTTAGGTAAACCGTAAACCTACGCAAGACCTCAACAAGGGAGGGCCTGATGCTGAAGCTAACTCATCTAAGCCTAGATTTCACCGACTTGAACGAGTGAGTAAAAAATACAGACTATGTTAACACAAAGTCCCTATTCCATGTACTAAGCAGCTGCTATCGGTGTCAATAAAGGAACTAAGGTGATCAAAACAAATAAAAAGATTATTACGATAAGAATTACCAAAGTATTGAGTTGTATAAAAAATTGAAAGCATACCCCACTTAGTAGCTGGTGGAAAAAGAATCTCAGGCAAATGCAGTGGCGATATATCGCATTGCTCGGAGTGTATTCTTCGTATTCGTCAATGCACGGGCAGCAGCAAAAAGAACCCATTTTTGAGTTTTCTCAAATATATCCTGAAGAACTGGCCTTTGAACCAACTAGAATGCAAGCAACCAGAAGTAGAAAAAGACACTATATTTTCACTGTTTCTACAATTCTTCTTGCACAGCACATGAAATTTGTAGAAGAGTTTATCAGAAACATGAAGAACCTCCAAATGTGAAATCAAACCTAACATGAAATGACACATTCATAAACATTTCATCAGAAATAAAAGCAAAAAACAAAATATAAAACAAAAAATTGCCAAATAACAGCCTAACTGATTGAATTCAATTTCATGAAATATATCTCTCTTATAATTAATTCACAATTGAGTGATTCAATCCATCCCAGAAAAAAACAAAGCTAATAAATGAAATTGAAATCATGACCAAAAAAACAAAAAGACAAAAGACAAAACCACAAGCAAGAGAAGCCACATATATAACCAACAAACTTGAAAGTAAATAAAATCAACACAAATTACCCACCTCAGGACTTCAAAGATAATCAATTCAACATCATTTTAACACAAACCCAAGTTGGAAATCAAAGAATTTAGGGTTCTAAGAAGGAAAAAATAGAAAAGGAGAAATTGGAACCTGTGGGTGTGCGTAGTTTCTCGTATTAATTTTTTTTTTGAAGAGATCCACTGAGAATCTGATGAAGAAAAACTTGGCAGTCCAACAACAACAACAAATACAGCACAAGTTTTAATTTTTAGTTTTAAAAAGCAAAACAAGAATAATTAAATGGTTTTGGTAAAGGGTGTGGTGGACCAGGTCCTGAAGAACAATGATGATTATATATTTATATTAAATATTAATTATGTTAAATTATTATTCACAAACGTTGAAAGTTGTTGGGTTCTTCATTCTCGTGATTAGATTAACAGCCTAATTATGATTATGAGCCATTTTTGCCTTAATTTCTTTCACTTTTTTGTTTTGATGTAATTAATTTCTTTCACTTTGGCTAGATATTTTGTAAATTTAATCACTTTGGTTAGTTGCAGTGTGGGAAGACCTATAGTAAAAATTGCATTTCGGATGTACTTGTAATTTGTAACAATTAATCTCGTTAGATCATCGATCGGATTAGTGTTGGACAATCTTTCTTTTATCAGTTCGAACTGATAAAAGTTATATCAGTTCCTTGTATGTGGGCCACTGGATTTAAATACTTTGACTGACAAGTGCATACAGCTATGTCAAAGTATTTAAATCCAGTGGACCACATGCAAGGAACTGATATAACTATTGTCAGTTCGAACTGATAATAGAATTTATGTAGTGTTGGATATATATATATATATATATATATATAGACTAATTTTCCAATAAGGACTTTTTATAATATACAATTTAAATACATTTGATGACATCAAATGGAATATATTGAATCTTGATTTGGATTTTTGTATGGATGGTGAAAATACTAAAATACATTTATGGAAAAAAATTAAAAGAATTTCGGGTGCAAGAACTAATTTTTTCCAATTTTTTTGAAGATATAACATTTAAAAATATGGAAATATAAGAAAAAATAGTTCTTAAATCCAAAAAATTTCCAAATTTGTACTAAATATGTATTTTAATTTTCTTAGGATGCATACAAAAAATCTCATCGAAAAACATTTGATTAAATACAATTTCATCAAAGATGCTTAAAATATGCATCGTAAAAAGTCATCATTAAAAAAGTAATATATATATCACTTTTATTTATACAGAAATTCTATTATCGGTTCGAACTGACATAAGTTATATCAGTTCCTTACATGTGGGCCACTAGATTTAAATATTTTGACTTGGCTGTATGCACTTGTCAGTCAAAGTATTTAAAACCAGTGGCCCACATACAAGGAACTGATATAACTTTTGTCAATTCGAACTGATAATAGAAAGATTGTTTATTTATATAACAAATGGAGTGTTGATACTTGATACACATTAAATAATCAATTTATAAAATTTATAAAATGGGTAAAATCTCTCTATGTTAAAATTTTATAAGGATTGCGTTATCATATAGAATTTATAAAATGAATAAAAAAAAAATTGTTTTTAATTTTTTAAGATGATTGAAAGAATTTTTTTTTTTTTTTTTTTTTTTTTTGAAAGAATGAATATTTACATATGTATTGTTTGATTTCGTCAGATTTAGTAGATCATTAGTGGATTTGATATAAAATTTCAAAAAATAAAATAAATAAAGTGTGCTTGAAGGTACATTCTAAGACAACCATTTAGAGATTTGGGTAAATCACTTCTAAGTCAACGGTTTGAATCCTACGAAAAGCTTTAAAAAAATACATGATCTAGATAGGTGGATAAATAGATACCGTAAAAAAAACAACCATTTATTTTATTTGTGTTAATTTTTATTTTTATTTTTATTTTTTTTAAAGGATTGCGTCAACTTAATTCATACAACATGATTCCATTCGTCTTTAATGTGTATCCATATATGATATATAATTATAAGTTTTTTTTTATAAATAATTTTGGTTCAATTTATATCTTTTACATTCTCGTAATTAAAATGAGCATTCAAATTTAAATTGTAATAGTCGAATAAAAATATAAAGCATATTTACTAAGAGAAAATGAAAATATTTACCCATAAAAAAATAAAAAATAATAATAATAATAATAATAAAAGTTTCAAAGTGCATCCTATGCATTTTTAACTTAATGATGTGCACACCCGGCACCCCGTCTACGTATCAGTAATTTAGATTTCATTCATACAGAAATTCTATTATCAGTTCGAACTGACAAAAGTTATATCAGTTTCTTGTATGTGGGTCACTGGATTTAAATACTTTGACTTGGCTGTTTGCACTTATCAGTCAAAGTATTTAAATTCAATAATGGCCCACATGCAAGGAACTGATATAACTTTTATCAGTTCGAACTGATAATACAACTACGTGTAGAGAATTTAATAATTCAATATCGTGAGAATAAAAAATATATTTATTCAGAATAATCTTTACAGATCGTCAATTTTCGAAAAAAATAAAAAAGAAAAAGAAAAAGAAAAAGAAAAAAAAGCTGCCGACGGTGGCTTTCAAGTGTAAAGTAAAACCTTCAAGTCACTTATTTAGTAGACATAATTAAATATGATTAAATTTGGTAAAGGCCAAGCTTGATTTGATGTGTGATTGAAAATGACCCTCCAACTTCACTATTGCGTGTGAGTGTGAGTGGGAGACAACCCTATGCCAATTAATTATATGGGCACTAAATTAAACAAAAATTCTTCACATGTAAAAAGATGGAAAGATCATAAATCATTGTTGATTGTTGTTACTTTTTTGAAAGTAGCAACATCGTTAGAAAAATGTGTTGCATCAAAACTCCGCTTGACTATGAATAGCCTTATAGCCCTACCCTACCTACCACATTCTCCATATCCATTGTTTACAAAAATTGGAAATTGTGATTATGAATCAATAGGACCAAAAATGTTTATTCATCCAAGATATATTTCTATGATGAGAACATGGCAAGAAACTAGTAACTAGCTCCAACAAGAAAAAGAACCTCTAATTTTTTTTATTTATGGAATTTAGATTCAAAATACAAGAGTTTTGAGGGAGGCACGACTTGAACACACAACCTCATTGTGGCCGCTTGTACAATTTTGTTATCATTCAAATTTTCTTTAAACATCCTAAATTTTCTACACAAAAATCTAACTATGAATAATAGGTGAGCTCTCAGGAGGATAACAGAACAGTAGAATCTTATCATCACAAGCATTATTTCACAAACACTGATTCAAAGTGGCATAGAAGTAGAACCTCTAAGGACTCCACTGCCTCCACCCAACAATCTTTCATGAGAAGCGCCAACGACAGGTTGTGGTTGTTGTTGTTCATTTGCAATCGAATCATTTTGCTTTCGAAAGCAGTAAACAGGGGCCTGCCATTTTGCATCCTCAAGCGCTGCTCCCACTTCAAATGTCATCACATGAGCCTCCCTCCCTACACACATTATTAGCACAAATGGAAACACTCATTCAAAGGTAAATAACAAACACTTTACTTACATTACTATGTTAAATCTCAAAAATTTCTAAATGCGAATTTGTAATTCGACCCTTTTCTCTTCGGGACCAACTGACTCTATCAATATCAATTTCTTAGCTACCAACCATTAGATGTATCAGTTTATACATAATCAATGTCTCTCAAGGACTGCATCTCAAAAATTTCCAAAGGCCAACTTATTACAAACATTTATTCAGTCATTTTCTCTTTAGAACAAACAGACTTTATCAATATCAATTCTTCAACGATCACCCATTAGATTGCATCTAGTCGCGATCCTACCAGGTGCCAAATTTCATATGATCGCAACCAAGAATGAATGTGCGACCAGTTGCAACCAAGACTCTTATATAATTATTGGATATAGAAATAAAATTAGACAGACTCCCAAATTTAAACAGATTAACGGGTACCCATTAACATAATCATCTAAAAGATAACGTTGAAGCACTCATTGGAGCTGAACAACAAACGGGTTGCATGCATTGTTATAAGTAGTGTCATTGGAGCATAACAACAAACAGGCTGCATGCATTATTATAATTATAAATGATTTTGTGAACCAAAAAAAAAAAAAAAAGAAGAAGCAATCAATCAATCATACCGGTGTAGAAAACCCAAAGAACGGGCCTCTTGGTGACAACATCCTCATAATACGAAATGAAATCGGCTTTCTCCCAGACATTACAGAGGAATCCATTGACATGTTTCTGACCCAGATAGTTTGCACCGTCGAGCCAGTCGGGTCGGAGAATACCCACTTCAAGCTGGGCACTACGACACTCTCTGTTGGAATCCAAAGTGTAGAAGAAGGAAGTGCCGTTGTTCCACTCGAGGTCGTAGAGGAGTTTTCCAAGCTGGTGCTGGATGATGTTGAAGTTGCGGCCGTTGGGCCAGTCGTACCAGAGGTCGATCATTTGGATGATACCGCTGTGGTTCATGAAGAGAATGGAGTGGAATTGGTGGGGCCATGGAGTGGGTTTTGGTGGGTTTGAGTCTGAGGGTTCTGCGGATGATTTTAATGTCAATTGTGAGAAGCAGAGAGGAGAGATGATGAAGATGAAGATGATAAGTTTGGTCAAAGAGGCCATTGTTATCTTTCCAGATTGTGGTATGGATAATTGGAGATAGGGGTTGTTTTGATTTGTGTTGAATTCAATTGGATGTCCGGTCCGAATCCGATCCGGCCAAAAGTCCAAAAAATTAGATCTAAATATCGGGCTTAAGAATAATATAGTTTGGTCCGAATCTAAACTGAAAGTCTGAAACCAATCCGTTAAAAGACTGATCCGGTCCGTTCCTCGTTAAAACTAAGGGTTAATATTAAAAACATCCCATCACCTTTCAACTATTATTGGATGTGTAGAGATAAATGTATTTATTCAACAACATCCTCTAAATCCCAACGGTGTTAATGCTTATGTTAGGATGGTAAGGGCAAATTTGTACATTTCTAAATTCATTAAAAAAAAAAAAAGATGTTGTTGACTAGACCTAGCAATGGGTCGTGTTATTGCGAATTCATGTCGTTTTGTGTTTGGGTCGTGTTAAAATTGCTCCACTCGAACCCGACCGGTTAGCTTAATGGGTTGAAATATACAAACCCGAAATCATTTGTTAAATTAATGAGTAACCTAACCCGGCCCGTTACAAAATATTGTATTTGATATCTATTAAAAAGTTGAAAATAAATAGCACTAAAGCATGATCAAACTCGTACAATCAAGTTCACTAAGGGTGCGTTTGGCACAGACATGGGACAGGACAAGATGGGACGGGACGGGACGGGATAGGACAGGACAGGACAGGACAGGACATGACATGTTGTTCTGTATTGTGTTTGGAAGGCCTAGGACAGAACCGTGGACTGTACTATTATGCGTTTGGTATGGCTGGGACAGGACGGGACAAGAGGTTCAAATGACCAGAGTACCCCTCTATATATATATATAACAACATATATTATAATATTATATATTAATATATAATAATACCAAATAAAAATATATATAATATACAACATATTATTATATTATATATATATTATTATATAGAATATTACAATAATAATATGATATATTATGTTATTATATAATATATATATATATATATGTATATGTTACAATATATATATTATTATATATATATATATATAATAATATAATATATATGTATATATATATAATTGTATGGGTAATAATATTATTATATACGTAATAATATATACATATTAATATATATATATATTATGTGTTAATATATATATACATATTATTATAATATATAGATTAATATATATATATATCATATATATTATACATTAATATATATATATATATATATCTTATATATAATAATAATGATATATTATATATATATTATTATATTTAATAATATATAATATATTAAAGATTATAATTTATATATATAATATCTAATATATCTATATATATAATAATATTTTATATTATTATATATAATAATATTATAATATATTATATAATATTATATATTTAATTATAATATATATATATATATATTATTAATATAGATATACATAATATAATATATTAGACATGATTGTAATTGTTTGAAAATATAAAGGGTAAATTGGTCATTTTGACACTTGTCCCATGTCATGGGACAAGTTGTCCTAGGGTCTTGGGTGGGGCAATTTTTTGTGATTTTTGTCCCACCTTGTCCCGTCCTGTCCCATACTAAGGACGCGCCAAACGTGGGACAAGAACAAATTGTCCCACGTTGTCCTGTCCTGTCCCGCGTACCAAACGCACCCTAACTACTTTTAGAGTTTTAGGGTTAGAGTTAGGGTTATAATATTGTGAAATAAATGATTTATAGTTTTAGGGCCCGTTTGGCACATGGGATGGGATGGGAATCGGCTTGTTTTTAATCCCATTCCCATGTTTGGCTAACCGGTGGGATGGGATAAATTAGTCCCATCTGAAAATTTTATCCCACTGATATGGGATAAATTAGTCCCAACCAAAATGGTGGGATTCAAATGAATCCCATCCAATTTTTCAATCAATTAAAAAAAAAACCCAGAAAAAACTTATTCAATCAATTAAAAAGCCCATAAAAAACAATCAAGATCCAGACACACATTCATCGATCTTCAATCTGTTCCAAAAAAAAAATCAATTTTTTTTTTATCATATGAACATTTGTTTCTCAGTTCTCACCATAACAAATTTTTTTAACAATAAATAAAGAAAAAAGAAATATGAGATGAACAAAGACCACAAAGCAAATCTGGAATTTCTCTCTCTCTCTGGTAAAACATCCGGCGGCGAGATCGAGCGCCGATATGAGGAGATCTGAAGTGGGTGTTTGGTTTTGATTTTGTTTTGATTTGGGTATGGGTTTGTTCGTGGGTTTTTTTTGTTTGGTTTGGTGATTGCTGTTGAATTTGGATGAAGATGGATGGATGAGCTTGATTCAACAGATTTTTGGTGTGAATGAATCTGATGATTATTTTTGGCGAGAGAAAGAGATGAGAGGAGGAGAGAGATCGTTTTTCTTTTCAATAAAGTGGTGAAATGTAAAAGAAGATAGAGATGCAGGAGAGAATGGGAAAGATATGAATATATGATACATTGAATCATTGATAGTCGATTGGTTTTTTATTTATTTATTCAAAACAACTTTTTATTTTTAATATTTATTACTATATTATTTTTCTCCAATCCAATGACATACCAAACATAGTATAGCACTATTTTTAGTCAAATCCCATGTTGCACCAAACACGGGAATCACTATAATTAATCCAATCCAATCCAATCCAATCCAATCCAAACCTATCCCATCCTATAAAAATAATCTTATCCTATCCCGTGCACCAAACGGGCCCTTAGAGTTTTTAATTTAGAAAATTTTCCTCTTTCAAAAAAAGAAAAAAATTAGAAATTAAAAAAAAATTAATTATTAAAATATATTCTAACCATAATTATAGAGATTTGTTTTATATAAATTCCTTAATGTGACTATACAAAGATTTTTTTAATAACTTTCACCCTAATGATACCCTTCAAATTCTCAACCATGCTTCTCAAAGACCCCGTCTCCTCTCGTTCTTTGGCTTTCGATTTGAAAACCCTCACTTTCTTCCCCATGGTATCCGTCACTTTTGAGAAAACCCCTCGCCATCCATAAAACCCAAATGGTATTCGTCACTTTCTTCCAAAAAATCCATTTCAAATTGTTCGCCATCCTCAAAACCCATCTGCAACTGCAATCTCTCACTTTCTTTTAGAAAAACCCGTTTTACTTTTATGCAGTTTCTTGACGAAAATGGCATGATCATCATAAGTCCTCTCATTTCTCTTCCCTAACAAATGAAGAGAGTTATAGGTCCTCTGGGAATTGTCAACTTCACATTTCTTGAACTTATCAATCAACGACAAACAGACATTTGAATCTTCAGGCCACAAATGAAAAAGAAGAAGAATCTTCATCTTCTTTGTAGAGAACCAGCACCTCCACATCACAAAGAACAAACAACCCTTTAGACTTTTTCTTCAAACAATCTAGTCTTTTTCTATTTTTTCTTTGATCCACACCCGTCATTTCTCAGAGGGTTAAAAAATTAAATAGCACTATTTGAGGCTCTTTTTTGGGAACAGGCACCAACTTACTAACTTAAGTTTAAAAGGTACCATTTATGGTGAACGGACAAAATTGCCCTCCACAGTAACCTTTTCACCATAATATATTGATAGTTAAAAAGGCTCGAAAATGTTTAAAAAGGTTCGAAAAAGGCTCGAAAAAGGTTTGAAAAGGCTCGAAAAAGGTTCGAAAAAAGTTCGGAAAAGGCTCGAAATGATTTCGTGCCTTTTTACACTGTTATCGTGCCTTTTGAAGTTGTTATCGAGCCTTTTGGAAAAGTTATCGAGCCTTTTAGAAAGGTTATCGAGCCTTTTGGAAAAGTTATCGAGCCTTTTGGAAAAGTTATCGAGCCTTTTGGAAAAGTTATCGAGCCTTTTAGAAAGGTTATTGAGCCTTTTTGGAAAAGTCTCGATAACTTTTCCAAAAGGCTCGATAACCTTTCTAAAAGGCTCGATAACCTTTCCAAAAGGCTCGATAATTGAGCCTTTTTGGAAAAGTCTCAATAACTTTTCCAAAAGGCTCGATAACCTTTCTAAAAGGCTCGATAACCTTTCCAAAAGGCTCGATAACTTTTCTAAAAGGCTCGATAACTTTTCTAAAAGGCTCGATAACTTTTCCAAAAGGCTCGATAACTTTTCCAAAAGGCTCGATTAAAAAATTAAAAAATATTTCGAGCCTTTTTGAACAAAGTTTTCAGCCTTTTTGTACAGTAATTGTGCCTTTTTGTACATGAAAGGGCACGATTGGTGTATGAAAAGGCACGATTGTACAGTAATCGTGTCTTTTCATTAAGTGTTCGAGCCTTTTCATACACTAATGAAAATGCACAATTGGTGTATGAAAAGGCTCGAACACTTCATTTCGAGCCTTTTCAATGGAAGATTCAAAACCAAAAAAAATCTCTGGGGGTGTGGGGGCAACGCCCCCACGAGCTGACCGGGCAGCTCGACCACCGCGAGCTCAGCGGGGAGCTCGACCCCCGAATGCGTTTGCGTAGAGCCACAAAACTAATTATCTATTGGAGGTCTGTTTTAAATCTCAGAAAACTTCAAAGTAAGAAAAAAATGTGTAAAGTAAGGGTATTTTTGTCCGTTCACCATAATATGTGCATTTTAAACTTAACTTATTAAAGCAGTGACATTGTCACCAAATCAGTTTAAAAAGGTGACATTTCTCACAAATTCCACTTTCTCAGACTTGTTGTTTGGAGAAAGAGAATTTTTTTTTTTTTCGATTCGAAAAACATAGTTAGAGTGAGAGAGAAACATAGTGATTCAGCTCATTATTACTAATTAGTAGCTGTTGGCGCTCTCTGGCACCAACCTTCAAAGTTACCGTTATAGGAGGAGCGCCTCTTTTCTTTTTCATTTTTCTTTTTTCTTTTTTCTTTTTTCACTTTTACTTTTGGATTAAGATAGGGCTGGAAATGACTTTTTTTCACCATTTTATTTTTTTTCAATTTTTACTTGTTTTTTTTTTTCACCTTTACTTGTAATTTCTTTATAATTCTTTTTTGGTCTTGGCAGCTAAAAATTGCAACTCTCTCTATCTCAGCCCATTAAATAAAATTAATCCATCTTAAAATAAATGAGTTTACATTTTAATTAACTTAAGGTTGAATAATCGAATGTATGTCCACTTTTGCCCATTAAACTATAAAATGTGGGGAGGAATCCTGGATTTATTGAAATTTCCGGGATCCCTCTTATTTGTTGGACTAGGACTCCCTCTCTCTTTTCCTCTTTCTTTTCAATAAATATATCAGATTTTTTTTGGAGTCCATTTTTGCTGACTCGCCCGCCTCCCCCCCCCCCCCCCCCCCCCCCCCCCCACTAAAAAGATGACATGTGTCTAGGGAGGGGTAAATTTGTCCAAAAAATCCCCCCCCCCCCCACTAAAAAGATGACATGTGTCTAGGGAGGGGTAAATTTGTCCAAAAAATAACCGTGTTTGGATAAATTTACCCCCTCTTTGGACACATGTCATCCATTTAGGAGGGGGGTAATGGTTATCTCTCTTGAAGGGGGGTGAGCAAAAGTGTTTTTTTTTTTTTGGCAGTTGGATTGATGAAATCCAACAACGAAGTAGGATCCCGAAAATTTCAATAAATATGAGATTCCTCACCTGATAATTCCTCTATATATAATTATTAATATATGAAACAATATATACTCATTCCAGTAAAGCGTCAACGATATAAAATAATTCCACAAGATCAATTAACATAAATCATCCCAATAGAATAATTAAAAATTAATTATTTCCCTGAATTTTACACAAATCATTCAAAAAACGTCATGATTAAAATTGTTAGTGATGACAAACACTTAATAAAGAATAATGTTAGGGTACTAACCAATCAGTATCTAAAATACTGACCCCGCTAATGAGAGTGTAGCACGTGGCCCAATTTGTGAGATAAATATAAAAAGTAAAAGAAAAAAGGCCACGTAATACACTCAAATTGATGGGTTAGTATTTTAGGTACTGACCGATCATTATTCTTTAATAAATGAAAAATCAATATTTTTCAAGTTGGGAAAAGAATTGTGTGTTGACAATAAGTACAGTTTATCACATGTGCTAACTGTACCGAATTAATGTAGTGTAATATTATTTTCATATACAGTATTTTTAAAGTTATGAAAATAAATTATTTGAAAACATTAAGGAACTGCACGGTCATTTCGCACCTTATATCATGGTTAATATTGAGCAACTTATCTTTTTTTTTTTTTTTTTTTTTTTTGAATGTACAACAACTGCTGGGACCGGCGAGATGGAGCTCTGCTAGAGCAGTCCGGACGAGCGTCTCCCATAGACGGGGAGAGGCCACCTACATACAAGTGGGACAACACCCACACACATGGTGGGAAAATTGGCATATATCTATGCATGCATGGCCACTTGAACCTTGGTGGAGAGGTCTCCATTTGGAGAGTTACACCACATTGGCAAGTGGCCAAATGCATTGAGCAACTTATCTTAAACATATGAATATTGAGCAAATTGTATGTGCTAATCTATTTTGGTACGACAATTTAGATTTATGTATGTTTGTGTTTGAAACTTATATTTAATATTTATAACAATTACGTATTTTGTATTTTTTTTTTTTTTATATATATGCTAATATATAATTTTTATATTATTAGTTCAAACTGACAAAAATATATCAGTTCCTTGTTTGTGAGTTATTAGATTTAAATACTTTGACTTGACTGTATGCACTTGTCTAGATTTATGTATGTTTGTGTTTGAAACTTATATTTAATATTTATAACAATTACGTATTTTGTATTTTGTATTTTATATATATACTAATATATTATTTTTATATTATCAATTCGAACCGACAAAAATATATTAGTTCCTTGTTTGTGAGCCATTAGATTTAAATACTTTGACTTGACTGCATGCACTTGTCAAAGCATCTTTTAAATCCAATGATCCAAATGTAATGAACTGATATATTTTATATCAGTTCGAACTGATAATAGAAAGACTGATATAATAATATATTATTTTTATATTAATTATTATTTTGTTAATTTTATTAGAAATACGATAAAATTAATTATTTGATTTTGTTAATTTTATGATTGTTTTAACTTTTGTATATTTAAAATCCGATCCATTGGACTTGATCGCTTCAGGAATTTTGCAATTAAATCGGATCGGATTGTAATTTCTTCAATCTAATCGGATGGATTTTAGATCATGACAAATCCAATGATTCCGATTCACCACACCCCTAATGGATATATCGGGACTTAATGAAATCAATTGTTACAAACACAGTCTGAAAAACGATTTGCACTATAAGGGGGGTCTACCCATTTTTTGTGATTTTATAGAAAAATATGAAACCTAAACCGTTATCTCGTACCAAAGTAAATATCGGTTATTGGAGGTTTAAATTTAAGAAAATAATGTCATGAATCATGATCCTCGACATTACCATGATAATTTTGATCTTATACTCCTGAAATTCTAAAAACATTGGAAATATCATTATTATTTAATGCTTGCTCTTTGCCTTTTCTAACCTTTTGTTGTTCAATGGGTTGCTCAAGGCTCAAGTCGAGCTCAGTGTAGATGCCTAATGGCATTTATGTAAAACATTTATGGGTGGTGTAACGATGTTTTCTAAATTATGTATCATTAATCCTAGAAATCCCAACTTAATATTCCCAAGGGGGATTATCACTAAAGTCCCTACTTTTTCATGAATTGTCAACTTTTTAAACGTTTTTACCATATTAATCACTTAAATCCCTTGTTTTTTTTTTTTCAAAATACATCACTTTAATCCATTTGACCAAACAACTAACAATCAACTATAACAGAATGTACAAAAATACAATTTTATCATTTATTGCTATTTTTTTTTACAGAAATCTTTATTACTATTTAATCAAGATAAAATGTCATTTTTGCCCTTCAACTTTTTTAGTTTTTACATGTTTTTACACTTTTACATATAAATGGATTGTCCAAAATGTCCTTATTATAAAATGTCATTTACCAAATTTATCCTCAATTATATGTTTTATTACAAAAAAACCACCACTGCTTAAATGTATGTTGTTCAACTGTATTAAATTTAAATTTGTGTATAAAATGGGTTGTCAAATGCAATCTTTTCGAATTTCATTTTCACTTTTCTTTCTTGTATCAAGTCCAAAATCCGGTCAGAAATCTTTCTTTTTTTTTTCTTTCTATTTTTCCTTTGTATTCCATCATATGTCCATCAAGTATGTTCTTGTGGATACCCAAGACTTATGAGCTGTATTCTCACAATACTCTCATGAAAATACCCAAGAAAAACAAACAAACCCAACATAGAGTTTTTGAAATAAATATACAAAAACCTAGTTTTTCAAAAATAAAATACAAAAACCTAAGAAAAATGAGAGATAAAAACAACGCATAAAAATAAATTTAAATACCCAACATTCAAACCAAAAAAAAAACCCATGAAAACACCCAAAGAATCTTATCAAAAATAGAAAAATAAAATACCAAAAAAAAAAAAAAAAAAAAAAAACCCCTAACATAAAAACTCTAACAAAAAACGGTTGTATTCTTATCTCTGATTTGTACCTGAGTGAAGCTTTTTGGACTAGAGAAAACTCGCTGAACCGAGTGAAGCTTGTTGGAGTGGAGACCAGAAATGAAATATTTAGAGAAGAGAGAAGGCAGATGCTTGCTTCATCAAATAGAAAGAGAGACGAAAATTTTGGGATATTTGAGACCACTCACAAAACCCTTGCTTTTGTCTTTTAAAATTAATTTCCTAGATCCCTCTTTTTGTCTTTTCAAATTCTCATTTTTATCTTTTCAAATTTTTTATTATATTTAATATGACACATGTCAGAAAACTTTTTAATTAAAGAGCATGTGTCAGAAATTTAAAGTTTAATGCATTAAGGACTAAAATACCCTTGGATCTGTTATCTTTGACCAACTGGTGACTAACGGAAGAACTAAAGTGATGCATTTTGAAAAAACAAGGGACTTAAGTGACTAATATAGCAAAGACATTTAAAAAGGTGACAATTCGTGAAAAAGTTAGAACTTTAGTGATGATCCCCCTATTCCCAATGATGGTTGCAAAGTTGTGTTTTATATTACAAAAAAAAAACACCACCATCATGTACAAAACCAAGCAACATAGGTTGAATCACAACATGTAGGATCATACAAAGACTAAAAACATCATCTCTTTTAATGACTACTCTTGAATCCACATAAACATTGAATCATTTCAAAATTCCAAAACTGAGAACAACACTTTATGACATGTATAATCTGGAGATCTAATCAGTGTGGACGAAAACAAAACTAAAAGCACCTGCCGTCTAGCATGCTATGACTAGAAAGATGAGCAAAATCCAGAGAGAGTAAGCACAGAAGGTGTCCAAAGTTGTTTGGTTCTTCGAAATGGTATATTATTCATTGTTGCAAGGTTGAAAACCAGAATTAACCAAGACTACTAGTTAGCTTGGAAGGTTGATTCCTATAATCATGAGTCTCAGTCAATGTTTTGCTATAAAAATTCAAAGAAACTACAACAGTTGAGGTATTCCGGGGGGGAAGCACAAGCCCGAATGAAGGTAAGACGAGAAAGAAGTGAAAAACAACCTGAACTTACCTCGCATGAAAATTGCTCAAAACATATTGTACAGAGTGTGTATTTGTCTAAATATACTTCATTCCTGAGATATATTGTTGTCTAGAGATTATATACTGGGTCAGGGAATAAATAATTCCTAAGAGCCCCAATACCCTAACCTGGATCACATCCGTTATTATGACGGATGGTAGATTAAGGGGCAGTGTCAGCAGTGGCGTTGAGTCTGTCTGCTTGCTGTAACTCCACACAAACTGGTTGAAAAGGATATGGCTAGGGAATGTAAGAATGAGGAGGGCCAAATTCTTGACAGCAAAGAACCAATCAGGACCGCCAATTTCAAGTCCCCATCCCGTATTTCCATGCCAGACATCTTCCCATATGCTGTATATGGCATTCAAGACCAAGTAGGCAGATATCGCTACAGTAACAGGGAAATACCTCTGCTTGTCTCCAAACCCAGCAACGAAATCGGAATCCTGGTTGAGAAGCAATAAAATAGGAGCCAGGAAGAATATTGCCCGGTTTGAGCCACCAGTAAGATTGAAATTCAATATCAGGCATATGGCAAAGCACATTATTGTAGCAACATTGCCCACTGCCGGCATCCAGGCTCCCTCAGCAGCCATCCTCTTGATTGAGAAGGTTGGCACTGTTGAAGCACGACGCTGCTGCATGAATCTCATTCGCGTAGGAAAACTACCTGAAGCACTTTGAACAGATTGGTTATGTCTCATTCCACCTCTTTCCACAGATTTTTCCCGCATGAGCGAGGCAAGTTCAAATTTTATCTCTAAAGCTATAAGCATAAATATGGCTGCATATAAACCAAGAAGAGATGTCCTTGCCCCCTCAACAGCCAGAAGAGTTGTGAGCTTCCTGTCTTCCTCTCCCATGTCACCAACTCCATTTTCTCCAAGGATGCTTTTGATTCTGACCTGACCCTCCAACAGATATGTCACAGGAAAGAGGGCAACAAGTAGAGCAAATACCCATGGTAGAAGTTTTGTGCTTGAAGCAGATGGAAAATGGGTGAAGACTACAAACACACAGGTACCGATCATGGTTACAACAATAAGGGCATGCAGAACAGTAGCCTGAAGGAAGAACTCTGCAGATATGTAGACACCAAGAGCAATCCCCATGGCAATAGCATAAAAAGCTCTCAACTCCACAATGTATTTAATTGGTATGATAGATGTCATAGCAGCAAGAGTGAGCAGAATTGCGATTATAAGCAGCCAAGATGGCCATGTCGGTTTTGATGCTATGAGGCCATAGATGGAGATGTCATCAGCAGATAGACGAGCAGCTTTTATTAGGTCAGATCGATAAGTCCATGATAATGGGATTGGAGGTTGCATTAGAACAAACAGAAGACCTGTTGCCACCACTAGCACCAGACATCTCTTAGCAGACTGCACATGGAAGAAAAGAGAGTTATTAGTTTAGTCAACGAAAAAACATACAACCTTCACAAGTCTGGCTGTAAATGCAAATATGTAATGGCCTTTTATTATTATTATCAGGATACCGAAGCTCAATACAGTACTAGACTAGTCCTTTTAGTTATAAAAAAATAAAAAAATAAAAAAGAAGAAGAAAGAAAACAAAAACAAAAATAGCAAGTTAAGGAACAGCCTCCTTAACAAGATTTTTAGTCATGAACTGACTACGTTATGTCAAAAAGTATAAAACCCTGTTCACAAAGTTAAGCCATCACTTACATGTTATTATATTAATCTTTCCTTGTCTAGTATTTAAAATCAAGTGACATGTCCCTGGTTTTTCCCAAAGTTAAAATATTCAGTCAGAAGTTATTGATATGGGAAGGATATTTATGAGATTATTTAATGCAATAAATCCATATGCAGAAAAGTTCTTAGAGGGAGCCTTTCTTATTCATCCATACCAGGACATGAGAGAAGTGTAGAGCAACAATGGGCACACAAGCCAATCCTGTCAAAATGATGCAGAAACCCAAAAGTAAACCATCAGATGGAGGTCTTCCATGCCACCATTGTAGCGCTTCAAAAATTGTTTCCCGGCAAAACCAAACTGATAAAGCCACCACAGTAGCATGTGCATAACCTTGAGAAGCTTTCATCTTTGAGGCTGTTCGAGACCTATCCCAGCATAGTTTAACAAGTGAAGTGATAAGCAAAAACAACTTAACTGGATTAAAAAAGAAAAAGTAGAAGAACTAGATCTCCAGAGAAAACAAAAAAGAATCAAAACATACTTGTAAAGAAGCAATGGAGGAGAAACAGCCAACAAAAGAACTGCTGACACCCAGACAACAGATTTTGAAGTAATGAAAAGCATAGCGAGCTTTGAAGAATAAAGGCAAGTCAAAACCCAATTTGCCTTTGGTCCAATTCTATGATCCACGGATAGTCTTCTTGCCAAAGCCAAACCAATAAGAGTTGTCAAGATGACCATGTAACTTGGATACATCACATCCTCTTCCAACCCATAATAGTATATACTTGAGTAATTAAAAAATCGATTCTCAATGTGGCATAGCAGCAGTGCGTGGCTAATCAAACCAACCTCTGTTAAAAAATGTAATTTTGGCGGTAGAAGAGCTAAACCAGGAACAGCCATGGCTAGGACAACAGCAGCGACTATGAGTTTACAAAAGGATTTCAAAGACATGCCTGCCAACCATATATTTAGATCCCAGAAATTATGCATCACAAACCAAGTGACCACCAAGCTTCCCAGCACAACAAAAGCAAAGTATGATGGCAGACTCTTCTTTGTGAAAAAGCGAGCAAAATAAAATCCAGCAATCGAAGGCAGTGGAAGGAACTGCAAAACAAAATCAAACAGCACTATAGCTTTTAGGGCGTTCAAGTTAAAATTTCTTTCGTTCTTTCCTTCTTTGTTACTTCTCATGATACAAAACCGATTAATGAAAGGGGCACAAATTGAAGACATAAAAGCATTAATAAGTAAATAAAAAACAGTTGATTAGATACGGATGACAAATGATAATTGCATTATGCCTCATTTAAACATCTAAAATAGGACGCACATAATGGTCTAGGAGCAGTCTACATGGAGGTGCAGGCATCTGCACCAACTGCAACACAGTATGGAGTATGGGCTCTATAGTATGTTAGCAACTCAAATCAAGTGTAGCAAAAATGAACTTCAAGAAGCCTAGATAATTGATACGTAGCAAACATAACAGATATGAAACTATTGGGGAATCAATTTTCTACTAAGTACCTCCGGGCCATAATTTATAGTCATCTCACCTATGTGTCGACGCAATCCCCATTATTAATCTATTGAAGTAAGCCTATCAAGTATATCAGGCGAGAGAAGTAGCCTGCAACTGACAAAGTTCAGCCACATAACTATGAGGAAATGTTTTTCGCAAATTAATTTCAGCATGCATATCCTAACAATGATTCCTTCTTTTCGTCAATGAATCTCAAATGTATCTCCCACAAAAATTGATTCTCAGCCAATAAACTTATATTCTCAGTGACATATATAGTGCCAACCCAATTGAAAAGTGGATATAAATTATAAAAGTTAAAGACCAGATTTTTTGAGATGTAAATACCTCGTGGATAGATGTCTCATCAATTATTACAGAAGCTTAAAAACAATAAGTAGCTGAGAGTTCACTTTCTATATAATCTGTAAACAAATCCCATCTGTCCAAAATCAAAATTGATGCTGCTATTGGCTACCACCAAAGCATGATGCTCCTTTCAGGAGCTTCAGAAATGTAAATATTACTTTTAGGAGTTCATTCCAAGCAAATTATGAAAATGAACTTCCTGACTCATATACTATATCAAAAACTTATTTTTCATGTTTCCCAGCTTGAGCATCCTGTCTTGTAACAACTACCTACTCAATCTTGTTATTGCATTCTGCTAAAGATTTCATCATTAAACATGCATCTGCAACTCCTCCTAATTCTTGCTAAACTAACACTATTGTACTAGAACTATTACAGACTTACAGTTATATAGAATGGACAAAACTTTACTACATCTGCTTTTGCCTTAAAGTGTACTTGTCAAAGACAAACAATACAATTACTTTCCTAGAAATAAAAAGAACTACCTCCTGTAAGGGACCTGAAATGAGACATCAAAATCCTCAAAGGCAATGCAAAATAAACTGACTCCAGTACTGCAAACTTCCACAAAAACATTGCAGGATACAGAATATCACAAGCATATGAAGATAACAACATTTCATGATTGTATTTACATGGGTCGAGAAAGTAAATATAAAATGCAGTAAGTCCTCTAAAGCAAGAAGTATACCAATATCGGGAATCCCACAACAATTGCTGCAGCAGCACTGACTACTACAGCCACTGCAGTGAACACCACAGAGCTGAAAGCATCTGAAATCATACCAAGCGCATAAGAGCCTGCTCCAGTTGCTCCTCCAAGCATTGTAATAGTGACAAGAAGATAATTCAGTGGCGGTGGAACCTGAACATACCTCCCAAACGAATGAAAAACCACCCTAATCTCCAAACAAATAACCACCACAACCAAAGCAATAGTACCATTACACACGCGAATACTATGCAGTTCGTTCCCATTCTTTGTAACCCACCAAAGCGCACCCCTCGTAGACGCATAGAGTTGGAATAAAAAGGGTATAAAGAAAAGCAGTAACAAATCGCAAACTGAAGCAGCCGAAGAGAATATAACCGAGTGGTGGGATGCAATGTGAAACAACAAAGGGAAGAACACCAAATTCAAAGTATGCACACAACTCTCGAGCGGACTCAGTATCAAATTATCATCTGGGACTTCTCCGCCGTGATATTTAACTTCTTGTTTGGATTTAAAAGACGAAATACGAGGAATTGAATAAAGCCAATAGAAAACACAATTGAAAGCCATGTGATAGTAAGCAGCGTTGTGCATACCAACAGCTGAGACGGTGGCCCACGTGAAGACGGCGGAGGCGATGAGGGGCAGACAGGCGAAGAGGAGGCGTTCGAGGGCGAGGACAATCGAAGGATTTTCGAGCTGAATCCACTTGAACTGAAGCGAAGCCCAGACGCCGATGAGGAAGTTGGTCTGGGCACAGAGGAAGGCGGCAAGGAGGCCGAGAGGGACGGAGTTGAAGGTGGCGAAGAGGGAGGAACTGAAGAAGAAGGCGATCTGCGCGGCGATGAGAGACATCCAGACGCTGAAGAAGGCGCCGGATTTGAAATTGAGAGAGTCGATTATGTAGGCGATCATGAGACCGAGAGTGAGGGTGGCGACGACGGGGGCGCCGCCGAGGTCGAGGAGGAAGGCGGCGGAGGGAGCGAGTGCGATGGCGATTCGGGCGTTGTGTGCGAAAGAGGAAGGCGAGAACCGCGAGTTTTTGAGGGATCGGCCATTTCCGACGACATTGGTAGTGTTGTTCAAGTTATTGTAGCTGCTGGGGTTAGGGTTGGAGTAGGGAGAAGAGCCGCCGTTGTTGTTGTTGTTAGAGGAGGAGGAGGAGGAGAATGAGGGGGCGCTTATTGAAGCGGAGATGTAGGGTCGGATGGAACGCGGATTGAGCTCCGGCGGCAGCATTTTCGCCGGAAATTTCAGGGGAGTGTGTTTAGTGTGAGAGAGAGAGAGAGAGAGAAGAAGAAGAAGAAGAAGATCTGAGAGAGTTGTTCTCGTCGTTGGGCTTGGTTGGGGGTTTTGGGTGGTGACGTGTTTGGACAAATTGATACCGTTGGATTGTAATTTAATCGGGGTCCATTTTGATCATGGATTGTTTACATTACTGTGTGAGTGTGCTATACTGCTATGTGGCCATTTTCTATTGATTTGACTTTCAGAATTGTCAATGCTTCTTCTTCAAATTTTTTTTTTTTTTTTTTTTTTTTTTTTTTTTTTTTTAAGTATTAACCAAACGGTTCAAGGTTTACATGGGTCTGCCTATATCAAAGGGTGAAATCCATTTTAGTCCCTTTAGTTTGACCTATTACACAAACTGGTCCCTTGATTTTCAGCTTCGTCTTGACAAGTCCCGTTAATAAAAATTCGTATTTCCATACCATCCAATTCCTTTAGGGGCCGTTTGGTATGAGGTGATCTTTGCATGGGAATGAGAATCTGATAGGATTCCCATGTTTATTATTAGGTTTGCAATTTTAGATTCACAGGAAAGTGAATCCCATAGGAATCACATTACCCTCCAAGGGGTAATGTGATTCCCATCTCAATAAGGTGGGTTTCAGATTACCCTTCATCTGATTCCCACTGTGGGACCCACCCTCATAAAAAAAATTATTTTATTTTATTCTTCTTCGTTCTTCACGCAGATCACATCTCTTCTTCTTCTTCAATTTTCAATCACACAAACCCTAGATCAAATCTTCACCTCTTCAATTCATCCCCAAATCCTAATCTTGTCCAATCGATCAATTTTTCAAAACCCCAAACCCAAACCCAAACCCAAACCAATCAATTTTCAATCACACCATTTGGGTTTGCTCGATAATGATGACGTCGACGTCGACGACGCCTGTCTGATGATGGAGCAGGCCATATGAGAGACGCCTGTTTGACGAGCTTCGATCTTGTACCCCTACTTTAGATCGACGAGGAACACCGGGCAAAATTCCGGTGACAAGATCAGCCATCACCACAAAGAACAAGAACAAAGGATCTACAATTTTGGTCTGAAAAGAGGATTTGATTTTTTTTGCTCCCATTTTTTTTCTTTCTTTTTTGATATGAAAAGAGGATCTGCAATTTTGGGGAAAAAACCAAAATCGAAACATTAAACACAATTAATTATTTTATTTTTTATTTTATTTTATTTTATCCTATTTATTTATTTATAATTTATTTATTTTAAAATTAATTTTGGCATGTTTTTATATCCAAAGACAAAAACATTCCCATATGCAACCAAACAGAGTTATCTAACATTCCTAGGAATCCAACATGATATTCTCATGCACAGCCAAACACATGTATACAACTTTCCAAAGAATCACATTATTTTGATTACCCCATACCAAACGGCCCCTTAGGGTTTGCAAAGATTCCGTCCAAGTGGTGAGCGTAAAATTGTAACTTACGTAACAAATATAAAAATATGATTATTTAAAAAAATAATTATTAATTAATTTAATTAAAAAATAAACATTGAAAATAAAAATAAAATCTTATCTCTCTCCATTTTCCTCTCTTTCTCTCTCTCACGATCTCTATCTGTTTCTCTCATCTCTCTCTCTCTCTCTCTCTCTCTCTCTCTCTCTCTCTCATCTCTTCGTCTTCAACATCAAACACCATTTACCAAACCACCTTCACCTTCACCGCCACCACCACCAACCACCAATTAGGGCAACCAATCAATTACAATTTTTTTATTATTATTATTATTTTTACATTTTGTGACCATCAACGAACTATTGAGAAAGAGATGGAATCGACGGTGACTTTCGACAACTGCTACGGCACCGAGCAGATAGAGGTAGCATCCCCAAGACTCCAGTGACACCACGACCCATACGAGAGTGCGATCGTGAAGATGAGACAAGCGATCAGTTTTTTTTGTCGATTTGAAGGTCGCGATTGAAGGTTTTATTCCTGAAAAAAAAATTGTGTATTATCTGGAAAAATGTATTAGGGTTTTGTTATTTTAAAAGTTAATTTGGTTGATTTTTATTTGAATTTCGTTTTGGTTGATTTTGAGATTATTTTTTGAGAGTATTTTTTTATTTCGTGAATTTGATGCGAATTGGTTGTGGGTGAATTTGTTGTTAATTTGATGTTTTGAAGATGATGATGTTTGAAGATCTTGGTTGTATGTAAAATCTAATATGGTATGGTTTTTGGTTGGTGTGGTGATGATTTCAGTGGTGGTGGTGATTTAGGGTCTGAGTCTGGTGATTTCAGGTGGTGGTGGTGATTTTGTATTTCAGGTTTCTGGTGGTGGTGGTGATTCAGGTGGTGGCAACTGGTGGTGGTGATGAAGATTTTTTTTTCTTTTTTTTTTTCTGGATTTGTGTTGGTGGTTCAATTCCAGATCTGGGTCTGGTTTGAATTGTTTTATTTATTTATTTATTTTGGTTTGGTGTTTGTGATTGAATAAGAGATTGGTTGATGATGATGATGATAAATGGGATAGGGTTTTGTTAATATTTTTTATTTATTTATCTTATTTTTAAATTGTTAAATTGTTAATATGTGATGTTTGTTTAAAATAAAAGTCAAGGGCAGTAGGGTCATTTGACCCTCTGACCTGTCAGAAACCACTTTTTCAACGGAATTATTAACAGAAGGACTTAACGGGGTAATACTGAAAACCGGGGGACTGGTTTGTGTAATAAGTTAAACTAGATAGACTAAAATGGATTTCACCCTATATCAAATATTATGGTGAGACTCGAACCCAAACTAGGTACACTATTAGAGCATCTCCAATGGTAACGTGGGTTGTAAATGCCACGTAGGATGAACAACCACTTTATTAAAAAATTTATCTCCAATGCAATCTCTCTAGTACAACTTTAAGCTAAGGTGGCAATTTTTTTTTTAGAGGCTGTAAACATGACTCTTTGATTTCAGAGGGTCAATTGGACAGTCATCTTGTTGGCCCAATCAACAACCACTCTTGTATTATAATTTATTTTATTCAACAATTCTAAAATATATTTAAGGAGACCAATAATAAATTGACATGCCATTAAAAACATGTATTTTACAAGTGATGCATTGGAGACAACTTTTTCATTTGAATGTCTATCAAGTTTAGTTACATGCTACATATGAAGCAATTGGCTTGACAATGTTGACATATCACAATTTTCTCAAATGCAAGCCATATTACCATTGGAGATGCTCTTATATGTGCTTCTCTTAAACACAAAAATATTTTTATAATTCAATATATTATGAACCTTGTTGACGGTGATTTTTTCATCTTGGAAAGTCAATCTGTCAAACAATAACACATAGGCAGATCAAAGATTTGACTGGTCAAGGTGAGATAGCCAAGACTCCTTTCTTCTACGTGGATGCAATGCAGTCGTTGAATAGCCTGCTATAGGTGGCTATGGCATTAAGGGTATTATTGGCATTACATTGGGTGCTTATAGTAATGATTTAATTTTAAAATGAGAGTTTCTCATTACAATCCAATATTTTTCTTTTTATACTCCATTTCTAAAAACACTTCGTTCTAAAAATTTAAATTTAAAAAAAAAAAAATTCTAAAGACACTTCATTTTTTCCAAAATTATCCTTTTATCTTTTGACACTCCTATTCTAAAAACACTGCATTTTAAAATTTTAAATTTCTAAAAACATTCCATTTTATTTTAATATTACCTATTTTGAATACCTCTTTTTAGAAAATTTGAAACGGGAAATAGAAGAGAGATGTGCAGTAATCAAATAAAAATAAAACTGAACAAAAGTGAGGAGATCGAAACAATAAGAAAACTATTTTGGAGGTCAAACTGTGAATATAAGAAAACAATATTTATTTTTTTCTTTTGGATTTTAAGTTAAATAAAAAAATAATTATAAATATATTTTTCTGGAATTTTTATTTTTATTTTAACGTCGGTGATATTTAAGAAAAAAAAAATGATTTACAATTTGGTTGAACTGGAAAATAGGAAAACTTTTTTATATATATAAGAAGCTGGTGATGAATGATGATAATGGAGGGTTTGATGGTGTGTGAGAAAAAAAAAATATTTTGAAAGGAGGAAGAAGATATTTTAGGGTTTGTAAAATAGGAAAAAACAACACACAAACGAGGAAGAAAAAACTAAAGATGGAAAAAAAACTTGTTTTTTGTTAAAAAATTGTTTTGAGTGTCTTTAAAACTTTCTTGTCTTGTTCAGTAATTTTAATTCAAATTAAAATTGTCATTAATAAAAAAAATTAAAATAGAGTGTAAACAGATAATTAATGAATTGTCAATAGCATTTCCCTTTTTTTAAATTTTAAATATGAGTGTGCTTATAAAATGAGTGTGTAAATAAATTTATGGGTAGTAATATCGGCACCCTTAATCATTAATAAGTTAATAACTTATCAATTCTTAATTAATTATACATTTGTTTTTATCATTAATAACTTTTAATTAATTTAAATTGTAATAATTTTTAATTAATAACTTTTTATTTTATATTTGCAGGAAAAATATTATAAAGCAAGAATCAAATTTTAATTAATTTAAATTTTTTGTTAATAATATATATAATTTACTATATAATAGTATATATATTTTAATTAATTAATTTTTGTTAATAGTATATATACTAATAGTTGAATCATATTCTAAGGTTACCAATTCCATTTCAACAAATTGTAAGATAGCTACACAAATTCTTAATTCATTGTTCAATTTCACGAATGTAGCGTATGAACAAACAAATTTACATGCACAAAATTACATTCAGATTTCATCAATTTTATGTTCAACTACAGAATCTGGGCAAATACAAGACCAATATTGATGAGAATGGACGTGAAATGCATGACTTGCATGGTTTGCATGGTTTACATGGGCTGCATGGGAGAGATCCAAATAATGTATTCCATGTGTCTCAATCATAATTAAAAGCTATTGGTATTAATTATTAACGATTAGATTTCAATGGATTGTTGGCGTTCTCAGAATTTGGTAATTGATCTATTGGTTTTCAGTTTTAAAGAGTGAATTGTTTGCTGAAATAAGTATTTTAATTAGTCTTAATTAAGGTGTGAGTTAATTAGTTAATTTGGAGCTGTTTTAAATTTGTTGTTAATTCAAAGGGAGTTACATCCATGTGTAGTTAAGGGACGTTAGTGCCATTAGTGTGTTTGTAACTGTCAGTTTGTTTTCTTTTAAGTGTAATCTTCGGAATGAAGAAATCAGAATGAATATTTTGAGAAAATAACTCTTTGTGATTTTGTGAACACTCTCTTATCTCTTGGTGGATTCCTAGAGTGGCGAGTTTGAGACTTATCTTAGTGGATTCCAAGTGGCATCTAACTTATCATTTTCTTGTTCCTTGCAATTTTGAGATCTTAAAAAAAAATACATGAGCTTGAATATTGAAATTTGTCCATATATCCTAAGCCTAAACACTATCCACAAACACATCATTTAACTTAAGCTATTCGTGACCTCTCACACTTTTGATTACCTAAACTAATTTCATTAGGAACGGTATCATTTTTTGGTATCAGAGCCACGTTGTTTTAGCCTTAACAATGGCTAAAAGAGGTCATTTTATCAACACACAAGATGAACATGAAGATCGAGATCTCGAGGTGGCTGACTTAAGGAGGACCATTGAAGAATTTCAACAACGATTACAGCAAATGGAGGAAAGGCAAAACCATAGAGGACGTGATCGTGATCATGACTTTAATAGAGAGGATGAAAATCCTTTTCATGGTGAAGACTCAAGTAATGAAGATAGGAGACCTCGGAGGAGAAACCAACCTTACCGACGTGATGGAGACGTGAAGGTTGATGTACCAGAATTTGATGGAAAATCACAAGGTGATACCTTCTTAGATTGGCTATACACGGTGGAGAGAATCTTTGATTTTAAGGATTACTCGGAAGAAAAAAGAGTCAAATTGGTGGCCATCAAACTTAAAGGATATGCATCCCTATGGTGGGAGAATCTCAAGAGAGAATAGAATCGAGAAGGATGGAGACCCATTCAAACGTGGGAGAAAATGAAGAGAGAACTCAAGAGGAGATTCATCTCAGACACCTACAAACAAGACAATTACTTGAAGTTTCACAACTTTAAGCAATTTGATTTGACCGTGGATGATTACACAAGGGAGTTTGAGTACCTTATGCTTAAGTGCAATGTGGTGGAACCTGAAGAGCAAACCATTACACGGTATCTAGGAGGGCTCAAGAAGGAGATTGCCGAGGTGATTAAATTATAGCCATATTGGACTTTTAACGATGTCCGAAAATTGGCTTTAAACGTGGAACAACAAAGGAAGGATTTGCAAAAATATTCAACCAGAAGTACGGGAAACCCTAGTTATGGCAGTAAGGGTAACCCTAGTCCATCTTCTTCAAAACCAGTATTTAACAAGCCTTCCATAACTAAATCGGAAATGAAGAGTGACAAACCAGCTAACACTTCAAATGCTTTAAAGAAGTGTTTCAAATGTCAAGGATTTGGGCATATTGCTTCGGAGTGTCCAAATCGAAAGGTCATCACCATTGTTGGAGACAAGGTTGTAGAAGAGGAAGATGATGAGCCAAAAGAGGAAGATTTAGAAGAACACATGGAGCATGCAAATGAAGGTGAAATTTTGGTCATCTGGAGACTTTTGAATTCTAACCACGTCAATGATGATCCATGGTTAAGAGAAAACATTTTTCACACTCGGTGCACTTCTCATGGACGTGTGTGCAATGTGATAATTGATGGAGGTAGTTGCACTAATGTGGTTTCTGAGGAGATAGTGCGCAAGCTTGGATTGAAAACTGAGCCTCATCCACAACCGTACAAGATTCAATGGTTCCAAAAGGGGAATGGTTTGAAGGTGGCTAAGAGGAGTTTGGTGTCGTTTTCTGTTGGAAAGACTTACAAAGATGAAGTATGGTATGATGTAGTACCAATGGACGCATGTCATCTTTTGCTCGGACGACCATGGCAATATGATCGGAAGGTGGTACACGATGGGTATAAAAATACTCATTCATTCATGAAGGATGGTGTGCGGGTTACATTGGCCCCCATGAAGCCGGGAGAAGACACATTCCGAGGGTCAAGTATTTTTGACGGGTTCCTAAATTGAGCATGTTATCTTGAAAAATGAAGACGTATTTGTGTTTTTTGTGAAAGAAGAATTCGAAACCAAAGGGGAACCTCCTAAGTTGGTTAAGCCAATTTTGAAGGAGTATGAAGAACTCATTTCAGAGGAGATGCCAAGTGGGTTACCACCCATGAGAGGAATACAACACCGGATAGATCTTATTCCAAGTTCGACACTTCCAAACAAGGCCGTTTATAGACTCAACCCAAGTCAACAAACTGAGTTACAAAGACAAGTGGAGGAGTTACTATCCAAAGGGCTAATCCGTGAGAGCCTAATCCCTTGTGCCGTGCCCGTTTTTGCTAGTTCCAAAAAAAAATTGGGAGTTGGAGGATGTGTGTTGATAGCCGAGCGATCAATAAAATTACAATCAAATATCGATTCCCAATTCCGAGACTTGATGATTTACTTGATCAACTCTATGGATCCGTTATCTTTTCAAAGCTTGATTTACGAAGCGGATATCACCAGCTTCGGATGCAACCGGGAGATGAATGGAAGACAGCCTTTAAGACGGGAAAAGGTTTGTATGAATGGATGGTCATGCCATTTGGTTTGTCCAATGCTCCAAGCACATTTATGAGACTTATGACGCATGTGTTTAAGCCAGTCATGGGAGAGTTTGTGGTAGTCTATTTTGATGATATTCTTGTGTATAGTCAAAATATGCAAGAACATTTGGTTCATCTAAGGAGTGTGTTTGAAACTTTGAAGGCACAAAGTCTTTTTGTCAATTTAAAGAAGTGTCATTTCTTGTCTGAAATCATAGTCTTCCTTAGATATGTTGTATCGAAAGACGGAATCAAAGCAGATGATAGTAAGGTGGATGCCATTGCATCATGGCCGGTTCCAAAGACCCTATTTGACATTCGAAGTTTTCATGGGATGATTTCCTTCTATAGGAGATTTATCATGAATTTTAGTGCTTTGGTGGCACCAATTACTGAGTGCATGAAGGGAGGAACGTTCAAATGGAATGCAGAGGCCCAAAAGAGTTTTAAACTAATCAAAAGAAAGATGATAGAGGCACCCATTTTAGCACTACCAAATTTCAATGTCATTTTTGAGGTGGAGTGTGATGCATCTGGTGTGGGAATAGGGGCTGTTATGAGTCAATGAGGAAAACCAGTTGCCTTTTTTAGTAAAAAATTAAACGACGTTAGGAGGAAGTACTCAACATATGACAAGGAGTTTTATGCACTCATCCGAGCATTGGGCCATTGGAGTCACTATCTTTTACCTAGCGATTTTGTTTTGTTTTCACATCATGAAGCACTTAAATATTTGAGCAGCCAACATAAGCTCAATTCACGCCATGCAAAGTGGGTAGAGTTTCTCCAATCATTCAATTTCGTCATAAAGCACAAGTCCGGGAAGTCTAATCAAGTAGCCGATGCTTTAAGTAGGCGCCATTTGTTGTTGAACATGATGCATGCTAAGGTGCTTGGATTTGAAATTGTGAAGGGTATGTATAAAAATGATGCTAACTTTGGTCGAGTATGGAAGTATTGTGCAAAAAAGCCGTATAAACAATTCTTGGTCCAAGATGGGTTCTTGTACAAAGGAGCGAAGTTGTGTGTTCCACAAGGGTCGTTGAGGGAAGCCATCATCCGTGAAGCTCATGGAGGAGGATTGGCTGGTCATTTTGGTAAGGACAAAACTATAGATTTGGTACAAGAAAACTTCTTTTGGCCACGGATTACAAAGGAGGTGGGGCGGATTGTTGATCAATGTGGGACGTGTCACAAGTCCAAGACCCATGGAAGTAATGCGGGACTGTACACACCTTTGCCTATTCCAAACGTACCATGGGAAGAAGTGAGCATGGATTTTATCCTTGGTTTACCTAGGACTTAAAGGAGTAAAGATTCGGTCATGGTAGTGGTAGACCGTTTTTCAAAGATGGCTCATTTTGTGCCATGCAACAAGACAGCGGATGCTACTAATATTGCAGATCTGTATTTTTAAGAAATTGTGAAGTTACATGGTGTTCCAAAGACTATAACTTCGGATCGAGATGCTAAGTTTTTAAGTCATTTTTGGATGACCTTATGGAGGAAAATGAGTACTAGACTTCAATATAGTACTTCGCATCATCCCCAAACGGACGAACAAACTGAGGTAGTCAATCGGTCTTTGGGAGCGTTATTGAGGAGTTTAGTCAAGAATAACATCAAGGCATGGGATTTGTCTCTTCCTCAAGCAGAATTCGCTTATAACTGGTCCACTAGCCAAACCACCAGTTGTAGTCCATTTGAGGTAGTCTATGGTAAGAATCCAATCACTCCTTTGGATCTTGTACCTATTAGAACTGAAACAACTTTTAGTGGAGCAGCTGATGAAAGGGCTAAGTATATTAAAAGGTTGCATGAGCAAGTTCGTGAGAGAATTGTCAAACAAACTAAGAAGTATGCACAACAAGCCAATAAACATAGAAGGTATGTCACTTTTCAAGTTGGGGATAAAGTATGGATTCACCTAAGGAAAGAACGTTTTCTTAATAGGAGGTTTCCAAAGATTCAAGCAATGGCGGATGGACCTTTCACTATTGTTCAAAAGGTCAATGATAATGCATACAAAGTGGAGCTTTGTAAGGTTCATGATTTGTATTGGCTTGATTCCATTGCAAAACACTCTATATTTGTATTAGTTGTTGCTTAGGATGTTCTTTGAAGAAAGGAAGCTTAAAAAGTGAAGAGCAACGTCTAGTGCAAAAGTCGTCTTCAAGAGGTGAAAAACGTTAAAGGTATATCTTGACTTCTATCCTCTTGCAAGGCGTTAGCGCACACACACACAATTCATACATGTGTGTCCCTGCATCATGGTTCAAACATTTGGTATAACACATTCACACATTTCATAGTATGCTCATGCATTGATCTTGTATAGACAAACATTGTGGAATTGCATGCTTTGTGGCTATCTCTTTGATATGGCATGCTTGTGTGAATATGTGTTTATTTGTTTGTGTATTTTGTGTTTTGGACTTGAACATGTTCTTATTTGATGCCTTATTGAGTTCCGATCATTTCGGTTACTCATTCATAAGGTTTCGAGTCCAAACGATGTAGCTACGCTACTTTTCGTTCTCATTCGTTGAGCTGACTTCATCGTCATTTTCTGAGATGATTTCTCAACCATTTTTCAAAGTTGTGTAGTTGTCGTCGTGTGTGAGAGAGTCACAGTTTGTAATCCGAAAACAGATTCAAAATCGGAGTTCAGATGCCCAAGATACGGCTGAAGAACCGAGGGAGCGCGCGAGAGAGGTCTGTTGCCGTGAGGCCACTTGGCCCACGCCGTGAGGGAGGCCGTGGGCCCTACGGCTAGAGGGGCTCTCTGCCCCCGTGAGGCCCACGCGCCCCCCACGGGATGGGTGACGTGGCCCTCTCTTATTGGCCCTGAAAACTCTTCTCTCTCCTCCTTTTAAACTCTTCTTTTTCCCTCCAAACTTGTTGAAGAACTTGAAGAACATTTCCACGAAATTCTGCAGTTTTCTTCACAATTTTAGTTTTAGTATTTTGATCATATCTTTCTCATACGAACTCGAAATCAATCGATTCAAAAGCCAAAATTGTTGGTCTTGAGGAGAGCTACATACCCCAAGCATTTCCAGAGGGATCTGACTTCGACATTGTTCCCAGCAGCTTGATCTTCAGTACGAGGTCAAGGTTGATTGTTCAACTTCTTTTTTTTCAATTTCATCTTTGATCATCTCTTGATTCTTACTATTTGATTGATGAAATTTGTTGAGAAGTATGTTAGATCATATGCTAGGGGTGTTTGATCATTTGTCAATTGAGTTTTAGCTTTGTGATTTCTCTTGAACATATTTGTGCTAAACTTGATTCAACATGAAATTGATTCTAGAAAATGTATATATGATATGCTTCATGTTATTTTCTATGTCTAATTTCATGATCTAAGAACTAGGTTTTTAATGTGATATATTGAATATTCATACCTTGTTCTTATTGATTTACATATCTTGATTTCTAGATAATTTTGTGATTGTGTGTTGAAAGCATATTCTAGATTGTCATTGAACATGTACATTTTGCTTGATTGATCATCTAGCTTAATTTGATTGTGTTTGCATCATTTGTATCACTTTAGATCATAGCCTTGCATTAGGTTGAAGTCTCTAGCAAAGTGAGTGAAGCTTTGTGGATAGAGCAAGGAAGTCTTGATTAGAGTCGGGAGGACTCGGATAATCAAGCAAGGGAGTCTTGTCTAGGGTCGGGGAGGATCCGGATAGGCAAGCAAGAAATCTTCCTAGAGACGTGAGCGTCTTGGATAGGAAGTTGCTTTCTAGAGATGTGGGATACATCTCGGATAGGAATTAGGCTTGGTGATTCACTAGCTCGAGGGTAGATTAGGAGTTGATAGCTTGAGCGGATATCATGAGTTGATAGCTTGAGTGTGTAAGTCCTTTTTCACATAGTGGATTGCTTCGCCGGTGGTTGTGGTATCAACCTGTGGATGTTTCCTCTTTGAGGTTTTACCACGTAAAAAATACTTGTGTTCATTTTTGTTTTACATTTCTCTATCTTCCATATCTTACATTAATTGCATATCTTGTAAATTGATTAACTCTTGTATTAGTGAAATCAATTCATTTGCTAAATCTTATCAAGTGTGCATTTTCTATGTTATATTCCGCATCATTTTTAAATTGGAAGAATTTGAGTAAATACATATCCCCCCCCCTCTAAGTATATTTTACACTACTACTTAAGGGAAATTTCAAGCTTCCAGGAGACTTCGGCGTGTCTACTACATTCAACGTGGCTGATCTTTCACCATTTTTTGAAGATGAGCCTTTGGACTCGAGGTCGAGTCCTTTCCAACCCGGGGAGAATGATGAGAATGGACGTGAAATGCATGACTTGCATGGTTTGCATGGTTTACATGGGCTGCATGGGAGAGATCCAAATCATGTCTTCCATGTGTCTCAATAAGAATTAAAGGCTATTGGTATTAATTATTAACGATTAGATTTCAATGGATTGTTGGCGTTCTCAGAATTTGGTAATTGATCTATTGGTTTTCAGTTTTAAAGAGTGAATTGTTTACTGAAATAAGTATTTTAATTAGTCTTAATTAAGGTGTGAGTTAATTAGTTAATTTGGAGCTGTTTTAAATTTGTTGTTAATTCAAATGGAGTTACATCCATGTGTAGTTAAAGGACGTTAGTGCCATTAGTGTATTTGTAATTGTCAGTTTGTTTTCTTTTAAGTGTAATCTTCGGAATGAAGAAATCAGAATGAATATTTTGAGAAAATAACTCTTTGTGATTTTGTGAACACTCTCTTATCTCTTGGGGGATTCCTAGAGTGGCGAGTTTGAGACTTATCTTGGTGGATTCCAAGTGGCGTCTAACTTATCATTTTCTTGTTCCTTGCAATTTTGAGATCTTAAAAAAAAATACATGAGCTTGAATATTGAAATTTATCCATATATCCTAAGCCTAAACACTATCCACAAACACATCATTTAACCTAAGCTATTCGTGACCTCTCACACTTTTGATTACCTAAACTAATTTCATTAGGAATGGTATCAAATATTTACAGGAACCTTAGCAAAATCCTTATTTGAAATATATAAAATATTACGTCAAGTTTTAATTTTGTACTAATATTTTCTCATCTAGATATTTGTATTTTAATTTAGATACATTATTCATGAGGTGTCACGCATGTCGGCATGTGCAGTGTTCACAGTAATGGTGCGACACTTCAAACTAATACAAATTTGCCATTTTAAGGTGTAGAACAACCATTACCCAATGTGGTTTATGGGTAAAAACGTTTATTCAGTCTGATAATGTTTCATGTTTGAGTCAACGTCACAATAAGTGGAATTTTAAAAAATAAAAATAAAAAAAATAAAAAATAAAAAACTTAACGTGAAGAACCATCGTGCATTGCAATATGGCTTGTGTAAGTTACCAAATATGTAAACCCAAAAACAGTCAAATAATCACAAAAAAATAAAATAAAGAATAATAAAGAAAGATATGATATTTTACGCGGTTCGAACTTCGGTGTAAATCTACATCCAGAAAGCATGCTATCACTCAACTTTGACTATCAAATCGTTGTTTAGAAGAAGATGAAGAAAAAGAAGAAATATGGAGAAGAAGAAATATGTAGAAAAAAAAAAAAAGAATGAAGAAGAAAGAAAAAAAAATAATAATAAAAGAGATTTTTTTTTCTTTGAAAAACAAAAACAAAGAAAACATTTTAAGTTGTTTTTCATATTTTTTTTAACATTAATGCTAGACAACCCAAAAATTTAGCATAAATTTTAACCCAAATGACGTGACAAGTGTTTTTTTTTATTAATCACATCATCACATGTGTGTGGTGATGACAATTCACTTGCCATATCATTTGTGTTGAAATCTGGGTTAATTTTTTTTTAAACAGCTGAAAATTTTATTGCAAAGGCAAAAGCCAGGGAACAGCAAACAACAACCGAGAAACAACGCAAAAAACAGTAGGCAAACACCCGAAACACAACCACCCCACCTAGAACAAGACCGCTCAAAACAGAAAGGGAAACCAAAGCAGAGCATAAAAAGCTGAAACAAGGAAATAAAAGACAACTCAGCAACAAACAAACACCAGTCATCAGGTGGCATCCTAAATAATAAAATCGCCCGCCAAACTAGACCCCAACTTAGCAAGATTATTCGCATAGGAATTCGTCGATCTCGGACTAAACGAAACCATTGTGCCACCTAAAAATTCCAAACCGCTGCGGATATCATAGACGGTATCAACATGATTGAGATTGCCAAAACCATCATCATTGATCCAAGAAACCACTACTTTATAGTCATTAACTATGACTATTTCCCGGCTATGCAGAATCGGATTGGAGGTGCAAAGGGTGACAGCCTTTTCGATTGCCATCAGCTCTGCATCATTTGAATCACGAACCCCTACATACAAAGAGAAAACGCATAAGATTTTACCTCTGTTATCTCTCAGGACCCCACCAATACCCGCAGGACCAAGTTCGCCATGAGCCAACCCGTCGATGTTAAACATCAGGACATTGTCAGCTGGAGGAATCCACGTTTCTATCTTGTCCCTCCTAGACTTTGTAGCTTTACTACATCACTCTTTTAGATTTAAGAGAATATAGGTGATTGGGTTGGAAGATCCTTTACCAAAAAACTTAAATCACCAAGCAACCTTAAGCTTCACAGCGTCCAAAGCTAATGTAATCATTGCCTCTTCGTTCTTGAACACTTTTCTATTCCTCGCTTCCCAGGTAGTCCAAGAGACAGCAAAAAACAACGAATTCTAGGCCCTACTTAGCTGTTGGAGGGACATAATGCAGCCTAACCCTCTACCCAATCCACAACCGACTTGCTAGAACAACTACTAACTCCCCACTACGACATACACATCGACCACAAACTCCATGCCCATTTGCAATGAAGAAAGAGATGGTTTATCGTTTCCAGCTGTCTCACACAGTGGACACATGCCACTCACATTGTAATTCACCCTAAACTTGAGCAAAACCTCACCTACCACCACTCTTCCTTTCAAAAGTTGCCACACAAAAAACTCCGTCTTCAGAGGGCACACACCCTACCAATTAAATTTTTTGAGCCAAGACACACTAGAATTTGACTCATCCATTGCTCTACCGAAAGAACCAACACTGAAGACACCTTTAGAACTAAACGTCTAAGCCATCGCATCCTCGAAAGACCTGCGCAATCTAATACTATCAAGCACAGAATATAAGCAATTCCACTAGTTTAGTTCCCAGCCAAATAAATTTCTTCTTAATTGGACATGCCACACCCAACTCGAGCCCACCCAATCACCGAAGGAACAAACATGACCTTTCTTCAAAGTCGCTAAGGCGAAAATCCTAGGAAAGGAATCCTTGAGAGCAAAAGAATCCACCCTGATATCCTCCCAAAAACTTGCTCTAACACCATTACCTATTACGATCTTAAACCCCTCATTTAACAACTGTTGAGATCTATCATTTTGGGAGTGGTAGGGATGATGTGGTTTGTGGCCTTGTAAGGTTAATTTTGTTTTTCTATTTTATTTTTTCTTAAGTTTGTTGATAAGAGGGAGTTGGGAGTTGAGAGTTGGGACACATCACACATGACACTCATTTTGTGAATGAGTACAATTATATTTATATTTTATTACAAGTGAGGACATAAAAGTACTTATTTATATATATATAAAACTAAAAAAAAATACAGTGTCAATAGACTTGTGAATAGACCTGTGAATGAGTATAAATTAATAGTTAGCTTTGCCTCTGTACTCTTCTGCCCTCGGCGTTCAGTGGTAAACCACTCACACCAATCTAAAGAGGTTATAGGTTCAAGTTGTCCACGTACCGTTTCTAAAATTTCGAATATATATAATATTTCAAAGAAAAAAATAATAATTTAACTATAATAAGAAATTTTCCTAACGGGATAAGGTTGGTTCGATGGTAAACTCTTTATACCACAAGATTACGGGTTTGAGTCCTCTCTCTCATTAAAAAAAAACCCCAAATTATATAATAGTGTAAAAATTGATATTATTCTAATAAAAAATAAAAAGTTGACGTAATATTATTCTTCATTTTTAAGAAACAGATAGGTACACCGTACATGTATGAGTGGGGTTTTTTTTTATATAATTCCAACTTGTTACGTAAATAAAGATAATTAGATAATGGATTTGTTGGTGGTACATAATAAGTGGAATTAGTGAGAAATGTCACCTTTTTAAACTGATTTGGTGACAATGTCACTGCTTTAATAAGTTAAGTTTAAAAGGCACCTATTATGGTGAACGGACAAAAATACCCTTATTTTACACATTCTTTTCTTACTTTGAAGTTTTCTGAGATTTAAAACAGACCTCCAATGGATAATTAGTTTTGTGGCTCTACGCAAACGCATTCGGGGGTCGAGCTCCCCGCTGAGCTCGCGGTGGTCGAGCTGCCCGGTCAACTCGTGGGGGTGTGCCCCCAGAGATTTTTTTTGGTTTTGAATCTTCCATTGAAAAGGCTCGAAATGAAGTGTTCGAGCCTTTTCATACACCAATCGTGCCTTTTCATTAGTGTATGAAAAGGCTCGAACACTTAATGAAAATGCACGATTACTGTACAATCGTGCATTTTCATACACCGATCGTGCCTTTTCATATCGTGCCTTTTCATGTACAAAAAGGCACGATTACTGTACAAAAAGGCTCGATTCATGTACAAAAAGATACGATTACTGTACAAAAAGGCTGGAAACTTTGTTCAAAAAGGCTCGAAATATTTTTTAATTTTTTAATCGAGCCTTTTGGAAAAGTTATCGAGCCTTTTAGAAAGGTTATCGAGCCTTTTGGAAAAGTTATCGAGACTTTTCCAAAAAGGCTTGATAACCTTTCTAAAAGGCTCGATAACTTTTCCAAAAGGCTCGATAACAACTTCAAAAGGCACGATGATAGTGTAAAAAGGCACGAAAATATTTCGAGCCTTTTCCGAACTTTTTTCGAACCTTTTTTGAGCTTTTTCGAGCCTTTTTCGAGCCTTTTTCGAACCTTTTCAAACATTTTCGAGCCTTTTTAACTATCAATTTTTTTAAAAAAAATTTTGTATCTCTGAGACTTTCTATATAGTTCATGCTTCCCGAGCCTTTTTGTTCGTTAATTGGTCAGTATCATTGATTCATCAGTTCCACTTCCATTGATAGAGGATTTTGAAAGAAAAAAAGAAAACAAAATGGTGAAGAAGATTACTGTGGGGGGCAATTTTGTCCGTTCACCATAAATGGTGCCTTTTAAACTTAAGTTAGTAAGTTGGTGCCTGTTCCCAAAAAAGAGCCTCAAATAGTGCTATTTAATTTTTTAACCCTACATAATAAATGGGAAACAGAGTCCGTACCTAATTCTAATTAACAAGACACATGCCGTTTGAGCGGTAATTAAACTAACAAAATGTTACCAAAATGTATGATTCAAACAGATAAATTGTATTAAATATAAATATGATCCATAAACAAAATAAAATGCTTCAATAGAGAATGATAGAGAAATCAGAAACACTAGAAATAATGTAAACTATTGAAATAATGAACTCAAAGAATGTGTAACTATATCTAAATATTAACAAATTTAAATTAGATCCGTCGAGTAAAAAAATTTCACTAACTAAATAAGACTTATAACTAAGAATTGAAGAAGTATAACAATATATAAAATTTGTCCCTCAGATATGGTTTTTTGGGATGGTCTCTCGAGATGGTTTTTTAGGACGAAACTTGGTGGGCAAGAAAGATATCTCTACTTGGTGGCGGAATAAGAGAGGTATATCGGAATGAAGGTACACCCCTGCAGGGTCAGAATCACGTGATGGCATAGCTGTATGTGTTAGAGAAATGTTCATCCCTAATTGACGGTAAAGAAACCACGCACAAAAAACCTGAAAAAAAAAACAAAAAACGAAAAAAAAAAAAAAAAAAGAGACTAGACCTGAATTTTTATTTTTGAGTCAATTACTGTTTATAGATTATGTTAACTTATTAATAGGGGGGGGGGGGGGGGTCTCCACAAATTAAAAATTGAGAAAGTGAATTAAAGGAATATGATTAAGTATTTCAAACACAAAAAGTGATGCATTGATATATAAAATATAAATTTTTATTCAAACATAAATTATAAATATGATGTAAAGAAAAATACACACTCCATCACAACAATTACAGCAAGTTAAATATTCATGGGAATTGATGTCAAAACGCTATAACACATTATTATTCTTAAAGGACATAACATATTATATAGAGAGCAATGAAGACTTCTTGATCATTGGTTTATATTGGAACAGGATCGACAAGCAAGGATGCAATATGAGCTTGCATCTGTTTCCCAACACGTGTGAAGTTATCATCTCCATCGTAAATCAGATGTGTGGTTCTTGTAAAATTGAGAATACACATAAGCAAAGGCCTTGGAAGATGTTGACCTAGTTTAAGGCATTCTTCATTCACATCCTTCCATGAACTCTTCACTTGCTTATTGAATTCTTCATATGTTTCTTTCTGTGATGAGCCATACTGTTTCATGTAACATTCCACACTTGAGGGTATATGTCCTCTTTCTCGCTCGAACTGCATCCATACACGCACAATTACACAAACATATATTTATACAATTAAAGAAATTGAAAAATTGAAAGAGACCATATTGGTATTGTTGAGGTTCGAGTTACCGCCATCGCATAGGTGATATATTAAAAAAAAAATTAAAAATTGAAAGAGCAATTAGCTAGGGAAACTAATTGATACCTTATGTGATTTGACGTCTTCGACGAGTCTTAACATTAATTCAGAAGCTTTGAGAATTGTAGGTCTACCGAGAGCCCAATCTAGGGCTTCTTTGGTTACCATGGAGTCCATAATGCTCATAAAAGCTTCGGCTATAGTGAAGGTGTAACCAACTGATACCAGTGCCACGCCCATGTACTCCTCATATGTTGGAGTTCGTTTATCTCGGAACCACGTCGACTCCTCGTAATAGGCACCGCATATCATTTTCATCTGCCAATATATATGCAAATTCAATTAATTTTACATTTTAAACAATAATTAATAATAAATAATAGTGATGCATACTGCTTCTATCCCGTAGTGAACTCGATACGACCATCCTTTATTGGCTAATTCTTGCTCAACTTCTTGGTAAAAATCCAACATTGCTTTATAAATGATTTGCATGTATTCTGGAAGTTGATCCATGCAACTCATATCCCACCTGAAAATCAAAATTAAGCTTGCAATTAATATAATATTCTCTTCTAATTAAGTTTATCCATATATAGATGGATGATCAAACCTGTTGATTGCTTCTGTAAAGAGTGTGAGCTCTTCAGGTGTGCCATAAGCATCGTATGTATCGTCTATAAAGGTCAATATAACAACTCCTTTCGCAAGTACTTTTCTACTAATAGAATAATGCGTATCTGGCTGATGATACAGTCCAAGCATCCAAAAATAACCCTCAACCAATCGGTCTCTTGCAAATGGTAACCTTCCGATGAAATCCAAATTCTTCCACCATCTGAAATCACATTAAATTATTTCGATCAGCCGTCAGATTCATCTAATGGTATACGTTGTTAACAGATTAATAAAGGCTATATAGATTTTGTGGGAATATTGAGCCATATATTATAATTATAAAGACGAAAAGAAACTAGCTAGCTTACTCAGAAAGTTCACATAGTTCTTTCTTGTGTAATGCTTGAAGTAGATTGAAATCCATTTTGGCAAGCCTTAGTAAAGCTTGGTTTTCTTGGTAGATGGAGATGTAACGCCTAGTCTCAATCCTTGGAACAGCCTTGTGTACGGGCCATTTTAGAACATGAAGTATTTGCTGTGCTGCCAAAGGATTATTATTAGTGCCCGCCATTAATTTCAGATGAGTGGTGGTGAAATCAATGGCCTCCTCAAGTATATCTTCTCCATGCACTATCAGCTGTGCTGCTTCATACAAGCTCAGCATTCCACACATATCACTTTTCAACGACTCCTTGAAATTGCCTTTGTCATCTTTGAACTTGTTGAATATATCTGATACATACATAAATTACATAATCAAATCAATTTTTTTTTTTTTTTAAAAAGGATTAATTAATAAGATGTAATGATCAATGATCATGCTTGAATGAGACTAATTAATTACCACATGAAACATGATGTCCATGTTGTCTTAAAAGTCGAAAACAAAGAGCAGCAATGTAAAGACCAATATGATCATTATTAATTATATGATGATCATAAGAATCATAGACATGTCGTAATAGTTGTTCGATCTCTGTTTCGAAGTGATATCCCAGCCCTAATCGCTCAATTGCATCGATAAGATTAAGTTGCTCCGATAAAGCAGAATGCTTAGCATCAATAGCAAGCAGTTCCCCTCTCACTTGTATCTTGAGTTTTTCAACCTCTTTTAATTGACTAGCATGAAGGATCTGCATATACAATTACCAAATTAAACAAATATTAGTTTTTGACATTATAATAAAGAAACACCACACAATGTGATTTGATAGTGAAAGATGCCCATTCAGCTTCACATCTCAGTAAAGAAACACAATTTAGACATGTAATAATTATCATGATATGCATGCAATTATTCAAACCGACCTCATCTTGTTCAAAGTTGTAGTTGAGAAAGCGATCACCCCAAATATTTGAGTGAAAGTTGGCCATGGGACGGACTACCGGTGAGACTTGGCCGGCCGATGACATGTTGATAGCAGCAGCTGTATACAAAATACTACAAGTTTTTAGATGTATCGTGTATATAGATATGAGCATACAAGTTATGTGATAACCACCGGTATTTAAAGGGCAGCCAACTTTGTGAATTAGATTAAATTAAATATTCATATGAATAATTGAAGCAAGTTATGTCATGAAGTAAGTTGTCATCGATGATTCATCAATTCAAATGAATAATTGAACTTATTAGACTGAGCCGCCTCCTTATAATAAGGGGTCTAGATCTTGTCCTCACCTTCATAATCTATTATCACATATCTCATATTGCAAATCAATGGTCTGGATTATTTCTATCATTTTTATATATTTGCACTACAAAAAGATATAATTAATTCATATCAGTGATTTAGATGAGGACAAAATGAGGACGAGATGAGGTGATGAGGGGATCCAAATCCCTTATAAGACTCTATCGGGTAGAGAAGTCGATCACATAAGTTTCCTCATTCCTTATAAGACTCTATCTGGTCAAACCTCTAGAGAAGTCACATAAGTTTCGTCATGTGAGCTCTTTGAATAATTAACCTTAGTTTAAACAAATCCAATGATCGCAAATTCACAAGTTTATTATATGTTAAACTACTGCACCAAGTATGTACGCTTTTAAAAAATATTTGATATTTATCCTGACAAGTTTTTGACTTCTCTAGATGGTTTTTAAGGTTTTTTGTTTTTTGTTTTTTGTTTTTTTTTTTCAGAAGAATTTAAAATATCAAAACAAATTTTAGACTTCTCCTCTTTTAAATAATACCAGCGATTGAGTTGTGATTTGTGAAGTCTGTAATGTTGCGGTCGATTGGCACCACACAGAAGTCGAGCCTGTGGGATTCAAGGGCGGCTCCTCTGAAGAAATTTCAGTCATATAATTTTTTTATTCAATCATATTTTGTTTCCAATAGGGCCTGCATATTCAATCAATATGTTTATGAAATTTCAGTCACTAATACAATAATAATAACAGAAATATATATATATTTTTAAATATATTGCGGTTTAATCATTAATCACTCCATCGAACCATTAATTCTTAATCTACTGGTATATGTTAGATTCCCAATTTCGGTTGGTTTTGAAAACAGAAAATCCTGACATAGGGTATCTGATTTCTTCTCCCGCGGCCGCCAAGGAAGAAATATTTAAAAATAGATTTAAATATATATTTTTTTTATATAGTTATTGGTGATCGGAATCGGTTGAAGTACGGGACATCCCAGCTTAGCACCCTTATAAGGAATTATACTGTGATATTTTAAATACTTTATGATGAATTATAATTATTTTTTGTTTGCGTGAATTTTTTTTTTTTTTTTTTTAGTTTTTACGATAATTGATGAGGGGAATTAAACAATAATTGATGAGGGGAATTAAACAATAATTGGTTAGTTAAGATCTATGGTTATCTCCCAACTATTCTTGCAACCATTTTCTTTTAATTATTACACTTTAGGTTTTGGGTAAGGGGAACATAACTCAAACCCATAGCCTTAGTAATATAAAGTCATGTTTGATGCATGAGATTTAATTGGACCATTTTATGGAATCTGATAAGATTGTGATTAGATGGTATTAGATGAGACTCGACTTGACAAAATTAATACCAATATTATGTGGGTTCAAAAATTAAATAGCACATTTTCAAAGTGTAATTTTAAGAGTATCATTGTTTTAATAACTTAAGTTTAAATAGCACCTAAAGTGTGGATCTGACAAAAATATATTTAAAACACACTCATAAAAATAAGTCTTGTGTTTTATTTTTTATTTTTTATGTTTTCAATACTTATTTTGGTGTTTCCGAGACTTGCTTTCTAATTTCCAAGATTTTCCAAGTAATTTTTGAGACTTTTCAGGTAGTTTCCAAGACTTTTTACAATTTTCCAGACTTTCTAGGTAAAAATAAAATTTTCCAATAATTTTTTCATCTTCTTCCTTCAAATCACCATCAGAGGTCGAATCGACCTCCATTGGAGGCCGATTTTGACCTCCAATGGAGGTCTTTCATCTCCATTAATGGAGGACCTCTATCAATGGAGGTTTTGAAAAAAAAAAAAGAAAAAAAAGTAAATAAGGGCTTCTTTAAAATCACTTAATTTAGTGCCATTTAAACTTAGATTATTAAACTATTGACACTCTTAAAATTCAAACAAACAAAAAAAAGTGATATTTCTCACCATTTCCACATTAAAAAAAGTGATATTTCTCACCATTTCCACATATTATGTTGGGTGAACTATGAGACTATATTAAATTAATATTGTACATTGTTTGATGAATCATGAATAGAACTAAATATATTAATATTTGAAATTTGAAATTGAATAACAAATTAATGAAATAATTTATTTCTTTAATTTTCAGTTTTTATACAAAGATTCACAATCAACTTTCATCCATTAAAGTTTTCCAATAAAGATTTAGCTTCAGTTTAATTAGTAAGACTTCTAGAATTAATTCAATACGTGAGGGAACAATAGCTGTGATTCGCTAGCTATACTAGCCGTTGATTTCTACACTTGCGAGCATTAAAATTTGGAGATAATTTGATTAATCATAATTTCGCAACAATTTTTTTCCATTTATTTAATATTTGTTCTCATTTATTTAATATTGTACATTGTTTGATGAATCATGAATAGAACTAAATATATTAATATTTGAAATTTGAAATTTAATAACAAATTAATGAAATAATTTATTTCTTTAATTTTCAGTTTTTATACAAAGATTCACAATCAACTTTCATCCATTAAAGTTTTCCAATAAAGATTTAGCTTCAGTTTAATTAGTAAGACTTCTAGAATTAATTCAATACGTGAGGGAACAATAGCTGTGATTCGCTAGCTATACTAGCCGTTGATTTCTACACTTGCGAGCATTAAAATTTGGAGATAATTTGATTAATCATAATTTCGCAGCAATTTTTTTCCATTTATTTAATATTTGTTCTCATTTATTTAATGTTTTTTTTAATTATTATTCTTACTTTTATTTTTTTCTCATTTAATCTTTTAAAAGTCTTTTCAATTTTTATTAATTTTCACATGTAAAATGACCATTCTACCCCTAACGATCAACACGGTTAAGGTAATTATGTGTAATTAACTTTAAACTAATTTTTTTGTGTATTTATACTAAATGTCGGGGAACATTATTGCAATTTTCCCTAACCCAAAACAAAAGCAAGTTATAGTACTTAAGAGATTTTCAATTTGGTTCCCAAGTTTCTAAAAGTGTCACTTTTTTATTTAAATTTGGTATATTAGTTACTTCGGTCATCAACTTTGTAAGAATGCATCAAATTATGGTCAGTAACCGTCACTAATAAGGATTTTTTAATGGGTAGTGTTAACATGTATCCTTAGAACACATATTAAAAACATAATAATTACTATAAAAGGAAATAAGATAATACATTTAATCATTGCATTTATTGAACTTTCTTTTATAGTAAATATTATGTTCTTAACTTATGTCATAAGAACACAGGTTAACACTACCTTTTCTTTTTAATTTTTTAATTTTTTTTAACCAACCTAGGTAAAATTGTAATTCTATCATTTTTAAAGGGCAAAAAAGTACTACCAGCTCCTAAAAGTAATACAATAGTAAAATAGTCATTCTTCCTTTTTTGTAAGGTTTGATGCTAAAAATCGGTTAGAGAGACTAATTTGATGTGTTTAGAAAAATATAGAAACCACGGATACTAAAAAGGCGAAGACAATTAAAAATTTGATATTTCGAGTAAACACCGGGACTAAATTAATAATCACCCCTATAATTATAACTTACTTAATACGAATTTTTATTTCATTTTATTGTATACATAAATAAAACTATTTTAAAAATATATTTGAAAAAATTATATATGGGGATGGGGTGTATTCATTAATGAGATACCCCTACCGTTATAGAGGGGTTTAAAAATCTCTACTCGGTCGGTAATGCTCTGGAGGGCCAACACCAACTCATAAGCTCATAGCTTCAAGCCCAAACCTATGATAGACCGACTTGCCAATAGATCCAAAGAAAAAAGCCACATGATTATTCTTGGATTCTTGGTAGTTCCATGTTATTACAACCCTACAAATATTATCTTGGCACCCATTTTATTGAAAATTTTTATTCAACAATTATATGACTCTTGTCCTCATTATTGTCAAGAATACAATTCTTGATTTTCTACTGAACTGATCTTTATATGGACATATGAAAGTATGAGATTGTCATTATTTTTAAATGCATCAACACAATAATGGGATCTTAGAGTATCTCCAAGGGGTATGAGAAACCAAATTCCTTAGCTTAATTAAGGGAGGAGCAGAAAAAATACAGCTCCAAGGGGTCCCTTAAAGACCCCCTTAATTGGGCTCTAGTGGAGCTTACTCCCTTAAATAAGGGGTGGCTTCAGTCTCCCTTAGGTTTCAGACCCCTTATAAATAAGCCATTTAAGAGAGTATTGTTATAACCCAAACCCCCTATGACAACATTCACCCTTAAATAAGGGGTTTTCAAGGGATATCTTGGAGATGCTCGTGCTCTTGTCAAATGTAGTTTTATATGTATGTGTGGTTTACCTAACCTTACAGTAATTTAATTACACAAACTTGTAAGTATTAAACCCATGATGTGCTTTATTCGTTACCGCAACCTTACGATATCATAAATTTAGCGTTCACCTATATAAACAGAAAGGAAAATCGAGTGTGGACTGTGGAGAGGGGAAAGCCCACGGAACACATACCGATCAACACACGCTATAAAAGGGATAATGAGGTCGACATGCGTGCGGATGAGTAGTACTAGTTCTGAAATTGTCAAAACAAGACATAGACCCACAATTTTCATAGTCCTTTCACCATCAAATTCCAATAAAACACAAACACAACACAACACAAGGTGAAGGAAGGTCCAGAGTACAAGACCCTTATCTCCAAGTTTCGATTCTTTTTCTGTGTAGGCCAAACCACAACCCACAACCCCTCCCTCCAGGAAAGGATTTCCAGTCAAAGACAGCTACAGAGCTTGTCTTTTTCTTTGCTTATGTCCCCAACATTACTCCCAACACACGTGTGTGCTTGCTCTGTCTTTACTCCTTAACTAACTGCCATTTGCCAACCATGCACCTTCTGTTTCTTCACCTTTTGCATATTCATCATATTCATATTGATTTGATGTTTCCAAATCTTGAGGTTGTGTTCATGTTGTGGTTGTAAAGCAGCTTATGAAATTTTAGTCATCGATCTGTTCAATCACCTTTTGCCAGGTGACCTAGCCAAATCAACATCAAAATTTGTTATAGACTAATTGGCGCTTGACCCCCCTGAATTGTATATAAATTTACGATGTGCCCCATGAATGTTTTTTTTAGACGTTAAACCACATGAACTCTCATTTTCTTTGCACCACTCTTATGTAGATGCCCCTCTTCAGGGGACAATAAAACAAGAACATATTGCAAAGAAATCATTCAGAGGGCATATTGCAAATTCGCATACAATTCAGAGGGGTCTATTACGCGCCGAAAAGTCCTTATTATATATACATAGCAACTTTGTTAAACTGCCTAAATATTAACTTGATACGGTATCAGAACTAGTTTTACTAGAAGGGTTTCAATTAAAACCCCCCGCATGTTGAACTGGTTAAAACAGATAGAGAGAACAGTAGAATTGATTTTTTTTTCTTTTGATTGGTGAGGAGAAATGCAAGTGTAGCCAAGGTAATAGTAGTGCAGCAGAATAATGAAAGGTGAGGGAGAAGCTGATGAGGAGAGGAGAGGAGGGGAGTGAGTGTCTCCAACTTGATGGGGTAGAGGTGGTGGACTGGTGATGGTTAAGGCCACATGTTCCACATAAATGCTTGAGACAAAGGTGAGAAGGGTCTGTTTATAAAGACTTTCCTTTTTGTTTGTACAGTTTTTAATGTCCCCTTTGGGTTGCTCTCATTGTCCCCTTGCTATGTCCATGGTTCATGGATCTCTTGAACCCCACCCCTACTCTAACCCTTCCTTCGTGGCCGCTTCTCCGCCTTTGCCTGCAACTCGCCCTACTCATTTCCGTGTCACACCTTAATACACATCCACGTCATTGACGAGTAATAAGTGGTTTCTTTTAATGAATTAAGCAAATCAGTGTGATTGTAAAGGACGCTTACATTGAATCTGTATTTGAAAAAGTTTGTTCTGCATGCAGTACTTGAAAGGGTATTTGGTATTGGTACATGTAACAAGTGATATATATTATAGCAAGGGAATGTTTCTTTGATTTTATCCTGACCGTTAGATGTCTTGATCATATGATCAAACTTCAACTAGTAGTTTGTTCCTGTGATGAAAACCAGAGGTTGGCAGAGAAGGTTCCTGTTGGTGACATACAGCACCTCAACAGGATTCAATGACCTCTTTTAATGTCCATTAATTGTTTGCTTGCTTGCTTGCTTTCCACACTCATGGCACAGCCTGGTACCAACATGATTTATTGATTGAGTTCCATGGATGCATGCAATTTTCTCAACTGTTTTGATCTATTAACAATTCTCATTTCATTAATTTATACAACAAACCCATTAGACCCAGAAGCTTAAGCTTCAACGTAAAAGGCCCAAACAATGATATAAAACAGTACTCTAACACACCCTTTCACGTGTCGGACAAACAGGCTTTATAGTGCTTGATCATTATAGGACTCATGAACTACTTAGAAGTGCTTTTCACAAATTTCTTTTACTTTTGTGTGTGTATAATTAATTAAACAAGCATATATGCATACCAATTCTCATATATCACAGCTAGTTTATCTATTTTCTGTTGATATGTGTTTTTTGTTTTTGCAAACAAATTGCTAGAAAAGGATAGTGTTTGAAAGTGATAGTGAAATGACAGTTCCATAGCACATATCAACTTTTAGCTATCTAAATTTAATGGACAACCAGCTTTGTCTCTCCTTCTTCCCACAAATGCCTTTAATTAAGATGCCAAAATCTCATCTCTATCAGCTAGGTATTTTTTTGAAAGTTTTCGCCATTGGTATGATTCAAGCTGTTGACCTGGGAGTCATTTGCTCAAACCTCAAGCTCGTCTATCTACCAGATGAGCTACGCCCCTGTTGGCTGATCTCTATCAGCTATTAATCTTTCTTTCCACTGTATGTCGGTCAATTTGTATGTTTTAGGAATCACACAAGTACTTTTCAAGGATCACAGTGGACTTGTAAGTACTTTTTAAACTGATAAGCACTTGCTATGACTTATGATGCTTCAATGTGGACTGGTTTCAATTTCATCAATATGCAAACTTTAGAGATAAAAAAAAAAGTATCTAATAGTTCTAATTGGAATACAAATCCATCATACACTGACTGTTAAGGGAAAAAAAAAACACAAAATAGTAACACAAGAAGTTTTACAAATGATGATCAAATTGTGATTCCTAGAAAAGATTAATAGAAGAGTCACCGTTAGATCCATGTATCGATGTCATTTACTAGTTTCGATTCTAAATGGCTCCCAGAATGGAGTTTTTTGGCTGAAAAACCTCCCTACCACCTTTGAATTCAACAAATTTATAGCTTCTTCAGATTTGATGCACCTTGGTGTCTTGTATTGGTTAACAGAAGACCCCTGTGACACACATAAATCCATAAGTGCATCGAATGTTCCGTGTGTCACCACCCTTATCTCTAATGGTCCAATTGAATTGTCCTTTTTCCTGCATCTTCTGTACACAGAATCCAGAGATTCTTCCATTGTAGAGCAACATTGCTCCATTATAAAAGTGTCGAGCTCCGGTAGCAGGCCATTGCTTCCTTTCATTTTAAGCTCCCAAAATAGTACATAGTGTCCTGGAATTGAAGAAGTGTCAGCATAGCTTGTGTATTCAGTCAAGAGGAAGCCTAGAGGCTCGATAACGAGCTTCGCTTGTGTCAATGCCTTTAATAGATCTTCTTCGTTGGTTTTGTCTGTGTCGATGCTTAAAACAACATTTCTTCTATGGACAAACCGGAATTGTGGAGCATTTTTGTGAAAACCAGTCACCATAAGAATGTCACCAACTCTGTATCTGTATAGGCCTGAAAAAATTCAGAACAAAATGTCAATCATCAACTTATTGATATGTTTTTCAATCAGATAAACTAATAGAAGAGAAAAGGGACCTGTAAAAGTTGTGACAACAAGTTCATAGTAGTGACCAAGTTTTACATTGACTAGATCGACAGTTTCCATAATTTCTTCCTTGTCATCACCACCACTACCACCATTGCTGTGGACTTGATCTTGAGACAATTCTCCACCACCATTGTTTTTCTTGACAGGCAAGAATTCAAAGTAGGCCATGTTTGGTAGGAGAGTGTAAGAGACATCACAAGGCTTGCAAAGTGGTTTGATATTGATCCCAAAATAACATTCAGACGAAGCATACATTGTCGAAACTAGAGGAAGCCCCCCACTATAAAACTCAAGTGTTGGGATATATTGAGCCATAGAGCCTGTAACAATAACTTCAATGTACTTTGTCCTTGGCCAAATTCTCTTAATTATACCTTCCCATGATTTCCCACCACCACATTCTTGCTCAATCAAATCTGCTAATTCTTGATTAGGCTCGTTAAGTATTATCGACACAGCTTTTCTACAACTGGGGTCAGTGATCCAGTCACTTACATGACCACTTCTTATGTTGGTACACAATTCCTTCCAATGATCTTCCAAGAACTTAATAGCCCTTAAAAAAGCTGAAGAAAAAACTGCACCAACTCGTAGAACCTCATCGCGCTGTACTAAACCACATAGTAACTGAGAGTACATACTTTGTTTGCTGTCTGGACACAAGATAGTTTCATCAGGGCTTGTGTAAACATTGAACCGGTTAAAAGGCCTGTTTCGAAAGTTTTTGCTCTTGTAGTAACTTGTCAGGACAGGCCTTGCCATCAAACCGGAAGGTGTGCAAATTTCCGGTTTGATAAACAAGAGATACATTCCTTTTCCTTGGTCAAGACCATCCACATACCTGTAAATAATTTATAACAATTACAGTTACAATTACAATTTCACTGTTACATTCATTTTCAAAAGACAGAATTGAAGAAAAGATCTTTCTTCAACTTACTTGTTCATCACAGGCAGAAGCATATTATAAAAGAATGTCTTTCTGTCCAAATCTTCGGCAGTTGATGGCATCATTTTTGGCTGCCCTCCTGACGTTCCCGAGCTACATCAAAGACCAAAAACAAAAATTCAATTACTCTGATGAAAGAATTCAGATTTCAGATAATGGAAAAAAAGATGAAATATTTCTATTTCAAACCTTGTAAGGAACTCAGTGATTGGTTGAGCTGAAATGATCTGTGAAGGCTCTCCATTGGCAATTCTCTGAATATAAGGTATGGTATCTTCATAATTGACCACAGGAACTTTGTTCTTGAAAACCTCCTCATCATCATATTCATCATCATCATTGAGAAACCCTCTCAGGTATTCTGTGTGTGAATTCCTATGAAGTATTTCTTTGAGTACCTGTTTTTGTATTTGGTCAGCATTTGTTGTCAAGTCTTCTAAAAGCCTCATGCCTGCTTCACAGTCATTAGGATCATAATCAGGCAACAACAACATCCTTGGACACTTTTGTGGACTATGTTCAACAAATTCTAGTTTCGGATTCAAGTTTTTGATAGCTCTAGAACACAACATAAAACTCTTATTGCACTATCTGTAAAACAGAATGATCAGAGAACACAACAAGAGAAACAAACTCTATCACAATACAATTATACAAATACAATACAAGGGTATGCTCTCATATATATAAAAAAAAAAAGGCCTCTCTCTCTCTCTCTCTGTATGTATCTGAACTGGAATTTGTTTTCAGGGTGGAGAGGTGATTAAATAACAGATTTTGGAGGGGATTTTTGGAAATGTTGTTATATTTTTCAAAAATCTTTATAAGAAAAAATGGAAATGTAATTGAAGTAGAGGAGGCTATGGAGGTCCTACACACATGGTCTTGTCTACTAGTAAGCAAGCTGTGATTACAGGCTACAACTTCCTAATTTTTTTTAATTTTTATTTATTTATATATTTTCCATGCAGGCTGTTGTTATATAGATTTCAATTAAACAATTACTCTAGCTTTTTTTTTTGTATTTATGGTTTAAGATAAGCTTGGTCAAAATGGTTTTAATATAAGTATTCAATCATTAATGCCAATCTTGTAAGACAGTAAGAGCACAGACTTGGAAATATTATAATAATAATAATATTATTATGCAGATTGAATGCAAGAAATCCAAGTAGCCATTGATGGAAGAACAAGACAAGGGTTTCAATCTTCATGGAAAAGCTTTGCTTTAGGTGGCATAACACATGCAGATCATATATATATATATATATATATAAATGCAAGAGATTTTTAGACTAATTTGTATTATGACCTCATTAAACTGTGTTTTCTGTCATGTTTTTTTTGCTAAAAAAATGGTGTGTTTCAGAAAACAGAAAGATTGTTTATACAAAAAATGGTGTTTTTTTTTCAAAAAAAAATGAAAAAGAAAACAAGATGGGTCTATACATGTTTGCAGACACTACTCAGGCATGTTCACCAGAAAGATTGTCCACCACCCTGCCATGTTCTCACACCCACCTAGAATTTTTTTTTTTTTTTTTTCTTTTTTTTCTTTTTTTAAAAGGCTAATTGCTATAGTTTCCTCATACTGTTATTTCAAACTTTCGAAGTTTTGTCTTTAGCGAATAGAATAATCTCAGAAATCCGCAATCCAGGTCCAGCTCCTCTCTTGAAATGAAATTGACTACCTCATTGTTTCAACTCTCAAACTTCGGTTAATTTTAGATTTTAAAGTAAATAATTACCTTATAATTGTTTAAAAAATTATTATTAATTGTCAATTTCAACTATAGTTACGTTTTTTTAATTAATGAAATTTCTCGATAATTTTTTTTTTCATAACAACCCATTTTGAAAAAAAAAATTGGTTTCACCCCTGAATGAAATTGACTACCTCATCGTTTCAACTCTCAAATGCTTAAGCTAATACTAGAATCCATTGAAGGCTCTTCAAGGTTGCTAATGACAAAATTTGACTTTCAAAACCAATAATCATAGGTAGAAAAATAAATTATACAAATTATTATATGTAAGGGCATACCCTACCATGCTTCTAAAAGGGTTCACGGAGTCACTATCTTGTGCTCACGGGGGTGTGGTTTTGTCTTTAGAATTATTGACTAGAATCTTCAAATGCAATTTCATGTAATTTTTAAAACAATTTAAGATAATGAATCGTCGGGACACGTTCTAGATAGTGACTCTCTGAATCCTCTTAAACCGTTAATAAAACCTTTTTTTTCAACAAGAATAGTAAAAAAGAAATGGTAATGCAATATATATCATGTAAGTAATATGTTCCCCACATATCTAACTCCAAAATGTAACTCCAAAAACAGCTTATGTGATAGGAAGAAAGAGTTGAATCCATTGTTGGAGTAGAAAATGAGCGCACAAAAAAAAAAAAAACATAAAAAGAATATAGACATTAGTTGTCAATAAGCTAGAGAATCATGAGTCTTTTCAAGAGTGGTCCTACTATGAAAATCATCAAAATTATGATTGGAAACCGACCAATTGGAACCAAATTTTTATTGGGATCCAAACCGTGGAACTCTCTCCTCTCTTGGATTATATATAAAAATTCCAGGTCAAGAAAAAAGTGTTTGCTTGCTTGCAATCTGATCCACTTAGGTAATTGAAGGATCTGAGGACAAAATACACTACTGTTTTAAGTAAAATCATCTCAAAAAACCATCTTTTTAGGCTCTCAATTACCTCCCCATAAGATCCAAAAGCACTTTTTAATCCTTAAAAGAAAAAAAAAAAAGCACTTTTTAAAACCTTTTTTTTTCTAAGTGGAAAAGAAATAACATAAAAACATCTCACTAAACATTATTTTATTTTGTTTAATTAGGAGTAGAGCAAATTCTCCTTTGAAAATGTGTCCAAATAGGCTGCATAGAAACAAATAATAATAATAATAAAAGGTTGCAAAAGACATTTTGTAACTTTAGAAGCCAAGCCAGAATTGAAAATGAATTCTTCATTTGGTGTGTAAATACCCACGTCTCCTAAAGGACCTAAACTAGTAAAGAACCTATCAGATTTTACTATACCTCCTTAGTATTTGTGCATATAGGTTGCTTAGATATATAGTTTGGATCTTCTTATATATATGTAAGTATTCAATATATATATATAGTCTTTCTATTATCAGTTTGAACTGATAATAGAATTTATATATATATATATATATGTGTGTGTGTGTGAGATTAGTTGAGAAAGAGAACCCCATTCTCAATAATGTTACAAGCATCTTCATGAAAATTTCAAAAGGATCTTAAATCCTGATTCTTTCGAGAGAAAAAAATAATGCAAGACTCAAGATCAGATAGACCCTCTTAAAGTAGAGAAGGCAAAATAGATGTAACTATCACCGTCAAGGTGGAGTTGAGTCTTGAATGCATCATGGCACACATGCATCTTTCATTCAATTAATATAAGGACAATAATGTTTGGGTACTGACCAATCAATAAGGTTTTGTCACGTGGTCCATTTGTGAAAAATGCAAAGAGATAAATGTAAAAAGTTAAAAGAAAAAAGCCACGTGGCAACACCCCATTGGTGAGGTCAGTACCTCGGGTATTGGTACCCAAGCAATTTCCTTAATATAATATGGCAAGTGATTAATCAATATTTACACAAGATGCATTCTAGACTTTTTCAAGAGATAGAAAGGACAATATCATACATTCATACTACATGAGAAACCGGTTGTTACGATTGATAATTTTATTAATTTATTTGGGGAGTTTATTAAAATGAAAGTGAGAGACTTTGTTAAATTTATTTTGATGGGGAAGATCTAATAGTGAATAAGCCATGCACATGAAGAGGATGTTACTTAATAATATTTGTTGTAAAGGTGTTTCTTTGGTAATCACATTGAAGAAGATCAGTTTAAAAAATAATTAATGATAAAATAATAGATAATTAAGTCATATTAGGACATAGATATAGGGATTTGCTAGATTTGGTTTGAGAGGTCTTCATGTTCAAATTGCCCAAAAAAATGGAGGAGACAAAAAGCCCTTGAAATTGGCAGAGGAAGAGGAGCAAAACAAGGCCTCCTCTCTTGCTATCTTTCTATATATCATCATTGACCGACATTTTTTTACTTTTACTTTTATATATATTTTTATATGGTCCTTCTCTACTTAGGTCGATCAGACCTGAAATATTTCTTCAAGTCCTTGGAATTAACCGGTTAGAATTAGTGTAAAAAGTTTTTACACTAATTTCAACCGGTTGGAATTCTAAAAATCAGATGTAAAAATTCCATATCCAATCTGACTAGAGAATTTTCATATATATATATGGCCAAATAGAATTATTGTTATATCATTTGATAGCTAGAAAATACAATTTCTATCTGCTGTGCTCTTTCCAAGCAAGTGGGGTTTCACTTTTTTGAGTCAAAGTTAAGGAAAAACAAATTAAGTTCTTGCACCACAAAACTTTTGAGTTGGTTTTGGAATAAAATAGAGTTCTGATTATAATAAAATTTTTTTTTTTTTTTTTTAATTTGTTAAAAATGACATCATAGAGTATTGGGTTTGTGGCAGATAACCCATGTCCAAATAAGTATCAATCTGATTATAAGAACCGAAAGACATTTCATGATCAAAGTACACTTATAATATGAAGCTAAACCAAAATCTTTGAAAGATTATATATAGGAAATTAACATCTATGGAAGCTATAGAAACTCTTTCTCTAGTTTTAAGAAGTGCAAAGTAGTGAAAGATACAGTAGGATAGACATGGCCAGTCTCATACTCTCTTATTCAAAAGGAAAAATATTATTAAACTTTTTAAAATTTCCAGATGAAATAAAAAGTTTCCAAGTTTGTCGTAAGAGAGATTTCTTTATCAATTTTAGAAAAGTGTTTCGAGTTTTGATAAAATTTAAAACTATTTGAATCCGTACCATATGCATTTAACTCATAACACAAAGAAGGTTAACAATATCAACCTTTATATATATATATGACATAAATGATTTAAAATATAATCTTAAAAATGAAAAAAATTAACAATAACACAAAGCCACACAAAGAAGGGTGGCTTGAGCCCACCCTAACCCCCTTAAAAAAGAAAAAAAAAATTAAATAATTAATTTTAATTCCTAGTTAGAGTAAAAAATATAATCTTTTTTTCTTTTTTCTTCTTTTTATAATAATAATTATTTTTCCACATTCTTCAAACTTGATTCAATCTTTTTATCAACATCAACATTTAGATATGTTTGAGTAAATATTATGGTTTTAAATATTTTATTTTGTTACTTAAAAAAAATATTTTATTTTGTTTTGAAATTTTAGGGTTATTGTTAAATATAGATAATAAGAATTTAGGAATAATCCAATTATTATTTAATCCAATTTTAAATTTACAAAGTAACGATATTGTTAAATGAATTTCATTAAATTTCTCAGAATATTGTATTAGTATATTTAGAATGAATCAAACTAATATAAGAATATTGTATAATTTAATTACTGTTCCCATTTGTGTTTCATGTTTCTCTTATAATTTAATTTGATTTTTTTAAAATAAAATAAATTTTTGTAAAGTATTTATTTAGAATATACATTTTATAGGAACATCTCACTAAGTCACTATGTCCTCCTAACTGGGCGATGTCAATGTTCAGTAAAAAAAAATTCTTGCCTACCCTAGTCTTCAATCCTGGTTATGCCCTAATAAAATAATACGACATGACACAACATAATTGTAAGGTCTAGTATATGCACAGGGACGGACCTATGTGGGGGCTAGGGTGGGCTAGCCCCCTTAAAAAAAAAAACTAAATTAGCAACAACAAAAAAATTAATTAAATAATTACTTTTTCTTCCTAATCAGAGTAAAACATATAATCTTTCTTTCCTTTTTCTTCTTCCTATAATAACAATTATTTCTGCCCATTCTTCAAACTTGGTTTAATCTATTTATCAACATCAACATTTAGATATATTTGAGTGAATATCATGGTTTTAAATATTTTATTTTGTTACTTAAAAAAAAAAAAAAAATTGTTTTGAAATTTTAGGGTTATTGTTAAATATAGATAATGAGATTTTAGGAGTAATCCAATTATTATTTAATCCAATTTTAAATTTACAAAGTAACGATATTGTTAAATGAATTTCATTAAATTTCTTAAAACATTGTATTAGTATATTTAGAATGAATCAAACTAATATAAGAATATTGTATAATTTAATTAGTGTTCCTATTTGTGTTTCACGTCCCTCTTATAATTTAATTTGATTTTTTAAAAATAAAATAAAATTTTGTAAAGTTTTTATTTAGAATATACATTTTACGGGAATGTCTCATTATGTCCTCCTAACTAGCTAGGTGCCTAGGTGATGTCAATGTTCAGTAAAATAAAACTTCTAGCATACTCTAGTCTTCAATCCTAGTTACGTCCTTGTATATATATGCATGTCATATAATTTTAGTTTAACCTAGCCGCTTGCTTTGTTGCTGCTTCTAATATGAAGTTCAATGGTTTCTTGGAAAATTCCTGATCTCTAGCTAGCAGAGAATGTGCTAGCCCACAGAAAATAATCTTCAACTTAGAGCACCCAATGAGATGCATTTTTCATGCAAAGCATTATATTAATTTATATTTATATAATGTTTAATGTGTTTATTAATTTCTTGAAAGTCTCTTTAATTAGATATGTTTCAAGTGTCAACTCAAAACTACTAGTATTTGCCCCTTCTTATGGTCAAGTTGTCTGTTGAATATTTTAAATTTGGTGTGTTAATAAATCACAAATTAAAACATGTTTGTTGGCAGTTTATTAAGTTAATTTTATGACTCTAATTTTGTTAAAATTCAAACCTTAAAAATATAGTTTTATTAGTCGTGACCACCATATATATACTTTCATTAGTTAGATACTTCGATTCATCATTCATGTAATTCTTGAACTTTCAATATTTTGTTAAAATCTAACTTTTGTTAATTTCAATTAATTAATGCAAAATAAAATGTTTCTTTTCTTTTATTTTTTTTCAATATTAAGGAATTAATTATGTATATAAAACCTTATCATAAGCCTCGAGAAGATGGCATGCATGATACGTTGCCACTACAACACAAGAGATTTTCAAAATTGCGTCAATGAAAGGTTTGACTTGATTTTACTTTTAATTAATATCTTAATTAATTAATTGAAGAGAAGACATTTACTTAAATCACCAGATCCAAGAGCCACAAGAGTACTTGATTATAAAAAGGTCAAGTTGGGAATTATAGATATCATATAATTATTTATTTATTATTCAGTGTGAATTTAAAACAATTTCATCACATGAAGACAGCTTATATAGACTTTAATTTGATGGTCTTTCTTACCCTTTTATATTTTGTGTTAATTAAACCAACTGCTCTATGTATATATTTTTTAAATTGAGATCAAGACCAGATTAAGGATCCGTCAAGATTTAGCATTACAACTCGAATGGTTACACTCATAATATACATAATACATGGGAAAGTTTTTGCAATTTATCAGTTAGAATAATTATATTTATAAGCAGTAAATTTTGATTCACAATTATTTTAAAAATAATTGTGTGATGATTTCATGATAGCATGGGTACTAAATAGTAAATACCAATTAATTTTGTGAATATCCATCAATTGCAATTTTATTATTTGTTCTTTTAATAAAATTTTATCTAGAATTAAAAATTTTAAAAATGACAAGCACAATTATAATTTATAAGCGCACACACATTATTCTTTTAGACATATCAAAGTCTTTGGATGATTATTATTGTTGTTGTTGTACTTTATGTTTTAATTTTTTTTTCCTTCACACTTGTATTTTTGTTGTTGTTGGACTTCAATCCATTTTGTTTGTGTTTTAATTACGACCATTTTTTTATATACTTTATAGATGACAATCATTTATCACCGTCTAAATGTCTAATGTAACTTTGTGGTAAACGAAATATATTCAATTTGATATATATTATTCCAACTTCAAACCATTACACCGGCCGTAGATGGTATATGTTAGCGCAATGAACGTCACTAACTGCGCGGAAGCGTTGCCGGATAGAACACAAACAAACACAATGATAAAGAAAAGATAATATGAAAAGAAGTAATTTAAATCCAATCACACACAACACAAGAGTTTTACGTGGAAACCCAAATCAGGAAAAAAACCACGGCCGTCAGGACGACAAGAGAAAGTTCCAATATGTAGTAAATTGTTACAACCACACACTCAGGATCTCTATCTAAATAATACCCCAAACCCAATTACACATAATGCTCACTTTGAGATCTCTCTAGTATTTGCTATTTTACTCCACACTCTCAGGTGTTTTTCACACCCCTAATAACCTAGTTATTATCGTCTATTTATATGTATTACAGAGAGTTTAAACTAACAAGAAAATCTATCTCCTAGTCATACAAGAATACTTATTCCACATAAATACTATTTTCTATTCAAGACAAGTCTTCTTTCAAGGAGAAATCTTTTTTCCTATTAGAACTTCAGAAGCAAACTATTTCCTCTTCCATGAATATTTCATGATTCAACACATGCTTGTAATTGACTATGATTCAAGTTGCAGTTGGCCACCCGCTTCCTAAACCGTGTTGAACTTGATCACTCAGAAGACCGTGATCTCTATGCCTCATCATCGTCGACCGCTGCCATGGCCGCTGCGAAAGCCACAGCGCCACCCGCAGCGTGAAGCACTGGATTGGAAATCGCTGTCTCTTGCACTGCCGAAAAATTAGCAGTAGTGTCCTACCGCTGCCATTACCGCTGCCAAAGCCACAGCGGCAGCGGTTTGAGCTGTTCTTCGTTTCTTCTGTTCTTCATGTCCTTCAAGCCTCCCTCAAACATAACCTCATACTCCCAAACGCTCTCACATCTCTAGGAAGTCTCCGTATTGGTAAATCGTATTTGGTAACCATTGGTAATTCAAGCCATATCCAACGGTATATTCAAATGGAAGAGAGCGATCAAGATTTGAACCTAAAACCTCATATAGACTAGCTAGTACACATCGATTATTATTTTATTTAAATGACACAATTAGCTTTTTGAGTAACTGAATAGCTCAAATGTTGTAAAAAAAAAAAAAAAAATGTCATCCTTTTCTTCAAAACCAATTTTTCATGAACTTAATTGATCACCTCCTGAACCCATTCTAATGTACCAAACTATCCCTGATATATATGAACTAAACTTTAATAGTAAGTATCAGTGTAGTGTATTTTCTTGCTACACGTGTCAGTAATTGGGTGTATCGCTCGATAGTGCATACAGATTTTCTCGTATCATAGAACCTAATAGAATAAGAAGCACATGGAAAATTAATTATTTATAAAGAGTGCATTAATGTTGGAAATTAATAAATTTTCAGGAAAATTAGTAATATTAATGTTGGAAGGTGATGCACATGGAAAGCAACAGCTCCCCCAGAAATAGACACCAGTTTTCAAGCAAAGCTGAGGCCCTTTCATCAGGAGAGAAAATTTTAATAGCTTTTGTGGTCCAGCTGCTGCTTCTCCTTCATGGCTTCTTATCTCATTTATTTTATGTTTAATATTCTACTTCAAATCTAATCCAATGGGTCATACCAAGCACATTTTATAATCATGTATGAGAAATTTTTTCCCCTTTGTAGGAATAAATATCTAGAATAAGAGTGTACCCACCTTAAGGCTAGATGGGGCCGTGCCCTACCTCAATTTAAAAAAAAAAAAAAAATTATTTAGTTTTTATTTATATATATATATATATATATATAGGAAATAGGTTTTTTTAGTCAAATATTAAGGGGAGGTATTGTTTTTGTCCAACATTATCATTTTTATTGTTTTTATCATTAAATGGGCTGTGAGGACATAATTGCCCCTTTTTTTTTCTTAATCTCTTCTCTCTCCTTTCTCTCACTCATTTCACGCCTCCCTCTTCTCTCTCCTTTCTCTCTCCATTCACACCTCCTCCTCCTTCTTCTTCTTCTTCTTCTTTCTCTCCTCCTCTCTCCTCCTCTTTCCTTCTTCTTTCACGCCTTCTTCTTCTTCTTCTTCATCTTCATCCTTTTCTCTTTCTCTTTTTTTCCAGATTTTAAAAAATATTTCAGATCGGACGACCGACCGACGATCAGACGCCCGATCTTCCCTCCTTCTTCTTCTTCTCTTTCTCTCCTCTCTTCTCTTTCTCTTTCACGTTTTTTCTAGATTTTTTTTTTAAATTTCAATTTTTTTTTTTTTGAATTTTTTTTCAGATTTTTAAGTTTGGTTTGTGGTTGTGGTTGATTTTAGGGATTTTTTTTTTAAAATTAGGTTTTTTTAAAACAAAAATTTTCATATTTGAAAATGTATCCAGATTTTTTTAAAAAATTTCAGTTTTTTTTCTTGTTGAAAATTTTCCAAATTTAAAAAAGGTTTGGATTTGAGTTGTGGTTGTGGTTGTGCTTAAAAAAAATTTAGATTTGTGGTTGTATTTAAGTTTGGGATGTGGTTGGTTTTATGAATGATGGGAGTTGTGTTTGTGTTTGGGTTTGAGTTTTGTTGAAAAAAAATTAAGATTTTTTCGGATTTGATCCTTTTCAAACTAATTTTCCATATTTCATTTTGTTTAAACACACCAGGTCATGAATTAAATACACCAGACAAACGAATTAAACACACCATGGTAAACCAATTAAACACACCAGGCCAAACCAACATTATCATTAAACACACCGGACTAATTAAACACACCAGGTCAAACATATTAAACACACCAGACCGAACATATTAAACACACCAATGCAAACCAATTAAACACACCAAGTGTGTTTAATTCGTTTTACCCTTGTGTGTTTAATTAGTCCGATGTGTTTAATTCATTTTGCCTGGTGTGTTTAATTAGTCCGGTGTGTTTAATTCATTTTATCTGGTGTGTTTAATTCGTTTGTCTGGTGTGTTTAAACAAAATAAAATCTGAAAAGTTTGTTTGAAAAAGATCAAATCCGAAAAATCTCAATTTTTTTTCAACAAAACCCAAACCCAAACACAACTCCCATCATTCATAAAAACAACCACAACCCAAACTTAAATACAACCACAAAATCAACAACTAACACTCAAATCCAAACATTTTTTTAAATCTGAAAATTTTTCAAAAAAAAAAAACGGAAATTTTTTTAAAAAATCTGGAAAATTTCCCAAATCTGAAAATTTTTGTTTAAAAAAAAACCTGATTTTTTTTTTTAAAATCTGGAAAAAAAGAAGAGAAAGAGAAAGAGAAAGAGAAGAAGAAGAAGAAGATGATGATGATGAACTCGTGAGAGAGAGAAGACATAAAAGAGAGAGGAGGAGAGAAAGAGAGAAGGAGGAGAGAAAGAAGAAGGAGACGTGAGAAAAGGAGAGAGAGAAAGAGGGGAAAATTTTTTTGTAAAGAAGGGCAATCTTGTCCAAAAAGTGGATATTTTGACAAAAACAATAAAAATAATAATCTTGGGCAAAAACAATAAAGACATTAATTTTTTGGTTAGTTATGAAGTTCTCCCTATATATATATATATATTAATTACACTTAGTATAGATAATGATTGATAGCACAGCTGGTGTTATGTCTATTTTTTATGTTGTCTGTGAGGTGTTCTATTTTTTATTTTATAATTTTAATGTTATCAGAATCAATAAATCAATAATTTACCAATAATTAGAAAAATAAATAAAAAATCAAAAATATGTTTAGTAATATTTATTAATCAATTATTTTTGTATAAATTTAAAGTGAATTCATTATAAATACAAAAAAAAAAAAAAAAAAAAAAATCTTATTATAAAATTAGAATGTAATTTATTATTTTAGGAATAATTATTGTAAGTTTTAATTATTTATGTTGTTTTTCTTGTTATTATTATTATTTTTTTTTATATCCCGTTTCTTATTTTTATTTATTTATTTTAATGTAAGATTATTTAGTTCATCTTAAGTATGTGTTCTATTTGTTTTATTTTATCTAAACTTCGTTATACCATCAATTTTTCTTTATATATATATATATATAACTCATTTTACAATTACCTTAATTTTTCAGTATTTTTTTTATATAATTAATATTTTATTCAAGTGCCCCACCTGATTAAAATTCCTAAGTCCGCCACTGATCTAGAGGTTATAAAAGTAGATGTACAAGATGTGTATGTAGTGCTTGATCTCGGCAGAACACTGCAAACATTCTGTATCAAATTTGTGATTTTTTTTTTTTTTTTTTGTATTTATCTATCCTCCTACTTAGACCGGGTATTTTTTTTTTTTTTAAGCTTTTGCTATTAGTAGGATTCAAGTCGCTGACTTGAAAGTCATTTACACTCTAAACTTGTCCATCTACTAGCTGAGCTATGCCTCTGGACCGTATCAAATTTGTGCTTTGAAGACAAATTAACATTTTTTTTTTTTTATATATATAAAGTTTTATGGATTGTTAATCTCATACATTGACAGTATACAATACAGGTCTGGTTGTGGGCTTGAAATGGCCCAACTGCCAAGTTCACCCCAAAAAAAAAAAAAAAACATTTGTTTTATGGGCCGTAATATAGACCCATTTGTTTTATGGTCTTAAAGTTTCAAATCAGAATAAACTTTGTTTGTTTTATGGAATCTAATGGCTGGTTTGAGATTCCTTGTACTTTTTAGCTTTTGACCGTAAAAATATGAGTTTTTCGGTTAACGTTTGAATAGTATATTCCAAAACCAAAAGTGTTTAAAAATCTGTTTAATTAAAAAAATTAAAAATAAATTATAATTAAGATATGACCATTTTACCCTGATTGAAGTTTAAATGCAATATTCTCTATGTTTGTTTTCAATTTTTCCCCTAAGGTTTCTTTTGTCTTCATCTCTTTCTTTTCCTAAGATTTTGGCTTAAATAAAGATGGTGTGGTTGTTGGATTTGGGTAGAGGCGTAGCGTTGGTGAGAATATGGAATTTGGATAGAAATTGTGTCTGCAAATAAAAGGGAAAGACAAAATTATTAGTCGTTAAAAGGGCAAAGTTAAAAGAATTTTGGCTTCCCGATTTTCTTGGAAGAGCTTACAAGGGAAGTCACATACTTACATGAGGTGGTTTTTGGCCAAAGAGATTTTAAATTGCATAAGCTCTTTCCCTAAATAATCCAAGCATACTTAAAAGAGGTTTTTGGATTCCAAAAGAGCTTTTTAATCTCTCCAAAAGCTATGTTAAATAGACCATAATTTATGTAGTGTTCACAATGAAAACATTAGAAAACAAAAGTTTGTAATTTACATATTGTGTATCAATTATTGCATAAGAAATCATACCAAAATAATAGAAATACACAATTATATACTGATGTTACAGACATTTAATAGTATCGTAATGTTACCATTGTTAAAAACTTAAGTTGAAATTGATTGTGCTCGATTTTTCTATTTATCTCCCCGAGCTAATTATTGTGTCTCTATTAATTTATTGTTTGTGTTTTTGTTTATAACTTTTCAAACGTTAATATATTCTATATTTTTCGAAGCTTCAAAAAAAAAAAAATAGATATATATATATATTTTCGAACAAATTGTTACTCCCCAAGTCCCCATGCATTGGTTTTTTTCTAACGATAATATAACAGTATAAGTAATATTTTATCAAAGCAGTTAACACAAGTTGAGATGGCCGAGTTGGTCTAAGGCGCCAGATTAAGGTTCTGGTCCGAAAGGGCGTGGGTTCAAATCCCACTCTCAACAATCCCGTTTTATTTTTTTTCATATTTTATGAAAAAAAATAAACCGTTGAATACAACAGTCCACGGCATGCATTCTTTGATTCTCAAACTGGGCTTCGACTCTGATGTTTATATTAAAAAATGGGTTGATCAGTTTTTATGGGTTTGTTGATCCTGAATTGAAAATGTTCGATGAAATGACTGTTAGAGACTTGGTTTCGTTGTCTTCGATGATTTCTTGTTTTATGAATAACGGTCTATGATACGAATCGTTTGAATTCTTTCTACGGATGCAGTTGGTTGGCAATGTGAACCCCGATGAAGTTACATGCTCATTGTTGTATCGTCTGTTTCGAGCTTGAGAGCGTTGGAGTTGGGTAGATGGGTTGATAGTTTAATTAACTGAAGTGGATTGGAGGTTACAGTTTCATTGGGTACTGCATTGATAGATATGTATTCGCAATGTGTGTCTGTTGAGGGTCCGATTAGAGTGTTCGGTGAAATGCCTGAAAGAAATGTTTTGACTTGGACGGCGTTGGTTAATGGCAGCATTCAGGAGGCATTGAGATTTGAGAGTGTTTAGCGAGATGAGGGAATCTGGTTTTGAGGCCTGATCATATTACATTTTGTGGTGTTTTGGTGGCTTGTAGTCATGGTGGTTTGGTTGCCGAGGGTTGGCAAGTTTTTGATCGCACTGAGAATGAATATGGTATGGAACCAACATTCATGGTTGAATGGTTGATCTCCTTGGCCGTGCAGGTTTGATCCAAGAAGCCTTTTGAGTTTGTGGAGAAAATGCCCATCAGGCCTAATGCAATTATTTGGAGGACTTTGCTCGGCGAATCATAAGAAACTTGATAGAAAAAGCTAAAGAGAATGGTGATTATGTGCTTTTATCAAATGCATACAATGCAGTTGGTATATAGAAGGGTTGAGAAGGCTGAGTTGAAAACTTCGATGAAGAAGAAGAGAATTGGCAAGAGACCAAAGTTGATAGTCTCTAAGTTGAAGGATACATCCAATGTGTTACATGACATGACATTTTTTTTTTTTTTTTTTTTAAATATTATTATTATTATTATTTTTTAAGTATTGGACTAATTGACTAAATATGATATTATTATAGACTATAAATAGTTTTATCCCTTATTTGGGGACTCGAATATGAGATGTGAATATATGATATTGCAGGCCGAATGAGATTGGTTAGAATGAGATTATATTAAATAAATTAAAATCAATTATAGGAAAAATAAAATTGTTTTAAATTACATTAAATTTTATTAAAAAAGATTGAATTAATTTTTTTAAAATCATTATATGTAATATAAAATCATGTAAGATTACTTTAGAATTTAAATAAAATATTTAACTTTTTTTTTAAAAATAAAATAAAATTATTCAAAATTAATTTTAAACAAAATAAAATTATTTTACGGTTCTAGAAAAACATTAGAGTATGTTCGGTAATGTTTTTTATTTTCGTTTTCTGTTTTATCAATTTTCATTTGAAAATAATTAATTGATTTTCATATTTTCATAATATGAAAACGTGTTCATTAACAATAACTGAAAACAGTATTCTAGTTATACACACACACATATATATATTCAGTGTAATTGTTTTAAAAATAGTATAAAATTAAAGTGTATGGTTAAATTAATTAAAATATATAAAGTAATAATATTATAATATATATTCAGTGTAATTGTTTTGAAAGTATTATAAAAGTAAAATGTATAGTTAAATTAATTAAAATGATTTTATTAATTAAGAATATAATAATATAAGAATATATATTCTTATATTTTTAATAAATAAAATCAATTGAAATTAAGTTAAAATTGATTGATGTCTTTTTAGATTTTATTTATTTATAAAAATAAGGGTAAAAATGTTTTTAGTCCCTCTGGTTTGCTCTATTGTACGTTTTGGTCCCCCTAGTATCAGGATTGTCCCGTTTGGTCCCTACCGTCCAATTCCGTTAGGGTTTTTAAAAAGTCCGTCAATGGTCAGGGGTAAAATGGTAAAGATGGCTTCTGTGTTTCAAGAAGGTTTTTGGCTAAAGGGCAAATTGGTAACTTAGGTAATTAATGTTATATTAATAATTGAAAAATTAAAAAACAATTAATAATAATTTATTTAATAAAAAGACTAATATTAAATACAAAATTAATCAGTTCATCAGATCAAACCCACTACCACCCATTTTCTTCACCAAATCGACCAAAAACCGTAGCCAACCATCTTTTTCACCAAATAGGTCAACCTTCATCTTCTTCCCAAAAAACCCTAGCCACCCATCTTCTTCACCAAATCGACCCACTACCAGTCAAACACAAAATCAAAACCGAAATCAAACTTAGCCATCTTCAACATCATCATCTTCAAACCACTCAAGCCCAAAAATCAAAATCCAACACCAATGAAACCCAGACCATCACCACCACAACACCGCCGCCTCACACCACAACATCGCCGCCGCACAACCCAAGCCCATAAATCGCCATTCGATCACCCGAAATCAACACCAACTCAACAACCAAAATAAAAATAAAACCAAAACCCTAATCAAAATCAAACCACCACCACCACCATCACTCTGCCACCATCGAAAACAAATCAAAAAACCCAATTCCAGGAACCAACGCCATCAACACCAAACAAGAAATTCATCAACACCCAATTCCAGATATTCATCAACACCAACGAATCGAAAACAAATCAAAACCAAAAAACAAAACCAACAAATAAATTCCAGAAATTCATCTTCCTCTTTTCTCGCTCTCTCATTCTGGTTCGGGTGTTGGTATGTTGGCGTGTTGGTGTATTGATTCTGGTTCGGGTATGAGTGTAGACGTCGGTGTGGGGCACCGATGGTGGTGATTTCAGGTGGGGGTGGACCGGGTGGTGGCCGTTTGTGTTTGGGACTGGGTTATGTTTGGTGTGTGGATTGATTTCCAAAGAGAGAGAGAGAGAGAGAGAGAGAGAGAGAGAGAGAGAGAGAGAGAGAGAGAGAGAGAGAGAGAGAGAGAGAGAGAGAGAGAGAGAGAGAGTGGGACTGGGTTATGTTTGGTGCGTGGATTGATTTCCAAAGAGAGAGAGAGAGAGAGAGAGAGAGAGAGAGAAAGAGAGAGAAGATGATTCGGAGATTGATGGTGGGGAAGACGATTGAATGTTTAATTCAAGTTTGATTTAGGTTTTGATTTTGAATTTCAAGATTTGGTTTTCATCCGATGACGGCAGGGTTGTGATATGAGATCTCAAATGATCTCAGATATGTTGAGAGAGTGAGTGAGAGTTTTTTTAATTTTGAAATCTGGTTTTTTATTAATATTATATTTTTTTAGTAAATCAATTTTAATTGTTTTTTTATTTAATTTTTCTATCATCAATTAATATTAGATTTTTTTTGTTAATTGGATCTCCAACAAATCCAAATTTTAAATTTAAATTTTTGTTATTTTTTAATAATTTAAATATTTATAAGAAGGGTAAAATAGTCTTTTCGCCTAAAGTCACACTTTAAAGGGTATTAAGGTCATTTTGTCCTCTGATCATGTCAGTCTGACTATTTTAAACGAAATCTGTAACAGAAGGATCAAACGGGCCAATCCTGAAACTAGGGTGACCAAAACGTACAATAGGGGAAACTAGAGAGACTAAAAACATTTTTACCCTAAAAATAATGATAAAAATATATTTTATTAACCTTAGAAAATATTAAGTACAATTAATTTAATTGTTTTCATATACCACCTACACAACGGGTAAAAAATAGAAAACAAATATGTAAAATATTGAAAATATAAAAGTGAAAAATGTGTTTTATGTTTATCTCGTTTTCTTTTAAGATCATGGTTGACAAACTTTGGGGCTATCTGGTAGAGTTATTTTAGGGTGTTTTTGTTTCTGTTTTTTGAAAACAAATTTAAAAATGTGTTCGGTAGGCAAAAACAAAATGAAAAACAAAATTAGTGTTAAAATTGAAATATATGGAAAAACATGTTAAATATGTTTTCTATATTTTTCATATTTTTTTTAAGTCACATGTTTTTTTTTTTCCTTCTTCATTCTTCTTGGAGCACCCGACATCGAAGGAGGTGAAATCCTCCTCCGATGACACCGATCTGGCTTCAAGGACAGAGGCCCGCCGATCCGCTCTTATTCTTTGTTGTTAATCTGCTTTTATACATCGTCAATCTGCCCCCCTTCTTCTTCTTTTTCAGCTAATCTACTCCTTTTCTTATTCCTCTTCTTCAGCTGCTCTGCTCTTCTTCTTCTTCCTCTTCAGCCAATTTAGTTGTTTTTTTTCGTTTCCTCTTCCTTCATCATTTGGCTGCTTTTTTTTTTCTTCCTTTTCTTAAATATTTTTTTTAACATCGAAGGAGGTGAGATCCTCCTCCGATGACACCGATCTGGCTCCAACGACAGAGGTCCGCCGATCTGCTCTTCTTCTTTGTTGTTGATCTACTCTTATACATCGTCAATCTGCCCCCCTTCTTCTTCTTCTTCTTCTTCTTCTTCAGCTGCTCTTCTTCTTCTTCCTCCTCAGCCAATTTAGTTGTCTTTTTCTTTTCCTCTTCCTTCATCATTTGGCTACTTTTTTTTTTCTTCCTTTTCTTAAATATTTTTTTCACTGTTATTTATATTTAATAAAATGAATATTAATTTATAACTTATGAGTTTAGTTTTGATTAATTGATTATTAATTGTGATATATTTTTTTGAAATAATTTGTGATGTGTTATTGACCTACTTTTGTTTAATTTATAAATCACAATACAAAATTTATATTGGTTAATTATTTGATCAATTTGTTTTATAATTGTTATAATATTAAACAAAATGTAAAAATTAATATTTCAAATTTGGATAGGTTTTGGTTAACCTATTAGACGCGTTTTTCTTATATTTATTTTCAGAATACAACTTTCAGTATATACTACCAGATGTGTTTTAGGATTTCGAAATTGAAACCAAAACACTGTTTTCATTTTCATTTTTCTTTTGGAAAACAAATGAAACACGCTTATTGGACTTGCCCTTATTTTCACTATTTTTCGTTTTATAAAAACAGAAAACGCATTTGTAAAAACAAGTCTTAGGGGCTGTTTGTTTTTTTTTAAATAAGTCTTATTACCTCTTTTAACTTAAATTAAGATAATTAGTTTTGTTTGTTTTTTTAACTTAAATCTTATTTTAAGATTTATATGTCTATTACAAAAAGTCAAATTTTTTGGCTTTTATCTTATTTAAAAAGCACTGGATTAAAGTCTCCAGATGTATTTCCACAAATGCCCTCTAACAACTCATACATTTACAATTTTATCCAAATAAAATAAAACCCTAAAAATCACATTTCTATGATTCTATCTAAAATGAAGCTTCTATCAAAACTTCTCACAGAGCAGCGGCCACTTGTAGAACAACATCAAATCTTCCATTACTCGCCGGAATCTAGTTTCCGACCACCTACAAGCAAAATCGGTACGTTTGTACTCTGAATTTTTTTTCGTTCTGACAGATCTTGTGTAGAATTTTCAGATTTGGTGATTTTTGTTTATATATGTAGATCAGGTTCGTTTTGTTAGGATTATGCTTAATAGCAATAGTGTAATATTGTTTTTGACAATCTTTTCATATTAATAAAGTGATTTCTGATTTAAACAAATTTTATAGCATTTATAGATTGAATATTATAATTGTCAAAAGTAAATAATCATAAGGTCAAAAGACTATGAGAAAAGAAGAATTGTTCGTACATCTGGATATGTATGAGGTAAACACAATTCTTTAGTTAGTCTTGAATAATGTTCACAACTTAAGTTAAAGGTTGGGCACCTTTATCTTGTTAAAGTTGTAGAATTCTTTTACTAGCATTTGAGTGGGATCAAATGTGTTATGATGAGTCTAAAATCATCGGAGGGTCTTCGAGTAAAAGAATCAAGTGAACTGGGTGCATTGAACTGGATCACAATGAAATACTTTATCTAGAACCGTCAATAGATAATAGTCTTTTCATTATCAGGACAATCGGAGAGTCTATCTTAATCCTGAGATAAATGATAGACTTATGGTTGCAAGTGGTATCATTTGAGTTATCAATGAGTACGATTATATAGCATAGTCTATCCTCGATAGTTTGGTGATATTCATTTGTTAATCGATAGAGGACTTCATTTATAGATATGGACATCGTGGCTCCATTTTTTAAATGAGAGTAGAATATCATCATATAGATGTTTTGAGGTATTGGATATTGAATCTTAACGTTAAGTTTTCGATAAAGTCTATTGAAACATGGCTTCTGGACAAGTCAAAATTTCCAAGTTCAAAATTTCCAAGTTCAAAATGTGTAACTTGGAGAGCTATAGGCGATCTATGAGCTCTTGGCGATTACTGATATTCTTCATGAGGATACACCATCTCCAATAAGATTGTCTAGGGTACGAATGAGAAATATTTACTTATTCTATCTTTATTTAAGAGTTCAATTTTAGCTCTTTAGTGGAATGAGTTAAAATTAATAGATCGGACCTAAGTGAATCATTTGTTGATTGTGATTAGGTTATGTCTATTAAAGATTAAATTTAGATAGCCCGCCAAGATCCTCAATCCACACGGACTTGTATGGATCACTTGATATATTCTACCAGACCAATTTATGGGTCCATCTAGAATTGTATTTAATATATTAAGAATATAATTTGCACATTATTTATTTAATGGGCTGATCAATTATATTAATATATTAATGAAAGGCATGTGGGCTTGTTTCTTTTAGTAAGAATGGGTCTGGTTCATATGTGGGCTTTTTAATTAAAGTCTAATGGATTAAATAAAATAAGAAAATAATATTAGGCCCATGTATATGGTGTGGGCGGCAAGACTAGAATAATAGTCTAAAATATTATTTTATTTTATTGATTGATTAAATGGAAATTAATTAATTTATATTAGTTAATCATTTAATTGAGAATCAAAATCTTTTTCTGATTAGGAAATATGTTTCCTAGAGTTATACTATTGGTAGTAGTATATTAAATATAAAAGACTTTATTTGGTAAGTAGATAAATAAGGGATTTATTTATCTAGTCAAATAAGGAAGTCTTCCATATAGTCACAAATACACTAAGGAGTTGGATTAGGGTTGAATTCTAAAGATTGATACACTACAAGAAAAACGCACATCGACAACGGGCAATGCCCGTTGTAGATGTGTATCCACCACGGGCACCAGCCCGCTATAGTTGGGGCAGTAGTAGAAAAGTGCGATTTTTGACAACGAGCAATGCCCGTTGTTGATGTGGTACCTACAACGGGCAATGCCCGTTTGTCGATACGTTATGTACAACGGGCAATGCCCATGGTCAATACGTCATGTACAACGGGCAATGCCCATGGTAGATGAGATTTTTTTTTATAAAAAAAAAAAAAAAAAAAAATTATTTATTTAGTTTATACGTAGCCTGGTAATGGAAATAGTTGGAAGATTAAACTACACATCATTCAATATCACAATCCTCAGGCATTCAATATTATATATATATATATACATTAAAAATTAAAAATTCACGAACATTCAATTAAAACAAGTATTAACATTAGAGTTCACCGAGAAACATTCACCTAATTACATAACATTAAGTTCACCCATACATATATTCATTGAAATCCTAATATCTAATGATGTATTTTGATGACCGATCAATAGAAGTGCCTCTAGCATCTTCAACAATTTGTAGGTCTCTAGTAGGGCACATCAAAGGTACCTTGCTCACCAATATCTTCCTCACACAAACTCTCCAGCGATACGGTCCAAATGACATATAATGAGATTGATGCATTAACCTTGAAAATTTTAGCCACTTCTTATCCATTTGTATGCAACCAAGCCTGTATAGAATTATAAAAAACACAACATTGTATAAAACTAAATAAATAAAAGATGCAATTCTGAGAGAGAATGTTATCATGAAGTTGAGTTGGTATAATTCATACTTCAAAAACTTATCATGAAGTTGAGTAACATATAATATTCATACTTCAAGAACTCAAATTGGTATGCAACTAAATAAAAAGAATATGCAAATCTGGGAGAGAAAGTCAAGATACAATATGTAATTAATGACCAGCAAATCAATTAACAAGAAATTCAACAAAAGGGGAAACTTACAATGTAACAATTCATAAGCATAAAAATGACAATTACTAAAAGGGGAAACACTTAATGTCACTCAACATGCTTAAGTGCTGCCCATTAGGTTTAAGATCTTTAAGTTTTTAAAGTATAGTTTATAGTTGGAAGCAGTGTTTTAAAAAACGTTATGAGGCGCGCCTCACTACGTTTTGGCCAAAAAACGTATTGAGGCGGTAGCCTCATTGGCAGCTATTGAGGCTTACGCCTCACTCTTTTGAGGCGGGCGAATCGGTACGGTGCCTCAGTACGTTTAATTGAGGCGGAAATATAGTTTTTGATGATTTTTGTTGGGTTTTAAAATGTTTTGAGCCCAAATCAGACCCAATTTGATTTTTAAATTGTTTTCAAGGCCTATTAAGACCCAACTAAGTTCTTAAAGTGTTTTGAAGCCCAAAATTGAAAACCCATTAGTAAGTAAAATTGAAAGAACTCATATAAGAGATTAGGGTTTTAACTTGATGATTTTTTGTTATTTCTTTTTCACTTTGCTGTGCTGCTGAGTGCCGACATTTCTCTTTGGACATTGAACAGGTATGTTTTCTACTTTTCTTCTTCTGATCTTCAAATCTTCTTCAGTCTTCCTCGTTTTGACTTTTTTTTTTTTTGTTCTTCTAATATTATTCAGTCTCCTTCGTTTTTACTTCTTTTTTGATTTTTTCTTCTTCTAATCTTCGGTCTTCTTCATTTTTACTTCTTCTTTTTTTATTTTTTCTTCTTCTAATCTTCTTCGGTCTTCTCGGTTTTGACTTGTTTTTTGATTTTATTCTTCATTTCTTCTTCTAATCTTCTTTTTTGATACACTACAGCAGACAGTACATGTATTACATGTACTGCTGTAGTGCTGTTATAGGAGTGTAAATAGTGTTAATTTTTTTTTTTTTTTTACATGTTTATGTATCATTGAAATGCCATATTGCCATGTATTGTTTAAATAATTAAATGCTTACTGTTTACATTAATAAATTTATTGTTAGTCTGTTAATAAATGTCTGAAATGCCATATGGAATGTTTTGCATGTTTATAATTATAAATTTATAACTATTAACCAATTAACTATAACTCTATAAGTTTATAAGTTAATGTTTAATACTTTAATGTTTGGAGTATGGACTATTTTAAAATTTATATACTTTTAGTAATTTAATTATAGTTTTATAGACTATAGTTAATTAGTTACATCATATTCTCATTCATACTGTTTGTATACAGATTTTTAGTGTTAATTATTTTTGCATGTTTATGCTATTTGCCTATTTACTATTTTTATCAATTTATGGGAATGGGATGGACTGTCATTTTTTTTTTTCATGTTTATATACAGAATTTTAGTGTTTTAATTGATCATAAGCATGTTCAATTCAAAAGGTGGGAGTGGAAGTGTTAGTAAGGGTAGAGCTAGATCTGATCCGGCTTGGAAACATTGTAAAGAGGTGGAACGGGATGACGGAAAGTATTATAAGTATGTTGTGTGTAATTATTGTCAACAAAAAATAAAAGGAGGTGTGTCAAGGTTAAAACATCACCTAGCACAAACGCAAAAAGATGTGAGGAAGTGTCTTAGAGTACCAGATGATGTTAAAGATGAAATGAAGAAATATTTAAAGATCAAGGAAAATGCTAAGGAAGTTTTGGAACGGAGTTTTGATGAGAGGGTAGATACCGGTTCTTATTACCGAACACATACAACTGAAGATGAAATTCAAGAAAAGGGAGGATCTTGTCCAGGTAGTAGTGGTGGATTAAGTTCAAGGGGAGTTCGAGGACCCCTTGATCGGTTCTTTCCAAGTCAAGGCAATGATCATGGAAAAGGACACATTCCTCCAAAAGATGCAAAGGAAGCATCAAAGCTAGTTACATTGGATGTTGGAAGGTTCTTTTTTGAGAATGGAATTCCTTTCAATGTTGCTTCGAGTCCTTCATTTGTAAGCATGCTTAGATCGGTTGGAGACTACGGTCGAGGTTACAAAGCTCCAAGCCCTCATGATCTTTCTAGTTGGGTGTTACAGACAGAAGTGGAGACAACAAGAAAAATTGTTGAGGATGTAAGGAAGACATGGAAAGCAACCGGAGTAACAATAATGTCGGATGGTTGGACCGACATTAGAGGAAGAAGCTTGCTGAATTTTCTTGTCAACAATCCTAAAGGAACAGTGTTCTTGAAGTCTATTGATGCTTCTGATGTGGTGAAAGATGCTGGGTTGATATTTAAGTTACTTGATAGTGTTGTGGAGGAAGTTGGGGAGGACTTAGTAGTTCAGGTTGTGACAGATAATGCCTCGGCCTATAAAGCCGCGGGTAGGTTATTAATGGAGAAAAGAAAGCATCTCTATTGGACTCCTTGTGCAGCACACTATATTGATTTAATTCTTGAAGATATAGGAAAGTTGACACAACATAAGCGTGCTTTGTTGAAGGGAAAGAAAGTGAGCAACTTCATTTATAACCATGGATGGGTTTTAGCATTGATGAGGGAGCACACAAAACGTGAACTTATTCGCCCAGCTGCTACTAGATTTGCCACTTTTTATTTGACCTTACAAAGCATGTATGAGTCCAAGCATGCTTTAGAGTTGATGTTTGTTTCAGACAAGTGGAAATCTTCTACTTTTTCGAAAAAGAAGGAAGGGAGGGAGTTTCAAAATATTGTATTGCAAGATAAGCAGTTTTGGCCAAGTGTGGTCTATGCTATTAAGACCACACAACCTTTGGTCAAAGTATTAAGGTTGGTTGATGGTGATGAGCCGGCCATGGGGTTTTTTTATGGTGCTATAGATGAAGCAAAAGAGGAAATCTCAAAGAATTTAAAAGGAGATCTGGGTGCTTATAAAGAGATTTGGGACATCATAGATAAAAGATCGGAGTTTCAAATGCATAGACATTTGCATGCAGCAACATATTTCATGAATCCCCAATTTCAATATTGAGATAATTTCTCCACCCATTTTGAGGTTAAATCGGGTTTGTTCCATGTCATGGATAAACTAATTGTTAACCAAGAAAAGAGAGAGCTAGCAAATATCCAATTGGATGCTTTTGTTGATAAAAGAGTGGTATTTGGGTATCTAATGGCTCAATCAACAATTAAGAAGCGTTCTCCTGGTAACTAATACTTTTAATGGTGTTTAATTTTTGAATTAATTTAATATGTTAATTGCTTAAGGGTTTGATGCTTATTTTATGTTTAATGTAGCTGATTGGTGGAATACATTTGGACATGAAACTCCTGAATTGCAAAAGTTTACAGTGAAAATTCTAAGTCTCACTTGTGCGGCTTCGGGATGTGAGCGTAATTGGAGCACATTTAATCAAGTAATAACTAATTTACAATTCATTTTTATTTCTTAAATATTCAAATTGAAATAAATTCTAATTCTTAGTTTTGAATTGTTTAGGTCCACACAAAGAAAAGAAATCGTTTGTCAACAACAAAGATGCATAAGTTAGTTTATATAATGTACAACAAGAGATTGAAGGATAGACACTTGAGGAGGCAAAGACTCAAGGAGAATGAAGATCCATTGATTGTTGATCATGTGCCATCCGATGATGAGTGGGTGGTAGGCAAAAAAGATGAATTAGAAAATGATGAGTGGATGGTAGACGAAAGGGATGAATTAGGAGATGAGGATCAAGGGACATCATCAAAGAAGAGAAAGGATCCTCCAACAACAGATAAAGATTTAGCATTGATAGATGAAGATGATGAATGGATGGATCACAACATGGATGATGATGAGGAGGATATAGGCATTCAACATTTTAATGATTCATCATTTGATCTTTAATTCTTGTGTTGTTTGCTTTTTGTCTCTGTTTTTTGGGTCTTTGTGTTGGGTTTTGTTCGGTGCTGCTGGGTGTTGTAGCTGGTGCTTGGCTTGTTTGTTTCTGCTGTGTTGTTTTTTCTAGGCTGTTTTGTGTTTGTGCTGTTGCTGTGCAGCTTGTTTGTTTCTGCTGTGTTGCAGCTTGCTCTTAATTCTGTTGCTGTGCACCTTGCTTTAGTTCTGTTTTGGCTCTTGGCCAGTTGGCCTTAATAAATTGTTGTTCAAAAAAAAAAATGAATGAAGTTGTTTAGTGAACTCTTTTATATTTTTATTATGTTGTGAACTTTGTTTATTTTTATGATTTTATATTTTTATCAAGTTATGAACTTGTTTATTTTTATTTTGTTATGAATTCTTGGTTGTTTTATGAGATTTAGGTGTTTTACTGTGTTTTACTGTGTTTTATACTATTCTTCTTATTGAGGCTTATGCCTCATTACGTTTTGAGGCTTACGCCTCGCCTCGGAAGAGAAAAACGCCTCAATACTAAAAACGTGTTTTAAAACATTGGTTGGAAGTTTTGTAATTGAATCAAAATGTTTAAAAATGAATCAAAATGGTTTTCAATCTTCCTAAACTGAATTTTATTGGTCAAAAAAGAATTTGTTTAACTTATGAAAGTCTACATTTTGTGCAAACATATTTTACCAATCTAAAATGAAAAAAATAAAAATAAAAATTAAAAAAAAATCACCCTAAATTGTACCTCACATGCAACAACAATCGGTCCAAATCAACGAACCTAGATCTTGAAAAATGCAACACGAACCCAACCCACTACCATTACTTCTTTTTCTTTCTCCTCCCTGTTTTTTTTTTTTTTTTTTTTTTTTTTTTTTTTGATCTCTAACATTGCAATCAAACACAACTTGAAATCAAGTTCTCAAAATAGAGGAATAAAATGGAGTCAACCCAGGTAAAAAAGTTGGTGAATGGTGACTTGGTGGGGTTTTGGTCCACCAACTCATCCTTAAATTTCAAAAGTTAAAAACTAAAATATCATCCAAGTCAAAGAGAAGTATAGAAATCTATAGTGTTATCCTTATAGAGGCAGCTAATCATGTTGAAATTTCACGACTATAAATGAAGTAAACAAACCAGACAAAATATCTAGAAGCCAAACTCCATTTTAAATATCAATTAACAAAATATATAGACATGCTACACAAGATGACACAGTTACTTTGCGATAAATATTATAATATAATTCAAATCCTTCAACAATAATGTAAACAATTCGTTAACTGGTACCTGTCTAAAAGCCTTGTAGAAAAGCTTAAAAGAAAGGCAAACTCAAGGACACAAAATATTCTACAGCACCAAGTGACTTTTTACCTAAATGAAAACCGATCAAATCAAGTCATTACCAGAAAACAGAAATCCTAATATTCACAACCATATCAAATCAAGCCATCTTTACAATGTGTTTCAAAGAAAAACACAAAAAGCAATCATAATAGAAGACTCTCAACAATTGAAGTCCAAATCGATCTACACAAAAATTAAAGGAAAGAAATTGCTTAGACAAACGATTTCACATCCAACATACATCACAAAATACGATCACTTAAAAAAAAAGAGAAGATTGGAGCCTATAAGTCAAAATAGAACTTACAGAGATTGAAGAAGTAGCTTCAATCAGCGGGCTTGGGTTTTTCTGTTGCTTGAAGGAGTGGAGAGGATTGGAACCCTTAATGATCCAACTAAGAGCGAAGAAAGAGAGACCGGCGAGAATGGCGGTGCCCTAGGTGAGAATCGCACGAGGAAGAGAGTGTTTGATATTAGGGATTTCATTGCAAATTTGGGGATTTTTTTATGTTTACCTTACAGACCCTTCAAATATATATGCTTTCAATAACAACGGGCCCTTATTTGCCCGTGGTTATTATTTACTTATCCACTACGGGCATAGTACTGCCCGTGGTAATTAATATGTATCTATAACGGGCATTTAAGGGCCCGTGGTGGAAAAGCTTTTTAGATATTATCAACAACGGGCTTTTAAAGGCCCGTGGTTGTTATTAATCAGCTAAAACGGGCCTAGTATGCCCGTTGTAGATGTCCCGTTATGAAAATCATAATTTCTTGTAGTGATAGAGATATATATTATATATGGCAAGTTAAATTAATATATATATATATATATATATATATATATAAAAGAGATATGGATCGGCGAATATATAGATATTTATATTAAATATATATTATTTCGGATTCATATATAGCAATATATATATTATTTCGGATTTGCATATAAATATACATATATTATTTCGGGCAAGATATACATTTTTGAATGCATGTAGAATTCGGGTGATATATATAAATATAGTCTTTATATAGAATTGGCGAACCCTAATTTGCTTGATAGAGAGTGATTTTTCTTTTGCTTGAGAAAAATAAAATCCAACTCTAGAGATTAGTATGATAATTCGGCCAAGAGAGAAGAAGAGAAGAGATCGTTTTACTTCGATAGTGCACTAGTAGCTTATACATCAATAGGCTTTGTGCACAACTTCGAATAAGGTTCATGTGAGTTTCGATCATTAGATTGAGAATTCAAAAGTGACCGGAACGTTCTTTGTTATCTTTTTGAGGTTTTGTGACTAACGAAAAAGAAAAAGTTTTTGTTATCCATCCTCAGGTACACAATTCAAAGAGAAGGGAGACCACGCTCCTAGGTGATTCACGTTCGTGATTGGATTGGAAGATCTTGCAGATAATCATCGACGCAATGTCAATCGGATCACGCGACAAAGATATGATATCTTTAGTATTATATGTTTAATTAATTAGAGGGTTAAGGTTCAAATTATGGAAAAAATTTAAACTATACTAAAACCGTTTTTAGTTTTGCTTCCGCTGCGTGCACGTATGTTTTTCCCTACACGTTTGTATATGTGAAATATTTGGGCTTGATTGTATTTCTATATTGGTTTGTATATGTGAATTTGCTCTGTTTCTTTGATAAGATCTTGCTTTTGGTTCAAAATAAATAATTTTTGAATGATTGCGAAAATGTTGTTCTTCGAATCTCTCTCTGGTAATTCCTCTCCTTCCTCATTATTTAATTGCTTGTCTTGATTTGAATACACTGGAGTGGCTTGAGAGTAATGACGAAAATTTGGCTTTGTCTTTGAATTGATGCTTTGATTTTGTTTAAAATTTAAAAATCTGACTTTCAATTTGATGGCCGATTCATTGGCTAAGAAAGGCTCTTCCATCAGTGGAAACTTTGTGGTTTGGGGTTCTCTCTAGTTTGGTTTTGCTGCAGTTGCTGCCTATCTTGGTCCGGCTCCTCTGCTGTCTTTTGGGCTCTCTATTTTTTTCAGAGTTCTTAGCTCCCCTGTTACTATATATATATTTGCTCTCAAATCACATTGCTTCATTCTATCTCAACTTGTGAAGAAAGTGATAGCTACTCATTATAATTTAGTAGGTCATATGTAGAACCATAAGTATATTCACGGGTATATACAACTTACTTGTAATTTAGAGTAATTATGTGCATGTATAATGTTATGCAACTGCAAGGCATTTAAATGGCTTATGGGTCACTTTTTTTAGTTATACATTGGGTTCAAGTCGAAAAAGTATCTTATGTTATTGATATTTTTTATTAAACGTGTTTGGTTACGAAGAAAAATAATGAAAAAGTAATTGACAAATGCATAAACCTACCGATGTATTTCATATGGTACTCAGGTTGCATTTAGACCTCCTGAGTCAGGTATAATGAGTAGCTATCACTTTCTTCACAAGTTGAGATAGAATGAAGCAATGTGATTTGAGAGCAAATATATATATAGTAACAGGGGAGCTAAGAAATCTGAATTGCATTGTTCTTAGCAAATATTCATGTTTTGCTGTAGTTAACTGATATATTTATTTATTTATTTTATCTTTTTGTTGATTCGTTTTCTCTCTCAATTTCCATAAAAAAAAAAAGTTTACTACTAACTTGTTACAAAGAACTGAGTTCTATGATGGGGTTTTGGTTGATGGGTAGTATCCAAAGGGGTAAAACTTTTAGGGAGAAAAAAATTGATATATATTCTGAGTGGTGGGTATTATTTTGGAATAAAATGCCATGCATCTAATAACATGTTAACAACATTTAGGTATAAATGGCTCAATTTAGTAGGGCGAATTGGAGTGATACCCTTCCAAGAAAACACCTTATTGATCTTTGTCTTCATGAGGCAAATAGTGGTTTTAGATCTGGAGCAACATTGAAACCTTCAGCTTGGACTCATATTGGTGAAGGATTGGAAAAGACGATCGGAAAACGTCTAACCCAAAAGCAACTTAAAAATGGGTGGGACTACATGAAAAGGCAATATCAAACGTGGACTAAATTGACAAATGCTACGGGACATGGTTACAACTCAGTGACTCATACTATTAATTGGCCAGATGAGAGATGGGAAGAATACCTCAAGGCAAATATTCTTTAACTTTCTTTTAAATTATTTAAGGCATCCATTGACATGTTTAGCTAATTAGATGTTTATTTTGTAAAACAGAATCATCCAGATGCTAAACAATTTTGCTATAAGCCTTTACATCATTGTGAAGAGTTAGAACAATTATTTGATGGAGTGTTAGCGACAGGGATTGAGAATTTGAGTTTCGGTATGGAAGAGATACCCGAAATTGGCTCCACATCTTCAACTTACTCAACATCAACACATTCAACAAGTTTTGTTATACAAATGGAGGAAAATGAGGATGTCAATTTAAATAAGTCTAATGAGTGTGAGGATCATCCTAAGGAGAAGAAACAAAAGAGAAGGAAATTGGATCAAACCCATGAAGAAGTGTGTAAAATCGTAGAGGTTTTGGAGAAAGATAGAGGACCATCGGTGGATGATTGTATGGAAATTTTACGTAGGCTATTAACATATGAGAATCCACAATATTTTGTTGCAACTAATGTTTTATGTAAGCGGAAGGAGTATCGAGTCTTATGGATGGGCATGCCAAGTGATGAAGAACGAATTGCATGGATTATGAGTTTAAGAAAAAAAACCTTGATGTACTTTGTTTTAAAAATGTTGAATGGTGCTGTTAATGTAGTGGCAGGTTTTAGAAGTAGTGATTTCTATTTTGGAGTTGTGGTCCAATTATTGACTGTGAGAATTCTCAATTGTCATTATATCTTTTATGATAAGACTAGTGTGGTCGATACTCTAAAAGAATTATTATGAGTTGTTTAAGGTATTATATATTCACTGATTACTTGTCTAGTATATTGTGTGATGAAATGTTGATGATGAATTTATAAATTTGATGAGTAATTTTAACTAGTTTAGGTTATATATATATATATATATATATGAATTGATGAATATATAAATGATGATCTGGATGCCAAGTAATCAATGACTATATAATGACTATATTGTTTTTTTTTTTTTTTGTATAATAGATTTATATGGAAAGTCCTTCCGGTTACTCAAGTAGTTCTATGTCATCGTCATCAAGTGAAGATGATGATGTGAATGTGAAGCTTAAAAGCATATTATGGGAACGATTGATTCTACAATTACCGACATTATTAACTACTAGTAAGGTACCTGTTAGTACATCATCACTTTCGGGTTCAAGTTTTATTCAAGAGCTTTTAACAGGTTCATCTACTGTATGTTATGAACTAATGCGGACGAAGAAGAATTGTTTTATTTCTTTGTGTCAAACGTTTTGAGAAAGGGGATGGCTTGTCGATAGTAAACATTTGATTGTTGAGGAGAAAATGACAATGTTTTTGATGACAGTTAGTCATAATCTTCGAAATAGGCTTGTTAAAAATAGGTTCCAACACTCGGGTCAAACAGTACACAAGTACTTTCATCAAGTTTTGAATGCCATGATGAAGTTTTCTAAAGAAATGATTACTCCTCCTTCATTTAATGATAAATTGAGTGGTATTTCTAATCGCCGACTCAAACAAGTTTTTAAGGTATATATATTATTTTATTATTTTAATATAATTACTTTATCTCATACTTATGTTATTCTTTACGGTAACAATATTATTTTTACATAGGATGTCGTCGGTGCAATTGATGGAGCTTTAGTTCATGCATGCATTCCGAGTGATAAACAAGTGCCATATAGGGGTCGAGGGAAAGGGGAATGTTTTCAAAATGTCATGGCAATTTGTGATTTTGATATGATCTTTAAGTATGTTGTTGTCGGATGGGAAGAAACAGTACACGATTCAAGGGTCTTGAAAGAAACAATCCATGATTCAAGACATAATTTTCCCATGCCACCTCCTGGTATATTATTTATTATAATTCCTCATTGAAGTTTTTTATATTATTGTTATTTATTCGAAATGACATTATTTTTCAGATAAATATTATTTAGTGGATGCAGCATATACACATACTAGAGGATTTATGGCACCATATCACAATGCCCGTTATTGGTTAAATAACTTTCGTAGTGGTGGTCGTGCTAACACTAAAGAGGAGGTTTTCAATCAATGTCATTCAAGATTGAGGAATATTATTGAGCGTGCTTTTGGTGTGTTAAAATCACGTTTTCCAATATTAAAAAGGATGCCATCGTACTCATTTGACGCCCAGAGAAGGATAGTGTTGGCATGCTTTACACTACACAACTTTCTTCGAAAGATATCAATTAATGATGAATTATTTTCTCAATATGATGATGAAGAAGTTCAGTTGGAGAATTCAACCCAAAATCAAACACCAAGCTTGAATAATTCTTTTAGAGCTTCAGAACAGCTGTTTATGCAAAAGCTTCGAGAACAAATTGCGAATCAACTCTTTTCGAACGCATAATTAGTTTCTTTGTTTACTAGTGAGAGAAAAAAAAAACATTAATTTTTATGTTGGAATTCATGGTTGGTGAATTAATATTTTAAATTTAATATTTACTCAATTTTATATATGTTAAATTTGTATTTCTTCCCTTTATAAATGTGCACACAGTATATTTAATTTTTAAGATTAGTTATTATATATATATATCATATAAATGAAAATATGATATAAATGATAGAGATAAAAAAAAATTAAATTATTTCCTTTAAAAAAAAATATTGAATATTTTTAATCTTTAAGAAGTATTTTTGGATTGTTATTTGTAAATTGTTCCTATTTTGTTAGATTTATAGGTAAGGAAAAGCTATAAGGATAAAATTGTCAAACTATTAATCTTAAGATGTTATAAGATAACAAAAACAAACACTTAAATCTTATTTTAAGATATTTTAAAAAAAAAATAAACAAAGTCTTCATCACTTATTTATTAAGTCTTTATTGAATTGAACTTAAATTAAGTCCTAAATAGATTTAAGATATAAAAACAAACATCCCGTTAATTTTCCTTAATTTTTTTCCATTAGTTATTTTAAAATAAATAAATTAGATAAAAATTTCCTGTAAAGAAAAACCGCCTTGTTAGGAAATACTAGAGTAATAGTTTTGAATTGACAAGTATAGCCCTATGAAATGTTGCCCTAGATGCGTCTTGACTCTTGAAGAATCAAACCGAAGGCTGAGATCTAATCCTAACTTAGAATCCAACGGTGCTGATCCATGAGCCGGCCCTTTATATTCATTCTTATAACCGAGCACATTTGCTTCCCATTCTCTCGCGCTGCCACGGATTTCTTCGTCTTCATACTTCATAGTCTCTCTCTGATCAATCGAAAATGGTGAGTCCTTCTCGTTTCATTGTCCTTTGTATTCCGCTCTGATCGGCTACGTATTCGCCTGTTTTAACCGTGTGTTTTGTTTTTCCGGTTGTGATTAGGTTCTCCAAAACGACGTCGATTTGCTGAATCCTCCAGCGGAGCTGGAGAAGAAAAAACACAAGCTCAAACGTCTCGTTCAGTCTCCAAACTCCTTCTTCATGGTATTTTTTTCAATCTTATTTGTAGTTTCATTTTTTAAATATATATATATATATATATTTTTAAATTGAAACTAAATTCGGTTTCGTACTTGTATAGGATGTCAAGTGCCAGGGTTGCTTCAACATGTAAGTAAATTTTATCAGAATTAATGTTTATTTAATGGAAGATTAAGAAATTGAAAACCTTATTAATTGTGGACGTGGTTGTGTGTAACAGAACGACAGTGTTTAGTCACTCGCAGACAGTGGTGGTCTGTGGGAACTGTCAGACAGTGCTATGCCAACCTACGGGTGGGCGTGCGAGGCTAACGGAGGGTTGCTCTTTCCGGAGAAAGGGCGATTAATGATGTCCGTTCGGCTTGGTAATTTGCTTTTGCTAGTAGAGTTACTGTACTGTGGGATATCATCATCTTCATTGTGGTCGTCATTGTCATTACCCAAAAATCATGGTTTAAATTAAGGAATTGCTCCCGAGCACCTTTAATGTTTTTGGTTTTTGATTTTGAGTTGGTTTTGTTTAGTTTTGATTTTGATGTGTAATTTTTGTTTAAGATGAAGTTTTGAGACTTACAACATCAATATACTAGGGTTGCTAAGGTGATGTTTGATTATGCTTGAATTATATAAGTAATTTTACCATAATTTGTTTTCTTAGTTATTGTTTAATTTGCTCTTTAAAATTGTTTCTGTTTGGTATAGCTTTGTTGCTTTGCAATTCAGTATAGTAATGCTAGTTTGCTAATTTTTTGAAATTACTAATTGGGAGTTGGAATTCTGTTAAGAGATTTTGTCACTAAACAAATATTTTTACCCTCTTGTCACTCTCTCACACACTCACATTCTACTCCCTAAACTTCTAACAAGGCAACGATGCCAAACGTAGAATAAACACAAACGGTTTTCTGTATTATTTTCGATTGAATTGAAATGAAAATTGGAATCAGTCAATTTATAGATGTCAGATTAGTAGAGTCAGCTAGTTGTTAGTAGAGTTGGCTGCTAGTCAGTTATTGTTATGTATTGTTCATTCTATAAAATGACCGTTTCTGGTTTTCATTTCAATTCAATCCAAATCAATACAGAAAACCTATCTTAGTTTGTGTTTATTCCACGGTTCTCTATATTCTCTCAAGCTTTTACCCAATTGTCACTAATTGCACAAAAGTATTTTGTCATTAATTGCACTCATGAATTTGTATAACTAGGTTTTATAGAAATAATGAAATATCAGTGTTCTTTTTGTTTGGAAGAGGAAATACTGAAATCAAAATTATCTTTAGGTGTTCACTCCCATTGCCTTATGTTTGAATCTCTGCTAGTATATTGCTTAAGCCTTAAGTTTTACATGTCATCCTAATCATGGACTCATGGTTAAAACTTGTATGTTTTGTGGTATTACGAAAGTCGGTTTGATTTGGATGGCATTGTTGGATCAATAGTACTGAAATTATGTAATGTCAGAAATTACTTTTAGTGAGTTAGGTCTACTTGTCTAAAATATCCTTTACGAGTGGAAGAAGTGTTAAATGGACAGAGTGATGAGAACAATGGAAGAATTTCATTACCAGTGCCTATTTTGTATAATTTCATTGGTCCAAACTGAGGTGTTTATACTTTTAGTTTTATATATACATTGAAAGTATACATATATCTTTTAAAAAAAAAAGGTATACATGAATGGGTAATCTTACTTTGTAATGCAGGCTAAAGTATGCTGTTTACTTTTAGCCTAGAAAGGTTAGTTATAAAGATTTTATACACGAAACTAGTGTTTTCGAAGCTTAAATGTTATCATATTAAATTGTAATGCCTTGAGTAGTACAAATTTTAGGCCATGTCCTAGGATTGTCAGTAATTTTTTGGGTACTATAGATTAGAGCTTTCTAGCATTGATTACACAAAGTAATGGTATATTTTTTTTTATCACCATATTGTACAAAATTGTTTCTTTGAAGCTTTCAAATTCTATAAGCTGTCGAGTATACTTTCTTATGTAGTTGTTTATTTTATTATATCTGAAGACTGTTGAAGCTTTTTGATGGTTTGTTCTAATTTAACTTACCACCTATCTAATGTAATGAAGTATGTTAACAATCCTACCAGCATTGTTACAATCCCATATAGTTAGTGATCACGTAAACGTATGCTTTTGCTTGCACTGAAGTAGACTTCTAGATAGGGAAGAGTCTGCAGCAACTTTTGATCCTACCACTGCTGCTGCTACCTTGATTTATGCCATAAACTTCTGTTCTCTTTCCAAATCTTGAAAAATGTGTTGGAGAAATCAACAAAAATCCTTGCTAGTTCATTGACATATTCATTCTAATAGTCTTAAACACTAACATAGAAGTGTGTGGAGCTGAATGCCCACTGCATTTTGAATGTTGGGACTGCTGTTCGACGGTTTGACAAGAAACGGGTTGCAAGCTGTTGGAAAATGTAGTGTGGCTTTTGTTCCACACACTTGACACTTCTAGGTTGGTGTGTAAAGTTTTTTTTTTTTTTTTTTTTTTTTGTGAAGTGTTTAAAGTTTTTACTTTTAGGATGCATGTCAATGAACTTGCAAGGATCTTGGGTTAGGGTCTTTGTAGATTTCTCTAACAATTGGTATTTGGATGTTTAAAACTTTTTTTTGTTGCTTTTGAACAATTGTTTTTATAGCCCGTTTATATGATTCTGTTCAGGTTTATTAAACCAACATATGTACACTCGCATTTTAGTAGCACTTGAAACCCACAAACCCTCTGTGCTCATTGGTGGTTGTGATAACAATGTAGCACCATTTTGTAGTAAGCATTCTAACGTGTGTTGGATTCCCAGTTCCTATTGTTATAGGATTATTGCCTGAACTTGTTCAGATACTCAAGTTTGAGAAGACAACTATAGTCTATAGGTTTGAAGAACAAGATGATTGCACTCTGCATGTTTTTGAGGTTGTATTTTGAAGTCCCCATTGGATTGGTCTCATGTTATTTGAAAGTTGATATTATAATTATGATCTGTGACTGCATCAAACCTTGGATCCTAATATTATTTAAATGTTACATGTTAAGCCCCCAACTTCATATGTAATGAATTTGGTTGTCTTTATTAATCGGGATTGAAAATCAAAGCGAATCAAGTTCCATTTGGAAGGTAATTAGGAAAAGGGAGTTTGGTTCTTTAGAGCATTTTTAATGTAAAAGTGGTTTGCATACAAAAAATCGGAGACATGACAATAATGTCAAAAGATTTGCTTTCTATGTGGTATAATGATAGACATGATAAACAATCGATTCAAAATTTGGTCTCTATTGTTTCCATTTAAAGCACATTTATTTTTAATGATGCAGTCAATTTTTTTTTTCTTTTATCCTTTTTATTTTATTCCGATGTCAAAAATAAATGAAAAATTAATGTTAAGTTTAAACACTTGTTGAGTCAAACGAAAGAATAGTTATGTAATAGGTTGTCTGAAATTAGATGATTATGTTGACAATGTATAATATGTTTTTTCCCACATCAACATGAAGTTGAATATATACGGCTGCATTAGAGATATATTTTTTAATAGATTATTTATTTATTCTACATAACATCTATTTTTTTTACAAGCCAATGTTACATTAGAGATGTTAATGCAAGATGTTCTTAGGTGGATGGAGAGAATTAAGTTTCTTTACATAAGGAATTTAAATTATGGTAAGTACACGTTGTAATTATAAATCATAAATTAAGTTTTATTTCTCTTATTAAGATTTTTAATTTATGTCTCTCATTAAGATTCATTAAGATTTTTATTAGTAAACACGTGTCAGCCTTGTATTTGATTCATGGGGTCTTACCAAAAGCCGAATGTCTAAATTGGGGGGGTGGGGCGGTGGTCAATCGGTCCACGTTCGTGTGAAATCTGAATCTCAAAAGAAGTGATACGGATTGAATAATATCAAAACTCTTGAATTAGATTAGTTTCTTGTGGGACAACAATGCGAATGCACCATGCCGTACGATTTCAATTCACGTATTCTCCGGGCAAAACTGCAAAAGCGTCGTGCACATAACATGCTCGATGAATTGTCTGAACGTGTGACTATAAGCGCCACATACTTCACAATGCGTGGACTCGTTCTCTGTTGCAAGTAGATGGGGTTTGTTTCTTTGCATATTTCCTTCAACTTGTTTATATGCTGACACAGCTAGCAAACATGTTGGCCAGTGGATAAGCACTAATAGCACTAGGCCCTACAACCATTCACGTGTTTGGAAATCCATGCAATTTCCCGCCAACATCAATTATTTTATCCGATTTCACGACCCGTATTTATGATGTCCTTTTCTTCTCAACATGTATTTTCATACTCGTTACGTTTTAAATTTGTTCATTACAGCATAGAAGTTCGATGAATTCGATGAAGTTTTGTCCTATAGTAAATTTTCAACATTTTAAATCCGAGTCAGAGTCCTCCAACGTATTTTTCAAAATTTTTAAAAATCGGTGCGTCTCGACGGGATAATTTTGAAGTTTTTATGTATAAAAAGGTGGGGACTAAAAGGAAAGCATGTTTGGGTTGTGATATGCCCTACTTGATGATGTGTATTTTGTGATTGATCATGACTTTTGGTGGTTGGTTTTCAGATGGTTGTTGTACTCTTGTCTATAGATATATAATTGAAGGGTTGACTCAAGTAAACGTTTTTGGTTTGTATAGTGAAGTTGATATCTTTTATATTATAAAAGAACACAAAGAAAATTAATAATTGCATAAGAAGCGGTGTCTAGAATCCAAAACGACAAATTCAGTAAACATTTTCTACTAATTTGGTATGGAAGATGATTAAGCAGTGAGTCGATATCCAATTTCCTAGCTCTGTGTCTCTACCGCTGCTGTGTGTGTTTAAGAGCATCTCCAATGGTACCATGAGTTTTAACAATACCCTATTTTTCCATTTCCAAGAAGTTTCTCTAGTTTCATTGTTTGATACCTAAAGTTAGAGTACCATATTTGAAACTCTAAACTCTAAATTTGACTACAGGGACCCGTCGAGATTAAACAATACATGTGCGGTCCGGATTTCTACTCCTATAACGAAAGACTAATATTGAATATTTAATAATCAAAATTTATTTATTCCTATTGTACTTTATATTATTTACATATTAATTATAATAAGTTATCAATAAAATAAAGACATTAAAACATCTAAATAAAAATTATAATAACGTAAACATATTAAAATAAGGACGGCAAAAAGAAAACAATACAGAAAACATAAATAATAGCAACATAACATATTAAGGATCAAGATCCTCTCATTGGTTTGTTTTTCCTTGACTTTCCATAATCCAATGACACCTAAGCAAAATATAAAATACATGGTCAAGATTGATTCATTTTTTTTTTTTCTCTCATGCAACTTGATATTTGAATTACACTTGAAGAATGCCAAGAAAAAACAAGGACCAAGGAGAGGATCCTAACTCAAATTGGATAGAGAAAGTTTGATAGATTGAGAAAATTTGATAGAGAAAGTTTGATAGATCGAGAAAATTTGATAGAGAAAATTAGGTAACAAATAAAACAGGTACGAAATTTTGATGAAAATAATTAGATGATAAAAGTTTAATTGAAAAAGTTAGAAAATAATTATTTGGATTGGGAAAATTAGTTGAAAATTGTTAGATTGTAAAAATTAGGTACAAAATTGTTTAATAAAAAAAATAGATAAAAATATATGGGAGAATATAAATGTTATATTTTTACTAAAAGTAAACAAAAATTAAAAATGTTATTAAAATAATATTTGTTAAAATTAAGTTAAAAAATAAAATTATATAAAAATAATTTATTGAAGAAAGTAAAAATTAATAATGAAAATATAAATAAAAATAGAGAAAGAGATACAGAGATAAGGATAGAGAGTGTGGTTTGAGTGATTTTTTTTTTGGAGATGGAATCCGGAAGGAATATTCTCTTTTTAAACTATTTTAGAGATACAGATAGAGTTTTGGTTGGAGATGCGCTTAAGCATTTCCAATGCAAAAGTCTTTAGCATACCAATAATTATTGACGTGGCAACAATATCAAGATACTTACTTCTTATGTGACATAAAAATAAGGGTCAGTGATATCTAGAGCCACTAATTTGATGAGGCGGTCCCTAAATGACTATTAATTTTTCTAAATGACTCAAAATAGCTATTCCATTGAAAGAAAGTATCAATTGTTGCCATTTTGCCCATTAATTGTTTGAAGTCCGTTTGCTTATGTCATAACCTATTAGAATCGAGGTTAAAATAGTAAAACAAGAAGGGGCAATATTGTAAAATCATCAAGTCACCATTTTAGAGCACAATTTGACAAAGATGTTCAAAACGTTTTTTTCACGTTTTTTCACTTTTCTTTTCAAGTCACTATTACAAAAAACGCAAAAGAAATTGGTTTATTTTTCATTTCATTTTTTGTGTGGTTTTGTGTTCTGCTGGAGATATTTTTTGTGTAAACGTTTTCCTTAAAACTGTATTTTTTGGCAAGGAAATAAATTTTTTCATTAGCGTTGGGTTCTTCGATTTTTTGATAAGAATCCAACGGTATAAAGAACGTAAAATTTTGGGTGGTATTTTGAAAGTTATGATCAATTATTCAGTCAAAGATCAGAAGCGACACGCAATCCGCGAGTGAGGTGTGTTCATCGCTCTTTTTCCTTAAAACTGTATCTTTTGGCAAGGAAATAAATTTTTTTGTCCACCTGAGGTCTTCGATTTTTCGATACGAATCCAACGGTATAAAGAACGTAAAATTCTAGGCGGTATTTTGAAAGTTATGATCAATTATTCAGTCAAAGGTCAGAAGTGACGTGAATCCGCAAGTGAGCTGTGTTCATCGCTCTTTTTCCTTAAAACTGTATCTTTTGGCAAGGAAATAATTTTTTTTGTCCACGTTGGGTTTTTCAATTTTTCGACACGAATCCAACGGTATAAAGAACGTCAAATTCTGGGTGGTATTTTGAAAGTTATGATCAATTATTCAGTTAAAGGTCAGAAGCGACGCGAATTTGCGAGTGAGCTGTGCTCATCGCTTTTTTTCCTTAAAACTGTATCTTTTGGCATGGAAATAAATTTTTTCGTCTATGTTGGGTTCTTCGATATTTCTATACGAATCCAACGGTATAAAAAATGTAAAATTCTGGGTGGTATTTTGAAAGTTATGATCAATTATTCAGTCAAAGGTCAGAAGCGATGCGAATCCGCGAGTGAGCTGTGTTCATCGCTCATTTTCACACTTTTCCAAATCGATTTTTGGAATATTTTCTGAGTGAAAAGTGTTTGTTTGCATGTCTAATTTCTTGTGTCAAAATTTGAGCAAATAACGTTGAGTATTTTTAAAGATGTGCACTTGAATGTGGACATAGGTCATATTTGAATAGTTTGCAGAGATGGAAATAATGGCCCTTTTGGGACTCCACCCACAAATTAATGATGTCTAATGCTATTTTATTCTTTAGGAGTTCCATGTCATAGATAACGGCAACTTTCTGTTAGATTTAATAAAATGAATGCCAATTAATAATGTTTCGTCAAAATGGTGATTTTGGAACAATTTGAGTAGTCGGTAGCTTTTTTGGGACTCCATAAACCAATTAATGGTGTCTAATGCTATTTTCTCTAACAATAAACTTGATAGATAATCAACTCAAAATTTAGTTTCTAGTGCTTCTGTTTAAAACACATTTTTTTTTTTTTTTAAGTAGATGGTCATGTTGATAATGTATAATTTTTTTTTTTTTTACCACGTTAACTTGATGTTGAATATACATAACTGCAATGGAGATACTCTAAAGATTCTTAACTAGAGGCTAAGGGAGAGCGACCCACATGGGCTATGGCCTCTTCCCTCAAGAAACTTCCAAAAGTTTTTTAATAAAGGTATATGAAATTACAAAATTCTCTCTTGATTTTAAAAGTCTTTTTGTAAATTTTTGTTTTTGTATTACTGAGTCGATCACTACCGTTAGCAGTGCCACGTGTCACCGACTCATTGCCGTGTATCAATGTCACGCTCATACATTGACCCTCCAATTTGCATACCCAAAAATAAAATAATAATAATTAGGAAGATAGATAAGAGCGACACAACAAAATCAAAGAAAAGTTTAAAAAAGACTAATTGGACAAACATCCCCTAACATTAGACATAATTACATATATAAGGAACCTTTGCCCATTATTACACAAACCTCCCCTGCCTTAGTGGTCAACGGTTAAACTTAACCGTTGACTCACTTTTCCATTTAAAAAGTCTAAAATGCCCCTACTGTATAATTTATTATTTTAAATAGTTAATTAAAAAAAGATCCAGCTTTTATTAAAAAAAATTCATATTTTATTTCAAAAAAATCCATATTTTATTTTTAAAAACAAATCTATATTTTTTTATTTATTTTTTAAATCCAGATTTTTTTTCTTCTATAAATGGATTTTTTCCAATCTAAAAAAATTAAAAAATAAAAAACTTATAAATCAAATTCTAAAATAAATAAAAAATCAAAAACCAATTTTCTCTTTTTCTTTTCTTTCATCCATACTGCCAAAATAAGAAATGAGAATGCCCATAAGTAATTAAATGAAAAAAAATCCATTTATAGAAGAAAAAAAATCTGGATTTAAAAAAATAAATAAAAAAAATATGGATTTATTTTTAAAAATAAAATATGGATTTTTTTGAAATAAAATATGAATTTTTTTTAATAAAAGCTGGATCTTTTTTTAATTAACTATTTAAAATAATAAATTACATAGTAGGGGCATTTTAGATTTTTTAAATGGAAAAGTGAGTCAACGGTTAAGTTTAACCGTTGACCACTAACGGCAAGGGAGGTTTGTGTAATAATGGGCAAAAGTTCCATATACGTGTAATTATGTCTAATGTTAGGGGATTTTTGTGCAATTAGTCCTTAAAAAAAAGGTCGAAAAGACGGCTGTCATGACCTGTAAGTTAAAGGGGGAATTAGGGATGGTAAAATTCCCCGTGGGGACGGGGCCCCGCGGGGACCCGCACTTTTAGGGTGGGGATGGGTTTCAATTTGGTGGGGATGGGGTGGGGATGGAGATAGATAGTCTAACCCGCAATGGGTATGGGGCGGGGATGGGTTTTATATTCCCCACACCGCCCCGTCCCGCTTAAAATAATACTTAGTTAAACTACGTAGTTTCAAAGAATATATATATATATACACACACACATTAACCTTAAATTTACATCTCTTCACCGTTATTTAACATAAAGTGACAAAACAAAATATTATTAAAAAAACCCATATGGAGTCGATCGTATGAAGAGAGAACTAGAGAAATAAATGCAACTATTAGATTATTAGCGTTATGATTTTCAAACATTTTGACTTCATACTTTATGTTTATATTTGAAAATGATTGAATTTACTTGTGAGAATTATGTTTGTGGGATGTTTTTAATAGTTTTTTGGAATTATTTACTACTTTATATATTATATCATATTCAATGGTTATATATTTATTATTTAAATAAAAAATTAAATATATAAATGGGGTAAATGGGCGGAGATGGGGAAAACACTCCCCGTTGTACCCCGCCCCGCCCCAACCCGCTCCATCTATGGTGGGGTTTTATGAGGGGATGAGTTTTCAAAAAATAAATGGGGTGGGGTGGGGTGCGGGGAAGGTCACCCCGCCCCGAACCCGCCCCGAACCCGCCCCATTGCCATCCCTAGGGGGAATTGCACAAACATCCTTGAGGTTTGATGAAATTACACAGATATGACAGTTTTGGCTATATACACATAAACTTCCCTCAACATTTGAAAATTGTTACACAAACATCCCTTGCCATTAGATGGATCCGTTAGTCAATGGTTAAAAGCGTAAAAAGTCTAAAATACCCTTTATTTTTATTTTAAATAAACTAAAAAATAAGATAAAAAATATTTTAGATAACATAAAAGTATCTTAAATCTGAAACCTGGAAAAAAAAAATTCATCTTTACGAATAAAAAAAAAAGTTTTTTAAACAAGTTAATAATAAATAAATTTTAAAATTTAAATTTATTTAAAATCAAGGGAGAATTGCACAAACTATATTTTGTATTTTTATTTTTGAAGATGAATTTTTTTTCCAGCTTTCAAATTTAAGATACATTCATATTTTCTAAAAAAAAATTAATATTTTTTTATCTTATTTTTGAAATTTTTATCTTGTTTAAAATAAAAAAAATAGGGTATTTTAAACTTCTTACACGTTTGACCATTGACTAACGGATCCATCTAATGGTAGGGGATGTTTGTACAATAATTTTCAAATGTTAAGGGAAGTTTGTGTATATATAGTCAAAACTGCCATATTTATACAATTTTATCAAACATCGAGGTATGTTTGTGCAATTCCCTCTAAGTTAAATGGAAAAGCCCATATCACATATGAAAATGAACCAAAACAACAAACGCGACGCTTTATAAAAATAAACAAGCGTTGATTTGGTCACCCTCTTTTAAGTTGAAACCGAACAGCACTTTGTTTTTTTCCTTTCTCCGTGCGTGTGTTTCTGGTTTGTGATAGTCATAATACAGAGAGAGTGCAACTTCTGTGAAAGAGCAATCCAACCTTTTTAATTTCTTCCAGAATTTTGTACGGTCTCAAATTCAATTCCATCATCACAAATCGTTTATTATATTTCCATGAGTTGTCATTCTTGACTCTCTCTCTCTTTTTCTTCTTTAATATCAAAAAACCGCGTGGATTCTCATTTCCATGTAATTTCTTCTCCTTATTGTAAATCAAATAAAAGCTAAACCATTCTTGTTTTTGTTGTTCCATTTGCATTGCATGCAAGTTTTACAACTTCCCCAAGTTAGAAGAAGAGCCCATTTTTTGTTTTTCACTGGTAGTGTAAAAATCACAACTTTTTTTTCTTTCTATATTTACAGATAATTGTCATGTCGACTTTGTTAGCAAGAACAGGCAGACACAGACAACGATATGATCAAGATCGGTTAAGGCTTGTTGCTGGGTACTTTCTCACTTCTTTTTTTTTTTGCCCTTTTAATTTCTTGTCTTCACTTCAACTTTTAATGGTATTATCGATCCATTTTGTTTTTTTGTTTTTTAATATTTTTGATACTATTGAAATTGTCAACCTTTTATCCAAATTGTAACGCATTATTGGGTATTATTATTTTACTAAAGATTTTTGGAATTCAATTGTCAACAGAGTCATAAGATTCAATATTTGAATAGGTTTTCAAGATTTTTTAATTTTCAAAAATGACTTTCGAATGTAAGAAAATAGGTAGTTAGTGATAGAGAACCCATTTAACTTTTTTCAAATTTTCAATTTTTCAATTTTAAAATTCTCGAAATCTAATAGATAATAATCACAACTGTTTGCACAGTGTCGGCATAGTTACAGGTCCTGTACACTACATAGTATTATCCTGAATTTTAGTGATAGTTCGTATATTAGTAAAACTAAAAGTTTGGGTTTTGAATTTTCTCTCTTAGGATGATTGTATGGTTTTTAAGAATTTTTATGAAGCCGAGAAGGTAGAAAGATATGTAAAGAGTGAATATTTTTTAGTGTACTGGGATTAGAACAAGAGAGATTGAATGATTGATCATAATACTCAAAATCAAACCACATTAGAAGTCTTCTCTATAGTTTTGGTTCAACATTTTGAGAAAAACTGGGTGCATACGCCTGTCCAAATCACTCAATTCTCGCCATACGACATGAGTATCGTATGTAAATTGGTTTTATATTCCACATGATGACATGATTTTACTAGGTTGTGCATATATACGCTAGGCGTATTGAAGTAACATTTATTTTCCCAAATCAATTTTGATTCATTTGAACTCTTTTGCTTTGCTATAATTCAAACGATGGACAAGTGTTGCTTCCTTTTCAACTCTAGTATGTGAAAATTGGACAAGATGCCTTCCCAATTTGAGCTTTAACAATTGATTAACCATACGCTTCTGATTGATAGTTAAAAGAAATAATACGATAGACTACTTGATATTTTGACAATAGATAATAATATTGACCGTGTGTCATAAGATAGTTCAAAGCTAGATGCCTAGATATAGAGTTTATCAAAAGAGAGGATCTCATTCGTGATAAAATAATCTGTAGTAACGTGATTAGGATTTAAAAGGAATAAGACTAGGAACCATACCCATTTTTTTTTTTTTTTTTTTTTCATGAATTGTTAGCTTTTCTAGACAAGGAGTTGATTAGAATATAAAATAGCTGTTTAGTTGGTTAAAGGCCATATATGTAAATTTTTTTGGGGTTTTATATCTTTCGTCTTCCAGGTTAGCCTTTGAGCTAGATGTAACAATAAGAAGAGATTTGAGATCATCAATTTGATATTTTTCATTGTTAATATAGCTGAATGATTAAATGGACTCTGCATTTGAAACTTGGAATTAAAGTTTCTACGTACAATGAATTGAATCCACGATTTTATCAAAAATTGAACGCTCTCTATATGTTTTTTTTGTCTGGTGCAAACAATAGGTGTATACCATATAAGTTTGAGAAGAATGTTGAAACTGAAAGCTGCAGTATGGAAAACAAGATACTTGTCCTCATGATCACTACACCAAATCGTGATGATCTTGTGTTTCCAAAGGTATAATCCATCCCTTTATTGTTCTCCTTTCGATGATTTTCCCATAAAATTTTTGATGATCTTATGAAATTACCAACATCATGAACCTTTTAATTGTAATGATTGTCAGGGTGGATGGGAGGATGATGAGACAGTTCATGAAGCTGCTTATCGGGAGGCCTTGGAGGAAGCCGGAGTTAAAGGATTGCTTGATGTATGTTGTCTCTCGAATTCCCTGCTTGGAATAATAAGAATGAAAATGAATACTTGCAATTTGATGAAACCTGTTATTGTAAATTATTTCAGGAAAATCCGATAGGAGTTTGGGAGTTTAGAAGCAAGAGCAGACAGGCTAGCGGCAGCCAGGAAGGAGGTTGTAGAGGTTACATGTTTGCATTGGAGGTGACTGAAGAACTTGAGTCATGGCCGGAGCAGGACAAATACGAGAGGAAATGGGTCAGTAATCATCACTAATGTTTTAATTGTGAATTACAGTAAAAATCTTCCATATGATCATCATCAATTCATCAAAGTACACTTGAACATATATGCTACAATGCTGTTTACAGCTTTATGCAGAGGAAGCATTTAAATTTTGCCGATATGATTGGATGAGAGATGCTCTTAAAAGATTTTTGAAAGCTTTAACTAAAGACGGAACACAACAGGAGGCAAGAGAAACAATGATGATGGCGGAGCTTCCTTCAATCCCAGTTTCTGATATGGGAACAGGAACAGGACGTCAAACACTATCACCACCTGGCTGCTCCGGGAAGTCCCTCGAAGAGTCATGTACTAAATGTATTGTGCAAGGATAACAAGTCCTATACACAATTGTACAGGAGAGAGTTATTAGTCAGTCCTATACTGTAGCTACAACAAGCCACAGTCAATTGTTCATAATCCTATCTAAATCTTATTTGCTTTTCTATGAAGCCTGAATTGTTGAGTTTCTTCCATGTAACAAATTTTGTATCACACTCATCAATTATTTGAATTTTTGTGGCACTAATTGTTAGAAAATTTTGTGATAAACTCTTATTTGAGAGCACAAATTGGGTATGATTAATTCCATGAAAATGGAAGATTAAAGTGTATTCGAATGCGCGACTCGTGTGTGGGTGTGTCCTACGTACACGAATGCCGCTCCGATTAGACCATGAGAGTACAGTTGATTTTCTTGCTTGATCACCAAGAATACATAATCGGATTTTTAATTAAATTATTTCCTTATTAAATCGAAATCGTGCTCACCAAGATATTAACCAAGGAATTTTCGAATTTATCCCTAGTGCTTCGATTTTGCCTATAAATACCCTAGTATTCTTTTCATATTATTATTAAAGAAAACACAGCAGCCGATTACTTCTTCTCTTTTCTGTTTCTTGGTAAGTTTGAACTTGGTTTGAGTTCGCTGAGAGTGGTTTATGCTTCGCACTTCCACTGTGGGAGACGATCGCTATACACATACGGTGTTATATATGGCGAAATCGTCTTAAGGACATCGTGTGAAACATGGGCCTCGGTTTTCCCTAACTGAATTTCTAACGTGATTGTTTTATGGTTTCTTCACCTTTTGTTTGCTGCAGGTTCAATACCAGATTGTTTTTTTGGATTTCAAAACAACACTAATTAGATCTCATAATGGGTTTAATCGATCACATGTCGAGTTGTAAATGAACCAACTAAAATTTTAATCAACCCAAACCGATATGTTAGCTTATTGGGTTTGAAAATAAAAAATCAAACCCATTTGCTATTTTACTTGTTATCTTTTATTATTGTTATTAGATTTCGTGATTAATAATTTGATTTTATATGAAAAAGGAAAAAACAATAAAAACATGAAAATTAAGAGAACAAATTAAAAAAAGGGAAAATTAAAATGAGTCATCAAGGATTGAACCTATGACTGTGTAGTTAAAAGCCACATGCTCTAACCAGCTAAACTACTCTAGCTTGTTGAGATTTGTTGATTTAAATGTATATATATAGTTATATAATTTGTTTAAAATAATTTAAATATGTTTATACAATTTAAAATAAACTAATATATATATAATTAATTAATTTAAAATAAAATCATATTTAATAATAATATATAAAAACATATTTATGAAAAAGAAAAAGAAAATAAAAAAACAAAAGGAAAGTAGGAAACCCAGAAAATCCAAAAATTCAAAGCCCATAAATTTTGTTCTTTCTTTCTTTTTTGAATTTTTTTCCTTTTCAAAAAATATATTATTTCAATTAGATAAAAAAAAAACCCAGAAAATCAAAACCTATAAATAAATTGAAAGGGAAAAAATTCAAAGAAAGAAAGAAATAAATAAAGAAAAATAATAATAAAAATTTCCTTTTTTTTTTTTTTTTTCTTTTTTTTTTCTTTTTCATAATCTGTTTTTGTATATTATTATTAAATAGGAGTTTATTTTAAATTATATTTAAATTATTTTAAACAAATTATATAACTAACTAACTAACTAACTATATATATATATATATATCGGGAAGGATCGGGGGACACAATTTTTGACACAATCTTTTAATAAATAGAATTATCAAGAAAAAAAAAGTAGGAGAGAAAAATGTAAGACAAGAGAAATGGAGAGGAGAAAATGAACATGGAAAAAGAAAAAAAATGTAAGAGAGAGGATCAGAGGAAGGGGAAAATTAATTAAATTTTAATTAGGAAAGTAAATATATGAGAGAGAAGACAAAAAAGAAAATAAATTAATGATAGATAAATGAGAAGTAAATAAAAAAGAAATCAATTTATTAAATCTAAGCCATTCAAATCTAATAAATCCAATGGTTGAAAAATCGTGTCAAATCTTGTGTCAAAAATTGTGTCCCTCGATCCTTCCCGATATATATATATATATATATGTTTAAATCAACAAACCTCTAACAATGAGATGGAGTAGCTCAGGTGGTTAGAGCATGTGGCTTTTAACTACAAGTAATTTTTTAATTAACGGTCAAAGGGATTTTGGATGGAAAACTTGACAGAAAGGGCAAAATGACCAATATTTAGGATTTTGGGGGGATGACTGGCCATTATTGAAACTAGAGGGACTAGTTTATCTAATGTGACAAACCTTAAGGGAAAAATGATAATTTCCCTTTTAAAAAATTAAAATATATGTATATCAAAGCTATCTCATGAAAACTTCAACAACAAAAATTTTCACATAAAAATCAATTTAGGAATAAAGGGTGTTTTGTATCAACATATTGGAAAAAAATTAATATATTTTGGCAAAATTCCACATAAGCCCACCTTTTTTACGGGTTTTCACATTTTTAAATATATTTTCCATTTTCATTACTTTAGTCCCTGTTTTTTTTTTTTTTTTCCCTATAATCTTGCATATTTGTTTAGCAAAACATTACTCACAACTACACCAAAATATGTCTTTATCAACAAGGACATTACAACATGTAAAAATGAAAGTTGTTAAATAAAGATAATAACAATTTTCAAATTTAGAAAGCTGTTATATTAAATTTAGGGGCTTAGTAACAACAGCATAAGATGAAAGTTGTGAATATAACATCTAAGGCCCAATTTTAAAAGTCCAACTTCCAAATTTAAAAAGCCCACCCGATATTATATTTCACTTTTTTTCTTACGAGTAATTTCTTTTGTCTCTCTCTCACAAGTCACAATGAAATTTTCTCCACCGTGAGCTGTGCGAAAACCCCAAACCAGTGGTCGATCTCCAACAAAGCCGTCAAGAAGCACAAGTAGAAGCGTGATGACAAGGATGCCTTGTAAGGTCCAGTTCCAGAAATTTTTCAAAACCTGGAATCCAAACCCAGACACATGACCAAAGACTCAATTTGATAAGCTCAAGCCCAAATCTAAGCCCAAGTTTGACCCTCGTTGAAATCTGATAAGTTTTATTTTTTTTTATTTTTTTTTAGGGAATAAAATATTGACAAGTGGCTTGTTTGGGTGATAGGTGGCAAATTTGGGGTATGAGGTGTCAAGTGCATGTGTGTGATTAGTGGCTATTAATAATATGTTAATATAGAATAAAAGAAAAAAGAAAATAGACGTGAGAAGAACTGAAGAAGTAAGAATAGAGGAGAGGCAGGCGAACAAAAAAATGAAGAAAGAAAAGAAAAATGTAAACTGAGGGAATCAGACCCTATGTGCGTTGGAGAGAGAGATAGAATACGAGATTTTGAAAGAAAATAGATGCAGCAGGAGAGATATGCATGGTGAATCCAGACAGAAATCCAGTTCCAGAACATATTTGAGCAGAGCAGTGTGAGTAGATAATTTTTAATAAAAGTTATCTGTTTTATTTAGAGAATTATTAGAAATAAATGTTTTATTCATTTATTTAGAAAGTAGATTTCCAGATGATATATATGTTTTCAGTAATGTTACACATCCCACCTAAAATCCCACATTTTTCATCCAAACATATGTGACACTTGAAATGTCAAATGGTGAGTGGATACATGTGATAGGGGGAATAAAGCATTATTAATATTATATCCACTCACAATTTGACATCTCACAATGCCACATGTGTTGGGATGAAAAATGTGGGATTTTAGGTGGTATGGTTAGCACTATTCATATGTTTTTAAGAAATGTGTAGAATTCTAGAATCCAGAAATAGATTAAGAATTAAAATTTAGAAAGAAGAACAGTTCACGTATGTTCAGATAGATTTCCAGTTAGATTTTCAGATTTCCAGATAGATTTCTAGATTCCCAGATTTTCAGACAGATTTATAGATTTTTCAGATAGATTTCTAGAAATCCAGAATATTTAGATTTTTAGAAAGATTACAAGATTTCCAAAAAGTTTTCCAGATTTCCAGATTTAAGTGTTTTATGAGAATTTTTAGAAAAGAAAAGAAAAGAAGATTGATTTACATTTTCAGAAAAGTATTTAGAAAGAATTATATATGTATGTTCAAAAAGCTAGTTTTCAAAGATCGTTCAGATTTTAAGATATCAAATTATGTACCCTACCCAGCAGTATCAGATTATTAGCCTTTGGGGTTGTTCTGCACGTGTATGTGAGATTACTCTGCATGTTCGATCAGATAATCAAGGTGTATGTGAGATTATATTCAGATTATTAGCTTTTGGGGAAGCTTTACACGTGTATGTGAGATTACTCTGCACGTTCGATCAGATATCGACGTGTATGTGAGATTATATGAGATTACTCCGCACGTTTGATCAAATATCAATGTGTATGTGAGATAATCGCTCTGCACGAGTGATCAGATATCACCGTGTATGTGAGATGTTTTTCCCCTACTCTGCGTGTGCATTGAGATACTTTGCCACGTATGTGAGATATTCCCCTGGTACTAATTTGGTAAAGAGTCCTCAGATTAAATATATTACTGATTATGATCAGTAAAGAAAAGATTTCAGATTGTTAGAAAAGATTTCAGATTATCAAATATTTTATATTTTATAAAATAAAAAAAATGTTTTATTATATTATATAGTATTTTCATAAATGTGTTTTATTTACAAAAGATTTTTAATTAGTCCTCAGCTTGTTTTACAGAACAGTTTCAGATTAAATCTTGATTAGTTTCAGGAATGTGATACAAAATTCAGAAAGAGCCATAGTAAGAAATACAGAATTCAGAAAGAAATTGAGCAAAAAAATTTATAGCTAAAAATATTTCAGATTGTTTTTTTTTTTTTGTTAGCTAGTATAAAGTTAAATGAACTACAAAGGCTTTGATCCCTATTGAGTATAGGGTACGTAAGCGTTTGGGTTGTAAATCTCAAACTCAAGCCCACTAGAGAAAGAAAAAGATAAGATTCTCACAGGATTCCCTCGTACTCAAGATAAGAGTCGGGGCGGGTCCTGTCATGCCTCCTCCGCTAGTGATGAGATGTCATGTTCTTCTTCATTTGATGGCTTTTTCTTCAAGAAGGATCTACAGAAATTGAGTTATCATCATGAGCTCGTTTATGACGAGGGCAGTGATGATGAAAACGAAGTTATTGATAGAGAAGAATGATAGATACAACTAGCTCTTCTTTTTAATTTGTTGAAATTACTATATTTTAGGGTTTAAAGTGTTTTATTTTAAAAGCTTTGATTATCGGTATTTGAATTGGTTTCTAGGGTTAATGAATTTTGTTGTTGTCAATTCAGGTGTTCCAATGAAGGAGAAGAAATTGGTTACTCCACAAGGTCACTTTTTTAACTCTCAGTTTTTTGTTTGTCAACTTTTTTCACTGTTGATTAATACAATTGAATTGGTAATCAGATTATGTGTTTTTTTTTTAACAACATATTATTAAGGCCACGAAGGGCAAGAAGGAACCAAAACAAACACAGTTAAGGCAGAGGCCAGGTACCACAGCCACACAAATAGCAGCAAAACAACCAAAGAAAGCAAAAGCACAGGCCAAAGTCGGTAATCAAATTATCTATTGTAATTGTTATTTTTATGGCTTAGTTACAATGTTGTGAAGAACTGAACTTGGAAGTCTATATCATGAAATTTTGATGTTTTTTTTTCCATTTATTTGATTGTGCATTAATATTAAGTAGATGTTTTTCTTTGATTTCCACTTCGTTTTCATTAAAGTCATTGATTTTGCTGCTTTTTTGTTGGAACTGTGAAATGTTTGTTTTGTGTTTACTTCTGCAAACATACAATATTTGCACCTTGTGCATCTATTGGAGATTTCTTATGATTGGAGAATAAAGTGATCATGAAAATTTAGATATTTATATATCTGGAACTTAATTTATAAAGATGATGGCCACCACGGACTTGCATTGGTATATCCGTATATGAATTTCTATGTATATGTTCCTTGGTTCTGCATTGCCATTTATTTTAATCTTTAGATTATTGATTAACTCGAACATGGATTTACACAGACCAGCATTGCCCTTGCATATGCTCTCAATGTTGTGCAAACATCTCATTCCTATGAAGACGTGATGCTTTACATGAGAGCATCTCAATTAAAATAGGTATACATTTTTTTTTCTTTCGTAAATGCTTATATTTTTGCAAAAAAAAATTGTGTGCATATACGTATTTTATTATTGTCTTTTGTTTAAACCAAGATGTTATGCGGTTGATTTCTAACATGTAGACTTAGTATTAGGCACCTTGTTTAGAGGTGAATCTTGAATTTGAATTGCAGGGCTGAGGATTATAATTGGTTGATTGAGGTCTTTTCTGTTAGTTTGTATAGCTTGCAATCACTGGTGCTGTGATGTTTATTTGTGTTAAAGACCTACCTATAATGAGCATTTGAGCTAAAGTCCTTTAAAGGCTCTTAATCCTAGATGAATTCTAATGTCTGCTCAAAAGAGTGTGGAAGTTTGAGGTTCTTACTAAGGCCTCATATTGTTGTGGATGACATCTCTCTCATGTGCTAGTGAAAATCTTGTAAAGATTGAATCGATTTACTATGATCAGTGTTATATCTTATATGTGTATGAGTGGAAATGATTGGCAATAATCTCGTATAATTTTTTAGTTTTTCATATTTTATCCGATTCATGGAAATTCATTGATGTTTTAATTGTTTACTTTCCATTGAGTTGCTAGTGGTGCTATCATTGATTCAACTCATTTCTTCTTTGTACTACAGGAGTGGGTGGCAAACTTTGAAAAGCCTAAGGATGATCCATCTGCATATATGTGAAGCCAGCAACAACCATTCTATCACCTTATTAGAAAGTGAGTTTTAGTTGGGGGATGCTTTATGTCTAATACAACAAGGAGTTTTTTTTACTAAAGACATAAGAAAATGCAGTTTAAGCTCACCACTACATCTTCTTCTTCTTAATGTTATTATTTAATTCTATCATTTTCTCCATTTTTTTAATCCCTTGGCAATTTGGATGTTTGTCTTCTAGGTATTTCTACCAATGCTTATCGATGTTTTTAAATATGTCAAAAAGTGCACAGCACCACCAGTTTCCCTCGTTGGGTAGGTCATACTCTGTTTACTATTTGTATGAGTAAACCATGTATCAAGGCAATATGTTTGTATTACATGAGATATAAGTTTTTGCATGGAAAAGTTTCTAGCATGATAGTAATGTCGTCACAAGTTATTGTGGACCCTAGAATAATCTAGTAGTTGTGGACCTTATTATAAATAGAACAGTAGGACACACAACATATTTGGACCCGTTCATCTGCTAAACTTGTAGTATCTTGCATAGTCTCTTTATCTTTTTGTTTTTTTTCAATAACACTTCTTCTTTTGGCTCATTTTGGTTTGACTTTGCATACTGTGTCTCTAACTGTTTCTTGACTTTGCATTTGTTTTGCTTGAATTGTATGATGTCAAGTTTAAGTGATAATATTTTTACTTTGATTCTTGTACATGGTCAAAGTAATAAATGTGCAGCTGATTATACAATAAATTTGCATTATGTATCGATTGGACAGATTTATGGAGAGCGTTGGTTGATTTAGATAGCCTTAAAAAGTTGTATTAGGTTATTGTAGTTAGCATGAGTTTGGATATGATATTGAAATATAGTTGGAATATTAGAATTTTGTAAATTTGTAAGTTTGGTTGATTTATAAATTTGGTTTATTTGTGATTGTTGTTAAAAAACAAAAATATTTTATAGCAATTTGGTTATTTTAGAAAATATTCATTTTTTAATTTTGTTTTCTTTAGATGCATATAATCATCATCATTATGGACATGAAAGTTGTTTGAAGTTCTTAACAACAAGCACTCTAGGTTGTAGAAGCATAAGCTTTTAACAACAAACACTCTATGTTGTAGAAGCATATGTTTTTCACAACAAACTCTTTAAGTTGTAGAAGCATCTAATACTTTTAACAACTCCTTAATAGACAACATGCACATGTATGTTGTTGAAAGTTTTTACAACATGCAATGAATGTTGTGAAAGACCCTTTTTGTTGCAGTGTACATCAACATTTGAGAAACTGATATATGTTATTGGCATGCGTCTACTTTGTAAATTACAAGATCCGATTGATTTTCCTACAGCTACTGCAATCACTTCTCCTCTACAGGATCCAATTAATCAGTAAGGTTTAATTGACCAGAGGGTTTTAGGTCCCATACTGTTTCTTCTATAACAGTGGAGGGGACGAGTTCTGTAGATCCAAAAAAATCTACAATTGAATTGGTAGACAGATAGGCACTAACAACTTGCAAGAGAAACAGAGAAAAAGAAAGCAATCATCGAGCCATAGGGGGGGGGGGGGGGGGGGGGTTGATGGTGTCGTATCGTGTGTGTCGTGTCGAGTCGAGTGTGACGAAGGATTTGCGATTCCTTATGAGATCGGTGACTCAAGCTAAGAACTAGAGCTAGATAAGCCTTAGTAACTATAACGCCGAAACAAGTTTATAGCGCACTAATACTTTGTATAATTTGAAGTCTAGTGAGAGAAAGTTAGAGAGAGAGAGAAGACAATTTGGTAGCACTCCTATGAAGAAAAGCCCCTCTTTCCCAAATGAGGGGTCTAGTATTTATAGAGGGAGAAGTGGGTTGTTGATCACGTCTGATCTCTTCGAGATTTGAGGTGACGTGAGCGAGATATTAAGGATCCAGTATTTGAATCCTTAACAAACCATCCTATCAGTTAGTTCAGCTGACTTAGTAAGAGTTTGACTGATTCAAGTCCACATTTACTGGCCACTATGTGATTGCTAGATTGGGCCTTGATGGGCTGAGTCAACCTTGGGTTAGCTTTAGGTGTAAAATAAAATTGGGCTTTTATGCCAATTTTTGACCATTACAAGTTTTATTCCTGAGATTACTGTCATCACTGCAGTTCCTTATGGTCAATGGGTTTTGATTGATATTACCTCTTCTTCGGCTTCTATTATGGTTGTGTCGGAGCCCAATATTAGATTGCAGATTCAACATTCCAAGCCTCAGGCTAAACTTCGCTTTGATGCCAACTCTTCCAATCATTTGGTGAGATTGGATACTCCTCTCCTTGTGGCGCAGACTAAGATTCGCCTTGATTCTGCAGCTTCCGCGGCTCAAGCAGTTTTAAGCCTTGTTGCTAATTGAGCCGCTTAGGTTAAAGCAAAAGGGAAAGATTTAGAGAATATCACTTAAGTCCCCTCTCTCTAATGATTATCTTTGACGTGTTGTTCAGTATCTACTGATCTAGATAGATTGGTTAATTAGTTTAGTTCAGTTCATGTTTCTTTGCCTTCGGTTGAGGCATGCGTGTCTATTTAGATTAATGTTTAATTAGGACCCGCGCATTCCTCTACTTTCAATTTTCTTTTCCCTCTATTGTTTTTTTTTTTTTCTACATATATATATATAGAAAGAAAAATTTTCAAGTTAGTGCATCCTGATATAATTTCGTAAGGATATTGAATGTGAGCCACTTGTTTTACATACTTTGATTCAAGTGTGTATGCACTTGTCAAAACTAGTGGCTTACATTCAATATCCTAATAAAGTTATATCATGATACACTGACCAGATCGGGACTGTATATATATATATATAAATTTTCAAATGAGGATGTCCTGATAAAACTTCATGAGGATTTTGAACGTGAGCCACTAGTTTTACATGCTTTGACTCAAGTGTGTATGCACTTGTCAAAACTAGTGGCTCACGTTCAATATCCTCATGAAGTTATATCAGGATGTTCGTATGAGAACGGGACTGCATATATATATATATATATATACATAAATGTTCAAGTCAGTGCGCACTAATATAACTTCATCAGTGTGTTGGATCTAGACCATTAGATTTAAATACTTTGACTCAAAGTGTATGCACTTGTCAAAGTTTCTCCATAATCAGTGGTCCATATGTATTGGTACTGATGTAGTTACATCAGTGCACACTGATGTGAACATGACTGTATATATATAGTTATGTCTGAGATTTTTCAATATATGGTCGTATGCGATGATTTATCCCTCCAGGTCAGTCCAATTAAAAAAAAAAAAAAAAATCTGTAAATTACAAGATTAATATTGGAATTTTTATTAGGGGAGCGTTCAACTAGAGAAGCAAAATTTTGAAGAAAATTAAACAGTAATTTTAGGCATATATGCATGCATCTTACTCTTTTCCCATTCTATTGGATTTTGTCCTACTAGTACTAGATTTTACCGATCGACAATGTTTTAATGAGTCAATTGCAGCACATACTAGTTGTGAATTGTGATCATGAAAATCATTGTAAATATTTTACTAAGATTTTAATGGACATTCAATGGGGAACGTTGTAAATGTAATGGACTGACTACCACGTACATGTCATCAATAGAATAACGAGAAAATCTTGTATGACACGGTCTCACGTCTGCCATTTGGTGAGACCATCCAATGAAATTATATCAAATTAGAGTTTTATAATATATTTTTGTGTTTTCAAGATAAATGATGCAGTTTCATTGGACGGTCTCACCAAAATGGCAGTGAGACCGTCCCATACAAGATTTTTTCTAGAATAACATGTACATAGGTGGCAACCTGTCTACATGTCATGACCCCACTAATTGGGTAGCGATCTACCTATGATGAAACAACACTATGATACCTGCAAAACGAGTACAGTGACAACTTACTTATTGGACAACATTTAATTGGATAATAATTCTTATATGTAGTAGCTTATGTTTTCAAATTTGATAGATCATCAAAGAAAGAAAAGCATCCGAAAATCACATTTGATTCTTATATATTTCTCCTCTCATTGCTTTTACAAGTCTTTCCTTATTTTCACAACACTTTCATGTTTGTTCAAAAATGGTTCTCAGTCAAAAAGCAGATATTAAACATGAGACCCCAAATTCTGGAAATGAGATTCACCATTATAATTAAACATTCACCACCACATGCGCTCCCTCGAAAATCTCAATCTCAATCTCAACATGTTTGAAGAAATTCAAAGCAATTGTTTATATATTAAATATGGAGTTGTTATTTAGAAACATGAAAAAGACAAGGTAAAGCCAAAACAATGGATTGGATCGGATTTGAATTAATGTTGTAATTAGGTTTGTCAAAACACATAGCTTTGGGTTCCATGTTACAAGGGATGTTTCTCTTTTGACTTTCTAACACATCTTTTCACATCCATCATCATCTTTGGTGTCTTGGTACTGCAGATTCCTGGGATTTTCAATCCACCCACACCAACTTGGTTACTTGGCTACTTGCCCCCTATTTACTATTAACAATACAATACCTTTTTATTCTTAGCTAGTAGGTTAAAAGGTTCAATACCCAATTGGGTCAAAAATTTGACGAGATCCAACCAAATAAATTGATCATTATGATAAGAAATACAACTTTTATTACAAAGGAACGGTCATCTCTCCATATTTTACGATTTAATTAGTAAATGTGTGAATTAGATTCGAATTCCTATTACAGAAGTGAAGGGAAAATATCCACCCACTTTGTTGAGAGCTGTAATTTCTCATGTGAAAACAATATAATTATGATGGAGATGAAAGGGAGATAAGAGTGATGAGGTGATGACAATGATTCTGGTTCCTAATATTTTATGTGCCAATGTATGACTAGCTAGTTGTGGCTAGTCATCTTAAGTCAATAACAGTATAGTACGATAATCTCAGTCAAGTTAGGTTAAAAATTCATGGCAAGAAAGAGGGATAATTGTTAGGTTAGAGATAACAAGTGGACATGATGAATGTGATCTCATTTTTTGCTTCTCACTTAAATTAGTACTTTAATAATAATAGTTAATTAGACGGCCGGCTTCGGTTCAATTTAATTAAATTTTACTTATAATTCATATTCAAAGGAAATATGTTAACATATAATTAAATTCTAAATCGAGATGTACAAAATATGTTAATTGTATAAATTTTTGTTTTCGTCTGAGGTATATTGATTCAAATACAAATCAAATAACGTACCCTAATTGGTGATCACTAAGAAGGTAAATTTCTGGCATATAACATGTTAATATGAATTAAATTGGGTGATTATAATGGGTTCTTCCTTCTTCTTCTTCTTTTTTTTTTTTTTTTTTTTTTTTTTTTTTCATATTATAAATAACCGATCATAAATTTCATGTGTTCGAATAATATATATAAACTCATATATCAATGGAAGATCCAAGTTGATTACAAACAATATATGGACCAAGATGCATTTGCACAACATCCCAATAATTACACAAAAGAAGACAATGTACGTGTAATATACTAATATGCATACATATCACCATCTTCAATTGATCAAATCCCAATACACACCAATTAATCCGATCTACCTCATGCATCAATTTAAGCGCATGCTAGCTCTTTAATTATATAAAAATCCTCAGAAGTCTTTGCAGTTTGCACGATTTGTACAACATATATAAGGATAATGGAACCTCAAAGTCGTATCAAAAGTTGGAATACCAATGTATAATACTATTAGAAATTAATATACATCAAATTGGAGGTCACAGTTTCAAAGATGCTGTTCAAACCTCTTATGACCATTGTCCTTTTTCTTTTGCTTTCTAATAACAATATGTTATATGAATAGTATTAGAAAAGCAAGTAATTAAGAGGGAGCAAACGACGAGATAAGGTTGGTTTGATGATAAATTCCTTACATCTGTACCACGAGATTGTGGGTTTGAGTACTCCCCTCTCTAAAAAACCCTAATTAATTTAATATTTAAGAAAAAATAAATAAATAAGAGGGAGCACACAAATGCACCCACAAAATCAAATATTACTCGTAACAATTTATAATGTACTGTAAACTATATATAATAAATATTAGAGTATTACTGTACTGTACAAATGATGCGATCACAAACTGATTTTTAACCGGTCATCTTTAGTACATGATCATCTCATCAGTTTGTCACATCATTTGAATAAAGTATTATTTACAATATAATACTTGTTTTTATATATCACCCGCAGTGATGGTTACTTAAACATGTGATATTACTATATTGAATGAACGTCTTTCACTACTAAATCACATCGAGTGATTAAATAATATACTACTATTTTTTTTTTAAGTAATACACTATTACATAAATTTGAGATTTTTTTAGAAGGGGGAGGACTTAAACCCAAAACCTCGTGGTATATATGTGAGGGATTTACCATCGGACCAACCTCATATTGTCTACTTAATTAGTGAAATGTGAGAGATAAAATAGGGTCGAATGAGTGAAGGCATGCATGCTAATTAATTGTTGGTGATAGTAATTAAGTAGGTCTTGGTAGTGATTGTTTCGTTCAAAAAAGCATATGTGTCCCCCTCCCACATGCAACCCAACTTCTTCAACACACACACACACATATATATATATAACTTTTAATTTCCTTCGTCTCTTCAAAGGTCTACTATTGAGTGTGTGTGTGTTGATACTAATGTGCGATCATGGATTCTATCAAACAATTACAAATTTTTTTTTATAAAAAATAATAATAAATACACATAAAATATGAAAAGTGTTTTTTCCATAGAATTGAAAACATAAAAAAGCAAACTTTTGGTTTGAAAAGGTGAGATGGGATTGTGGAAAATATCATTATATTTGGCTTAAATTGGATGCACATGCCTTTCGATTATAATATCTCATTTTGTGTTATTCCACGTAAAATCCTCCTTTTTCCATTAATTTGTAATATAGGGTATAACATGACCTTTTTGTGTGAATGACAAGAATGAGTCATTGAGAGATATAATCTAAAGCTACATATTTATAAATTATATGTAAATGGTTACGTTAACGTACACATTAAGTCGGTCAGGTTAGAGGTTTGTTGGGATCTAAAGAGATCGACCCAATATTATCACACCAACCCAGTTAAGGGACTGGCTCATGACTTACTGGTTTAACAAGTGAGTCAGCTGGTTCAACCGATAATATTAATTAAAAAATTTAAAAATATATTATATTTTTTTAAAAACACCAAAAACATTAAAACAAACACAAATAAGAATATATCAAATGCAAATTAGTTGTGGCAATTTGACTCAAAAGATGCATAGCTAGACAATCTTTATGCATGATCCATATCCCATTGTGTGGTGCTTCAACTTCAAGTTGACCGATCTACACCAAACTCATGATTTATATCATTGTTGTCACCATTCAATTGTTGAACATTTGCATTATTTCCATTGTTATAGTCACTTACCTAAATTGAATGGCTAGGATTAAATGTAGTAATAAAATAATATATATATATATATATATATATATATATATATATATTTTAAGTTTTAACCTTGCTAGACCCGCCGGGTTGGGTTATCAATCAACCCGTCTGGGTTGACCGGTTTGTACGAGTTAATTGCATAAACGGTTCAATTATCAAACCCACCCGGTTAAGGGAACAGGTCATCGGTTTTCCAGGTTGACCTGTCGAGCCGGGCCGATTTTGATAACACTGGATCAACCATTACAAGCACAACTCAGAAACAACTTCTCCATCATAGAGGAGGTGTTTAATTCCTCACACTTAGTGATTTTATAGACAAATGTGAAACTTGAATCCCCGAATGTGAATGGAAAGTACACAACCAATGAAACTTTGAGTGAACCACTAACGCTATGAGTCATGAGTGAACGTGCTGTTGTTTAAATAATTTGAACAAACGAAAATTTATTTTTCTATTGTATTTATATCCAAAACTATTTTTCTTAACATGAGCTCTTTTTTTGTTAAAAAAAAAAGAGGGGCATTAAGAGAAAATCATTTAATCAATTAAATTAATTATATTATAATATAGATATGCCCCCATAAAGATGAAAGGTGGGTAAAGACTATATGATCATATGGGTATATTAATTGTATTGGGATGATGGGTACTGACAATTGAATGATCATGATCAGATTCAGAGTTATATTTGTAATCATGCTTATACTATTAATTAGTTATTATAGAGATTCATGCCAGTTTGATCATTAATCTACTAGAAACCTTTTTGAGTTTTGGATCAAAAGTTCTTTAAAACTCATGCATGCTCATGATTAATATTTTGAATATGATCATGCTACCATCCAGATCCAATTAAAGTAACATTATTGAATAGTTAATATTCGTAATTAAATTTTAATCTAATACAGTAATTTGATATACTGATGAATCCTTTAAATATATATTTTCATTAAGCGAATTCTATTAACATGTTCATTTAAAATATACGTTGATGATATATATATATATATATATATATATTCATTTCTTCAATATATTGAAATAATAATATGAAATTCTTAGTTATGTTATATTTTCGATTAATTAGCATACATTAGCATAATCCTCCGGCCTATGCCAGTTTTTTTTTGTTTTTTTTTATTTTTATAATTTTTTTATATTTAAAATAAACTCTCTCTCTCTCTCTCTCTCTCTCTCTCTCTCTATATATATATATATATATATATATACTTGTCAAAACTAGTGACTCACATTTAATATCCTCATGAAGTTATATCAAGATGTCCGCATAAGAATGAGACTATATATATATATATATATACACACACACACACACAATTTTTCTATTGTCAATTCGTCCTGATATAGACGAAGAATATAGACTATTAAATTTTTTATATCAGGACGAAGAATATAGACTATTAAATTTACATACTTTGACTCAAAGTATATGCACTTATCAAAATTTCTCCATAATCTATGGTCCACATTCTTCATCCTAATATATTTTATATCAGGAACTGACAGTAGTATATATACATTAGCATAATCCTATGATTTTATCTAATTCCAAGTCTCAAATGAGTAAGGGAAGTTCTAAGCGCCTCGACAAAGATTCGCTCTAATTCTGTGACTTCAGCGGCCCAAGCAGAATTAAGCCTTGTCACTAATTGGGCCGTACTGATTGAGGTAAAAAGGAATGATCCCGCTGATCTAGTTAATTAAGTTCATGTTTTTATTTTTGAGGCCTGCATGCCTTTTTAGATTTATGTGTTGCATGCCCCTTCTGCTTTCGTTTTTCTTTTCCCTTTTTTCTTTTTCTTAATAAAGGTTGTATTTAGAATTTATATATATATATATATATATATATATATATATATATATATATATTTAAAAAAAAAAACATAACAGTCAGAAAGTTATTGAAGGAGGAACACATGCCCAATAATGGCTATCAAAATGGTGATGATCATACCAATTATTACAGACTTATATACACTGAAAAAAAAGGCTTATGCATTCATATATACCTGAGTACCGTATCATTATAATTATGAGATTCAACAACCCAAACAAACAATTTTAAATTCTGAACATATTTGATCAAGAATTTTCTTTGTTGACTGCGTTAAAACATATTAAAAAAAAGTTCAAATTGTGAGATAGAATATTATATAGCATGGGAATACTTCATTAGTTCATTTCTACACATTCAAAGGGTGGATTAGGTAAGAATTTTTTGGTTTTCAATTAAGAGGTGTCAGTTACCAATATTGTAAGATTAGACCGGAATTCCCATTAACAAAATCTAATTAAGGATTGTCATTTACTCTTCTCCTTTACCATTAGGTTAATAACAAATTAATGAATGAATAAATAAATGTATTTAATTTATAAAATTAATTTGCCCGTAAAAAAATTCATAGGTTTCACTGGAATATTATGCTCTTTATTATTTTTAGTTCATTTTTGTTCACACCCTTGAAAGGGGGTTAGTATTACCCCCTCCATACATGTTGACATGTGTCCATTTATTAATTAAGTGTTGACAAAATTAACTATCACAAGGGTAAATAGGTAAATTAATAATCAACAAATGGATACATGTCAATATGTGGGAAGGGAGGTAATGCTCACTCTCTTTCAAGGGGGTGAGCAAAAATGAGCTCTAAGTTATAAGTTACATAAATCATTAAAGTACAATAAGAAGGTGATGAATTGAAAGAATAAACTGGCTGAAATTGAGTGATTGATGATAATTGATAATGAAGTTATGATATGATGAGCCTATGAGGGTTTATGCATGAATATACTCAACTTCATGGACCCACTCTTACATATATTATCATGTGTGACATTTCTAGCTAGCTAGGTCTCTTGGCCTTTCATCATTTCTTAAAAAATATATATAAAATAAAATTAAAAAAAAAAAAAAAAAAACCAATGGTTTGAATGATATTTTTTTAAATTTCATTAAGGGCAATCCTGGTATATAAATTACAAGATGGACAATTATCATGATCACACAAACCCTTATTTAAGCAAGCTTTCATGCAAACTCTCTAAAAACATACCAAAACCCCACTATCACTCTCTCACTCACTCACACATAACTCTTCAGTTTCAAAACTATCTTATTATTTGCTATCATGGATTTTAGCAACTTATCAAAAACAAGCTCTCCATCTCCATCAAAAACCAAAAGAAAACAACAGCAGCAGCAACAACAACAGCAAAATCAACAACAAGAAATTAGGTTTCTTGGAGTGAGAAGAAGACCATGGGGAAGGTACGCGGCGGAGATACGTGACCCGACCACCAAAGAGAGGCACTGGTTGGGTACTTTTGACACCGCTGAAGAGGCTGCTCTAGCCTACGACCGAGCTGCCCGCTCCATGCGCGGCTCCAAGGCCCGTACCAACTTTGTCTACTCGGATATGCCTGCTGGCTCCTCCGTCACCTCCATTATCTCACCCGACGAAATCCAACACGACATGACATCACTATTTGTCACTTCCAATCAACAACACCAAACCAATCATATCAACAACAACAACAATGTTGACGTTAATGTTAATGTCAATAATAATAATAATAATAATCAGTTCTCCTTCAATCAAGAACAACAACAACCCTTATTCAATAATGGATTATTATCGTTCGGAGACGGGTGGGCTTCCGGCACAGAAACGGGCGGGTCGTACAAGCCCATTACATGTGTTATGGATACTGATCATCATCAACAACAACAACAATATCATCATCATCAGTTCAGAGATGATTCTGAGCTACCACCTTTGCCTCCTGATGTCTCCTCCTGTTACGAGTCAGGTATGGCTGGTTCGGATATGGGTTCCGAGTTTTGGAACGACACTGGCTTTTACGGATTCCCCGCGGAAACGACCAATGGGGTTGAGTCATCTTCCAATGGGTCGTATTTGGATTTTGTCTCGAACGAATTTTTGCAACCTAGCTCATTATTCGGGAGGATGCCATCAGTTTCTGATCATACAGTAACGGATGGGTTTGATTTCGGATCATCATCAACTTATTTCTATTAATTACTATATATAAAGCATTATATATTAATTATATTATACTAATAATTACTATTATATAAGTAATTAATGTGTCAGCTTCAGTTTTGGGTGATTTTTTGTTTTTTTTCTCTTATAGTTGGATTGTGGAAGACTTGGAATTGAAATAGTTTTTTCTATTTCCAAGTCTATAATATATAATGTATTACGAGTTATGATTTTTCTTGGTGAGATATTTGACCTCTTTTGTGGAGTTTATAAATTAAATCTGTGTTAATTTGATTCCTAGATTTATTTATAGTCCAATGTTGTCACCTTAGATTTACGCTCTGTCTTACCTTAAATATACAAGGGGCGAAATTAACCATATATAGAACAACTCAAAGTTATTATTATGGGTTAAAATTGAAACTAACCATATAATTACTAGAGTTTTTATTTTTAACCAGTATTAGTGTTTTGATTGTTTTTACCAAACTTTCCACTGATGACACAAATATACCCTTAATGATTTCTTAATTAAACACACCGGTCTTATTCAATTAAACACATCAGTCTTCTTCAATTAAATTAAACACACCCGTTTTTTTTTTTTTTTTTTTTCAATTAAACACACCACTAGTTTTCATTAATTAAAAACACCACCATTTTTCTTCAATTAAACACACCACTAGTTTAATTCCTAGTGTGTTTAATTCCCAGAGTGTTTAATCTGGTGTAGGGGTAAATTTGTCTCTTCAGTGGAAAATTTGGTAAAAGTAATAAAAACACTAATTCCGGGTAAAAGTAGAAACCCCCTTAATATTTTGGTTAAAAAGTGTTATTTCCTCAATTATTATTATTATTATTATTATTATTAGGGTGCCAATATTGCCATTTGCCACTCATAAAACTAATAATGCAGTAAATTGGGGTCTGTCCGACCCAACACAAACCTAGCCGTGCCTAATAAAATTTAGGGAGGCAAGGTACGACATGGTGGCACGGCCCTTTGGAGTCATGCCGTACCAGCTGACGGCCAAGCCCCATAAGCCATAAAGGGGCCGCCCCTTATATTTAAAAAAAATATCCAACTTTAAAAATAAAAAAAATTGAAAGGAATTTAAATTCAAAATAATAATAATAATAATAATAATAATAATATTGCTTTTTTTTTTTTTTTTGAAGCAATTGTTATTATTTTTACATAATATATAGTAACTCAAATGTAAATTAGACTTAAAAAATGAGAGTAATTGAGTAGAATTAATTTGATCCTAACAAAAATAATATAATTATTGAGACATGTATTTCAAAACATGAAAACAAATATAGGTAAATAAATCTGATTCAGATTTCAATATTACATGGTTGTCTCGTTAAAAACCTTACTAAGAAAAAGCCAGTGGGATAAAAACTTGGTAAGGAAAAACAAGTGCAATCGAATTACAAGTACATCACATGTATAATTAAAATTTGTTAATGTGTCTTCGCTCTTCAGCTTTCATGTTGGTTACTGTGAGGATCCTCATCGACGTATAAGTTGGAGAAATTATTAATTGTTTCTTCATCCTCCATTTCATGCTACATCCTCTTTCGAGCCATGCTCTCAATCCCGAAGGCATGTTAATACCTCCACCATCCCAGGGGTCAAAGAAGTTCTTCTAGGTTTGATTATACGTCCACTCGTACTGAATGCATGTTCTAAAGAAACAATGAACACATGTACAACGAGTATGTTACGTGCTAGTTGTGACAGTACATGATATCTGTTGCTAAGCTTTTTCCACCATATCAGCACATCAAAATTCTGAACGTCCTCCTCCCCACCACTGGTTGTTTCCAACATAAAGAACTCAGTTTGAAGGTAGTTGTTCAGTTCAGCATTTTGAGTTTGTGTAGCTCTTGCAACTGGAGGTTGAGATGAAGAACTTGTTGAGCTATGACTACAAGATCTGAGCCTTAGGAGGAGCTTCTAACTACTCTTCAAGGGGTAGGTGTCCTGTTGTTCTGATGGCTACTTGTTTACGCTGCCAAACCCAGGCTCATAAATAGAATAAACTTCGAACAACTTGTTCCACAAGTTAGTAAACTGGTTAGTAAAATCTAAATTCAAATTAGTAGTAATATGATAAAGAAAAGTTTATAAACCAGATAATTTAACCTTAGGATCTAGTACAACACCTAAGGCATAGAGAAAAGGAATTTTAGCCCAGTATTTTTAAAATTTTACCTACATGGTGTCAACTGTAGTTTGTAGGGCCTAAAATTCATCCTCTCTATAAGCGACAAAGATTTTAGACATTTCAACAATCTGATGAATTACTATTGAAGATGTGGGGTAATAGACATCGGAAAGAAGTACGGTGGAATCATAAAACGTTTAAAATTTTAATAAAAATGTTTGCCACTGTTGACGGCTAATTCTGGATTGCCACACGTCCAACAATTATATTAAGTTAAAGAAAATAAGAATATAAATAAACACATGCAAGAACACAGATTTTATGTGGAAAACCCTAAAGCAAGGAAAAACCATGGCGCCCCGGAAGGCAGGAAAATAATACTATGATTAGTTTAAGGGTTACACGCTCAATAATCACACTCTCTCTCAACTCAAGGTTCTGAACCCCCTTATCGTTGATTACATGGTTTTATTTATATTGAATTGGCTAGGGTTTCTTCTTGTCTATGTCGTGTTGGTGGTGGAGTCCCCAATCTGATTTGTGTTAGGAGTCTGACGTGGTGAACATATTAGAATTTGTTTCCTATTTGGACTTTTCTAGGAGGAGATAAGGTTAGTCTTCTCTGGAGTGTAACACCTTTTTTGGGCCTTATGTTTGGATGAATCTTTGCTGTAGGAGGTATACTGAAATAAGATTACTTCCCGAATTGGCCGAGTAGGATATTCGACGAACACGATTCTTTTCCTTAGGTTAGGTATCTTTGACGAGTGTGCTTTTGGTCTTCGCCAACTTTGGTGACGTGGCCAGACATGCTGAATGGTCAATGTTTCTTTTGTTGACTGATGGAGAAATGACGTGGCAATATCCTTTCTTTGTTTCTCCCGCTCGTTTTGCTGACGTGTCCTTTAACCGAATATATACATACAATAGCTAGCCACATACCAATCATTTTGGGACAGTATTTGACTGCCCTTTTTAGAATTATAAAAACCTATAATAATGTCAGCATAATCAATAGCATTTTGTAGCATTAAGTAAGTTGAGTTCCACTTTACTGGCATATCTGTTTGGAACTTACGACTCGTATATTGGATGCGTGACAGTATCTGCCAAATTCACCAAATTGTGCCAATCTTGGATTCAAAGTGCTAATCCAAGAAAGGGCGTCTCTAATGCGATCTATATGATTGCTTACAACATTCAAACTATTTTTTACAATTAAATTTATTATATGACATGCACACCGTTGGTGGAAGAAATAACCCCCTTTTAGGGGGACATTACTTTGCTCAAAAAATCTAATAGCTCTAGTGTTTGCTGATGCATTATCTAATGTCAAAGAAATGATATGATCAAATATGCTATAATCATTTAAAAGATAAGTGATTGTAAAATAAATATGTTCAGCAGCATGTTCATAATGCATGCAATGAAAAATACTTTTCTGTAACTTCCATTCGGAGTCTAAATAGTGTCCCGTGACACATAAATAGTCATGTTTGGAACGTGCGTCCAAATATCAGAAGTTAGTTCATTTGAAACTATAAGTTCTTCATATTTTGATTGGTTTATTTCGTTTACAAACCATATTTGGGGTGATTTTGTAATGGGGTAGCTTAGGTCCTCAATGACAAGCTTCCAAGCATCTATGTGACTTCAAGAACAAGAGCCAAAGGTAAATCACTTGCCTTGACTCTTAATTGAAGAGATTAGTTACATACACACACTTTTCATGCATGTTTATTCTCTTGCATTTGTGTTTAAAATTATCATATGTGTGTGTTCTTCACTTCCCACACGTGCACCTTGTTATTAGAATCTAAGTGTGGTTTTGTGTATTGTAATTCGTTTCCCGATGCTTGATCGGAAACGTCTGAACATGCACGATGGTGTGCTTGTTTTAGTGCAATGAGTTACCACTGGAGATAGTCCCAGTGCGCGGGTCCTGGCACGCGGGTCTCTACCCATGCACCATTTGCGTAGTGCACTCGGGTTGGTTTTCCAGGTCTCGGTGCGCTGGTCACTTCGTTGGTAGTGCACTAGTGCTACCCGCATAGTGGCCTTGAGTTGTTTTTCCAGGTCCCAGTGCGCTGGTAAGTTTGCTGGTAGTGCACTGTTTGTTACGCCCAGTGCGCGAGTCCCTACCTGCGCAGTGTCTAGTTTCAGGCCTATTTTTACAAAACGTTGTAGTTTCTCTTAGGACTTATATATATATATATATATATATATATATATATATATATATATATATATATATATATATATATGTTGTCTTCTCTCTTGCTCATTTTTAAGTATCCAAAAACCTATCTTTGAAAGACTAAGTGATTTTCAAGAGAGAGAGACTCCTAAGAACACTCATTTACTTAACTAAACACATTCCTATAAGCATCTAGCATCACTCAAGCATCATCCAAGCATGGGTCTTCTTTGTTTCTTTGACTAGGTAATTTGAACATGCTCTAGAACTTCTTGTCTCATCTTTTGTTCATGTTTGCCTAGGTTTAGCATTTAGTTTGTGATTAAATGCTTGATTCTTTGTTTGTTGGTTGAGTTGTGTTGTTTGTTGATAGCTTGCATTTAGGACATAAATGCCCTCTAGCTAAGTCTTTATGCCTTGCATTTAGACATTGTTGATTAGGACTCATTGATTGCATTCCTTGATTGCATTTATTGTCCTTACCATATTTTGTGACAACTCTTGTTGATTGGCTTTTGTTTGATAACTAGATTTTAGATTCTCATATCTTTATCTAGTTAGGTCTTTATGAGTATTCATATAGACTTTGATATCCATGACTGCTTTTATTGCCATCATATATTCCTAGATAAGCATTTAGTGTAGCCTAGCATTAATTGCATTTAGAATATTTTCATATATTCACTTAGGTTGCTTAAACTCTTCATTGAGTCAAGTCTCTTGGCTAAGAGTGTTAATGCACAAGCAATTGGTCTAGAATCACTATTAAAGGCCTACGAGTAGTAAATACCGATTAGTAATCGATTAGGTGTGATGTGGTCAACCTAGATTGTAATCGTTTTTTGCAAATAATGGATTTGAGGACCATGTGTGGCTATGTGTCTAGCCTGTGAGTGTTTACCTAGTTGGATTGTTTTCTCACGTAAAACAAATCAACGTGTTTTTATTGTTTTCCGCACTTTAATTACGTTGATTGTTTTTTATTATATTGGGTTAATTTTTATAATATTTAATAATCCAAAAAGTTAGTAACTAATTGGATTAACAACCCATTCACCCCTCCTTTAAGTTGTTTAGACACACGCGTATATATATTTTAAGAAACATTCATATCTGGTAATTCAGTGATCAAACTATTTCGTGCGGTGTGAAAACATTTTTTCAAATCATTTCTAGTGGTTGTTCTATATATAAACATATTGAAATTGTGGGTTGTATGTTTTTTGGATAAATTCTTCATACCACACATTGTCACTGAAATTAATCGGTTGATCAGTCTGTGCAATATATCGTGCCATACACTCTCTAGCATACTGAGAATCGTACCTCCACGTCAAAACAGATTCGTCTGGGTTCCGTTGTAGGTATGTATGTGTTGTACTATCTACTATACTGTGAGCAGGCATGCATTTTCTCCTATACCTCTCCAAATGTCCCGTTCCGAATGTAGAAGCGATATATAATTTCTTACAAAATTTACATCGTGCCATTTTTTTGTCCGTACCGTCTGGGCCTTTTATGTATTTCGGGTCAAAACAGTCTCATACCTTCGATGTTGTCTTTCTGGGACGTGTTGTGGTTTTGCTCACCCCAGGGTGTCTTGGGTAACACTTTCTTGTTGTCCTGAACCTTGGGTGTCGACACCGTCTCGGACTCGAAAATGTTAAAATCATCATTCTGCATGTTCAAACCATCCAAAAAATTTGGTGGATCCATTTCCTACAATATAAATATTAACTCATTAAGTATAAATATTAAATTTAAAAACTAAGCATAAATATTAAATATATAAATGTTAAATTTAAAAACTAAGCATAAATAATAAATATAAAAGTAAACATAAATATAAAACCTAAGCATAAATATTAAATTTAAAATGTAAAGATAAATAATAAATATAAAAATAAACCTAAATATTAAATATAAGCATAAATATAAAACTAAACATAAATATTAAATTTAAAAAATAAGCAATATGTTAAAATAAAATTGAAACAATTGATAATATAATAGAAACAAAATGAGACAAAAATGAAAGAATAATAACGTGAGATAGATGAACAGGGAGAAGAATTGTTACTTGCTTCAGTTTTGTATTGATATGAGAAGTCAAAAAATATTACAAATGAATTGGATTTTTATTTATAGAGCTAGAGATCCAATCACAAAACAACACACATTGCCACAAGTCAACATGCATGTAGACAAAGAAGGTGAAGCCTCCATGTGGATTGGCGTCTTCAACAAGCCAAAATGAAAGTGGAAATCCACACGTGTTACAACACCCCCCTTGGATTTCCACCACTTGTATTTTAATTTGTTAGGAAAAACCCAATGGGATAAAAACCTTAGCAAAAGTATATATAATGATCTTTTGGATCAAATGGTGTGGATGTGTTCCGAACTGCCTCATTAAAACTTTTCCGGTAAAACCCAATGGGACAAAATCCGGTAGAAGGAAAAAGAGTACAGTACACATATGTTCATTCAAAATTTTGCTCCCCCTGATTGAATGCTCCCCCTGAACAAAACTTCAACATCAATCCTGTAATTTACAAAGTCGACGCATGCCAATCCCATATACCAGTTTCTCAAAGGTTGATGTAGGCAATGTTTTGGTAAACAGATTTGCAAGATTATTTGTAGACCGTATTTGTTTAACATCAATTTGTCAGCTCTATTGAAGTTCATGAGTATAGAAGAATTTAGGAGAAATATGTTTGGTTCTATCTCCTTTGATATATCCCCCTCTAATTTGAGCGATACAAGCCACATTATCTTCAAATATTGGTGTTGGCATTTCTGTAGCTAATGAAAATCCACATGTATTTTGAATATGATAAATAACTGACCTTAGCCATACACATTCTCAACTTGTTTCATGAAGTGTAAGGATCTTAGAATGATTATAGGATGTAGCAACAAGAGTTTGCTTTGCGGAACGCTAAGAGATTGTTGTGCCATTATAGGTAAAAACATATCCCATATGTGAATGAGCTTTATGAGGATTAGATAGATATCCGGCATCAACATAACCAAGTAAACCTGAAAAGTTGTTAGATTTTGAATAATATAATCATAAATCTTTCGTTCCATGAAGATAATGAAAAAGATGTTTAATTTCATTCCAATGTCTTTGAGTTGGTGCTGAACTGAATCTATCAAGCAAATTCACTAAAAATGCAATATCTGGTCTAGTACATTGAGCCGGATATAATAAAGCACTAATTGCATTAAGATATGATACTTCAGGACCATGCAAGTATCTTTTCACCATCTTTAATTGGTCGGAATGGATCTTTCTTAGGATCAAGAGTTCTAACAATCATAGGAGTACTTAATGGATGGGCATTGTCCATATGGAATCTTTTCATAATCTTTTCAACATATGTTGATTGATGGATAAGTATTCAGTTTGATTTATGCTCAATCTCTAGTTCGAGACAATATTTTATCTTTCCCATGTCTTTCATTTCAAATTCTCTTTTCAAATATTCAGCAGTTTTCAAGAGCTCTTCAGAAGTTCCAATCAAATTCATATCATCAAGGTAACCGCTATGATAGCAAATCCAGATTCTGATTTCTTTATGAAGACACATGGACATAAATGATTATTAATATATCCTTAATTAATCAAATATTCACTGTGGCGGTTATACCACATGCGCCTAGATTGCTTTAATCTATACAAGGACCTTTGTAATTTAATCGAGTATATTGTAAGGATTCCCGTTTTGTTGATTGGCTTATTTCGTGGTCAAACCACATGTTGGGGTTTTGAATGTAAGGGTAGTCCAAGTGTTTAGTGTTGAAGATCAAAGGCCCTTCCATGACCTCAAGATTCAAGCACGCCAAAGGTATAATCTCTTGTGCTTGTTTTTCTTTGAAGAGATTTAGTAGCACACACTCACTTAGCATTCTTGCTATGATTGCATACTTGCTTATTTTTATGTGCATCTCTTCACATGTCACTTTACACACTAGCACTTTGGTTGATATATCTTGTTGTGTGTATATGTGCCTTATAATTCGTTTCCCGACATTGTTCGGAAACGTCCGCGCTTGCACTAATGAGTGCTTGGTTTCGCGCGAAGACCGCCTATGGAGAATGCCCTTGGCTTCTCCTTGGTTTTCACCATTGTTGGTGATCGGCGGTTATGATCGGCGGCCTGGCCGCCGACTGAAACCGCCGTTTCAGTCCAGATTGGTCTGAAGCAATTATGCGGTCAAGATCGGCGGTCACGACCGCCGTTCGAAACCGCCGTTCATACCTGATCGATTTTAATCTCTCGGGTTTGATTCGGCGGTTGTATCGGCGGTCACGTAACCGCCGAATGAAACCGCCGTTAATGCTCTGTTCTTCACGAGCTCAATTCGGCGGTCGTAATCAGCGGCCTGGCCGCCGATTAAAACCGCCGAACGGTGCGTTTCAGGGGCAAAAGTGTCTTTTCACATGCCCAATTCTTGATGTCTATAAATATCTTGTTTTCTCAATCTCTGAATAAGTTTCTTGAGCAATTAGAACCCTAATCTTTCAAGAGAGATTTTTGAGAAAAAATCAATTCAAGAACCCACCTTTAAACACTCAAATCAAATCCTTTTTTGCATCAAATTTCATATTGCATCCTCTATGTCTACATAGAAAGCATCTATGATTGGATTGGCATCATCACAATATGCTTGGTAAGATTTTGATTAGTTTCATCTTATTTTAGTATTTTTACTATCAAGCATATTCTCTTTTTATTTACTTGTATGTTGTTGATCATATGATAAATACAAGAATAGAGAATTAATTGTGATGAATTAATTGAGTGTTGTTTTTGTGATAGCTAATTAGGTTTTTGCTTAATCTTGATTAGCTAAGCTATTTGACATGTCATTTAGCAATTGATATCTAGGGTTGATTAAATTGATTATATCATCATCCTAGATAAGCATCTAAGGTTACCTAGCCTTGTTTGTTATTTGAATATTAATACATATTCACATAGGTTGCATAATCTCTTCTTAGAGAATTAAGTCTTGAGGCTAAGGTTGCTTAGGCCTCAAGCAATTGGACTAGAGCCACTTTTAAAGGCCCGAGTGGTAGAAGTGGGGGGTTATTGACCGGAGTGTTAGACGAGGTCTACATAGGTTGTAAACTCCATTTCGATTAGTGGATTTCGAGGTCCGAGTGTGGCGCACTAATCAGCCCGTGGTTTTTCCCAGTGGTTGGGTTTCCACGTATACATCAAGTGTTATTTTAATTCCGCACTATATTACACTTGCTTGTATATTTAACTAGTAGGGGCATTTTCGTAATATTGACTTGTATGCGAAAATTGGGTAATAATAGCTAAAATCTATTCACCCCCCCTCTAGCTTTATATTGAACACGCCTCGAGTATTTTAAGAACTTTCAATTGGTATCAGAGCGGGTTCCTAGATATACTTAGGTGATCCTAGCTCATTTTAGGTGTGTTGTGCATTTGTGTGATTTTTGCTCTTTCATACATTTTGCATTCATTTCATTCATTCATTTGAGACAATGAGTGGATTCGGTGGCAACCATGAGGGTGCTTCAAGCACACGACCTCCTCTCCTCACCGGTGTGAATTATGCCTCATGGAAAGGCAAGATGGAGGCGTATGTGTGCCAAATCCATGATAGGGCATGGATGGCTATTGAAGATGGGTATGCACCTCCTATGATGACTCCCACGGGTGGTGGAGAAGAAGTACTCAAGCCAAAGGCCCAATGGTCACCTGAAGAGTTTGAGACTTCAAAATGGAATAGGAAGGCATGGCATGCTCTTCTATGTGCAGTGGATGAAAATCAGTATAAACTGATTCAGAACACTAGGATAGCCAAGGAGGCATGGGATATCCTAGAGATTGCACACGAAGGAACCGATGTGGTTAAGGATTCGAAGCTACAAGTCCTTCAAACGCAATTTGAGTTGCTTAAAATGGAGGAGGATGAGTGCTTCAATGACTTTGAAGTCAAGTTGATGGATATTGTGAATCAAAGCCATCAACTCGGTGATCCTTATTCGGATAGGAGAGTTAAGCAGAAAATTATGAGGTCTCTCCCCGCTAGGTTCGAATCAAAAGTGACGGCTTTAGAGGAGAATAGCACTTACAAGGATATGAAGCCGAGCGAGGTGATTGGAAGACTCCTCGCCTATGAATCTAGGAAGGCTCCTAGTATTTCACCTCCTAAAAAGCAAAAAGGAATTGCTTTGAATGCTTCCAAGGTTGTGAAGGAGGAAAAAGGTGACTCGGACCATGACATGGCTTTGCTACTTAGAAGATTCAAGAAGTTTGTCAAGTTCGAGAACAAGGGCGTTGGATCCAAGGGCCAAAACTTGAAGAAAAAAGCTCCCTTCAAGAATTTTGAGCCTAGGCAAGAGCATAGTGAGAAGAAAGGGGTCCAATGCTATGAGTGTGGTGGTATAGGTCACATCTCACCGGATTGTGGGAACTTGAAGAACAAGATGGCAAAAGTGATGGCCGCCACATGGAGTGAAAGTGATGACTCCGGAGAGGGAGATAAGTCATCAAGTGATGATGAGCTTACCATCAACTACACGGCATTTGGGGCCACGTGTGTAGAAGATAAAGTTGTTGGTAAGAATGACTTGACTAGTGATCCCATAGAAGAAAAAGATGAAGAAGTAGCTCTAGAGAAGATATATGTAGCTACTCATTGGGATATGACTCTCATTGACTCAAGAGATCAAGGTGGAGGTCTAAATGAGGGAAATGACTCCATTAGTGAGAATGAGAGTGGAGGAGATAACTTAAGTGAAGATGACTCCTCATCTATCTCTACAAATGGAGGTGTAGAGAAAATGGATGTAAATGACTTTATAGTCAAGTGTGAAAGTTCATTGGAGAAGAAAAATATAAAGTTGAAGATTTTAGAGGAAGAAAATCTAGAACTTTCAACACACAATGACTACTTAAGTAAACAAGTGGAGGCATCCAAGAAGATTGAAGACAAGCTAAGGGATGAGCTAGCTATGTCTAAGAGGAATGAAGAAGGGTTGAAGAGAGAGCTTGTTGAAGCCATAGAGTCATTGTCTAGGATGACTACAAGCACCAAGAAACTTGACCACATTCTTGGTAGTGGAAAGAACCCTTGTGACAAGAGAGGTATTGGGTATGAAGAAACAAAGGAGATCACTACTCCAACCAAGACCGTCTTTGTCAAGAGTTTGGGCAAGATAGAAGCCTCACCGGTGCACACTCCTAGGAAGAAAATTGATCTAGGACAATGTTCAAGAAATGCACAAGTGAAGGTAGCTCCTAAGAGACAACCTCAAGCTCAAAAAGTTCCTCAACCTAACTTCCCTCAAACTCATATTCATCAAGGGAAGAGGCCAATCATGCAAAATGAAACAAGGAAGCAAGCTAGACCGGTTCATCAACAAAGAAGATTTGAACCCGCTCAACCACAAAGTCATGGGATGGCTCCTATGCATGCACAAGGACATGGTATGAATTCTAAATTTATCCCTACATGTCACTTTTGTGGTATTAATGGTCACATTAGACCAAATTGCTTTCATTTCATTAAATTATGTAGAATCAAAAGCATGATTGAAAAGAAAATGATAAGAGCTAGAATGCATGCTAATAGGAAGGAAAACATTCATATTCATGATCCTATTAATTCTAGTACTCTTGAACCTTTGTCCACTAGGAAGAAAAATGTTATATCTATGTGGATAAGGAAAAATGAACCCGCTTGCTACGAGACTAACAAGTCTCAAATAGGTTCAACTAAGTCCAATGGACTTGGTAGGTCCATAGGACCTCATGCCCTTCATTAATGAAGGATGATACTAACCCCATATGGGGAACTCAAGCAAAGAGAGCTATTTTTGCATTCTTGTCACTTGCAAAAAATTTGAAAAATCTTATGCTTCTTGGTTGATTGCTTGAGTAAGCTTGGTTGCACATATGTATATATGTTTTCAATTCAATAAGTGTGAACCTTGCTTGTTTACAATCCATGTCATATTTATGTTCAAACATGCATTTTGGACTAGGAGATGTATGTAGGAAGTATGATTTGAATGACCTATGATTATCTCCATGACATGATGATTCTTAAATAACATGCTAATGTCTTATGAAAAGCATGAAATTCATGTACATGCTCAAATGAAAAAGCATGAATTGATAATTGCGTTCTTAAATGCAAAAACTTGTGTGAAAAAGCTAATGAGACTCAAATGAAAAAGGATCTAGTATCCATTCAAGGATTTTACAATCCAAATGTCTCTCTTTCTTTATTGGTTGAACATGTCTACTATCATACGGATATCTTATCCGGAAAAATCAAATAGGGTGCAAAGTTGCTCATGACATGTTTAGCTTATAAAGTTGGATATAGTTGTTCTTAAATTGAAATCAATGAAATTTCTATATCCTTGCTTCTTTCATGACAATGGTGAAATTGGTTTGAATTCCTATTAGAAACCTTTGTCATTTGCTTTGCCAAATACCATGGTATTTTGGACTTGAATGCAATATGTCTTGTATGCAAAGCATTTTGTTTCACACATTTTATCTAATAAAACTCCTCGTTTCTCTCCGATTAATTGAGATTGCATAAAGTGACTTATATTGATTATGCATATACTAGAATGCTACTATCTCTCTTTGCCTTGAGTGACCCGGTTGGGGACTACTCCTTTGTCTATATCATGACAAAAAGGGGGAGTATAATGTGGTAAGGGGAGGTGCAAATTGTTGTAGCAATTGGTGCACATTGGGGAGAATATACATTGAGGGGGAGTAACCCTTTGAGGGGGAGCATTGCATTCATCATACATTGCATGATGTTGTGTTTAATTTCTTAGAAATGCAAATGCTTGTTTATGTCCTCACTTGATTCATCTCACTTTTACTTGATTTGGAAAGTATAGAAACCTTGTTTCAGGGAATGATTGTTCTACAAGAGATTGAAGACTTCAAGTTTTATTTTTATATATCTCTTTGTATTGTAGAAAATCTTCATTGACCCATAGGTTTATTTTTGTTGTGAGGAATCAATGTGAGTGGTGGTTTTGTCACGAAATAGCCAAAGGGGGAGATTGTAAGGATTCCCGTTTTGTTGATTGGCTTATTTCGTGGTCAAACCACATGTTGGGGTTTTGAATGTAAGGGTAGTCCAAGTGTTTAGTGTTGAAGATCAAAGGCCCTTCCATGACCTCAAGATTCAAGCACGCCAAAGGTATAATCTCTTGTGCTTGTTTTTCTTTGAAGAGATTTAGTAGCACACACTCACTTAGCATTCTTGCTATGATTGCATACTTGCTTATTTTTATGTGCATCTCTTCACATGTCACTTTACACACTAGCACTTTGGTTGATATATCTTGTTGTGTGTATATGTGCCTTATAATTCGTTTCCCGACATTGTTCGGAAACGTCCGCGCTTGCACTAATGAGTGCTTGGTTTCGCGCGAAGACCGCCTATGGAGAATGCCCTTGGCTTCTCCTTGGTTTTCACCATTGTTGGTGATCGGCGGTTATGATCGGCGGCCTGGCCGCCGACTGAAACCGCCGTTTCAGTCCAGATTGGTCTGAAGCAATTATGCGGTCAAGATCGGCGGTCACGACCGCCGTTCGAAACCGCCGTTCATACCTGATCGATTTTAATCTCTCGGGTTTGATTCGGCGGTTGTATCGGCGGTCACGTAACCGCCGAATGAAACCGCCGTTAATGCTCTGTTCTTCACGAGCTCAATTCGGCGGTCGTAATCAGCGGCCTGGCCGCCGATTAAAACCGCCGAACGGTGCGTTTCAGGGGCAAAAGTGTCTTTTCACATGCCCAATTCTTGATGTCTATAAATATCTTGTTTTCTCAATCTCTGAATAAGTTTCTTGAGCAATTAGAACCCTAATCTTTCAAGAGAGATTTTTGAGAAAAAATCAATTCAAGAACCCACCTTTAAACACTCAAATCAAATCCTTTTTTGCATCAAATTTCATATTGCATCCTCTATGTCTACATAGAAAGCATCTATGATTGGATTGGCATCATCACAATATGCTTGGTAAGATTTTGATTAGTTTCATCTTATTTTAGTATTTTTACTATCAAGCATATTCTCTTTTATTTACTTGTATGTTGTTGATCATATGATAAATACAAGAATAGAGAATTAATTGTGATGAATTAATTGAGTGTTGTTTTTGTGATAGCTAATTAGGTTTTTGCTTAATCTTGATTAGCTAAGCTATTTGACATGTCATTTAGCAATTGATATCTAGGGTTGATTAAATTGATTATATCATCATCCTAGATAAGCATCTAAGGTTACCTAGCCTTGTTTGTTATTTGAATATTAATACATATTCACATAGGTTGCATAATCTCTTCTTAGAGAATTAAGTCTTGAGGCTAAGGTTGCTTAGGCCTCAAGCAATTGGACTAGAGCCACTTTTAAAGGCCCGAGTGGTAGAAGTGGGGGGTTATTGACCGGAGTGTTAGACGAGGTCTACATAGGTTGTAAACTCCATTTCGATTAGTGGATTTCGAGGTCCGAGTGTGGCGCACTAATCAGCCCGTGGTTTTTCCCAGTGGTTGGGTTTCCACGTATACATCAAGTGTTATTTTAATTCCGCACTATATTACACTTGCTTGTATATTTAACTAGTAGGGGCATTTTCGTAATATTGACTTGTATGCGAAAATTGGGTAATAATAGCTAAAATCTATTCACCCCCCCTCTAGCTTTATATTGAACACGCCTCGAGTATTTTAAGAACTTTCAATTGGTATCAGAGCGGGTTCCTAGATATACTTAGGTGATCCTAGCTCATTTTAGGTGTGTTGTGCATTTGTGTGATTTTTGCTCTTTCATACATTTTGCATTCATTTCATTCATTCATTTGAGACAATGAGTGGATTCGGTGGCAACCATGAGGGTGCTTCAAGCACACGACCTCCTCTCCTCACCGGTGTGAATTATGCCTCATGGAAAGGCAAGATGGAGGCGTATGTGTGCCAAATCCATGATAGGGCATGGATGGCTATTGAAGATGGGTATGCACCTCCTATGATGACTCCCACGGGTGGTGGAGAAGAAGTACTCAAGCCAAAGGCCCAATGGTCACCTGAAGAGTTTGAGACTTCAAAATGGAATAGGAAGGCATGGCATGCTCTTCTATGTGCAGTGGATGAAAATCAGTATAAACTGATTCAGAACACTAGGATAGCCAAGGAGGCATGGGATATCCTAGAGATTGCACACGAAGGAACCGATGTGGTTAAGGATTCGAAGCTACAAGTCCTTCAAACGCAATTTGAGTTGCTTAAAATGGAGGAGGATGAGTGCTTCAATGACTTTGAAGTCAAGTTGATGGATATTGTGAATCAAAGCCATCAACTCGGTGATCCTTATTCGGATAGGAGAGTTAAGCAGAAAATTATGAGGTCTCTCCCCGCTAGGTTCGAATCAAAAGTGACGGCTTTAGAGGAGAATAGCACTTACAAGGATATGAAGCCGAGCGAGGTGATTGGAAGACTCCTCGCCTATGAATCTAGGAAGGCTCCTAGTATTTCACCTCCTAAAAAGCAAAAAGGAATTGCTTTGAATGCTTCCAAGGTTGTGAAGGAGGAAAAAGGTGACTCGGACCATGACATGGCTTTGCTACTTAGAAGATTCAAGAAGTTTGTCAAGTTCGAGAACAAGGGCGTTGGATCCAAGGGCCAAAACTTGAAGAAAAAAGCTCCCTTCAAGAATTTTGAGCCTAGGCAAGAGCATAGTGAGAAGAAAGGGGTCCAATGCTATGAGTGTGGTGGTATAGGTCACATCTCACCGGATTGTGGGAACTTGAAGAACAAGATGGCAAAAGTGATGGCCGCCACATGGAGTGAAAGTGATGACTCCGGAGAGGGAGATAAGTCATCAAGTGATGATGAGCTTACCATCAACTACACGGCATTTGGGGCCACGTGTGTAGAAGATAAAGTTGTTGGTAAGAATGACTTGACTAGTGATCCCATAGAAGAAAAAGATGAAGAAGTAGCTCTAGAGAAGATATATGTAGCTACTCATTGGGATATGACTCTCATTGACTCAAGAGATCAAGGTGGAGGTCTAAATGAGGGAAATGACTCCATTAGTGAGAATGAGAGTGGAGGAGATAACTTAAGTGAAGATGACTCCTCATCTATCTCTACAAATGGAGGTGTAGAGAAAATGGATGTAAATGACTTTATAGTCAAGTGTGAAAGTTCATTGGAGAAGAAAAATATAAAGTTGAAGATTTTAGAGGAAGAAAATCTAGAACTTTCAACACACAATGACTACTTAAGTAAACAAGTGGAGGCATCCAAGAAGATTGAAGACAAGCTAAGGGATGAGCTAGCTATGTCTAAGAGGAATGAAGAAGGGTTGAAGAGAGAGCTTGTTGAAGCCATAGAGTCATTGTCTAGGATGACTACAAGCACCAAGAAACTTGACCACATTCTTGGTAGTGGAAAGAACCCTTGTGACAAGAGAGGTATTGGGTATGAAGAAACAAAGGAGATCACTACTCCAACCAAGACCGTCTTTGTCAAGAGTTTGGGCAAGATAGAAGCCTCACCGGTGCACACTCCTAGGAAGAAAATTGATCTAGGACAATGTTCAAGAAATGCACAAGTGAAGGTAGCTCCTAAGAGACAACCTCAAGCTCAAAAAGTTCCTCAACCTAACTTCCCTCAAACTCATATTCATCAAGGGAAGAGGCCAATCATGCAAAATGAAACAAGGAAGCAAGCTAGACCGGTTCATCAACAAAGAAGATTTGAACCCGCTCAACCACAAAGTCATGGGATGGCTCCTATGCATGCACAAGGACATGGTATGAATTCTAAATTTATCCCTACATGTCACTTTTGTGGTATTAATGGTCACATTAGACCAAATTGCTTTCATTTCATTAAATTATGTAGAATCAAAAGCATGATTGAAAAGAAAATGATAAGAGCTAGAATGCATGCTAATAGGAAGGAAAACATTCATATTCATGATCCTATTAATTCTAGTACTCTTGAACCTTTGTCCACTAGGAAGAAAAATGTTATATCTATGTGGATAAGGAAAAATGAACCCGCTTGCTACGAGACTAACAAGTCTCAAATAGGTTCAACTAAGTCCAATGGACTTGGTAGGTCCATAGGACCTCATGCCCTTCATTAATGAAGGATGATACTAACCCCATATGGGGAACTCAAGCAAAGAGAGCTATTTTTGCATTCTTGTCACTTGCAAAAAATTTGAAAAATCTTATGCTTCTTGGTTGATTGCTTGAGTAAGCTTGGTTGCACATATGTATATATGTTTTCAATTCAATAAGTGTGAACCTTGCTTGTTTACAATCCATGTCATATTTATGTTCAAACATGCATTTTGGACTAGGAGATGTATGTAGGAAGTATGATTTGAATGACCTATGATTATCTCCATGACATGATGATTCTTAAATAACATGCTAATGTCTTATGAAAAGCATGAAATTCATGTACATGCTCAAATGAAAAAGCATGAATTGATAATTGCGTTCTTAAATGCAAAAACTTGTGTGAAAAAGCTAATGAGACTCAAATGAAAAAGGATCTAGTATCCATTCAAGGATTTTACAATCCAAATGTCTCTCTTTCTTTATTGGTTGAACATGTCTACTATCATACGGATATCTTATCCGGAAAAATCAAATAGGGTGCAAAGTTGCTCATGACATGTTTAGCTTATAAAGTTGGATATAGTTGTTCTTAAATTGAAATCAATGAAATTTCTATATCCTTGCTTCTTTCATGACAATGGTGAAATTGGTTTGAATTCCTATTAGAAACCTTTGTCATTTGCTTTGCCAAATACCATGGTATTTTGGACTTGAATGCAATATGTCTTGTATGCAAAGCATTTTGTTTCACACATTTTATCTAATAAAACTCCTCGTTTCTCTCCGATTAATTGAGATTGCATAAAGTGACTTATATTGATTATGCATATACTAGAATGCTACTATCTCTCTTTGCCTTGAGTGACCCGGTTGGGGACTACTCCTTTGTCTATATCATGACAAAAAGGGGGAGTATAATGTGGTAAGGGGAGGTGCAAATTGTTGTAGCAATTGGTGCACATTGGGGAGAATATACATTGAGGGGGAGTAACCCTTTGAGGGGGAGCATTGCATTCATCATACATTGCATGATGTTGTGTTTAATTTCTTAGAAATGCAAATGCTTGTTTATGTCCTCACTTGATTCATCTCACTTTTACTTGATTTGGAAAGTATAGAAACCTTGTTTCAGGGAATGATTGTTCTACAAGAGATTGAAGACTTCAAGTTTTATTTTTATATATCTCTTTGTATTGTAGAAAATCTTCATTGACCCATAGGTTTATTTTTGTTGTGAGGAATCAATGTGAGTGGTGGTTTTGTCACGAAATAGCCAAAGGGGGAGATTGTAAGGATTCCCGTTTTGTTGATTGGCTTATTTCGTGGTCAAACCACATGTTGGGGTTTTGAATGTAAGGGTAGTCCAAGTGTTTAGTGTTGAAGATCAAAGGCCCTTCCATGACCTCAAGATTCAAGCACGCCAAAGGTATAATCTCTTGTGCTTGTTTTTCTTTGAAGAGATTTAGTAGCACACACTCACTTAGCATTCTTGCTATGATTGCATACTTGCTTATTTTTATGTGCATCTCTTCACATGTCACTTTACACACTAGCACTTTGGTTGATATATCTTGTTGTGTGTATATGTGCCTTATAATTCGTTTCCCGACATTGTTCGGAAACGTCCGCGCTTGCACTAATGAGTGCTTGGTTTCGCGCGAAGACCGCCTATGGAGAATGCCCTTGGCTTCTCCTTGGTTTTCACCATTGTTGGTGATCGGCGGTTATGATCGGCGGCCTGGCCGCCGACTGAAACCGCCGTTTCAGTCCAGATTGGTCTGAAGCAATTATGCGGTCAAGATCGGCGGTCACGACCGCCGTTCGAAACCGCCGTTCATACCTGATCGATTTTAATCTCTCGGGTTTGATTCGGCGGTTGTATCGGCGGTCACGTAACCGCCGAATGAAACCGCCGTTAATGCTCTGTTCTTCACGAGCTCAATTCGGCGGTCGTAATCAGCGGCCTGGCCGCCGATTAAAACCGCCGAACGGTGCGTTTCAGGGGCAAAAGTGTCTTTTCACATGCCCAATTCTTGATGTCTATAAATATCTTGTTTTCTCAATCTCTGAATAAGTTTCTTGAGCAATTAGAACCCTAATCTTTCAAGAGAGATTTTTGAGAAAAAATCAATTCAAGAACCCACCTTTAAACACTCAAATCAAATCCTTTTTTGCATCAAATTTCATATTGCATCCTCTATGTCTACATAGAAAGCATCTATGATTGGATTGGCATCATCACAATATGCTTGGTAAGATTTTGATTAGTTTCATCTTATTTTAGTATTTTTACTATCAAGCATATTCTCTTTTTATTTACTTGTATGTTGTTGATCATATGATAAATACAAGAATAGAGAATTAATTGTGATGAATTAATTGAGTGTTGTTTTTGTGATAGCTAATTAGGTTTTTGCTTAATCTTGATTAGCTAAGCTATTTGACATGTCATTTAGCAATTGATATCTAGGGTTGATTAAATTGATTATATCATCATCCTAGATAAGCATCTAAGGTTACCTAGCCTTGTTTGTTATTTGAATATTAATACATATTCACATAGGTTGCATAATCTCTTCTTAGAGAATTAAGTCTTGAGGCTAAGGTTGCTTAGGCCTCAAGCAATTGGACTAGAGCCACTTTTAAAGGCCCGAGTGGTAGAAGTGGGGGGTTATTGACCGGAGTGTTAGACGAGGTCTACATAGGTTGTAAACTCCATTTCGATTAGTGGATTTCGAGGTCCGAGTGTGGCGCACTAATCAGCCCGTGGTTTTTCCCAGTGGTTGGGTTTCCACGTATACATCAAGTGTTATTTTAATTCCGCACTATATTACACTTGCTTGTATATTTAACTAGTAGGGGCATTTTCGTAATATTGACTTGTATGCGAAAATTGGGTAATAATAGCTAAAATCTATTCACCCCCCCTCTAGCTTTATATTGAACACGCCTCGAGTATTTTAAGAACTTTCAATGTATATATTACAGGGTCTCGAGTTGTATGCTTCTGGCATTCTAAATCTTTCAGGGATTTTCATATAAATATCTGAATCGAGTGAGCCATATAGGTAGGCAGCTACTTTGTCCATAAGACGCATTTCAAGTCTTTCTGAGACAGCCAAACTTATTAGAAATCGAAACGTAATTGTATCTATAACTGGTGAATACATCTCATCAAAATCAATACCAGATCTCTGTGAGAAACCCTGTGCTATGAGTTGTGCCTTATATCGCACCATCTCGTTTTTCTCATTACGTTTTCGTACAAAAACCCATTTTTATCCAATAGGTTTGACATCTTCAAGCGTCTGGATTATTGATCCAAATACTTTGCGTTTGGTTAATGAAGCAAATTCTGCTTGAATTGCTTCTTTCCATTTAGGCCAATCAGACCTTTGCCTATAATCATTGAGGTTAAGAGGCTCATAATCATTATTTAAAATTTCAGTAGCCACTGTGTACGAAAATATATCATCGATGATTGTTTCTTCACGATTCCACATTCCTCCTGTATAATTTATAGAAAGTTTCTCATTTCTGTATTCCTGTATCTCTTCAGAGATTCCTTCCCCTGCAAGGGTTTCTTGTGTCCTTTTAGGGGCATCTAACTCTTGTGGAGTTAATTTAGAGAAAGTGGATTTATTTATAATTTCAGGAGTATGATCTTGATATTTTGTTTTCTTCCTTCGGGGAATAATATCTTTCGAACCAAGTGGCCTGCCACGCTTCTGGCATATAGCAGATGATTCTTTTGCTATTATTTGTTTAGATTGTTCTCTTAGAACAATCACCCGTGCTGGTACATTAACAGGTGGGATGTGTGATTTTGTTACCTTAGTAGCATCTGTAAATGCATCTAGTAACTGATTTTTTATTGTTTGAAGATGAACTATCTTGCATACTTAATTCTCACATTGAGATGTGTATGGGTCAAGATGAATTAGACTAGGAACTTTCCAAGAAAATTCACGCTTCTCTTCAAAAGAAGTTTTTCCTTTCCCTAATGATGGGAAATTTCTCTCATCGAAATGACAATCAGCAAATCGTGCAGTAAAAATATCACCAGTCAAAGGTTCCAGATACCTAATAATTGATGGTGAATCTAGACCAACATATATTCCCAAACGCCGTTGGGGTCCCATTTTAGTTTTATGTGTAGGTGCAATTGGGACATATACTGCACAACCAAAAGTACGCAGATGAGAAATATCTGGTTGATGGCCAAATACAAGTTGTTCTGGAGAATATTGATGATAAGCAATGGGACGAAGACGAATTAATGCAGCAGCATGTAAAATATCATGTCCCCAAACAGAAATTGGTAATTGTGTTCTGTTAACGGTGATTTTTCGTCAACACTCAATTGGTGATTTGAGATCACGTTTGCGGGTGATGATAGTTGAATTTTAATACCGTAAGATAATAAGCAAGAGATACGTGGTAAAACTCTGATAACCAGAAAAACGTCCACGGGTTGCTGCCTAAGCAACGAAGCCAAAATCCACTATAAAAATTGATTACAAAAATACACTCAGGTCTCTTTTTTACGCTCTAAAAGTCTCTTTCTCCCTTATGCGTTACAAAAGGTATTTATACATGTTGTTTCTAGGGTTTGGGGATACCGCTAGGGTTTGGTGTCGTGGCGCCCAAGTCTTAAGCGGTTCCCCAGTCCTAGTCCGATTCTGTTTCCTTCTTGGGCGTGATATATTTCCTGTTTTGGCTGAGTCCGAGTTTGGGCCGGATTCTTTCTCCTTTATTCATGGGAGACCTGCTTGTTTCCTTTTTAAACTCTGAAGGGTTGCGCTGCTACGTATTATGGAGGTGCTCACTGCTGATTCCTTCCATGCATTTAGGAAGTGAGTTTCCGTAACCATCTCTTCTTGTTGATCCCCGAGTATGCCCGAGTAGGCCCGAGTATGTGATGTTGCCCGAGCTGGCTCTATTTGTTTATGATCGGGTCGCTTTGGTTTTAGCCGAGTGGGTTACTTGGGGGATTTCCCCCTTTCGGGTTGACTTTTCCAGATTCCTACTTACGTGGCTTCTTTATGGGGATGACGTGTCCTTTATAACGATTTTTACCTATAACAAAACCCCTTAAATATTTGAGCCGAATACCGCTTGCTCGGGACAAATATTTAACCCATGTTTGCTTCGTTTCTCACGACTTGTTTTCATTTTTCATCTTCCATATTAATGTTGGTTTTCAGTATCCTCGTTTGATTCGAAGTATTACTGACGTGTCTCAATTATTTCCGCACATGCTTGATCCACCCACTATTCAGAAATCTTTTGATAGTGACACACTGACTTCCTGACGGCTCAAGGCTCTCTCTGCTTGCCACATGTCTCCTTTCGCTTGGTTGTGGTAGGAGGCATTTATGGGACACGACCTTTCTGTTCATTCGTACGCAACCCACGTCACTCCCCCCGCCTCTCTGTTTTTTCGCTTCTTCACCTACCCTCTCTAGGGTTTCGATTTTTTTTGAAGCCGCTACCGCCTATATATATATCAACTTGACGCTTCGTGGGGAAGATCCTTATTTCTCTGCAAAAATCTCCTGCCATTTTTCTTTTATTTTATTTTATTTTCTTTTCTTGATAGAAGTTCGCCTGCATCTGTTATTTGTCTTCGAGTTATCTGGAATTAGATGCTCGTTTCTCAGTCCTGCCAAGATCCTCAACTTCAAAACCCGGACCTTTTCTTGAAGACTATTCCTCCATCTCTAAAGATTTCCTCTACAGTTCGTGCATCTCCAGCTTTCTGATACATCAAGGTTAGTTCTTATGGATCCTACTGCTAGACAACGTCCTTTTACTGTTGGTATGATTGCTATTGAACAAGGTGATGTTTTTACTGCCACAGTTGTCCACAGGTTGCTAGGAGATCTTCTCCCTGGTCAACCTCAATATTTAGACGCCGACGTTTCAGGGCTCTTTCGTGAATGACCTGCTACTTCCGAAGTTCCTCTTGCTTCAGAAATTCCTTCCATTTCTTCAAATTCGTCGCAGCCTGACTCTTATTAGCCTGAAGATCAGTCGGACTCTTCTGCTTCCGTTCGTTTTGATACTCGGCCGTGGAGACAAACGGGGAAGAGGATGAGTAATCGTAAAAAGGATTCCCTAGAGAGCCGAGTCGGGACCTAGAGGGTAGTTGAGAACGATATTGAAGAGGAGCATAAGGCCGCTCGCATTCCTTTCTCTCCCAAGCGGATATGTGCCTATGACGTCGAACTGAACGTGGTCAGCCCTGAAGAGATAAAAACGTATATGCGACGGTTTGACCTGGACAGCAACATGGTTTCGCTGATTCCTACTAACTGTCGAGCTGCATGGAACCCCCCACCGGGCCATGTGGCAATCTATGGGGCAATGCTTACTTGTGGTGTTACTCTTCCTCATTAGCCTTTCATCACCTGGTTTTTGGCTGAGGCACGACTTGCCCCTGCGTAGCTAACTCTGAATAGCTACCGGATTTTGATGTGCATGTGGCACATGTGGCATAGGATAAAGCAGCCACCCCCCACACCTCACGAAATCCGTCACTTTTATACGTTGAGGCCCGTTGGGAAGACTGGGGTTTATTTCCTTCAATCGAACCAGCCCGAGTTCTGAATCCCTAAAGACGTAGTGGTTAAGAGTGAAATCGAACCGACCACGGACGAGAAGATGAAGGGATTTGTTTGGGGCTTCCCCACTTCAAATAAATTTTGGAAGAACAGCTGGTTCTTCGTGGGTAAATGCTGGAGCCAATCAATCAGTTTTGATCTTGATGGTACTTGGGTGACTTGCAGGGTTCCTCGGTACTTTTGTTCGCCCCAGTGGAACCATATGACTCCTGCCTTTATTGATGAGGAGCTCAAGACTTTGGCTCGGGCGGCCGTTCGTCCTTTGGAGAAGAGGGGCAGACCTTATCTCTTCAACGAGGAGAAAATGATTAAAGCTCGCCTTTTTCCCCAGATTTCTGCATGCCGCAAACGCCGTAAGTTTTTTATAAGTTTCCCCTGGTTATTCTTGCATTCTGGCTTTTAAATCAGTTTACTGACTCGGAGAAACACCTTTTCTTTTCTTTTCTTTTCTTTTTTGTTTTTAAGTGTTCGATGTAGACATAGTCTGCGATGCTCAGGCACGCCGGATGAAAGGCATCGTGGAGGCGAGCCAAAAAGCGGCTATTCGCCAACGAGATGCTGGGATAGCCCCTCCTGAAGGTAACTCTGATGAGAGTGCTCCCAAGGATCCCCCCGAGGGAGATGATGAAGAGGGAGTACCCGATTATGTGCCCGAGATGACCCATGGTCAAGAAATGACCGCATATTCAGCAGAGGCTGTGGGCGATCCGGAGGGCTTTGAAGCAAGTAGGACCAACTTTGGAGTAAGTAGGACTGCTGCTGGGCAAGACAATCAGGCGGGTCCTTCTTCTTCTAAGGGGAAAGAGAAGGCTGGGCATTCCTCTGATCATGAGCCAACGGCTTTCTCCCGTGGAACTAATTCTCCCCACTCTGCTGCACACATGCCAAGTGCTACATTCGAGGGTGCTGAAGCAGCCGGGGAACCTTCGGGTGTAATGGCTCCGAAGATTTCAACTTCTGTCGAGCCAATTCCTACTCCTCCCGGGGACAGCGGTGTTGAAATGAGGCATCCCGATCTGGATTCTGAAGATCCTGCGGCTGACTTGAATCCTCGCGGGAGGTAATCTGGACAGAGAAAAGCCTCGTTTTCTCCTAGTCGCCCCACCCCCAAGATCCCCCGAGTAGTCGCATATGTTGATTCATCTTCAAATGATGAGGGGGGAGCAGAGGTTGGGAGAAAAACGAGTATGACCCCTCCACGGGACCAAATCAAGGGCAGTGTTGGCGTCTCCGCTAGCTCTCATCGGGTGGCCTCGACTGTCGGGCTCCCTGAAACTTACGTTGGTGGTTTGGGCCCCTTAACCCAGACAGATGATCCTACCCCCGAGACTATGCTGAGGGCCATGGCTTCAGGCCGAGCCTACATTGGGGAGGATCATTGGAGTCACCTCAGGGCTGGAACCGTGTCTGACCGGCTCTGCAACTTCTTCAATAGTGCTTCCTACGTGAGTAAAGCCTTGATTATTGCACGATTTTGTATTTTTTTTTTTACTTCACTCCTGTTTGCTGTCAATTTACTACAGATGGTGGCTGAGATGTCCGGAGCTTGCCAGGCTGGTGAAGCCTAGGCTGAAAGAATAAGGCAGCTAGAAGCCCAACTGAAGGAGAGTGAGGACCATCGCTCTCGGACTGAGTTAGCTTGTCAAGAGGGGGCTAGATCAAGTCAGGTGCTCCTAGATTAATGCATGGCTCGTCAGATGGAGGCTGAACAGAAGGCGTCTTTTGCTGCTGAGAAGGCCACAACCCTGCAAGATTAGTTGTCCTCCACTCAAGATGCTTTGCTCCAGGCCGAGCAGACCGTTGAGGACGTGAAAACCTCTTATGAACGCCGAATAGAAGACTTGGAGCGTTAGGCCTTGACAGTCAAATCTCTGTCAAAGGAAGCTAGGCTGGAGTTGGAGATACAAGGGGTCGACCGCTTTAAAAGATCTCCAGCCTATGATGCTTTGCTTCTTAAGGAGTTCCAAAGAGGAATGGTTTCGACTGGAGAATTCTTTAAGATGAAGAATAGGGCGACCGACCGGGACAGGGCCAACTGGAGCCTTTCGGTCAAGAAGCATGTGGATACGTCTCTGGAGTCTCTTCGGATCCAGATGAAAGAGTGGCGAGCATATTGCCGAAGTAAAGGTAAGGTGCCACATCCCATGCATCTGGAGGTTACCACCGCCGATTCCTTCTCTACTTTTCACACTTGTCAGAAAGCGGGGATCGATGGTGAGAATCCTGATGTTGGTCCCGTCCTTATGATGGACTATAGCGCCTGGATGGATGACGATGACGAAGAAGATGTGATTGTGTGACCCTCTGAAGATAGCTTCCTCAGCGAGTACGTGATGGAACTTGACCCGAGTGTCGGTGGGAGCAGCTTACAACCCCCAGCGCCATCTTCTTGATTTTTTCTTCTATACTTTTTTGTAACGATTCTTTGTATTATCCTTATATATATATATATATATATATATATATATGAATTTTCATTCTTACCGTTTTGCTTTCTAATTTTTGAGTACTTTCTTAACTGATCGCTAGCTAGTTTAGCCAAGTATCTTATTTAACTGGCAACTAACCGATCTTAGCCGAGTGTCTTATTCAACTGGCAATTAATGTGGCCGAGTATCTTATTTAACCGGCGTTTTGTCTTTTTGACCTATTTAGGTTTTACCTAAACGTTACGTCGAGGCTTAACACGACCATACGCTGAGGTCCTTACACAAGTCACCTAGGACGTCTCCCGGTTTTGTATGTGCAAGGTTTTGCCGAATCGTTGGGGTACTATGTACCGGCCAACACAGCTGCGCATCTCACCAGCTTTTCTGGCGGCTCTTCGAGCAATTTTCCAGTTACCCTGGTGCCTCGGTTTTGCCTTTTTGCCAAGAAGCGTGTTTACACTATCTTAACTAGGTTGCTTCTTTGCCCTTCAAGCACTACTTGTCCGCTCTCTCGCGGCTTTGTAGCACCCGAATTCTTCCTTTTTTGTTTTACGTTTGTTTAGCCAACTATTAAGTGGCTGCTGTTGTTCATAGGCCATGGAATATCTTTGATCATGAGACTCATCGACTTCAATGAACAACCTCTTTATTGGCAAATGAACTTTATTAGAAAATCAAATAAATCTGAAACAGTTGATGTAGAGCTAAAACGGGACAAAAAACAAATTGAATTAACATAAACATAGAGATGAGTTTCTTAGGGGTAGAAGATCTTGATGTACTGTGCATTGCATGGTCGAGGTACTAGGCTCCCCCCTGGTCGAGCTATCATGTACGCCCCGTGCCCTGCGACTTCCTTGACGATGTACGGTCCCTCCCATTTGTCGGCGAGGGATCCTGTCGACCTGTCCTTAGTGTTCGGGGACACTCTTCTTAGCACTAAATCTCCAAGCTGGAATCTATGCACGCGAACATGGGAATTATAGTACCTCGCAACCCTTTGCTGGTATGCGGCGTTTCGCACTTGCGCTGCATCCCTGACTTCTTCAAGCTTGTCTAGGTTTTGCTGTAGCATGTTAACATTGTGCTCGGGGCTGTATAGTTGTACCCTGGGTGATGTAAAACTTATTTCTGCTGGGATAACGGCCTCCGTCCTGAATGCTAACGCAAAAGGAGTCTCCCATGTGGATGACCTTACAGTTGTTCGATATGCCTATAGCACCTCTGGTAGCTTGTCCGCCCAGCTGCCTTTCTTGGCTTCCAACTTTGCTTTCAGCGTGTGCTTGATCACCTTGCTCACAGCTTCGGTCTGGCCATTGGTTTGAGGATGAGCAGGTGACGCATAGTAGTTTACGATCTTATACTCTTCGCACATTTCTCTGAACTTGCTGTTGTCGAATTGGGTCCCATTGTCTGTTATGATGATGCTCGGGATCCCAAACCTATATATTATGTTCTTTCTGACAAAGCTGGTGGTGTTTGCCTCAGTGATGTGCACTAGAGCTTCTGCTTCCGCCCATTTAGTAAAGTAGTCTACTGCCACAATAGCATGCTTCGCACCCCCCTTTGTTCCAGTGGGCATTGGTCCTATCAGGTCGAGGCCCCACATGGCAAAGGGCCAAGGTGAAGTTAAGTTTTTGAGCAACTCCGGGGTTGCCGAATATCGTTTGCTATTCTCTGGCATGTCTCACAGCTCTCCGCGAACAGCTGTGCCTCTGCAAACAAAGTTGGCCAATAGAATCCTTGCCTAAGTACTTTATGCGCCAGACTCTTACCCCTAGTATGGTTCCCGCATACTCCACTGTGAACATCCTTCAGGATCTTTTTGGTTTCTTCGCCGACGATACACCTTTGCAGCACCTTTGAGAATCCTCTTCTGTACAATTCACCTCTCAGAATTGTGTACCTGGTTGACCTGTACTTGACACGTTTTGCTTTCACAGCATCCTCAGGTAAAATGTTTTCCTCTAAATACTTTCTGAGCTGTGTGGTCCAGTCGCCTTGAACTGATCGGATCTCCGACACCATGACTTCCTGAGATTCTGCTGTACTCGGCCTAGTCAGGTGCGCCACCGGTATCGCTTTGGACCTGATACTCATGGTGGCTGAAGCTAATTTGGACAAAGCGTCTGCTTTCTCGTTTTCTTCCCGAGGGATCTGAAAGATCTTGTACATCTTGAATTTTCTGAGCAGTTTCTTTGCAATGTCCAGGTAAGCTATCATGTGCTCATCCCTCGCTTGGTATTCATCCAATACCTGGTTAACCACAACTTACGAATCACTGTAAATCTCCAACTCATCTGCTCCTAACGCTATACAGACCCTCAAGCCAGCCAACAACGCTTCATATTCTGCTTGGTTATTGGTTTCTTTGAAATCGAACCTCATGGCGCACTCTACAGCGTCTCCCTCCGAGGTTGTTATGACTATCCCGGCCCCGCTGCCATGGGTGTTTGATGATCCATCTACATGCAACCTCCATCGGAAACTATTCTCCTGTTTTCCTTCCATTATTCTTCTCACTTCGGCATTTGGCTTAGTGAATTCCACTATAAAATCTGACACTGCTTGCCCCTTGACTGCGGCTTTTGGGGTGTATTTGATATCGAATTCGCTCAACTCCACCGCCCATTTAGTCAGCCTACCTGACAGTTTTGGCTTTTGCAAGATGAGTTTCAGCAGATAATCAGTGTACACCTCTATTGTATGCGCTTGGAAATATGGCCTTAGCTTCCTGGCTACCGTGATCAAGGCAAGCGCTATCTTTTCTGCCGGTGAATACCTTGTCTCTGCGGGCAGCAACGCCTTGCTAGTGTAATACACTGGTCTCTATATTCCTTCCTCCATTCGGATCAACACCGAGCTTGTTGCCACTTATGTGACCGAGATGTATAGGTATAATATCTCTCCAACCACTGGCTTTGAGAGGATGGGTGCTCGCCCTAAGTACTCTTTCAACTTATGGAAGGTTGTTTCACATTCTTTGTTCCACTCGAGCCCTTTTCCTTTCTTTATTGCTTTTAAAAAATGGGGCGCATCTGTCTGTTGATTTTGCTATAAATCGGTTAAGTGATGCGAGACATCCCGTCAGCCTCTGTATGTCCTTCAGCGTTCTTGGCGAAGCCATTTCTTCTAATGCTTTGATCTTCTCGGGGTTCACTTCGATTCCCCTCTGATGCACCTGGAAGCCGAGAAACCTACCTGATGGTACCACGAACACACATTTGTTCGGGTTAAGTTTCATCTTATACCTTCTTAGAACCTTAAAGGTTTCTTTTAGATCTTCCGCGTGTCTCTCTGCCGTAACACTCTTGGTCAGCATGTCATCTATATAGACCTCCATGTTCTTCCCAATCTACCGAGCGAATATCCTGTTCACTAACCTCTGGTACGTTGCCTCGGCATTCTTTAATCTGAATGGCATCACCTTATAGCAATACAACCCCTGGTCTGTGGTGAATGCCGTTTTCTCTTCGTCGGCTTTATTCATTCGGATTTGATTGTACCCCGAGTAAGCATCCATGAAGCTTAACAATTCGTGCCCTGCTGTTGCGTCCACTAGCTGGTCGATCCTTGGTAGTGGGAAGCTATCTTTCGGGCAGGCCTTGTTTAAATCCATGAAATCCACACACATCCTCCACTGGTTGTTCTTTTTCTTTACTAGTACCACATTGGCCACCCATTCCGGGTACTTGACTTCCCTTATCGATCCTGCGGTAAGTAACATTTTTACTTCATTTTTAATAGCTGTACTCCTTTCGGGGTTGAACAGCCGTCTTTTCTGCTTCACCGGGCGGAACTCCGGGTTGATGGAGAGGCAATGTGATAACATATTTGGGTCTATCCCCAGCATATCTTCGTGGCTCCAAACAAAAACATCCTTATACTCTCTCAGTAGTGTGACAAGCTGGGCTTTGACATGTACATTTAAACTTGCCCCTACCTTGACTGTCTTACTCGGATCTTCTGGATCCAGTGCCACTTCTTCGGTCGGCTCATCTTTCTTAGCCTCAGGTTCTTCTCTGGGATCCAACTCAAATTCTTTCGGCACTTCTGCCTGCTCTTCAAGTTCACCAACCTCTCGCTCGACTGTTACCGCGTATACTTGGTGTACTTCCCTATCTTTATATACTGATGCCCTTCGGGCCATTTCTTGTGACCCTTTGATCACTCCTACCCCATATTCTGTCGGAAACTTCATCATGAGGGCGTAGGTTGCGGTCACTGCTTTGGCTTTATTCAAGAATGGTCAGCCCAATAAGGCATTGTATGGCCAATTTTCTGTATCCACCACCACAAAGTCGAGTAGCACTGTTTTTTGGCAAGGAGCCTTCCCGACCTTCACGGGTAATTTCACCGTGCCAAGTGACCTTACTTTGACTCCTCCAAATCCTCTAAGGGGTGTGCGAAATGGTTGTAGGTCTTTCCTATCTAGCCTCAGCTGGTCATATACTTCTGCACTTAGAATATCTGCTGAGCTTCCATTGTCAATCAAAATCCGATGAACCTCTCTATGACTAATCCGTGCGCTGATCACCAGCGCGTCGTTTGGTCTAACATCAACTCCATGTGAATCGGCTTCTATGAATATGATCGGGTCCCAGCCTTCCTTGATTCTCTTCGGGTCAGGTTCAACAGAATTGACGTCCAGGTTTCTCCATGCTTCCACGGCCTCCCGGATTTCCTGGGTCCTTTCCCTGTTACTCTTGCCAGTCGCTGGTCCCCCGAAGATGGTGTTGATTGCTCCTTCATCCTCAGCTTTCTTGGGACTAGGCTTTCTTGCCTATCCGTCCTGTCGGCTATCCTTCTGTCCGTCCGTCCACCCTGTCAGCTTTTTTTAAGACGATGTCTTTCAAATGTCCTTCCCTGATGAGGGTTTCGATGTGGTCCCTTAGCTGGAAACATTTAGATGTCTCGTGCCCATTCTCCTTGTGGAACCTGCAATACTTGGTGGTGTCCCTCCGAGCATACGTTGATTGCTTAGGCGGTTCTTTAGACATGTTCTTTTCTTCTAGGATTGCCAAAAATTCCTCTTGATCCTTCTTCAACGGGGCATAGTTTGTATATTTGCCCTGGAACCTTTGCCGCGGTTGATCGGTTTTTGGGTCATATGCTCGACGTCCATCTCGACCATCCCGCGCCTTATTCTTCTGTTTGTCACCTTTGGTATCGGGCGCCCTTGCTTGGTCTTTGGTTTTAGGTCCTTCTGGGCGACCGCCATGTACGATGTAACCTTCTGTGGTAATTTCTTCCTCCTCAACCCGGGCGTAACCCCCGGCCATGTCCATCATATCGGCATAACTGGTTAGTCGGGCTCTTCGGAGGTCAAATGACAATTGGCCGTTCTGAAGGTTGTTGATGAACGCGGCAATTATGGCTTCATCATTTGCACTCCCAATCTCGGACACTTCCTGACCGAACCTCCCCAAATATTTATTTAGTGATTCATATTTTCCCTGTCTTAGCTGGGACAAGTGGGCCACCGACTTCTTCCTATGTACATTACCGAGGAGTTACCTTGAGAATGCTTTACTCAGCTCGCTGAAATTGCCTATACTCGCTGCTGGCAACCTGCCGAACCACCTGGAGCCTAAATCCCTGAGAGTTTTGGGGAAATTCAAACACAGCAAGGCGTCATTGTAGACATATTGGACCATGTCACTCTTATACCTTCTGACGTGTTCCTTCGGATCAGTGTCCTTTTTGAATTGCTCTACGTGAGGAATCTTGAATCTCTCCGGGAAGGGTGTCCTCAGGACTTCATTGGTGAAAGGGCTTCTGGACTCATCGTCCGACAATTCATTACGCCCATATCGCCTGACTAAAGCATCCATCTGTCGACGATTATTCTGAACTTCCCGGGTCAAACTCTGTATGAGTATGTCCCTGTCTCTTTCCGGTTCTCCCATCGCATTAAAATTCTGACTTACGGTCAACTTTTGGCCCCTTCCCTCTGGATTCAATTCTCTATGTTCTCGGTTTAGGCCATGCAGCCGAACTGTGCCCCCTTTGCGCTTACGATGATAACTCTGCTCACTCTCTCCTAAGGATGATGACCGAGCTCTGCGATGAGCACGTCTCCTAGGGTGATCCCGATCCCTGGCCATCCGATCCTGATCATGCCTTCTGTCATAATCATTATCCTCTCTATGCTCCCTGCTATCCCTGGCTAACCTTTCAGACAAAATTGCTGGCCTGTCTGCAGGACCTCGGCCCACCTTCATGGGTGCATCCGGCGTTGGTACCACCACCGTGGAACGCAATCTTGTTGCCTACTGATTCGGGACGGAAAGATTATGAGGTGACGTCAAACCCTCCGTGGTGGAAAGGTCAACTCCCTGCCTTGCCGCGTCCGACATGAGTTGCTGTAGAGAAGCACGGAATCTTTGCACGATTTCTCCATTAGTTGGGGGGAAGAGCTAGAGGCCAGCCAGGGCAGTTGATTGATCTGCAGTTGCTAAGGTTGCATCCGCAATGTTGGGAGTGGCGTCATCCTCCAACCCATTGGTAGGCAATCCGTGACTGTACATGGAATCACTACCATCTCCTTCGTCGGCCATTGCTTTACAAGTGCTTCGATCTCCCCCTCCTTCTAGCGCCAATTGTTGATGGTGATTTTTCGTCAACACTCAATCAGTGATTTGAGATCACGTTTACGGGTGATGATAGTTGAATTTTAATACCGTAAGATAATAAGCAAGAGATACGTGGTAAAACTCCGATGACCGGAGAAACGTCCATGGGTTGTTGCCTAAGCAACGAAGCCAAAATCCACTATAAAAATTGATTACAAAAATACGCTCAGGTCTCTTTTTTACGCTCTAAAAGTCTCTCTCTCCCTTATGCGTTACAAAGGGTATTTATACATGTTGTTTCTAGGGTTTGGGGATACTGCTAGGGTTTGGTGTCGTGGCGCCCAAGTCTTAAGCGGTTCCCTAGTCCTAGTCAGATTCTGTTTCCTTCTTGGGCGTGATATGTTTCTTGTTTTAGCTGAGTCCGAGTTTGGACCGGATTCTTTCTCCTTTATTCGCGGGAGACCTGCTTGTTTCCTTTTTAAACTCTGAAGGGTTGCGCTGCTACGTATTATGGAGGTGCTCACTGCTGATTCCTTCCATGCGTTTGGGAAGTGAGTTTCCGTAACCATCTCTTCTTGTTGATCCCCGAGTATGCCCGAGTATGCTCGAGTAGGTGATGTTGCCCGAGCTGGCTCTCTTTGTTTGTGATCGGGTCACTTTGGTTTTAGCCGAGTGGGTTACTTAGGGGATTTCCCCATTTCGAGTTGACTTTTCCAGATTCCTGCTTACGTGGCTTCTTTATGGGGATGACATGTCCTTTATGACGATTTTTACCTATAACATGTTCGCAATAATTAAGTTCTTACAATTACCTAGAGACGCTTGATAAGTGACTCTGCTTATCCATTCTGAGTATGAACATGTGGAACTGGATGTTTAACATCAATCCCAACTAATCTATAATATTCATCAAATGTCTTGGAAGTAAATTCACCAGTATTATCAAGGCGTATTGACTTAATCGGATAATCAGGAAAATGTGCTTGAAGCTTGATAATATGTGCGAGTAATCTTGCAAAAGCAACATTACGTGTTGATAATAAGCAAACGTGTGACTATCTAATGGATGCATCAACTAGGACCATAAAATAGCAGAATGGTCCACTTGGTGAATGAATATGTCCACATATGTCCTTTGTATGAATGACGGGGATTCAAAGCCAATCTTAGATTGGGATGGTTTTATTATTAATTTCCCTTGTGAACATGTAGTACATAAATTTTTATGGGATAAAAGAATCTTCTGATTCTTTTCTGATTCTTTAATGGATGTTCATGAGAATTTTCAATGATTTTACGCATCATTATAGATCCTGGGTGACCAAGACGGTCATGCCAAAGTATAAATATTTTTGGATCTGAGAACTTCTGGTTCATAACTGCATAAACTTCTACACCTCTTATAAGGGTGTAATATAATCCATAAGATAAAGCACGTAGCTTATCCATAATGAGTTTCTAACCTAAATCATGGGAAGTAATGCACAGACACTCAATATTCTCATCACTTATAGTTTCTATGTGATATCCATTACACCGTATATCTTTGAAACTAAGTAGATTTCTTCTGGATCTACTTGAATATAAAGCATTATTGATACATATTTTAGTATTGTTTGGTAACAATATCATGGCTCTACCGGAGCCTTCTATCAGATCTGTTGAACCTGATATTTTATTAACATTTACTTTAAGCAAGGTTAAATTCAGAAAGTATTTCTAATTCCGTAGAATTGTATATGTCGTTGCACTATCGGCTAGACATATATATCTCATGTATCTTGCTTTTCAATATCACCAAACTTATCGTTTAAAGACATATCTATTCAAAAAAAAAAAAAATGCATATCAGATAGAGTGATCAAAAGTATATATTACATAAGGAATATTTGCATAAACATTTCACATGATAACAAAAAAAAAATATTATAAGCATTACTTAAATGGTATGGACATTTCCATCACCAGTTGAAGTGGTCACTTTATCATTCAGATCATTTAGGAAATCAGAAACATTAAATTGGGTGATATCCATAAAATCTGAATCCTCCATGAAGTTGGTTTCAGGATTCTTTCCCTTTCCCTTTCCCTTTTCCTTTTCCTTTTCTTTGATCGATGCTTGATAAAGCTCAACCAAATGTTTAGGTGTGCGGCATGTACGTGACCAATGATTATGACAGCCACACCTAAAACAAATGCCATCATCTTTCTTAGGCCCTTTTTGGATATTTTTTCCTTTAACATTCCACTTATGGGGAGTGTTTTCATTATTTTGATTATAACCACCCGGACCAAAATAACCATATGTTCTTCCACGACCTCGACCCTGACCACGGCCACGACCACGACCACAACCACGACCACGACCACGGTATGGACCGTGACCGCGATCACGGCTGCGAGTATGTCCTCTAATAGTGTTAGCATTCACTTCTGGGAATGCTGTAGAGCCGGTCGGGCGTGATTCATGATTTTTTATTAAGCGTTTGTTATTTTTCTCTACAACCAGGAGACATGAGATTAGCTCTGAATATTTTGAGAATCGACATTCTCGATATTGCTATTGTAATATCATGTTCGAGGCATGAAAGGTTGTAAATGTTTTTTTTCCAACATATCGTTTTTTGTTACATCCTGACCACACAATTTCAGCTGTGTAGTGATTTTGAATAAAGCCGAATTATACTCAGAGACTGATCTAAAGTCTTGAAAGCGTAAATGTTGCCATTGATACATGGCATTTGGTAATGCAACATCGGGTTGGTTATCAAATCGGTCTTTCAGCCCTTGCCATAGAACTTCTGGTTCTGTGACAGTTAAGTATTGGGCTTTTAGATCCTCATGCAAATGTCGACGGATAATAACCATAACGATAGATTTATCTTGTTCATTTGCCTTAGCCCCATCTTCAATAGTGTAATACAAGCCTTCTGATTTTAGGAGTAATTTGGCATCAATAACCCAGGACATAATTGTCCCCATACACTTCTAGTACAACAAATTTCAAACTTGCAAGCTTTGGCATTATTACAGCTTCTGGTTATTTAAAAATCACAATCGGAATCAGAACTTCTGGTCTGATAAAAATCCAAGAAATTTAAATCTTCAGATATATAAAGGAATATTTGTAAATAAATAAATCCAGAAGTTTCAAGTTCCGGCAATGATAAATAAATCCATACACTTCAGGTTCTGGATGGGTGACCAAATTGTTTAAATAAAAATCGTAAAATAAAATGCGTAATAATAAATGCGAAAAAAGTAAATCCAGAACTGCAGGTTCTGGTAGGTTGGCATAGCCAACCAATCTCATAAAAGCGTATAAATAAATAATTGCGAGAAAGTAAATTGCGTAAAAATAAAATGTGGGAAAGTAAATTCAGAACTGCAATCTAGAACTGCAGGTTCTGGTATTAATAAATAAAAATCTGGAAGCTTTAGGTTCTAGTAATAATAAATTCAGAAGTTTCAGGTTCTGAAAATAACAGCATCGTGCTGATAACGTGTTAAAATAAAATTGAAACAATTGATAATATAATAGAAACAAAATGAGACAGAAATGAAAGAATAATAACATGAGATAGATGAACAGGGAGAAGAATTGCTACTTGCTTCAGTTTTGTATTGATATGAGAAGTCAAAAAATATTACAAATGAATTGGATTTTTATTTATAGAGCTAGAGATCCAATCACAAAACAACACATATTGCCACAAGTCAACATGCATGTAGACAAAGAAGGTGAAGCCTCAATGCGGATTGGCGTCTTCAACAAACCAAAATGAAAGTGGAAATCCACACGTGTTACAACACAATAATAAATATAAAAGTAAACATAAATATAAAACCTAAATATAAATATTAAATATAAAAGTAAACATAAATGTTAAATTTAAAAACTGAGCATAAATAATAAATTTAAGTATAAATATAAAAACTAAGCATAAATATTAAATTTAAAAACTAAGCATAAATATTAAAATTTAAATAAAAATAAAATTACCTTTGTAGTTTGTAGAAGAAATATTGAGACTTGAAAGAATGAGAGTAGATAAATATTTAGTGGAGAGATTAGAGAGTGGAGAATTATTGAATTAATGATTGCAATTTATATTAGAGAGTGAGAGTATGTAGAGACTAGAGAGAGGGTAAGAGTAAAGAGAGAGAGAGAATGAGAATTGAGAGAATACAGACAGTAGATAGTGTAAAAAAATTGAAAATGAAATGGGTATTTATTGTGAAAGTGAAATGAGGGAAAATGGTAAATATGAGGGATTTGAATTTAAAAAAAAAAAAAAAAAATTGGTGCCAACGATCAAATTTCAATGTCTACATTTATAGAAGAAGTTAAAAAAAATAATAATTAAATATAGATACATGTTCCAATTTGATTGGTTAGACACAAATTGAGACATCATTTTTGGACAGATGATTTGAGTCCCAAACATATGATATAATATAAATGCAATCAATGATTATTGAATTTAGGGTTAATTGCATCAAATTACCCTGTATTTTACCTTTATAGTAAAATATTCAACAAATAGTCTTAATTACACGAACAACCCCTATCGTTACTAGTCAACGGTCAGATTTAACGGTTTACTTTTAAAAGTACTAAAATGCCCCTAGTGTATATTTTATTGTTTTTAATTATTTTATTTATTTAATAAAAAAATCTACATTTTTTAAACTAAGTTTTTTAATCGATCCAGATTTATTTTGAATCTAGAAAAAACAAAATTAATCCAAATCTTCATCAATTGAATTCTAAAAAAAGAAAACAAAAAATCCACCAATCCAATTCTTCTTCTTCAAATTTTTTTTCCACTATTTTCACTTTTCAAAAACCTCAATACACAGTTTTGTCACTACTCTATCTTCTTCAACCTCCCATATGCCTTGGTCTGTAAATACACATCCTACTCCACAACACTCTCTACCTTCACGTCACACCTCCATCTCCATCCCACAACACAAAACAAAAAACGCAGCTATTTTTGTTTTCCAGTTAGAAAAATAGTTTTTTTTTTTTAATTAAGAAAAATAGTTTTTTTTTTTAATTAAAAAAAATAGAAACACAAGAGTGGGAGATCCATATGAGATGGATTCAGTTAGAAAAAAAAACAGATACACAAAACACACACAAAAATCGATGGACCAGCGGCTCTATCAGACGCCAGTGGATGGAACACAGCTCCACCTAGACACAGAGAAGGGGCTTCGTCAGAGATGGAGCGTCGCTGTATCTGACGTCAGCGATGGAGAGGAGGAATAAGAGTGATGATCGGTGATGTGGCGGCGAAGGAAGCGATGGTGGAGACTGGTCGCCTAGATGGAAAATGAAGAATCTCCTTTGTTGGAGACCTAGTCTCCATTGGAGAGATCTGGAAATATGGTTCTATCTAGTTCAATGAGATAGAACCATATCTCGATGAGATTTAGTGAGATTGCGATCTCCAATAGTCTAATGTGTCATTTTTTATATTAAAAAAAATTTCATTTTTATTATTTTGTAAGGATTTTTTATATGTATTAGTTTTATAACAAATAACTTATAATTTTTATTTTTTTTATGGAAAAGAGTAAAAGACATTCATGCCCTTCCCACAGATAAGTCTCCGTTAAATCTAACTTTGCTCAAACTGATCAAGGGTATGTTATTGTTAATTAAACGAAAAGTGCAATAGAGTTGTGATATTGCAAAATGTCAGGGTATTATATTGAAATTAGCCCTTGAATTTATACTTCTTAAACAGTAAATATCAATAATTTTTAAATTTAAAATATAATTTTTGTCCAAACCATCCGGCATCCACAATGAAATTTAATAATTTTTTATAAGGTTTTTTTTTTTTTTTTTTTTTTTTTTTTTTTTGTATGTATGATAGAAAAATGAAATATACTTATAGAAAAAATTTCTAAAATTTTTTAAGTTTGGAAACTATTTTTTATAATTTTTTTTTAAACTAAAACATTTCAAAAATAGGAAACATAAGAAAAATGGAAAGAAAAATAGTTCTTATATCTGAACAATTTCCCTCAACCCTATCTCATTTATCTTAACATCCATACAAAAATCCTCATCAAGAATCATAAAATTTCATCACGATATGGATAGATTTGGATATAAGGTAGTTTAAAGTAGAGAAAGTCATATATATAAATATATTTAAGGTTTAAGCTATATTAATTTTAAAATTAACTTAACTTTGTGATTTTAACATTCATCTATCCGTCCATTTTCCTTAAAAACCTTTAATTCATTTACTTTTTTTCACTATTGGATTGAGAGATATAAATTGATGAATGTTGAAGTCACAAATTTAAATTAATTTTTGAGAGTTTCTCCTTACAATCCACAAATTATCTATTCACACTCCACTTTAATTTTTTTGATTAATGACAATTTTAACCTAAATTAAAATGACTAAACAAGACAAAATAATTTAAAGACACTTCAAACTAATTAAATTATTAAAAAAAGAAATTCTCTCTCCTAAATCATTATTTAAATTCTCTCTCCTAAATATGCTATTAGTTATTACCATATTAAACACTCTCCCCTAATTAATTTCTCTCCATTTTTCAAAAAAAAAAAAAAAAAAAAAAAAATCATATTTCTATACTTCCTCAATCAATATATGATTAATAGTTAAAGAAAAAAAAACTTATGAGTATTTTGGTTTTTTACTAACAGTAATATATATATATATATATGAAAGCTTGAATTGTTGCAACTTAATTTGATTTAACTCAGAATTTATAAAACTAATGAAAGAATTAAAGTTCTCTAGGCAATCATATACCTACAAGAGTAACAAAAAACATTTTCATATTTTGATTTAAAAAAACAAAAAACAAAAAAAAAGGTACTTGTTTTTTTTTTTTTTTTTTTAATATGTACATACATACGGTTCCTAAAAATCAAACTTATTAGTAAGTTTTTTTTTCTTAATTGTTAATCTTGCTTGAGAAATAACGGGGATAGAAAATTAGAGATATGTATTGGAGGAGAGAGAGAGTTTAATATGGTAATTAAAAATTTAGGAGAGAGTATTTAATATGTAATAATTAATTTAATGATTTAGGAGAGATAATTTCTTTTTTTAATAATTTAATTCAAAAAAGATAAAGAGGGTAATTTTGTAACAAAATGAAGTGTCTTTAGAATTTTTTTAAATTTAAATTTTGAAAATGGAGTGTTTTTAGAAAAGAAGTGTAAAAAGAAAAAAATGGATTGTCAAAAGAAGCTCTCTTAATTTTTAAGTTAATATAGTGAGACCTTTTATTTTATTATTATTTTTTTTAACTTTTTTTTATACTACTTTTCTTCGGGGAGTAGAATCTACCCCACATTAAGTTTTGACTTCGATATTGATAGACATTGATAGAAGTTGAGGTGAGCCGGTGGTGATTAAGTAGTTTGCCTCTTTTAAGTACATTACACTTGCATCAACAATGAATATTTGAAATTACTACATCGGTTGAATGAAACATTTTGGTGTAATGGATAACACATATTTGATTACATGGCAAGGAATTTACGTGGTGATCAAGTGGGTTTTTTTCCTCGAAGCCTATGCATGCATGATGCAGCAATGACACAGACACAGTGGGGCACGAGGAAATAGACCGCAACGCGTTGATACCGTTAAATGTCCTCACTCACTCGGCTCCGATGCATAAAAAAAAAAAAAAAAAACACTTGACTATCTATTTGTCGAGAAAAAAAGACGCACACGCAAAAGCACACGGCTCCACAACCACATGTAGTCTGCGCCGTAGCCAAACTAACTTTATTGGAAAAAAGTTTAAAAGTTTAAAAGTTAATACATAATTACATTTACTTCCCTTATATTATAATGTAATAATTATATTTACTGCTCTTATATTTGATTCTTACGAAATTACCCTTATTTTATAATTCTATTTACCAGACTAACCTTACTAAACACAAAAAAGTAAAACACATCAGAGTATCAGAGACCGTCTTTAGGATACGGTAGGATCTATGGTTAAATTTGCTCATAGAAAAACGAATGTTGTTGCCCATAATCTTTCAAAAATGGCCTTGACTATTGTGGAGGACTATTTTTGGATGGAATCTTACTCTCCATCTGTGGAGCGGTGTGTTCAGGACAATCTTCCTTTAATTTGTTATGTTTGTTTTGATTAATATAGTTTTCCATAAATAAAAACAAAAAAAAAAAACACGTCAGAGTATCAGACATCAACAAAATACAACTTCTGAAAGCCAAACACATTCCAAGCAAGCAAAGTTTCACCTCAAAATTTCTTGCAAATTACATGGTTGTCTACATGGAAAAAGAGATTACAGATACCATTGACTTAGAATCCATAATAGATGAGTTTGATGCTATGAAAACTCGTAAGAAAAAAATTGAGATAGTTCGTGATTGTATTTGAATTGCATTTTTGTTTCTTATTTAGTCGTTATCTTTTAAAAATTTTATATATTTTGTTTAAAATATGAATTTTGATGAGTAAGGTTCATTATGTCTCATCTTATATAAGTGTATCTTTAATTTTCAATTAATGTAATTTTCTCGTATCATTGTAGTTCGTTTTAATTTTTAATTTTTTAAAAATGAGTAGACCACCCTACCGTAACATCCCGGCTTCGCCCCTGCATGGCTTACTCTTTTGATTGAAAAATGACGATAAAGACATCACTTGATACACGTAGAATTGGTCCTTGCTAAGGAAAATTCAAAGCAAATGTTGAAAATTTCGATAATATATTGGAAGATGTGATACATTATGATATATAGGAGGCTACTAATACATCACTTAAAAGATAAAATCTTGATGCAATAATTTCTAATAATTTTTTTAAAGATAAAATTAAACATAATATTTCGGAATTGGGTTAGAAGTGTCAAGTGTCCGTTCCAATATCCTCGACTTATTAGCGATTTTAAAAGCAAGGGCTCCCTATCTCCATCTCCATCTTCATCTCCATCCCACCTCCGCCCCCAAAGAGAAGGTTGGGTGCACGAAGAGATGAGAGTCAATCTTCAATATGTTGAAACGTATCGAAACAAAAGTCTTTATCGAAACAAACGTATCCGTAAGTATCGAAGCCTATAACGTATGCAATGATGAAAGTGCAGCCCAGGTCCAAGCCCAAAGGAAAGAGACAGCAACGCGTTCTTACTGTATGGAAAAATACACTCATGGTTTTAGTTTTAGTGAATAGTGATAAAGAAAACAAGGGGCCACACGCACAAGCTGAAAGCACAAACAATAGGAGGACAAAGACATCACTTGGATACACCGTACACGTAGAATTGGTATTTGCTTTGAAAATTCCCTCTTTAGCCATTTTATCGAACATGAAAGGGGGTTCAATTGGATGGGGGCGGGCCCGGCCCGGGGGGGTGGGGTCTACAAATCCAACCAATTGGAAACACTGACTCGAAACCCTGATGGGTCGAGTCTCGCCGTTAAATATAACTGGTTAATAGTCAAATATGTTTGTATTGACTTTTTTTTTTTGTGTGTGTGAAAATGATTCTTCAAGTCCCAGTAGCTACGCAAACACGGGAAGTCATGAGCTTGACCTCTCAAAGTCTATGCCGACCACTAAAACAAAACTTAAATCTCTCAACTACTTTTCTTTCAATTTCCCATTTTAAAATGAAATCTTTCTTTTCATTCAAGATCTTTGACGGGTTCTATGCTCAGAAGAGTTCCCTTCAACAGGAAAGCTTGGCTTTGTATTTTTGATTGGATTTGTGATGAAGCTCTGCTTTTTCAGGTAACAAAACTTGAACCCTTTTTAGTGTTGATTTTTATCTTTATATGACTTCAACAAGCAATTCAATTAGCTTAAGTTTTTATTTTACTGTCTTTACATTTCGTATCATACTTAATGAAGCAAAACACAACAAGAACACACTTGTATTTTCATGATAATTAAGGCAATAGAAGACAATTCTAAGTTATTGTTGTATGATGTGTAGTGTAGGTGGTATGCTAAAAGAGAAGGAATCATTTTGGTAGAATACATTAAGTGCTGAGTTTAGTTGAGAATCTGTGAAACTTGGAAGAGATTCTGAATATTAAGAATATCAAAATGAGTTCAATGGACTTCAATATTGGGATTGAGGATGTAGGGGTGGCAGTGTTACAAGAATTGTGGAATAGGGTAGCATTACAAACGGTGGATCTTGTTAGCGAAACAAGGGATGCTGTTCTTGGGAAGAATAGCTTCCAAGAGTTTTCCAGGAGTATTAATGATCTACATACTCTCCTCCAGGCTTTGGATGTCCAAAAAATTGGAGCTGCCAAGGGTTCAGAATTTACAAAAGCTAGATTGGAGGCGTTAGACGGTCAGCTGAGGAAAGCCAGGGAGATCATCAAAGATTACAAGTCTGGAAGTCGCCTACGCCTCTTACTTCATTCAAACTCTATGCATTCACAAATGCAAGATTTGGCAAGAGAGATTGCCACAACCATTTCCTCGTTTCAGCTTGTCAATCTTGATATGGCGCTAAACTTAAAGACCATGACAAACCAGATCGTTAACAGTCTAGAATCGATGGAGTTCCAATCAGCAGCTGCAACTGAAACTATTGCTTCAGAGATAGAGAATTCAATATCACAGAATAGTAGAAACCGAGAGCATTCTTTAAATCTCTTGGAGAAGATTGCAGAAGCGCTTGGTGCTAGTTCGGAAGCAACTCTGGTTCAAAATGAGCTGGCACTTTTGAAGAAGGAAAAAGAGGAGATGGAAGCTGCAAAGAAGCAAGCAGAGGCACTTCAACTGTCTCAACTAATACAGTTATTGTACAGTACAGAAATTGTTACAAGGCCACAGAATGAGGAAACTGCTACATATTACCCGCAATACCCGATTGAAGCATTAATATGCCCATTGTGCAATGAGCTGCTGACTGACCCAGTAGCAATTTCCTGTGGTCACAGCTTTGAGAGGAAGGCAATTCTGGAACACTTCGAGGGAGGTGAAAAGAATTGCCCCACCTGTGGAGAGGAGCTTTCATCTTTGGATCTTACTCCAAATATTAGCCTCCGGAGCTCTATACAAGAATGGAAGCAAAGAGACATGGAGTCAACATTCCAAGCTGCAATTCTGGAAATCAATTCCCGTGATCATTCTAGACAAAACAGGGCATTGGAGCATCTGCAAAATCTAATCCATATACCTAAGTATGCAGAGAAAGCTGCTGAAGAAGGTCTAATTCCGAAGCTGGTGGAATTCTTGAAAGACAAGAGGCTAAACATCAAGGCCACATTGAAATGCCTCTACTGCCTAGCTGAATACAGTGATGATTACAAGGTAAGCAAAGTTGATCGCAAACAGACCCCATTTTCATTTTATATTACACCCATATTCTAATGTTAGAGTTGTTGGCTGGTTGCTTGAGAATCACAGGATGCCATATCCGAAGCAGGGGCTGTTCGCCAAGTTGTAAAGCAGATTTACAAAGGTGAAACAGAATCTGATGCTATTGCAGTCTTGTTGGAGCTATCCAAGATCGAAACCATTGGAGAGAAAATAGGAAAAACAAAAGACTGCATTCCTGTTTTAGTTTCTTTACTACGTAATGAGAATCCTAATGTTTCACAGAAAGCTCACAATGTGTTGCAGAATCTTTCACTGAACACACACTTTGCTGTCAAGATGGCTGAAGCAGGATACTTTCCCCCATTCATTGCTTGCTTCAATCAAGGTAAAATGGAGCACCTGATTTTATACCTTTTAACCATTGTACCTTACAGAGTCATTAAGATAGTTTCCTCTTGCAGGAGTCCAGGAGACAAGAGCATTGATGGCTGCAGCCTTTACAAATATGGAACTAAGGGAAAGCAGCATCAAGGACTTAAAAGACAGGCAATTTATACACAATATGATACAAATGCTGTCTTCAAACAACCAAGCATGCAAATCCACTTGCCTCAAATGCATCAAAAAGCTCATAGCATACCCCAAGATGGTAAAGCGACTTCTGTCAGACCCTGTGTCCATACCAAATCTGCTTGGCCTCATCTCGTTAATCAAGTCTGAATCACACTTTAAACAAGAAGCTGCAGAAGTTCTCGCGCTGATGGTTGAGGCTTGTCAGTATCCTCAGTTTCTGTTGTATCAGGGCTTGCAGGAACTTCAATCAGAGCACAGCATCAGTCTCTTTTTGCAGCTTGTTGCTAGTTCTGAACCTCAAATTAAGATTCAGTTTCTACACTTACTGGTTGAGCTGAGTTATAAATGTGAAAAAGCTCGGAACCTAATACAATCCAACAACGAAGCAGTCACTCACCTCTTCTCTTACCTAGAGAGTGACAAGCAGGCAGTGAGAAGATGGGCAATGAAGCTCATACATTCCATATCTGAAGGATATCCTGATGGGGTTCCACTCCCACCATCCCCTGGCAAAGAAGCTGCCGTCAACACCCTTGCAACTATCCTTACAAGTTCTCTAGACACCGAGGAAAGATCCATTGCTGCTGCAATCATCAGCCAGCTTCCAAAAGAGGACAATGTTGTTGATGAAGTACTCCGTAAATCGGAAACATTAAAAGCCATTCATGAGGTGATTTGCTGCACAGACGGGGAATTCCTCGGGATGAGGACACCTGCAAGCCAAAGTAACAGTTTGCTAGAGAATGCACTTGCAGCACTTTTGCGCTTCACAGAACCCACCAAGCCTGAACTGCAGAGGCAAGTGGGAAAGTTTGAACTGTATCCATCACTAATAAGAGTCCTCTCCACCGGCAGCTCAACAGCCAAGCAGAGAACAGCAATTGCACTTGCTCAACTGTCCCAATCCACCAGTATTTCAGTATCTAATGCAACCACCGTGTCAAAGCAAACCAACTCAATGCCAATGCTTCAAATCATGAAACTCTTACCCAATATGTCTTGGTGCTGCTCAGCATCGCCAGAAAACCTTTTCTGTTCTGTTCATGGCTCTGCTTGTTCACCAAGAGAAACATTTTGCCTCGTCAAGGCAGATGCCGTTAAGCCACTGGTGCAGACATTGAGCAATAATGAATCTGGTGTTGCAGAGGCCGCTCTTATGGCCCTAGAAACATTGCTAATGGACCACAACACACTATCACATGCAATAGCTGTCATTGTAGATAGCCAAGGTGTGATAGCCATTCTACAAGTCCTGGAGAAGGGCTCTTTGTCTGCCAAAACCAAAGCTCTAGACCTCTTACAGAAGATCCTAAACCATACACAGATTAGTGATTTATTATCTCCGAGGTCAGAGACAATCCTCATCCAGCTTCTCGATGAAGACGCACTCAGGAAGAAAGTTGCTTTGGTGCTTGGGCAGATGGGGGTCTTCCCAGAGCAATCCTCCTACTTCTGAATTGGTTTCACTTCTGTAAGTAGGATACCAGAAGCAACAACTTCTGGTCTGTAAGTTATCGTGTTCCTGGGAAGTGAACGGAAGAAAGTACATTCCCAGGTCACTGAACGTCAGTAACGGTACGTGTAAATATATCCTAGGATACATGAAAATGACGAAAATTTATAGCTTTAAACATTGTTAATGTATACTTGCCACAGTCAGCTGCCTTGTTGCTCAGATTGGCTGGAGGAAATAGGATATAGGGAGTTGAGATTGTAAGATTATAGCAATCATTTTTTTGTTCTTTTAGTTCACTTACATTTTTGTACAAAATTACCTTTGTTCATTATTTATTTACATTTTGGATACCAATACATTCCTACTCAAAACTTATATTCTATTTATGTCATTGCTATTCTAAATAATCGAGTAATTAAAAAATAATAATAATTGGAAAATAGTGATTTTTGATTTTTGGAAACCCTGAAATTATATAGTCCCCACATAAAACAGAGAGGAGAGGCCAATCAATCTCACACAGAAAAAGTCAAAAGGGTCACCATCCCTCTGAAATCTTCTCCTACAAAATCTGCATTGAAGCGAAAGTGTAGCTTCAACTTCAATCTCATTGTGCGGTTAAGCAGCCACATGACATGTCTCTCCTCTGCTCTGCTCTATATAATAAACCAATCCAACCACTTATAATCATATCCCATCCTAACATTCAAGACTTTAATACAATCAAAACAATTTATCTGCAGAAAAATGGCTTTCAGGGTAAGTGTTAAAGTGCTTTTGAAGATGCCAAATGGGTTTCCATGGCTAAATTTTGTTAAAAATATCGAGTTTGCATGCATGCAGGGTTATTGGAGATCAATGGTGAGCCGCTTGGGTGGAGGAAATGGAAACCGCTCATTTGCAACTTCAAATGCTGCTGCTAATGCAAATCACTCTTATAACAAGTTAGTTTTCAATCATTTCAATGAGCCCTTGTTTATGTTTATATATTATAATATCAGAGCTCACGTTTGTCATGAATCAATCAATGTCAGGTATGCTGTGACCGGAGAATTTGCACCTGTTTATATGGTGCTAGGAATGTTGACAGTGGCATTGACGATAGGGACGCACACAGCCAAACAGCAGCTGGTGCATTGCCCAAATGTCAGCGTTAGCAAGAAGAAGAGGAGGTCCCTATCGGAGGTGGAGGATCCTGATCGTGCTATTAATTCAAGCGATAAGTTTTTGAACAAGTCCTTCCTTCGAAAGGTGGCCAACATCCAGGAACACAACCGTGTCCTCCCTGATTCTGGCCGCCCAGACCCTTTTACTGTGTTCGTAACTTCCTTTCATCATTTTAGTCTTTTGTAAGAACACATATTTCTTCTGCTCTGAAGTTTGTAGTAACAATTTTCCCTGGAATGTTTCGGAAACTGCAGGCCACGAAAGGCAGAGACACTAAAGACGGTCGGAGTTGATCCAAGCCGCCACTGAAGTGAAGAACCCCAAAAGCAAATCTCAAATACTACATCTACACGGATTCTTGCATATTATCAAAACACATGGTGGTGTCAAATTGTAAATAAAAAGTACCTTGATTTGTTCTTTTTTTTTTTTCCTTCTGTTTATAACTTTGTTATGCTAGTAGTAAGTATGCGAGCGTTCAGTTCCTTTAGAGTTCGAGCAACGCTCTGTTGATGGTCTTATTTTAATAAAACAGACACCAACTCTTTTATGTAAATAAATATTGAAGCAGCCCTATAATCTTCTTTCTCTAACTGTCATTGTTTATCATCCTGTTAAATCAAATACATCAATAGGGGCTCGTTTGGTGCGCCGCATTGTATTATATTAGGAGTTTAAAATGTATTAGAATAATACAATACAATGTTTGGTTTGTTTTGCACTGTTCATTGTATTGTATTAGCTAATACATTTTAATTGGTCTATTACGGTAAATATCGTATTAGCTAATACAGAATAGAGGATTGTATTAGTTAATACAGCATAATACAAAATATCACTAAACACAGGATTGTATAAGTCCAATACAATACAATACAATACAATACATTAGCTAATACATTTTAATTGGTCTAATACGGTGGATATCGTATTAGCTAATACAGAATAGAGAATTGTATCTGTATTAGCTAATACGGTATAATGCAAAATATCATCAAACACAGGATTGTATAAGTCCAATACAATACAATACAATACATTAGCTAATACATTTTAATTGGTCTAATACGGTGGATATCGTATTAGCTAATACATAATAGATGATTGTATTAGTTAATATAGAATAATACAAAATATCACCAAACACATGATTGTATAAGTCCAATCCAATTCAATCAAATCAAATCAAATCAAACGAGCCCTTAGGGTTTCACGATTGAATCATAGTAAAACAACAAACAGACGGTGAATGAAAATGATAATTGTGGATGACTGGAGTAAAACAACAAACTGACGGTGAATGAAAATGATAATTGTGGATGACTGGATGCTGTAAAATGGCAAACCAAAGGGGCAGTTTCAACTTCCAATAGTCCTAACACAAAGGGCTGTTCTTCTCCCATTGAAATATATCAAATTGCTTCAAGAACCAAGACACTCTAATTGAAAATAGCAAAACCAGCCTACTATGGTCTATGGTTTGGATTGAGAGAGTTTCTAGTTCTAGGTTCAATTCCTGGCAATCTAATTGATACAAAACAAAATAAGGAAAGCAAATACAAGCAGAAAGAAGACATAGGCAGAAAATGGAAATGCCTGTGTGGCTGTGTCAATACATAATGCCTGACAGTTCATATAGAATTAAACAAGCACAAAAAACTCCTTGCCATAGAACATTTAGATTAGAGAAATGGTTATTAGCACCAAAACTATATTTCCATTGATATTCAATCCATGTTGAATTACTATAATTCAATTGGTATTTGAGTGCTAATTACGAATAACAAAATTACATTACCTTATAATCCGGTGCCTGTGTAGGGCTTCTCCTGAAACAGCAAAAGTTACCGCTAGTAGCAGAATCAAATCTCAGCCACTCAACAACTGCCAAGTCCAACATTCATTTGCTAACTCTACCAAGTACCAACCCCACAGTTTGGAAGAGGACATGAGCAATAGCTCCACCTATTTGACAATCTTGAGCTAAATGAATGTCAACTGAATTTGAAGCAATGCCATATAACCGGAGACACTAATGAGAATTGAGTAAATGGATGGAAGCAATTCTACCTCAACAGATTGTCCTTTCAGAAACATAAGGGACTCCTAATCTTTCTTTTGGAAGGTAAATCAAAACAAAAATAAACATCAACATGCTAAGCATGAGAACGATAGAAACAAACGATGCAGTTATTTTACCATAAAATATAATAATATCATTTGAGTGTAAACAGTATGAGCAAAAGGTATGATTTTTAAGATGTTCAGTTTTTATGATACTTTCATAAATACAATAATATCATTGATTGTAAACATTAAGAACGGAATAATTACACCTTCTCAGCCTGTCAGTTTTCTTGACAAAAACCATGAGATTCCTAACCAGAATATCAGCTTTAATGGGAATAAATAGTTAAGGAGATAACCACCTATAATACCTGCACCACAATATGATTCTCAAGTAATTCCAAGTTTCCAACAACATGATTTAAGTTGGAAACATTACATACACAATCCATCCATATATCAACTTATCTATGTATCATGAAATGAAGATCAACGAGTCATTAAAGTTCTCCACAATCTAGTACTCATAGAGAAGCAAGTCTCCAACCAACCCATTTTCTCATGCTATCAAAGTTTAGTATATTCAAATTAACTAAACAAGGGTTTGCATAAAAGTATGACAGTTAGAAAGGATGGTGCTCAATATATGACATAAGATGGCAATAAGTTTCTAAAAATTAAGAATAGTACATGCTTTGAGCTAATATCCACTTCTCAAGTGAAAGCCTCCTTAAATTGGGCAAAAACAAAGGAGAGGCCAGGTAAAACATCCTCAACTGATATGACCGAGAAAATCTTCCTATTTAATAATCAATTGGCATGGCAGCAGCTAGACTGCAGCAAAATAGAAGCCAAGACAATAATTACCACTTTCAGAACAGCAGTATTGTAGTAATCAGATTCTGGATCATCACTTTCCCATTGCACTATGTAGAGATAATTCAGCATCAGCAACCAAAAGACCAAGGTGTCGCTGAAAGAGAAGGTGGATCTTAGCCAGCTTTGGAAGTGCCTTCAAACCTACATATTCCTCAATGAGTAAAAACAGTGTCATTGCGTCTAGGAGGTCTGTCAGGGATTGATCCTGGCTTGAATTTCGAAGCCTCGTGTTTTGCCAATTCTGGAGGCACAGGACTATTACTCTGGATAAGCATCTGCTTAAGATCATAAAAGACATCAGAATCGTGCAGAGTCAAGAATGTTGTAGCCACACCAGTCTTTCCTGCACGCCCTGTTCGTCCAATACGATGAGTATACATTTCAATATTCCCAGGCATATCATAATTGATGACATGGGCCACATCTGGTATATCAATCCCACGTCCGGCAACATCAGTGGCAACGAGAACATTATATCTCTTGGTCCTAAAACCTTCGAGGCTGATTTCTCTCTGCTCTTGAGACTTCCCACCATGCAAAGTAGTCACACGATAGCCTGCCTTATCCAGACTTTTGGCAACATGATCCGCATTCTTCTTGGTGTTAACAAACACAATTGCTGTCTTATCTCCAAGATCATCCAGCAATCTCTGTAACCTAGAAAATTTCTCAGAATCCTTCACCATCATCACATGTTGAGATATCAAATCAGTTGTCTTTCCAGCAGTGCCAATCGTAACCACCACAGGATTTCTCAAGTACTTCCTAGCAAGCCGCTCCACAGCAGGAGGCATAGTAGCACTGAACATATAAGTAGTTCTATAAATCTTCTTCTCATCGAGTTCCTCATCTTCATTCTCCGGCTTCAAATTACTAGATGGCATCGCGTCAAGCACACCCACAACTTGGGGCTCGAAACCCATATCAATCATCCTATCAGCCTCATCAAGAACAACATAATTACACTGATTCAAAACTGCATAACGTCTTTCCAAACAATCAATCAAACGACCAGGCGTAGCAATCACAACCTCACACCCTTGTCTAATTCTAAACCCTTGTTCCTCAATAGACTGCCCACCAACAATAGAAACCACTTTGATACCCAAATAATGAGCAAACTTAACAGTCTCGTCCTCAATCTGTTGAGCAAGCTCACGCGTAGGAGCCATCACAACAGCGTAAGGCCCCTCCGCTTCATTCTCCTCACTTATAGGCGGCAATCTAGATATATAAGTTAACATAGGCAATACAAAAGCAGCAGTTTTACCAGAACCGGTCTCTGCAATGCCAATCACGTCTCTCTGCTGCAAACCAAGCGGAATGGCGGCCATCTGAATCGGAGAAGGGGTCTTATAACCAGCTCTCTCAACAGCTTTCAACAACTCAGGAGTCAATCTACTCTCCATCCAATTCCTCATAGGTCGCGGAATCTTAGACCCTTTATAGGAAATATTGAAATCTTCCCTGAAAATCCTCCAATCTCTCTCAGACATTTCTTCGAGTTTCTTTTCCGACCAATGGCGATCGACCCTCATGTCGAAAGTATCATACATGTCAGCAGCTTCCTCCTTGAGCCTCTGCGCGGCTGCCTCCTCCGGCTTCTCTTCAATCCCATCTTTCTTGCGAATCTCATCCCGCATATCTTTCTCGTTCTTGGCCGCGAGCTTCTTCTGCTCTCTCCGGTCCATCCCAGCACGAAACCCTCTCCCGAACAAAAGCTGGGCCTCGTGAGGGTTTTGGTAGAGAGAATTCATGTCTCTCGAGGTGTCCTCAGTGTTCTCCCAATCGAACGAGAATCGAAACTTCTCGCTAGGCTTTATGACCCGCTTTTTCGGCTTCTTCGAACCCAGATACTGTTCCTTGATCGAATCCAACTCCTTCTCACGCTCTCGCTCTGCTAACTTGTCCTGTCGGGCACGCTCTCTCGATCTTGCCTCCTCCTCCCGCTCCCGGTCGCGATCTCGGTCACGGCGGCTGCGGTCACGGTCGCGGGAGGAGAACTCACGGGAATCGGAGGAGGGTCTGTTGATGTTGTTGTGGGTGTTGTGGGGGTGGTTAGAGAGGAGGTGGTGATGGTCAGGACGGCGACGTTGGAGGGCGATTTCATCCTGGCGGCGCTGGAGAGCCAATTGCTCGCGCTGGGCTTTGGTGAGGAAGACGGGTTTGCCAGATTCGTCGACTGACTTTTTCATCGTTGCAATTTTTTTCTGGGAAAGATTTTCGCTTGGTTCACTGCAGGAGGGGAATACACAATTTTTTTTTTTTTTTTTTTAAAGTCACGAGATTTTCAGAGGCTTCCAGAAACTGCTGCGTTTCATCTTACCTTTTTATACTTAAAAATAATAAAAATAAAAATAAAATCTTACCCTTACCTTATTTACAATTTCTACCGATAAAATCAGTTTCGTGACTTCCAAGTAGTGGTGACACGGTTCCGGTCCGGTTCCGGTTCCGGTTCGGAACCGGCGGTTCCGGTTCCGCGGTTTGATGGAACCGGAACCGGAACCGCTATATGCCGGTTCCGGTTCCGGTTCCGGTTCCATTGGAACCGGCGGTTTTGAACCTTTTTTTTTTTTTGTAAAAAAAAAAAACTTCTCTAATAAAATAAAATATATAAATGACAAATTACAAAATTAAATTAAATTATAAAATTAAATTACAAATGACAATTTATGGGTTCTTATGGATGCTTGAACCATGGTTGCAAAAGAAAAACACAAACTAAACTAGCCACTAAAGCCACATTCAATACTTGTATAATATTTCAAACAAAAACTATAAGTAGTATAAAGGATTTTTTAAAAACGTGTCCATTTACACAAGGCCTGATGTTAAAGTAATTCTCCGGACCAAGACGGGCACGGATGTGGTGTGGGATCGGGAGGAAAAGGTTTCTTACTAGGTTTAAACGAGGTTCGAAATAGACACAACACTTAAAAACACTTTTTTTTGATGAAAAAGGGGTTTTTAGGGCTCGAAAAGTGGCCACAAGCCCTCTGGACTTGCTCCCATCGCATTCCTTGCATCGTTCTATGTGATTTCAAAAAAAAATTACCTGATTCGGACATCCGAGCACAAAGTTATGGCCTTTCAAAGTTTAAGGCATATATAAAACAATTTTACCGCAAATTTTTTTTTTTAAGGTAAATTTTTTCTATTCTCTCATTGGAGAGAAATTAGAATTAGAGAATTCAGAAGAAATTGGTGTGAGGAAAAATGAAAGGGGGTGGTATTTATAGAAAAAAAAAAATTATTGTGCGAACCGGCGGTTCGAACCGGAACCGGAACCGGAACCGGAACCGCCGGTTCCAATCCGGTTCGAACCGGCGGTTCGAACCGGCGGTTCGACCAAACTCTTGAACCGGAACCGGAACCGGAACCGGTCTCCGCCGGTTCAGGTTCCGGTTCCGGTTTTTCCGGTTCCGGTTCCGGTTCCGGCGGTTCCAACCGGAACCGTGCCAGGTCTACTTCCAAGTAGTAGCAACCTCTTGTCAAGGAAGGAAGAAAAAAAAGGAAAAAAAAACTGTGACTATCGACCTTTAGATTCACTGGGCTACTAGAGTCCCAACTCCCAAGATTAATTGCATTAATTTACCTTTACTTTATTGAATTTGATGAGATTTTATAATTACAAATCAATTATAGGATTGGTTAATAGTATTTATTCATTTTCCCATTAATTGCCTTTTGATTATCCAGATCCATATCCCACCAACAGACAACTAACTCAATGAATTAAATAAACATAAAACAATTCATAATTTTCAATAAACTCAAAAGCAATATTCCAAAAATATATAAATAAATCTCCCATCGCATTCCTTGCATCGTTCTATGTGATTTCAAAAAAAAAATTACCTAATTCGGACATCCGAGCACAAAGTTATGGCCTTTCAAAGTTTAAGGCATATATAAAACAATTTTACCGCAAATTTTTTTTTTTAAGGTAAATTTTTTCTATTCTCTCATTGGAGAGAAATTAGAATTAGAGAATTCAGAAGAAATTGGTGTGAGGAAAAATGAAAGGGGGTGGTATTTATAGAAAAAAAAAAATTATTGTGCGAACCGGCGGTTCGAACCGGAACCGGAACCGGAACCGCCGGTTCCAATCCGGTTCGAACCGGCGGTTCGAACCGCCGGTTCGACCAAACTCTTGAACCGGAACCGGAACCGGAACCGGTCTCCGCCGGTTCAGGTTCCGGTTCCGGTTTTTCCGGTTCCGGTTCCGGTTCCGGCGGTTCCAACCGGAACCGTGCCAGGTCTACTTCCAAGTAGTAGCAACCTCTTGTCAAGGAAGGAAGAAAAAAAAGGAAAAAAAACTGTGACTATCGACCTTTAGATTCACTGGGCTACTAGAGTCCCAACTCCCAAGATTAATTGCATTAATTTACCTTTACTTTATTGAATTTGATGAGATTTTATAATTACAAATCAATTATAGGATTGGTTAATAGTATTTATTCATTTTCCCATTAATTGCCTTTTGATTATCCAGATCCATATCCCACCAACAGACAACTAACTCAATGAATTAAATAAACATAAAACAATTCATAATTTTCAATAAACTCAAAAGCAATATTCCAAAAATATATAAATAAATCTCCCATCGCATTCCTTGCATCGTTCTATGTGATTTCAAAAAAAAATTACCTGATTCGGACATCCGAGCACAAAGTTATGGCCTTTCAAAGTTTAAGGCATATATAAAACAATTTTACCGCAAATTTTTTTTTTAAGGTAAATTTTTTCTATTCTCTCATTGGAGAGAAATTAGAATTAGAGAATTCAGAAGAAATTGGTGTGAGGAAAAATGAAAGGGGGTGGTATTTATAGAAAAAAAAAAATTATTGTGCGAACCGGCGGTTCGAACCGGAACCGGAACCGGAACCGGAACCGCCGGTTCCAATCCGGTTCGAACCGGCGGTTCGAACCGGCGGTTCGACCAAACTCTTGAACCGGAACCGGAACCGGAACCGGTCTCCGCCGGTTCAGGTTCCGGTTCCGGTTTTTCCGGTTCCGGTTCCGGTTCCGGCGGTTCCAACCGGAACCGTGCCAGGTCTACTTCCAAGTAGTAGCAACCTCTTGTCAAGGAAGGAAGAAAAAAAAGGAAAAAAAACTGTGACTATCGACCTTTAGATTCACTGGGCTACTAGAGTCCCAACTCCCAAGATTAATTGCATTAATTTACCTTTACTTTATTGAATTTGATGAGATTTTATAATTACAAATCAATTATAGGATTGGTTAATAGTATTTATTCATTTTCCCATTAATTGCCTTTTGATTATCCAGATCCATATCCCACCAACAGACAACTAACTCAATGAATTAAATAAACATAAAACAATTCATAATTTTCAATAAACTCAAAAGCAATATTCCAAAAATATATAAATAAATCTCCCATCGCATTCCTTGCATCGTTCTATGTGATTTCAAAAAAAAATTACCTGATTCGGACATCCGAGCACAAAGTTATGGCCTTTCAAAGTTTAAGGCATATATAAAACAATTTTACCGCAAATTTTTTTTTTTAAGGTAAATTTTTTCTATTCTCTCATTGGAGAGAAATTAGAATTAGAGAATTCAGAAGAAATTGGTGTGAGGAAAAATGAAAGGGGGTGGTATTTATAGAAAAAAAAAAATTATTGTGCGAACCGGCGGTTCGAACCGGAACCGGAACCGGAACCGGAACCGCCGGTTCCAATCCGGTTCGAACCGGCGGTTCGAACCGGCGGTTCGACCAAACTCTTGAACCGGAACCGGAACCGGAACCGGTCTCCGCCGGTTCAGGTTCCGGTTCCGGTTTTTCCGGTTCCGGTTCCGGTTCCGGCGGTTCCAACCGGAACCGTGCCAGGTCTACTTCCAAGTAGTAGCAACCTCTTGTCAAGGAAGGAAGAAAAAAAAGGAAAAAAAACTGTGACTATCGACCTTTAGATTCACTGGGCTACTAGAGTCCCAACTCCCAAGATTAATTGCATTAATTTACCTTTACTTTATTGAATTTGATGAGATTTTATAATTACAAATCAATTATAGGATTGGTTAATAGTATTTATTCATTTTCCCATTAATTGCCTTTTGATTATCCAGATCCATATCCCACCAACAGACAACTAACTCAATGAATTAAATAAACATAAAACAATTCATAATTTTCAATAAACTCAAAAGCAATATTCCAAAAATATATAAATAAATCTCCCATCGCATTCCTTGCATCGTTCTATGTGATTTCAAAAAAAAATTACCTGATTCGGACATCCGAGCACAAAGTTATGGCCTTTCAAAGTTTAAGGCATATATAAAACAATTTTACCGCAAATTTTTTTTTTTAAGGTAAATTTTTTCTATTCTCTCATTGGAGAGAAATTAGAATTAGAGAATTCAGAAGAAATTGGTGTGAGGAAAAATGAAAGGGGGTGGTATTTATAGAAAAAAAAAAATTATTGTGCGAACCGGCGGTTCGAACCGGAACCGGAACCGGAACCGGAACCGCCGGTTCCAATCCGGTTCGAACCGGCGGTTCGAACCGGCGGTTCGACCAAACTCTTGAACCGGAACCGGAACCGGAACCGGAACCGGTCTCCGCCGGTTCAGGTTCCGGTTCCGGTTTTTCCGGTTCCGGTTCCGGTTCCGGCGGTTCCAACCGGAACCGTGCCAGGTCTACTTCCAAGTAGTAGCAACCTCTTGTCAAGGAAGGAAGAAAAAAAAGGAAAAAAAACTGTGACTATCGACCTTTAGATTCACTGGGCTACTAGAGTCCCAACTCCCAAGATTAATTGCATTAATTTACCTTTACTTTATTGAATTTGATGAGATTTTATAATTACAAATCAATTATAGGATTGGTTAATAGTATTTATTCATTTTCCCATTAATTGCCTTTTGATTATCCAGATCCATATCCCACCAACAGACAACTAACTCAATGAATTAAATAAACATAAAACAATTCATAATTTTCAATAAACTCAAAAGCAATATTCCAAAAATATATAAATAAATCTCCCATCGCATTCCTTGCATCGTTCTATGTGATTTCAAAAAAAAAATTACCTAATTCGGACATCCGAGCACAAAGTTATGGCCTTTCAAAGTTTAAGGCATATATAAAACAATTTTACCGCAAATTTTTTTTTTTAAGGTAAATTTTTTCTATTCTCTCATTGGAGAGAAATTAGAATTAGAGAATTCAGAAGAAATTGGTGTGAGGAAAAATGAAAGGGGGTGGTATTTATAGAAAAAAAAAAATTATTGTGCGAACCGGCGGTTCGAACCGGAACCGGAACCGGAACCGCCGGTTCCAATCCGGTTCGAACCGGCGGTTCGAACCGCCGGTTCGACCAAACTCTTGAACCGGAACCGGAACCGAAACCGGTCTCCGCCGGTTCAGGTTCCGGTTCCGGTTTTTCCGGTTCCGGTTCCGGTTCCGGCGGTTCCAACCGGAACCGTGCCAGGTCTACTTCCAAGTAGTAGCAACCTCTTGTCAAGGAAGGAAGAAAAAAAAGGAAAAAAAACTGTGACTATCGACCTTTAGATTCACTGGGCTACTAGAGTCCCAACTCCCAAGATTAATTGCATTAATTTACCTTTACTTTATTGAATTTGATGAGATTTTATAATTACAAATCAATTATAGGATTGGTTAATAGTATTTATTCATTTTCCCATTAATTGCCTTTTGATTATCCAGATCCATATCCCACCAACAGACAACTAACTCAATGAATTAAATAAACATAAAACAATTCATAATTTTCAATAAACTCAAAAGCAATATTCCAAAAATATATAAATAAATCTCCCATCGCATTCCTTGCATCGTTCTATGTGATTTCAAAAAAAAATTACCTGATTCGGACATCCGAGCACAAAGTTATGGCCTTTCAAAGTTTAAGGCATATATAAAACAATTTTACCGCAAATTTTTTTTTTTAAGGTAAATTTTTTCTATTCTCTCATTGGAGAGAAATTAGAATTAGAGAATTCAGAAGAAATTGGTGTGAGGAAAAATGAAAGGGGGTGGTATTTATAGAAAAAAAAAAATTATTGTGCGAACCGGCGGTTCGAACCGGAACCGGAACCGGAACCGCCGGTTCCAATCCGGTTCGAACCGGCGGTTCGAACCGCCGGTTCGACCAAACTCTTGAACCGGAACCGGAACCGGAACCGGTCTCCGCCGGTTCAGGTTCCGGTTCCGGTTTTTCCGGTTCCGGTTCCGGTTCCGGCGGTTCCAACCGGAACCGTGCCAGGTCTACTTCCAAGTAGTAGCAACCTCTTGTCAAGGAAGGAAGAAAAAAAAGGAAAAAAAACTGTGACTATCGACCTTTAGATTCACTGGGCTACTAGAGTCCCAACTCCCAAGATTAATTGCATTAATTTACCTTTACTTTATTGAATTTGATGAGATTTTATAATTACAAATCAATTATAGGATTGGTTAATAGTATTTATTCATTTTCCCATTAATTGCCTTTTGATTATCCAGATCCATATCCCACCAACAGACAACTAACTCAATGAATTAAATAAACATAAAACAATTCATAATTTTCAATAAACTCAAAAGCAATATTCCAAAAATATATAAATAAATCTCCCATCGCATTCCTTGCATCGTTCTATGTGATTTCAAAAAAAAATTACCTGATTCGGACATCCTAGCACAAAGTTATGGCCTTTCAAAGTTTAAGGCATATATAAAACAATTTTACCGCAAATTTTTTTTTTTAAGGTAAATTTTTTCTATTCTCTCATTGGAGAGAAATTAGAATTAGAGAATTCAGAAGAAATTGGTGTGAGGAAAAATGAAAGGGGGTGGTATTTATAGAAAAAAAAAAATTATTGTGCGAACCGGCGGTTCGAACCGGAACCGGAACCGGAACCGCCGGTTCCAATCCGGTTCGAACCGGCGGTTCGAACCGCCGGTTCGACCAAACTCTTGAACCGGAACCGGAACCGGAACCGGTCTCCGCCGGTTCAGGTTCCGGTTCCGGTTTTTCCGGTTCCGGTTCCGGTTCCGGCGGTTCCAACCGGAACCGTGCCAGGTCTACTTCCAAGTAGTAGCAACCTCTTGTCAAGGAAGGAAGAAAAAAAAGGAAAAAAAACTGTGACTATCGACCTTTAGATTCACTGGGCTACTAGAGTCCCAACTCCCAAGATTAATTGCATTAATTTACCTTTACTTTATTGAATTTGATGAGATTTTATAATTACAAATCAATTATAGGATTGGTTAATAGTATTTATTCATTTTCCCATTAATTGCCTTTTGATTATCCAGATCCATATCCCACCAACAGACAACTAACTCAATGAATTAAATAAACATAAAACAATTCATAATTTTCAATAAACTCAAAAGCAATATTCCAAAAATATATAAATAAATCTCCCATCGCATTCCTTGCATCGTTCTATGTGATTTCAAAAAAAAATTACCTGATTCGGACATCCGAGCACAAAGTTATGGCCTTTCAAAGTTTAAGGCATATATAAAACAATTTTACCGCAAAATTTTTTTTTTAAGGTAAATTTTTTCTATTCTCTCATTGGAGAGAAATTAGAATTAGAGAATTCAGAAGAAATTGGTGTGAGGAAAAATGAAAGGGGGTGGTATTTATAGAAAAAAAAAAATTATTGTGCGAACCGGCGGTTCGAACCGGAACCGGAACCGGAACCGCCGGTTCCAATCCGGTTCGAACCGGCGGTTCGAACCGCCGGTTCGACCAAACTCTTGAACCGGAACCGGAACCGGAACCGGTCTCCGCCGGTTCAGGTTCCGGTTCCGGTTTTTCCGGTTCCGGTTCCGGTTCCGGCGGTTCCAACCGGAACCGTGCCAGGTCTACTTCCAAGTAGTAGCAACCTCTTGTCAAGGAAGGAAGAAAAAAAAGGAAAAAAAACTGTGACTATCGACCTTTAGATTCACTGGGCTACTAGAGTCCCAACTCCCAAGATTAATTGCATTAATTTACCTTTACTTTATTGAATTTGATGAGATTTTATAATTACAAATCAATTATAGGATTGGTTAATAGTATTTATTCATTTTCCCATTAATTGCCTTTTGATTATCCAGATCCATATCCCACCAACAGACAACTAACTCAATGAATTAAATAAACATAAAACAATTCATAATTTTCAATAAACTCAAAAGCAATATTCCAAAAATATATAAATAAATCTCCCATCGCATTCCTTGCATCGTTCTATGTGATTTCAAAAAAAAAATTACCTAATTCGGACATCCGAGCACAAAGTTATGGCCTTTCAAAGTTTAAGGCATATATAAAACAATTTTACCGCAAATTTTTTTTTTTAAGGTAAATTTTTTCTATTCTCTCATTGGAGAGAAATTAGAATTAGAGAATTCAGAAGAAATTGGTGTGAGGAAAAATGAAAGGGGGTGGTATTTATAGAAAAAAAAAAAAAAATTATTGTGCGAACCGGCGGTTCGAACCGGAACCGGAACCGCCGGTTCCAATCCGGTTCGAACCGCCGGTTCGACCAAACTCTTGAACCGGAACCGGAACCGGTCTCCGCCGGTTCAGGTTCCGGTTCCGGTTCCGGTTTTTCCGGTTCCGGTTCCGGTTCCGGTTCCGGCGGTTCCAACCGGAACCGTGCCAGGTCTACTTCCAAGTAGTAGCAACCTCTTGTCAAGGAAGGAAGAAAAAAAAGGAAAAAAAACTGTGACTATCGACCTTTAGATTCACTGGGCTACTAGAGTCCCAACTCCCAAGATTAATTGCATTAATTTACCTTTACTTTATTGAATTTGATGAGATTTTATAATTACAAATCAATTATAGGATTGGTTAATAGTATTTATTCATTTTCCCATTAATTGCCTTTTGATTATCCAGATCCATATCCCACCAACAGACAACTAACTCAATGAATTAAATAAACATAAAACAATTCATAATTTTCAATAAACTCAAAAGCAATATTCCAAAAATATATAAATAAATCTCCCATCGCATTCCTTGCATCGTTCTATGTGATTTCAAAAAAAAAATTACCTAATTCGGACATCCGAGCACAAAGTTATGGCCTTTCAAAGTTTAAGGCATATATAAAACAATTTTACCGCAAATTTTTTTTTTTAAGGTAAATTTTTTCTATTCTCTCATTGGAGAGAAATTAGAATTAGAGAATTCAGAAGAAATTGGTGTGAGGAAAAATGAAAGGGGGTGGTATTTATAGAAAAAAAAAAAAAATTATTGTGCGAACCGGCGGTTCGAACCGGAACCGGAACCGCCGGTTCCAATCCGGTTCGAACCGCCGGTTCGACCAAACTCTTGAACCGGAACCGGAACCGGTCTCCGCCGGTTCAGGTTCCGGTTCCGGTTCCGGTTTTTCCGGTTCCGGTTCCGGTTCCGGCGGTTCCAACCGGAACCGTGCCAGGTCTACTTCCAAGTAGTAGCAACCTCTTGTCAAGGAAGGAAGAAAAAAAAGGAAAAAAAACTGTGACTATCGACCTTTAGATTCACTGGGCTACTAGAGTCCCAACTCCCAAGATTAATTGCATTAATTTACCTTTACTTTATTGAATTTGATGAGATTTTATAATTACAAATCAATTATAGGATTGGTTAATAGTATTTATTCATTTTCCCATTAATTGCCTTTTGATTATCCAGATCCATATCCCACCAACAGACAACTAACTCAATGAATTAAATAAACATAAAACAATTCATAATTTTCAATAAACTCAAAAGCAATATTCCAAAAATATATAAATAAATCTCCCATCGCATTCCTTGCATCGTTCTATGTGATTTCAAAAAAAAATTACCTGATTCGGACATCCGAGCACAAAGTTATGGCCTTTCAAAGTTTAAGGCATATATAAAACAATTTTACCGCAAATTTTTTTTTTTAAGGTAAATTTTTTCTATTCTCTCATTGGAGAGAAATTAGAATTAGAGAATTCAGAAGAAATTGGTGTGAGGAAAAATGAAAGGGGGTGGTATTTATAGAAAAAAAAAAATTATTGTGCGAACCGGCGGTTCGAACCGGAACCGGAACCGGAACCGCCGGTTCCAATCCGGTTCGAACCGGCGGTTCGAACCGCCGGTTCGACCAAACTCTTGAACCGGAACCGGAACCGGAACCGGTCTCCGCCGGTTCAGGTTCCGGTTCCGGTTCCGGTTCCGGCGGTTCCAACCGGAACCGTGCCAGGTCTACTTCCAAGTAGTAGCAACCTCTTGTCAAGGAAGGAAGAAAAAAAAGGAAAAAAAACTGTGACTATCGACCTTTAGATTCACTGGGCTACTAGAGTCCCAACTCCCAAGATTAATTGCATTAATTTACCTTTACTTTATTGAATTTGATGAGATTTTATAATTACAAATCAATTATAGGATTGGTTAATAGTATTTATTCATTTTCCCATTAATTGCCTTTTGATTATCCAGATCCATATCCCACCAACAGACAACTAACTCAATGAATTAAATAAACATAAAACAATTCATAATTTTCAATAAACTCAAAAGCAATATTCCAAAAATATATAAATAAATCTCCCATCGCATTCCTTGCATCGTTCTATGTGATTTCAAAAAAAAAAATTACCTAATTCGGACATCCGAGCACAAAGTTATGGCCTTTCAAAGTTTAAGGCATATATAAAACAATTTTACCGCAAATTTTTTTTTTTAAGGTAAATTTTTTCTATTCTCTCATTGGAGAGAAATTAGAATTAGAGAATTCAGAAGAAATTGGTGTGAGGAAAAATGAAAGGGGGTGGTATTTATAGAAAAAAAAAAAAAAATTATTGTGCGAACCGGCGGTTCGAACCGGAACCGGAACCGCCGGTTCCAATCCGGTTCGAACCGCCGGTTCGACCAAACTCTTGAACCGGAACCGGAACCGGTCTCCGCCGGTTCAGGTTCCGGTTCCGGTTCCGGTTTTTCCGGTTCCGGTTCCGGTTCCGGCGGTTCCAACCGGAACCGTGCCAGGTCTACTTCCAAGTAGTAGCAACCTCTTGTCAAGGAAGGAAGAAAAAAAAGGAAAAAAAAACTGTGACTATCGACCTTTAGATTCACTGGGCTACTAGAGTCCCAACTCCCAAGATTAATTGCATTAATTTACCTTTACTTTATTGAATTTGATGAGATTTTATAATTACAAATCAATTATAGGATTGGTTAATAGTATTTATTCATTTTCCCATTAATTGCCTTTTGATTATCCAGATCCATATCCCACCAACAGACAACTAACTCAATGAATTAAATAAACATAAAACAATTCATAATTTTCAATAAACTCAAAAGCAATATTCCAAAAATATATAAATAAATCTCCCATCGCATTCCTTGCATCGTTCTATGTGATTTCAAAAAAAAAATTACCTAATTCGGACATCCGAGCACAAAGTTATGGCCTTTCAAAGTTTAAGGCATATATAAAACAATTTTACCGCAAATTTTTTTTTTTAAGGTAAATTTTTTCTATTCTCTCATTGGAGAGAAATTAGAATTAGAGAATTCAGAAGAAATTGGTGTGAGGAAAAATGAAAGGGGGTGGTATTTATAGAAAAAAAAAAATTATTGTGCGAACCGGCGGTTCGAACCGGAACCGGAACCGGAACCGCCGGTTCCAATCCGGTTCGAACCGGCGGTTCGAACCGCCGGTTCGAACCGGCGGTTCGAACCGCCGGTTCGACCAAACTCTTGAACCGGAACCGGAACCGGAACCGGTCTCCGCCGGTTCAGGTTCAGGTTCCGGTTCCGGTTTTTCCGGTTCCGGTTCCGGTTCCGGCGGTTCCAACCGGAACCGTGCCAGGTCTACTTCCAAGTAGTAGCAACCTCTTGTCAAGGAAGGAAGAAAAAAAAGGAAAAAAAACTGTGACTATCGACCTTTAGATTCACTGGGCTACTAGAGTCCCAACTCCCAAGATTAATTGCATTAATTTACCTTTACTTTATTGAATTTGATGAGATTTTATAATTACAAATCAATTATAGGATTGGTTAATAGTATTTATTCATTTTCCCATTAATTGCCTTTTGATTATCCAGATCCATATCCCACCAACAGACAACTAACTCAATGAATTAAATAAACATAAAACAATTCATAATTTTCAATAAACTCAAAAGCAATATTCCAAAAATATATAAATAAATCTCCCATCGCATTCCTTGCATCGTTCTATGTGATTTCAAAAAAAAAATTACCTAATTCGGACATCCGAGCACAAAGTTATGGCCTTTCAAAGTTTAAGGCATATATAAAACAATTTTACCGCAAATTTTTTTTTTAAGGTAAATTTTTTCTATTCTCTCATTGGAGAGAAATTAGAATTAGAGAATTCAGAAGAAATTGGTGTGAGGAAAAATGAAAGGGGGTGGTATTTATAGAAAAAAAAAAATTATTGTGCGAACCGGCGGTTCGAACCGGAACCGGAACCGGAACCGCCGGTTCCAATCCGGTTCGAACCGGCGGTTCGAACCGCCGGTTCGAACCGGCGGTTCGAACCGCCGGTTCGACCAAACTCTTGAACCGGAACCGGAACCGGAACCGGTCTCCGCCGGTTCAGGTTCAGGTTCCGGTTCCGGTTTTTCCGGTTCCGGTTCCGGTTCCGGCGGTTCCAACCGGAACCGTGCCAGGTCTACTTCCAAGTAGTAGCAACCTCTTGTCAAGGAAGGAAGAAAAAAAAGGAAAAAAAACTGTGACTATCGACCTTTAGATTCACTGGGCTACTAGAGTCCCAACTCCCAAGATTAATTGCATTAATTTACCTTTACTTTATTGAATTTGATGAGATTTTATAATTACAAATCAATTATAGGATTGGTTAATAGTATTTATTCATTTTCCCATTAATTGCCTTTTGATTATCCAGATCCATATCCCACCAACAGACAACTAACTCAATGAATTAAATAAACATAAAACAATTACAATAACTCATAATTTTCAATAAACTCAAAAGCAATATTCCAAAAATATATAAATAAATCTCCCATCGCATTCCTTGCATCGTTCTATGTGATTTCAAAAAAAAAATTACCTGATTCGGACATCCGAGCACAAAGTTATGGCCTTTCAAAGTTTAAGGCATATATAAAACAATTTTACCGCAAATTTTTTTTTTTAAGGTAAATTTTTTCTATTCTCTCATTGGAGAGAAATTAGAATTAGAGAATTCAGAAGAAATTGGTGTGAGGAAAAATGAAAGGGGGTGGTATTTATAGAAAAAAAAAAAAAATTTATTGTGCGAACCGGCGGTTCGAACCGGAACCGGAACCGCCGGTTCCAATCCGGTTCGAACCGCCGGTTCGACCAAACTCTTGAACCGGAACCGGAACCGGTCTCCGCCGGTTCAGGTTCCGGTTCCGATTTTTCCGGTTCCGGTTCCGGTTCCGGCGGTTCCAACCGGAACCGTGCCAGGTCTACTTCCAAGTAGTAGCAACCTCTTGTCAAGGAAGGAAGAAAAAAAAGGAAAAAAAACTGTGACTATCGACCTTTAGATTCACTGGGCTACTAGAGTCCCAACTCCCAAGATTAATTGCATTAATTTACCTTTACTTTATTGAATTTGATGAGATTTTATAATTACAAATCAATTATAGGATTGGTTAATAGTATTTATTCATTTTCCCATTAATTGCCTTTTGATTATCCAGATCCATATCCCACCAACAGACAACTAACTCAATGAATTAAATAAACATAAAACAATTACAATAACTCATAATTTTCAATAAACTCAAAAGCAATATTCCAAAAATATATAAATAAATCTCCCATCGCATTCCTTGCATCGTTCTATGTGATTTCAAAAAAAAAATTACCTAATTCGGACATCCGAGCACAAAGTTATGGCCTTTCAAAGTTTAAGGCATATATAAAACAATTTTACCGCAAATTTTTTTTTTTAAGGTAAATTTTTTCTATTCTCTCATTGGAGAGAAATTAGAATTAGAGAATTCAGAAGAAATTGGTGTGAGGAAAAATGAAAGGGGGTGGTATTTATAGAAAAAAAAAAAAAAATTATTGTGCGAACCGGCGGTTCGAACCGGCGGTTCGAACCGGAACCGGAACCGCCGGTTCCAATCCGGTTCGAACCGCCGGTTCGACCAAACTCTTGAACCGGAACCGGAACCGGTCTCCGCCGGTTCAGGTTCCGGTTCAAGAACCGGAACCGGAAAACCGGTTCCGGTTCCGGTTCCGGCCGGTTCCGGCGGTTCCAACCGGAACCGTGCTAGGTCTACTTCCAAGTAGTAGCAACCTCTTGTCAAGGAAGGAAGAAAAAAAAGGAAAAAAAACTGTGACTATCGACCTTTAGATTCACTGGGCTACTAGAGTCCCAACTCCCAAGATTAATTGCATTAATTTACCTTTACTTTATTGAATTTGATGAGATTTTATAATTACTAATCAATTATAGGATTGGTTAATAGTATTTATTCATTTTCCCATTAATTGCCTTTTGATTATCCAGATCCATATCCCACCAACAGACAACTAACTCAATGAATTAAATAAACATAAAACAATTACAATAACTCATAATTTTCAATAAACTCAAAAGCAATATTCCAAAAATATATAAATAAATAAACAAAAAAAAAAAAACGCTTTAACTATGAAGATAAGGAATTTGAAGTGTATCACGGTAGCATCAAAGTATGCTGTCTTCCCCAATACACAAACCGTAATCAAACTTTCCGATAACCTTAATCATAATTTGACAATTGTTTCCTATAAAACCATAATCATTAAAAAAAAAAAAAAACCAAAAAAAAAAAAAACTAAAAAACTAAAAATCATATAATATTTGAAAGAGTTGACTTACTGAAGACAATGTGAAAGAAGAAGATTTTTTTTTAATTTTTATTGGCAGTTAATTTGTTGTCTCTGTTCATAAATCGAATAAAAAAATTCAGATTTAGTAGCAATTTATATCTTTATAAAGGGAGCGATTCAACAGCTTTATGCGCGAGTATTTTGTTTTATATGCGATTGTTTACATTAAAAGAAACCGATTTCATGCCCTTAAAACCTCAAATTTTCAAATAAACATTTTATATTCATATCATGAAACAACAATTAAAGACCAAATACAATTTTTATTCACTTAATGACATTCGAAAGCATCAAATTAAGAAAGTAAAAGAAATAAAAAAAGAAAAGAAGAAGAAGTTGAAATCACCTGGTCTCAACTTCAAGAAAATAAAAAATTAATGTACCACAAAACTTCACATGAAAATTAATGTACCAGAAGCAACAAAAATTTAGGAAAAAACTTAATAAAAGAAACAACACACAAAATTACCTGGATCATCATCTCTTTCTTGTTTGTGTTCAACTAGCTTCCTACAAAAATTTAAAAACAAATTTGCTACAATAGTACAAATTTTCAAATTTAATATATAAAGCATTATAATTATTTAAATTTCTCAAGAACAAAAAAAAAAAAAAAAAAAAATTGAGTATTTAATTAACCTTTGCCAACGGCTCTTTGATTCTCCAACTTCTTTTCACATGCCATCATGCCATCATATACTTTTGTGTTTAGTTACATTGTAAAGCTATATATATATAAAGAGAGATAAAATCTTATAAGAGTTCGGTTTATAGAAGATGAATGGTTTGCAATTAGTCATCATAAAAAATAATAATTAACAATTATGATATGTTTATCATGAGTATATGAATATAATCAGTTACCTAAAACTGATGGGGATTATAATGAGATGAAAGATCAATGCATTACATAAGTAACAATTCACAATTAAGAGATGAATGATTAATGCATTTATGAATATTATAATTGAATATTATATTTATCTTTTAAAAAATTATAATAATAATTTAATAGAATAATTGAAATGAATTAACCATATTTAATATCAAACTTCTCTCACAGCGACATGTGGCGCTGTAAAACTTTATTATTATATATATATATGATTCTAAATTAACATAAACACAATTGCTATCTAGTCAATCCGTTAACTTTAATAGTCGACTAACCTTGACCTATAGAAAACCAAAAATAACTATATCACATCATTCCAAACATAAAATATTTTTTAATTAAAAATTGAAAAATATATATATATATTTTTAAATGATGATATATCGACCGCCTATGGAAACATCCTTAATTCGTAGATAAGTCTCCTTTGCAAATTGCAGGAGATCAATCTTTTAGATCGTTAAAGATCTATTGTTTCCTTCAGCGGTAAAGCTTCACCGCCGGTAGATTATCTTGTTTTTTTTTTTTAAAAAAATTGATTTTTCAATTTTAATTAAAAAAATATTTTATGTTTGAAATGACATGACAAAAGTTTATTTGGCTTTCCAATTGTCAAGTTAGTCAATCGTTAAAATTAACGGATTAACTTGATGATAGGGGTATTTACGTTAATTTAGGATATCTTTTTAAAATCTTGTTAGATTTAATAAACTAAGGGTAAATTATTACCATTAACCCTTAATTTCACACCTTATCTTACTAGCTGTTAAATTCATATGCTCGTACCTAATTAGCTATTTCCTTATAGTTTTTTTTTTTTTTTGATGGATATAACCCAAAGGTTTACAACACCTGGAATTCAGATCCAGGTCAAGAAACATGAAAACATGTTTCCAACTACAACTGGGACTCTTCAGCAATGTACACACAAGCACAGCCCAGACGAAAGCCCCACAAACGGGGAAAAAAACCCACACACAAAGGTGCGACTACAATCAAGCGAAACCATGGCTCTCTAGTGTTGGGTGGATCCACAAGGAGGTCCAAACACACGGGCTAACAACTAGCGGCCAAATCGGTTACACTCAAACCCAACTATACAAACCAAAAACAACCTTAATTAAAAGGACTAAAAACCGCCGATCTAGAGGAGGGACCCAAGGCAGCCGGAGAAAACCACTATCAGGACGCCGCCGGCAAGGAATCAGCTGGATCGGGAGAGATCTGGATGGATCGATGAGGAACGGCCCGATCCGGAGGCCCGTCGACAGCGACGGAGACGTCAGCCTAACCCCGGTGCTACAAACCCAAGAAAACCACCCCCAAGTTCGGCAGACCGCCGCCGAAAAAACAGGAAAGGCCGCCGATGAGCCGCAGAGAAGAAAGAGAAAACCGACGCTAAGCTCACCGGCCACCGACTAACCCGTCGACATCCCTAAGCGGGGTGGGATGTCGGTGGCGAAACTGAGAGGAGATGGAAGGGGTTTCTGGTTAGAAAGAGGGTAGAGAAAAAATATCTAAAGAGAGAGAAAAAAAAATGTTGTCCGCTATTTCCTTATAGTTAGAGCCGTTCAAATTAACTTTGATCCTCATCTGCCCGCCATTAGATTTTGTATGCTCATACCTTATTAGCATTTATTTTCCTTATACTTAGAGTCATTTGTTTATGTTTAATTAGTGTCACTCCAAGTTTATCCGCTATTGAATTCATCTATTTTAATTTAATTAGCTTCTCACAAATTTCGTGTTGATGTTAAAAACTTATACGAATTCAAAAAAGGAACTCTAATTAGACTATAGTGAATAATAGAGATGCTAACTAAACAGTAGTAAAGAGACGTATCTAATTAGTGTCACTCTTATTCACTATTGCTTAATTAGGGTTTTTTTTTTTTTTCAATAAAAAAAATTAGGGTTTAAAAAAATAATAATAATAATAGTAAAGATTGAATAAGACATTTAATTAGCATAATCACTAATCTTCACTATTGCCTAATTAGTGCTTCTCCTTATTGTTGTGGTAGCCAAAAATGGCCCATAGGCCCAACCCGACAAAATACAGGCCCTTTCCATGACAGATCCTGTTCAAGCCCATTAAATCGGGTCGACCCAAGTCCAACATCATATGAAATGTGTTCATTCAGAGGCCAAGTCAAACTTTCAGTTATTAACAATAGATATGGGAGAGATTTTGTCCAAGAATCTCGCCCATAACCAACCCACTATCAGGTGAACGTTGGGGATACGCCTTCAACTATAAATAAGAGGGCTCCCTCACTTTAAAGCTCTGGGAAAAATCTCTGAATTCTCTCTCAACTAAAGCTTACAATAGCATACTGAATCTCTGCCTCTAAAAACATTCCGGTCACCGGGAATCAACCATTGCCACCTTCGCGATACATTGCTCAGCCCAAGCACACATAAGGCTATAATCCAACCCCCACCTTTCTATTTTTTCTACATTATATTTCTGTTTAAAGTTCTTTTGCAGGTTCATCAAGATTCAGACGACCATATACAAACGACAGTCGACATCGACCAACAACTTCCAGCTTAGTTGCTTTGGGCCTGATACAACCCGACCCATTCGACGTACCAAATCGTTCGACCACCTATAGTTTGGAGCCCACCATGGGGCCCATTGCAACTACCTTCAAGTTCAAATCAATCTACTCCAACTACAACTCAACATGACCGGAAGTGGATCCGTCCCAACCGTCGAAGAGCAGATTGCTGCGTTAACCGCCCAAATGACCGCGAGCGCTGAGAGACTACAAGCGCTTGAAGCGGAAAATGCAGCAATTCGAGCGGCAAATGAAGAGTTGAGAACGTTGGTCGACGGAGTGGTGCCCGATTCAGCCACCTCGGAGCATCCAGTCTTGGCACCAAACAGCGAACAGGATATCGATCGACCTGCTCCAAGAGCATCAGGCAACCCCGTCGGACCTGAAACAAATCCGGTCGACCACCAGAATCGACCAACACTTCAAACGGCAAGGGTTGAGATCGACCTCAACAACGTACCTGCCAGGAACGATGTCATGAACGAACAAGATCCAGCAACGGATCAACAACCAGACAACGTCCCCAGGACGACTATGTCTCTCCAGTCAACACCCGGATTGGTAAAACCCGGGCCTGGTATACATTTAAATGCTAATCTAGAATTTTCTCACAGGTTCGTAGAAATGGAGGCTCTCATCCAACGAATTCCAGGAGTCCCAACTCTGATAAAAAAAAGCACCGTAAATAGCTTCGCCGATTTGCCGTTCGTCGACGTGATTGCACTTACTGAGATGCCCGAGAAGTTTAGCTTCCCAAACATGAAGCAGTATGAAGGGACGACAGATCTGGACGACCACATAGCATAGTACAAGCAGAGGATGTTTACCGTTGCAATTCCACGCGACCTAAGAGATGCGTGCATGTGCAAAGCTTTCGGGTCTAGCCTAAGTGGTCCCGCCTTACAATGGTATACCAATTTGCCTAACAATTCGATTGATTCTTTTGTGCAGCTGACGGACACTTTCGTGGAGCAATTCGCAAGTAGTCGCAAGCTGGAGATTCAGTCGGACGATTTGTATACCATAATTCAGCGACCTGGTGAAAACTTGAGAGCCTATGTCGGACGCTTCAACCGAAAGAAAGTGCAAATCCCGCATTGCAATCAGGCGACTGCAATCTACGCCTTCAGAAAAGGTCTCAGGTTTGATTCTGATTTATACAAGGAACTTACCAAATACCCGTGCAGGACAATGGAAGATGTACTGGCTAAGGCATGGGCCCAAATCAAATGGGAAGAAGATGAAGTGAACTTCATTGGAAAAGCCAATAGTATATATTACGGGAATCGACGCAATGATCGAGTGGAAAGGAAGTCTAACGACAGGAGGTCGGAGCCATACCCCACAAGCTATCGAAGAAATACCCAGTCATGACATGAGGGTGTAAACGACAGACATTCTTACGGACGTGGCAATGCGAGATCCAACCGACCACGGGTAGAAGCACCATAATACAACCTTAGCATCGAACCAGTCGACCTCGTTGCGGTAATGAAAGAAATGGGCAAAACAGTCAAGTGGCCGTGAAAAATGAACGCACTTCCCGAACATCGGGACCCCAAACTTCGATGCGAGTTCCATGGTGATCACGGCCATCGCACAGAAGACTGCATTGCCCTAAAATTCGAGGTTGCTGAGCTGTTGAAACAGGGACACCTTCGGGAATTCTTAACGGACAAGGGAAAATAGACTTACGCGAGATGCGACGACCAAAGACAGTCTGATGTCGTCGATAGTCCTCCGGAACCACCCAGGCAAGATAGAGTGATCAACTACATCGTAGGTGGATCTGAAGTTAGCGACGTGAGTTATTCCGCAGCCAAGAGACATACACGAAAAGTGTCGAACACAGAGATTCAACCAAGAAAAGAACATCCATCAAAAGTCGACGAACTGTCATTTTCAAGTCGACCGACAAATCAGATTTGTTTTCTCCTCACCATGATGCTCTAGTTATATCTTTACATATTGCTAATTGCTTAACTAAACGCACTCTAATCGATAATGGCAGTTCGTGTAATATTTTATTTAATAGTGCTATGAGAGAAATGCAGGTCGACGAGTCAAAGCTCAGTCGTCGAACGACTATGCTAACAGGATTCAGTGGAGAACAAAAAAGCACACTAGGCGAGATTGTGCTACCAGTTTACGCTGAAGGAGTCAACCTGTACATTAATTTCCTTGTGCTCGACTGCCAATCTCCTTACAACGCCATACTAGGCAGACCCTGGATACACGAGTTGAAGGCAATCCCGTCGACTTACCATCAGATGATCAAATTCCCAACCAAATGGGGAGTCAAAGAGATTAAATGGGAGCAGAGAGCCACTAGGGAATGCTACCAAAATGCCATGAAAAAGAAGCGACAAGATTTATAGCAATTACAGGAAGTCAAAGTCGAGTCGACGCAAAACAGGCCCAACATGGAGGAACTCGATGAGGTGTCTATCGACCTAGATCATCCAGACCATAAAGTCTACATTAGATCCAGATTATCGAACGACATCCGAAAACAACTAATCGAATTCTTGAAAGAGCGTCGCAATAGCTTTGCCTGGTCGCATGAAGACATGGTCGGCAACGACCCAGAGATTATGGTTCATCGACTGCAAGTCGACCCAGACCACCAGCTAGTGAAATAGAAAAGAAGAAAGTTCGCTCCCGAGAGGAACAAGGTGATCAACGAGGAAATACAAAAACTAATCGACATCGGTTCTGTGAGGGAGGTAAAGTATCCGGACTGGTTGGCAAACGTCGTCGTTGTGAAAAAGAAGAATGGGAAATGGCGAGTCTGCATCGACTTCACCGACCTCAACAAAGCATGTCCCAAAGATTCATTCCCGCTTCCGCACATCGATATGCTGGTCGACGCAACTGCAGGACACGAATTGTTAAGCTTCATGGACGCTTATTTAGGCTACAATCAGATCTTGATGCATCCAGACGACCAAGAGAAGACTGCCTTCATCACCGAAAGAGGAATTTTTTGTTACAAAGTAATACCGTTTGGTTTGAAAAATGCAGGTGCAACGTACCAAAGACTAGTCAACAAAATGTTCGCCAAGATGCTTGGGTCGACAATGGAGGTTTACATCGACGACATGCTGGTCAAATCTTTAGTAGCCCAGCAACACATCGACCATCTAAGACAGTCGTTCGACGTACTAGACCAATACGGTATGAAACTCAATCCCACTAAATGCTCTTTTGGCGTATCTTTAGGGAAATTTTTAGGTTATCTGGTCACCCAAAGAGGTGTCGAGGCCAACCCCGATCAAATCCGGTCGATAGAAAGTATCGAATAACCCAGATGTATCAAGGATGTACAGAAACTCATAGGACGTGTAACAGCCCTGAACAGATTCATCTCAAAGTCATCCAAACGATGTCTCCCATTCTTCAACACCCTCAGAAAGAACAAGGCGTTTGAATGGAATGACGATTGTGAGAAAGCACTACAGGAGTTGAAAGCTTATTTGAAGTCACCTCCTCTAATGTCGAAGCCAAAAGACGACGAAACCCTGTTTATGTTCCTGGCGGTATCCAACACAGCCGTAAGTGCCGTACTAGTTAGTGAAGAAGATGACAATCAGTATCCCATCTATTACGTAAGCAAGACTCTACTCGACGCTAAGACCAGATACAGTCGATTGGAGAAACTCGCATTAGCCCTTGTCGTAGCAGCACGTAAATTGAGGCCATACTTCCAATGCCATTCCATCAAGGTATTAACCACTTACCCTCTTAAAAACATTTTGCATAAACCTGAGCTTTCAGGTTGACTGACGAAATGGGTCGTGGAGCTTAGCGAGTACGACATCAGTTTCCATCCGCGATCAGCAATGAAATCACAGGTACTAGCTGATTTTATTGTGGATTTTACCCCTTGTGAAAGTTTACAGGCTGAACAGAAACTAGTGGCACTCACCGACAAAACCTCCGCTGGGAAATAGACTTTATCGGTCGATGGGTCCAGTAACATCAAGGGAAGTGGACTAGGTTTGGTACTCAAATCCCCACAGGGGGACGTATTGGAGCAATCAATCCACTGTGACTTTCGCACGACAAATAACGAAGCGGAATACGAAGCCTTGATTGCCGGGCTCGACCTCGCAAAAAGCCTAGACGTGAAAAGCATCAAAGTACTAAGCGACTCACAATTAGTCGTTCGACAGATGAATAGCACGTATGAAGCAAGGGATCAGAGAATGTCGGCCTACCTGGTCAAAGCCAAACAGCTTCAGTCGATTTTTGATGAGTTTTCGATCGAACAAATACCTAGATCTGAAAATGCATGAGCAGACGCATTAGCAAGCCTTAGGTCGACAGCAACGAATGGTTCAAAGTCGATTCATATAGTTCATCTTATGTCTCCATCAATTCAAGAAACAGAAATGTTAGCACCCGTCGACGACGGAAGAAGCTGGATAGAGCCAATCTTCAATTACCTCCATGCTGACATTCTACCAGACGACAGAACAGAAGCAAGGAGAATCAAGGCAAAAGTAGCTAAATTTTGCATCTTATACGGTAAACTCTACAAAAAGTCACTCACTGGACCCTACTTGAGGTGCGTCACGAAACGAGAGGCGTACGACGTCCTAAAAAGTCTACACTATGAGGAATGCGGAAACCATTCTGGCGCCCATAGTTTGTCGAACAGAGCCATCACAGCAGGATATTATTGGCCGACCATGCGAACGGATTCCCAAAATCACGTCAAGTCGTGCGACAAGTGTCAACGTTTCGCACCAGTATCACATCTTCCCCCAGGTATGTTGAATTCAATTTCGGCCCCTTGGTCTTTTATGAAATAGGGGATGGACATTGTAAGTAAGCTTCCGGCTGCACCTAGAGGTATCGTCTACATGTTGGTCCTGACAGACTACTTCACCAAATGGGTCGAAGTAGGCGCATATCAGCAAGTACGCGACATTGAGGTACACAACTTTATATAGAAAAATATTATCTGCAAGTTTGGAGTACCAAAGAAGATAGTGACCGACAACGGATCTTAATTCATTTCGTACGACTTCAAGAATTTCTACGGCAAATATGGAATCAAACTAAGTTTCTCTACTCCACGATATCCTCAAGCAAATGGACAAGCAAAGTCGACCAACAAGACAATTATCAATACATTGAAGAAATGACTGGAAGCAGAAAAAAGCGAGTGGGTAGAAAAATTTCCAGAAATCTTGTGGTCGTATAGAACTACTCCTCGACGGTCGACTGGTGAAACCCCTTTTTCACTCGTCTATGGCTCAGAGGCAGTCATCCCAATAGAGACAAGGCTGGTGACCGCCTGTAGCGAAAATCCGAATGAAGAACAAAACAACTTGGAGCTCAGTTTTGAGCTTGACCACCTCAACGAACGTCGAGACCATGCTGCACTAAGAATTCAGTCGTACCAGCAGCAAGTCGCTCAACACTACAACAAAAAAGTACGGGCCAGAACTTTCAAACTCAACGACTGGGCACTTCGACGAGTCTTCCAAAATACGAGAGAAGAAGGCGCGGGAAAGTTAGGGCCGACTTAGGAAGGACCGTATCAAATAACGGATGTCGTTGGACGGGGGGCATACAAATTAAGAGGACTCGACGGTCGAGAACTACATAATAGTTGGAACGATCTACATCTAAAACGGTACCATTTCTGAACTTTACTATATTTTAATTCTTGATTTCATTATTATTACTTTTATTCCATCGATTTGTCGTTACTAACAAATCGACCCTAGAAGAGCAATGATGACAACTTAGTGCAACTAAGTGCAAAACTGAGCTCACATATATTTATCATCTTACAAACGCTGTCGAATTCGACAAAAAAAGTTTTTCTATTACAGATATAAAGTTCTGACGACCGCATACTTATCGACATCGATGTCCAACCCCTAATATCCTCCTTCGACAATCGCATATTAAGAGTGAGGGAATAACACTGGGGACAGACGTCAACATAATTGACAAATGTACCAAATATATCACATGTACGCGATTCTATGCAAAAAAAGGGTCTTGTCGACCAAATAAAACACATGTACGCGATTCTATGTAAAAAAGGTCTTGTCGACCAAATATAACGCATGTACGTGATTCATGTAAAAAAGGGTCTTGTCGACCAAATAAAACATATGTACGCGATTCTATATAAAAAAGGTTTTGTCGACCAAATATAACGCATGTACGCGATTCTATGTAAAAAAGGGTTTTGTCGACCAAATAAAATGCATGTACGCGATTCTATGTAAAAAAGGTTTTGTCGACCAAATATAACGCATATACGCGATTCTATGTAAAAAGGTCTTGCCGACCAATCGATCGCATGTAAGCGAAATTTTGATAATATACTTTGTCAACCATTAAAACGCTCCTACGCGAAATTTCAATATAAAATCTTGTTGACAGTAGTATAACACCTGTACACGAAACCTCTGTAAAATATGTCTCGTCGACCAAAATCACGCCGTTCTTAGTAGTCGACACCCTTGTGCAAATCTCGTATTTTCCTACCAAATATTTTGTGTCGCTCAACTCACAAATGAGCATGAGTTTACAGGCTTATCTCATTTGATTAGAATTCATCATTGTGTAAACCCCATTATGAGGTGGTCGTTTGTTTTCACAATATCAAATCAATATAAATAAATAAAAAAAGGAGAGGTCGATTCAAATAAGCAAATATTCATACAGTAAGCAAATATTCATAAACAGGTCGTATCGACCAAATCATCCAACATTACAAAAACAAATGAGGTTTTAAATAGCATCATTCAGAGGTGGATCGACACCGGTAGCAGTGTTCTCTTCAACATTGTCGAGGCGTTCGTTATTCCCGGGGCTCTTATCGATATCTTCAACGTCTTCTCCGGCGCCCGCCCCTCTACGAGATTCCTCAAGCTTCAGACGCCCCATCTCCTCGTAAGCGTCAATTTCTTCTTTCATCTCTTGAGGATTCCATTTTTAGTAGGTGCCCGACAAGTACTCCTTAAAAAGCTCTGCCCTAGCTTTACACATGGCCTCTACTACTATCGACAGCGCCCGTTCCTGTAGAGCTTCGACAACTTACGCCTGCTAATCAGCTGCTTCTTTAAACTTCTTCACCTCAGCCTGGTGTCGATCCCTCTTATTCTTCAAATCCTCCTCCAAAGCCATTTTTTGTTGCTCCACCGTATCCTTCTCCTTGGCAAGCTTAGCATTGTCTGCTTTAAGAGCGTCGCCTGCCTTGCGAAGCATCACGCCTTTGTCGTTGACGGCCTTGTACTGACCATGCAGATGTAATGTCGCTTGGTAGGCCTACATAAAGGAAATATCAAGTCATCAAAGAATACTACCAGTAAAAATAGAACAAGAATCTTCCAACCTGAAAATTCGATAGGAGCAGCGTATCGAAGACTTCCTCCGTCTTGACGTTCTTTAGATGCAAATCGTCGGCAAGGAGGGTGAAGTCGTCCGACCTTTTCAAAAACCCTGCTGGATCCTTGAACTACGAGAGCCCAGAAATGAGGAGCTTCATAGTGGAATCATGCTCCAAAGCAGCTTCAGCTGACTTTTCTTTCGAATTGGTCGATGCTTTCCTTTGTCGATCGACAGCAGAAGTCCTTTTTTACCTCTTTTTCGATGGACTCCTCTCTGGCGATGACTCCAGAATTTGGTCTGCTACTGCTAAAGCGCCTTCCGTCGACTTCCCAACAACCTATTTCTATTTGGCCAACGTGGCTGCCCGCTTCTTGGCAACTTCTTCTCTATAGCGCCTTACAGAGTAGATTTTGTCAGGAACGTTGATTTCGGCGCTTGCCATCGACGTCACTGCGAAACGACGTTCAACATCAGTTAGAGGCGGTAAAAAACTCAAATTATACTGAAGAATTTCAAAACTCCTCCTAATCCATATGTACGGTAGGAAGTCCTTCACTTGAGGGTAGGGAGCGCGCGATCTATTCAATGTCGACCCATTCCATAGTCGACTAGGCCTAAGATTACCTTTCGTAAGCAAAGCTCTTATACTCCTTTGAGTAGGAGGGATCCCTAACAAAAATTTGGTACGTTCAGGAGCTACGTCGCTCGACGGAGCCCTACCTGCTCCCTTTATTTCTGCAAAAATAACAATGAGATTTATACAAACACTGCACATATATGAACCTATCAATCGACAATCGACAAAGCTCACTGTATCGGTTCCAGATCTGTCGACATCGATACAGTTGCTCCCCCACCCTCTACGGGCCATCGACTGGGGGCCCCTTCGCAAAAAAAAAATGTATCTTTCCAATTATGATCGTTCGACGTAGTGTCGACGATGAGTTCGTTCTTCTTAACTCTAGGAATCAACGAATAGCGACCTGGTTCGCTTAAGTGTTCTTTTAGGTAATAGTTGTGGAGGAGGCACCCCAACCCAAACTACACATTGCGCCTCTCACTCAATATTCTCAAGCTCAACAATATTCTCTATGTGTTGGGCATCAATTGGCCGGGGGCAAGATCGTAGTACACTAACATTCGTTGAACGAGTTGGGGAATAGGGAATCTAAAACCCAAGCGGAGGGTGTATTCATAAAAGCATGTCCACCCGGGTATATCCTAATCAGCACGCTCATGCTCCCTCGGCGCACGTAGCTCAACGTCGTTAGGGATACTATAAATCATGCGTATACCAAGCAACATGTCCTCTGTAACCACACTAGCCGGACTATCCCTCAATATACCCAGTGAACGACCGGAAGTCGATGCCTCAGCAACCTCAACATTCTCTGGTTGTTCGATAGCCGATGCCATGGCATACACAACACCCGCTCTAACATATCCTTAGTATTTACAGTGACAGTGGTCGACGTATCCTCAACTGTGACACGTCTATCGACATCATGCGACCTACTGTCGACTCCTCCATTATCATCACTATCACTCCAACTAATATTCACATCTGAAACTGTGTTGTCGTCTGACATGATCTCCCAAATCTAACAGATGCAAAAAGTGCACAAGTCAGACAAAACTGAGCGCTACAATCACAACCTAAGGATTTTCGATCAAAACCTAGGGTTTTTTAAACTTCTACTTGGAAGTCAACTTAAACCCTAAGAAAGAAGTCTACCTACTGTCGAGGATTTTCTAGATTCTAAACGACTACCCTCATCACGACAACATACATGCAAAACAGAAACATCATATATGTTCAAAATCAATATGATCATGAATCAAAAATATCAAAAAAGATCAGGAACAAGTTGAAAGATATCAGAAACAATGAAGAACACCCAGGTAAATTTCAATAACTTCTGCTCATCCGTTTTTTACAGATTCATAAGTAGATTTCATGCAAAATACAAAAAATATATAGTATAATGAAAGGGAGTAACTTTCCACCAACCTGAAGAAGATTCGAAGAAAGGATTGTGAAGAAGTCTTCTAGAAATAGAGCACCAACACTTCAAAGGAAGTTCAACGAAGAAGTTGAAAAGGTTGAGAAAAATGAGTCGTGCAAAGTGGGTTCCAATGAATGGACGGTTTATTTATAAACCAACACTTTAACCCTAGTTGCCACGTGTCAGCGCCCCTTCAACTGCCAGCTAACCCAGGTAACCGCCTGGTTAAATTTTTTTTGAAATTTTTACCTCAATAACCATGCCTGAATTAAATACATCTGACGTCAACATGGTAAACCGTACCACTACAATCCTAGCGATTGGACTTCCAAATCTCATGATTGGACATTTGACGAGAGACAGTTTGCCGGTTGAATTCGACAAAAACGTCCCCGACGAAGTCGACGGTCGACTCGATGAAAGTCACTCTCTAACTCAGTGAATCCTTCTTTAGAGAGTGGGGGACAAACTGTGGTAGCAAAAAATGGCCCATAGGCCCAACCCGATAAAATACAGGCCCTTTCCATGACAGATCCTGTTCAAGCCCATTAAATCGGGTCGACCCAAGTCCAACATCATATGAAATGTGTTCATTCAGAGGCCAAGTCAAACTTTCAGTTATTAACAATAGATATGGGAGATATTTTGTCCAAGAATCTCGCCCATAACCAACCCACTATCAGGTGAATGTTGGGGCTACACCTTCAACTATAAATAAGAGGGCTCCCTCACTTTAAAGCTCTGGGAAAAAATCTCTGAATTCTCTCTCAACTAAAACTTACAATAGCGTACTGAATCTCTGCCTCTAAAAACATTCCGGTCACCGGGAATCAACCATTGCCACCTTCGCGATACATTGCTCAGCCCAAGCACACATAAGGCTATAATCCAACCCCCACCTTTCTATTTTTTCTACATTATATTTCTGTTTAAAGTTTTTTTTGCAGGTTCATCAAGATTCATACGACCATATACAAACGACAGTCAACATCGACCAATCAACTTCCAGCTTAGTTGCTTTGGGCCTGATACAACCCGACCCATTCGACGTACCAAATCGTTCGACCACCTACAATTGTTAGGTTCGTCTACTACTGTTTAATTAACATCACTCCTCGTGTATCGACCATTAGGGGCCAATTTGGTATTGCTGTAACTTTTATAATAATTACTATTAGCTGTGCTGAATGAATAATCAGCTGTAAAGTTAATCGGCGAATGCTTGGTTAATTGTATTTTTAAAACTACTGTATAGCTCAAAAGCAGTATACATATGTTTGGTAATTTTATTAGAAAAGTGCTGAGATTAGTTACAATGACTAAAATATACATGATTTTAGGACCCTATTCATTTTTTTCATTAATTATATATATTAAATCAATATTTAAGTAGAATATTTAAATTAGAAAAAACAAATTCTATAAGAACAATAAAATATTTTTAAAAGATTTTATAAATTAAATCAATATTTAAATATAATATTTAATTTTGAGATGAAATAAGGTTTATAAATGATTTTAACTTTATTTCATAAGGATATTAATGATATTTTAAAATATTCATTAAATGCTAAAATAGATTATTCCATAATCACTTTCAAAAAGCAACCCCCACATGCTTCTCAAAATCACCATAAAAAATTGTCAGATTATCAATTAATCACTTTTGGAAGTTTTACCAAACATCATTTTATATCAAAATTATAAAATAATCTGATTTTAATTTTTCAAAAGCAATACCAAACTGGCCCTAGATTTATTCGTTTTTGTTTAACCAATATCTTACAAAATTAGTCTTGATTTTAAACTTAGGATAATTTTATTTTTTAACTATTATGAATCTATGAGTTAGGAGAGAATAATATGGTAGTAATCACAGTCTACTGTGTAAGACAGTTTATCATTGGGTCATTTTCCGATTTAAAAAAATAATAATATATGAATTTTAATTTATTGTAAAAAAAAATGTTAGATTTTAATTTATTTTGTGAGTGGTGTTATTAGTTTAACATTTTGTATCATAACCTTGTGAAAAAAAAAATTCAAAAAAAAATTCAAAAAAAAAAAAAAAACTTTGGATCAAAAATCACGGGTACACCGTAAGCATTGTGATCGTGCCACGATGTTTGTGGATTTTGCTGTGATACCCAGTCCCGATGAGGTATCAGCCCATCAACCCCAGACCTGGAGACAGGCCCAAACCCATTGACATATCCAGCAGCTATGGACCCATTTTTATATGTCCTGCCCATGTCCAAATCAATATTATTAAAAGAAGGGCAAATTGCAATCCAGCACCTTGAGATTTTACATAAAGGCATAATTAATTCAAGTTTTGTGTTGGTGACACAAAACTACATTTGACCAAGTTGATCACCGTTAAGTTAAGGTGAACGTAACGGATTAAAGATAAATTGGTATTTTTCGTGTGGAAAAAAATAAATGAATAGAAAAAATTACTATGTACAATCAAAACACTATACATCACTCAAAAATTTAAAATTAATTGGAAAGAACTTTTTTTAAAAAATGTAAAGATCTAAAGAAAAATAAAAGGAAAAACAAAGATTGAGGAGTTTATGAATGAGGTTATTTATTAAACAATGAAAAAGAAGACATTAATTATGGCTGACTAGGAAGCAAGACGCTTGGTTGGATTTGGTTTTCTTAAAGAGAAGTTAAAAAGCTTGAGGACTTTGTTTGGAGTTCTAGATTGGAGATTGTGTGTCGTTAGACTTGAATCCGATAAGAATAATGAAGAAAAAGAAGATGCAATTGACGATGATGATTGTGTTTTTACTTGTGATGATAAAGAGATTGATCTTAAGAAGATTAAAGGGTGGTTTTTGTAGACAAATGTTTATTTCAATGGGAAAATCTTAAACAATTGTTAGGTTGAATCTTTTTGTCCTATTTTGAAGGAGATCAAGAAAATAGATGAGATAAAATTATTTTAAACAAAACAAACTATGAATTTTTTTTATTGCTACTTTAATAATATTATAATATTTGATAAATGAATTAAATTAGGGGTAATATGGACATTTCATGAACTAAAGTGGTTAACTGTTATTTTTAAGGTGGTTAACACAAGTCAATGGTATCTTTGTGTCATTAACACAAAACTTACATTATTTACATTTTTATGTAAAACCTCATGATGATTGAATACAATATGCCCTTCAAAAAAACATAATGTTAGACGGTTTTTTTTTTTTTTCCCACCTTTTGTATTTCCCGTCAATCGTAACTAATAATGTGTAAATTATTAAGTGGATACATATTAATGATGATTTATCTCATTTACAATATGTATTCACATATCATATCATTGGAGTTGTAGTTAACAGCTAGGTATTTTTCATTTTTTTAAAAAAAAAACTTTCTTAAAGAACGAAGAATATTGTGTTTTCTCATTTTGTGTTAATGTAAAAATAAAAAACTTATAAAGTTACAGTAGGGTTCATACGTTTCCTATAAAGCTAGAGTTGGTAGATATGTTTAATTATATGTTCACTTTGGTTGAAATTATGTAGTTTTATCTTAGGTGTCAATATTGCTACTCATAAAACTAATTAATACATCCACCCATATTCTATTAAAAAATTTAATTACAAAAATATCTCAATAGAAATTTAGCAATAAGGATAATTTACTTTAATTTAAAATAAACCAAATACTATATACACTCATTAATTACACCAATATCTTCAATTATATCTCTTTATTTATTTCATTTAAGAAAAATAACCTTATGATAAACCCTAATTAAACTCTAATTTTATTTCAAGTATCAAACTTTCTCATCATCACATGATTATCATATAACAAAGTAATAGAAAAAGAATTTTCAGAGGACTCTGGTCGTACAAAGGTATGCATTATTTTATTTTTATTTTTTCTTCTTTTAAATCTAGCAAAAAATATATATTTTTAAAGATAGCTATAGATATCAATGAGGTTTTTTTTTTTTTTCAATTAATTAATTAATTAATTTTTAAGATAGCTATATATATAAGAGCATTGCATATTAAAAATCTCTTTACCCCATATACAATCCAATTCTACAACTTTCTTTTCATAAGGCTCTTACATTCGAGACATTTCCAAAAGTAAATTGGACCATCATTAGAAGAGGATTTGATTCCAAAAATAATATGATTATATATATATATATATAAATTTGGTGTGTTTATAATTTAAGAGGGTTTATAAATAAAATGTATTAAAATGAATATATTCATTTTAATAGGGTACTATTGGTATTATGATGGGTGCTTATAGTAATATTTATTTTTTAAATTTTAGATATGGGTGTACTTATAAAAATGAGTGTACTAATTAGCTTTATGAGTGACAATATCTACACACTTTTATCTTTAACATGTGGTAACCTCATCACACTCACATCCAAGAAGTTGTGGGGTCGAGACTTTGAGTCATACACCCTTCCCTAATATCGAATATCGTAATAATTCAAAAAAAAAAAAACTATTTTTTAAAAAAATAAAAAATATAAAAGTATATTTTAAACGGTATGGGGAGTATAAAATCTGTCTCCACCCCATACTTATAGTTATTGCAAATTTTACTATATATCCACATCCTCATTCTATCTCCATTAAATTGAAACTCATTCCCATCCTATAAGAATGGGTTCTCGTGGGCAATTTGGTTATCGATACCAAATCCACCTAAAAAAAAAAGGTATTCGCAAGGGTGTACCCACCTGAAGGCTAGGTGGGGCCCGTGCCTTACCTCAAAATTAAAAAAAAAAAAAAATGATTTTGCTTTCAGTTACATATATATACATGTTAAATAACAATAATGATAGCAAAATAGCACTTAGTAAAACTGTTATTTCGTCATTTTGTTGTATTGGTTGTGTTGGTTCAAGTCCCACAATTTTCTTTTTTCAAGGAAAATGAATATCTTATTTTACAAATTTAATTTTATAATGTAATTTTAATAATTTTTATGCCTTTTTTTTTTTTTACCATCTTTTCCAATTTCTTTCTCAAATTTTCATCTTATTATAAAACAAAACAATTTATTTTCTCTTTCCGTCATTGTCAACTTCTTAACTACTTTTAATTTGTGGTTACTTAATTCAATTTATTTTATTCTAAATTATCTATTATTGTGAACTTTTATTATTTATAATAGTTTTAGTTTCCAATCAATAAACACTAAAATCTCAAATTTTAATTTATTATATTAAAATAGTCCATCTATTATTATGATTCATTTTATTTTATCCTTGATATTTTTCTTTATTTTATAGTTTTAATTTATTTTGAATCAATAAATCAATAATTTACCAATAATTAGAAGAATAAAAAAAAAAAAATCAAAAACATGTCTACTAATATTTATTAATCAATTATTTTTTTATAAATTTAAAGTGAATCCATTATAAATATAAAACAAATTTCTTATTATAAAATTAGATTGTAATTTATTATTTTAAGAAGAATAAATATTGCAATTTTATTGTTTATGTTGTTTTTCTTGTTATTATTTAATTTTTAATGTTGTGTTTCTTGTTTTTACTTTTATTTTTTTGAACGTAAGATTATTTAGTTCATATTGAGTAGGTGTTTTATTTATTTTATTTTATATAAACTTCAGTATATCAACATTTTTTCTTTATGTAAAAAAATTCATTTTACTATGATCTTAATTTTTAATATTTTTTATAATATAATTGTTATTTTGTTTAAGTGCCCCACCTGGTTAAAATTCTTGGATCCACCACTGGGTATTCGTGTCGTACGTACCGATTTCAATTTAAAATATTAATAAAATGGCAATTAAATATTAATAGTATCAGTTATAATGTGGGTTATTTGGAAGTGTGATATTAAATTCACCAATTTCAAATATTATATAATTTGAAAGATTAAATAGATCCGTTATTTATTTATTTATTTAAGATCCATTTTTATGTGTAATTGAACTATGTATAATACAAACCACAATGAACTCAGGCTTTTGTGTGCGAAAAAAGCAAGAATCTATAGCCCACAAAAAATTATATTATATATAGCCTGAAATGAGTTGGGCTTGTTTTATACCCACAATTACTTTATTTAATGGAAATATTGATCCTAGTAAAATTATGCTTCTCCTACTTTAAGTTAGGACAAAATACAGATTAATACGTGTTTGAGGGATTATGTGAGGTCAGAAAAACGATGAAATTCGTGTAATGTGCCGCTTCATATTGTAGTGAAAATGATGGTTTCACTAATCCTTCCATCATTGCCATTAATGGGACTTGAACTTGCAACTTGTGATGAGAGTGGAACTCTCTTTTACTGCTTGACTACCGGTTTCAATTTGTTAATAATTGCACAATATTTATATATAACATATATAGGTTGTTAAATTTTCATTGATTATTTTCAATTTTATTGGAAAAAAAAATTGTTCGATAAATTTAAACTTCATTCCACTAATCAAAATTTTAATTTCTCTAATAGACATATATTAAAAATTGTTTATTTAAGCATTTAATAAAACTATTGGAACGATTATTTTGAGTAATACTATACAACCTAAAAAATTAATCTAAAATTCAACCTAAATGATGTGATAAATGAGTTGTCATCACCACACAAATTATGGAATGATGTGGTGCAAGGACAACATATGAACAAATCTATTAGTTATTATCTGTGGTGCAAAAAAATAATTATAAATTGTATTTTGATAAATTTATAAATATATTTTTGGTAAATTTACATTACAATTTTTAATATTTTAATTTTTTTTTAATGGGCTAGGATAGGCTTGAGCCCACCCTAGCTTATGTGTAGTTACATCCCGAATATGGTGAATAATATGGTAATGACAAATCATTTGCTACATCATTTGAGTTGATTTTTGGGTTGATTAGCATTAGTGCAATTATTTTTCATCCATTTACATTCAATAGTGTAGAGCTCAAACCATTACGCTATAACTTCAATTTTTATAAACAATGCAAAACTATTTATATATAATGTAAATATGTTATTAAATTTATTAAAAATAAAATTTTACTTAACAAAATTTAAAAAATTATTAGGGTTAATTGCACAAACTTACCATGTGTTTTTCCTTTATAGCAAAATATTCAACAAATAGCCTTAATCACACAAACAACCCCTGCCGTTAGTGGTCAACCGTTAGATTTAACAATTGACTTTAATGCTTAAGGGTAACATAGTCATTTTACAAATCAAATAAAACTAAAATTAAAAAAAAAATTCTCAATACTTTATATAATTACATATCTACCCACAAAAGAATGATAAGTAGAACCCATATTTATCTATAATTATAATTCAACCCCAAATCAAATAATTACATATCTAACCACACATCTGATGGAGAACCATTACACCACCGCTACCCACCATCAATCGTTCGAAGTTCGATGACAACACCAACACCAATCCTTCGAAGTTAGATGACCACACCACCACCGCAACCACAACAACTTTCTTCACAACCCTACCACCACCAACATTAATAGACTCATCACAACGCCGCATCCATCAAATCAGCGATCGGCACAAAATGGAGTTCCCAACCGCTGCAAACAGAGGCCACTCTCTCTCTTCTTCACTATTTCTCTTCTCTTTCTATTCCATTTGTGTTGGGTGTTTGTTTGCTAGGTTTGGTTTCGGTGGTGGTAGGGTTAGGGATTGCTGGTGACTTTTAGGAGTGGTGGTGGTAGTGTTTGGTTTGTGTTTTAGTTGGCTGCCGGCTTCGATTTGAGCACCAATCTCCTCCGCTGAGAGGAGATCGTCGTTGGTGGCAGGAGGGTTAGGTGGTGGTTGATTTGGGGGTTAGGGTTTTTGCCATTAATGGTGTGGGTATTGATTTTGGGAAATTGATGATGTGGGTGCTGATTCTAGAGATAGGATTTAGGGGTTAGGGTTTTTTTATCATTAATGTTCTGTGATCTGGGTTGGGTTTGAGTTTGATGTTGATGTGTTTTTTTGGGTTTGGTGGTTGATGATGGTGTGTTCTGGGTTTGGTGGTGGATGATGATAACTGTTGAATTTGCTTTGTTTTTTTTCTTCTGATTATCTCCACCATATTAAATCTGGAGATGATTTTTTGTCAAAAACCTGATGACTATTGAATTTGTTTTTGTTTTTTTTTTTTTTTTCTGATTATTTCCACCGTATTGAATCTGGAGATGATTTCTTGTCAAAAACCTGGATTAATTTTATTTTTTCCAGATTAAAAAAATAAATGTGGATCGATAAAAAAAAACAATATTTCAGTTTGAAGGAAAAAATGTAGATTTTATTAATTATTTTTTATTAAATAAAATAAATAATAAAATATTTGCTAAGGGCATTTTAGTCTTTTTTAAGTCAACCGTTAAATCTAACGTTTGACCACTAACAGCAGGGGTTGTTTGTGTGATTAAGGCCATTTGTTGAATATTTTGCTACAAAGGCAAAACACATGGTAAGTTTGTGCAATTAACCCAAATTATTACTAGATAATTTAAATTGATTCCAGTGATCTTTATAATTATTTTATGATATACAAACAGATATTAAAAAATGTTTATTATATAATATTTTATTAAACTATTATTTTTTTAAATCAGATATAATCGAGTTAAGAGTCTACTGGAATCGATGAGATCAATGCATATGGTTACAAGAATGAATCGGGAATGCAACTCCCACTTCAATAGAGAATTCTCTTCACATTTGCAATTTAATGAGTAAAGTTTGACTTGAATATTTATCACAAAAGAGAAGAGAAATTGTCCATATACTTTGCTAAAGTTGGCTAAACATTTATTATTTTATGAGTATAACATATTTTATATTCTTATTATCTATCATATTTACAAATAAGAAGTATATATATGTATGTATTTGTATATACAATTTTTTTTTCTTTATCGGTCTAAGATTGATCCTGAAAAGCAGGGTTTCTAATATATATATATTATGAATTTATCTATAGTAATTAAATATAAAAATGTGAAGAAAATTAATTAAGAATCTCAAGAAAATTAAATAATTATTAAAACTAAATAATTATTTAAAATTTAAATAAGATAAGGAAAATAAAAAGAAAACTTTTTGGGACCTAAATCAATTCATACCGATAGAGGGTCTATTGGGACAAAACATAATTCGTCCCAATAGGTTTTCTATTGCGATGAAATATATAGTCGTTACTCCTTATTGCCTATAGTTTTAGTGACAAATAATTTATTTCGTCCCGATAGACATCTTATCCTATTGGAACGAAAAAAAAATCATTCGTATAGAAAGTTTTGTCCATATAGCTCAATCTTGTTGTTGTGTTTATTGGGGCAACGTTACATCTATTTGTTGTAATTTTACCTTCAAAATGATATAGCTCAATCTTGTTGCTGTGTTTATATGAATATTTATAAAATATTAAGAAAAATGATGGTGATTATTAAAAAAAATTATAAGAAATTGGGAAACTCTAATATTTTTTATTCTATTTGATAGAGAAATTGAGAGAAAATTGTATTTGATAATTGTGAATTCTACACACACATTTACTTTCATTTTTATTATTGTTTTGTGATAAAATAAAAACACACACACACACATTTACTTTCATTTTCATTATTGTTTTGTGATTGAACTTGAATAAACACACACACACACACACACACGGATGAACAAAGAATTCATTTCATGGATTTCCAACGTATTCAGGTACGTTTACTTTCATTTTTATTATTGTTTTGTGATCAAATAAAAAGTTAAAAACACACACACACACATGTTTACTTTCATTTTTATTATTGTTTTGTGATCGAATAAAAAAAAAAAAAAACAGATGAACAAAGAATTGATTTCATAGATTTTGAATACATTCAGGTATGTTTACTTTCATTGTTATTATTATTTTGTGATCGAATAAAACAAAACACACACACACATATCAATCAGGAAATAATTTTTTTTTTCACATATAGTTAAGGAATGGATGAACAAAGAATTGATTTCATGAATTCCAAATGCATTCAGGTTCACACACACACACTCATCAATTAGGAAATTTTTTTTTTCACATATAGTAAGGAATGGATGAATAAATAATTGATTTCATGGATTCCGAATACATTCAAGTATGTTTACTTTCATTTTTATTATTGTTTAGTGATCGAATAAAAACATGCACATACACACACACACATCGAATAAAAACACATACACCCATGTTTACTTTTATTTTTATTATTGTTTTGTGATCAAATAAAAAACACACATACGAATGAACAAAGAATTGATTTCATAGGTTCTAAATGCATTTAGGTATATTTACTTTCATTTTTATTATTGTTTTGTGATCGAATAAAAACACATACACACACATGTTTACTTTCATTTTTATTATTGTTTTGTGATCGAATAAAAAAACACACACACATATGAACAAAGAATTGATTTCATGGTTCCGAATTTATTTTAATATGTTTATTTCATTTTTATCATTGTTTTGTGATCGAATAAACACACACACACACACATTTACTTTCATTTTTATTATTGTTTTATGATCAAATAAACACACACAGATGAACAAAGAATTGATTACATGCATGGATTTCGAATGCATTCAGATATGTTTACTTTCATTTTTATTATTATTTTGTGATCGAATAAAACACACACACACACAAACATGTTTACTTTCCTTTTTATTATTATTTTGTGATCAAATAAAAAAAAAAACACACACACACATACACACATGGATGAACAAAGAATTGATTTCATAGATTTCGAATGCATTCATGTATGTTTACTTTCATTTTTATTATTGTTTTGTGATCGAATAAAACACACACACACACACCAATCAGGATTTTTTTTTTCACATATAGTTAAGGAATGGATGAATAAAGAATTGATTTTATGGATTCCGAATGCATTTAGGTATGTTTACTTTCGTTTTTATTATTGTTTTGTGATTGAATAAAATTTTGTTGCACACACACCAACATTAATAAGGAAATATAATTTTTTTGTTCACATATAGTTAATGAATGGATAAACAAAGAATTGATTTCATAGATTTCGAATGCATTCAGGTATGTTTACTTTTATTTTTATTATTGTTTTGTGATCGAATAAAAAATTGTTGCAGTTGTAGTCAGGGATGTAACCAGGATTAAACACTAGGGTGGGCTAGATTTTTTATTTTTTTTTCCCGATCATTAACAATACAAGAAAATTGTATTAATTAAAGATAAAGATACACCTAGTTAAGAAGACATAATGGGGATTATACTGTAAATGTAATATACAAATAAATACGTTAACAAAATTTTTTTTTTTTAAAAGTCAAAACAAATTATAGAATAAACATGAAATGCAAATACAATCAAATACTAATTAAGTTGTATTATACTGTTTTTCAAAAGATCAAACTTATCAATTATGAAATCAGGATCAATAGCACCATCCATTTCTCTTTCAATGTAGACAACCATGGAGTTTGTTAGAACTTCATATTCCATCTTATTGCGAAGTGATGTCTTGATAAGCTTCATTGCTGAAAAAGCTTGTTCTGAGTTTCGGATCTTTTAGTCTTGGGAGGAGATTTGTGGGGTATTTGGCTTACTTGATAACTCACCATCATCATTTTTATCGAAATAATGGAATATATTTCTTTTTTGCATTATGACCTATATAAATAACAAAAAGACAGAAATAAGTCATGTTCTGAATTTATATTTCTATTTACCAAAAAGATTGTCAGTGTTTCAGTGAGACAAACAACTCTTCCAGTCCTCATTTGGTAGTTTGTAACTAAATTTTATGGAAATTTAGATTAATAGCAGATTAGTAGCAGCAAGGATTATGGATATATTTTCTAGTTTGTACTGCTTTTCTATTAATGTAGTAATTTATAACCACAAATCTAAAAAAAACAATTGATATCTAATGACTCTTGCATCGTGGATTCGTGAGTGCCGGGTAGTAAAGTGTGATATAAAAGTAGACAAGTTGTATTAAATATAATTGTTGCATTGCCTAGATCATAGATTCCTATTAATAATTTTTTTTTTTTTCAATTTCTTTTTAAAATGCTAGGGTGGGCTTGAGCCTACCCTAGCCCACCCCTAGTTCCGTCTCTGGTTGTAGTCGTATAGAACTTTTTTTTTTTTTTTTTTTTAAATGCAGTTGTAAAACTCGATCAAGTCTATATGGTTCTCAAATACAACTCATTCACTCACTTTACTTTAATTCAACTACAAATTCTTATTAATTTAATTGGTTTGTAAACCGAAAAACTTGGCAGACGAATTAAAAAAAAAAAACAAATTTTTAAATGAAATTTTTTTTGATTAGTTTGGTGATTGAAAAAAATGGGTTTTATTTATTTATTTTTAATTTTTAAGACACAAGAACTTGCGTATTATTGTTTATTTAATTATTATTGTTGCTATTTTCTATGAAAATGATTAAGTGTGTAAATTATTATGATCTCATGATTTTTTTAGATAATTCAATACATTGATTCCGCAAGTAACAATAATAATAATAATAATAATAATTAGTTTTAGAGTTAAATTTGTATTTTATTTTTTCCCCAATTAGTGGTAGAGTTTTATTTGAATAAGATATTTTTTTTATCTGAGTAAATTCTATAATATTTGTTAAAGAGAATGAATAAACCATACGTACATATATATATATATATATTTTGAATGAAGAAACTGTACGTACCAGAAATTTTATTTATTATTTATTTATTAATTTTTTTACGGTGGTGGAGGCAAATGAAGAGAAATGGGTGTAATGAGAAAAAATTATATATTTAAAATAAAAAAAACAAAAAAAAAAACAAAATACTTAAAGGATAATTTTGGTATTTTACAGGGCATATGGAGTAAAATTAATAATTTGAATTTTTTAATATGGGTGTAAAACGAAAATTAGGTATAGGAAGATATTTTGTGGGCGGCAATAGAGCAATTCTTTATAAAATTGTCATCATGTTTTAAGCCATTTTCACTATAGACCCCTAGATTTTTTTGTTTTTGTATAATGAGCCTATAAATATGAATTTGTGACTCTAACCCCTGTGCATAAGAGTACAAGTGTACAACAAATGAAACCTATAACCATAGCAAAAAAAAAAAAAAAAAAAAAAAAAAAAAAAAAAAAAAAAAACTTTTGTGCTGCCTATATTTTGCTGGGATCTGGATCCTCTTCTCACCTAATCTCTCATCACCTTGTTCTCATCTTAATAATCTATTGACATGTGTCTAATATAGTAAATCAATTGTCTGAATTATTTCTATTAAATTTTATGTTTTACTCAACCAAAAAACAAAATTAATCTTAGACCATTGGTTTGGGTGAAGACAAGATGAGGACAAGATGAAGTGATGAGAATATTCAGTTCATTATGCTAACTTCATTTCAATCTTAGAAAACATGTTATAACCCCCAAAGTCAACATATTAACTTTAATAAACATAACTTAACAGGCAAACAATTAGAATTGAAAATTTCAACTTTCAACCAATTAAGTTTAAGGTTTATTTTAAGACATTATTGATTCACATTCCACTTAAACAATTTAATATGACTAATAATTGCAATAATGTTATATAAATTAGTGATATTTTAGATTGAGGTTACGTATGTTAAATTAGCTAAAACGAAATGTTCAGATGAACAATTTTACACGGCAATAAGCCAACAATAAAAACAATAAAATAAATCAACTTTTTTATGGACTTATATATATATATATATATATTAAATAGATAAAATAAGTGGTAATAACCTCTCAACTCAAAAACTTAAATTGTCTAGTAGACATAAAATTTGATATGTTAACACGTCTCATAATCATATTTAACGTGGAGATTATGACAACTTTAATATCATAACGAAAATCTTATAATTTCTGTTAAAGTAATAAGTATGACTCTGACGATAATATTTAATGCATATGAAATAATATGTTAATAGAAACAAACAAAATTAGTTTAGTGTACGTAGATATTTTTAAGGTTGGACTAAATTCTAACATGCTTGATTTTGATTGCTAAGGTTTTGTTTTTTTAGTTCTATTCAAGTTGGCCTGATTAGTGATGTAGTACAATAACTTTCTTAATTAAATTTAAAACGTTTAATTATCTTTTCAATCGGTTTTTTAATTTGGAGTCAAATTTGTAGTTTTCAATTGGTTGTCAAAAGCACATAGCTTTTGTTTTTTGCTTTTTGTTGAAAGGGATGTGGTTGTGCACTTCCCCTTAAAAATCACTAGGTTAAAATATTACATTTGTGTTGGGAAAGGGTGATGCGGAAGTGCATGTCTAATAACGTCTACTAGCAGAAAAATAAGATGAGAGAATTCAATCGCACAATACAAGATTTTACGTGGAAAACCCAAAACAGGGAAAAAAACCCACAGAAGTCAGGACGATAAGAGAAAAATATTACTATGTAGAAAATTATTACAATTACACAATTCCAATATTCTTTCTCTAAACCCAAACCCCAATTACAACCGAGCCTTACCGAACCCAAGTTCACAACTGAGCTTACATCCTAGCTATCAGCTCACAACGCTCTTTCCAGGTCCCTCCGGAGTGCACCCCTAGATAATCTATTGATCTCCTTCCGAGTCTCCCCCATATATCATTTGGGTTACCTACCCCCGGATCTCCTTTGGGTCTCACCTCGAATCTTCCCGAGGTCCCACTCATCGGATTCAACCACCCTTTGATGATCTCAGGTCTCTCTCTGGTTTATCTAAGTGTTATCAACCAAAAAATAAACCTCACTATTTATAGGCTCACTATTCTTGGTCTCTAAGGAATCAGACTTCCATAAGTAGTTGGAAACCACCTAACAAGTCTTTCCTAAATAAGTAATCCCAAAACAAAACCTTCCACAACTAGAAAACCAACTCTCACATGTTTTCCAATGTCTTCCAAAGTCTCAAACACCAAATCGGGCCCTAAAAACATGTCTCACATGCCCTCATGTGCCCAACACCCCAAGCGCACAGCAACTCGTAAATGTTGCGTAGAAATCTCCCGCCAGCTCGTACAAACGCGTTCGAGATCATATTCCAGCACCGTTTTCATCATTGCCTTCGTCTCATACTCTTCTTTCCAACGTTACCTAAATCGCAATCATCTAAATTTGTTAGGATCACTTTCGCATCAGTTGAAGTCGTTTGGTTCACATTGGGAATACAAGCCAAGACCTAACAATTCTCCCTTTGGCAAGAATTCCCAAAAGCTTTCGTCCCTTCTCTGACAGCATATATACCATGACTCTCTTCACCGAGAATCACCATGACTCTTTGCACCGAGAATCACCACCCCACCATAAAGGTATAACCACTTAGGAACAATTCGCCCTAAGATTTCTTCCGATACATGTCAAAAAAACCTGTTGAAAATTATAGTGCAACTTCTCATGTTAGATTTCAGGGAGGCCCTCAGCCATCGATATCCTGTCTAATAAACATGTTCTTACATCACCCAATCCGGTGAAAGACATAATATTAGCAACACTTAGAGCTCACCAACTCCACACCTCACTAGAAACTACCGAGCTTCAGGGTTTTTTATATTTTTATTTATTTTATTTTATTTATCATTCAATGCCTTATGTAACCTAAATTGAATCCATAACTTGTACTTGCCAATATAAGCCAAGTTTCCCCTTGACCACACCAAAATGGGGCACTTGCAATAGTACGAGGCCATGGGTGCAGTATAATGCTAAGAAGTTTGTTCCCACAGAGATTGATGTATTGATTACCAAAATTGATCAATTAAACTACTATTTAGACAAGTGAACTCAAATTGATTATGATTACACTACTCTAATTTAACTAAATGCTGAGGATAATTAACAAAACTATATAACATAAAAGCAAACACACAAGCATTTGATTTGTAACTTTTATAGAAATGAGGATAAGACCTTTGAATCCACTTACCCAATTCTCATCAATTCATAGACTCACCATTAAGATAAATTATGCAAGTGTTAATGTAGACTCGTGTTACCTTTAATTAGCCTCTACTCTCTCTCTCAAGCAATAAAGACAACATTTATATGCACCAATAACCTATCTGTTGATGGTTATCCAATACACACACAAATTCATTAAACATAGTGGCACACAAATAAAGTCCTATAAGCTAGCATCACATATCTTTATCTTACTAGACTTATATCATGCATTTCATCAAGCATGTTTCGTGCTTCTCCTCTCGGTACATCACACAACAACCAAATAACTACTAAATGTTAGCTAGACATTCAATAGTGGATATAACATGAAATACACATACAAAACATAAGTAATGATAATAAAGTGTTGGCCTTTATTGAAGATTCATGGGAAAGGTTTCATCTTAGCTAAGGCCAAGATGATTTTAGTTCATGTTACAAAGTATGGCTACACGATATATGAATATAGTACAAGCCATATCAAATACGAATAATAAATGAAGAGAGAAAGGTAAATAGGAAACTATACGTGAAGATCTCCTCCTCTCTTGATTTGTTGATGTGCTTGGCTTGTCTCTTCTCTCTTAATCCCTTTTTTTGCTCCAAGATTGGGTTTTGATGGTAGATTTAGGTGCGAAAGTGAGATGTAAGGTGTTTGGTGAAGTGGATTTTGAGTTTAGGGTGATTATTTGGTGGGTTGATTTGGTGATTTAGTGTTGGAAGAGTGTAAAAATGCGTTCTTTGAAATCTTAGAGATGAACGGCCACGTGAGAGGTGCTGGAAAAGAAAGAAAGTGAGGTATATATTGGGTGTGGGAATTAGGGCATGAAACCCTAAAAATTCTACTGATGTGGACAAAATTCGCGGTACATGCATGGTTTGAGAGTGAGCACGTACCACGATAACTATTTGCTCGTAAATGCACGGTTCATGCGTGGTTCCAATGTGTGCACGTACTACACCAACTCTCTGGAATGAGTTGTGCGGTACGAGAGTGCGTACTTACCGCGCAAATGCTTCTTATATCTTCTAAAATTCTATTTCGACCTTCAGATTCCTCTGTCTTCGCGCGAACATCCCTAAATAGCGTTTGAGACCTGCACAAGCTTATTTAACCATTAAATACTCGGTTTTACTCGGGAAACAGATGCAAATGATAAGAAATGGGGGCTACACCGAGTGTAGGAATGGGTACTATCACTCTTCCATCAAATTCTTCTTCCATCAAACCTCATTCAGTTTGAAACCACTTTCAAGACATATCTTCTTTGAGCTAAACCGATATTAGGCAACCATGAAATCAACATCCCAATCTACCAAGTCCTCATACCATCATACATACTTGAAATCGTCATCGCAACCATAGCTCTAATACTAGTTGTTGGGAAAAGGTGACGCGAAAGCATATGCCTAATACACACCACATAACAAATAACGTCTAATAGCAGAAAAATAAAAAAAGAGAATCCAATCACACAACACAAGATTTTACGTGGAAAACCCAAAATAGGGAAAAAAAACCATAGTCGTCAGGATGACAAGAGAAACATATCACTATGTAGAAAATTGTTAAAACTACACAATTCCAATATTCTCTCTCTAACCCCAAACCCCAATTACAACCAAGCCTCGCCGAGCTCAAGCTCACAATCGAGTTTACATCCTAGCTCTCAACTCATAGTGCACCCTCCAGGTCCCTTATGAGTGCACCCCTAGATAATCTATTGATCTCCTTCTGGGTCTCCCCCACGTATATCCATTGGGTTACCCACCCTCGGATCTCCTTTGGGGTCTCATCCTGAATCTTTCTAGGGTTCCACTCATCGGATTCAACCACTCTCTAATGTTCTCAAGTGTCTCTCTGGTTTCTCTAAGTGTTATCATCCAAAAAATAAGCCTCACTATTTATAAGGTCACTATTCTTGATCTTTAAGGAATCCGACTTCCATAAGAAGTTGGAAACAACCTAACAAGTATTTCCTAAACAAATAATCCCGAAATAAAATCTTCCCCAACTAGAAAACCAACTCCCACATGTTTTCCCATGTCTTCCAAAAGTCTCAAATGCCAAATCAGGCCCTAAAAACATGTCTCATGTGCCCCAACACCTCCAGTGCGCAACAACTAGCAAGTGTTGCTCAACAATCTTCCGATGGCTCGTACGGGCGTATCCAAGATCGGATTCCAACACAGTTTTCAATGTTGACTTCGTCTTAGACTCATCTTTCCAACGCCACATGAATCTCAATCATCCGAATCCATTTGGACCACCTTCGTATCAGTTGAAGTCTTTTGGTTCATATTGTGAATACAAGCCAAAATCTAACAATTTGTCTATAAAATCACAAAAGTGTAAGGAGCTAGACGACTCCTCTGTTGTGAGATCGGTTGGTTTGACAAACCTTGACTTGACTTGTTCCAATCCAATTGGTGTCAGATTTAAAAAGAAAAATAGTTTCATATATATATATATATATATATATATATATATATATATATATATATATATATATATATATATGGAGTAACTTTTAAGTGAAGGATCCCTCACTTTAATTAAGGATCCCTCACTTTAATTTTGGTAAGGATCTTTATGAAATCACATCGATTTTTATGAATTTTGATCTAAATTTTTATATATATATATGGAGTAACTTTTAAGTGAGGGATCCCTCACTTTAATTTTGGTAAGGATCTTTATGAAATCACATCGATTTTTATGAATTTTGATCTAAATTTTTGTGTGGATGATAAGTTCATTGAAATCTACCTATGAATAAAATTTGAGAATTCTTCAAGAACTAGAACTATTTTTTTTTTTTTGAATTTTCCTATATTTCTCCCATTTTTCCGATGCCTTTATGTTTAACAAAATCAGGATAAATAGTTCTAGTGCTTGAAATTTCTCAATTTTTATTCATATATAGATTTCATTAAATTTATCATCCATAAAAAAAAAAAATCAGATCATAATTCATAAAAATCGATGTAATTCCATCAAGGTTCTTACTGAAATTAAAGTAAGGGATCCCTCACTTGAAAGTTCCTATATGTAGTGGTTTTCTCATAAGGGATCCCTTATTTTAACATAAAGTAAGGACCTCCATGAAATCCATCAATTTGAATCAATTTTGATATGAATTATTATTATTATTATTATTATTATTATTTTTGTGGATGATAAGTTTAATGAAATCTACTTGTAAATAAAATTTGAAAATTTTTCAAGTACTAAAACCTTTTTTTTTTTTTTTCCATTTTTCATATTTTTCGACCTTTTTTTCGATGCTTCATATTTAACAAAATCAGGAAACAATAGTTTCAATACTTAAAAAATTTTCAAACTTTGTTTGCAAATATATTTCATTGAACTTATCACCCACAAAAACATTCAGAGCAAAATTCATTGAAATTGATGGATTTTATGGAGGTCCTTATTTTAACATAAAGTAAGGATTTTTATGAAATCCATCGATTTGAATGAATTTTAATATAAATTTTTTGTGTGGATGATAAGTTGAATAAAATCTACTTACAAACAAAGTTTGAATAGTTTTTAAAGACTACAACTAATTTTGTTTTTTTTCATTTTTCCTATTTTTTACAATTTTTCTAATACTTCATATTTAACAAAATCGGGAAAAAAAAATAGATGTAGTGCTTGAAAAATTTTCAAATTTGCTTTATTAGTAGATTTCATTGAACTTATCATTCATAAAAAAATTCAGATCAAAATTCATTCAAATTGATGGATTTCATGGAAGTCCTTACTTTAAACCCTTATGAGAGAACCCCTAATATATATAGGAAACACCCCTGGAGGTCTGCGATACAAAAAAAATACTGATTTAAAAAAAAAAAAAAAACCTAGTGTGTTTAATATATATATATATATATATGAAACACCCCTGGAGGTCTGCGATACAAAAAAAAAAAAAAAAAAAAAAATTTACTGATTTAAAAAAAAAAACCCTAGTGTGTTTAATCCAAAAAAAAAAAAATTAGTGCGTTAATCCAAGAATAAACACGTCATTTTACACACAAAATATATATATATATAAATTAGTTCACAGACCTCCATTAATGGAAGTGTGTTGACCTCCAATTTAAAATAAAATAAAATTCATTAAGGGTATTTTTGTTCAAAAAATGAATTGTTTGATAAAAAATAAAAGAGCTTCTTTTTGACAATCCAAATTTTTTCTTTTTACACTTTTTTTCTAAAGACACTTCATTTAAAAAAATAAATTATCCTTTTTATCTTTTGACACTCATATTCTAAAGACACTCTATTTTAAAAAATAAATTTCTAAAGTCACTCCATTTTCTACTTCATTTTAAAAAATAAATTATCCTTTTTATCTTTTGACACTCATATTCTAAAGACACTCTATTTTAAAAAATAAATTTCTAAAGACACTCCATTTTATAAATGTTAGGACAAACCATTGTAGCATGTTTTGAATTAACATTCTTTTTTGAATTAAATTATTAAAAAAATAAATTATCTCTCCTAAATTTCTAATTACCATATTAAACTCTCTCACCTCCAATATATATCTCTAACTTTCTATCTCCATTTTTCCTCAAGCAAGACTAGCAGTTAAGAAAATAAAAATTACGAATAAGCTTGATTTTTAGGAACTATATATATATATATATATTAAAAAAAAACTCAAAAAACAAGTACCCTGTTTTTCAAAAAAAAAAAAAATCGAAATATGAAAATATTTTTTGTTACTTTTGTTGGTATGTGATTGCCTAGAGAACTTTAGTTCTTTCATTAGTCTTAGAAATTATGAGTTTAATCGAATTTAATTGCAACAAATCAAGTTTATATATATATATACAGAAATTCTATTATCAGTTCGAACTGACAAAAGTTATATCAGTTCGAACTGACAAAAGTTATATCAGTTCCTTGTATGTGGGCCACTGGATTTAAATACTTTGACTTGGCTGTATGCTCTTGTCAGTCAAAGTATTTAAATCTAGTGGCCCACATACAAGAAACTGATATAACTTTTGTTAGTTCGAACTAATATACAGTCTTTCTATTATCAGTTCAAACTGACAAAAGTTATATCAGTTCCTTGTATGTGGGCCACTGGATTTAAATACTTTGACTGACAAGTGCATACAGCCAAGTCAAAGTATTTAAATCCAGTGGCCCACATACAAGGAACTGATATAACTTTTGTCAGTTCGAACTTATAATAGAATTTCTGTATATATATATATTTGTTGTAAAAAACAAGGTATTTGTATTGATTTTTTAATATATATATATATATATATATATATATATATTACTGTTAGTAAAAAACTAAAATATTCATAAGTTTTTTTTTCTTTAACTATTAATCAGAGATTGATCGAGAAAGTATGGAGATATAATTTTTTTTTTTTTGAAAAATGGAGAGAGAGAGAGAGAGAGAGAGAGAGAGAGAGAGAGACTGTTTAATATGGTAACAACATATTAAAGAGAAAGAGTTTAATACGTAATATTTAATTTAATGATTTAGGAGAGAGAGTTTCTTTTTTTAATTATTTAATTAGTTTGAAGTGTCTTTAGAAATTTTTTTTTTTGTTTAGTAATTTTAATCCAAGTTAAAATTGTCATAAATAAAAAAAAATTAAATTGGAGTGTAAATAGATAATTTATGGATTGTAAAGAGAAGCTCTCTAAAAAAAATCAAACTATTGGAAATGACAAATTTAGAAACTACCCTAATTATATAGCTATTTATGCAATTAACCCATATATATATTAATAATAATTAGTTGTCAAAATATCTCATATTTACCGGTGCTCAATGTGGTTTTATGGTAAATGACGTTCAATATTCGGTCTACAAAGAATATCTCATATTTTGTCTTCTTATAACTTTTTTTTTTCCTTCTATATTCATGGTTTATTATAGTTAGTGAAATCCTCATAATAATGTTTATACATTTTCTCTCCTTCAGAAGTTATTCTCTTAAAATATTTTTGTTTGGGGCCATGCTGTTTGCAATCACTAGAATTATAAATATTAAATCGTCACTTAGAAATTTGATTAGTTTTTTGATCACATCGCTTAATTCCATGTCTCATATATACTGATTGTACTAAACATTTTATTTGAAAAAATTAAAAAATAAAATAAAATAAAAATAATTTGCACAAATTAACAATAATCAGTGTTTAATAAATAAAGCAGGAAGAAGTATAATTATAAATTGATTAAAGATAGAATAATTAAAGAAATCACGATTCGTGCATACAACTTATATATTAATTTTGTTAATAAGGGGTGGCAAACCTAGGTTGTCTCCGTACAACTTATTTGTTTTATTTTCAAGGGAAAATTGCACAAACTTACCCTAACGTTTCCCATTATGGCATAATATTCAACTAATGCCTTTAATTGCACAAACAACCCCTCATGTTAGTCAACTTTGGTTAAAAATAACCATTGACCATGATTTTTTTTTAAAGCCCAAAATTGCCCCTGCACTTTATTACAAAAAAAATCTTAATTGCCCTTTATTTAAAACATTATCTACTTTAAATTATTAGAATATAAAAAATAAATACTAAACATAATCCTCTTTAAATAAAAAAAAATTCAAAAATAATATATTAAAAACAAAACAATTTAAGAAAACGTTACTTTGAGAAAATACAATTTAATAATATATTAAAAAAACAAAAAAAAACATTATTTTGAGAAAATATAGTTTAAAATTATGCAAGTCCAATATGAATAGTGGTAATGTGCTACATATTTTTGAAATTTAAAACATATTTTTTTTATTTAAAAAGGATTATGTTTAGTATTTTTTTTTTTTAATTTTTGAATCAAAATATAATGCGTAATTTATATTGAGTCAAATTATTTTGTCTTATAGAGATGAACATTGAACAAATTTTCGGTGCTACTGTATTTTATTATGACAAATGATTATATTTTTATTTCAAACTCTTGATGATTTTATTTATATTTGTGTTTAGAATACTAAACATAATCCTTTTTAAATAAAAAAAAAATTCAAAAATAATATAATAAAAACAAAAAAAATTCAAAAATATGTAACACATTACCACTATTCATATTGGACTTGCATAATTTTAAATTATATTTTCTCAAAATAACGTTTTCTTAAATTGTTTTGTTTTTAATATATTATTTTTGAATTTTTTTATTTAAAAAGAATTATGTTTAGTGTTTAATTTTTATATTCTAATAATTTAATGTAGATAATGTTTTAAACAAAGGGCAATTAAGATTTTTTTTTTTTTTTATAATAAAGTGCAGAGGCAATTTTGGGCTTTCAAAAAAACATCATGGTCAATGGTTATTTTTAACCAAAGTTGACTAACTGGAGGGGTTGTTTGTGTAATTAAAGGCATTAGTTGAATATTATACTATAATAAGAAACGTTAGGGTAAGTTTGTGCAATTTTCCCTATTTTCAATTATCGACAGAATATTCTCACATGATTCGGAAAATCCCTTCAGGATTACATTAACAATTTAACATTTCCAGTTTTTATTGAAAATCTCCCGAACCCAATTATTAATTTTAATTTCCAGTACTTGTGGGATTAATCGTACTGAAGTAGTACGTACCCATATCTATAATCTATCCCTTCAGTCAAAATATCTTTAAATTTGAAAAAGTCAATGAAAAATTATCTTACCATTAAAGTCAAACCACTATTTTAAGTTGATCAGCTGAATTTTTAAAATACAAGTGGCCACGATATCGCATTTTCAAGGTTAAAAAAGCGCAGAGTGGTTAAAAGTTTTTAAATCGATTTTTTTTTATTGACGAGCATGATATGCCAAATCTAATACTTTATAAATAGTTAAATACCAGTAATTATTCACCAGTCATTTGATATATTTATATTATCTCATCAAACAAATAACAATTATTGTTAGAAGTCAACTTGTGAATTGTGATCAATGAAGTTATAATTTATATATATATATATTTTCCTGTCAGTATCAATCAATGAAATTATTTTTTAAGCTACTTGAAGGAGACAAATAGGAGGACAATTGCAAATATTTAAAGGGGACAGGGTTTCTTTGCCTATTTATTCTTTGCCTTCAAAAAAAATAAAAAATAATAATAATGCTAATTATAAAAAAGAAATAATTGTACAACTACTCTTACTGGTTGGAAAATTCCCTTCACTTCTATGATAGAAGTTGAATCTTATGTTTACGGTTTATCAATTAAATAAACAAAATCGTAAAATGTAGAGAAACCTCTCTCCCCAATAATAAAAGTTGCATTTCGAACCATCATTGTAGTAATTGATCTCGTTAAGACTTGAAAGATTCCTGATTCGATTTGTGTTAAATTTTAATATATATATATAGTCTTTCTATTGTCAGTTCGTTCTGACAATAAATATATCAAGACGAAGATTTTAGACCACTAGATTTACATACTTTGACTCAAAGTGTATGCAGTTATGCACTTGTCAAAACTTCTTCAATTTATATACAATAAAAAGACTGTACATATATATATATATATATATGTTATCTTAATATTTTTACTTTTTTTTGTTTTTTGTTTTTTGTTTTATTTTACTTTGTGGTTGTGTGTAAAGTAGGGTCAATAAATTTGTGCCTGTGTGTGGAGCAGGGTCAATAAATTTTAATTTATCTTACGAGGGTAGACCAATTATTATTTGTGCTTGTGTGTGGAGTATAGGCCAGGCAATTACTTTTTTTTTTTTTTTTTTTTAATATCATGAATCAAATTACTTAAATAGATATGATTATATACTTCAAAAATTAATTCAATATACAGTAATTATAAATTTCAATTATCCGTAAAGAAATAAGGTTGATCCGGTGGTATATCCATAACCCCTCGTCTCTCACAAGTCACACCTACACCATGAAGTTGTTGGTACGTTCGACTCTTTCCCTCCTCAAAAAAGTCATGACTTTATATAATATATACTTCGATAAAAAAAAATGGTGCGATTAGGATTTGAAGATAAATATCCTTAGTAAGAAATCTCGTCAATTGAACCAACCAGCACCCACAAATTTATATGATAATATAACCGCAATTTTTACTTAATTAAATTAATTTGATAACTAAGATATTTTAAAATCACTACCATTCCGTACATCAAGGTTCATTATTGGATTTATTATGCAGAAATAGTATTCACAATAATTTGTGAGTTAAGGTAATAAGAGGTCCCGCTTATTTACCGAAAGCAATTTAAAAAAAGAAAAAGAAATAAATTGTGTAAGAGACTAAGAGTACAACAAACGAATTAAATAAACGAAAATCAATTTTCGTGCTGCCTAGATTGTGCTGACTTCATTTTAATACCATGAAACTTATTAATTCCCAAAAGTCAATGGAAGATTTCAACTTAGTTAAGGACTATTTTAAGACATTATTGATTCAATTTCACTTAAACAGTTTAATATGACTAATAATTTCAATAATGTTGTATAAACTATTGATATTTTAGATTCAAGTTACTTTCAATATTCACAAGCTAAAAGGACATTTTTTTTTTTTTTAATAATTATTTTATTCACTTATCAAGATCAGGTATTTTTTGAAGCTTTTTGTCATTGTTAAGATTTGAGCCGTTGACTTGGGAGTTATTTGCCTAAGCCCCAGGCTTGTCCATTTACCAGCAGAGCTACGCCCTTAGGGGCGCTAAAAGGACATTTTCAAATGAACAATTTCACACGCAAGATCATATAAATTACAAGATTTTCTACCTTCAAATTTTCTATATTTATAGGTGCATCCCCATTTAGCTCAGGTCATGTGCACCTCCCCTTCTACATTCGTGTTGGCAGGGTTCGAATCCCACCATTAATATTTTATAAATATGCGTGAAGAGTTTTCTTATTGATGTTGTGAGAGATATTTTAAATATAGATATTCAGGATGCATTAATCTCGATAGGCCCCGACATACTCCTAATGTCTTATCCGATGTCAGATTTAAAATAATAATTAAAATTCTAAATTTGGAGAGCGATTACAAAATTATCCCTTTGTATTCACTAATTTTAAAGTTGGATTTAATTGCTTAGTTTTTTATTTTTCAAAGTTGGCTTGATTAGTGATGTAGTGTGATTATATTACTATTGAATTTAGTTTGGAGTGGTTAATACTTTATACTTTCTAGTTTTCAATTGTCAAACTATCACAAAATTTGTCATTTTCTAGAAAGTTATTTTATTTAATTTCAATATTTAATTAAAAAAAATTACAAAATTCAGAAGATCGAGCATCTTTACATGTTAAGAAATTCCAATTATAAATTTCATTTTTATAAGGCATAAAATTTATATTATGAAGATAGTTCTTGATGCAGCGGAAAAATTCACAAAACACCAATCGATAAAAGAAAAGGTAACCGATTCGGATCCGTTGATTCGCGCACGAATATCGGAAACAAACCCTACTATTAATCTGTTGATCCGCGCACAGATACCAGAATAATAGGCTTCAAATTCGTTGACCTTCGCAAAGGTACCGAAAATGGATAAAAAGATATACTCTCTCTCAAATTTTTATTAATCATCAAAAACTAAAATCCCTATTAGGGTACATCGTCTTTAAATAGGAAAAAAAAAACCTAAAATAACTAGTAAAGCAATAAAATTATCAATTTCCCTATAAAAGAGATAACTGAGATAACAATGGAAATTAAAAATACTAGAATCCTAAAACATTAAAAACCTATCTAATAAGGAAATAAGATTTGATTTAATAAAATCAAATCATAAAATATTTAACTACCTAATTAAATATACAATAAAAAGAAGCATAATAATCGATATTAATTACAAGACTATTTTTAAAATAAAAAGTCTTCAAGAAAATCTTTAATAATATCTCCTGCATCATTCTCTCCAGTGTGGAGAAAATTCGTCCTCGAATTTTGACAGCTTTGAGGAACAAATAAGTTGGAGATGTCATTGAATGATGAAACACGACAACATTGTAGAAATAATCCTAAAAAATTGAGTTCCTCTCAAGTTGCTCGTTCTGAAACAAATCTTCAATGAAAATCGGTGGCTTATCAAAATCGACGATAACAGGTTCCGTCACATATTCCTCATTGAAAATTGGCGGCTTATCGAAGTTAACGATAACCGGATTTGACACATAATCTTCATTGAAAAACAATGAATGGTAGGAGGAAATTTTATTTTGGGGATTCATGGAATTTTTTTTTTTTTTTTTTTTTTGATATGGGGAGTGGTCCGTGGACGATGAGCCTAGCACAGAGGTAGACTCAATGGCTCTAATACCAACTGATGCAGCGGAAAAATTCACAAAACACCAATCGATAAAAGAAAAGGTAACCGATTCGGATCCGTTGATTCGCGCACGAATATCAGAAACAAACCCTACTATTAATCTGTTGATCCACGCATAGTTACCAGAATAATAGGCTTCAAATTCGTTGACCTTCGCAAAGGTACCGAAAATGGATAAAAAAAGATGCTCTCTCTCAAATTTTTATTAATCATCAAAAACTGAAATCCCTATTAGGGTACATCGTCTTTAAATAGGAAAAAAAAAAAAAAACCTAAAATAACTAGTAAAGCAATAAAATTATCAATTTCCCTATAAAAGAGATAACTGAGATAACAATGGAAATTAAAAATACTAGAATCCTAAAACATTAAAAACCTATCTAATAAGGAAATAAGATTTGATTTAATAAAATCAAATCATAAAATATTTAATTACCTAATTAAATATACAATAAAAAGAAACATAATAATCGATATTAATTACAAGACTGTTTTTAAAATAAAAAGTCTTCAAGAAAATCTTCAATAATATCTCTTGCATCGTCCACGGATCACTCCCCATAAAATAATAATAATAATAATAATAATAATAAAATCCAACTGATGCATCGGAAAATTCAACGCAAAACAACAATCGATAAAAGAAAAGGTAACCGATTCGAATCCGTTGATTCGCGCACGAATACCGGAAGCGAACCCTACTATTAATTTGTTGATCCGCGCACAGATACCAGAATAATAGGCTTCAAATTCGTTGACCTTCGCAAATGTACCGAAAATGGATAAAAAGAGATACTCTCTCAAATTTTTATTAATCATCAAAAACTGAAATCCCTATTAGGGTACATCGTCTTTAAATAGGAAAAAAAAAACCTAAAATAACTAGTAAAGCAATAAAATTATCAATTTCCCTATAAAAGAGATAACTGAGATAACAATGGAAATTAAAAATACTAGAATCCTAAAACATTAAAAACCGATATAATAAGGAAATAAGATTTGATTTAATAAAATCAAATCATAAAATATTTAACTACCTAATTAAATATACAATAAAAAGAAATATAATAATCGATATTAATTACAAGACTATTTTTAAAATAAAAAGTCTTCAAGAAAATCTTCAATAATATCTCTTGCATCAATTCTGAAAATGTTTCTATATGAAAATTCAAGAATTCTAAAGAGTTTCATTTTTGAAACTTTAAAAATCCTCGGATCATTTTCGGATTAAATCCAAGGAATATATAATTTTGTTCTTTATATATGGTAAGTTAACTTGTAGAAATTATCATGTGTAAGATTGATCTGTGTTTTTTTTTTTATATTTTTGGGTATGGAATCATTGTTTATCGCATCCAATAATCAATATACAAAATTGATTATCGGATGTTAACTTGTAAATTATGGTCCGCATTAAAAAAGAACATTTTTATTGAACCTTAGTAAACCTATATGATATCATGATGCAGTAATTAACTTTCATATGGTTTCTCAATATAGACATTAATAAATCATAATAATTGTTATTTCAAGTCGACAAGATGAGGTTGACTCAGGGTCATTAGGCCCGGTTATCTATATTTATGAGGTTGGTTGTGGGTTTGAGTTATACACCTCTCTAAATATTATAATAGTTTGAGAAAAAAAAAAAAAATCCTTTGAAGTTATATATTCTTTTAATTTATAATATTTTTTGTGGGGTCATAAATCGTTTGATTTGTCTTATGTTCCATACTTCCATGTCTCCGACCTACAGATTTTTAAAAATATTAAACAGCCAAAAAAAAAAAAAAAAAAAAATCTATTACTTTATTTTTTTTTTCTATTACTTTCATCATTACCATTACCAAGTTTGACCACTTCAACCTTATCTATATTTGTGATCGTTCATTCGATCCCGGTTGCTTATAAAAAAGGGACAATGGTAGACATCTAACCATTTTTGTCCAACTTTTTGTCCAACCTCTGATGTGTCAGTTGGTGAGTGGATATATGGATAAATCATTATTAATGTGCATCCACTCACCAACTGACACATCAAGGGTTGGACAAAAAAGTTGGACAAAAAGGTTAGATGTGTAACATTATTGTATAAAAACAAGGCAAGTATACTACTAGTAGTATCTTACAGGTCACGGTAAATCTTTAACTCGATTTTCATATCATAAAAATAAAATAAAAAATAGAGGTTAACCAAAGGGGAAGCTGCCAAAACTATTGGAGGGAAAATATATAAATTAATACTAGAAAACGAGTAAGCTACGCGTAGGTGGGTGATTTCAAAATAAATTAAGTATCAGGTTCTGACTTTTTGTGCCTATAATAATCCCAGAACAGCCATTCAGGTTTCAAGCAATTAAGCTGTTGCCATTTTCAGACAAGTATTAGAAATGGCAGAGAGAGGCGTGGAGATCAAGAGTGAAGCTAAAAACAATGAAGAAATCGAAACAATAAAGGAAGTTGAAAAGAAACTCAACGAGAAGAAGTTTTCATGGGCAAAACTTCGTCGTGTGGACTCTCTGAATCTGGAGGCTGGAAGAATTTCCGGGAGTACTCATCCTGCACATTCTTCCAATGTAAGTAATTAACATCATGATTTTACTAAAAAAAAAAAAACAAGTTTGAAAACGATACGTCTATTTTTACCGATAAGTTTAAGCTTTCAGGTTAACATTTTGAGTTTGATGGTTACTAATATAGTATCAGAGCCTTGGGCAGGAGTTTCAGATGGTTCAAGTCCCCACATGCATCTGTTTATGTATTTGTTCTGTAATCAACATATGTATTTGGGGGGATTTAAATATTAGTTTTGGGCTTTTTCTAATAAAAGTAAGTTTTTAGATCTAATGGTTACTAACATTAGCAATAGTATTGATATTGTCGTGTATATGTGAATTAAACAGATTGATTGGAGGAGAACGATGGCTTTGGCGTTTCAAAGCATTGGAGTGGTATATGGGGACATTGGGACCTCACCACTTTATGTGTTTGCAAGTACTTTCACCAATGGTACTATAGATAACACAGACGACGTTCTTGGGGTTTTGTCTCTCATCATCTATACACTTGTGCTTGTTCCCCTAATTAAATATGTTTTCATTGTGCTGCGGGCCAATGACAATGGTGATGGTGAGTCACTGAATTGTTATAATTTTAATATATATATATATATACAGAAATTCTATTATCAGTTCGAACTGACAAAAGTTATATCAATTCCTTGCATGTGGGCCACTAGATTTTAATACTTTAACTTGCCTGTATGCACTTGTCAGTCAGAGTATTTAAATCCAGTGGCCCACATACAAGGAACTGATATAACTTTTGTTAGTTCGAACTGATAATAGAAAGACTGAATATATATATATATATATTTCTTAACATATGTACTTAGAACATATGTATGAAATAATACAGGCGGGACGTTTGCTCTCTATTCATTGATATGTCGATATGCAAAGGTGAGTTTTATTCCAAATGATCAGCCTGAGGACAGGGAGCTATCAAACTATAGACTTGACACACCCAACAGCCAGTTGAGACGAGCTCAGAAGATTAAAGAGAAGCTTGAAACTAGTAAAACTGCCAAAATCATACTCTTCCTTGTCACTATTCTTGGAACTTCTATGGTCATTGGAGATGGTGTTCTCACTCCTTGCATTTCAGGTTCCTTTGCTAACAATTAATTAATTTCATGCTTGTGATTTGTGATTAAAGAAGAAGAAGAAAGAATGAAAGAAAGAAAGGAAAAAAAAAAAAAGAGCACAATTTTCACCGAAATTTGTTATTCTCATAACAAGTGGTTTGATTTATTGCAGTTCTGTCAGCCGTGAGCGGAATCAATTCCCTCGGGAAAGGTACTGTATTATTTACTCAAAACTAGTAATTAATAAAATGAAACATAACAATGAAATTATTGGAGTTATATATCGCAAGATCTTTCAAAGTTTAATAGAGTTCAGATCGACAGAAGATCTAAGGTCATAAATTATATTGTTCAGGGTCACATATTCCTGTAGCGGTTTATTAATGTTATTCCTTGATAAATTATGCAGATACTGTTGTGGGAGTTTCTGTTGCAATCTTGATAATTCTGTTCTGTGTCCAAAGAGTTGGCACTGATAAAGTGGGTGTTTCATTTGCTCCGATCATCGTCTTGTGGTTTATGTTCATCAGTGGGATTGGTCTTTACAACTTGTTCAAACACGATATTGGTGTATTACGTGCTTTCAATCCAAAATACATTATCGATTATTTCAAAAGAAATGGAAAAAAGGGATGGATTTCCCTTGGTGGAGTTGTTCTTTGCATTACAGGTGAGTATTAGTTAAAAGATCATGTCAACGCGTTGACATAAGCTACCGTATAATGTTACATATGTAGTGCAAAAAAAACAAATCTGCTCATGCAGACTTCCAGATTTGGGGAAAAAAGTTTTGCCACTATGTAAAATTACATAGTTAACATAATCCTTAGTTAAATTGTCTTGTTTTCAGCCCTTCCGGTTCCGGTTATAATTTCTATTTTCTTGCTGTTTATATCGAGACAGGGACCGAAGCCATGTTTGCTGATTTGGGTCACTTCAATGTTCGAGCAATACAAGTAAGTAGTAAATATAACAGGCTTTTCATCGATCGGTTTGACTAAATAATAAAGTGAATGGTGAATCTGATCTGCCATATATATATATTATGGAATTGCAGATGAGTTTCTCTGGAATCGTGTTTCCGGCATTGTTGGCTGCTTACTGCGGGCAAGCAGCATATCTTATGAAATTCCCAGGCGATGTGGAAGAAACTTTTTATAAGTCAATTCCTGGTGAGTCTAATCAGACTTCATCAAGAGAACCAAAACTGAAATTTTCATGTGGGATGACAATACAGAAATTTATAATTAAACTAATTAATGTTTAATGTTATGCAGACCCATTGTACTGGCCAACATTTGTGGTGGCTGTATCTGCTTCGGTTATTGCAAGCCAAGCCATGATATCAGGAGCATTTGCAATCGTCTCACAATCTCTGAGTCTGAATTGTTTCCCTAGGGTTAAAGTTGTTCATACTTCAGCCAGGTATGAGGGTCAAGTTTACATACCTGAAGTCAACTACATGCTTATGATTGCTTGTGTTATTGTCACTGTAGCCTTCAAGACCACAGAGAAGATCGGCAATGCCTATGGTAAGCTTGAGAGTACTACAAATTCTCTTTGGTTGCATTTTACTAATCAGTAATGAAAATGAAAATGAACCAAGTTGTAGTGGAAAAGAGTGTTAGAGTTGTTAAATGCTATTATTATCGGACCATTTTTTTACAAGCTTAAGCTGTTAGGTTTGATGCTAACGTGGTATTAGAACCTTGGTTGTTCCGAGAGTCCCGGGTTTAGGTCCCTCCACATGCATTTATTTCAATATTTGTTCTCCATGAGCAGAACTGAAAATCTGTAATTGGAGGGGTCGAATAACAAAAAACTTAAAATTGATAGGACTAAAATGTAAAATACACATGATTTAAAAAACTTTATATTTTTTTAAAATACTTAATTTTTTTGTTGGCCAGTGGGCATTGTTTGTGTGCCAGCCCCCTGGTCCCCATAGGGTTCCGCCCCTGTGCATATGTATTTGGATCTGATCCAGTGCCAAGTTCATCGGTCTAGCATGTGTAGGGATGCATTAGAGTACTGCTTAAATGCTAATATTTTCTCTGGTGCAGGAATTGCTGTGGTTGCTGTGATGGTGATCACAACATGTATGGTTGCACTTATAATGGTTGTTATATGGAAGACAAGCATATGGTGGATTGGCCTTTTCTTTGTTGTCTTTCTTGCTATAGAGGTGACATATCTATCGGCAGTCCTGTACAAATTCGTACAAGGCGGTTATCTTCCTCTGGCCTTTTCACTTTGTTTGATGATTATCATGGGGATATGGCATTATGTTCATAAACAAAGATATCTTTATGAGTTAAACAACAAGGTCTCCAGTGAATACGTCAGAGATTTGGTTGCGAATCCAAATGTAAATCGAATTCCTGGAATAGGGCTTCTCTACTCTGAACTTGTCCAGGGAATTCCTCCAATATTTCCTCATTTCATTGCTAACATACCATCAGTCCATTCAGTTTTGGTTTTTGTTTCAATCAAGTCCATCCCGATCAGCAAAGTAGCGTTAGAGGAGCGATTTCTTTTCCGACAAGTAGAGCCAAGAGAGTACAGGATGTTCCGGTGTGTTGTCAGATATGGATACAAAGACAAAATCGAGGAACCAAAAGAGTTTGAGAGGCAACTGGTGGAGCAATTGAAAGAATTCATCCGCCATGAAAACTTCATTCTCGAAGGATCAGCTGAAAACGCTGAACAAATGGCATGTGATGATCAACCAATTATAATCCCGCATTCCACTCAGTTAGTGAAAGGATCAACAGTTCACGTTGAGGTATCACTACAACAGCAGGCTGCAGCATCTCGGGTTTCCTCAGGTTCGATTCGATCGTTTAATGCAGCAAATTCGACAAATTCTTCGAACAGAGTCGTGTCTGGAGGGGTCCAGCAAGTAGGTAATCATGAGGAGGAGATGCAGTTTCTGGAGAGAGCAAAGGAGAAAGGAGTGGTGTATCTGTTGGGAGAAGCACAAGTGGTGGCTCAACCCAATTCATCTTTTTTGAAGAAAATGATTGTCAATTATGGATATAGTTTTCTCAGGAAAAATTTCAGGCAAGTAGAGAAGGTATTGGAGATCCCACACACTAGGCTTCTCAGGGTTGGAATGACATATGAGATATGATCAATCTGATTCTTCAGGAAATCAAGTAAATATGGTGTATTGGTGTGCCTTGAGGATGCTTCAAAAACTAATTAAAAGTACTTAAAGACTAAAATATTTGTGTACAAGGAAAGAATGACTGATTATTGTGATGCTATGTTGTTTTTTATTTTATTTTATTGAAGAAGTATGAAGATATATGTCATTTCTGTTTAATTATACAAGCCAAAGTAAGACAAATTCAGCACATCCACTTATAGTTTAAATGGTTGCGTACTTCCCCTTCACATATACGATATGAGGTTGAGGCTCACCTTTGTCTATAAATGTAGCGAGAGCTGTTTTCGGGCCATATTTGTAGCAATTGACTTGACTGGTTTCAGATTTCAAAGAAAAAAGTGAGACAAGTTCATTTCTGATGTGATGTGGGATGAAGCTGTGTATGTGATTGGTATTGGTCATGTTGTTGTGATATTTGAAGTCATGCTTAATGTTGACGGTGAAATTTGGATTACCACGTGACCAACAATTAAATAAAAAACAAACGTTAAACAAGAAAGAAAATCAGCACATGCAAGAGACAGATTTACGTGGAAAAACCCTTGAATGGGAAAAAACCACGGCATCCCGGAGGACAGGAAAATATCACTAAAATTCACTTGTTTCGGTTACACACTCAAATCTCTCGAGTTCTTACTTTTCTCTCTTTAGGTTTTCGAACCCTCTCCTCGTGGGATAGGTGGTTCTATTTATACATGATAATTAGGGTTACCACGTGATTTTTGTCGTGTTGGAGGTAGGATTTCCTTTTTTATTCGTACTAGGATTCCCATGTTGTAACAGATACGGATATGTGTTCTCGGCCCTTTCCCTTTCTACGACTCCTCGTTGTCATGGGTCTTCTGGGAGTTAGGGTTTATTTTCGTGTTTCTGCCGAGTCGGTTTGTGCCCAGTTCGCTGATGCGGCGAACATCTCCCCTCCTGGGTATTACCCTTCGGCGACCATGTTTCTATCTTTGGCGAGTACATATCTAGCTCTGGCGACTTATTGACTTGACGTTGACATACTGACTGGTCCACGTTTTCTTCTTTGACCTGGTCGATGAGTGACGTGGCAACCTGTTCCTCAAAATTTATTGACTCCTTTGATGACGTGGCTGCTTGGCGAAATTATACATACAACAATACCCCTGTAAGGATTCCCGTTTTGTTGATTGGCTTATTTCGTGGTCAAACCACATGTTGGGGTTTTGTATGTAAGGGTAGTCTAGTGTTTAGTGTTGAAGATCAAAGGCCCTTCCATGACCTCAAGATACAAGCACGCCAAAGGTATAATCTCTTGTGCTTGTTTTTCTTTGAAGAGATTTAGTAGCACACACACACTTAGCATTCTTGCTATGATTGCATACTTGCTTATTTTTATGTGCATCTCTTCACATGTCACTTTACACACTAGCACTTTGGTTGATATATCTTGTTGTGTGTATATGTGCCTTATAATTCGTTTCCCGACATTGTTCGGAAACGTCCGCGCTTGCACTAATTAGTGCTTGGTTTCGCGCGAAGACCGCCTATGGAGAATGCCCTTGGCTTCTCCTTGGTTTTCACCATTGTTGGTGATCGGCGGTTATGATCGGCGGCCTGGCCGCCGAATGAAACCGCCGTTTCAGTCCAGATTGGTCTGAAGCAATTTTACGGTCCAGATCGGCGGTCACGACCGCCGTTCGAAACCGCCGTTCATACCTGATCGATTTTAATCTCTCGGGTTTGATTCGGCGGTTGTATCGGCGGTCACGAAACCGCCGAATGAAACCGCCGTTAATGCTCTGTTCTTCACGAGCTCAATTCGGCGGTCGTCATCGGCGGCCTGGCCGCCGATTGAAACCGCCGAACGGTGCGTTTCAGGGGCAGAATTGTCTTTTCACTTGCCCTGTTCTTGATGTCTATAAATATCACACTTTCTCATTATCTGAATCAGTTCTTTGACTCTTAAGAACCCTAATCTTCAAAGATAGATTTTGAGAGAAAATCAAATCAAGAACTCATCTTTAACCACTCAAATCAAACCCCTTTTGCATCAAATTTCATATTGCATCTCCTATGTCTACATAGAGTGCATCCATGTATGGGTTTGCATCATCACAACTTGCTTGGTAAGATTTTGATTAATTTCATCTTATTGTAGTATTTTAAATACCAAGCCATCTCTTTTAAATTACTTGTATGTTTTAGATCATATGCTAAATACAAGAAAAGAGATTATTTGTGATGAATTGATTGAGTGTTGTTTTTGATAGATATCTAGGTTTTTATAATCTATGATCATCTATGCTATTTGACATGTCATTTAGCAATTGATATCTAGGGTTGATTTAAATTGAATATATCATCATCCTAGATAAGCATTTAGAGTACCCTAGCTCTTATTGCATTTATTGAATATTCATATATATTCACATAGGGTTGTATTCTCTTCAAAGAGAAAGTAAGTCTTGTGTGTAGCATCCGGGATTAGGTTTCTTAAAACGCAAGCAAATTGGACTAGAGCCGCTGTAAAAGGCCCGCGTGGTAGATTAGAGGGTGCTCACGCCAAGAGTAGTGTATCAGGGGATATCACTAGGGATTGAACCAAGAGTGGCGATTGGTAGTGTCCATAGCCTGAGGTTATCTAGGGTGAGAGTCCGAGAATCACTTGAGGGTGTAACCGTCTTTTCATATAGTGGATTTCGAGGTCCGAGTGTGGCGCACTTAACAGCCCGTGGTTTTTCCCAGTGGTTGGGTTTTCCACGTATACATCAAGTGTCATTTACTATTTCCGCATCTTATTACACTTGTATGTTTTGTTGACTTGCTAGGGGCATTTTCGTAAAATTGACTTGTATGCGAAAATTGGGTAACAATTAGATAAAATCTATTCACCCCCCCTCTAGCTTTATATTGATAAACACACCTCGAGTATTTAATGAACTTTCAATTGGTATCAGAGCGGGTTCCTAGACATACATAGGTGATCCTAGCTCATTTTGGTGTGTTTTTGCATTTTGTATGTTTGTTTGATTTCTTCATACATTTTGCATTCTTCTCATTTGCATTCATTCAACGCAAACACTATGAGTGATTTTGTGAGAGAAGAAATTGACTCCATTGAGGAGATGCCTCTCTTACTAGAGAGATTTAGGAGATTTGTGAATTTAACCACCTCACCTCCTAAGAAGAAGTTGACCACCGCACCTCCTAAGAAGAAGAAGAAGAAAATTGCTTTGGAGACTTCGAAGCATGACAAGAAGGAGGGTATCTCAATTGAAGACATGGGACTCATTAACAAGCCAAACCAAGGAGTGTCTTCAAGAGAGGGGATTCAGTGCTACGAATGTGGAGGATTCGGGCATTTCTCCCCGGAGTGTGGAAACTTGAAGGATAGAAAAAAAGGGAAGGCGAAGGCCACCTTATGGGATAAATATGAAGATGACGAAAATCCTTCAAGTGATGAAGAACTTGCCATCATCTACACGGAATTTGGAGCCAAGAGTGTAGAAGTTGAAGAAGATGGCAAAGTTGCTTTTCCTTGTGATCCCCAAGAAGAACAAGGTATAGAAGTAGTTGGTGTAGCTACTCATAGGGATTTGGCTCTTTCCCCATCAAGAGAAAAATTTGATGATCTTGATGAAGGAGATGACTTCATTGGTGAAATGGAGATTAGAGGAGATGACACAAATGTTGAATGTTTGTCATCTAACTCCACAAATGGAAATGTGGAGTGTATGGATCTTAATGACTACAAAGTCAAAGTTGAGAGCTCGATGATGAGGAACAAGGAAGAAATTAGAAGATTAAAAGAAGAGAATCTAGAGCTTTCAACACTAGTAGACCACTTGTGTGAAGAAGTGGTGAGATCCATGACGGATGAAGATAAGCTAAAAGAAGACTTAGCATTATCTAAGAGGAGAGAAGAAGAGCTAGAAAGAGAGCTTGAAGAAGTTAAGGTCTTAATGGCTAAGATGACTTCAAGCACCAAGAAGCTTAACCACATGTTGGGAGTTGGAAGAAAGCCAAGTGACAAGAGAGGTCTTGGCTACATTGATGACACGGATGCCTCCTCCACAAGCAAGACATCCTGTGCCATGAACATGGACTTCAATATGTCCCCTCCTCCTCAACAACCTAGGAAGAAGAGTGACCTAGGAGAGTGTTCAAGAAGTGCCCAAGTGGTTGAGGCACCAAAAGGTCAAGCTCAAGCTCACACCCAAAGGGCTCCTCACACTATCTTCCCTCAAACTCAAAAACACAATGGGAAGAGTTCAATCATGCAAGCTCAGACAAGCAAGCAACCTCGTCTTGGTTTTCAACAAAAGAGGAGAGATCCGATCCAACAACCAAGACAACCACAACGACAAGGGAAAGCTCCTATCCATGCTAAAGGGAATGGTATGATTCCTAACTTTATTCCCACTTGTCATTTTTGTGGTATTGTTGGTCATATTAGACCAAGTTGCTTGCATTACATTGAAATGTGTAGAGCTAAAAGCATGATTGACAAGAAAAAGGCTAGAGCTAAGATGCTTCATAAAAAGGAAGAAAATTATGTGCATGATCCTTTTTCATCTTGTACTCTAGAACCTTTGTCCACTAGGATTGATTTAGTGTCACCTAAGTGGAGTAATAAGAATGAACCCGCTTGCTACGAGACTAACAAGTCTCAAATAGGTTCATCCAAGTCCAAAGGACTTGGTAGGTCCATAGGACCTCATACCCTTCTTTGAAGTGGTATGGAAATTTGACCCCATATGGGGAATTTAAGCAAAGAGAGCTATTTTGCATCTTGTCACTTGCAAAAAATTCGAAATATCTTGTGCTTCTCTTTTTGTTGCTTGAGTAAGCTTGGTTACACTATGTATACATATTTTCTATTCAATAAGTGTGATCAATGCTTGTATTGCAATCCATGTCATATTTATGTTCAAACATGCATTTTTGGACTAGGAGATATTTACATAGGATTTAATTTGAATGACCTATAATGATCTCCATGACATGATGATTGCTAAAATGACATGCTAAATGCTAATCTTGAAAAGCATGTTTTGATGATTGCATTTCTTAATTGCAAAAAATGTGTGAAAAAGCTTATGAGACTCAAATGAAAAAGGATCTTGTATCCATTCAAGGATTTTACAATCCAAATGTCTCTCTTTCTTTATTGGTTGAACATGTCTACTATCATACGGATATCTTATCCGGAAAAATCAAGTAGGGTGCAAAGTCGCTCATGACATGTTTAGCTTATAAAGTTGGATATAGTTGTTCTTAAATTGAAATCAATGAAAACCTATATCCTTACTTCTCTCTTGACATTGGTGAAATTGGTTTGAATTCATATTGAAAACCTTTGTCATTTGCTTTGCCAAATACCATGATATTTTGGACTTAAATGCTACATGTCTTGTATGCAAAGCAATTTTTTGATTCACACATTTTATTTAAATAAATCTCCTTGTTTCTCTCCAATAAATTGAGATTGCATAAAGTGACTTATATTGATTATGCATATACTAGAATGCTACTATCTCTCTTTGCCTTGAGTGACCCGGTTGGGGACTACTCCCTTGTCTATATCATGACAAAAAGGGGGAGTATGGTGTGGTAAGGGGAGTTGCAAATTGTAGTAGCAATTGTGCATGTTGGGGAGAATACTAATTGAGGGGGAGTAACCCTTTGAGGGGGAGCATTTGCACATTCATACATTGCATGATGTTGTACTCAAATTCTTAAATGCAAATGCTTGTTTATGTCCTCACTTGATTCATCTCACTTTTACTTGAATTGGAAAGTATAGAAACCTTGTTTCAGGGAATGATTGTTCTACTTGAGATTGAAGACTTCAAGACCATTTATCTTATCTCTTTGTAAAGTAGAAAATCATTGTTGACCCGTAGTTTCTATTAAGTTGTGAGGAATCAATGTGAGTGGTGGTTTTGTCACGAAATAGCCAAAGGGGGAGATTGTAAGGATTCCCGTTTTGTTGATTGGCTTATTTCGTGGTCAAACCACATGTTGGGGTTTTGTATGTAAGGGTAGTCTAGTGTTTAGTGTTGAAGATCAAAGGCCCTTCCATGACCTCAAGATACAAGCACGCCAAAGGTATAATCTCTTGTGCTTGTTTTTCTTTGAAGAGATTTAGTAGCACACACACACTTAGCATTCTTGCTATGATTGCATACTTGCTTATTTTTATGTGCATCTCTTCACATGTCACTTTACACACTAGCACTTTGGTTGATATATCTTGTTGTGTGTATATGTGCCTTATAATTCGTTTCCCGACATTGTTCGGAAACGTCCGCGCTTGCACTAATTAGTGCTTGGTTTCGCGCGAAGACCGCCTATGGAGAATGCCCTTGGCTTCTCCTTGGTTTTCACCATTGTTGGTGATCGGCGGTTATGATCGGCGGCCTGGCCGCCGAATGAAACCGCCGTTTCAGTCCAGATTGGTCTGAAGCAATTTTACGGTCCAGATCGGCGGTCACGACCGCCGTTCGAAACCGCCGTTCATACCTGATCGATTTTAATCTCTCGGGTTTGATTCGGCGGTTGTATCGGCGGTCACGAAACCGCCGAATGAAACCGCCGTTAATGCTCTGTTCTTCACGAGCTCAATTCGGCGGTCGTCATCGGCGGCCTGGCCGCCGATTGAAACCGCCGAACGGTGCGTTTCAGGGGCAGAATTGTCTTTTCACTTGCCCTGTTCTTGATGTCTATAAATATCACACTTTCTCATTATCTGAATCAGTTCTTTGACTCTTAAGAACCCTAATCTTCAAAGATAGATTTTGAGAGAAAATCAAATCAAGAACTCATCTTTAACCACTCAAATCAAACCCCTTTTGCATCAAATTTCATATTGCATCTCCTATGTCTACATAGAGTGCATCCATGTATGGGTTTGCATCATCACAACTTGCTTGGTAAGATTTTGATTAATTTCATCTTATTGTAGTATTTTAAATACCAAGCCATCTCTTTTAAATTACTTGTATGTTTTAGATCATATGCTAAATACAAGAAAAGAGATTATTTGTGATGAATTGATTGAGTGTTGTTTTTGATAGATATCTAGGTTTTTATAATCTATGATCATCTATGCTATTTGACATGTCATTTAGCAATTGATATCTAGGGTTGATTTAAATTGAATATATCATCATCCTAGATAAGCATTTAGAGTACCCTAGCTCTTATTGCATTTATTGAATATTCATATATATTCACATAGGGTTGTATTCTCTTCAAAGAGAAAGTAAGTCTTGTGTGTAGCATCCGGGATTAGGTTGCTTAAAACGCAAGCAAATTGGACTAGAGCCGCTGTAAAAGGCCCGCGTGGTAGATTAGAGGGTGCTCACGCCAAGAGTAGTGTATCAGGGGATATCACTAGGGATTGAACCAAGAGTGGCGATTGGTAGTGTCCATAGCCTGAGGTTATCTAGGGTGAGAGTCCGAGAATCACTTGAGGGTGTAACCGTCTTTTCATATAGTGGATTTCGAGGTCCGAGTGTGGCGCACTTAACAGCCCGTGGTTTTTCCCAGTGGTTGGGTTTTCCACGTATACATCAAGTGTCATTTACTATTTCCGCATCTTATTACACTTGTATGTTTTGTTGACTTGCTAGGGGCATTTTCGTAAAATTGACTTGTATGCGAAAATTGGGTAACAATTAGATAAAATCTATTCACCCCCCCTCTAGCTTTATATTGATAAACACACCTCGAGTATTTAATGAACTTTCAACCCCCATAAATACTTCGAACTAAGCGAATGATTTGGGTTTCCAATTCGTTTGCCTCCGCGAGCAGTGTTTATATCCATGCTTTTAAAATGTTGGCGTGTTTCGCAAATAATTCCCCCATTTTTCATTTTCACCACGTGTTGAACTTGTTAGTTGATTCTTCCGGTGCAAGCCTTCATTCTTGGCCACACAATCTCTGGCGCTTCCACTCACTTGACAAGTAAAGATACATTTTGACTGCTTGGTGATCCCCGAGGTGCCACATGTCCGTTATTTGGTGGTGACTATTGCGGCCAGTTATTGTGACCGTCGCTCACTTTAATCAAAATATCTTTTTATCTGATTTTCTTTTTGAATTTCAAAACTCCCTCTTTTAATGCCCGATCGTTTCTTCTTCCTCATTTCAATCTTTTCGTTTATATTTCCTTCATCTTCTTAGAGCAAAAACAGGCTTGAAACTTCGTTTTCATCTGCCCTATTTTCCCTTTTCTTTAAGTATTTGCTACAGCTTTTCTCCTGCGTTTTCCATTATCAGACGGTTCGTCAAACTCGATCGTTCTTGTTTCTCAGCGTTCCCAATTCTCCTGGCTATTTCTACGACCTTAGGGTTTTCTGGTGAGTTCTCATGGATCCTTCCTTGCGTTCTTCTCTTTTTAATCAAATGATGCAAGCTTTAGAGCTTGGTGATAAATGTACTGCAGACCAAATTGAATCCTTGATTCGTAACTTTCATCCGGATTCCTCATTTCTGATTTCTGTTTATATTCCTTCCTCTGAGGAAAATTTTGCTCCTAACATCCTTTCTCCTTCGTCTTTTGATAGTTGATCTCCGATGATGACGAGGTCTTCCAAATCAGGTGGTAGTAGGCGACGAGCTTCTAGGGCTCCTCGAGGATCTCTGCTGGATGCTCAGACCACTGTGGATTCAGATGTTGAAGATCACCAGAAGAATAGATTATACTTCACAGCTGACCGCCCATGTTATTTTGATTGTGAAGTAAATGTGGTTGGCGAGGAGGAGCTTCGCAAGTACAAAAGTCTTTTTGACATCCCAGATGCTGTGATTTTGACTTTGCCAGGTGATCGAGCGGCGTGGAACCCTCCTGAGAATGCGGTCGCCATCTATGGTGCGATGCTTAGTTGTGGAGTAACTCTTCCTCTTCAGCCCTTCATTGCCAGATTCCTCGTGGAGGCCCAGATTGTGCCTGCCCAACTCGCCCCAAACAGTTACAGGATCTTGATGTGCCTGTGTTTGATGTGGAAATTGAAGGGCTATGGGCCCCTTACGCCCCGCAAGATCAGTCATTTTTATACTTTAAGACAGGCGGGCCACAGTGGAACGTACTTCCTTCTCTCTTCAGCAGTGGAAAATTGGATCCCTGAGGGTGTGGCGAACCCCGGACAGGTGGAAATCTCTAGTGATGAAAAAAAGAAGGGTTTTATTTGGGGTTTTCCTACTTCAAATAAAAGGTGGAAGAATAGCTGGTTTTTCACTGGTGGCGAGTGGGGCAGGGATGTGCCCGCCAGTGTGAGCCACAGTTTTTTGGTGAAGAAGGTTCCCAGGTATTTCACTTCTCCTGAAGCTTGGTCGAAAACAAACCCTGTCCTTCTTGATGCTGAGATTGCTCATCTTGCTGCGGCAGCTGTTCTTCCGTTGGATGAAAGAGGTAGATCATTTCTCTTGGATGAGGAGAAAATGATCGCTCAACGAATTTTCACACGCCTACCTGCTAGGCTTCCTCGCCGTAAGTTTTATCAGCCTTCTTTTTGATATTACTGTTTTGTTTATTCGGTTAGTGACGCTTGGTTATTTTTCGCAGTGATGGATTTTGATACAGTTTGTGATTTGCAAGCCCGGGCAGTAAAGAACTGTGAGGCGACCAACAAAAGACATGCCGCTGGTTTGGCTAAAGAAGGAATTGCTAGCCCGGATGTTGATGATCCCTCAGATGGCGAGGAAGTAGGTGATGTTGCTGGGGGAGGTGTTGAGTCGGGACAACCCCCCTGTGCATCCAGAAACTGCTGCGAGTATGCCTGCTGTGACTACTGCTGCGACCACTCCTACTGCGACTACTCCTGCTGTGGCTACCCCCAGCCGTAAGGGAAAAGAGAAAAGAGAAAAGAGAAAAGAGAAAATTGGAGTTTCAGGGTCAGTCAGTGACATTCCTATTTTTGATGCGGATGTCCTTGAAACTCCCCTTGATCCTGCGAGTGACCTGACCCCTAGGACTGGTAGAGGCAAACGCCCGGCTGAGGGCACCCCTGATCATACTATTCGACCTCCAAAGCGGGCGTCAAGAGTTGTGCAGTATGTTGTTTCTTCGAACGAGAAGGGTGCTGATGGACTTGTACTCGCCGAGACTCCCTCTACTCAAACAACTGTTCCTAAGGCTCCTACTGGTGGGATGAGTGCGGTGGTGTCTCCACCTTATGAGGGAGTTAACAAGTTGAATGCTCCTGCCTCCTCCCCGGTCGATGCAGCTTCTCTTCCGGCGGCTGTGGGTGGGCCGAATGTGTCTTCTGCTAGTCAACCTGGGCCATCTGGTCAGCCAGGGCCAACTGATAAACCGGAGCCATCAAAGCAACCCGAGGCTTCTACATCGGGTTCGGGCACTGCTCGTGAAGTTCCTTCCGTGGATCCAACTGAAGCTGGTGAGGGAGTTGAGTCTGTTTCCCTTTAAGACTTCACAGCTGCGGAGATTTGCTCATACCTAATGAACAACGACGTTTATGTCGGTGAAGGTTGGGAGCATGTGAAGAGTAGGTCTTGTAACAGAAAAATGAAATTTTTCTTCAACTGCCACTCTTTGGTGAGTCTCTCGCAATATTCGTGTTGTACTTTGGTTTGCGTGTTTCCTGACTTATCTATTTTTCTTTTTAGATAATGTCTGAGTTGGCTGACAACTACAAGCGAGGGAATTTCCTTTCTAGGGATGTGAAACGCCTGCGAGAGCGCGCTTCCACTTTGGCAGCTGAGAAGCTTTCTGCTGAGGAACTTCATGCTCAGCAAATTACTCAGTTAAGGAAATCCGCCGATGGTTACCTTTCTACTCACCTGGCTGCCGAAGAAAAACTGTCTGCTGCTGCGGAGGAGATTCGCTCGCTGAAGGAGCAGCTGTCTGCGAGTCACGACTCACTCGCAGCGCGTTTAGATGCTGAGCGATTAGCTGAGGAGGCTAGAGAAAAGGCTAAGTGTGAGGTGTTGGACCTGGGCAATCAGTTGTTTTCGCGTGATGTCATCTTCAACGATTTGAAGGCCGTTTTAGAGGTTGAAGCAGTTGATCGTTTTAAGAGATCCCCTGCCTATGATGCACTTTTGTTGCGTGAGTTTGAACGAGGCATGAGGCAGTCGAAGAAGTTTTTCGCCATGAAGGATCATTCGAATGAAAAAGCTCTAAGGCGCTTCGACAAATCCCTTAAGTTGTATATGGACAATGCAGTGGGTTCAATAAAGGGACAGAGAAAACGGTGGAAAGCCCATTATCGCTATACGAGGACTGAGCCTCATTCGATGCACTTAGAAATTCCCAGCAAACGCGCTTTCAACACTTACTATTCTGGTCAGAAAGACAGCTTTTCTGGATCTGGTCCTAAACCTGATTTAGGTCCTGTTGCTGGTAGGGATTATGGGCCTTTCATACCGGATGGGGATGAAGAAATAACCTGGCCTTCTGAAGATGAGATTGAAGATGAGGAAGACAGCGAGGGTCCTCCTGCAGCTAGTTGAATTTATGCATTACTTTAGTTGTAAATAATTCTCCTTGTAGTTTCAATTGTAAATAACTTATACAAAATTTATAACTCCTTTGACTTCACTTTTGGTTCAGCTGCCCTTGATGAATTCTTGGTTTTGTTCTTTATTCAGCTGCCATTGCTGAGTTTTAGCGTACTCAGTGTTTGTCCAGACGTATCCGACTGTACACCAAGTTTTTAGCACATTATTTATTTTTTATTCAGCTGCCATTGCTGAGTTTCAGCGTACTTAGTGTTTGTCAAGACGTATCCGACTATACACCAAGTTTTTAGCATATTATTTATTGTTTATTCAGCTGCCATTGCTGAGTTTTAGCGTACTTAGTGTTTGTCAAGACGTATCCGACTATACACCAAGTTTTTAGCATATTGTTGATTGTTTATTCAGCTGCCATTGCTGAGTTTTAGCGTACTCAGTGTTTGTCAAGACGTATCCGACTATACACCAAGTTTTTAGCATATTGTTGGGACGTCTCCCTCTTTTGCTTTTTACTTCGTGTTTTAGTCACTTTTGTTCTCGGCTAGCTTTCTCAATCCCCAGCGCTTGAGATTCCTCATGTACGCTTTCAATTTGGTGTTCCTTGTGTCTTTCTTGGGATCTCGTTTTTCCCGCGGCGGCGACCACCGATTTTTATGGTAGCTTTAGGCATAGTTGCCTTTGGCTCGCCTTAATTTCGTGCGTCATCTCGCTCGTTTTTGTTGCTGTGAGTATAAAACTCGTCTTTACGCAACGGTGAGTGACTTATGGTGTATGATGGCGAATATTCTTTGTACCTGGTTACTTTTGTGGCGAGCTAAGTCACGGGTTCTTAGTAATAAATTACTCTTTATTGAATACTTCCTGCAACTTTTGTTAAAAAAAAAAAACAGAGAAAGAATGCTAAAACGAAAACTACCTAAGAAGAAAAAACATTGAAATAAATTCTAGAAGCAAATGAAAAAGTTAAGGGTAGTATATCTTTAGGTACTGCGCATTGCACGGCTGAGGTAATTTGCCAAAACCCTATCGAGTAATGCGATATGCCCCGTGACCAGCTATGCCTGTAATTTGATAAGGCCATTCTCATTTGTCTGCGAGTGATCCTGCAGCTTTGTCTCTGGTTCCCGGATTCACTCTTTTCAGAACTAAGTCGCCGAGTACAAATTTTCTTTCACGCACATGTGAGTTGTAATACCTGGCCACCCTTTGTTGATATGCAGCGTTTCTTATTTGTGCACGTTCTCTACTTTTTTCTAGCTCGTCCAGGCCATATTTTAGCATATCAACCTTTAGTTCTGGCTGGAATAGTTATACCCTGGGTGAAGAGAAGGATGTTTCCACGGGAATGACAGCTTCAGCTCCGAAAGCCATGGAGAATGAGGTTTCACCCGTTGAGCTTCTTTTTGTAATTCGATACGCCTACAGTACCTGTGGTAGCTTCTCTGCCCAGTTACCCTTCTTCGCAGCTAGTTTGGTCTTTAGGTTGTGCTTTATGATCTTGTTTACTACTTCAGTTTGGCCATTTGTCTATGGATGTGCTGGAGTTGCGTAGTAGTTGTTGATTCTATACTTGTCACACAGCTCCCTGAATTTCTTGCCATCGAATTGGGTTCCATTGTCGGTGATAATGGTGTTTGGTATCCCGAATCTGTACAAGATATTTTTCTTCACAAAGCTTGTAGTGTTTTCCTCTGTTATGTGCACCAATGACTCAGCCTCTACCCATTTTGTAAAATAATCCACAGCCACGATAGCATGTTTTGCTCCTCCGGGTGCTGTTGGCATTGGGCCAATCAAGTCAATTCCCCACATGGCGAATGGCCAAGGCAAGGTGATACTTTGCAAGAGTTCAGGTGGCTGACGAATGTTGTTTGCAATTTTCTAACATACTTCACACCTTGCTGCTACCCTTTTAGCATCGACGAACAGTGTTGGCCAGTAAAAACCCTGTCATAATGTTTTGTGGGCTAGGCTGACACCTCCAGCATGATTCCCATAATTTCCACTATGTATGCTTCTCAGGATTCCTTCTGCTTCTCAGGATTCCTTCTGCTTCTTCAGGTCCGACACATCTATGCAGTGCCCTTGAGTACCCCCTTTTGTACAGTTCTCTATTGAGTACTGAATATCTTGTAGCTCTATACTTCAGTCGTTTTGCCTCCAATGGATCGCTTGGGAGTACACCATTGACAAGGTATTCTTTGATTGGCGTTATCCAGCTATTTGCTTCGTTGAAAACTGCCCTAACTTCCATTTGTTTGACTATACTTGGGTGTAGTAGGTGAATCATGGGAATAGTCCTGGGCCAGATGTTGATTGTGGCGGACGCCAGTTTTACCAAGGCGTCAGCCTGTTCGTTTTCTTCTCTGGGAATTTGGGTAATCCTGTACTCTTTAAACCTCCCCAGTAGCTCTTTTGCTAATTTTAGGTAGGCGATCATGTTTTCATCTCTCGCCTGGTATTCATCTAATACCTGATTAACAATGACTTGGGAGTCGCTGAAAATTTCCACCTCATTGGCTCCTAGGACTGTGCAAACTCTTAGTCCTGCTATGAGTGCTTCATACTCGGCTTGGTTGTTGGTAGTTTTAAAGTCAAAACGCAAGGCACATTCTACTGAATCTCCTTTCGAGGTTGATACCACTAACCCTGCCCCACTGCCGTGCGTGTTTGACGACCCGTCAACACGGAGTTGCCACCTGAATGTTTTCTTAGTTTGCTCCACCATCATCCTTGCTACTTCCATATTTGGTTCGGTGAACTCTGCCATAAAATCCGCCACTGCTTGGCCCTTGATCGCTATCCTTGGGAGATATTCTATATCAAATTCACTTAATTTGATCGTCCACTTGGTTAGTCTACCGGATACCTCTAGCTTCTGCAAAATCAGTTTCAGTGGGCAATTGGTATATACTCCAATTTTATGAGCCTAGAAATACGGTCTTAACTTCCTCGCCGCTGTTATTAGGGCGAGTGCCATCTTCTCGGCTGGCGAGTATCTTGTCTCAGCTGGTAACAGTGCTTTGCTTATGTAATATACGGGTTTCTGAACCCCCTCTTCCTGTTTCACCAGTACAGAATTGGTGGCTGCTTCGGAGACAGATAGGTACATGTAAAGTGTTTCTCCGGCTACTGGTTTTGACAGCAGCGGTGCTCGCCCGAGGTATTGTTTCAAGGCTTGAAAAGCCTTCTCATAATCTTCGTTCCACTCAACTCCTTTGCCGTTCTTGAGAGCCTTAAAGAATGGTAGGCATCGGTCCGTTGATTTTGCTATGAACCTGTTTAATGATGCTAAGCAACCTGTGAGTTTCTGGACATCCTTCAGGGTCTTTGGGGAAACCATTTTTGTTAATGCCTGGATCTTGTCGGGGTTCACCTCTATCCCTCTCTGATGCACTTGGTATCCCAGGAACCTTCCAGACGGTACGCCAAATACACATTTCGCATGGTTCAGCTTCATTCCGTATCTAGTTAGCACATCGAATGTTTCTCTCAGGTCATCTACATGCTTGTCAGCCGTGACGCTCTTTGTTAGCATGTCGTCAACATATACTTCCATATTCTTCCCTATTTTTCTGGCGAACATCTTGTTGACTAGACGCTGGTAAGTTGCTCCAGCGTTCTTCAGGCCGAATGGCATGACTGTATAGCAGTATAACCCTTGATCCGTGGTGAATGTTGTTTTCTCTTCGTCTGGCTTGTGCATCTTGATTTGGTTATATCCTGAGTAAGCATCCATGAAGCTCAACGTCTCGTGTCCTGCCGTTGCGTCGACTAGCTAGTCGATTCTTGGTAGTGTGAAGCTATCCTTGAGGCAAGCCTTGTTTAGATCGGTGAAGTCTACACACATCCTCCACTGATTGTTCTTCTTTTTTACAAGGACCACGTTCACCACCCATTCTGGATACTTAACCTCTCTGATTGATCCTACGGCGAGTAATATAGAAATTTCTTCTTTTATTGTTGCGCTCCTATCCGGGTTAAAGCTCCTCCTTTTCTGCACCACAGGTTTGTTTTTTTTGTCCACGGCCAGGTTATGCGAGATCACGCTTTTACTAATCCCTGGCATGTCTTCATGGCTCCAAGCAAAGATCTCCTTGTACTTTATCAGCAAAGTCGATACATCTCTCTTGACTTGTTCGGCCAATCTTGCACCAATTTTGACTGTTTTACTAGGTTCCGTCTCGTCCAGAACAATAGACTCAGTGGGTTCTTCTTTTTTCCTGCTCGCCTTATCCCTTGGATCCAATTCAAAAGCTCCGGGATTTTCCTCTTGCATTTCCTTATTTACCTCAAATACGCTCAAGGTTTCCACTCTTGTCGTGTTTTTGAAAATTGAAAGGTTAGCGCGGCGGGCCATCTCCTGTGATCCTTTTAATTCCCCGACTCCAAACTCTGTAGGAAATTTTACTTTCAGTGCGTGGGTTGAAGTGACTGCACAGGCTTTGTTCAGGAATGGTCAGTCGAGTAAAGCATTATACGGCCAGTTGTGAATGTCGACCACAACAAAATCTAGTAGGATTGTTTACCAGCATGGTGTTGTCCTGAACCTCACCGGTAGCTTCACGGTCCCCAACGATCTTACTTCTACACCCTCAAAACCTTTCAATGGTACATGGAAAGGCTCCAGATCTTTTCGGTCCAGTCGCAGCTCATCGTATACTCTGGCACTTAAAATGTCGGCTGAACTTTCGTTGTCTATCATTACTCGAAGTACATCCCTGTGCGCTATTTGAACTCCCACTACAATTTCTTCGTTGGGCTTGGCATCAATCCCATCTGAATCTTCCGCCGTAAATGTTATGGGGTCATGTCCTTCCCTTCCCTTCTTTGGGTTTCTCTGCATAGAATTTATCTCCATATTTCTGCCCTCGTACATTACTTCTCTGACTTCTGACATTCTCTCCCGATTGCTTCTGCCTGTATGTGGTCCCCCAAAAATGGTGTTTATTGTAGCACCGGGGCTGCTTCTCCTTGGGCTTTTTCTTTCCTGCCCACTTCCTTGGCGGCTATCTTAACGACCACCATGCTTGTCTCCTTTTAGTGTAAAATCTTTCAGGTGCCCCTCTCTGATTAGACTCTCAATATGGTCTCGCAGCTGAAAACATTTCGAAGTGTCATGCCCATGATCTTTGTGAAATCGGCAGTATTTGGTTGTATCCCTTCTTGCATTATTTGACTGTTGTCGAGGGTACTTGGCAAGTCCTTTGTCTTCTACCACGGAAAGTATTTCCTCCTGATCGCCAGTTAAAGGAGTGCAATGGTTGTACATTCCTCGAAACCTACTGGCTCGGGCGTTTCCCCTGCTTTCCCTTGGATGCCCCTTTTGGCCCTTCTCGTCTTTCTAGCGATCGTGCGACTGCGCCTTCTTGTCATCCTTGTGCTCTGATTTTGAGTCAGGTTTATGGCCATGAACATAGCTACCCCCCTGCGCTACTTCTTCTTCTTCTTCTGCTAGTGCATAATCGCCAGCTATTTCCATCATCTCTTCATAAGTTTTTGGCCTATCTCTTCGCAGGTCAAAAGATAGTCACCCACTTTGCAACCCATTGGTGAAAGCGGCGATGACAGCTACATCACTGGCGTCTTCAATTTGAGTGACCTCATTTCCGAATCTTGCTAGATACTTCTTGATCGACTCATTGCGTTCCTGCTTCAGGTTTGATAGATGGGCGAGTGACTTTCTTCTCTACACACTCCCCATGAACTGTCTTATAAATGCTTTGCTGAGGTTTGAGAAACTACTAATACTCCCGGGCGGAAGTCGCCCAAACTACCTGGAAGCGAGATCGCCGAATGTTTACGGGAAGGTAAGGCATAGTAGTCCGTCATTGGACGAATACTAGGCCATAATATTGCGAAATCGGTGAACATGCTCCTTCGGATCTCTGCTCTCCTTATACTGCTCGATGGTTGACATTCTGAATCTATCTGGAAATTAGGTGCGAGCAATACTTTCAACGAATGGGCTGTCTAACTCATCATCCAAAGATACGTTGCGACCATATCTTCGTGCCATCGCTAAGACCTTCTTTGATAGTTCTTGTAGGGTGACATCGCGCTGACCAGTTGGCTCTCCTGCTGGATCGAGTCTGCTTTTGATTGTCATTCTACCATAATTGCCTCTATCACCCGGGCTCCTACCAGTTCTTCGATCTTCTGTGCTCTCAGATCTCCTCCGTCGTGCTCTTTTTTATCGTAATTCCCTTCGTGGCTGAGGACTTTTATCTTCGGACAAGATAGAACGGTGTCTCCGTCGGCTCTTTTGGTATGTGTCACTGGAATTTACCTCATGTACTCGCACCTGGTCTCGCCCCTTCGTAGATTCTTCATTCAACACACATTTTCCCTTCCTTTGTTTTCTTCCTTCGAAATTCTCAGAGTGGTCCTGGGGAGTCTCTTTTGTGGATTGTCTTGCTTGAGCATCGGGGGTTGCAATGTGAACTTCCGACCGCATTCTCCCAAGTGGCTGAACCACAGGAGTGGTTAACTCGTAGGGAGAAGAGACTCCCAGGCCTATGGGAAGCGAAAGCCCTATTTTGCTAGCTTCGCTGATTAAGTTTACCAATGCAGTTTGGAAGTGCTGCAGAATTCCTGGATCGGCTGCCCTAATTTCTGGCGTTGCTGCCGATTGTTCCCCGATAGTCATCGCCCCATCTCCTATCGGCGCGGCTAGTTCAACAATTTGATCTCCGCTGGAGTTACCATCCTTGTAGCTATCGTTGTTCATACCTCTCGGTTCGCAAGGGTTCCTCGAAGTTTCTGTTCAAAAGATCCCCTCCTTCTAGCGCCAATTGTTGACGGTGAAATTTGGATTACCACGTAACCAACAATTAAATCAAAAACAAACGTTAAACAAGAAAGAAAATCAGCACATGCAAGAGACAAATTTACGTGGAAAAACCCTTGAATGGGAAAAAACCACGGCATCCCGGAGGACAGGAAAATATCACTAAAATTCACTTGTTTCGGTTACACATTCAAATCTCTCGAGTTCTTACTTTTCTCTCTTTAGGTTTTCGAACCCTCTCCTCGTGGGATAGATGGTTCTATTTATACATGATAATTAGGGTTACCACGTGATTTTTGTCGTGTTGGAGGTAGGATTTCCTTTTTGATTCGTACTAGGATTCCCATGTTGTAACAGATACGGATATGTGTTCTCGGCCCTTTCCCTTTCTATGACTACTCGTTGTCATGGGTCTTCTGGGAGTTAGGGTTTATTTTTGTGTTTCTGCCGAGTCGGTTTGTGCCTAGTTCGCTGATGCGGCGAACATCTCCCCTCCTGGGTATTACCCTTCGGCGACCATGTTTCTATCTTTGGCGAGTACATATCTAGCTCTGGCAACCACACCTTTGACTTATTGACTTGACGTTGACATTGCGTGGCAACCTGTTCCTCAAAATTTATTGACTCCTTTGATGACGTGGCTGCTTGGCGAAATTATACATACAACACTTAATATATTAGCAAGATTTCTCAAGTGTTAAATAGTTTTGTATTTATTTGTTTATTGTCTGTTGATCTTTTTTGTGACAATTTAATAATAAACCGAAAGAAGTGTTCTGAAGTAATGGATAATTTGCTTTTATTTTTTGATTTTTTTAAATTTGGGGAAGAGAGATTTGAACTTGGAACTTCAACCAATGTTAAGAAGTGCAGTTACCACCAAGTTATGGCTGCAATTGACCACAGTTGTTTTGTAATTAAATCCAACATCTTTGCTATGAAATTTTCATTTAAATGTTTAGAGAAAAGATGAAAATGTGTGACGTAATCAAGAAGATAGAGAATTAAGTGAATTAGTGTCAAATACCATACATGTCCAAAATTAATAGGTTTGATGAAAGGATATTTCCAAAATGGATGGCTACAATGAAAATTTTCAACAGCAAATGAATTGTTGCATAATACTCTGTAAATTATACATAGTCTCTATATTTAGATCCGTAAATTATACAACAATATACTACAAGAAATTTTGACTTTCCCTACAAACCATATTCGTCTGGAAAGATCAAAATTCGTAGGGAAATGTTTTGTCCGACGAAAAAATTGAACTTACAACCTCAAGTCAAAGTGGTAAAGCCTTTACCGCATGACTACAACACTTGATTTGTTAACAATTGCACAATATTTATATATAACCTATAAGAGTTGTTAGAAATTAGAACAAAAAACTTGTTAGATAAATTTAAATTTATTCAACTAATCAAAAATCTAATTTGAATGACAAACATACATTGAAAAATATTTATTGGATTGCAAATCGGGTTTGGTGATAATGTTTTTTTTTGTCAATTTCTGTTATTTAATTAAATGATCAATACCTCAAAGTGATAATCAATTGAGATAGTACTAATCGGGATACGGATACTGCACGATACGGGGATATGATAAATCTTCAAAAACTAGGATACGGATACGACAGGATACGTCAATTAAAATAATATATATTTATATTTAAATAATAATAATATATAAAAACAAATTTGATAATTCATTCAAAATCATAACATATTCTGAATCCAAATAAAACATGTCACATAACTACATAAGTAATAACAACGTAACATATTACATGATCCAAATAAAACATATCACATAAGTCGAACATATTACAAAATCCAAATAAAACATACGTCACATTGTTACCCCAAAGTATCCTCCAAGTATCCCCCAGTCAAACTTGTGAAAAAGTCAACGGATACGCCATTTGGCGTCTCGGTTACCTATTTTGGAGTATCCAGAGAGTATCCGAACTGGATACGAGTTACCTCCACCGAATGGAGTATCCGTGCTTCTTAAGATAAGACTTTTTTTCATAAGTGTATAGTATATATTTTCTTTAATCAAAGTTTTATGTACCGGGTGTCCACTACTAATTAGTTTGGTGGTGGTGGATTTATCCAAAAAATTTAATTTTAATTAATTAACTTTTATTATTTTTTAGCATGTATATTTTTTTATTTAATTAATTAATTTTAGTATATATATATATTAATTTTAATTAACTTTTCCCTTCAAATACAATGTTGTTGGGAAAAATTTCCATTAACTTTTCCCTACGAATTTTGAGTTTTGTGGGGAAAGGTTTCCTTTCCCGACGAAACTCATTTTGTTGGAAAATTTGGGAAAAAATTTGTGGGAAAATTCGGGAAAGGTTGGGAAAAATTTTGTACCTTAGCCGACGATTTTTTAGTTTTGTTGGGAAAGGTTGGGAAAATTTTTGTACCCTTAACCGACGAATTTTAAGTTTTGTGGGGAAAAGTTGCTTTTCCCGACAAATCTTGCTTTGTCTCCTAAAGTTTTGTCTGGAAAGACTAAAATTCTTGTAGTATAATAGTCTTTAAATTAAGAGAAGTAACCTTGTAATCTCGCCGATAGTCATTAAATTAAAAGAAATAACCTTATAATCTTGTCTGTTCTCGGCAACCCTTAATCCACAACGGTGTTAACTTAAAAAAAAAAAAAAAAAAAAATCAATGTTTATGATATGGTCTTGCAATCACACAAATTGCAAAGAATAATGTTATATAAGTCAGAAAATTTGTTCAAATTTTAATCCAAATGATATGTCAAATGATTTGTTATGAGATAATGTACTGAACAAATTACTTGTCACATTATTTAATTAAGTTGATATTCAGAAAAATTGTTGGATTTATAGCCTCTCTAATTCGAAAAACAAAGAAAAAATTATTTTAGGATAATTTGGTTTTGTTTCCATTTTGTTGTACTGTATCATGATGGAGCTCAATAACAAACTAACTTGGAGTTCTAGTGGCTTCCATGCCCAAAAAATAGTGTAAAGGGTCAAAAATCCTGCATGAAAGTAACTTACCCATATGTCTAATCAACCGATCAATTTGTAAAGGACTACTCCCTGCTAGCTATAATAAGTGCTGTGAATATTGTTAAGATATAAAATAAAAAGTAAAGCAACAAGAAAAATTTACGTGACTCAACGTAAAGTTTACCTTTACGGGTGGAGATAAGAAAAAATTCATTACGATGAATGGAGGATAATTTTGTTTTGTTTCCATTTTGTTGTACTGTATCATGATGGAACCCAATAACAAATTAACTTGTGATTGCAGATAAAAATATCTCTTCTAGAAGTATAATTACACGCTTCAAAACCAATATTAATATATTTATAGTATTTTTCAACAATATTACACCAACAATTTTATTTTAGTTTTGCATTGTTGGAATATATCAATTTGAAGCAAATCTTTTTATACATTCTTTTTATAGATTTCGACATCTCATAGATAATTTATTCCAAAACATTATCCAAGACCAAAGAAATGGTCTATATATCATCATGCTACATATTCCAATGACCCGGAAATTGAATCGCCTTTTACTAGGTCAAAATAAATAAACAACTTTTGTCCACATTCTTCCTAAATAGAATTTCAGTTTGTATTTTAAAACATTTCTCTATATTATTGGTACAATCTAAGCTGGCTGCATGCATGAAATTTGCAAACCTTGTAAAATCCTATAAATAATAATAATAATAACAATGATGATGATGATGATGATGATGATTTAAGCCCTTATAACACGATCCTCCTCTGAGGTTCTTCTCTCAGTACTCTCTCTTTTAACAAACTAGCTACCATCTACTGAGATCTGTTTGATCTTATTTGAATTCTGTCGATCGACGATGTCGTCGGAGGACACAGAGACTCAGCCTCAGACAGTCAAGATCAATGATAATGACCAAGGTTTATTGATTTCAATTTTAATTATGTTTTAGTCAATTAAAATCTTGATTTCTTGGAGGTTCTTATTCTATACCCTTTCTTTCATTTTCATGCACACGTAAATTTTATTAGTATAGTGTTTTTATATATAATTCAATGCAGGAACTGATCAAGAGAAAAACCTGAGAGAGAGAAAAATATCAGCAACCAGGCTCCGCCATGTTGACTCTCTTAACCTGGAGGCTGGAAGAATCGGAAACAGTACTGGTCGACCTCTCAATGTCTGTAACGTACACAAACCCTTATTTTTATTTATTTATTTATTTTTTTCAATTTTTGAAAAATTTCACGAAAACATGCGTATATGATAGAATTCTATTAGTCTCTTTTTTCTCTCTGATTGTTTCCTGAAAATAAAATAAAAATAAACGCGATGTACCTGCAGTTCGATTGGAAGACAACGTTGAGTTTGACGATCAGGAGTATAGGGGTGGTGTACGGAGACATAGGAACGTCCCCACTTTACACATACTCAAGCACTTTTCTGGACGGAATTGGAAACAAAGAGGACGTGATCGGTGTTTTCTCTCTGATTATCTACACACTTTTGCTGATTCCTTTGGTTAAGTACGTTTTTATTGTGCTCTTGTGCAACGATAATGGCGATGGAGGAACCTTCGCCATCTATTCTTTGATATGCCGATATACCAAGGTGGGGTTGATACCAAATTCTCAGCCTGAAGACAGGGAGCTGTCGAATTACAATCTCGATATTTCATCCCCAGAGACCCAAAGAGCAATAAATATCAGGCAGAGATTGGAGAAAAGTAATGCTGCCAAGATCACACTTTTTCTAGTCACTATACTAGGAACTTCTATGGTCATTGGTGATGGGGTTCTCACTCCTTGCATTTCAGGTTCGTAAAAATTCGCTTGAGCTGATTGACGAATGATGTACATGAAAATAAGTACACCATAATCGAATCAAGAACTAATTCTACAATAAAGGGTCATATCTGATATAGTACGCAATAGTAATAATGAAAAATTGGTCTGTCTGTTGTTGCAGTTCTTTCGGCAGTGAGCGGGATCAAGTCATTAGGCCAAGGTACTCTCTCTAGTGACTAATCTGTAAATACGAAACAAGTGATTATTATTATTATTTGGTTGAATTAAAAAAACTGATGCAATGTGTTGGTGATAATTTATGCAGATGCTGTGATGTGGATTTCTATAGTGATCTTGATTCTTCTATTTGCTGTTCAAAGATATGGAACTGATAAAGTGGGTGCTTCATTTGCTCCAATTATCCTTTTGTGGTTTGCATTGAATGCTGGAATCGGTCTCTACAACTTGTTCGCATACGATATTACTGTATTACGTGCATTTTATCCCAAGTACATCTTTGATTACTTCAGTAGAAAAGGAAAGCAAGCATGGATTTCTCTTGGTGGAGTTATTCTTTGCATTACAGGTGCCGAGGCTATGTTTGCTGATCTTGGTCACTTTAATGTCCGATCAATCCAGGCGAGTAGTATATACAATGATCTAGTCTTGATTTGAGTTTTATCTAAGTAGTTTTAGAAGAGTATGCTAGTTTAAATAAAACATCTATGAGATTATCAGGATTGAATCTGAATCCAATTTAAATAGACGGTGAATCTGATAATTTTCTATTTGCATATGGAATTATAGATTAGTTTCTCCGGAATTGTGCTTCCTGCATTGCTAGCTGCTTATAGCGGGCAAACAGCATACCTTGTCAAGAACCCAGATCAAGTGGGAGATACTTTCTACGCGTCAATTCCAGGTAATTAAGTAGTGTATTGATCAAGTGCATATATTGTTGGAAATTTTGTGATAAACTCTTAATTTGAGAGTACAAATTGAGTATGATAAATTCCATGAAAATGGAAGATTAAAGTGGATTCGAATTCTCCTCCGTGAGAGCTTCAAAATGGTATACTCAAATTCACAAAATGGTTCATGGGTGAATGAGAAATTGAGTTTCAAAGTGAACCCATTGTGTAGGGATCAAAGTGAATCCCACATTGCTTAGGGAAATCATTTATATGTAGTATATAAGTGAATGTGTGATATGAGCTATCAACAGTGTGTGGCATAGAGGCTCTCTCTCTCGCGCAGGGGGTGCGGTGCAAATCATGGACCTCGAACCTTAGAATGCACGACTCGTGTGTGGGCGTGACCTGCGTACACGAATGCCGCTCCGATTGGACCGTGAGAGTACAGTTGACTTTTGCCACTTCCCTAAGTCAACGTTTTTGAGTTTGATAAGGAAAGGATTAAATTGTTTGGATTCTAATTTCTTACTTGATCACTAAGAATAAAGAATCGGTTTTAATTAGAAATAAATCTTTTTTAATTGGAAGATTATTTTCTAATTAATTAAATTTCCTTCATCATACTAAAAAACGTGTTAATCAAGGATTTCCAACTAAACCCTAGTTTCGGTTTTCTATAAAACCCGAGCTTCTCTTCACTGAAAAAAAAAAAACATTCCGAAATACACAGTATTTTTGCAGCAGCCGAATACATACTTCTCTGTTTTCTTGGTGAGTTTAAACTCGATTTGAGTTCGCTGGTAGTGGATGGTGCTTAGGCCTACCATTATTGAACCGTTGTATCCTGGGAGACGATCGTCAAACACATACGGTGTTGCCGGGCGAAATCGTCTTAAGGACACCGTGTGAAACACGGGCCTCGGTTCCCTACTGTTTTTCTAACGTGATTTTTCTTGTGTTGTTTGCTTTCTGTTCTTCTAGATTCAAGCCAAGTTTGTGTTGGACCTTTTACGATTTACAATCTTAAGACGATTTCTTTTACTAATTTTCAAAACGTTTTTCTCCTTCTTCAAACCTTCTGGCTTCAGATTCTGGTTCAGATCGTGACAAACTTGAATCATCACTGGTACGGTTTGCAACTGTGGAAATCATGTTTCCTTTTGAAACACTGATTTTAATTTAAAACATATGCAAATTGGGTTTCTTTTTTGAAACACTGATTTTAATTGCAAATCGGGTTTCTTACGAAACACCAACTGATTGGTTGATCTTAACCTTGGATAATCGGGTCTATTATTAGACATTGGTTGTGATTTCTTTTCCAAAATTTTGAATCATTTGATTCACTGTGTTTTCCTTTCGGAAATCTGGAATCCAGTTTCACTGGGTTGATATCAAATAATTTTGATATCTGTGATAACAAATATATCATTCTTGATATATGGAAGCATGAGTGCTTCATATAAAATATCAATAGACACAAAGTACCGTGATGATATTTTATGTATATACAAATTGAATATCAGTGTTCATATTCATGTGTATTGTTTGTGGGACACTCAGGATTGTGTATTGTTTGTGTTTAACAACAATCGGATTCACTTTGGTAAACTGAATATATGATTATATATTATTACACCAAAAGCGGCACCTATTTATAAATATAGATATTATATTTAAAGTGCCAGAACTGTGTTATGATACAGTATATTATACCGATGGATATGTGTTAATATTGGTGTGTTTTGCTTTATCAATATTTATAACAAATTACTGGTTTTGTGTTACCAGTGTCTCACTTAGTGTATTGTTTGATATCAACTATTTGATAAACAATACATCGGTGTGATATGTCTTTGTTTATTAGATATATAAATAGTAGTATTCGTACTGACGTACTATTTATATTTCAAAGATTGAGGTGTGTTATATATTATACTTGATATAAATATATATTAACATACTAGTTTTGATATGTCAGTACTTGATACCTTGTTGTAAATATATCCTCGTGATATATATTAGGGGTTCTAAAATATTTGATTTGGTTTGTGGAGATGACTGCTGAATCAATTGTGAACCCGAGCATGGCTCGAGAGACCCGATGGTGAACCCTTTTGTGGGTCAAATGAATACCACGACGGTGAGTTCGTTTGTATCTCCGATTTCGGTTCTTATGAACCATATGGAGAAACCATAGAAATTCAGTGGTCTGAATTTCAAGAGATGGCAACGAAAGATGTTAAATCTTGAATCTTGCGAGATTCTTAACTCGTGAGACTCATAAGGCCAACAATGGTAACGAGTTGGATGTGTAAAATGGTGATTAGTGTCAAAATCAATTTTGAACTTCAAAATTGTAATTATCAATTTGATGATGATTATTTCTATTAATTCCGGACTAATAGAAATGTTAAATTTTGAATTCAAAAACAAAACCGATTTGACTTTAATATTGCCTATTTTAATGAGAATTAATTTCAAATTAATTCAGTTGATTTCCTCCTGATATTATGGCGGATAAATCAAACGTGAACATAAGTATTCCACTTGAGACTCCTAGTGCTAATCCTATCGTCGGACTAGACACTTCAGCTGTTAATTCAATGCTTATGGGAGATGTGCCTATTTGGGGACAAGTGTGACAACATCAACTCCGGCCATCAACTCATTCGTGAGAAACATGGGAGATCCGGTGATAAGTCAGTATGTGAGTCATGCGAACCTTGAGTGGTGGAAGCAGAAGATGTTGTTCTAATTAACCACGCTGAATCCAGTTAGGTTCTTGACTAAAGATGCTCTTAAACCCAATAGTAGTTAAGAGCAAGATGTTCAGATATAAAATGCTATTGATGCATGGAACCGCTCGGATTTTCCGTGCCAAAACTACATACTGAACGGGCTGTCATATTCGCTGTATAGCGTATACTTTACAAAGAAAACAGCCAAAGAAGAGTGATAGTCGTAAGACCGGGAATACAAGACTGAGGATGCTGGATCCAAAAGGTTTGTTGTGGGCCGGTTTCTTGGTTACAAGATGGTGGACTCTAAGACTCTTATGAGTCAACTCTAAGAGCTTCAAGTGATTCTGCATAAGATTCATGCTAAAGGGATAACCCTAAGTGAAACCTTCTAGTGAATGATATCACTGAGAAGCATTTAAGGTGGTGAGTATGAAACACCGTTTGGTGAATTATGTGCACAACATGGAATCATACAACAAACCACTGCATTGTATTTCCCTCAGCAAAATAGAGTTGCTGAATGGAAAAATCATTCCTTGAAAGAAATGATGAATACAATGTTGATAAGTTCTGGATTGTTTCAGAACATATGGGGTGAAGCTATATTGTATAACAATTACCCCGAAAGAAAGAAGACATGAACCCATATGAGCTATGGAAAGGAAGAAAGCCTTCTTATAAATTCTTACGAATGTGGGGGTGTCTTGCCAAAGTGGCCATACCTTTACCTAAGAAGGTGAAAATAGGTCCGAAAACTGTTGACTGCATTTTCATTGGATATGCACAAAACAGTAGTGCTCATCGATTCGTGGTCTATAAATCTGACATACCAGATATACACAAAAGCACGATAATGGAATCTAGAAACGCAACGTTCTTTGAACATGTATTTCCATGTAAATCCAATGATGAAGCAAGTTCGTCAAAACGAACACATGCTGATAGTTGTGAGGACCAAGAACAAAAAAAAATGAAGTTGAGGATGAACCTAGACGTAGCAAAAGAGCAAGGATGGAAACGTCTTTTGGTCTGAATTTTATGACCTATCTGCTAGAAGGTGAACCTCGAACTTTCAAAGAAGCGGTAAGCTCTTCAGAAGGACTCTTGTGGAAAGAGGCTATTAAGAGCGAAATTGATTCCATCCTTCAGAATCATACTTGGGAATTAGTGGATCTTCCTCCGGGATGTAAACCGCTAGGATCCAAATGGATTTTCAAAAGAAAGATGAAAGCAGATGGATCAATTGATAAGTATAAGGCCAGACTTGTAATTAAAGGTTACAATCAACGAGAAGGCCTAGACTACATTGATACATATTCTCCAGTGACGAGAATAACCTCCATTAGGATGATACTTGCAATCGCAGCTTTGCGAAATCTTGAAGTACATCAAATGGATGTGAAAACAACTTTCTTAAATAGAGATTTAGATGAAGAAATTTATATGGAACAACCTGAGGGTTTTTCTGCTCCAGGACAAGAAAAAAAAAAGTCTGTAAATTGGTGAAGTCTTTATATGGCTTAAAGCAAGCACCAAAACAATGGCATGAGAAATTTGACAATGCAATGATGTCAAATGGATTTAAAATCAACGAATGTGACAAATGTGTTTATGTCAAGGACACAGAAAATGGCTATGTCATTGTGTGCCTTTATGTTGATGACATGCTCATTGTTGGTAGTGATGATAAAATGATCAAATCTACCAAGGATATGTTGAAGTCAAGATTTGATATGAAAGATATGGGACCAGCTGATGTAATGTTGGGAATGAAAATCTCAAAGACATCCAACGGAATCATATTAAGTCAATCACACTATATTGACATGATTCTTGAGAAATTCAACAAAAATAATTCTGGAATTTCCAGAACACCAGTAGATACAAATCTACACCTATCCAAGAATAAGGGTGAGGGCGTCTCTCAACTAGAATATTCACGAGTGATAGTAAGTCTGATATACTTAACAAGTTGTACAAGACCAAACATAGCTAATGCAGTCAGCAAATTAAGCAGATACACGAGTAATCCAGGAACCGGTCACTGGAAAGGAATAGTAAGAGTACTGAAGTACTTACGATTCACTCATAATCATGGACTGCATTATACTAGATATCCTGCTGTCCTAGAAGGATACACCGATGCAAACTGGATATCTGATATGAAATATTCAAAATCCACTAGTGGGTATGTGTTCACACTAGGAGGTGCGGCAGTATCCTGGAAATCCTCCAAACAAACTTATATAGCCAGATCCACCATGGAATCTGAGTTTATAGCATTAGATAAATGTGGTGAGGAGGTTGAATGGCTACGCCAATTCTTAGAGGATATTCCAAGATGGCCAAAGCCTGTGCCAGCAATTTGCATCCACTGTGATAGTCAATCAGCAATAGGAAGGGCACAGAGCAACATGAATAATGGGAAGTCTAGACATATACGTCGAAAACATAATACCATTAGACAACTAATCTCAACTGGGGTTATCACTATTGACTATGTAAGGTCAAAAGATAACATTGCGGATCCGCTAACCAAAGGGTTAAATAAAGAATTAGTTGAGACATCATCGAGAGGAATGTGACTAAAGCCCATGAAATAAAAGGTCGATACAATGGAAACCCAACCTAGTTGACTGGAGATCCCAAGATCTAGGTTCAATGGGACAACCAAGTTGTAAGACTGAGTTGGATCATTGTGGGGGTTACCCTCAAGTCCATTCCTATGATGAAACAGTGATGCCCGTAGGGAAAAGGCTAAACTATGTTTTTAATGATTCTTATGCGTCGAAATTCCAAACTATAGAAATCCGAGCAGAGTAATACGGGTTACTCTTAATTAAGAAATCACCTATGTGAAAGAGAAGTGGGGCCGCTTCTAAAAGAGAATAGTGAAGGGCTATATTCTCCAGAGACTCTCACAGAACCAGGCGCATGTTCATGGCCAAAACGAACATAACAATGAGAACCAAATCGGGTCTGGAAGATACCTGTGTGAGGTGTGTGATCGTTTACACAAAACGGCAGAACAGTTCAAGGATATCACATCTACTGATCAGCCAGTAAAGTAAGCATACCTTTACAAGGGAAGGTTCAAAGGGTAACACCTACCTATCCTATGCAGGTTTCGACCGTTTGAACTTACCAAACATCATCTTTTGTGTCTCCTAGGTCAATTTCATTCATGTGGGGGATTGTTGGAAATTTTGTGATAAACTCTTAATTTGAGAGTACAAATTGAGTATGATAAATTCCATGAAAATGAAAGATTAAATTGGATTCGAATTCTCCTCTATGAGAGCTTCAAAATGGTATACTCAAATTCACAAAATGGTTCATGGGTGAATGAGAAATTGAGTTTCAAAGTGAACCCATTGTGTAGGGATCAAAGTGAATCCCACATTGCTTAGGGAAATCATTTATATGTAGTATATAAGTGAATGTGTGATATGAGCTATCAACAGTGTGTGGCATAGAGGCTCTCTCTCTCGCGCGCAGGGGGGGCGGTGCAAATCATGGACCTCGAACCTTAGAATGCACGACTCGTGTGTGGGCGTGACCTGCGTACACGAATGCCGCTCCGATTGGACCGTGAGAGTACAGTTGACTTTTGCCACTTCCCTAAGTCAACGTTTTTGAGTTTGATAAGGAAAGGATTAAATTGTTTGGATTCTAATTTCTTACTTGATCACTAAGAATAAAGAATCGGTTTTAATTAGAAATAAATCTTTTTTAATTGGAAGATTATTTTCTAATTAATTAAATTTCCTTCATCATACTAAAAACGTGTTAATCAAGGATTTCCAACTAAACCCTAGTTTCGGTTTTCTATAAAACCCGAGCTTCTCTTCACTGAAAAAAAAAAAAACATTCCGAAATACACAGTATTTTTGCAGCAGCCGAATACATACTTCTCTGTTTTCTTGGTGAGTTTAAACTCGATTTGAGTTCGCTGGTAGTGGATGGTGCTTAGGCCTACCACTGTTGAACCGTTGTATCCTGGGAGACAATCGTCAAACACATACGGTGTTGCCGGGCGAAATCGTCTTAAGGACACCGTGTGAAACACGGGCCTCGGTTCCCTACTTTTTTCTAACGTGATTTTTCTTGTGTTGTTTGCTTTCTGTTCTTCTAGATTCAAGCCAAGTTTGTGTTGGACCTTTTACGATTTACATATATTAATAGCATTTTGTTGATTTATGGATGATTATAGTTGTGATTTTTTTATTTGTAGATCCACTGTATTGGCCAACATTTGTTGTTGCTGTATTGGCTGCCATTATTGCTAGCCAAGCCATGATTTCTGGAGCATTTTCGATCATCGCTCAATCGTTGAGTCTGGGTTGTTTCCCCAGGGTTAAAGTTGTTCACACTTCAACTGAGCATGAGGGTCAGGTCTACATTCCGGAGATAAACTGGCTGCTCATGATATGTTGTGTTATAGTCACCGGTGTCTTCAAGAACACTAGCAGTATTGGCAATGCTTATGGTAAATTTAATTGCACATGTTAAAGTATTTAAATACTATTGTTGAATCATTTCCTATCCGTTTAAACTTTTAAGTCTGATGGTTACTAACAATATTATCATACAGGAATTGCTGTGGTTGCTGTAATGCTTATCGCAACAAGCTTGGTTACACTTATTATGCTTGTTGTATGGAAGACAAATATTTGGTGGATTATTATTTTCTTTGTGGGTTTCATAGGCATTGAGTTGGTTTATTTCTCATCAGTATTGTACAAATTTGTACAAGGTGGTTATCTTCCACTGGCATTCTCACTTGTGCTGATGATAATTATGGGTAATTGGCATTACGTACACAAAAAGAGATACGTTTATGAGCTTAACAACAAGGTTTCTTCTCAGTACATGAAAGATTTGGTGGTAAATCCACATATAAATCGGGTGCCTGGAATTGGACTTTATTACTCGGAACTTGTACAAGGCATTCCTCCAATCTTCCCTCACTTTATATCCAACATACCATCAATTCACTCAGTTCTGGTATTTGTTTCCATCAAGACTGTTCCAATTAGCAAGGTGGCCTTAGAAGAACGATTCCTGTTTCGAAGGATGGAGCCGAAAGACTACAGGATGTTCCGTTGTGTTGTTAGATACGGATACAAAGACAAGATCGAGGAATCCAATGAGTTCGAGAGACAGTTGGTCGAAAACTTGATAGAATTCATTCGACAGGAGTACTGTATGTACGGATCAGGCAATAGTGATGAAGTAGCACTACTTGAAGAAGAGGTTGAGTTTGTTCAAAAGGCAATGGATAAGGGTGTTGTCTATCTCTTGGGAGAAGCAAATGTTACAGCTGAAAGCAATTCATCAGTTTTTAAGAAGTTTGTTGTCAACTATCTCTACCATTTTCTCAAGAATAATTTCAGGCAAGGAGAGAACCACTTGGCCATCCCACAAGGGAGACTTCTCAGGGTTGGCATGACATACGAGATATAATCAATCATCAAAACCCATGCCTTTCTCATACATGTTGCTGCATGTCCACGATCGAGTTTCCGGGAAAATTAAATAATATTTTCCCAAATTTTTTTTAATCAGGCTCTTTATCTTGATCGATATTTTATTGGTTAATATTCTTGATGTTGAAATCTTCAATTGTTCAATTGGTTGTTGATTGTTTCTAAACTTGATAAAATAATTTAACTTGACAAGCTTATTTATACGAGACTAGTCTATAATTCTAAATCCATCTAAGATTCAGATAACATTAATTTCTAATATGGCATACCAAACATGAACTAATATTTTATTTTATTTTTGAACGACATTTTTATTCAAAAGGGCCAAAGAAAACAGAGGAAACAAACGGACCGAGCCCTCGGCCCAGCGAAAACCCAAGAACCAAAGCACAAAACCACCAAGGCTAGACAAACCCAAACAAACACAAAAACAAAAATGCACCTCACCACACAACACCCAATGACCCAAACAAGCCAGCAAAAACCCAAACAAGAGTAAGAAAACCAGCAAACAAAGAGCCAAAACTGCAGCAAAACAAAGATGATAAAAATAGCACCCAGCTAAAAAGAAACATGGGAAGCACAAAGAAAACCCAAAAACACCAAATGCAGCACCAAAGCAAAGCTCAAGACTCCATGGGAATGTATTTGGACACCAAACTTTTCACTAACTCATGAAACCTATTATCATTCTCATCCCTTCGCCTGGCAAAAATCTCTAACATCTTCTTTTTACCATTGAAATCAGAACCAAGGGCCAGACCTCTCTTAATTACCTTCAGAATTTCATCATAGAGATTCTACACCACCTTTGTCTTGACCTCTGGCTTCCATTGCTGTATAGGATCACAAACACTAACACTCCTTGTCTTCATACTATGACTCCTCATCAAATGTAAGTTTTTCTCCCCCTCTTCTCTTAGAAATGCTTGGAGAAGCCACCGGAAAAATTCTGCCCATCCTTTCCATGCACCCTATACTAGTAGCCCCATCTTTGACAATAGACCCCCCATCTTTCCTTACACAAGAACCCACAAAACCAACTTTCGAAGCACAAGAAACCACATCAGCATTCATATTCAAAGTAGAAGCCCTTACCCTAACCGTAGACCCAACACCACCTTTTTTGATACTAGCACCTCTAACCCCACTAGCCTTCTTTTGATTGAGATTAGACTCGATGATATTCTCACTCTCTATCACTTCCCTACCTCTAGCTTTGATAATGACATCCCTATTATCCAAGTTACTTTTAGAAGGATTAGATCCGTTTGACAAATGGATGGCATCAAAAACACCACCCTTATCTACACCATCCAAGCTAAAAAGCCTCATAGAGCCAACTTTATCAGAATTCCTATCAAAACCAAATTTTTGATAAAGCTTCACACTTTGCTTGTCTTCCACACAAAGCCTAACATGTATTATTAACTCCTATCTCAACCACTTTATCAGAGAACTCTTCCAACAAAGCCTGACCTTTCTTGTCTTCCAACAAAGCATGACCTGTATCAATAACTCCCACCTCAACCATTTTCAAATGGCTTTGACCTTGTTCCAGTAGAGGAACATCACCAACCCCACAACTTGGCTCAATCACCACACCATCCATTTCTGGCTTTCTTTCCAAACCAACACCATCTTGCCTCTCTAGCAAACCCAGCTGTCCTTTGACCTCACATCCTCCCTAAAACTTTATACCTTTGTAAGGATTCCCAATTTTTTATTGGCTTATTTCGTGGACAAACCACATGTGGGGCTTGTTGTAAGGGTAGCTTAGGAATTGGTGAAAGTTCAATGGCCCTCTCAAGACCTCAAGAGAAGAAGCACCAAAGGTATATTCTAGTGCTTACTTGTTTTGAAGAGATCTAGTTGCACACACACACAACTCATGCATAAATCTTATTTTTGTATGTTGTGTTTTTTTATATGTGTGCATGCATGTTCTTGAACATCTCTTCTTGTATGTTTGAATTGATTGCATCTTATTCTATGATAATGCCATGACATGTTAGGCATTAGGGTGCATTCAATACCCACACGTGCACTTCATGTATGTTAGGTTTAAGTATGGTATAATTTGTTTCACGAAGGATGTTCGAAAATGTCCGCGCGTGCACGTTGGTGTGCATAGTTTAGCGCGATGATCACCGTTGGAGATGCCCTTGGCTTCTCATTTGATTTCACCTTTTTGGTGAAACGGCAATTGAGATCGACGGCCTGGCCGCCGTTTGAAACCGCCGATCAAGACCTGATTGAAATAAATATCTCGGGTCCAAACGGCGGTTATGAAACCACCGAACGAAGTCGCCGATGTTTCCTGATGCACTTGGGAGTCATTCGGCGGTTCAATTCGGCGGTCCCGACCGCCGATTGAAACCGCCGATCGTGCGATTTCAGAGGCAAATTTATCTTTTCACGTGCCCTATTTTTGGTATCTATAAATACATCTTTCTGGTTCCCAAAGTAAGTCTTCTGATCCTAAGAACCCTAGAGAGATATTTAGAGAGACTTGAGAGAAAAAGCTTAAAGATTACATCTTTATGTCTCTCAACCCATTCCCGCATGCATAAATCATCATCTAAGCATCATCTAGGATCATCTAGTATATGCTAATGCATGGGACTTCTTCAACACACATGGTATGGTATGTTGAACACTATTATCTTACATAATTAGTGTTTTACTTATCAATTTTATCTCATTTATTACTTGTATGTGTTTAGATTAATTTCTACATACATGATTGAGATTATGTGTTGATTGGGTTAATTTTTGATAGCTTAATTGATTAGGTTATTATTGCCTAAAAGCTATGCCATAAACATTCTTGTGTGATTTATTGATAACTAGGTTGATAGATTGTCTTTTAATCAACTAGTTAATCTTTTGAATGTTTGTGGGTTATTTGTGATAGCTATTATATTTAGGATCGGTTATCCTTAACATAGCTAAGCTATTATGCCATGTCATATAACTATTTTTATATCTAGGATTGATTTTATTGACATCATATAATCCTAGATAAACATTTAGTGTACCCTAGCACTTCTTGCATATTTGGATATTATTGCATATTCACTTAAGGTGTGATCTCTTCGGAGAAGTAAGTCTTGTGTGATAGACTGGGATTAGGTCAGATACCGAGATTAGGTGGTCACATGAGCAATTGGACTAGGTCCACTTTTACAGGCCTGCGGGTAGTGGTAGCGGGATACTGGCCGGGATTAGGCCGTCAAACCGAGATTAGGTTGTATACGCTATCACAATTAGTGGATTCGAGGTTCGAGTGTGGCGCACTTACCAGCCCGTGGTTTTTCCCTGTTAAGGGTTTCCACGTAAAAATCAAGTGTCGTTTATATTTCCGCACCATATTACACTTGTTTATTGTTTTGTGAATTTGGGTTATATTTGTAATATTGACTAATCCGAAAAATTTGGTAATAACGGATTAACAACCCTTTCACACACCCTCTATGTCGTATTTAAAAGACACGCACACGTACAATATTAAAATTGTAGAACTTTCAACCTTGATCCACATCAAAGGATGGCTCATCCAACTCATGCCTTTCCAAACCTGGTAAAACTTTCATGTCTGCATGAGAAGACCACTTTTTCAATCCCAAAAACTTCTCTGGCCAAGCATGATCTGTCGGAAAAATATTTTCAGAAATCTTGACAAAAAAAGAATCACTTCCAGCCGAAACCTTAATCATCTTAGGACAGGGCTGATTATGAGGAATCAAAACCAAAATCCTTCCTCTATCAAACCTCTCCTTTTGCACAGTTTCTTTATCAACCAATAGAGGTTCACCAAGTAACCTGCCCAACTTGAAAAAAAATGATTCATTCCAAATTTCAAGAGGACTCCAACACATTTAATCCACACCAGGCGAGAATGGGGAGCTGAAGAGTTGATTCCATTCTCCATTGAGGAGAATCTGTCATCCCATAAAAATCTGCTTGAAACAAGGCCATCCCTTTCCAATTTTGAATCAAAATTCCATAGTATGCTTTTGTCACCCAGCTACATTGAGTCAAAGGAAATACCTCTCGAAACTAATCTATGATTCACACTAGAAACATTGGAAAAATCCCTTAAAATGCCCACTGCACACTTAGATCACCATTCATCTTTGTTATCATTGTTGTCCCACTTCATTTCCATCACTTTTTCGTCCTCTTCTACCTCTTCTTTAACACAACAATTCTAGTTTTAGTTCTCTTTCACTATTTCAACAAAAGAACGATATCCTCCATTACCACTATCCTAATCTTATCTATTTCCTACCTTTGACAAATCAACACCACCATGAGTATCATAGTGCTTGAAACCAGAGCTTCTTCTACTGGTCCAGCCAAACGAAGCCACTTTTTCTTGTATAGGCCAATCGAAACAAGTATACCATCAACCATCTATACCACTTTGGACGCTTCCTCCATCGTTTCAAAACAAAAGAACCCAAAACAGCTCTTCCGAGTACTCTTTCTTGATGACAAGAACGCATCTCTAACCTTCCCAAAAGACTTAAAGATCCCCCACAAACCAAACGAATCCATACATGGATTCAGATTGTCAATAAAAATTGAAACCAAACCTTCCTAGCTTCCCTAATCGGAACCCCACCGTTAATAGCTGCCTAGCTCCCTTCATAACCAAGGGAGTCAGGTTCTCTCTCTTTACGATTCTCTCTCTCTCATGAGTAAAAACGGAAAACATGACAATTTGGGTGAACTAATATAATTATATTGGAAACAAAAATTATCAAGTGCGGGATGCTAATAACTATTACACAATCTTCTCATACCTAAAATATTGTTATAGTTATTACTCTCCTTATTAGATACAACTATGATTTCTTTAGTTAATATAAATACTCTTATATTATGTAAACAAAAATCATTCAAAAATACATATTCTACATGGCATCAGAGCAGCCACTTTTCTAACAAAAACCTAATTTCTTTTTCGATCCTTTTTTCCAATATTGTCATGGCCACCACCGCCGGTGCCTCTTCCTCCTCATACACTCCCTTCCTACTCGGCCCCTCTTTAGCTCACTTTTTAAAACTCACAGAGTCCAACTATATGTTATGGTCTGTTCAACTTCGACCCTTTCTTATTGGTCATGGCCTCTACAAATTCGTGGATGGCACTGCGCCTACACCTTCTGCTACCACTATTGCAGCCGCTGTTACCAACACACCCACTCCCAACCCGGCATATCTTTATTGGTTTCAATAAGATCAACTTGTTGTCAGCTACATGGTTGCCACTCTCACCAAGCCCATGCTCTTTCTGATCATCGAAAAATCCACTGCCTTGTAGATGTGAACATGTCTCAGAGAAAGTTTCTCACAACATTTGGTCACTAATGCCGCCAATATTCGCTTTCAACTCATGGATATAACAAAAGGTACCAAAGCTATCTCTGCTTATCTTCAACATGCTAAATCTCTCTCTGATTCTCTCACAGCTATCAATGAACTGGTCTCTTCCTTTGATCTAGTCACTGCTGTTCTCTGTGGTCTTGGTCCTAATTATGCCATGATTGTCATGACCAATCTAAACTTCCTGCCTCTACCAAAGTTTGAAGACCTTCGTGCACGCCTTTTATCATTTGAATCTCAGTTATCAGGTGTCAAATCTGTCGACAGCGGTAGCACCACCGCTCTGACTACCTCTCAGTTACCTTCACTGTCACCGACTGCCAACCTCACCCATGGACCCTCTTATGGCCGGTGGTAATCCCATGAGCCTGGTCGTGGTAGTCGGTGTGGAGACCCCCGGGGCCATTGTCAACCACCTTAGCAATCTCCACATGACTTTTCAACATACGGATACGGGCGTGGTCACTCTTGGCTATAACATCACGGTGGTTAGGGCCTTCTTGGTTCTCATCCACAACAGTGGTATCCTACATGTTCAACTCCACAACATTCACATGTTAACTGTCCCCACTGCTACCATGGTCTTGATTCACTTACTGCTCCATTTGCCGGCATGCATGTCACTCTACACTCACAATTTCAACATACACCATATCTGATCCCTTAGTACCCATCAACTCCTGACTTTACTTGGTATCCTGACACGGGTGCCACCCATCATATGATAAGTACTACACCTTCGAATTCTGTCCCCTTTAATGGTAATACCTCTGTCTTATTAGGTAATGGGCAACTCTTCTCATTACCAACACTGGTAATCTTCCTCTCTCACTTATGCCTAAAAACTTCTCTTTCAGTAACGTATTTCATATTCCATCTCTAAACAAAAATTTGCTCTATGTTGCATGTTTTACTAACGATAATTCTGTTAGTTTTACATTTACTCCATTTGGATATGCTATCTCTGATCTCACCTCTGGTGTTCCACTGTTTCAAGGCCCATGTAAGGATGGTCTTTACCCGCTCTCCCTGCCACAGCCTTCTGCACTAGCCACTTCTAGCTCGAATCTCTAGCATCTACATCTAGGTCACATATCGCATGCCGTCATTAACCACCTAAGTTCTTAAAAGTTAGGGTCTAATTTTTCTTGTCATTTTTCTTTTTGTAATGACTGTGCCACTTGCAAGTCTCACAAACTTCCATTCGATTCAAATAAAGTTTATGCATTGAGTCCCTTTTATATTATTCACTCTGATGTTTGGAAGTCTTCTACTATCTCTACTTCTGGTTTTAAATATTATGTTCTATTTACTGATGAATATTCTCGTTATTCATTGATTTATCCTATACGTCTCAAATCTGAAGTGATTAGACTTTTGCAAGTACCAAATTCCACACTCGGGATACACAAATCGAATGAGATGTATAATGGCAAGTGGGATCGTTCCTCAGGGAAAGGGAGGATATTTGGCTATAACTAATTTATGTACACTAATCTAAACTACGTGCGGAAAAGTAAAATTCATTTTGGTTTTGGAATTTGTCTTAACAATTAAACTAAATGAAATTAATTTATCTAAAAACAAGTAATGTAAAGGAAAGTGTGATAAATGATGATGGATATTGGGGAATTGAGTTGACAACCAAGAGATTTCCTAATGTAATGAACTAGTCCACTTAAACACATCCATCCTACTCAAGGGTTGTTCTTAAATTGATTTAACTCATTAATGCGCAAATTCAAATTCAAACCTTGACTCAAGTAATCCCTACTATGAGTCTTGGTGGAAATAGATTCAAGCTCTTACCCAAGTGAACCCCACTATGAGTAATTGCCCAAATAATATTCTTAAGAACAATTCAAAGGCCTTGTACCAAATAACACATGCATGCATCAATTTTCAATTTCATATATGCTAAAGATTGGAGAATGAGTTGAAAGCCATTCAAACCCTAAACCACAACCTTCACATGTGAACCATTTTTACCACAAGCTAAATTGAACCTCAAGATTAACAAGTAAAGTAAAAATGGCAACTTCAAAGCAATGAAATGAAAATACACCAAGAGAGGATTCAGTAACATATGACTAGTTCAAATACATGGGATTATCATATAAGTTGTCTCATCAATTCCCCAATAAAAGGATTTAGTTACACATAATGAAAATAGAAATGAAAAGAGAAAGATTGTAGAGAAAACCCACAAAAATCTTCATAAGTCTTCTTGTTCCTTGATAAGCTTGGAATCTCCTTGACCCTGGTGACTCCTTTCTTCTCTCTTCAATTAATCTTCAAAATGAGGTGGAAAGAATGTTGTTGGAATGAATTAAATGAAGCTTTGGATTGATGGAAGTTAGAGAGAGGTTAGAGAGTTTTAGAGAGAGGCTAGGGTTTCATGGAAATGGTGGAGAGTGGTGAGAGAAGGAGAAAATGGTGATATTTATATGGGGCCCCATGAGTTAGTGTTGAAATCCAGGTGCTGCTGACGTGGCGCGTGATCGGCGGCTGAAAACGGAGGCCAGGCCGCCGAATGTAAATCGCCGTATTGAAAATGGACCTACTGGAATTGATCGGCGGTTGAACTGTGGCCGTCGAATGCACCTGACACTTCTGGAATGAAACGGTGGTTTCAAACGGCGGCCAGACTGCCGAATTGAACCGCCGAATTCTTCTTTTCTTGCCAAATTACCGTTTTGCCCCCAAATGCTCTCCTTTCGCCGCTTTTAGCCCAAAATCACTGGATTTCTTCGTTCTTCAACCCAGAATACAAAAAGTACCTGTACAATCAACATCGAGCCATTAATTTCATGAATTTACTCGAAAGTTAATCAAAAGTATCGGAAATAGGGGGAATTTCTATATATGTAATGGCTCGATCATGAAGTCTTTACCCATTTTTGTAATTTTACTAATATGGTCAAAAATATGTTTAATTCATCTATCAAAAATTTTCAAAGTGATGGTGGTACAGAATATGTTAACTCTCAATTTTCCAATCTTTGTAATGACTTAGGCATTCATCACCGTTGCTCTTGTCCACACACGCCTCAACATAACAGACTTGCCGAGCACAAGCACCGTCATATGGCTAACATGACTCGCACTTTGTAGACTACGGCTCATGCTCCGCTTAGTTTATAGGTTGAGGCTGCCTTAACTTCTGTCTATCTCATCAATCTCCTTCTCACGCCACTTCTCAAATGGTCCTCTTCTTATTCTGTCATTTTTTAAAAAGATCCTACCTACAATCATCTTCGCCCTTTCGGTTGTGCCTGCTTTCCTTATCTAGGGTCCTATGTCATACAAAAACTTCAGCCTCATTTCACAGAGTGTCTTTCTAGGGTACAGTACTCATCATAAAGGCTATCGGTGTCTTGATCCGGTGACTCAACGCTTGTATATTTTGCGGCATGTTATTTTTAACGAATCAAAGTTTCCTTTTGATAGTACACAGTACACAGTACACAGGTCACAGATTCTTCTCCACCGCTGGCATCTTTGGAACTTCACCAACTCATCTCCTCGACCCCAGTCGAGCCCACTCAATCACTATACATTGAGCCAGCCGAACCTTAAATTCCGTAACATGCGGACCTAACTCCAGTGCTGCCTATACCTCCACCACCTCCATCTGAGCATCTTCATCACATGACCATACGACTTCGTGATGGTATTCGCCAGCCCAAAACATGCACAAATGGCACCATCCGCTATTCTCTCTCTCAAGCACATGCCACAGCTATGTCTCAACCAGCTAAACCCACTTGCTTCACGCAAGTTGTCAAGTAATTTGAATGGCGTGATGCCATGGCTAAAAAATTTAATGCTCTGGTCAAAAATAACACTTGGCTCTTGGTCCCTCCCTCTCCGTCTCACAATACCATAGGCTGTAAATAGGTCTTTCGAATCAAGCGTCACCCGATGGCTCTATCGAGCGCTACAAAACTCACCTTGTTGCAAATGGCCTTCATCAGTAACCTGGACTCGATTATGATGACACCTTCAATCCAGTAGTCAAACCTGCCACTATCCGCATGGTTCTTTGTCTTGCTGTCTCTCAATATTGGCCTCTTCGCCAACTGAATATCAAAAATGTCTTCTTAAATGGCGTTCTTCGTGAGACTGTTTTTATGTCTCAGCCTCCTGGATTTGTAGATCCACAACGGCCACACTTTGTTTGCAAACTATAAAAGGCCTTATATGGTCTTAAACAGGCCCCTCGGGCATGGTTCTATCGCTTCAACGTATTTCTTCTTTAGTTCGATTTCACTCAAAGCAAGGTTAATACCTCTCTTTTTTATCTATCGACGTGAACCTCATACACTTTTTCTGTTGTTATATGTTGATGATATTGTCTTAACAAGTAGCCATGCGTAACTCATTGAAATTTGTAAAATCCCTTAGCCGTGAATTTGATGTTAAGGACTTAGGTTCTCTGCGATACTTTCTCGATCTTGAAATTTATCCTCATTCGAAGGGTTTACACATATCTCAACTGAAGTATGCCTTGGATCTTCTTTACCGCAGCTCGATAACAGATTGCAAACCTGCCTCCACACTTCTTGCCGCCAAAGTCCATCTCACAGCTCATGATGGTGCTCTTCTTGACAATGCATCCGAGTTTCATCAACTTGTCGGTTCTTTACAGTACTTAACTCTTACTCGCCTTGACATATCATTTACGGTCAGCACTGTGGCCCAATTTCTTAGTGCTCCGCGTCAACCTCATCTGGTTGCAGTTAAACAGATCCTACGCCACATCAAGGGCATTGTAGATCATAGAATTTTCATCAATTCCAACTCTATGTCGATGACTATTCACGCCTTCTCTGATGCAGATTGGGCGGGTTGTCCTGACACCCGTCGCTCTACCACAGGTTATCTCATTTTTCTTGGTTCCACACTTATCTTTTGGTGTTCCAAAAAGCAACCTACTATTGCACGCTCTAGTGCGGAATCGGAATATCAATCATTGACTCATGCTTGTGCTGAAACTGTATGGGTTAGTTTTCTTCTCCATAAACTTGGGTGTCCAGTTGCTTTTCTATTCTTACTGTATTATGACAACATAAGTGCGACATACCTTGCTGCCAACCCTATTCTTCATGCACGCACTCGACACATTGAGTTGGATTATCACTTTGTTCGTGAAAAAGTTGCACTTGGTAGCCACCGTGTTCTATTTGTTCCCTCTGATGACTAGCTTGCTGATGTTATCACCAAAGGCCTTTTCAAACGGCGTGACCTGCTGTTAACGAACAAACTTGTTCGTCCCCAGATGTCCAGTTTGAGGGGGAGTGTTACACAATCTTCTCATATCTAAAATATTATTGTAGTTATTGCTTTCCTTATTAGATACAACTAGGGTTTCTTTAGTTAATATAAATACTCTTGTATTATGTAAACATAAATCATTCAGAAATACAAATTCTACAATAACTACATGGTAGCTTTAGAATTATACAAAAAAAAAAAAAAAATACATGCGGAATCTAGTACCGAAAAATTACTCATCGGAAATTGAAAGATTTAGTTCTAATCAAGAACTCTTGTGCCGTGTTTGGTTTGGAATCGTCAAATTGAAGCAAATCATTTAATACCTTTATGATACCATCCACATGACACTCTCATAGATGATGTCCCAAAATCATTTTTTAGACATAAACAATGGTCTATTATCTATCTATAATACATACCACTTCCCACATGGCATGAACATGAGCATCAGTCTCAACATCCCATATGCCCCGGAATTGAAATTGATTCGACTTTTACTAGAGCCAAAATTTGGTCCAAAAAAGTTAACAACTTTGCTCCACATATCTTTTTTTTTTTTTCCTTAAAAGGATTGAGATGAAATGAAAATATGTCACCCAATCAAAATCAAATTAATGACATCTGATCCATTCTTAGCAAAGTGGCTATACACTTATCATTTCATCTTTATGAGGTGGGGAGGGTTCAAGTCTCATATCTTAGTATTCAACTGCAAAGTTTGGAGAGAGCTCTCCCTGTATAATGTAAGTTGCATTCCAAGATGTGCTTATAGCGGTGAGCTCACTGGCCAAGTCTCCACAAACTTCTGATTTAATTGGTGTCATATTCATTGTTTAAAGAAATAAAAACTTTTGATGCAGAACAAGTAGCAGTGTAGCACATAAGGATCACAAGGGCTGGAATTAGGCAAAATGTTGAAAGATATAAAAAGTTTTGAGGTAGTTATATATTTACCACATAAACGGTTAGACAAATCAAAGTTTGGTAAATTATGTTTCGTTAGAAGTCATAAATCAAACTCTATTCAATCTAACAAACAGAACTTGAGAATATGAATAGAAAGTAAAAGAGACAGATTCAACTATGTTAGCAAACACCGGCACTACTCATATACTAGTTGTTACGAAAAGTCGATGAACGTGGAAGCATGAAAAAAAAGGCTCAAATGGTACGATCCCTCCGTCACCCCAGAATGAAATGAAATGGGCGATCTCGTAGTTCTTGGTCTGTGAAGATACGTTGTTAGGTGCTCTATTTTTTTTTTCTCATTAAGGCTGAACCTAAACATGTGCTCGAGAGATAGCTATCTATACATTGGTAAGGGATGTATGGATTATCGAGAAGAGAGGAGTCATGGTAGTCCCTCCATACCGATCGGATTCCACGAGTGAATAGAAAGTTGGATCTACATTGGATCTCACATGAATCACCTCGTCTATCCTCTTGAGGAGGAGTTTGGTTTCAAACCCTCGTTCGAACAGGAGAAGTATCCAACAGGACGACATAGAAAATATCTAATATGTGGTAAATTTATACAACCACACACTTTAGGTTCTCTCTCTAAACCCCAAACCCCAAACAACCGAGCCTTACCGAGCCCCCAAGCTCACAACTGAACTTACATCCTAGCTCTCAGCTCGCAACGCTCATTGGGTCCTCCTTGAGTGCATCTCCCTCCCAAAATATCACCATAGGTCTCCTTTGAATATCACCCACGGATCTCTTGCCTCGATTACCAAATAATCCCAAGATCCTTCCCTAGATATTCCCATAGGGTCTCCCCCTGGATCAAACACACCCTCTAATGTTACATGTGTTTCTTTTGGCTCCACACTCAATAAACAAATATTACATGTATTTATATGAGTGTACCAGAGAAGTTTAAAACCAAAAAGGAAACTTTCTCCTACACGCACAAGTCTTCCTGATCCAAGTAAAGTCCTACCCCTTTACGCTCAAGACTTTCACGTTCAGCACAAAGAGAAATTCCTTTACTTTCCCACAAAAGATTTCTTGTCCCGCACATTTTTCTGTTTCACATAACTTTTTTCATTAACGTTTGGGTCGTGATTTGCACCCTATGCCCTGTATCATGGAATACCTTCTGGAAACAACCACTCAAAATACCGAGGTTTGCATCTTTTGCCTTTGCCGGGCTCCACACCATGCTGAACTTACTAGAATCAATAGCTCCCTGTGCCGTGGTCCAAGCACTTTGTCTTGTCCGCGATCTACACCGCAGTTCTTCTTAGATTTCCTTTTTCTAGCGAATCTTCAGGCTTTTAAATCTTCCCTAAACAAGAACATCGACATCCACACGTTACCCATGTCTTCAGAAAATTTCCTCTTTCACATCAATTGAGTCTCATTCGGTTAATATTGGGTTTACTTGGGAATACAAGTCAAAAACATAACAATTCTCCCATTTAGTGAGAATTCCCAAGACCTTTGTCCATAACCACAACTCTTTATATCGAGAATCATGATACCCTACCACAAGGTATAACCACTTAGGAATGAACCATCCTAAGATTTTTTTTTTTTTGGGCACATGTCGAAACAATTTACTGAAATTACAGTGCAACTCCTCACATCAGATTTTTAGGGAGTTCGTCAGCCATCGACATCTTTGTCCACCACACACTTTGCATCACCTATCGACCAATGCCCATTTGCAAATTTATGGACCCACTAGCATCAACATATCCTCTACATAACAGTGGAGAAACTTGCCAAAAGGATAAATGTGTATTTGCGTCATCCAATCCGGCGAAAAACTTGTTGCTAGCAACACTTGGAGCGCTTTACCGGATCAGCTCCACACTACACTAGAGTCAACGAGCTTCGGGTTTTTTTTTTTTTTTTTTTTTTGTCTTGTGTAACCTAGATTGGATCTCAACGACTTGCACTTGCCACCACAAACCAAAATTCTCCTACATCAAATTCTTCCTCCATCAAACACCACCGAGTTTTAAAAATATATAATATGTGTGTCTAAACAGCCTAGAGGGGGGGGGGGGGTGTGAATGGGTTGTTAATCTGACTAGTTACCAATTTTTTGGATTAGTCAATATTACAAAAAATTAACCCAATTCAATGAAACACAATCAACGTAATTAAAGTGCGGAAAACAAGAAATAACACGTTGATTGATTTACGTGAGAAACCCATAACTGGGAAAAACTCACAAGCTATTCTGCTAGCCACACAGGGTCCTCAAATCCACTTCTTGTAATGATGTTTACAACCTAGGTTGACTTTTAGTATTCTTGGTCACTAACCCACTACTACTACCTTACGGGCCTTTAATAGTGATCCTAGACCAAAATGCTTGTGCACTACACCACCGTAGTCATAAGACTTAACTCTCAATGAAGAGATCAACAACCTATGTGAATATGTGAAAATATTCTAAATGCAAATAATGCTAGGCTACACTAAGTGCTTATCTAGAGATTAAATGATGGCAATAAAATCAATCATAGATATCAATATGTCTAAATGAATGCTCATAAAAACCTAACTAGATATATATATATATATATATATATATACCTAAAATCTAGTCATCAAACAAAAGCCAATCAACATAAGTTATCATTAAACATGGCAAGGACAATTAATGCAATCAAGAAATGCAATGAAGGAGTCCTAATCAACAATGTCTAGATGCAAAGCATAGAGACTTAGCTAGAGGGCAAAGTGGTCCTAAATGCTAGCTATCATAATACAAACCCAATCATACAAGGAAACTCATAAAGATGTGCAATAAAGAGAATCCTGGCATTTAATCAACTAAAACATGTAATAAAAACACAATCTTGGAAGATATGAACAAATAACAAAGATGGGGTTTTTATTCAACTTACCAAGTCAACTTAATGATGAAGACCCATGCCTAAGAATGCTTAATGATGCATGAAGATGATGGGTTTTGGATTTGAAGAGTTAAAGAAGCAAGTTTGGTGCTTTCTCTCTCAAGAATCTCTCTTTCTCCCTCTAGGGTTTATGGTGTAAAGAGCTCTCTTAAGACAAATGATGAGAAATAGATGTATTTATAGTGCTTAGATGATATCCCTATAAATTTCATGAATTTCCCTTCAAAAATGAGCCAAATCGGACTCTAAATGAGTGAGATATCGCCAAATTACGAAACAAGGTCAGAAATCAGGCTTGCCGCGGTCTAGGTGCCATTGTCAGCCAAGACGGCACTTGGACCGTGGAACTTGCCGTCGCTAGCATGCCGTTTTTGGCCAAGATGGCACTTGAACTGCAACAAAGTGTCACATCACAATAGCTTGAGTTTCAAGTGACTCAAAACATGACCAAACGACATCGAAACCTTTCGTATAATATACCGTTGGAAAGATATGAATGTCTACTTTCTACTCATTTTTACAAAATGAAGTTTTAATGTCTGTAGAAATAGATATGGTCATTTGAGTGACCAAAGTTCAGAAACGGACAACAACAGAGTTGCCCTGTTTTGATGGTCACTTTAGAGATTTCAAAACCAATCTAAACGGTCACGAAATATTATGAATAATATATCATTGGAAAGGTATGGGTGTCTAGTTTGCACAAAAATTTTCAAAACTCATTTTGAAACTTTGTATAAAATGTTATGGTCACAAAACCATACAAAGGTCAATTTTGAAAACATTTGAAATATTGAAATCCAATCTTTTGAAACTAAATACCTTACTCCATTCAACCACACCATAACTAACACTAATCCAAGAGAAGAATGGGACCCTCTCTGATGGTTAACCATCGTGCTAAGACATGCACACCATCGTGCAAGTGCGAACGTTTCCGATCACACAAACGGAAACGAATTACATCACACAAAACCACATTTAGATCTAACAATGAAATACAAGTGTGATTATGTAAAGGATACACATATATAAGCAATTAGAACACAAATGCAAGATGAACAAAGCATGCATGTAGTGTGTGTGTGTTTGTGTGTGTGTGTGTGTGTGTGTGTGTGTGTGCGCGCGCATGTGTGCAAACTAATCTCTTCAAGAGGCAAGTCAAGTGATTTACCTTTCGCTCTTGCTCTTGAAGTCACAGAGATGCTTGGAAGCTTGCCATCAAAGACCTAAGCTACCTATTACAAAATCATCCCCAAATGTGGTTTGTCATGAAATAAGCCAATCAAAATTGAGGAATTTACAAGTTTGAAACCGCATTAAAGACGTATCTCATTTGCTAAACCCATACTAGGCAACCATGAATCATCATCTCAATACCACCAAGTCTTCCATACGATATCCTGTAAGGACTTGAAATCGCTATCATCAACCAAGGCTTTGATACCAATTGTTAGCAAACACCGGTACTACTCATGTACCAGTTGTTTAAAGTCGATGAACGCGGAAGCGCATGCCTAATAATCAACAACGTAACAAATAACGTCTACTAGTAGAAAAATAAGATGAGAGAAAATAAACCAATCACACATGAGCACAAGATATACGTGGAAACCCTAAATCAGATAAAAAACCACGAGCCATCAGGACGATAAAGAAAATATCCAATATATAGTAAATTTGTACAACCACACACTCTAGGTTCTCTCTCTAAATCCCAAACCCCAAACAACTGAGCCTTACCAAGTCCCTAAGCTCACAACCGATCTTACATCCTAACTCTCAGCTCGAAACGCTCATTGGGTCATCCTCGAGTGCACCCCGCTGAATATCCCCCTAGGTCTCCCCTGAATATCACCCACGGATCTCTTGCCTCAATCCCCAGATATTCCTTAGATCCCTCCCCAAATATTCCCATGGGGTCTCCCCCGGATCAAACCCACTCTCTAATGTTACATGTGTTTCTTTTTGCTCCACACTCAATAAACAAATATTACATGTATTTATACTAGAGTATTAGATAAGTTTAAAACCAACAAGGAAACCTTTTCTTACACGCACAAGTCTTCCTGATCCATGCAAAGTCCTACCCATTTATGCTCAAGACTTTCCTATTCAGCACAAAGAGAAACTCCTTAATTTTTCCAAAAAAGATTTCTTGTTCCACACGTTTTCCGGTTTCACACAACTTTTCCCATTATTGTAGTCTGGGTCACAGTCTGCACCTCGCGCCCTGTACCGTAGAATACCTTCAGGAAATGATTGCTTAGAATACCACGATTTACGTCTCTTACCTTTGCCGCGTTCAACACCATGTTGAACTCACTGAACTCAAGCATTTTTTCTTGGTCACGGTTCTTCCCAGATTTCCTTTGTCCAACGAATATTCAGGCTTCCAAATATTCCCTAAACAAAAACATCAACTTCCACACATTACCCATGTCTTCAGGAAGTTTCCTCTTTCACATCAGTTGGGTCCCATTTGGTTAACATTGGGTTCACTTGGGAATATAAGTCATAGACCTAACAAACTCTATGTTTCATTAGAAGCATATCCACGAATAGAATAATTCACATGCAACATGTGAGTCGCATTGCATTTTGGCAAAATTATATTATTTGATTACAGTTAAACTTACAATAATACTACTCCACCCAAATTCCAGCCCAAATGTAAGGTGTCATCACCACACATAATATGGGCCCACAATGATGTGAGCCCGTGCTGTGTGTGGTGATGACACCTCACATTTGGGTTGGAATTTGGGTAGAGTTTCTGGGTGGAGTAGCGTTACTCTTAAACTTATTTGTTTTAGTACTTCAGTTTGTATTTGTACCGGTTCATTGGCTTATTGTCTAGTTTGCTGTTATAAATCACAAACGAGTGAAAGGACCCATCAAGAATTGTGTAAAAATATATCGTAATTGTGTAGCTATATATTATAAGGGATTGTCAAAACTAACAATTTCATCATGTGAAATATTGTTTTTAACCAATTTTTTTTCCAATTATTATTTTTAGTATTGTTAGGGGTATAAAGTCTAAAGTACCCCATATTTAAAACAAATGAGATGTTTCATTCTTGAAAGTGAGTTAAATACGTGCTATTTCACTCTTCAAAAATGAAAAATCTCATCTGTGAAACATATGTTTCACTCTCAAGAGTGAAACATCTTATTTTAAAACATGTCTAGAGTTAACAATATCAACGTAACACATGAACAATATAATAAGTGGAAAAAAAATGATGTTTCACTTTCAAAAGTGAAACAACACGATGTTTCACGTGTGAAAGTAAAAAAACATTTCGAACTTTCTATGTTTAAATTTCCAATATTTTACTTTCAAATGTTTCATTTTCTATGTTTCACTTTCAAATGTTTCACTTAAAGTGAGACATCTGAAATTTATTTCACTTTCAAAACGGATGTTTCATTTAGAAAGTGAAATATGTTTCACTTAAAGTGAAACAACTGGAAAGTGAAACATCATTTGTTTCACTTTTGAAGGAGAAAGAGAAATATGTTTCACTTTAAGTGAAACATCTGGATATATTTCACTTTTGAAAACTGAAAGTGAAGATGTGAAACATCAGAAAATGTTTCATTTTAAGTGACACATCTTCTGATATATTTCACTTATAGTGAAACATCTGAATATGTATGTTTCACTTCAAGTGAAACAACCAACTTTCCAACACATAATGTGTGTGTTGCGTTGGAAAGTGAAACACAGAGTATGTTTCACTTTCCAACGTGACACACTGCAAGTTCATGAAAAAAAGCTTGAAAAAAATTCAACCATTTTCTCTACCCAAAACTTCAATTTTTTGATAATTGGAAGTAAACGCATCAACATAAACATTAAACAAAGTAAAAAATTCAATTAAAAACTCAAAAAATACATACCTTCAACTAGGTTGGAAAAGTTTACAAGTACAAAATCAACTATATCTTATTCCGTCTTTTTCGTTGATTTCTAGCAAATATTTCCGCCGATTTCTTAGTACAAAAAAGTTGTTTGACAACAATTCGATCAAATGAGGATTTTGTGTAGTAGGTTTTGATTGTAGAGAGAGAGAGAGAGAGAGAGAGAGAGAGAGAGAGAGAGAGAGAGAGAGAGAGAATGGATAGGATGAAGAAATGGCAAGGAAGTGGTAATAATGCAATTAAATGGTTATTTGGTGAAAGTAATTAATATGAATGGTTAAAAAACAAAAATTTTATGGGGAAAGGTTAAATACAAAAATCAATAGAGTAATTGGCACAAATCCCCCCTCGAGTGTACGTGAATTTGCATGTTGCCCCCTAAACTTTTTTTTTAGGCATTAAACCCCATGAACTATCGCTTATTGGCAGAACAAGAGTAAAAATGCCCCCTTAGGGGGGAAAAAACCAAATGATTGCCAATAAGCGATAGTTCAGGGGGTTTAATGCCTAAAAAAAAGTTAAGGGGGCAACATGCAAATTCACGTACACTCGAGGGGGGATTTGTGCCAATTACTCAAATCAATAATATAAATGGATCATTTTTGGCATTTTCCACTATATTATATGCGTTAATCAATGAATTTTATTCAAACAACGAAATTAACCGAACCTTGGAAATTTTCACACAACATTTTTTATTTTTTTGAACAGAACAATTTTATTCAACAGACCCAAAGGCCAAAGACAACATAGAAAACAAGCAACACCAAGAAGCTAGAAAAAAGCAAAGAGAACGCACAGAGACTCAGCACAAAGAAAAGCACCAACAAGAGCTACCAAACGGAGAAACCCAACCAAGCCCAACACACCAAAACTTTAAAGATTCAACACTTAAAAAAAAAAAGGGAAAATTGCACAAACTTACCCTAACGTTTCCCATTATGGCATAATATTCAACTAATGCCTTTAATTGTACAAACAACCCTTCCTTTTAGTCAACTTTAGTTAAAAATAACCATTGACCATGATTTTTTTTTAAAGCCCAAAATTGCCCTTGCACTTTATTACAAAAAAAATCTTAATTGCCCTTTATTTAAAACATTATCTACTTTAAATTATTAGAATATAAAAAATAAATACTAAACATAATCCTTTTTAAATCAAAAAAAATTCAAAAATAATATATTCAAAACAAAACAATTTAAGAAAATGTTATTTTGAGAAAATACAATTTAATAATATATTAAAAAAAAACAAAAAAAAATGTTATTTTGAGAAAATATAATTTAAAATTATGCAAGTCCAATATGAATAGTGGTAATGTGCTACATATTTTTAAAATTTAAAACATTTTTTTTTTATTTAAAAAGGATTATGTTTAGTATATATATATTTTTTAAATTTTTGAACCAAAATAAAATGCGTAATTTATATTGAGTCAAATTATTTTGTCTTATAGAGATGAACATTGAACAAATTTTCGGTGCTACTGTATTTTATTATGACAAATGATTATATTTTTATTTCAAACTCTTGATGATTTTATTTATATTTGTATTTAGAATACTAAACATAATCCTTTTTAAATAAAAAAAATTAAAAAATAATATAATAAAAACAAAAAAAAATTAAAAAATATGTAACACATTACCACCATTTATATTGGACTTGCATAATTTTAAATTATATTTTCTCAAAATAACGTTTTTTGTTTTGTTTTGTTTTTAATATATTATTAAATTGTATTTTCTCAAAATAACGTTTTCTTAAATTGTTTTGTTTTTAATATATTATTTTTGAATTTTTTTTTTATTTAAAAAGGATTATGTTTAGAATTTATTTTTTATATTATAATAATTTAAAGTAGATAATGTTTTAAATAAAGGGCAATTAAGATTTTTTTTGTAATAAAGTGCAGGGGCAATTTTGGGCTTTCAAAAAAAATCATGGTCAATGGCTATTTTTAACCAAAGTTGACTAACATGAGGGGTTGTTTGTGCAATTAAAGGCATTAGTTGAATATTATGCCATAATGGGAAACGTTAGGTTAAGATTGTGCAATTTTCCCAAAAAAAAAATGTTTAAAATAAATTAAAAACTTAAATCTTCGTTACTTTAATGATATCAACAACAAAAAAAAAGTTTTGGGGTTGCTGCAAAAGTAACGTTAGTATCTAGCAAAACCGATATATAATGTGTTTAAAATTTCTTTGTTGTATTTAGTAATTTTAATTAGACTAAAATTTACCCAAGGTGTGTAGCTCAGCTGGTAAATGGATGAGTTTGAGGCTTGGGCAAATGGCTTCCAAGTCAAGGACTCGAATCCTACATACCAATGACAAAAAAAGCTTCAAAAAAAATACCCGGTCTAGATGCCAGAGATAGCATTGAAGATGTTTATTATTATGTTTCCTTTTATTGTATATTTAATTAGGTAGTTAATTATTTTATTATTTGATTTAATTAAATCAAATCTAATTTCGGTTTAGACAGGTTTTTAATGTTGTAGGATTCTAGTATTTTTAATTTTCACTATTATCTCAATTCTTTTTTTTTTTTAGGAAAATTAATGATTTTTTTTATTTTAGGAAAATTAATGATTTTTTTTATTTTTTGTTGTATCCTAGTTATTTTAGATTTCCTAAGGGCTCGTTTGGCACACAGTATTGGATTGTATTGGATTGTATTGTATTGTATTTGACTGTATTATCGTTAATACAAACATATGTTTGGTGATGTACTGTATTATATCGTATTATGTTATTCCTATATGACTCTATTGTATTTTATTATATTATAAAAATATAATATTTTAAAAAAAAATACTTAATAATTAATGTTAAATACCCTTACTATGAATAAATCAATAAATATTTTTATATAAAAAATCAATAAATATTTATTTTAATTGAAACAAAAAATTTTAAAAAAATTTTCCTATGTATTTTGAAATTATAAAAAAATATTAATAACATAACACATATTTTATCAATATTCCATATTCATTGAAAAAAAAAAGTGTTTTTTCTAATACAATACAACTAGGGATGGCAATTAGACCCAGACCTGCGAGTCTCGACCCGAACCTGACCCGTGTGGGTCGGGTCTGGGTCCTCACATTCTGGTCACGGGTCGGGTCTGGGTCCAAAATATTAGACCCGATTCGGGTCCGGGTCGGGTCTGGGTCTGGGTCTGGGTCCATAGACCCAGACCCGGACCCGTAGACCCGAATAGTGAGTGAGTTTATAAAAAAAAAAAAATTTGAAAATTTTGAAATTGAAATTGAATACAAATAAGAATATTTCCCTTTTATGTTCTCTATTTATTTATTTTTATTATTTAGTTTTTTATATATTTAAGTATATATATTTTTGTAGTATTTTTTAAAAAAAAATTGGATCATGGGTCCATGGGTCTGCAGGTCCAGACCCAGACCCGCGAATTTTCATGGGTCCTTGGTCGGGTCTGGGTCTTCCTAAGACCCGCGGGTCCAGACCCAAACCCGAACTCGAAAATTTTCATAGGTCTGGGTCTGGATCCAATTTTTTTTGTCGGGTCTGGGTCTGGGTCCAATAGGACCCAACCCGAACCCGACCCATTGCCATCCCTAAATACAACCTAATACCACTAAATATAATGTATTAGTTAATACGGTGTTTGCTGTATTAGGCAATTAAAATGTACTAAAATAATACAATACAGTGTTTGCATCGATGATAGTTTTTTATGATTAATAAAAATTTCAGAGAGAGTATCTATTGTTTTTCCTGAATTTTGGTATCTTTATAAGGGTCAACAAATTTTGATGTCTATGTTTGTCTCAACAGATTAATATAAGGTTTCACTTCCAATATTCGTATGCAAATCAACAGATTCGAATAAGTTATCCCCGTCTGATTATTGACTTTTGTTTGTGTTGATTTTTCAGCTTCATCAATTATGTATAACATCACTTGTTAAAATTCCGGTCAAAAGGATGAAATTTATGGATTTATGATAAGTTAGATTCCAAGTGAACCAATGATCAGAATCCCCTACTTAGGGGTGGGCAAAAAACCAGTGAACCGAACCGAACCGAACCGGTCCAATCGGTTTTTTTCCGGTTTTTCATTGTTAACCGGTCCGGTTCGGTTCGGTTCGTTTTTTAAAAAACCGGATATTCCGGTTCGGTTTCCGGTTTAAGGGTTCAAACCGGTGAACCGAACCGAGAACCGGTGTATATAATCAAAAATCCCTACATTAAAAATTAAAATCAGAAATTATATAGTCCAATTTATATAAATTCTCTAGCTACACCCTACACTCATACCCAGTACGACCCTAAGCAGGTGCCACCTCCCTGGGCATATTTTTTATTATAAAAAATGAATATTATATTGTAAGATTGAATCCCAAGATTAATGAAAACATAAATTTAAGCTTTAAAGATGTCGCAACCTAACTTTTAAGAAGATTATAACAATATCTTAATAGTACTAGTGTATGTCATTCAAATTGTTAGTTAGATGAATTAGTTAGCAGAGAGTAATTAGTTCTTAGAATTTTCTCTCAAATTTTCTTTTCACTTTCTCCGTGATTTTCTTGAGAAAATCTGAAGTTTAAAAAGAACAAATGCCAATTTGAAACCTTGTCAAGTGAAGATTCATGAGTATTTTGAAACTCACAGTGTACCTCATATGTGCAAACTTAGAAGATATAACAAACAAAACTCTGTACATGACAAGGGCTGTTAACAATTTCTGTGTGGATCTTGTATTGTCTAATGTCTCATTTCAATGAAAATTTTGTGTTTTTTCAAATTTTCTAACCATGACAGATTTTAAAAATTAAAGCCCAATAGGGCCAAAACCGAAAAAACCGAACCGAACCGGTTCAATCGGTTTTTGATCAGTTCACACTTTTCAATTTTATCGGATCGGTTCAGTTTTTCAAAAACCGGATATTATCGGTTCACTCGAAAAGTGAACCGATCCAATAAACGTCCACCCCTACCCCTACTGATATGTTTTATATTCATCTTTTGAAGATCAGGTGACACGTAGCAATTAACCTTAATATATTCTCAAATCTCAACCCTAATTGTTTTATTTATATATCTTCTTCTCTCTTACCTTACAAACTCCAGATCAATCCTTCATTTTTTTTTGTTTTTTTTTTCCTTTGTGACCTTTACAAACGGCTTTCCTAAGCAAAAGAATTTCAATTTTTCCGTCGAACCTTCCAGATCGTTCAACTGGTTTGATAACTCGGTCTTTAATTTGATTATTGTCAAAGCTCTCGAGTTCTAATTCTCTATTTCTCTGTATGTATTTGAATGTCTCTATTTGTGATTCATGGACAGAACTATGTGTACGCGGTGGAATTAATTCAATTAAATATTGGAGGAACCAAGGCAAAATTTGCAAAATTTGTATACATTTTGGATCTTCTGCACCACTTTGCATTAAGAAAAATTGTTTTTTTTTTTTTTTTTTTTCAGAGCTTACAGAAAATTGTTCAAAGCATAAAAAATAAAGAAACAAATTTGATAAAAAAATCTCAAGAAAACTGTAAAGAGCATAATTTTGTAAAATAAAAATTACGAAAATCACAAGAAAAAATAGATTTTTTTATTATGAAAATAACAATGATAGCAACCAAGAAAGTTTAGACGACTGAAAAAAAAAAAAAAGTGTTAAGATCCTCTTATTGCCTTTTCTTTTCCAAGTTTTTTTTTTTTTTTTTCAAATATAAATGAAACATCCACGCACGAGAGAGAAAGAAATTAACAAATCTTAACCATGTATTTTCCTTTATGTTTGGGTGTCAATGAAAAAAAATGTAAAAAAAAAAAAAAAAATACATGAGAGAATGTTGATCCTGAAAACAAATCTTAGAGCATCTCCAATGCTATTATGCATTTGGAGAAAATGGAGTGCCACATAAGATAGATATTAAAAAAGTTAGAAAAACTCTCTCCAATGCTATTATCTAAGTTGAATATGGAGATCATGTGGCCAAAAAAAAGTTAGAGAATATGGAATTGGGTTTCTAATTCTAGAAACTCTCCTAGAAATGCTGACTAGGATTTCTAATTCTTTCCACCAATAAGATTAAAGCTTTCAACTTTGTCCACCAATAAAATTAAACCTCATTTAATTGTAAAATAAAAGAGGAGAGAGAGTGTAATAATTGTTTTATTATGATTGGACATAAAATGGATGCATATTTGACTTTAGATAATTGCATTGGAGATGTGAATATGCATTTCTCTAAAAAAAATTCAAAAGTGGGCCCATAATAAATAAAAATACTGATGTGGCACTATTTAGAAACTCAAAAATGCATATTTACATTAGAGATGCTCTTAGAGCATCTCAATGTGGCTTGCATTTGAGAAAATGGTGATATGTCAACATTGTCAAGCCAATTGCTTCATATGTGGCATGTAACTAAACTTGATAGACATCCAAATAAAAAAGTGGTCTTCAATGCTTCACTTGTAACATATATGTTTTTAATGACGTGTCAATTTATTATTGGTCTCCTTAAATATATTTTAGAATTATTGAATAAAATAAGGTAAAAGACAAGAGTGGTTGCTGACTGGGCCAATAAGACGGCCGTCCAACAGACCGTCTGAAATCAGAGAGTCATGTTGACAGCCTCTAAAAAAAAAGTTGCCACCTCATCTTGAAGTTGTACTAGAGATGTTGCATTGGAGATGGATTTTTTAACAAAATGGATGTCCATCCTACGTGGCAACTAATTTTTTCACAACCCACATTAGCATTGGAGATGCTCTTATACATCCATTTTGTTGTTGCCACTATAAACATATCTTTAAAAGCTAATCCCTTGGGAACCCAAATGAAATTTTCTCTTATTTTAATATAATCCCCTTTGTAATGTTGGTCACTTCAGTTGAACATATACAAGTATACAACAAGAAATCATCCACAAACATTGAGAGGTCGACCAGTACTATTTCCAATTCCTACGGCCTCCAGGTTAAGAGAGTTTGAAATTCCACTTAGTGTGTCTAAAATAATCTAGAGATAGGTGAATAGGTTTTAATCAAAAATAATTACCAATTTTCGATTAATCAATATTATAAAATCACCCAAATATAACAAGCAAGCAATCGAACATTTAAGATGCGGAAAACAATAAAAACAAGTCGATTGATTTACGTGAGAAACCCTCCAACTGGGCAAAACTCATAGGCTAGCCACCTAGCCACTTAGCCACTTTGGTCCTCAAATCCACTGTAATGATGTTTACAACCTAGGTTGACCTCTAGTCATACCATTCTCGGAACATAACTCACCACTACTTCCTGCAAGCCTTTTATAGTGATTCTAAACCTATTGCTTGTCCACTAATAATCTTAGTCACAAGACTTGACTCAATGAAGAGATAAACAACCTAAATGAATATATGAAAATATTCGAAAGCAATTAATGCTAGACAAACACCAAATGCTTAATTAGGAATTAAAATATGCAATCAACAATTCCTAATTATCAATATCTAGATGCAAAACATAAAGACTTAGCTAGAGGGCACTAATGCCCTAGATGCAAGCTATCAATGAAGAATCAATCTCAACCAACTAACAAGGACTCAAACATTTTCAAGATAAGCTTAAGGAAAGAGTCATGCATTTAATCAACATAATAAATGCGAATCCTAGGCATAGGTGAAAAATAATGAAAGCAATAAGTTATAGAGCATATTCAAATTACCTAGTTATGAGACCAAAGAAGACCCATGAAGATTTGATGCTTGAATGATGCTAGAAGCACATGGGATTAGAGATCGGTTGAGTAACAATGGATTCTTAGGAGTCTCTCTCTCTCTCTCTCTTGAAATTGATTTTGTGATTCTTATAGACAAAATACAAGAGAAGAGAAAGTATATATATTAGGTCAAAAATGAGACGACATCATTTTTGACAAAACTAACGCAAACCGCTGGACGATACACAATGGTACACACAGTTGTGGCATAACGTAATTGGACAGCAGTAGATCTGATGCATTTAATCTCTCAGGTGAGATACCGATGTGCCTATCGCTGTGTGATACACAGCAGTGGACCTGATGCAACACACATATAAAAAAGAAAACAAATGCGAGTGATATGACAATGTATGAATTGTGTATGTGTGCAACTAATTCTCTTCAAATGAATCAAGGACAAGTGATATACCTTAAAGAGCTCTTGAGCTTGATGATTTAGGGAAACCATTAAAGCTTGATCACGAACAAAGAGAGGCCTAATCTACCCTTACAAGTTGAACGCCAATGTTGTTTGTCAACGAAATAAGCCAATCAAAATATGAGGAGCTTACAGAGTCAACGTGGCGAAGCCTGGTTGCTAATATTTCTCTCTCTCTCTCTCTCTCTCTCTCTCATGTTTTTCTCTTGATCAGTTCCTACATTGAATTATATATATCCCCAATTATTCTATTGTCAGTTCGTCCTGATATCAAATATATCAGAACGAAGAATATGGACCATTATATTTATATACTTTGACTCAAAGTGTATGCACTTGTCAAAACTTCTCCATAATCTATGGTTCACATTCTTTGTCCTGATATATTTTATATCAGGATGAACTGACAGTAGAAAGACTGTATATATCCCTCCAAGAAATCAACATTTTACACTATAGTAATAAAATTTACGTGAGCATGAAAATGAATGAAAGGGTATAGAATAAGAACCTCCAAGAAATCAAGATTTTAATTGACAAAAGCATAATTAAAAAGGAAATCAATAAACCTTGGTCATTTATCTTTGATCTTGACTGTCTGAGGCTAAGTCTTTGTGTCTTCCAGAGATTAGAAAATAGTGTCTTAGAATCACTCACAAAACCCAAAACCCTATTACACCCAAAGAACTCTTATTATTTCCTAAAAGATCCTATAACCACATATTTATAATATGGGTAGAGACAAAATAGGAATCTATATCAAATAAAGTTATTGGCTAATTTAAGTCACATATTAATAAATCTTCACCTTGGCTTAAATTTGTACCAAGGTCTACTGAGTAGAATTTCAAGATGTCATCTCATCCAACAAACCCTTTAGGGTAGCTCACAAACTGCAAATACAAATCAAGTCCAAGCAGTTTTTGAAGTTGAACACGAGAATAGGCTTGGTCAACTTATCAGTTGGATTTTCTGCTGTAGCAATTTTCTTGACTGTAATTACTCACTGAGATACAATCTCTCAAATAAAGTGATATCTGACAGCAATATGTTTGGTCCTCTCATGATATATAAGATTTTTCGTCAAATGTATCGTACTCTGGCTATCGCAAAATAAAACTGTAGAATCATATTGTAAACTTAGATTACAAACCAAACCTCTAAACCAAATAGCTTCCTTCACTACTTCAACCTCTACCATATACTTTGCCTCTATAGTAGACAAAGCAATTGTAGACCATAAAGTAGCCTTCCAACTAATGGCATAACCCGAAAGTGTGAAGACATAACCTGTCAGAGATCGCCTTATATCTAAATCACTAGCATAATCAGAATCCACATAACCAATAATATTATTGGTTGTATTATTTTTTCCAAACACCAAACCCAAATCTATAGCACCTTTCATATATTGAAATATCCATTTTACACCTTCCCAGTGAATTTTTCATGGCGAACTCATAAATCTGCTAACCACATTGATAGCATGTGAAATATTAGGACCAATGCAAATAGTGCCCTCCTTTCTTGCAATAGTTACAACTTCCTTTCTTACTTTTAGACTTAGATGTAGAATTTTTGTTTCTATTACCATCGGAAGATTTTTTTGTCTCTGCCTCCAGACACTTTTTTATTTAATTCTTTTGAATTCAAGGATGATTTAACATCCTCCAAACTAAGTGTATCCCTTCCATACATCATAGCATCAACAAAATTTTCATATGAGGAAGGTAACGAATACAATAAAATCAAGGCTAAATATTCTTCATCATATTTTACATCAATATTTTTCAAATTCAGAACAATTCTATTAAATTCATCCACATGGTCTTGAATAGACTTACCTTCTGACAAATGATTACCGTGAAGTCGCTGCTTCAAATAGAGATGGTTCGAAAGGGATTTGGTCATATATAAGCTTTCCAGCTTAAACCACAATGATTCTGCAGTTTTCTCATTAGACACCTAAAAAAACATTTATGGGGTAACATGCGAATTCACGTATATTTCAGGGGACATATGTGCCAATAACCCAACTTTTAATAATTGTATTTAAAAACTTTATGAAATTATAAATTTGTCTTTATATTTTAAAATATTTTCATTTTGACCCCTCAAAATTTTTTGTTTGTCATCGTAGCTTCGCCACTGTTTTCATGTTTAATAAATGTTTCAACTTTTCAGACATGAAAATCTGCTGGAACCAAAAAAAGAAGAAGATAATTTTGAAGTAATTGTTTGAAGATTTCCACATAATCACGATGATAAACTAATTCAAAAAAACAGAAAGAAAATGACAATCAAGAATTGACAAACACAAAAACTCCAACTGGATGATGAATTTCCCAGGTGGATTATTGAAGCAGGTAGTCTTGAAAATCATAAAATATGGTGAATAGAAGGCAAAAATTGTCTCTTTATTCGGATCTCTCCTTTGGCTTCATCTTCTCAGTTGTTTTTAATTTGTCTGAAACTATTTTGTTCTTATTAATTTCCAATCTCAACTTATACTTCTCCCTGTCAAAACAGAAGCGGCAAATGCCTGAAATTGCAACAGCATTAGCTCACTATCATTTGGCAGTTTTTAATAACTTCAACTTTGAAATGGTTGATTTGGATCTTTCATTTTCAAAGTAAAAAAAACAATCCTCAACTCAGAGTATCTTTTGTGATTTTATGACATGTTCTATATTGTTTTATTATTAAAAAAATTTTAAAAAATTGTTGATAAATGAATTTATAACATAAATACGAAATCATCAAAATTAGTATTTTTCAACACTAGAATGTTCTTTTTTTTTTTTTTTTTTTTTCTTTTTTTTTATATATGGCAACGAACTCAAACCCGAGACATTGTCCGAATGAGCACTCTTACCACGGAGTCATATTGTGCGGCAACACTAGAATGTTTCTATACTAGCATTTTGGAAATAACATATCTTATAAAGCTACAAAACACTTCTTTATTGTTTTTTACTGTTCTTTCTCTGGTGAGGTTGGTCCTGATAAAAAATAATAAAGGATCAAAGTTATCCAACATTATGAAACTAGGCATTTAGTTTACATAACTTCGGTCCGAATTTCTTTTTATCAATACCCTCTTAGGGATTCAAAAGGGTATTGAATCCAGATAAAACTTAAATGTCTATTCTTTTTTTTTTTTTTTGAAGTAAACTTAAATGTCTAATTGAAAACACATTTTTATATTAACAAAAGCTATATGATATACAATGATGTAGTTATCAAAGAATTCTAAATACAGTTTAATAAAACTGGAAGGAGTGGGACCATTGTCTTTGGTGGAAAGTTTGTATGGAATTTCTTCTTCTTTTTGTCAGCTACCCAACTCCCCTATCCTTCTCTCTAAGCATATATGATCATCATTGGCTTATTTTCATTAATTCTATACCAAAACATATCAAAAATTAATTTTAAGGATCAAATTATATTAGCTAAAGCTAGAGGCTTCTAATTAAATTAGAATGTCAAACTTTGTTCAGGAATTTGAGGAAGATGAACAGCTTCAAAGCAGTACCACCATTGTTTCACAGTCCTCTAATGGCAGTCTTTCACATGCTGAAAATGGTGTTGATGGTTCCACTCCATCCACCGTTATCATTTCCTCAAAAAAGAAGAGAAATCTTCCTGGAAATCCAGGCAAGCAAAAGCTTTAATTATATTTACTTCTTGTTAATTAACTTACATATATAATATAATATTTTAGTTTAAAACTAATACAAGTTTTAATTTGGAAGAATTTTCTACAGACCCAGATGCAGAAGTTGTGGCACTATCTCCAAGGACTCTTATGGCAACAAACAGGTACATTTGTGAGGTTTGTCATAAAGGATTCCAGAGAGATCAGAACCTTCAGCTCCACAAAAGAGGACATAACTTGCCCTGGAAGTTAAAGCAAAGGACAAGCACTCAAGTTAAGAAGAGGGTCTATGTGTGTCCTGAACCCAACTGTGTGCATCATGATCCAAGCAGGGCTCTTGGTGACTTGACTGGCATCAAAAAACACTTCTGCAGAAAGCATGGAGAGAAGAAATGGAAGTGTGACAAGTGCTCAAAACGTTACGCTGTTCAATCTGACTGGAAAGCACACACCAAAATCTGTGGTACCAGAGAATATCGTTGCGATTGTAGCACCATTTTCTCAAGGTAAATTGTAAAACTTCACGGATTTATGTGTTTTATTCCTTATTGAAGATCTTGTTTGATCAAATGTTTTTTTTTTTTTTTTCCAGGAAGGACAGCTTTGTTACACATAGAGCCTTCTGTGATGCATTGACAGAGGAAAGTCTCAAAGTAAACCAGAACCAAGCACAAGAGCTGTTTACTTCATCAATGCCTAGCTCAGATTCCGGCTCTAACAAGATGATGAATCTGTCGATTTCTACTGAGAACATGGATAATTCACTGATACCATTATCTCTGAGCTCAGCTGGAGTGATGATAACGAGCAATCTAGACTCGATTCTCAATCCAAGAATGACAAGAACTGGTCTTAGCTCAGTTGGTGGATCGAATGCCTCTCTCCTCCTACCAAATGGATCCTCCTACACATCTGCAACAGCCTTGTTACAAAAAGCTGCAGAAATGGGTGCCAAGATCAGTGACAACACCATCGCCCCGATACTCCTAAAAGGATTTTCCGGCTACTCCAACAGCAACATAGTCTCATCTGGGTCGGTCCAGGATGGTTCTGCAATGATTAATACCAACATAGGACTGATTTCCGGAGGCTCCAATGGTTTATATCTTGGAGACCAAGCAACATTTGACAAAATCTTGGAGCCTGAAACAGGGAATTTAAGACAAAGTACAGCTTATAATGTGTCTCAAGCTGCATTTTTTGGTCAATCCAGTCATTTTCTGCATCACCCAGAAACTGAAAATGGAAAAATGACACTTGATTTCTTAGGGGTGGAATTGGCTGGGAATTCTGGAGTTGGAAGAAAAAGAAATTATGATGGAAATATAATGGGATTGGGGTACTCAAATGGGCAGCAAAGTTTGCACAATTTGCACTCAGATTGGTAGGGGAAAAAAATCTAGTTTTCAGGATGATAGAATTTCAACAGTTTTTCTGATGCTACAATGATTTTAAATTGTTTCTGCAAAGATTAGGACCTTTTTTTTCCCCTGCTTTTTCGAGGCAGTATCTGATTTAGTAGTGAATGGAAATTGCATTATGTAATGCCATTTGTTAATCAACTTATAGCAGCCTTCCATTCCAACTTGTTGATTTCCAGGATTTTCTGTCAGTTCAATCAGATGAGATATAAATAATTGAAACAATCTGTGAGCCATCTAACAGAAAATTGTTAGCATAAGTTGCGAGTACGGCAATTGTTATTTGTTTCTCGTTTCTTCAGGGGTATGTCAAAACCTACCCGGATCATACTTGTAAAGTGGGCATAGTTAGACTTGAACCTTCATCACTAACGTTGAACGAGTAACTTTTTTATTGTAGAAAAGTCTTATGTCCATCCATAGATTATACCAAATGGATGCTCAAGGAAGTTTTCAATTTCATATCACTTTGCAAAATTATAATTTACCAGTGAAATTGTATAACTAATTCAATGCCTCTTCAAAACAATCTATACAAATGGAATGCTACAAATTGCCAGTTTGAAAGTGTTAACTACCAATTGTCTACAATGATGATCTCAAACCTTGTCCAAGAGTGAGCAACAGAGGCAAAAAAAATTGAAAGAGAAAGGAAACAAGCATCTACCGTCTATGATTTAACAAGCATCTACGCAGCTGATGTGCACATCTAGCTTCACCAAACCAGAGAATTCCTTCCTCTTTGAGAAACATAAAGCACCGAAACATCCTTCTGACGCCCCCCATGAATTTCCTGTTCAACAAAATGTCAGTACTGGTTCAAAGCAGATTGGAAAATTCCATTAGGATAAAAGAGTCAGAATATTACCTTTCCACTGTTAAAAGTTTAGGTCCTAAAACAATTTTAATGAACCCCTTTAATTTTATGTCTGTCTGCTAAACCGTGTTCCATTCCAAACTCAGCTGCCAACATACGTATATCAGTTGTGTTCTCCCAATCAGCCTTGTGTTCCTGGCTTCTGTGCCTAGGCTCAATCTCACACCTCTCCAGCCTACCAACACTATCAAGCTGATTCTGCATGTCTTCAAAGTCCTCAAGAGCAACAGCTTGTCGTTTTCCTGTCTCTATGTCAAAGCTCTTTTTGGGCACTTCTGGATTTGTGGAATGGCACAAAGATAATGAATGGGCAAAGATGGAAGATGAATCTACCTTGACCTTTTCCCTGAAGTTGTTCTTGGAACGGGGAAATTTTGAACAGAAAACCTCCAGAACGTTTTGCATACAACCATGGTTATAAGGATTCATCTTTCTGTTGTACCGATACCGGAAATTCTCGTATGTTGTCTGTGCAAACAATTAAAAAATTGAAATAAAGGAGAAAAAGTAATGGGAATAATGAACAGATGAAAAGTTGAAGATAAGAACCTGATTTGTGAGAATTAAATAGAGATGAAATGTTGTGAGACCTCCAACAAACCAAACAGTTACGAATGTATATACAATCAGAAGTCCTGAAACAGGGGATTTCACGAGAGCCCTCCAGAGATTACACTTGTATGAATGCATTATCTTGCTGATGTTCACCCAGGAGAAAGCGAAAACATATAGGCATAGCATGGTTGTGGAAGACACAAACATTAAAAAGAATCTGTAATTCCTCTGTCAACAACTTCAACAAGTTAGCACTGTGAAAGGTAAAAAGCATCCAAAGCATTCAATGAAAAATAACTCAAAATGCCACGACCAAATCATTTTGCCTAATAGTAAAAGATTAGGATGGCACATACAAGATTTGGATCAAATGTAGAATATCAGCATAGTGGGAATTTTTTATTCTCTAAAGTAAATTTGTAAGAGAATCTTTTTCGATTATATGAAAGAATTCATTCAACCATGATCATGCCATGACTCTTTAAACCCTGAAGACAGAATCTGATAAATTTAGAACCTGCACAGTTAATTCAGAAGGGGGGATTTTTAAGAGAAACTTATTTACAAGCACCAAAACAAGACGATTATCTGAAATTAACCAATTACACATATTTGTTTTCTTTTTTTCGTGGTCAGCTTATTTATGCCCTGAATCAGAAGTTCAGTTTATCAGATATAGAAAATAAAGCTATAGAAGCACAAATACTGTAAATTCATAAATAATTGTAAGTTCCTGAGTGCTTACAATAAAGGTTTGCAAATGATGACAAAAAAAGAGGTGTTAATGCAGAAATAACCATATAAAGTGAGCAACACAATCAGAATGCTTTGTTATCTTCCTAGGATTCATGCAAGTTATGTCAAAGTCAAACTACACAATTTCACTGAAGACGATTTGTACCACAGAGGCACAGACCGATGGTTCTGGAGCCGCAGATAATTACAAATTATGGGTAACACTCCACATCACTAAACATGCCCATGAACAGATAATATCAGAGTTCATAATTTAGTAAAAAACAAAATAAAAAATTCTTTAAATTGGAGCATACCTTCCCAATACATTGTCCCACCCATGGGCAATGATGATCAAAACGCTCAACGCAGTTATTGCAAATAGAACAATGAGAGCATCGTGGTGGACGATAAAGCATGCATGTTTGGCAGTATTTCACCTTGACTATCACTCCATTTACAATAACATCTTTAGTGAGTGGTAAATTAGAACCATTACCCTGACTTCCCATCCAATCTGAAGAAACAGTTGAGCCATCATCGTCTAAATCTGGAGGATGTGAATTACGAGGAATAATGCCAGGATCTATTCCAGATGTAAGCAAGAGAAGAAAAATAACCTGCAGTACTTGACAAGCCAACGACAAAACCTATCAAATTGCTTACAAAAGTTGGTTAGAAACGAAAACATTAACTCAACAGTACACAGATCATTTCTCTAACAAAAAGAAGTTTGTTTCTGCCTCAAACCAAAGTACTAAAAAATTAAAAAAAGACCTTTCTTGTGCCACGTTCGAATGTCAGACCTTAAATGGTGAATATCTATACTCCCAACAAAATTGGGGGACCAAATACACTCAACGAAATTTTCTATAGTCATTCAGCCAAGTGAAAAATTGAGGTTTCACTATTTTGTAAACCGAATTATAGAATATTCAGCTCAAGATTATTCTGTTCTCTAACGAATACAAAAATGAGTATCAGTTTTCAACTTTTCATTGTCAAACGTTTAACTTCCTAGATTCTGACAAAAATTCTATGGATTGGAGATGCAACATAGTTAGATCTTTTCGAAAACAGTTAGCGCAAAGATATAACATGGAAGAAGAGGAAGCACTCACATATACAGTGAAGACAGCACATATAGCTACAATCAAATCGCCTAGTTGGTGCTGGAATTCCTTGATAAGTGTTTGAGAAACAAAGGCACAAAACAGGATCACTGGAATCACAATCAGGGAAATTGTAAAGAAAATTGACCTCACATCTGGTCCAAATATTATTCTACCTCCACAGTAAAACCTCTGCAAACAACAACAACAAAAACAACATTCACATATTAATACAAAATTTAATTTTAAAAAAATAATAAAATTAAAATTTAACAAAACCCAGTTAGCATCTACTCTTAAATATACTAAATTAATGAAAATAATGAACCAGATATATATAAATTAACAATAATGAATTAAAAATAGAAAGGAAAAAAAAAAACAGAAAAAGAGAGAGAGCAGACATTGGAGCCTCTCCAGACTTGATAGAGACGGAGAGTTTGAGGATTGGAATCGATGATTCGTCTGTTGGAGTCAGAGAGTTGGCGAGTCTTTGGAGCTTTATGCATTTTCTCATTCATTTTCTTCCTTTTTTTTCTTTTTCTTTATATATATATTTTTTTGCCTCTCTATCTCTCTCTCTCTCTCTCTCTAAATCCCTCTGATTCTCTCCATCAAAACAACCCCCTCTCTTCTCCGATCTGCATTTCAACATTCCATTTATCTTTAAAATAAAAAACACAAAAACAAAAACCAAATTGAAATGTGGATGCATCATGAGACATATTTTCTTTAAAAAAATAAATTGAAAATGCACCTTTTGAACAGTGGAGACGAGGAACCCTAAATGTTTGGAAGAGCTGAGAATGTCTCCAAGGCAGCCCAATCTCAGACAAGCAGAGAGACAGAGGAGATGACAGATAAATTATAGCTATTATTAAATTTTCATTTAACAAGAAAATTAAACTTAGGCAAATTTTTAAAAATGAATTTGAAAAAAAAACAGAGTAGAGAACAATATTTGCTAATTGCTACCGTGGCAAATTTTTGGTAGACAACTCGGATCGCCGATTTTCAGGACTACTTGCACATTTTTAATCCTTTTATAATTTAATTGATTATCACTGTCTTTTATTTCCCTTTTTTTTTTAATATTAAAATAATTCAGGATTTAGGAGGGCTACAAAATCGAACCCACAACAGAGAGGTAGTATAACAAGAACTAATCTTATCTTGTTTATTATCATGATGACGATGATAATGAATTATTAATGATATTCTTAAAATGAATTGACTTTATTTATGTTACTTACTCAACTAATCATTTACTTGTGTCTTCAACTTAGTTAAAAAAAAAAATAATAAAAAAATTAACTATTAAAAGTTGAAAAAATTAACTATTAAAAATATTAAGGATTTTGATTAAAAAATATATGAATTTTAAAGATAAATGAAATACTGTTGGGGAAATTTATTTTTAATATGTGTCAAAAAAATATTTTTTTTTTAAATGCAAAAACTATTTTTCTTTCCATTTTGCGCATGTTTTAAATGTTTTAGCTTAATAAATTTAGAAAATAGAGTTTCCAAACTTGAAAATTTTTCTATATGCATATATCATTTTTCTTTGAACAAAAATGTGGTAAATTAATATGACAAGAGTATAGTAAAATTAAGCTTCGAAATAAAACAAAAAGATTTTTCACAAAATTTAAAATATTTTTGGAAAACTATTCCTTGGCAATGTAGTGTGTGTATATATATATAGCTAATTACTAAACTATCATTAAAAATTAAATGATAATCTTTATTTGAAGATAAATAAAATCAAAAGATTCTAATTAGTCAAAAGACAATAAAAGGAGGAAAAAGATGGTCAAAAGCAAATCCAGGACAGCGACGCATTTCCAAATTCCAACTCACAAGTCACAAGGACACAAGGTGCCTTGGAGAATCATTTCATGCCCTCCAGAAACAAAACTCATACTTCACATTTTTTTTTTTTTTTTTTCAAAAACAAAATTGTTAAACATTATATTAGTAATACAAAAATGCTTTTGGTCCACTAGAACTCTAGAAGGGGTTTTCATATGAATCTTAAACTACTCTGATCCGCTATTAGTCTTTTTTTTTTTCTTTTTTTTTTTTACGATATCTATTAATTCAGGACCAGATCGTCATTGGTAGGATTCGAGCCGCTAACTGGAAGTCATTTACCTAAGTCACAAGCTTATCCATCTATCAACTGAATTACTCTCCTGTTGGCATCCGCTATTGTTATCTTAAGAGAAAAAAAAAAGTGTGGAGCTACATTTTCTTCGATGAGTAGAGATTTTTTTTATTCACATTTATAAGACTTTATTGGAAGATGTTATGTAAACTTGTATTTGGCTATCTTATTATCTTACATTTTAATATTTGATGATTCTTACATATCTTTTTGATTAAAAGTTGGATTGTATAAATAAAAATAACACAATAAATGGAGAAAATCTTCCATACATGCAATGCACCCTAATCACTATATATCATGTCCTATGGTATTTTAAACAATCAAATTTGTTTTCAATACCAGGTGGCACGATATCAGTGGCCGAGTGCAGGGCCGGCCCTGCTGTTTGGCAGGAGGGGCGGCCGCCCCGGGCCCCTTTTTAAAGGGATCATAGTTAGTATTAGTTCAAGGGTCCATGTTTATTTTATTTTAAATCATAAAATGCCCAAATATTTGTTTAAGTATTAGTCTAAATGTTTCGGATAAAAAAGGCACATATCAAAAAAAACCTAACAGTTAAAATAAAACAAAAGAATAAAATAGGGTCTAGTTTGGACAAACAAAGGTCCAAAGAGAAATGTTTGTTAAAGCCCAAATTAAATTTTTTTTTTTTCTTTCTTCCAAACATATTAGTATATCACCTAAATGGCTAAATGATTTAGGGTTTCTTATTTTTCTCTCCGACCATCAATGCCCAAATTCGATTACTTTCAATCTCTTTCAACTCTCTAGTTTATTCACACACTTTCTTCGTTTCTTAGCTCTATTTCAGTTCTTTGGTGATTCGATTGATCGATTTAGGGTTTTATGCATCATGCATCATACATGTTTACAAAACCCAACTCCTCATTTGACATATCAATTAAAATATATGCCTAGTAAAAATTTGAGAATTTTTCGGATTCAAGAATTATTTTTTTCCAATATTTTCGTAATTTTTTAATGTTTTATCTTTAATAAAGTCGGATCAAATTGTTTTTATAGCTGAAAAAATTTCAATTCTTTTTTCGAAAATGCATTGCATTCTTTGTATCATCCATGCAAAAAAATCACTTCAAAATCCAATAAATTTCATTAAATTTCACCAACAATGATATAAATATATTGAAAAAAAAAAAAAAAAAAACTAAACAAAAGGGGCCTATTTTAGGTTTTCGCCCCGGGCATCAAAAAACTTAGGACCGGCCCTAGCCGAGTGCAATGCAGTGATGCACAAAAGATATTCTCTGATAATAGATCACCATGTGAAAATTGATGGAACTATGGCACAGGTTAACACCTAGAAATTGGGTAAAAATCAATTATGAACCTCTTCATTTATTATACATGCTTTTATTGTTTTTTGTAAATTGTAAAATGCTAATTTTACCCTACCTTTAATTTTTGGGTAGTGCTTTAGTATGAACATAAACAATTTTAGTTAAAACTCAACAACAACAACCGAATCAAAACCTTGGAAGATGAATGGTCTCTCTAATTGTTCATTTTAACTCTAAATGTGGTTGAGGCTGTAGTTCTTGTGAAAGATAATAAAGAAATTTCTTATACTTTTTACAATTGTTCTTACTTTAAAAAAAAAAAAAAAAAAAATATTTGGTAGAACTATATATGGTTTATATTTTATATGTTGTTAAACTTGTGAAATTATCTATTCCGTCAATTGGTTATAAGATAAGCACAACAAATTAATTATTTATCTTTTCCAACAAGATTTTATTGGTAGATAGATTTAATCCGTAGAGTGACATTTTTTTTTTATTATGTTAATTGATTTATTAATATTTTGATGGAGTTTGGATAGAATGTGTGTTTTTTCTGTAAACACCAAAATTAATTATTCACCTCTTGCAACCGAAACTCATTTGTGGAATTAGGTGGATAGATTTTTGTTTTTAGTTTAATTTGATATTTTATTATTAATTTGATATCCATTATTAATATTGTTTTTTTATTTTACTTACATTTGTTTTATATAGGTATATATAAACAGAGCATTGTAGAAGATGATAATACTATGACCGAAAGAAGAGAAACAAATATAAGAATTTATTGGGATTTGAATGAAATTCCAAATGAGGAAGAAAATGGTGGTGATTTGAATGAGAACATTCAAGATGTGGTGGAGAATGATATGGAACCATTTGTTAAGCAATGTTTTTTGAGTGAAGAAAAAGCATTTACGTTTTATAAAAATTATGCAAATCAATATGGATTTTCAATTCGTAAAGGCCGATTCATCTATAATAATGGGGAAGTAAGAAGATGTGATTTATTTTTGCCATCAAGAAGGAAAACCTGATCCAAAAATTGTTGATCCATCGAAGCTGTAAGTTTGGGTTAGCCCATCTTGCAAATTAGGCCCAAACAAGAGCCCAATCAAATGCCCAATCCAGAAGCCCACATCAAAACCAAGATCTGTGAAAGATTTCAAATCCTATCAGATAAGCTTGCTGACTCACGTGATGAAATCTGACGTGGCAAAGGCACATTGGCTGAGGCAGATTTCTGCTGACTCATCAGATATGCATATATAAGGAATCAGGAGAGAGAAGATAACACACGTTTTTCATTCTGTATTTTCTGATTAGGGTTGTTCATAATACTCTCTCTCTCTCATGAAACGTCTCTCGACTGTTCTTCGTGTGATCTTTGCGATTTCTCAGTGAAACTGAGTGTAAGATTGTGTAATCATTGTGAGATAAGTGTTCTCTGTAAGATCTGAGTGTTTCTACACTGTTTTGGGAAAGGTTGAGTGTGTTCGTGTGTGTGATTTGTAGAATCTGAGAGTTGTGAGATCTAATCTCTGTGAGAACAAATAGATCTAGAGTTCTTGAGGGAGTTCTGGATTGTGTGAGGTATTTGTTGGTAGATCTTGTTGTAAAGAGACATTTATAGTGGAGAGAGCTCTTCTGTGAAAGGCTCAACGTGGATGTAGGCCATTCTTGGCCGAACCACGATAACTCTGGTGTTATTCTCTTCTTCTCTACTCTGTTTTATATCTGTCTGTGATTCTTGCTAGGTTTTTTTATCTCTCTGATGCATGCTTAAAATCTGATAAGATTTGTGGTAGTCTAATCTGATGCTGTAGTATCATTTTAGGTTGCTTCTATTGATTAATCTAGTAGTGATTAATTCTCTGTTTACTTGCAATAAATCTAAAGTGTTAGTACTGCTCAGTTTAGTATTCTTTAGATTTATTCTTGTTGATAATCTTGAATCTGCAGTGATTTATGTTGACATAAATCTGTTTAAGGATCAGAGATTACTTTGTTATCATCTCCGCAAATAACTGTGATACATATATCAGGAGTTGTTGATACAGATTGAGTAGTATTGTTGGTGGATTCGAAATATTATTGGTACTGTCATAGTTAGCCTTTTGTATCTAATTTTTTCTTGTTGCAAGAGTTTCTTGCTGAATATTGTTAGAAGATCAGATTACAAACTTGTTATTCTTGCCTGTTTTCTTTTTTGTAAGTGAAGCTTACAGATATTGTTTAGTGTTAACAATAGGTGTTAAGGTTTGTGGATAGATACATTATCCTAACAGAAGCATCGCAGAGATAGAGCATCCACACGATGTGGGTGTAAAGCTACTTTACAGGTCACTTTACGCAAATAATTTGATATTTATCCTCAAAAGTGGTAAGTGGCTACATTTATGGCTGAACATAATCATGTTCTCTTATCTCCATTAGAAGTTCGATTTCTTATTATTAATCGAAATATCACCAAATCGGATCAAGACCGCATAATGTTATTGAAAGAAGGAGGCCTTTCAATTAGACAAACAATCTGTGTTTTTGGAGCTTGAGAAAAATGTAAAACATGGATATCTTCCATTTCTTGAGCAAGACGTGTGTAATATTTTTTATAAAGTCAAGAAAACGGATTCAGGAGTTGATAAGATGGGACTTTTGAATTATTACAGTAGTGCTAAAGAAAGCAATCCTAAGTTTCAATATGCATATATAGTTGATGAAGAAAATAAGTTGGAACATATATTTTGGTGTCCTCTTTCTTGTTTTGATTGGTATCATAAGTATAGAGATATAGTTATTTTTTGTACAACCTATAAGGTCAATTCCTATAACATGCATTTTGGTATTTTTGTAGGAGTAAATAATCATGGAAAGACAATCCTCTTTAGATATGCATCACTTCAAAATGAAACAACAAGTGTTTTTCAATGGTTAATGAATGTATGTTTACAATACTAATTTTTGTTTTTTTTAATGTTATATTAATATTGTTAATTAGAATAATAATTTTTATTTATTAAATTCTATCTATTTTTTATAGAATTTTTTGGGCTTAATGAAGCATCTACCAAACACTATACTAACTGATCAAGATCCATGGTTAACAGAAGCTATTACAAAAGAATTGACAAGAACAAAACATGGCTTTTGCATTTGGCACATTACTATAAAATTTAGTGGTTGGTTTACAACGATTATTGTGGTCAATATTACAATTGGCGTGATGATTTTTATAGGCTATCTCAGTTGGAAACAATCACAGAATTTGATCAAGAGTGGCCTCTTGTTATGTCAAGGTATAATTTACATGTAATAAACATGTAAATTGTAAATGGTTTGTATAAAATCAGAAATTTTAGGTACCTGCATATCTTCGAGACTTCTTCTTTGGTGGAATGACAATAACCAGTCGGTCTAAAAGTATCAATGCATTTATGAAACAATTTATCAATTCATACACAAGTTTATGTCAGTTTGTTAAACACGTCAATTATTATCTTTATCTAATGTGTGTTGTGTATAATATATATTTATGAAACTTATGTTTTTGTTATAATTTTTTAGATTGATCATGATATAGAAACTATTGAACAAAATGAAGCACATGATACAATGTTGGCAACATGTAAAAATGCCTTATTAAGGACAATGTCACCGTTAGAAGAACAAGCTCAAAGCATTTTGACATCCTTTGCATTCAAAAAGTTTCGAGAAGAGTTTGAAATGGCGGATCAATACTTAATTCGTGAAGATTTAGGTGCTGAATTCATTATGCAACATTTTAAGGAATGATGTACTTTGAAGCACAATATATTTTGGGATGGTAAGATGGCTACTTGTAGTTGTAAGCATTTTGAATTTTGGGGAATACTTTGTCAACATATAATGAGTGTATTCTTTGAGTGCAATTTTGCTCACCCACCTTAACTAGAGGTAACCATTACCTCCCTCCCCAAATGTTGCCACGTGTCCCCAAACTTTGGTTAACTTTGGGTTAACTTTGGACTTTGGGTTAACTTTGGGACACGTGGCAACATTTGGGGAGGGAGGGAGGGAGGTAATGGTTACCTCTAGTTAAGGTGGGTGAGCAAAATTACACTTGTATTCTTTCATAAAGATTGCTTCGAGATCCGTTCTACATACTTGCCCTCTCAATGGCATCGTGAATAGAAGCAAAATAAAGAAATAGTTGATGTTCCTCGAAATGATTCAACCTCACTTGTGAAGAAAATACCATTGGGCAACAATAATATAATTGGAGATGATATTGGGTGTCCTCCAATTTCTAAAACAAAAGGACGTCCATAATAAAAGTGGACGAAAAATGGAAAAGAATTATGGAAGCTAAACAAGACTTGTGGACTTTGCAAGCGTATCGAGCATAACATCACCACATGTCTAGAAAAAGAAGATATTGATTCTCAAAGTTATTCTCAAAAGAAGAAAAAGAATAAGAAGAAAGCAGAAGATGATGGCCTCAATCTAGTGTTTTCTTTAAAATTTTAGGTAGTTTCACCTTTTATTATTTTTTGGATAGTGTTAACTGTTAACCCGTGCTCTAAGGGTAAAGGATAACAACCATTTTATTTCCATTGAAAATATAAAAGCACGGATCAATTAGTGTATTTATTGTTTTGTTATAATAAATGTAAAGCTTTTATTTCTTTTAATGAAAATAAAATTGTTGTTATCATGTGCTTACTACCCTTTTTTAAATCATTATATTTATCTTGTTTGACACAATTTTTTTAATTTATTTTTAATCACTTTTGAGGTGGGCTACATAAAACATACAGAAGACAGTTTCAATTTTTGTTGTGAACTTGTTTTGCTTCTGCTAGGACTTTCATATTTGTTTGTTACCTTTTTCCAGCTTGTTTTTCTTTTGAGACATGTAATGACATTGGCAAGAAAACATTTTATTTCTAAATTATTTCTTTTGATCTTCGAATTGATGTTGAGTTTCATTTTCAGAAGATATATATGTTTTTTTTTTTTTTTTCGGAATTCTTTTGGATTTTAAATTTAACCATTTGAGTTTTTTGAATATAAGGGATGAAAATAATAATAATAATAAAATAAAGCAGAATAGGTACTTTCAATGTTCTATTTCATGTTAGTTTTTACATATATATTACTTGAGTTTTAGTTTCATTTGAGTGCAAAACTTTTACGGAATTTATTTTGCTGGATTTTAAGTTTAACTACTTGAGTTTACTGAATAAAAAATAAATTAATTAAGGGGTAATTACCCTGGTGGCTAGGGGTGGGTATCCAAACCGCCAAACCGATCAACCCGCCCAAACCAAACCAATTTAAGCGGGTTGGTTTGGTTTGGTTAAATAAAATAAACTGATTGGGTTGTTTTTGAGCAACCCAATTGATTTGAGTTGGTTTGTGGGTTGCGTTTTATCAAACCGTATAACCCAACCCAAACCATTACATACTTAAATAAATATATATATATATTATTAATTAAATTATCAGAGAAAATAAATAAAAACTAAAGTTAACCTAATGCAACAATAAGTGAACTTTGAAACTTCAAAGTGGTTGCTTCGACGGTGGTAGATATTATTAATTTAGAAGCTTAAACGATTTAGCTTTATTTTATAAGTTTTAGGTATTCTACACTTCAGGTTTTTTTTTTTTTTTTTTTAAACGATTATCGTTCTGCACTTGAGTTAAATTTAATATTATAAATTAGTATTATTGTTTATCTTATTAATAATTGGTTTAACTACTTATATTGATAATTTGATATTATTAAATTTATTTAAATAAAAAATAATGTAATTATTTTCTTAAACCGTTAAACCAAACCGATTTTTATCGATTTGGTTTGGTTTGGTTTTATCTTATAAATGGTTAGGTTTGGGTTGTTAAAAATTAAACCGATTTTATAATGGTTTGGTTTGGGTATAGTCAAACCCAACCCAAACCAACCCATGCCCACCCCTACTGGTGACCATTGACTTATGTCACCACTATCAAAATAGCCACTAGATGGGGAATTGGTTTAGAAATGGCTATTTTTGGTAAACAATGTTACACTAATGGTCATTCCGTTATAACACCGTTAACTTTTTCTAAGAATGTTACACTAATAGCCATCAATTTGTTCACTTGGTATCAAAATGGTCATTATAATCATTTTTCTCCATAATTACTCTAGTGGCTATCCATTTGGTCAATTGGTATCAAAATAGCCATTATAATTGTCCCACTTTTTCTAGAACATGTGTATTGACCATCCATTATAATCATTTTTCTCCAAATTTGGTTGGCAAACTTTTGTGTGGTTTTGAATATGGTGCAATCTGGTATGGTTTTTGAACAGTTTTCAGATTAAAAGGAACAAGTTGGTATACTTGTGTAGGGGATTTTGGTATACTTGTGCAGTTTGACAAGTAGTATTTGATGTGTATGAGATTGAAATTATATTGAATCAAATGAATTCTTTATTTTTTCTATTGAATGAAATTTTATTTTTAATTATTGCTTACTACCCATGTTCTAGAAAAAAGTGGGACAATTATAATGACCATTTTGATACCAATTGACCAAATGGATGGCCACTAGAGTAATTTTGGAGGAATATGATTATAATGGCCATTTTAATACCAAGTGAACAAATTGACGGCCATTAGTGTAATATTTTTAGAAAAAAGTTAACGGTATTATAACGGAATGGCCATTAGTGTAACATTGTTTGCAAAAAATGGTCATTTCTAAACCAATTCCCCATTTGGTGGTCATTTTGATAGTGGTGGCATAAGTCGATGGTCACCAGGGTAATTACCCCATTAATTAACTAAGACAACTATTTGAGTGTAGAACTAAGACATTTACTTTTACTTGAGTTTTAGTTTTAGCTGAGTATAGAACTTTTGACTGAATTTATTTTTATGGATTTTAAATTTAACTACTGTACTTGAATTTAATGAATACAAAAAAATTAATAAATAAACACGACAGTTGTATAGAACTAAAACACTACCCAAAAAATTAAAGGTAGGGTAAAATTGGTATTTTATGATTTATAAAAAACAATAAGAAGAAAGCAGATATTGATTCTCAAAGTTATTCTCAAAAGAAGAAAAAGAATAAGAAGAAAGCAGAAGATGATGGCCTCAATCTAGTGTTTTCTTTAAAATTTTAGGTAGTTTCACCTTTTATTATTTTTTGGATAGTGTTAACTGTTAACCCGTGCTCTAAGGGTAAAGGATAACAACCATTTTATTTCCATTGAAAATATAAAAGTACGGATCAATTAGTGTATTTATTGTTTTGTTATAATAAATGTAAAGCTTTTATTTCTTTTAATGAAAATAAAATTGTTGTTATCATGTGCTTACTACCCTTTTTTAAATCATTATATTTATCTTGTTTGACACAATTTTTTTAATTTATTTTTAATCACTTTTGAGGTGGGCTACATAAAACATACAGAAGACAGTTTCAATTTTTTTTGTGAACTTGTTTTGCTTCTGCTAGGACTTTCATATTTGTTTGTTACCTTTTTCCAGCTTGTTTTTCTTTTGAGACTTGTTTTTCTTTTGAGACATGTAATGACATTAGCGAGAAAACATTTTATTTCTAAATTATTTCTTTTGATCTTCGAATTGATGTTGAGTTTCATTTTCAGAAGATATGTATGTTTTTTTTTTTTTTTTTTCGGAATTCTTTTGGATTTTAAATTTAACCATTTGAGTTTTTTGAATATAAGGAATGAAAAAAATAATAATAATAAAATAAAGCAGAATAGGTACTTTCAATGTTCTATTTCATGTTAGTTTTACATATATATATATATATATATATTACTTGAGTTTTAGTTTCATTTGAGTGCAAAACTTTTGCGGAATTTATTTTGCTGGATTTTAAGTTTAACTACTTGAGTTTACTGAATAAAAAATAAATTAATTAAGGGGTAATTACCCTGGTGGCTAGGGGTGGGCATCCAAACCGCCAAACCGATCAACCCGTCCAAACCAAACCAATTTAAGCGGGTTGGTTTGGTTTGGTTAAATAAAATAAACTGATTGGTTGTTTTTGAGCAACCCAATTGATTTGGGTTGGTTTGTGGGTTGCGTTTTATCAAACCGTATAATCCAACCCAAATCATTACATACTTAAATAAATAAATATATATATATATATATATATATATATATATATATATATATATATATATTATTAATTAAATTATCATAGAAAAGAAATAAAAACTAAAGTTAACCTAATGCAACAAGAAGTGAACTTTGAAACTTCAAAGTGGTTGCTTCGACGGTGGTAGATATTATTAATTTATAAGCTTAAACGATTTAGTTTTATTTTATAAGTTTTAGGCATTCTACACTTGAGGTTTTTTTTTGTTTTTTTTTTAATTTTTTTTTATTTATTTTTAACGATTATCGTTCTGCACTTGAGTTAAATTTAATATTATAAATTAGTATTATTGTTTATCTTATTGATAATTGGTTTAACTACTTATATTGATAATTTGATATTATTAAATTTATTTAAATAAAAAATAATGTAATTATTTTCTTAAACCGTTAAACCAAACCGATTTTTATCGGTTTGGTTTGGTTTGGTTTTATCTTATAAATGGTTAGGTTTGGGTTGTTAAAAATTAAACCGATTTTATAATGGTTTGGTTTGGGTATAGTCAAATCCAACCCAAACCAACCCATGCTCACCCCTACTGGTGGCCATCGACTTATGCCACCACTATCAAAATAGCTACTAGATGGGGAATTGGTTTAGAAATGGTCATTTTTGGTAAACAATGTTACACTAATGGTCATTCCGTTATAACACCGTTAACTTTTTCTAAGAATGTTACACTAATAGCCATCAATTTGTTCACTTGGTATCAAAATGGTTATTATAATCATTTTTCTCTATAATTACTCTAGTGGCTATCCATTTGGTCAATTGGTATCAAAATGGCCATTATAATTGTCCCACTTTTTCTAGAACATGTGTATTGACCATCCATTATAATCATTTTTCTCCAAATTTGGTTGGCAAACTTTTGTGTGGTTTTGAATATGGTGCAATCTGGTATGGTTTTTGAACAGTTTTCAGATTAAAAGGAACAAGTTGGTATACTTGTGTAAGGGATTTTGGTATACTTGTGCAGTTTGACAAGTAGTATTTGATGTGTATGAGATTGAAATTATATTGAATCAAACGAATTCTTTATTTTCTCTATTGAATGAAATTTTATTTTTAATTATTGCTTACTACACATGTTCTAGAAAAAAGTGGGACAATTATAATGACCATTTTGATACCAATTGACCAAATGGATGGCCACTAGAGTAATTTTGGAGGAAAATAATTATAATGGCCATTTTGATACCAAGTGAACAAATTGACGGCCATTAGTGTAATATTTTTAGAAAAAAGTTAACGGTATTATAACGGAATAGCCATTAGTGTAACATTGTTTGCCAAAAATGGTCATTTCTAAACCAATTCCCCATTTGGTGGCCATTTTGATAGTGGTGGCATAAGTCGATGGTCACCAGGGTAATTACCCCATTAATTAACTAAGACAACTATTTGAGTGTAGAACTAAGACATTTACTTTTACTTGAGTTTTAGTTTTAGCTGAGTATAGAACTTTTGACTGAATTTATTTTTATGGATTTTAAATTTAACTACTGTACTTGAATTTAATGAATACAAAAAAATTAATAAATAAACACGACAGTTGTATAGAACTAAAACACTACCCAAAAAATTAAAGGTAGGGTAAAATTTGTATTTTATGATTTATAAAAAACAATAAAAGTAGATGTAATAAATGAAGAAGTTCATAATTAAGTTTTACCTATTTTCTAGATGTTAACCTTCGCTGACCATAGGTTAACACAACCCTTCGAATAATATAATAAACTTTTTGTTTTTTTTATTATAATAATATTGTTTTTAAGATAAACCTAAGTGGTAAAGTAACAATTACCAAATAATAATAATATAATAAACAATTACCAAATGAATGCATCTTAATCATCTTGTCTTTCCAAGAGAAATATAAAGCATCTTTGCCATCAAATTTGTTGGGATTAAAATAATAATGACTTTCAAATTTTCAGTTACAAATACATGCTTGTTTAATAGAAACCCTTTTCCATTTCTTTGATTCTCTGTTTTGTGCATATAAATTCATTTCTTTGGTGTAGTATAATTTTTAACGTTTTTCATTTTTAGTTTTTCCTTATTTAACAATATTCTCGACACATGTTCTTCTAAATAACCTTTGATTAAAGCATGTTTCAATTATTATTATTATTATTATTATTTTTTACATATTACAATAATTCAGGTGGATTTTAGAGAGGGGGGCAGACTCGAACTCACAACCTCATGATCCACTAAGCCAACCGCATCTTGTCTAAAGCCTGTTTCAATTGCAATGTAGATTTAACCTTATCAGTCATGACTCATGATATTACATTGGTCTTATGAATATAGATATATATATATATATATTAGTTAAATCTTTTTATAAAAACTTGCATATTTTACAATATAATCCTATCAATTTCAAGTTTTTATAATTTGACCCCCCAACTTCACACTCCAAGTCCAGCCCCTGTCAGTTGTTGAAATCAATCTAGTTGAAACTCAATTACATCAACTGTCACATTTTAAACAATCTATTATGCTTGTATATCTCTAGTTGAAGAAGCTTCTTTGTGTTTTTGGAATATATTTTGTTTGATGTGGTCTATATGGTTATCTGGAATATTGAAAAAGCATATGGCTCTTTCAACTTTTACAAGAGGAATTGATTCTAAGCTCCTTTATTCATCTTTTTATCTTTAACTGATCTTGTTGTGAAGCAGAAAAAGCATGACAAACTAGGCAGCTTCAGTGACAAGGATAGCTAGCTAGCGAAAATCTTACGCGTAAATGACTGAATTGGAATTAACCATTCGAGTTCTTGGCCTTGCTCCCAGAGTGGCTCTTGGAGATTTGCATACCTTCTTCTCGTACTGTGGAACTGTTGATAAAATCCAGCTCAATAGGTAAACAAACAAACAAACAAACATAATTTCATATATAAAACATTTGCTTGTGTTCTGTCCTCTGATCTGATACTTAGCAGAAACAAAGACCAATCACAGACAGCTTTGGTATCATTCAAGCAGCCATTTGCATATCAAACTGCTCTTCTCCTTGATGTAAGATAGAATCTGACTGTGAATCCATTTCAGACATACAATATAACATATAACAAGTATATAAATATATGTAAAAGCAGTGAATTACATCCAACTATCTCAGTCGTCAGGCTATATAGCCTTATCGGTAACTGTTTGCTTTGCTTGTTTCTAGGATGCTATTTTTGCAGGCCAAGCAATTCGCATCATGCCTGCAACGGATTTTGCAAATCCTCCTAGTCCAGACAAGTTGATCAATAACAAGACCAAGGTAGTTAATTTATGTTTGTAGTTAATTGCTCTCAATTATGACTTATGAGGCATAATTCATGTTTGTAATTTGATACAGAACATTGAGGTGCAAGGACTGGTTCCAGCATCATTGCATACCGAAATGCAAGCTATAGCTTCAAAGGGTGTCAAGATGTTGAAGAAAACGAAAGAAGAGATCGAGGAGAACTGCAAGCTCACGGAGAAGAGTACGATGCTTGTGGAGCAAGCGAGATCTCTAGTTTGTGCCACTGAGCAGGCAGCAGGATATGTTGGTTCTAAGATCACAAACACCGGTGCAAATTGGTTGTCTAATGTACTTGATAACGCCTCCAAGCGGGCTGCAGATCTGGGAAGTAACAGGAAGAGGAATAACCCCAATTCCAGGAAGCAGAAATGAAAACTCTTCGGTTGCTACTCTGCAGCAGCTTAATGTTACTGACACAGTTAATAACATGTACATTTACGCAATTGTATGTCGTCTGATAGTATCTATTCTCTAATGTCCGTTATCAGATGATTTGGGAAAGTTAATGTTAATTGTTAGTAACACTTAACATAGAAAACTGGCATCCTTTGTTAATTGTTAGTAAAGATACTAGAACAAGACAAAATATAGGAATTGTAAATGTCAAACACCGAAGGAGCTTAAATGTCACACCTCTTCTACTATGTTGTTGAAATAGTAAATGTCAAACACCAAAACGTTGTTGGGAGCTTATTCCCATGCTTATAATAATTCAGGGTTTGGTAGAGGACACAACTCAAACCTATAACTTCATGGTGTAGCCTTTTAGGTGTGAAGGGCATTATATATATATATAAAACCGATGCGGTGGAGCCAAAAGAATAATTAAAAAATAAAAAACAAAAATCCAACTTAATAAGCATGCTACTAAATTTCAACAAAAACAACACTAAAATTCATTAAACAATATTGTTACTTCGTAAATTTAAAATTAGATTAACTAATAAATAGATTACTCATAAAATCCCATAAACTAAAAACTATAGTAACCCTCAAATTTCAAAATAAAAATTAAATATTTAAAGCCATAATAATGACCAAATTATGGGTTCAAAAACTTTTTGTCACTATTTTAGCCTGTTTTTGTAAGAATATCACTGGTTTACTAATTTAAGTTTAAAAGGCACCTATTTAGGTGATCAGACAAAAATACTCTCATTTTGTCTGTTTGTGTCTTTTCAAACGTAGAGAGAAAAAAGTTGAGAGAGAGAGAACAGTGGAGAGAGAAAGCATCGTTGCAAGAAATCCAACTGTAAATCTCACGTCGAACTCATCGTTGCAAGAAGATCTGGGTTTTCGAGTCTTTTGAAATGTTGTTCGAGCTTAGCTTTGATTTGATTTGTGGTTGATTATGTTTGTATGATGAGGTTAGGTTAGGGTTTTATTTTCTGAAAAAAGTTGTTTTGAAGACAATGAAGTTATGGGTTTTCGTGAGTTTTTAAACTTTTCCCGTGACTTTTACTACTGTTCCCGTGACTTTTAAAACCCTTCCCGTGACTTTTACTATTGTTCCCGTGACTTTTGAAACCCTTCCCGTGACTTTTACCACTGTTCCCGTGACTTTTGAAACCCTTCCCATGACTTTTAAAATCCTTCCCATGACTTTTAAAATCCTTCCCGTGACTTTTACTACTGTTCCCGTGACTTTTAATACACTTCCCGTGAGTTTTGAAACCCTTCCCGTGACTTTTACTACTGTTCCCGTGACTTTTAATACACTTCCCGTGAGTTTTGAAACCCTTCCCGTGACTTTTACTATTGTTCCCGTGACTTTTACTATTGTTCCCGTGACTTTTAATACACTTCCCGTGAGTTTTGAAACCCTTCCCGTGACTTTTACTATTGTTCCCGTGACTTTTGAAACCCTTCTCATGACTTTTGAAACCCTTCTCATGACTTTTGAAACCCTTCCCGTGACTTTTACTACTGTTCCCGTGACTTTTAATACACTTCCCATGACTTTTACTACTGTTCCCATGACTTTTGAAACCCTTCCTGTGACTTTTACTACTGTTCCCGTGACTTTTAATACACTTTCCATGACTTTTACTACTGTTCCCATGACTTTTGAAACCCTTCTCGTGACTTTTACTACACCTCCCGTGACTTTTAATACACCTCCTGTGACTTTTCATACACCTCTCGTGACTTTTTATACACTTCCCATGACTTTTCATACACCTCTCGTGACTTTTCATTTACTGATCCAGCCTTTTTGTTCAAGCTTTTTCTCCGAGCCTTTTCAATTAGATTCAAAATTCACACAACCAGCTTAAGGTTTATGAAAGACTCTGAGAATAAATGAAAAGGAACCCAGCTTAAGGTTTTAAACTGAAAAAAAAAGCTCTGGGGGCGCTACCCCCTACACCCCTGCGAGCTGACCGGGCAGCTTGACCACCGCGAGCTCAGCGGGGAGCTCGACCCCCGAATGCGTTTGCGTAGCGCCACTAAACTAATTATCCAATGAAGTTGTATTAATAATGTTATGGTGTTCAATTCCCATTGGAAGTCTGTTATAAAGGAATGTGAAAGAATAAAATATCAAAAAACTTTAAAATAAGAAAAAGAATGTGTAAAGTAAGGGCAATTTTGGTAGTTCACCATAATAGGTGCCTTTTAAACTTAACTTATTAAAGCAGTAACTTTGTCACCAAATCAATTCAGAAAGGTGACATTTTCCACCATTTCCACACCAAATTATACCTAGTTTGAAGACTAATTGATGACATTGATAAAAAAGATTGAGCCAAATTTGTTCAAATTTGGAGAATGGGGGAGAGAGAATTTTTATTATAAAAAGAAGAATTTTTTTTTTTCTGATTTGATTAGGAAATAAAATTAGAGTAATGCTATTTGCCCAAATTTAATGTACAAATCTGGTGATTATATGATGTGTCATCCCTAAAACCAATTTATTTCAATCATCCAATTATTATACAAAGAAATCAAAAATGCCACATCATTTTTTTTTGACAATATCTATCTATCCAGATATCTAGACTAGGTATCTATGCATATAATTTAGACACCAAATTCGGATAAATTAATACTTTAATTTTAAATTTTTGATCACAAATTAGAAAAAAGAAGAAGTAGTGTGGGCAGGAGATTGTGGCCCTAACTACCCCACTCTAACTCCCACTATGCTCTCTCTCGTATTTTTCGGCCTTGATTAGGAAATAAAATTAATACTTTAATTTAATTTTAATTTTTTTGTTACAAATTAAAATAAAAAATTAAAAGGGGCTAGGTTGGGCATTGGGGGTTGTGGGCTGTGGGCACAAGCTTGAGCCCACTCTGACCCGTCTATGCTCTCTCTCAATCTATCAAGCTTTAGCTGAGCCCACTTTAGCCCCCACTATGCACTTTCCGTCCCTCCCTCTCCCTCCTCTTAACTTAAAGTAAGAATCTTAATAAAATCTATCCAATTTAAATGAATTTTGATTTGAATTTTTTTTAGATAATAAGTTCAATGAAATTTATTTATAAATAAATTTTGGAAATTTTTTCAATCACTAAAACTATTTTTTTCCCGATTTTGTTGAAAATCAAACATTAGAAAATATAACAAAAAATAGGAAAAATGGAAACCATAGTTACAGTATTTGAAAAATTCAAATTTTGTTTACAAGAAGATTTTATTGAACTTATCATTTACAAAAAAAAAATAAAAAATATTCAAATCAAAATTGATTAAAATCAGTACCTACTTTAATATATATTAATGGGAGAATTTCATCTGTATATTTTGTTAAAATGTCACATTATAACCTGACATATAGATATCGGAGACTTTATTCCACAACTTTTTGAAAACACGTCAAAATAAATGGCAGCCAATAACCCCAACCTAGTTAATACTTATTAGCAGCCCCTTTAACCTTCCTCTACAAAATTAAACCCTAATTAATTCCACTCACACAATTAAACCCCAACCTAATGGCACCCAAAAAACCTATTTTAGATTGTTAATGGTGGCCAAAATCCCCAACCTAGTTAATGGGTAATGACTAATGGCAGCCAAGATGCTCTCCTCTTTCTCATTCCTCTTAACACAATTAAACCCCAACCTAGTTCATGGCGGCTAAAAAGCCATTTGGAGATAGTTAATGGCGGGCAAGAACGGTGTGTAATGTTGGAGAGAGAAATAAAAAAGTAAAATCCACTCACCAAAATTAATTAAAAGAATTCGAGTTTATTGGCAAGAAATATTGGACCAAAAACTCGAAGTCGAAGAGAACAATGAAATAACGTAGAGAGAGATAAGAATGAGCATTTACTCCCGGATACTCAAATTCTACTTCTCCATGTGGGGAGTACGAAAAAAAAAATAGAAAAATAGGTGTAGATGAGAATGATTTTCATCCCCAAATTGAAATAATAATGGTATGAGAGGAGATCGCCCCATCCTTATTTTCCCTAAACCCCATATATATATATACATATATATATACAATTTTTCTATTGTCAGAACTGACAATAGATATATCAGTTCCTTACCTGTGGGACATTATATTTAAATACTTTGACTTGGCTGTATGCACTTGTCAAAGCATCTTTTAAATCCAATGGTCCACATGTAAGGAACTTATATATTTTATATCAGTTCGAACTGATAATAGAAAGACTATATATATAAAGAGTAAGTCTCTCATAAGAGATCTCTTATTTTAATTTTAGTAAGAACCACCATGAAATCACATTGATTTGAGTGAATTTTGATCTGAATTTTTTTGTAGAAGATAAATTCATTGAAATCTACCTATAAATAAAATTTGAGAATTTTTCAAGCACTGTGATTATTTTTCTTTAATTTCCTATATTTCAATCATTTTTCCGATTCCTTCATATTTAAAATTTTTTGGGATAAATAGTTACGGTGCTTGAAAAAATTTCGAATTTTATTCATAGATAGATTTCAATGAACTTATCATCCAAAAAAAAAAAAATCAGATCAAAATTCATTCAAATCGATGTGATTTCATGGTAGTCCTTATCAAAATTAAAATAAGGGATCCCTTATAAGAGACTCACTCATATATATATATATATATATATATATATATATGTGTGTGTGTGTGTGTGTGTGTGTGTGTGTGTGTAATTTTTAGTTAAACAATGGAAACATGGATAGAGTTGCATATAGAAATCGATCTTCATTTTATAAGGGATAGAGTTGCATCAAAGGCCTTAGGGGTGCGTTTGGCACGGACATGGGACAGGACAAGGCGGGACGGGACAGGACGGGACGGGATGGGACAGATTGTTCCATATTGTGTTTGGAATGCTTGTGACAGAACTGTTCATTGTACTGTAATGCGTTTGGTATGACTGGGACAGGACGAGACAAGATGTTCAAATGACCAGAGTGCCCCTCCAGTCATTTCCAATGTTTATAACAATTTTATTAAGTTTGATTTTTTTTTTTTAAATATATCAAATATTATTGAATTAAAATTAATTGAAATTCATACAAATTTAATATTTTCTTTCATTTTTTCACTGCACAAACACCATAAAATTTTCTTTAAACAAAAACAACAAATCAATTCCATAAAATTTATCCAGTACCATCATCATCATCATCATCATCATCGGTGAACAAAAAACCAAACCACAAAGCATCATCATCATCAACGCCAAACCACCATTCACAACCAAAGCAAATATCAAGATCGAAATCAAATAAAAAAACCGCCACTGCCGATGATGACAAAATCGAAACCAAGCCTCGTCGTGGATCAAAAGCCCCACCGCCGACGACGATGAAACCCCCACCCCCACAGCCGACGACGAAACCCCCACCGATGACAAAACCACCACCAATAAAACCCCCAAATCGAGATCCCCAAACCCCCAAATAGGTATTCCGACGAAACCCCCTAATATGTATTCCGATCGCTGTGATCTTCCTCCTCGCCGGCGGCCAAAGAAGAGAGAACAAAGAGAGAGAGAGAGAGAGAGAGAGAGAGAGAGAGAGAGAGAGAGAGAGAGAGAGCAGCGTGAGAATGAAGAGAGAGAACTGAGAAATGAGAATGGCTGAGAATGTGGTTGAGTTTTATTTTATATTTGTAATTTTTGGAATATTTGAGGGTAAAAATGTCTTTTCCAGACTTGTCCCATGCATGGGACAAGTCTGGCCTACCTATTTGGGTGAGACAAGTTTTTGGGTTTTTTATCCCACCTTGTCCCGTCCCGTCCCATGCTAATAGCGCACCAAACGCGAGACAAGAGAAAGTTGTCACATCCCGTCCCGTCCCATCCCATCCCATGCTAATAGCGCACCAAATGCGAGATAAGAGAAAATTGTCCCGTCCCGTCCTGTCCTGTCCAGCATACCAAACGCACCCTAGATGTTCAATATGTTTCTTTAGAATTTCAGATAGCAGATTTGTTAACAAAGCCCCTCTATGAACTTAGAACCAAGCTAATCTTGATTGAATCACCTCAAGAAAATGCTCCTAGCTGACTAGAATTTATATTGATGTAGCTGCAAATGTGGCAAGTGCTACTAATTGAGTACATTAACTATGTGGCTCCAAATATTCGGGGCTATCCGGTGAGCTTCTTTTGGACTGTTTTTGTTTTTTATTTTTAAAATGATTTTAAATTTACGTTCGTTAACTATTTTTCATTTTGTTTTCAAAAAATAAAAACAAAATGGAAAAACAAAATCAGTGTTAAAATTGACAAACACGAAAAAGTACTTAAACTTGTTTTTCATTTTATTTTATTTAAAAAAAATCACATTATTATTTTTTTCTTCTTTTTTTCCCTCCTTCGACGTATACTCCTTCTTCTCTTTTCGTTTTCTTTTGCTTTCTTCTTCTTCTTCTTCTCCTCCCTACTCTATGAAAGCAATCCTCCAACGCCCCTATTATTTCTTCTTCTCCTTCTCCCTACTCCATAAAGGCAAAATTGTTCCTCCAACACCCTTATTATTATTTTTAGAAAAAAAATTGTTTTTTCTCTTTTGTTTTGGAGGAGCAGATCCATCAATCTGGTCTGTTTCTTTTTTAGTTTTTTTAATTTATTTTTCCTTTTTAAAAAAATATTTTATATTTAATAAAAAAATTAATATTTATTTAATAAAAATTAATATAATTATGAGTTTAGTTGATAATTATTTGTGATGAATTTATAAATTATAATTGTAAAATTACTAATTATTTATCAAATTGTTCTACCATTTTAGGCTATAAGTTATAACTTAAAAAAAAAAATTACAAATTTGATATTACAATTTTTTTATTTAATATTTTCTGTTAATATACCGGACACGTTTTTTACCATTTTCATTTTCAGAATACAGCTTTCAGTATAAGTTATTAAACGCGTTTTTAGATTTCAAAACTGAAACAAAAAACATTGTTTTCATTTTAATTTTTATTTTTAAAAAACAGTAAATGAAAAATACTTACAAGACGTGACCCGTGACAATATTCTCTTGTAGTTTAGGTTAAACTAAGAAGTCTCTAGAATGTTGTCTTGGTATATATAGAAGCATACAACTCTTGTATATCTTGAAGGAAAAGAAATCAATGTTGGCAGAATGGCAGCCATAGATTAATACAGCAACTCTCTTTCTATTTTTAGCTTTATTTTTCAAGTACAATAATCCAATCCAATCGAATCAAGTACAATAATCCAATCTAATTCTATCTAACCACGGTACAATCTAATACAATACACAAATGAGCTCAAGATAAGTTTGACAAATTGCATTATATTGGATTAGATTGAATTGGAGGCCTAATTTGCTACACTGTATTTTATTGGATTGGATTTGACTGTATTATTATTATACAATCGTGTGTTTGGTCATATCAATATTAAGATGTAATTTTTTTTATAAATATTTTGTTAACTAATAAAATGAAATATTTTTAGAATATAAAAACATATTACAAAATAAATATTTATTGTATTATATTTTTAAAAATATCAATAAATATGTAATTAATATTTTTATTAGATAAATTATTCATGTAAATACTTTAACATTTATACTATTAGAATAAAATTTATTTTATTTATATAATATTAATTTATTTTATTTTTAAATTAATATATTAAAATAAATTATATTATATTATTTTGTATTATATTTAACATTATTATTATTATTAAATTTTATTATCAATATTATTATTATAGTTGTTATTGTTATTATTATTAAAATTATTATTAAAATTTATATTATTTTTCTACCCATTGTATTAGCTGATACAACTCATACTCATACCTATTGTGCTAATCCAATACGATGGATAGTACAACTGTACAAGCCAAACATATTATCCCGATTAAATGCCTAATATAAATACAATGCAGCAAAACATGCCATTGCCGTAATCACAAATAAGAAAAACAGCAGAACCAAAGTGAGAGAGTAGTGTGGTTTGACTTTTTTTGCGTTTTTGAGAATTGAGAAGCCGAGAATGGCTCATCCTTACGTGCCCAGAGATCTGAATCTGATAGATTACGTCCCCAACTCGCTCTCTCAATCCACCATTCTTGCTGTCTATGGTCTCGCTTCCTTGTTTGTAGTTTCCACCCTCTGGCTCATCTCTGGTTTGTCCTTCTCTCTGTCTTTTTACTTTTTGTTCATTTCGCTTACTTTTTGTATATTTATATTATCTGCTATGGCAATTCAATCATTCTATGAAAAATTTAATGGATTTTTGTATTATACCTTCGACCCACATAGTTATATACCGTTGACATTACTTGGGCGATTTCAAAATATCAACTTGACAACTTGTTTATTGGTTTATGCCCAATATGAATCTATAGTAGCTCTGTAACTACAATGCCTGATCAGTGTTTGAAAGAGTTCCCAAACTTTGATTTATTTGTAATATACCTGTTTTGATTCTTCTGTTTTTGTGGGGTTGGCTTATTTTTCTTTTGTAGTTAACTAAATCAAATCAAAGTGAAGAAAAATAATAGGATTAATGTTTTTGTTGGATTGTTCATTGCATTTTTCATATGATTGAATCTCTTTGCAGTTCATGTCTCCCTGAATGCTTGTATTTATATTCAAGTTTTATTTTTCCCTTTGAATCCTATATGTGGCTTTTGTATCTAGGTGGTCTTTACAATTTTAGTCTATCTACTAATCTCACTTCCTGAGAACTAAAATGGTTTCAAGCTCTTATTATGTTTACGCAGTTCTTTTCCTGTACCAGGGAGATGCGCCAAGATCGTGAAACTTGACAGATGGCTTATGTGCTGGTGGGCTTTTACTGGTCTGACCCACATTATTCTGGAGGGTTATTTTGCTTTCTCTCCAGAATTTTACAAGGACAAGACTGGTTTTTATTTGGCTGAAGTTTGTAAGTTCTTTCTATCTGTTCATATATGATGATTAACATTATTAGCAGTGCTTTCGATTGTATCATGTTTAGTAGATAATACTCATAAATAGAAGTTTGCAGGGAAAGAGTACAGCAAAGGTGATTCAAGATATGCGGCAAGAGATGTGGGAGTGGTTGTTGTTGAAGGGATGACTGCGGTTTTAGAGGGCCCTTTTTGTCTCCTTGCAGTGTAAGACTATATGACATGGTTTAAAATTTTTAGATTCTATATTCTGTGTTCTGAATCATATTTCATCGAATCCACTATTTTTTGAAACTCCTTGTTGTTGATGGTGCAAATGGTTGCTGATATTTGGCAGGTATGCTATCGCTAAAGGAAAGTCCTACAGCTACATACTTCAGTTTGCAATTTCTCTTGGGCAGCTCTATGGGACTGCTGTTTATTTCATAACTGCTTACATGGAAGGGGATAACTTTGCAGCTAGTACATACTATTACTATGCATACTACATTGTAGCAAATTCCTTCTGGATTTTAATACCGACACTCATATCTGTTCGGTGTTGGAAAAAGATTTGCTCAGCAGTCCAGCTACAAGGCCAGAAGAAGACCAAAGTTCGCTGAGGTAGACTTCAGAATATTTCACTTGGGACCTTGGTAGTTTCAGATTGTGCAATAATGTGTTAGTTGTTTCATAGTTTGTAACTTGGTTAAATTTATGCACTTTGAGTTGGTTATACGAAACTACAATCTGAAAATCAACATTTTTTCTCTGTTTTTCAATCATGTATTTTTGGCTAAACTAAATGCTTTTGTGTGCTCTTTTGTATCAATTTAATGGAAAGAATTCCTACGAATTTAAAGTTCAAGTGTTATTATAACCGGTGGGGGCTTATTCTGTGCTTTATTTTCTTAATTAGTACTATAATCACTATAATATTAGACAAAGTGGTCCTGAAAATGCCGAACTCTTAAGCTCCCCGCTTGTGCATCCAATGAGGGATCCTTTGAGGGTGCGTTTGGTACGCAGGATGGGTGGGACAAAAATCACCAAATTCTGTCCCACCCAAGACCCTCGGACAACTTGTCCCATGACATGGGACAAGCCTCAAAAAGACACAATTACCCTTCAAACCTTCAAATAAAATTACAAACTTATCCAACATAAATTAAAACCCTTCTTTTTTTCACTTCTCTTTCTCTCTTCTCTCCCCGATCGTTGTCATTTTCCAGCCGACCATAGACAAGCCAATCGCCTTCCGTTGCCGCCGCAACTCATCGCCGACTTGGTTGCCGTCGCATGCGTACACCGCCGAACCAGGTATGATTTTGTTCGGTTTTGCTTTTGTTTGTTTTGCGATTTCATTTTGAAATGTTTGTTTTCGATTTGGGGGGTTGTCTCATGTTTGGGTGGGTTTTTTTTATTTTTGTTGTTTTCATTTTCATGTATTCATACTAAGTATATTTGTTTGTTTGCTTTGTTGGGGTGTAAAATTTTGTCTGCTTTGTGTATTTTTAGTTATCTGAGCACTTAGAGTTTGCTAATATGGTGGTGCTTTGTGTGTGTGTGTGTGTGTTGTTGGGTGGAAATTTGCCACTTCTAGCAGGGATCACCTCAAGTTGTTTGAAAATACTGTGTTGGTTTTATTTTTTGAGTTTAATTCATGACTTGGAGGCATTAATTTCTAGGAAATTGAGTGTAGGAAAATGAAAGCAGAATTGAATTGTTGAGTTTGTGACTAATGGATGTCTTATTTGTTTTGGTAGAAGTTACAGAGACATGAAATCAAGTTGGGATGATGAAATCAGAGACATGAAATCGATTTCTAATTTCCACTAGACTAATTTTTCTAATCTCCACTGCATTAATTTTCCAACACTGTAAAAATGTAATCCACAATCCACATTTTATTATAAAGTGATGATGCATTCAGTCCCAAATGGACTCAATTGTCTAATATCCCAACTTGATTTCATGTCTCTGTAACTTGTTTTTCATTTCCCTCATGGGTTAGTTTTTATTTATGGTTGAATTTGATTGGTTTTTTGTTGGTACCATTATAATGACAATTATTATTGAGTTTTGGTGTTTTTGCATTCATTTTTTCAATGAATTTCACGTTTTTATGACACAATAGGGACTCTAATTGGCATTTTTGTTATAGTACATATAGTCTTTAGCAGATTTGCCTACTTTGATGACTCAATTTGAACAAATTCTGGAATTTATGATTCTATTGAGCTGTTTTTGATACAATTTACCTAGTTCTTTTAGTATAGAACTAGCTGTTTCTCATCCATGTTGGTTTGTGAGACATTTTTCGTTGCGTTGAGCGAATCATTGTAAATCTTTCCAGCTTCTTTTAGCTTGTCAAGTAATTGAAAAGTGGTTTTAGCTTCTTTTAGTTTTCCAGGGCCACCTATTAACTGTTTGATGAAATGTCTCAATTGATACTATTAGAATTTTTAAGGCATTACATTATCTCATTAATTAATCTTTTTATGTTTCATGTTTTGCCTGGAATTTTAAGAATTTCTTTGCTTTTCATTATAGTCTATCAGTGAGTTTTAAAACTATTTTTTTTCCTAGAATTTTTGCCCAGAATTTGTTCTCACTAATTTGACTGAATATATGCTTGTGGGAGCAGCATCTCGGAGGTGTTTGTGGATCAGTGCATAAAAAATGCAGAGTGCTTGACAATTGGAGTGAGGAAGCAGAGCAGATGAATTGGTGGATACCTTGTCAGCACCGGATGGTTAAAGAATTTCTGGCTTTTGGCTTAGATTAGAATAGATTATCGATAAACCAGTTAAACTAATGGAAACAATTAAGTTATTTTAGTGAAATTGTATCAGTTGTAATCTTCACATGGTTTTCTTCATTCTAATTTTTCTAATCTCCACTGCATTAATTTTCCAACACTGTAAAAACGTATTCACAGTCCACATTTTATTATCAAGTGATGATGCATTCAGTCCCAAATGGACTCAATTGTCTAATATCTCAACTTGATTTCATGTCTTTTGCACCTCTAAAATGAAATTTGATCCTTCAAACTTGGCCAAATTTAAAATTTTTGTTGATATTAGTAGACATCTAACCTGCTGGGTATTATTATTATTATTATTATTATTATTATTAGAAAAAAAAAAACTAACATGTCTTCCAAAAAAATCATTAATTAAAAATATTTTTCAATTACAATATTATTATTTTTGTTAAATATGATATATAAAAATATTTATTTAATAAAATAAAATAAATATTGATTTGTCTTTTCTCATATGTCACTATTATGTGGTAACAAATATTATACATGACAAAAATAGTACTCTGGTTATTTGAACCTCTTGTCACATCATGTTCCAACCATATTAAATGTATAACGGTACAGTTTACAGTTTTGCCCTAACAAGGGCGAAACCAGAATTTGTTTTCAAGATGGGCTGTTATGAAAAAATATATATATTTTCAAAGGTATGTCTCGACTGTACGAGAGAAATTTCATTAATTAAAAAAAAACGTACTTATAGTTGAAATTGACAAATTAATAATAATTTTTTTAAACAACTATATAAGTCAACTATTTACTTTAAAATCTAAAATTAACCGACAAGGGGATGAATAGTTTTTTCTTTTTAAGAGTAATTGAGTTTGAAAAGAAAAGAAAAAAAAAAAAAAAAAAAAACTTGATCGTATAGTATATTTTATCCTCACTAAAAGATAATCTTAACTTATAGGTGGGTACTAACTAATATAATTTTAATTCTTTAATAGATAATATATATAGCATTAATATATATTAATTTTTTTTTTTCAAATGCTTGGGTGGGCATGGCTGTTTCCGCCATTGTGGCCTAAACATTCTAAACACAAAACGGAACAACTGTCTCATCCTATCCTATCCCGTCCTCGTACCAAACGCTCCCTTAAGGACCTGAATCTTGGCTACAGGGGACTTGAATGTAATGTTGGAAGCGTTTTTTCTTTAATATCTTTAGTGAGGGAAAGTTTACATAAATCTTGGATGAACTTAGCTCCTAGTAGAGTTAAGGGCATCATTGAAAGACATTTTCTCTTGTCTAAATTAGTCTATGCTATGCTTGAATGTTCTGTACGGACGTTTAATATCATAACAAATGCATTGTTTGATCAAATGCCCCAAATAGATTTACAACCCTATACGGCGGGTGGGCACGTGGCGGCAGTAGATGAAATGGAACAACCACCCTGAGATCACGATCTTGACTTCCCTAACCTTCTTAACATTAACAATGGATTATTTAAGAGATGTACAGCTTTTAGACTCAGTCTTTTGAGAAACCAGTGACCCAGTTTATACTCTATTATTATTATTATATTGGAAGTTCTGTTAGTGTGGGACACACTTGTATTTTAGTCAATGACGTAAATTATAATCTGAAGACCAGGTTTGGGTCTCTGTCTCTCTATGAATTTATATTGTATTGCTTCTTTGCTCACTTGTTACCAAGAATTGAAGGGAAACTTCTTTCAAGCATCCGGAAGAAGTAAGAAAAGATCTAGGGGGTGAATTCAATGGACTGGAGCAGTCTTGAACTGAAAGTTATATCTTGTAAACATCTCAAAGCCTTCAATTTTTTCCAGAAGTTATCTGTCTATGCTGCAGTCTCCATCATCAATGGCGAATCAAAGAAGAAGGAACAAAAACAGCAGTGTCTGCAGCGGCAAAAGACTCCGATAGACAGAGAGGGAGGTACTAAGCCCGAGTGGAATCACTTGATGCAGTTTGATCTCAAAGCTCTTGATGATGATTTCAGTAATTTCTTCATTAGCTTTGATCTGCACTGTGCGGGGGTCGTTTATGGGAAAAAGACTGTTGGTAAGGTTCGTGTTTCGTTGAAGGACTTGATCGATGAGTTCAATGGAGCTGTAAGGTTTGTAAGTTATCAGGTTCGCGCCAATGGAAAGCCTAATGGGGTCTTGAATTTTTCTTACAAGCTGAAGGGCACAGCAGCCATGGAAGATGTAACAGCAGATGACTTGTCAACCGGATTCCATTCTTCTACTAATCGAAAAGTTGAATACCCGTCTCTGGAAGTCGGTGATAAGTCCCGGGATATCTGCTATCCTTCACTGGATGACATTCAATCTCCTTTACCAGGATTCTATACACCTTCACCTTCACCAAAGTACGAGTACAAAACAGATGTCTACGGTATGATTAATCCTCCACCACCACCGCTATCACCACAAATGTTGCCGCATATGACAGCAAATGAGTCGTACTGTCAACCGTATCAGTCTCCAATGGTTCAAACTCCAGGGCGGTGGTACACGGTGGAGTCAAGTGGTTATGGTTATGGTCATGGTTGGCCCAATGTGGGACAATTTGGTACATTTGATGTTGAAAGACGGAAGGTCTGACTAGTCTGAAAGAGATAACTTTTACCACTCTCAGGATTTTAGACTAGAAAAGTAGAAAGAGAAGCAGCATGTGTAGTCATATTCATATATAATAAGAGCTGTTTTCATTACATTTTTCTCATTTTCTCACTCTCCAAACATCCATATTGGTATATGCATAATTGATTCTGTGTATGTATCAAATTTAATCCTACTATGTGGAAAATTTATCGGGCGTGATTGTTCGGATTTCATTAAATTCCTTACTTTGAATTCTCGGTCATTATATAGATTCGACGAATGAGGTTATTGTAACTTTTTTGTTGTTCGAATATATAAAATAAGACAATTAAATATTATTGTCATAGGTATATTAGAAGAAAATTTGGAAGTGGAAAGACAATGTCATAACAAGCTCCAATTGATTATTACCTTAACATGAGATTACCCATAACAACCACCAAGAAAATTTTTGTTTGATTACCAAGAAAAACCATGGGCGACTTGATAAAATTTGACCAAGTCAACTCTTTTAATGTATGTATAAATTAGTTACATATAACTTTGCATAATTTTTTTATTTATTTTTTAAATTCTTTATACTTTGATCATATTATACGATGGGTCCTTTAAAAATATATATTATACGATTATACAAAAAAATAAGAATAACTTTCTATGATTCAAAAACTCGCATTTAAATTCTGTAGATCGATATCATTAGTTTACGTTTAGTGCTTGTTGGGTTGAGCTTTATACTGACTCAAAAGGTCTACAAACATCTATTTGAGTTTTTTAGAGTTGTTTGGTTGGGCTTTTGAAATTGTCTATTTTAAATTAAGTAAAAACTAGTAGAGTTTAAACCTCTACTAGATAAAAGCTCATGGAAAGGTACTTCTCCAAATAAGCATTTTTTTTTTAAGTCTACCAACCAAACAATTATAATTTTTTTTTTTTCAAAAACTTTATTTCTAATAAATCTACTATAAATAGATTTTTTACCAATAAATATTTTTTAAAAGCCCAATCAAACAAGGTTTAATCCCATTATAATGTTAATGGGGATTGGAAGAAGATTATTTTACGAGATGAATGGTTCTCATTTACTGCCAATATATATTGAATCGATGGTAACAAAAAATCATTTTGTATTTCCTATATTTGATGTAAGACGTGAGAATTTAAATTAACTTTTTTTTTTTTCATCATTAAACAAACTTGTTGGACCAAGCAAATTAAATATCTAGAAATGGGACCCTATTGAAATTTGTGACATATTGAAAAGGATTTATGTGGTTTCCGTCCGGGTCTTCAGTCTTCGCCCAATAAAAAACAAAATCAACTACTCTAGCTGCTTTTCAATTCTTCCGAAATTGTCTCTCGCATTCATTTTCAAATTTCAATCTTCAAATTCAATCCCTACTTCCTTATCGATCTCGTGATTAATAAAATTTATATTACTTTATATAAATTTGATGTTCAACTTTACAAATGTCTTAGAAAGATCGAGAATTATGTGTTTTGCGTCATGAAATCTATGTCAAAACAATTGAAAAAAATTAACGCTTTTAACCTAATGTATAAAAAAAATAAAAAATCATAGAGCAATTAAACTATATACTATTTTTTTTTTATCAAAAAAAAAAAAAAATAGTATATAGTTAAAAATAAAATCTCAAAATTACATTTTAATGAAGAAATAATTACCACCGTCTAATGTGGTCTGGCGGTAAAAGCGCTTGTTAGAGAACATGTACGACAAGTCATTTCTTTAGAGTATTCCACAAGTTGTTTTATTCATTTGTATTTATGTAACGTGTCCTTTCCTTATAGGCTAGTCTGATAGGGTAACACATGACCCTCATATATATATATATATATATATATATATATATATATATATATATATATATATATATATATATATATATATATACACAGAAATTCTATTATCAGCTCGAACTGACAAAAGTTATATCAGTTCCTTGCATATGGGCCACTGGATTTAAATACTTTGACTTGACTGTATGCACTTGTCAGTCAAAGTATTTAAATCCAGTGGCCCACATACAAGGAACTGATATAACTTTTATCAGTTCGAACTGATAATAGAAAGACTGTATATATATATTGTAATTTGCTCTTTTGCTCATATAAGAGCCGTAATATACAAAAATACAATATACCCCATTTTCTTCATTTGGTATCAGAGCCTTAATGGCTAGCATCGACAACGATCCATTAGCTAGAGATGAAACCACACCACAACCACCACCTCTTGCCAAGAAGAAGAATCCCTCCTCTAAGAGTTCGAAAGGAGAAACTAGCAAGGTTATAGGATTAGGTCTCACAGAAGGCCAAAGTGGGAGCAAACCACAAAACCCAGGTAATGCTCTTGGCTCCTATTGCTCTGTCAAATTGAACCATGAGAACTATCTCTTGTGGAAGAGCATGGTTATGCATGTTATTCGAGGAAGCAGGCTAGAAGGGTTCCTTAATGGCACCAAAGAGTGCCCTCTTAAGTTTATTACAAAAGAGAACTCTGAAGATGAAGAAGTAGAACTGAATTCAAGCTATGAGAACTGGATTGCTCAAGACCAGAACCTGTTAGGTTGGTTGTACAACTCGATTGATGTAGATGTTACTTCGGAAGTGATGGGAAACGAAAGCTTACAAGATCTATGGAATGCCATTGAAACACTCTTTTGGGTACAAACCAGATCCAACATAGTTTTCTTCATAAAAGAATTCAAAAGAATGCAAAAAAATGAGGCATGAAAATGAGTGAGTACTTGAATGCAATGAAAAAATTGGTTGACAACTTAGCCTTGGCTGGACAACCAATAGGGATTGATGACTTGGTTTCACTGGAATGCAATCTAGTAGTGTGTCAGATCAATGAGAAAGAAAATGTTACCTAGATGGAACTGCAATCCAAGTTGCTAAGTTACTAAAGGCACTTGGAACCTATCAATGGAGACATGGTAGGGTTGAATGTCAGACAAGCTACGACTAACTTTGCATCAACCAAAAGCAACAACTGTTATCAGAACAGAGGGCAGAGTCAATCTTCAAGGATGAGCAACAATGCAAATCAAAACCATGGAGGGAATCATTACCATGAAGGGAACAATTACAGAGGTGAAGACAGATCTAGAAGTGAAGGAGGAAGATTTGGCAGTGGAAATCGACCTGTTTATTAAGTGTGGGAAAATATATCACATTGTTGTAGAACAGAGGGCGGAGTCAATCTTCAGGGATGTGCAACAATGCAAATCAAAACCATGGAGGAAATCGTTACCATGAAAGGAACAATTACAGAGGTGAAAGCATATCCAGAGGTGGAGGAGGAAGATTTGGCAGTGGAAATCGACCTGTTTATTAAGTGTGGGAAAATATGTCACATTGTTGCCTATTGCCACTTTAGATTCAATGAGACCTACGTAGGATATGCTCATGATCGGAACAAGACCAACCAGTAATAACAACAATCAGCTTTTGTGGCATCTCCTAAGATACTCAATGATCCAACTTGGTTTGTTAATAGTGGAGCCAATAGCCATATCTTTACTGAATCAAGCAATCTGGCTTAGAACAATGATACAATGGTAAAGAAACTCTTATGGTTGATAATGGTGAGAAGTTAAATATTGTGCATACTGGTAATACAAATTTTCTGACAAAAGCTGACAATAAATTGTTGCTTAAAATGTCTTACATGTTCCTACTATTGCAAAGAACTTAATCAGTGTCTCTCAACTTATCTCTCATAATAATGTAGTTGTTGAATTTAACTCTCTTGGTTGCTTTGTGAAGGACAAAGTAACGGGGGTGGTGCTGCTACAAGGGAAGCTTATAGATGGTCTTTACTGCTTGGATTTTCCTGTTGCAACCAATCATCACCAAACCGGTTCACCTCAATCAACACCTCAAACCTTTGTTTGTAATGTTGAGTCCTTGAATTTCCCACAAGCAGAGTCTATGAACTCTAGTAGTTTATTTTCCTCCAAAGAGGCTTGGCATAGGAGGCTTGACATAAGAGACTTAGCCATCCTTCAAGTAAGATTTTGTCTCAAGTCTTAAACAGATGTAATGAAAAATTTGGTGTTAAATCTGAGTTTACTTTTTGCGATGCTTATCAATATGGGAAATCACATCTTCTTCCATTTCAAAACTTTGATTCTCATGCTAGTCATATTCTTGATCTCATACACACTGATGTATAGGCTCATGCACCAATTCAATTAATTTTTAGTTTTCGATACTATTTGCATTTCTTGGATGATCATAGTCGTTTTACTTGGACTTTTCCCTTGAAATTCAAATCTAAAGCATTTATCATATTCCTTAAGTTTAAAATTCTTATTAAGAACCAATTTGAAAAGAAAATCATCCAATCTGATATGTGGGGCAAGTATAAGAGTTTTAGTGAGTTTGTTAAGCAAAATAGGGTTGAATTTAGAAATCCATGTCCTTATACCTCTACTCAAAATGGAAGAGCAGAGAGAAAACACATACACATCAAAGAAAACTGGCATTACCCTTCTAGCTCAAGCACACATGCCAACTAGATTTTAGTAGGAAGCATTTCAAACAACAACCTTCCTCATTAATAGGTTGCCTACATCAATACCGAAAGGTCAAATATCTTTAGAGAAATTGTGTGGAAAAATACATGAATGTAAAGTCTTGAAAGCTTTTGGATGCGCTTGCTTCCCTTGCCTAAGACCTTACCAAACACAAAATTTCTAATTTCACTCAACTAAGTGTGTATTTCTGGGGCACAATGAGTCTCATATAGGGAATAAATGCCTTAGCTCAATAAGTAGAATTTATATCTCTAGGCATGTGATGTTTAATGAGTTGAAATTTCCTTTCAAATCAGGTTTTCTCAACACAAAAGAACCGTAATCCAACATTATCATAACCACCACAAACTGGATGAGTCTTCATTTATTGATTTCCAACACAATAATGGCATATTCTAACTCAATTGACAGACAACCAAGCAATAGAGATTGTCAAAGAGCTGACATTGGAGCATCAACATCTCCTATTGGGTCTTTTAATTTGCAATCCGGTGAGGAAAGTTCTCAACTCAATACAACTTCCAAATTTGTTCACTCTTCTCAATCAGATTCAACTAATGCCTCTCACAATCATGTTGTTGCTACAACTCCAGAGTCTGCAACTTTCTTACCTAGTGAAACACAACATGCATCAACAGTCACCAAATACAAACATGAGCAAAAGCTGGTATGCACAAACCCAAAAGGTATCATGTAGAATTTCAACTCTATAATGTCAGTGTTTCTAATCTGCCTAGTGAGCCAGGTTCAACCAAAGAAACTCTTGAATTTGAACATTGGAGAGCAACTATGCTAGAAGAATATAAAGCGCTGGAAAAAAAATGGAACTTGGAGCTTAGTATCTTATTCTCCAACCTATAACATAGTATGGAATAAATAGGTGTACAAAGTAAAACAAAATCTAGATGTGAGTTTTCAGAGGTGTAAAGCTAGACTGGTGGCCAAGGGCTTTCATTAAACCCCTAGCATAGACTACATTGAAACATTCAGTCCAGTAGTAAAGGCATCTACTATCAGGATAGTTCTATCTATTGTAGTCTCAAGGAATTAGTTTGTGAGGCAACTAGATGTGAACAACGCTTTCTTAAGTAGGAACTTACATAAGTCTGGTTATATAGAGCAACCAGGAGGATTTGTTGATTCAAGCAGACCAAATCACATATGCATGTTACATAAAGCTCTATATAGGTTTAAACAAGCTCCAAGAACTTGGTATGAGAAGTTGAGAATGACACTAGTTGAATAGGGTTTCAAGAATTCCAAGTGTGATACCTCACTCTTCTTTTTCAAAGACAACAAACAGGTTATACTTGTGCTAATCTATGATGATATGAGTGTAACTAGCAGTAATCCTCAGTCACTGTAGAAGTTTGTTAAAAAAATAAATAGGTTATTTGCTCTAAAAGAAATGGGGTCACTCCATCCCTTCTTGAGAATTGAAGTTAGAATGGATGAGACATGAATGTATTTGACTCAAACAAAATATATAGATGAGCTTATGAGAAAACAAATCTGCAGTATACCGGTCCATGTCTAACTCCAGCAACAGTTGGGAAACATTACAGATTAGTTGAAGGAGAGCCAATGAAGAATCCCACAACTTATAGAAACACGTTGGGCTTTTTACGGTACCTAACAGACACCGGGCCTGATATATTTTACATAGTTAATAAGTTGAGTCAAATTCTACAGAATCCAACCAACAATCACCGGATAGAGGTAAAGAGAGACTTAAGATATTTGAGAGGAACTCAAGAAATGGGGATTCATATTAAGCATTGTACAGACTTAACTTTAATTGGTTTCTCAGATATGGACTGGGCATGCAATCCTGATGACAGAAAGTCAGTTGCAGGGTATTGTGTTTTCTTTGGTGATACGCTGGTCTCTTGGTATTGAAAGAAACAAAATGTGGTTGCAAGGTCCAGCACTGAGTCAAAGTACAGGGCTTTGGCAAATGTATTCTTTGAACTAGACTAGATCCAATCATTACTTAAAGAGATCTCATTTCCTCTTCCAGCAACTCCAATAACTTGGTGTGACAACTTAAGTGTTAGAGCCTTAGCATCCAATCCAGTAAACCATGCTAGAACCTAGCACATAGACATAGATGTTCACTTCATTCAAGACAAAGTCCTCTCTAAGTCTCTTCAAGTTCGGTACGCTCCTTCACATGATCAGATTGCAGACTGCTTAACCAAACCATTATCTCACTCCAGATTCCAATTTCTTCGAGACAAACTTGGAGTTGTTTGTAGAGCCAACCACACACAAGTTTGAGTGGGGCTATTAGAGAACATGTCGAAACGAGTATTCCACAAGTTGTTTTATTCCTTTGTATTTATGTAATGTGTCCTTCCTTGTAGGCTAATCTGCTACGCTTATTCAGCCAAACAATGTCTCGGGTTTGAATCGCTGCCGTATGTGGCAAATCGAAAAGAAAAAAAAAGAAGTGATAATTGATTGTAAGTTGTAACTATTATATATATATAATGAATGATTTGATAGATAATAGGATAATTACAAATTATTTAAAAATCAATCATCATCAGAAAAATATAATCGGGTCCTGAGGTTACATATCCATACACACTTTAATTATGATGTTGACTCAATAGTTTGCCTATCACACTTATATATATACTATAAGATTGTGGGTTTGAATAATCACTGCCATTGTCGAACCTGGTACATTACGGTAAATATCAAACTCATTTCGAATGAGAGTACGAGTCTACGATACTATTACATTCCTGTAAGAATTTCATTGGGTCCCACTTGATTAAGAAGTTCATTTTGTGAACGTTTTCAATCATATAAATATATATCATGTCATTGTATTTTGGTGAAACATCATGTCAATAAATTAAATATTGGCATATGCTTTATTTAAAAGAATATGTCAATGCTTAATTTCAACAAAAAATAAATAAATGAAGAAGAATATGTCAATTATAATGACGGCTGCTGAGATGGTTTTAAATAATAATAATAATAATAAGTTCATTTTTGATGATTTTATTATATGATCAGCTTACCTAATTTAAAGTTTTTTTAATAAGATGATAGTACATACAGTACTCACATAAATCAAACTTTTCCTAAACTTTAGTGATCGAATAAGTGTTTGAGAGTGTAATTCAAAGTTAAGATCTCTTATATAACTATAAGAAATTCCATTGCTAAACCATGATAGATACCCATATGACTATTAAGTCTTTTGTGCTAGAGTTTATTAAGTTCATAAGAAATTTTCTAAGTTGGTGAACAACATACCCCATTATGATGAATTTATGATTATGTATTGAATTTTTCGTTGGAATGCTATTTTCTGAGTTAAACGAATTAGCAAATTATTGTTTGTGATCATTATTATTGGTTTATTTAGGGTTGTTGCGCCCTAGTTTCACCATAATTTATAGTACTGTAGAACTGGGTATAGACTATTTTTTTTTTTTTGACAATATATATTAATCCTAAACCAGGTATTTTTTTGAAAGCTTTCGCCATTGATAGGATTCAAGCCGTTGACCTAGGAGTCATTCGCCATTAGTATAGACTATTTTATGTGTGTAGAACTAGTCTTAATCTTATTAGGATTATTATTCATTTATAGTTTTGGATTCAATCAAGTATGTAACAGTATATAAAAGGTCTCTACTCTCACTCATATATGATTTAGAAACTTTTGTCTTCTCATTAGGAAAGGGAAGAGCCAAAATTCTGTCTGAAGGAGTCATTAAACTGAAATAAAAGATTTAGATGGGGCCAAAGTCAAAAAGTGATAAAATTTAGTGGTAAATTTATAAATTTTAAAAAAATTAAGAGAAGGGATTCAGGGATCATGGCCCTTGTGGGCTCCCCCTTCGCCACTGCCATAGCCCATAGGTGATCCAAGAAGGTGTGAGTGAGAAGAGAGTAAAAGATCCTCCTTTTGCTAATTTCTTATTTATATTTAATTTATAGATTATTTCAGGTTATTGTATCATGAATTTAGTTGGACATTCAGGTAAGCTTATTAATAATATTTATATATGCATTCAATACATGACTACCGGTTCTTCCACCTCCAATTCGGTAACAGTCATCTCTTCCTCCTCCTTATCTCATGACATAACCTCTTCCACAAATACGATCATCTCCGTCAATATTTCCGCCCAAAGCTCCCTTAAAACTCACTGCAACAAACTATCACTCCTGGAAACTCCAATTTCACACTCTTCTTGTTGGGTTTGATCTAATGGGTTTCGTCGATGGTCAACGCCCATGCCCGTCGGCCACTATCACAATCAATGACATCACCACACCAAACCCGGCATTCAACATCTGGAATAGGCAAGATCAGCTACTTCTAAACGCAATCATAGGCTCCATAACTCCATCCATCATCCCTTTTATCGCTTCCGCCAAGACTGCCCAGGATGCCTGGACTGCCCTTGCCAATACCTATGCAAAACCCTCTAGAGGACACATTATGCATCTTAAAGGCGTGCTCACCAATATCACAAAAGGCACACGATCAGTAACTGAGTTCATGCAACATGTAAAAAGTGTGGCAGATGAATTGGCCATGCTTGATGCTCCGGAAAATTCTGAAGATCTGACAGTCAAAATCCTAAACGGTTTGGGTGATGAGTTCAGAGACATATCCGCTGCGGTTCGCGCTCGTGACTCCGCTATTACCTTTGAAGAATTACATGAGAAACTTCTCAATTTTGAGGCCGTCCTGAAACAAGAAACAATGACAAATCACAGACTACCTATCACGGCACATTACACCACCAAACCTCCAACCGGCGGTCACCAAACCACCTACCGCAGGCCATACAACACTAGCAGTAGCAGTAACCACACGTAGGCAGTCACACAGCCGCCGAACCAGCATTCAAGGAATCCTAACCCTCCAGGCCAACCAAATAGAGGTAAACCGTATCGTGGTTTTTGTCAATTATGTGGTGAGCAGGGACACACGGCTAAACGGTGCACCACGGTCACCTTTACATCAGCTCAACCGCAACCTTCAGTCAACCAACCGACTAGGCAATGGCAGCCTTGTGCTAACTACGCTGCACCAAATTCCTCTACACCGAATTGGCTTCTTGACTCAAGTGCTTCACACCATGTCACCAGTGATTTACAAAACCTCTCTCACAGATGCCACTGAGTTTCGTCAGGTAATTGGTGCTTTACAGTATCTGTCGTTCACTCGTCCTGACATTGCATTCGCAGTAAATAAACTTGCACAATTCATGCATCGTCCAACAACTGGTAACTGGTCCCTTGCAAAACGTCTCATGTGATATCTGCTTGGTACGATTAGTCACAGTTTGCTACTGCGTCATGACTCGCCTATATCACTACATGCATTCTCAGATACGGACTGGGCCGGCAACCAAGATGACCGCACCTCGACCAGTGCCTACGTCATCTTCCTCGGTTCCAATGCAATCTCATGGTGTTCTCACAAAAAACACTCTGTCGCTAGGTCCTTGACTGAAGCGGAATACAGAGCTGTAGCTCACATTGCCTCTAAAGTGGTCTGGCTTTCGTCACTCCTGTCCGAATTACTGCTTCCACCCACCATCCCACCAACAATTTACTGTGACAACATTGGTGCTACATATCTTTGTTCCAACCCTGTGTTCCACTCACGAATGAAGCACATAGCCATTGATTTCCACTTCGTTCGCGAAAAAGTTCAGAGTGGACAGCTTCGAGTGTCACATGTCTCCTCCGCTGATCAGCTAGCTGACTCACTTACCAAGCTGCTTTCCAGGACAAGTTTTGCACATTTACGATCCAAGATTGGTGTGTCTGAAATGCCCACCATCTTGCGGGGGCATATTAAGGATAAACTCTAACTGAAGACTTTTATATATATCTCAATCTCTTTTATTTCTATCCTTCCAGTTATTGTATAGGAGTAGATTTATTATTTCCCTTTCAGTTATTGTATAGGAGTAGATAACTCTTTTACCAGTACACTAGTCTTTGTGTGCATGTATATATTGAAACCGAGACCATCAATAATATTTGGTGAATTATTATTCTCTACAATTGTATCATGAATTTAGTTGGACATTCAGGTAAGCTTATTATAATATTTATATATGCATTCAATACGGGTGATCGAATAAATTCTTACAAGTCTTCTTGAGAGTTTGAAATCTTTTGTTCTAATCTTGAATGTAGACAATATTAACAATTGTTTGGAGTTCTAGCGGTGTCAATTACAAGTTAGAAATTAAGTTTTCATCACGATCGAAGTTAGACCGATGCCGATCAAATTAGATTTGAAGTGTTCAACTAGCTAGTAGAACATTCCTAATTAGTTTTGGAATTATTGGAGCCAAGTATGGTTCCACTATCAATTACTTGCTTTTGAATCCATCACCGAAAGAAACAATTCCACTATTAATTTTACTTACATTAGCTCATGATCTCATTGAATACTCTGATTATAACGATCAAGATCGAGCTAAACCATCCACAGTTTTACCACATTTTTTAAATATATTTCTAGTAAAGATATTGGCTTTACGATCGAGCATGCACATGCATGATCATGACATCTAACTTCGAAACAAAATTAAAAACAAAAAAACAAAACATTAAGTTGCATGATATTTAATTTAGGGTGATTTAACACCATTGATTTTGAGCCACCTTGCATGCTTTAACTTTTTAGGGACAACCAAAAAGTCATGAGTTACGTTTCAGATTCTTTCCCTTTAAAGAACGATAGAGAAAGAAAACTCATAAAGGTTAATTGTATGTACAATACAAAAAAAACAAAAAACAAAAAGACAAAAAAAACAAAAACAAAAAAACAGAAGCTTTTTGACGGTTTCGTGGTAATACAAAAGAAGCAAAAGCATGCATGTGCTCTATCCATTATTTGATGAAAACAATGATTCAATTCTATGTATATTTGATGTGCTAAATTAATTGCTTATATATAAAATTGAATTTTGATTTGATTTATTTATTTGTATCGAAAGACCCATTTCGAGACTTATTTGTTAATTAATTCCTTAAATAGATCGATATCTCTTGCTAATTTTACTTAATTTTCATCGGCCATGGCTAATAGATGAGAGATGTACATAACTCATGAAATATCCATTATATTTCAATCCAGTATTTAAATGAATCAAGAGTTTTAAAAATAAATGTTTAAAAAACTTAAAACAAAAAGAGAGTTTATGTAAAGAGAGTTTAGGTAAATTAAAATCTCTAATTCTCATTGTTTAATATGTTTTGGAAAAAAAAAAAAAAGTTTTTCTTACCGTGCATATCGGCCCGTTAAAGACTTAAAACTCAATTAATTAAACAAATTATATTTATTTTCTCACATAATTTTCAATATCTCAAAAGAATAAATATAATTATTTAATTTAATTTTTAAATCCTTAGAGCATCTCCGATGCAAAAGTTGATTGTATACCAATAATTGTTGACATAACAATAACGTCAACAGACTTGCTTCCTATATAGTATAAAGATAAACTTGATAGGCAATCAATTCAAAATTTGGTCTCCTCCAATACTTCTGTTTAAAACACATTTTTTTAATGAAGTGTCTATTTTTTTTTTTCTATTTTTTTTTATTTCCTTACCCAAAATAAATAAAAAATTAATGTCAATTTTAAATACTTGCTGAATCAACCGAAAAAAAGTTGTGCAACGTACCATCTAAAAGTAGACAGTCATGTTGACATTGTCTAATATTTTTTTGCTACATCAACATGAGGTTGAATATGCACAACTGCATTGGAAATACATTTATTAACGAACTGTCTATTTATCAAAGAGTCCTCCTTTATTTCTTTCAAACACAGCAATGCCAGATTCTAACTCAATTGACAGACAACCAAGCAATAAAGATTGTCAAAGAGTTGACATAGGAGCATCAACATCTTCTATTAGGTCTTTTAACTTGAAATCAGGTGAGGAAAGTTCTCAACTCAATACTCCTTCCAAATTTGTTCACTCTTCTCAATCAGATTCATCTATTGCCTCTCCCAATCATGATGTTGCTACAACTCCAGAGTTTGCAACTTTCTTACCTAGTGAAACACAACATACATCAACAGTCGTTGACAAAGTGACTAATACAGCAATTGAAGGTCACCAAATGCAAACACAAGCAAAAGCTGGTATACACAAGCCCAAAAGGTATCCTGCAAAATTTCAACTCTATACTATCAGTGTTTCTAATCTGCCTAGTGAGCTAAGTTCAACCAAAGAAGCTCTTGAATCTGAACAATGGAGAGCAACTATGATAGAAGATATAAAGCACTACAAAAGAATGGGACTTGGAGCTTAGTACCTTACTCTCCAACCTATAACATAGTAGGGAATAAATGGGTGTACAAAGTAAACAAAATGCATATGTAAGTTTCAAAGGTGTAAAACTAGACTGGTGGCCAAGGGCTTTCATTAAACCCCTATCATAGACTACACTAAAACATTCAGTTCAGTGGTGAAGGCATCTACTATCAGGATAGTTCTATCTATTGCAATCTTAAGGAATTGGTTTGTGAGGCAACTTGATGTGAACAACGCCTGTGAAGTTGGCTTAGTTTGAAACTTTGAATTATTTGAAACACTTTATTTTGTATTTGTGATGCACTAATGGATTTTATTTTGTATTTGTAATGGAATATTTGTTTTTTTTAGTTTAATTTGTAATTTTTAATCAAATAGGGAAATGGAGAAATGGGAAAATAGGGGAACGGGGGAAACGGGGGAAACGGGGAAAAATGGAGAAAATGGGGAACTAGGGGTTGGGGATGAATATACCTCCCCCCAAAATTCTCCATCCCTATTTTCCCCAAATGGGGAAATGAGGGGAGATGAGAAAGGGTCTAGGAAGTGGAGATGGGAATGGGGGGACCTATATCCATCCTCATTCTCTAAATGTGCATCTCTATCGTGAACGTTTTCAATCATATAAATATATATCATGTCATTATATTTTGGTGAAACATCACTTCAATAAATTAAATATTGACATATGCTTTATTTAAAAGAATTTGTCAATGCTTTCAACAGAAAGAAAATAAAAATTAAAAATTAAAAAATATGTCAATTATAATGACGGCTGAGATGGTTTTAAAAAATAATAATAATAAGCTCATTTATGATGATTTTATTGTATGATCAGCCTACCTAATTTAAAGTTTTTTTTAGTAAGATGATAGTACATACAGTACTCTAACATAAATCAAACTTTTCCTAAACTTTAGTGATCGAATTAGTGTTTGAGAGTGTGATTCAAAGTTAAGATCTCTTATATAACTATAAGTAATTCCATTGCTAAACCATGATAGATACCCATATATATAACTATTAAGCCTTTTGTGCTAGAGTTTGTTAAGTTCATAAGAAATTTTCTAAGTTGGTGTTGTGATGAATTTATGATTATGTATTGAATTTTTCATTGGAATGCTATTTTCTAAGTAGTTAAACGAATTAGCAAATTATTGTTTGTGATCATTATTATTGGTTTATTTAGGGTTGTTGCGCCTTAGTTTCACCATTATTTATAATCTCATTGAATGCTCTGATTAGAACGATCGAAGAGCTAAACCATCCACAGTTTTACCACATTTTTTTTTTTTTTTTTATTTCTAGTAAAGATATTGGCTTTGCGATCGAGCATGCACATGCATGATGACATCTAACTTCGAAACAAAAAAACAAAACATCAGGTTGCATGATATTTGATTTAGGGTGATTTAACACCATTGATTTTGAGCCACCTTGCATGCTTTAATTTTTTAGAGTGACAACCAAAAAGTCATGGGTTACGTTTCAGATTCTTTCCCTTTAAAGACGATAGAGAAAGAAAACTCATAAAGGTTGTATGTACAATTAAAAAAAAAAAAAAAGGCTTTTTGACGGTTTCGTGGTAATACAAAAGAAGCAAAAGCATGCATGTGCTCTATCCATTATATAATGATGAAAACAATTATTCAATTCTATGTATATGTGATGTGCTAAATTAATTGCTTATATATAATATTGAATTTTGATTTGATTTGTTTATTTATATCGGAAGAACCATTTCGAGACTTATTTATTAATTAATTCCTTAAATAGATCGATGTCTCTTGCTAATTTTACTTAATTTTCATCGGTCATGATTAATAGATGAGAGAGGTACATAACTCATGAAATATCCATTATATTTCAATCCAATATTTAAATGAATCAAGAGTTTTAAAAATAAATATTTAAAAACTTAAAACAAAAAGAGAGTGTATGTAAAGAGAGTTTAGGTATATTAAAATCTCTAATTCTCATTGTTTAATATGTTTTGGAGAAAAAAAAAAGGTTTTTCTTATCGTGCATATCGGCCCGTTAAAGACTTAAAACTCAATTAATTAAACAAATTATATTTATTTTCTCACATAATTTTCAATATCTCAAAAGAATAAATATAATTATTTAATTTTAATTTTTAAATCATTAGAGTATCTTCGATGTAAAAGTTGATTGTATACCAATAATTGTTGATATGACAATAATATCAAAAGACTTGCTTCATATGTAGCATAAAGATAGGCTTGATAGGCAATCGATTCAAAATTTGGTCTCCTCCGATACTTTGTTTAAAACAATTTTTTTAATGAAATCCCTATATTTTTTTTTTCTGTTTTCTTTTTTATTTTATTTCCTTACCAAAAATAGATGAAAAATTACTGTCAATTTTAAATACTTGCTGAGTCAACCGAAAAAAAGTTGTACAACGGACCGTCTGAAAGTAGACAGTCATGTTGACATTGTCTAATATTTTTTGTTACATCAACATGAGGTTGAATATGCACAACTGCATTGGAGATATATTTATTAACGGACTGTCTATTTATCCAACGTAGCATCTTTTTTTTTTCACAAGTCACTTTTGCATTTGAAATGCCCTTCGAGCATCTCTAATGCAAAAGTGGTTTGCATACCAAAAATCGTTGACATATATGGTAACAATATAAGAGATTTGTTTCCTATATGGCAAAAAGATAGACTTGATAGACAATCAATCTAAAATTTTGTCTACAGCGATTCTATTTAAAACACATTTATTTTTAATGATATATCCAATTTTTTTCCTTTTTTCATTTTTATTTTATTTCCTTACTAAAAATAAATAAAAAATTAATGTCAATTTTAAATATTTGCTAAGTCAACCGTAAAATAGACGTGCAATAGGCCGTCTGAAAGTAGACGGTCATGTTGACAATGTCTAATATATTTTTACCACATTAGCGTGAGGTTGAATATGTACAGCTACATTGGAGATACATTTTTTTTAATAGACGGTCTATTTATCTTATATGGCATATCTTTTTTTCACAAACTACTCTTGCATGCAGCTTTTATATTCCAAAGCATGCGTGTTAACATTTTCATTAAATAAAACTGTCATGATAGGATTCTTAGACCTTAAGTTATATCTAAAATGAGAAAATAACCTTTTTCTCTATTTCGAATTTAGCATGAGAAACATTAGCATCTTGTTTCAGCAACATTCTTTTTTCCTGAAACTTGCATTATGTGTGCAGTACTGTGCAGCACTACTGGAAAAGTCAAAAGTTATTATATCATGCATGATTATAATATATAAATGTAAAAGAAAAAGATCATCATCAAAAAGCAATTACCAGTAGTACTTAATAATGAAGCATGTAAATAATGTATTGGTAATGGAGCCATGGAGGTTGAATGAATCACTTCCTATCTTAGCTAGCTTCTTTTTCCATCACTTTTTTCACTAACTTCTAAATTTCACCGTCTCAAAACTCAAAAGTGCTTTTAAGTTTTAAATTATATTCAGCTTTTTCTTGCTAATTTGGTGCTTCCCATTTCTAGATCTCCATGCTGCATGCATACATGGCATTCCTTGGTTGGCTATATCATGAATTTATCAGTTTTCAAGTACCAAAACAACCCTACTTTTTCACACAAGAAGGACCATTTTATCCTGTCTCTAGCCAATAGCTTTGTACCACGTAGATTTCTGTGTTGAGAAGCTTCTTCTGTTCATGCATATATAATTTTATCACCCCCCCCCCCCCCCCCCCCCCCCCCCCCTTTCACCCCACTAAACCAACCAAAGCAAACCAAAAAAGTTAAAAGAATCTGCTTTTTTGCTTTCTATATAAACCCCTCCGATCACTCCTTTATTTCTCCATGCCATCACACTTGTACAATTTGTTTAATTCTTTTGAGATCATATTCTTCTAATATCATCAGCTTTTGAATCCTTGATTAATTTCTTGTATTTGTCTATTTTTTTTTTTCTTTTGGGGTTTAATTTGCTTGTTTCAATAAGCTGCCAAAATGAAGAACAAAGCATCTGCTTTCTTGAAACAGGTTATCTGTTTAGTGACTTCTGTAGCTAAAGCCAAGTCACTGGCCATCAAAAACAAGACCAATGCAGCCAAAGCTCGTCTCATTATGTTATCTCTTATGAAGAACAAGAAAGTTTTAATGGGTTCCATCTCTAACAAGATTCACAACCTCCTTGGTCATCAAACCAGCCACCGCGAAGACAACGACGTTGTTGAAGATCAAAGCAAGGCCATTGTCCTCCACAATGCTGTTGAACCACATTCAAGTTCAAGTTGCACCCAATACGTCTATGATGATGATAAGTATCCGGATCTTACTCATTCATTGTTCGATGAGGAGGAATTTGAGTTCGATGATCAGGGCGGATCCATCATAGATATCGTGAGAAATTCAAAGGAGGAAGGAGAGAATTTCAGCTTGGAAGAAGAGATAGATCATGTGGCGGACTTGTTCATCAAGAGGTTTCACAAACAGATAAAGCTGCAAAAGCTGGAGTCATTCAAGAGGTTTCAAGAAATGATAGCGAGAGGCCTCTAAATAAGCATATACATGCATTTAGCTAACTTATCGGCACAATAATACTGGTAAATTACTGTATCAATAACGCAGCAAGACCTTATATACCAATTAGTATATATTCGATGTCGAGCTAAGATGGCAAATCAGGATCACCCAGAGAAGAATAAAAGATGTGAAACTTTGTAATATATTGTGCTGGGGCTAGGGATGCATTGATTGATTTTCTTCTTTGTAATTTTTTTTTTTTTTTTTTGGTATGAGAATCTAGTTACTTTTTAAGCTGGATTTTCTAAGGAATTAATCTTAAATAAGTGAACTACATATATATTTACGAATAGATTTGGTCCCAGTACTGGTTTTATTATGTATTTTTGTAATTTGATTGATATGACTGTCATGTCACACTAGTGATATTGATGCGGATCGGGTTGCAAGTCGTTGGAAGCACCCAAAAATGGGTATGACTTTGCAGGCTCATACTTTTTGTATACGAGCTCAGAATCACTATTATAATATGTTTTCGGAAAGCCCAAGACAAGCTCTATGTTTTGTTAGACGGGGTCCGTAGGAGATCAAAAAAAGGTCGTTTAATTTGTTGTTCGGAGGCTTTTAATTTCTTGCGTAACAATTAGGTGTTTTTTTCCTTTGTTTTTTTTTATTAGAATTTGTTTTTAGCTTTTTATTCGGGATTCTTTCCCGTTTAGTCAAGATGTTTGAGGAGTCTAGAAGATTACGAATCCTTGTGGATTCGTGTGTGTTTCGTTTCTCTATTTACAGATTGTATTAGGGTTTTGAGTTTTTTAGCTTTTGATGAATAAAAACCTATTGAGTTTTCTCAATTTTATCTCTCTTTTTTCTATTTTCCGCAGAATGATAGAATTAAGAAATCCTTGTTTGTTTGATCACCTGTGAGATCCGCTTCCATCTATATCAGATATGCATCCATGTAAATTTTTGTTGTTCTATAAAATTTGAATGCACTTAAATTAATTAAGGTTATTTCCTTTACATTTTTATATTTGAATAATAACTCTATTTTTTTTAACCAATAACTCTCTAAATTTTATTACTTGCGGATACTAAATACTGCACATCGGTTCTACTCTTTTATCAAGATATAAAAGCATCTCCAATAGTACTCTAAAATAGAGTATAAACTTCAAAATAGAGTATCACAAGCTTCAATCATACTCTATTTTTTTGTTTTCAATAAAATTTTTTAGAGTTTCATTGTTTGGTACTTTGAATTTACTTTTTACATTTTCTCTTCCATGTTTGCCCTCATGCCCATAGTTATTGACATTTATATCATTTTACCTATCAGGATTCAAGACTTTCAGGACTCTTACGTATATATAATCCAACTCCACCTCAGACTTGAAAACTTTGTTTTTATCTTATACTACTGTATTTCATATTATCACTTGTTGTATTTATCTTTTAAGCTTATAGTTATCAGGTCAGTGTTTTAATAATAGTAGATTACATCTACTGTACACGACTTGAGTCACAACTCTTATATATATTTGTACTATTCATGAATAAAATATATAGCAGAACAATTATTCTAAATCAGCTCTACTCATTTAAACGTTTAATATGGTATCAGAGTGCATCTGCTTCTAATTTTTTTTATCCCTTTTTTTTTTTTTTTATTCAGTTTTATTTCCTTCCGCAAATTTCAACCATTACTGACCCAAAGGATTCCAGTTCAACGAATCCAACTTCTGATTCACAAGGATCCAACGATCATTTCTCCGCTCAGGAACCCAATGATCCCTTCTTAGTTCATCACTAAGATAATCCCACAACTGTTCTAGTCTCTCCAATGTTGTCAGGGGACAACTACAACATTGGAACTCTGACAGGTATTGCACCACAAGCAAATCTGATAGGTATTTCCCTCTCATGTTCCTATAAATCCGTATGGATCATTGACTCAGGAGCAACAAATCATGTGAGCTCATCTTTGAATTTGTTCTCTAGTTATTCTACTTGCTCTAAACATTCCACACTTAAACTCCCAGATGGAACGGACCATTTAATTACTCATGTAGGAATTGTCACTCTTTCACCGACATTATGTCTCATAAATGTCTTATTTGTTCCCACTTTTCAATTCAATTTAATTTCCATCAGTGAACTTGTCAAGACTCGAAAATTTTCTATCTCTTTTTCTAATGATGAATGTGTGTTTCAGGACCTGTTATCGAAGAAGAAGATTGGACTGGGATGCCTACATGAGGGACTCTACCATTTTCAAAATTCTGCAACTATCTGCTCTTTTCAAAATTCAGCTCAAAATAAATTGTGGCATTACCAATTAGGACATGCTTCACCTAGTTGTTTACAACTCTTAGCTAAGCAGTTCTCTTTTATTCATTTTTCAAATAAGGTTGATTGCATGATATGCCCTCAAGCAAAGCAAACTCGTTTGTGTTTTTCAAATAGTTCAATAAAAACTAGTTGACCATTTCAAATGATTCACTGTGATATTTTGGGATCTTTTTCATTACCATCACATTCAAATTCTAGATTTTTTTTAACTATCGTTGACAATTTTAGTCCTGCCACATGGATATATTTAATAGCTGTTAAATATGAAACATCTCACTTTTTACAATCATTTTTTGCCATGGTTCATACTCAATTTAATTCTCAAATCAAATCTGTTATTTCTGGGGTTGGAGACATAAATGAACATTTTAAAATCCAAGTTGTTTGAACCGAAAATGGCACTGAATTTTTATCAAAAAACATGCAGCATTTTTTTTTCATCTAATGGTGTTGTTCATCAATGTAGTTATGTTGCTACACCACAACAAAATGGTGTAGTTGAACGCAAACACTCACTACTGCATATCTCATAAATAAAATACCAATTCCTTTATTAAAAGGAAAGTCACCTCACGAGATGTTATTTCAAAAACCACCGATTTTTACTAACATTAGAATTTTTGGTTGCTTATGTTTTGCTCGAAACCCTCATGTCATAAATAAATTTGATCAGAAAGGTACACCAGGTGTTTTTGTTGGCTATCCTTACGGTTAAAAAGGATACCATGTATTCGATTTTCAGTCTAAAAAGATTTTTACATTTCGTGATGTCATATTTCATGAACATGTTTTTCCCTTTCAAAATATTTTACCCACTCCTTCAAACATGCCGGTTCATACATTACCCATACATGATGATGGCACTTTTAAATTTTCTCCACCCACTTCATCTGTTCCACATGAGACCGAACCTCATGAGGATTCGATTTTATCAGTTGCTTCTCTTGACAATGAGATGTCACCTGATGCCCCTCCAGTTTCGGATTCTTCCCCAGTGTCCACTAGTGCACAACCCGATTCTCCTCTTCGATCTATTCGACCAAAACAGCCACCATCATATTTGAAACATTATCACTGTCCTACTCTCCCTCATGTGGCGAATCTGATTCAATCTGACTCTAAGGTAACTAAAGTTTCCACTCCTTATCCAATAGCTTTATATGTTTCTGACAATAAATTCTCTTTATCATATAAAGCTTTTTTGTCCAAGGTTTGTTCTACAGTTGAACCTAAATCCTTTTCCTAAGCCATCAAATACCCACATTGGAAAGCAGCAATGGCCACTAAAATTGAGGCATTAGAGAAAAATAACACGTGGGATCTTGTTCCTTTGCCATCATCACATAAGGCTATTGGGTGCAAATGGGTTTTCAAAGTTAAGTATCACTCTGATGGTTCGATTGAACGCTACAAAGCTCATTTAGTTGCGAAAGGCTACAATCAAATTGAAAGCCTTGATTATCATGATACATTCGCTCATGTGGCAAAGTTAGTCACTGTCCGACGATTGCTTTCCATTGCCACTGTCAAATGTTGGGACATTCAACAATTCGATGTTCATAATGCTTTTCTACAAGGGGATCTGAATGAGACAATGTTCATGACTCTACCACCTGGGTTTTCAAAACAGGGGGAGCAACGAGTGTGCAAACTCAACAAATCGTTATATGATTTGAAACAGGCTTCGAGGCAATGGTTTGCCAAATTCTTCACCACCTTGACCACATCCGGCTTCACTCAGTTTAAATCTGATTATTCATTGTTTACTAACATATGTGGTTCATCTTCTGTGTTTGTTCTTATTTATGTTGATGACATTATTGTCACAGGAAATGATCCCATTCGAATTCAACAACTGAAAAGTTTTTTGGAACAAAAATTCTACATCAAGGCCTTCGGAAAATTAAAATATTTTCTTGGTATTTAGGTGGCTAGATCACAACAGGGACTGTTTCTTTCCCAGTGAAAATACATTATGGACATTTTGGAGGATATTGATGTTACAGGTGGTTGAATTTCTGAGTTCCCCATGGAACAAAACATCAACCTTGCGGTTGACAATGGTGCTTTGTTATCGGAACCGACCATATACCGTCGGTTAGTTGGTCGGCTACTATATCTCACTGTCATACGGCCCGACATCAATTTTGCTGTCAACTATCTCAGTCAATTCATGCAGTCCCCCTGCTCTTCTCATTTGGATGTGAGCTATCGGGTTCTTCGTTACTTAAAAGGTTCTACCAACAAAGGTATTTTGTTATCAGCCTCCAGTTCTCTCCATATCTCAGGTTTTTGTGACTCTAATTAGGCCGGTTGCCCTATTACTCGTCGTTCTACTAGTGGTTATTATACTTTCCTTGGTTCAAGTCCGATCTCTTGGAAGACAAAGAAGCAATCTACAGTATAGATTTATGGCATCTCTCACATGTGAGCTTCAATGGTTAAAGTATGTTTTAATGGATTTGGGTATTTCTTATCCTTCTCCAATGACAATGTTTTGTGACAATCAAGTGGCCTTTCACATATCGTAAAATCTAGTGTTCCACGAACGCACAAAACACATTGAGTTAGATTGTCATTTTATCTGTGAAAGAATTCAGAATCTATTATTGATTCCCCGCTACATCCCGTCTTCATCCCAAATTGCCAACATCTTCACCAAACCGATTGGCAATGATCTATTCTCTCGTATGATACGCAAGTTAGGCGTTCTTGACATTCACTCTCCAACTTGAGGGGGAGTATTAGGATTCAGGACTCTCAGGACTCTTACGTATATAATCCAACTCCACCTCAGACTTGAAGACTTTATTTTTATCTTATACTGTTGTATTTAATATTATCACTTGTTGTAATTATCTTTTAAGCTTATAGTTATCAGGTTAGTGTTTTAATAAAAGTAGATTACATCTACTGTACACAACCTGAGTCACAACTCTTGTATATATATATATATATATATATTTGTACGATTCATGAATAAAATATATAGCAGAACAATTGTTCTAAATCAGCTCTACTCATTTAAACGTTTAATATTACCTTATTACTTAAATTCAATTATTATGTAATAAGTTTTAATTAATAAATTGTATTATCATAAAAATTATACCATTAGAATTGTCTTATCTAAATCTTTAAAATGATACTAATATTGAATATTTATTAATAATAATTTTATTTAATAATTTTTCATTTATCTAAATTTACCTATTCTTATCATTTATTATAAGTTAGCAATAAAATAAAGATGAAACATAGTGATATAAAAACTTCCAAATGAAAATTACAATAACATAAACATATTAAAATAAGGATGGCAAAAAAAAAATAATAACAAAAACTTAAATAATATCAACATAACATATTAAAATTTTGGAAGGTCATCCAAGCGACTTTCAAATCCACCTGAAAATGATCCACCTTGTATTTAGGAATTGTGAGTAAATTTTTCAAAAATTTCCATCTTCTTTGATCGAAAAATCGGCGATCATCGAAAAATCCGCGTTCGTTGAGATTTTTTATGAAATCCAAATCTATCATCATAATTTAAATTTACATATTATTTAATGAAGTCAATGTCACACATTCACTAGTTTCATATACGTTAAACTAGTATTGTTTTACAAATGCACTAGTTTTATACATGTAAAACTAGTATCGTTTAACAAATCTTGTATGTTAGTGTAACAACTCCTATTATACACTATTTTGAAATTAAAAATAAATATATGATGAAATTAAGAAAAAGATGTGGGATTGAGCAATCTATATTGAAAAACATTATGTTTAAGATGATGAAACTAATATTCATGCACTAATATAAGTGTTGTATTTTTATAAAAAGTTTTTAAAAAAATTAAAAATGTTATTAAAATAATATTTGTTAAAATTTAGTAGAAAAATAAAATTATATAAAAAAATTATTGAAGGGGGTAAAAATAATAATAATGTAAATGTAAATTATTCGAAGATAGAAATGGAGATAGGGATAGAGAATGTGGTTGGAGTGAAAATTATGTGAGATAAATATAAATATATATAGAGAAAATACCCTTTTTTAACCAAAAATTAAAAGATTTTATTGTTTTTAGTCGGCATTAGTATTTTGATTGTTTTTGTCAAAAAATCCACTTTTCGGACTTAAATGACCCTCATTATTTTTCAAAACCTCTTATCTCTCTTTCTCTCTTTCTCTCTCTCATTTTCACCAGAATCTCTTTTTTTCCTTTCTCTCTCTCCTTTTCTCTCTCCCACGTTCTTCTTCTTCTTCTTTCTCTCCTCTCTTCTCTTTCCCCTCTCACGCCATGTTCTTCTTCTTCTTTCTCTCCTTTTCTCAGCCACACCTTCTCTCCTTCATCTCCTTCTCTTTCTCTTTCTCATTTTTTCCAGATTTTTTTGAAAAAATTCAGTTTTTTTTTTTTTTTAATTTCCAGATTTTTAAAAAAAAGTTCTGTTTTTTTTGTTGAAAAATTTCCAGATTTCCGATGGGTTTTCCGATTTGACCACGATCTGGTCCAGATCGGGCAACCCAAACCCAGATTTTTTTTTTTAAATTCAGTATTTTTTTTTTTGGGAAAAATTTCAGTTTTTTTTTTTTTTGTTGAAAATTTTCTAGATTTCCGATGGGTTTTTCGCATGATGGGTTTTCCGATTTGACCACGATCTGGTCCAGATCGGGCGACCCAAACCCAGACTTTAAAAAAAAAAAAAAATCAGTTTTTTTTGGTTGAAAAATTTCCAGATCTTTAAAATAAATTTCAGTTTTTTTTTTTTTTTTTTTGAAAAGTTTCCAGATTTTAAAAAGGTTTGGATTTGAGTTAGTTGTTGATTTTAAGGGTGGTTGTGGTTGTGGTAGTGGTTGTGATTGTGGTAGTGGTTGTGATTAAGTTTGAGTATTGTTTGTTTAAAAAAATTTCAGATTTGTTTTGTTCAAAAAAATTTCCAGAAATTTCATGTTCAAAAAATTTTTAGGTTTTGTTTTGTTCAAAAATTCTAGATTTTTTTTTAAAAATTCAGATCATGTTTGTTAATTTTTTTTTTCCAGATTTTGTTCAATTAAACACACCAGACCACTGATTAAACACACCAGGCCAAAACGACTAAACACACTAGGCCAAAACGACTAAACATACCAGGAAAAAAGGACTAAACACACCAGGCAAAAACGACTAAACACACCAGGAAAAAAGGAATTAAATACACCAGGCAAAAAGAACTAAACACACCAGGCAAAACGACTAAACACACCAGACAAAAAAGAATTAAACACACCAGGCCAAAACGACTAAACACACCAAGCAAAAATGACTAAACACACCAGGCAAAAAGGAATTAACCACACCAGACAAAAAGGACTAAACACACCAAGCAAAAATGACTAAACACACCAGGAAAAATTTCTGAATGAAGGGCATTTTTGTCCGAAAAGTGGATTTTTTGACAAAAACAATCAAAATACTAATTCCGGCTAAAAACAATAAACCTCCTTAATTTTTGGCTAGTTTCCATTTTCACCCATATATATATATATATATATATATATATATATATATATATATGTATGTATGTATGTATGTATGTTTGAGATATGTTATATATATATACATACACTAAATATAATTATTCATTTCAAAAAACAAAAGAAAAAATCGATTTTCCAAAAAAAAAAAATCTAAAATAAATCAATGTAATCATCTTATTTACCAAAATGTCACTTATTTAACAGTAAGTTAACGGAATTTGATGGAATGGTCATTAGTGTCACACTTTTCGCTAAAAATGACCATTTTGAAAAAAATTCTCCATCTAATGGCCATTTTGAAACAAAATCTCTATCTAATGGTTATTTTGATAGTGTGGGAACAAATGGTGGCCACCAGGGTAATTATCCCAAAAAATTTTAAATTGAATCTGAATGGAATATTCCCTATTGAAACTCTATTTTAGATATAGAGATTGAATATTGGTTGGAGATGGCTCTCTAAACATACTCCTTAGCTAAAATAGCTAATGGGGATGGTTTTAGAGTACTCCAACCACTCCCTATTATGGCTTCCTATTTTAGAGAAATACCAAGGGACTCTTCAAATGTAGGGAGCCATTCCATGCTCTCTATCTTCTCTCTCCTATTATTTTATTATTTTAAAACTAATTTTCTTATTGAACAAATGATGTCAATTTTGAAATAAAATAAATTTATTTATATTTTAAATTAAAAAATATTAAATTATTAATAATTAGTTATAATTGAGAGGATGATTGGAATGACCTTACTAACTAAAATTTATAGTGCATTGTTGGAGATGCTCTAGTACCCTACACTACTCGAATCCATAACAACACAAGTACACAACATGGCAAATCCAACACGCAAATTCAACGTCACTCGCATATAGGGGCAGACCCACTTTAAGGTCAGGTGAGGCATGTGCCCTACCTCAATTTTTTTTTTTTTTTTTTAAATGATTTTGTTTTCATATATATAATAAATATATAATCTAACTTCAACTATACAATCTTAACTCACAGCTTAGTTGGTAGTTTGTCTCTCTCTTTTATTGGTCGGAGGGGTTCTCCTCTCTCCATTTACATTTTTCAAACATAATAAATATCCTTTTTATTTCATTCAATTTTATCTTGTAATTTTAATAATTTTGTTTTCTCAAATTTTTATCTTCTTCAGTGTCAACTTCTTAACTACCTTTAATTTGTGGCTACTTAATTCAATTTTATTTTATATTAAATTATCTATTATTATTTTGAACTTTTATTATTTCTAATAATTTTAGTTTGACATACCTAACACATCCATCCAATCAATAAACCCTAAAATCTCAAATTTTAATTTATTGGATTAAAATAGTCCACCTATTAATATGATTCATTTTCGTTTATCCTTAATATTTTTCTTTATTTTATAGTTTTAATGTTTTTAGAATCAATAATTTATCAATAATTAGAAGAACAAAAAATTCAAAAACATGTTTAGTAATATTTATTAATCAAATATTTTTGTATAAATTTAAAATGAATTCATTATAAATACAAAACAAAATTTCTTATTATAAAATTAGATTGTAATTTATTATTTTAAGAATAAATATTGTAATTTTTAATTGTTTATTTTGTTTTTCTTGTTATTATTTATTTTTTAATATCATGTTTCTTGTTTTTATTTCTTTTTAAATGTAAGGTTATTTTGTTCATCTTAAGTAAGTGTTCTATTTTTATTTTATTTTATCTAAACTTTATTATATCATCAATTTTTCTTTATATAAAAAACTCATTTTACTATAACCTTAATTTTTAAATGTTAAGTATTTTTTTTATACAATTATTATTTTGTTTAAGTGCCCCACCTGATTAAAATTTCTAAATCCATCACTACTTACATAAGTGTAAGGGGATATAGTTGTGACTTGTGACTTGTGACTTGTGACTTGTGAGGGGCATATTCACACATGAATCAATCTCATCTAAGATCTTTTCTTAAAAGAAAAAGGTTTATAAAGAAAAGTAAAAGGTTCGAATCCAAAGTGTTGATACGGTTTGGTGCAATGGTGCCTCGCCGGTTGTGTCAAAGTCATATCATTCTTTGGGTTTGTCATGTTAAAGCCCCACCACCGCACCACCGCACCACACAAGTGAAATTTATGAATAATAATAAGAATGACCTGTCAAACAATAAAAACAATAATAATAAGAACCACAATAATATTTCCTCAAAAAAAAAAAAAAAAAAAAAAACCACAATATTAACAAGAATGTAATATGATAGTGAAAATAATTTAACAATTAATTTTTCGAACTCATTCATTATCTATTGTTTCCTATTTATATGTCGAGAAAAAAAAAAAATAGTTTCCTTGCTAAAATAATTTCAATTTTTTTTTCCTTAAATGTATTTCATTATTTTTATCATATATACACAAATAAAATTTTTTTAACTATATAAATAATCTTATTGCAGTTCCTCAAATTCTATAATTTTTATTTTAACTTTTATATAATTAATTTTGTTTGTACTTTAAGATCGTAGTAAATGCTTATTGTGTTAAATACAGTGTAATTGTAAACATGCAACATTATTAATCTAAATTAGCGTCTTTCACCATCAAATTACATTGGACAATGATGCTTATCAATCTTCTTGATATATAATATTTCCGGTAATAAAATAAAAGGATGAGTTTTAAAATCAATCAAATATGTAACAATTTTAAAACTAAATCATTACATGTCAAAGGCGCTAGCATAAATGTGTCACTCTAAACTTCAATTAACTCTTCTTAACCCGCACTAGGTTAATGCTTAACATTAATAACAGTTTATCTCATTCGACTTATTGTATCATATGAATTAATTAAATTGACACGTATCAATAAGAGAAGTTAGAAACAAATTAAGATGTCTAAAGTATTCCGGTCTCGTATTAACTCATTAGTTGTTATAACGGGCCGGGGAACAAAATTATTTGGGCCCAGAACATGAATACAATCAAACATAAAATATAATGTTTGTTCAAAGGTTTTCATGAACATTGAACATGCAAATAGTTCATGCTGTTGTATTTAGTTCTATATATCATATATGCCCATTAATTGTAGAGAAAGCCATTCATTGCCTGTAATTGTGTTGAGGAAACCTATTGAAATTGCCTGTAAATGTTTGCCTATATTTTAATTCTTTCTTCATGTGTTCATTTGTCTTACCAAACATATCCTCCACATTATATTTGAAAGGGTTAATATTAAAAACCTCCCCCCACATTTGAACTATTATTGGATGTATAATTACAAATGCTTTTGTTTTAGAAACCTCCCATATGAACTAACACTGTTAACATTCTGTTTGTGTTGACTGAGTTTAACTATTATAAAGTCTAAAATGTCCTTATTTAAGCTTCAATTGTATGAATTAACCATTATACCCTCATAAATAAATGAGTATTTGCTTGGATTTATAAAAGACAAATAAATACATAAATAAATATATATTCTGGTTTATTTTCAATGATTTTGGCATTTGTTATTTTGTTATTTTTAGGGATAAAATTGTCCACAAAATAACTTCTCATTTGCAAGTTAACATTCCCGCATTTTGTATCATTTTATTGATTTTTATTTGGTAAACGTATGATGGTATAATGGTCAATTCATACAATTAAAGCTTAAATAGAGACATTTTAGACTTTTTAACGTCAAACTCAGTCAACACAAACGGAATGCTAACGGTATTAGTCCCTATGGGAGGTTTATAAAGTAAAAGCATTTGTAACTATACATCCAATAATAGTTCAAAGGTGAGGGGAGGCTTTATTATTAACCCTATTTGAAATATATTTTTGGTATTAAATGTGGTATATTTGAAACTTAGATTTTTTTTTTCTAAAAAAAATAAATTAAAAGGGGTATACTTATAAAATGATGCAGATATATTATCGGACGGTGCCAATTTCGCAAACTTAAGAGCAGCAATAATTATGTGGGCTGGGCTGGGCCGAAGCTATGTTTTGAGCCTTCTTGAAGTGGATTTAATGGGCCAAGATCCAGCCCATTATATTTTGGCGCTTAAAGTTCCCGCCAAAAGGAGGAGCTCTCCCGGGAATTTAGTGGAGAGTGGAGAACATTGTAATACCCTAACTAAAAATTATCATTCCAAAGACAACAACAACAAAAAATTAAAGAAAATGGCTGACACTCCGTCGACACCGGATTCACCGACCTCTGCCGGTTTCAATTCCGATCAGCTTCCGCCGAACACCAGCCAGAATTTCTCTACGGACGATGAGGCGGCGGTGGATCCCGATATCGTACGAGACGAGCCCGATGAGCTGGAGGAAGAGGAGGAAGGAGAGGATCTGTACAACGACAATTTCTTGGAGTCAGTATACCATTTCCTTTTTCTTTTATCAGTTTCTTGTTTGATTTGATTTGATTTAGTTAGTTGGTTAATTAATTTATTAAATGAATTGGGTATTGGTTTCAGAGATTATCGGAGGATGGATGAGCACGATCAGTACGAGTCGTTTGGTTTGGATGAATCTCTTGAAGACGAGAGAGATTTGGATCAGATTATGGCTGATAGAAGAGCTGCTGAGTTAGAGCTCGATGCTCGCGACGGTCCCGTCTCCACCAACCCTAATCGTAAAAAGCTCCCTCAGCTTCTTCACGACCAAGGTCTTGTTTTTTTTCATCTAATTAGTTAATCTGTTACATGGACATTAATGGGTAAATTTAAAATTGAAGAAAAAAAATTTGATTTTTGATGTTGGGTTTCAGACACTGATGAGTGATGACGACCAAATGTCTTCTTTTTTGTATTTAATTAACTAATCAGTTACATTGACATTGTGGGGTAATTTAAAATTGAAGGAAAAAATTGGTTGGTAATGATATGATTGTTGGTGTTTTTGGATTTCAGACACTGATGATGACAGCTACAGGCCTTCAAAGAGGTCTAGGGCGGATTTCAGGCCGCGAAGGGGAAATAATGATACAGATGGTATGCAGAGTTCTCCGGGTAGGGGAAGGGGAAGTAATGATGATGCAGATGGTATGCAGAGTTCTCCAGGAAGGGGACATTCGAGAGATGATGTTCCAATGACTGATGCTACTGATGATTATCCATCTGATGATGAAGACGGTGATGATCCTGAGTTTGAGATGTATCGTGTTCAGGGGACGTTGAGAGAGTGGGTTACCAGAGATGAAGTCCGCCGCTTTATTGCTAAAAAGTTCAGGGAATTCTTACTTACATATTCTAATCCCAAGAATGAACATCATGATTTTGAATATGTGCGGTTGATAAATGAGATGGTGTCAGGTAAAAGTCCTACTCTAGCTTAGCTTTTATGGTGGAATTGATTTTTTTTAGAAATGAAATGGTTTAGAGATTGTTGTTGAAATTTAGAAATTGTTATGGAATTTTGCAGCTAATAAGTGTAGCTTGGAGATTGATTACAAACAGTTCATTTATGTCCATCCCAATATTGCTATCTGGCTGGCTGATGCCCCACAGCCTGTTTTAGAAGTCATGGAAGAAATTGCCGGAAAAGTTGTGTTTGATTTACATCCAAATTACAAAAATATCCAGCTTAAGATATACGTTCGCATCGCCAATTTACCTGTTTTCGATCAGATTCGGAACATCAGGTAATGTTTGTGATTTTGTTGCAAAGGTGATTCTATTTGATAAAGTATAGTTCTCACCCTTTCTATGGTCATCTCCAGACAAATCCATTTGAACACCATGATTCGTATAGGGGGAGTTGTGACTAGACGGTCTGGGGTCTTTCCACAGTTGCAACAAGTAAAATATGATTGCAGCAAATGTGGTGCTATTTTGGGGCCATTCTTTCAGAATTCATATTCAGAAGTCAAGGTTGGTTCTTGCCCTGAATGCCAATCGAAAGGACCATTCACAGTCAACATTGAGCAGGTGAAAGCTTCAATTCTCTTTTCATTTGCTTCTTTTTGTTTTCTGAAGAATCTTACTTTTTAATATTGTGAATAAAAACATCTGTTGATTAAACCAATAAGTTATATTAGTCTTAACTGAGTGGTATTTGTACTTATCTCATGTTCAAAGTAGTGATTGAAAAGAGCGGATTCAAGAGACTTTTTCAATGCAACCAAATTAAACACTGATAAAATGTAAATTGAAGCTCACATGTTCATCATATGTGCCTTGTTGCAGACTGTATACAGAAACTACCAGAAACTTACACTCCAAGAGAGCCCTGGAATTGTGCCTGCTGGCCGGCTTCCAAGATACAAGGAAGTGATACTGTTGAATGACCTGATTGATTGTGCTCGACCTGGAGAAGAGATTGTAAAATTCTTTTCATGGACTTCTTCTCTTTGCCCGTTCCTTGCTTTTGTCATTAAAATTATATATTTTTTAACTTCTGTGTGGGGTCTTATTTGTATGTTTCAGGAGGTCACAGGTGTATACACAAATAATTTTGACTTATCTTTGAACACAAAGAATGGATTTCCTGTCTTTTCCACTGTGGTCGAAGCGAATCATGTCACAAAGAAGCACGACCTTTTTTCTGCTTACAAACTTACCCAGGAAGACAAAGAAGAGATTGAGAAGTTGGCTAAAGACCCCAGAATAGGAGAGAGGGTTTGTTACTGAAGATATTTTATTGCAGATACATTATATATCATTATGAATTCCTGCTCTGATTTGTTGTGTTAACTTAAATTTCAGATTGTCAAGTCAATTGCCCCATCAATCTATGGCCATGAGGATATAAAGACTGCAATAGCTCTTGCTATGTTTGGAGGTCAGGAGAAGAATGTTGAAGGGAAACACAGATTGCGAGGAGACATAAATGTACTTCTCCTAGGTGATCCAGGCACAGCAAAGTCACAATTCCTGAAGTAAGTGCTGTCATAATCTATTCTAAAGTGACTTAAATTTGTAATTGGGAGTCATCTATCTAACGTCTCAAAGATATATTTTGAAGGTATGTTGAAAAGACTGGGCAGAGAGCTGTATATACTACTGGTAAAGGAGCTTCAGCTGTAGGACTTACAGCAGCTGTGCACAAGGATCCTGTCACAAGGGAATGGACCCTTGAAGGAGGAGCTCTTGTTCTAGCTGATAGAGGGATTTGTCTCATTGATGAATTTGATAAAATGAATGATCAGGACAGGTAAGGAAATGCAAATCTATTCTAGATTAATAATTAATTATTTTGGAAATCCTCCACCCTCTTCCCAAAGGAAAAATCTGATCATTAACATTTTCAGGGTGAGCATCCATGAAGCAATGGAGCAGCAAAGTATTAGCATATCAAAGGCTGGGATTGTTACTTCTCTCCAGGCTCGCTGCTCTGTGATTGCTGCTGCAAATCCAGTTGGAGGAAGGTATGCAAGTAGATCAACATATTTAAGGTGAAAATTTGGATATCACTAAGGAAACGTAGGAATACTCAACAGGATATTATGTAGGCTTGAGTTTGGAAGCTTTTTATACAGCAGACTGCCTATTGGATGGACCAATGTAGCAGACAAATTAAAAATAAAAAAACATCTAAACTTTCAAGAAAATGACCCAAAGTCATAATTTCTTGTATATTGAATAAAGCCACTCAATGAGGGCCTCCTCGTATTATCACTTTTGCACTGATGATACCAATTGACTACATTGAAACTCTTATTTGTTTACTCCTGATTTCAGTTTATAAATCTAACTTATGTCTGTTTCCAGATATGACTCCTCCAAAACATTTTCTCAAAATGTTGAGTTGACAGATCCCATCGTCTCCCGTTTTGACATTCTGTGTGTTGTTAAGGTTAGTATTTAGCAACCTCAATATTTCTATAGTTACATATCCTTTTAATTGCTATTAACAGTGTAGGCAATTGGTTTTCCATTGCAGGATGTGGTTGACCCCGTGATAGATGAAATGCTTGCAAAGTTTGTAGTTGACAGTCATTTCAAGTCACAACCCAAGGGCAGTAGTTTCGAAGAAGATGCTCAAGCCTCTGACCGGACAGTTGATCCAGAGGTTTGTGCTTGGCATCCTATCCTTACTCATCCAGTTTCTTGTAGATTAGTTAAAATTGGTTATCAACTATTATAATGATGAGAAAGGTTTTGCTCCTGATTTCAGGTACTTTCTCAAGATTTGCTGAAAAAATACATTACTTATGCCAAGTTGAATGTATTTCCAAGGTTACATGATTCTGATATGGATAAGCTCACACATGTTTATGCTGAGCTGCGGAGAGAATCTTCAGTGAGTATTTTTTTACTTGTGTGCTTGTTTTCTCTCGCTGACTGAAACTGATCTTGTACATTGGTAATCTGATAGTAATGCCCTTTTCTATTACTGTAAATGTTAGCATGGTCAAGGAGTCCCTATAGCTGTGAGGCACATAGAATCAATGATACGGATGTCCGAATCTCATGCCAGAATGCACCTCAGACACCATGTAACTCAAGAAGATGTGGACATGGCAATTCGTGTCCTACTTGACTCGTTCATTTCAACACAGAAATATGGGGTGCAGAAAGCTTTGCAAAAGGTAGAGCAAGAAAAACCCTAATTTTATTCCTAAACCTTTGTATGGTCTCTGTTATCCCTACTTACTACTAATACGTAAATCTGTGACATTGGAGTCAATTCGTCTTAACTGCAGCATAAGATTGACTCTCTGATTTTGGTTATTTTTTAGAAATGGTCTTACCGTGCACAAATTCAATTACTATTATGCAGCTGTTTGGGTAATATGCATAGTATTGTACATGGTTGTTTAGCAGTTCTTGTCGTTGTTTAGTGATTCTTATGACCAGTGTAATACTTAGGCTGCTTCATACATTACAATTGTCAATAATTTAATAAGGTAGTGCTATACATTTTTTTCAAGTTGTAAATGGTCAAGCCTTGCTTAATAGCTACAATTCGAAGTGCTATTTTAACCCTGAAAATGATCTGCGTCCACCGCTTGCTTGATGACATTCAAACTTTCCATGGTTAAAACAAAAATTGATCAGTTTCTCTGCTTAATGTTGAGATGTTACTGCTTGGTTTTTAAAGATTAATGTAGTATTAAAAGAGAAAAGAATGACAGAAATTTAATGTCATTGCAGAGCTTTAGAAAGTACATGACTTTCAAGAAGGACTACAATAGATTGCTACTTGAACTTCTTCGTGAGCTTGTGAAGAATGCACTGCATTTTGAAGAAATTGTTTCTGGGTCTAGTTCCAGGCTTAATCATATTGATGTGAAAATAGTGGATCTTCAAAACAAGGTAAAAAAATGTTGAGGCAGCTTTTCTAATTCAATTAGCTATATGTATGCATGATCAAATTATTGACATTTGTGTTTGATTCCCGTTCTAACAGGCACAAGAACGTGAAATCTATGATCTACGACCATTTTTCAACAGTGGTGAATTTTCTGGAGCTGGTTTCGAGTTGGACGAAGTACGGGGATTTATTAGGCACCACCTAGCTAGATAATGGTAGCATTTTCTGCAGCAAGTCACGCATGGGAAGGCAATTATTTGGGGTGGTAGCATTTGGATCATCAGATTATGTAGCAAAATATTATTTGAAGATTTCACTTAACAGGTTTCTCTATATTGTAGCAAAAACAAATAGATTCCCTCAGCTCTCTCTTCTACAACGAATTAGTATTGTTATTTAATCGGTTCAATATATATTTAAATTTTTATCGACCTTTGAGTATGTATTTTGTGCATATATTTTCTTCATGGCTGTTTTATCAAGTTTGTGGACTAATTTGTCTTTATATTATTTTAACAAAAAAAAATATATTAATACTTAAATTTATCATTTTATTTAAGGTTTTAATCAATACTAAAAATTATAGTTATGTTGTTAAAAATCAATGCACATTATATATTTTGTGCATATATTTTATTCTATATAATATTACTGATTACATGCCTAGTGACTCCAGTTTTTCAACCGAAGATTCCACCCAGACTTAGTTTGAAAATGGAGAACTAAGCACAATGATTACGAATCATTGCTCAGTCCAAGCACATCTAAGGCTAAGAATCCAACCACATCTCTCTATTTTTTCTGTATTTTGTTTCTACTCACATTCTTTTGCAGGATCAACGAAAGGAGATGACCATTCCTGGTCGACAAGCCTATCTTGTTAGCAGGTTCATAGAGGAAACGACATTTCTTATTCAACGGTTCAACTGAGTTGCTTTGGGCCTAGTACAATCCGACCCGTTTCACATTATACGTAGATCGACCCCCTACAATAACCAATTGAGATTTGAGACTAAATAAATTTCGTCAACCATATTTATGCATTATTGAATTTTTATTTTTTTAACTATTTGTATTGTGACAAATTCACTGTCCTAATATTTTTTTAACAGAACGGACACCAAAGATGTTAATGGTAAATCTTATAAAGCAATTAAAATTATAATTGAATAATTAAAATTTATTAAAAAAAATTTTAAAAAAAAAATAATAATAATAATAATAATAAAAACATGTAAAGTGATCCTCACTTGTAGCTAACAGGTGACTAGTTGTTAAAAATAGAAAACGATGGCAGTGAAAGTGAATTGGATTGAATGATAACTTAGAAATTGTGATCCAAAGAATGCAAATTGTTATACCAATTTTGGTGTTGGTTTTTGGTTGCTTTGCTTTCAAAATTCAAGCTTCTGATACCGATTCTGATTCTGTAACTTTCACATCCTTTTCTTCTCTCAATCTTTATTTATTATTTATAAGCTAACTATTTACATAATTTCTGTTTTTCAGACATTTTTTTACGAGTCCTTCAATGAAACATTTGATGGGCGCTGGATTGTCTCTGAGAAAGATGACTATAAAGGTCTCCTCATTTTCTATGATCTTCTTGTGTTCTGCATTTACATAAAACTATTTTATACAATTCTGAATTATCTCTACATCTGTGAACATCACACAAGGTTTCAATCGATGTATTCATCGTGATTTTACATTTCCAGGTTGTTTTTTTAGTGATGTAGGTCATGTGAATAGTTGTTCAGGCCCCGTGACTACGCGAAAATCATTAAGATCATCTTTCCTGATAATTTTCATCTTTCGCTACATAATTTTTCCCTACTTAAATTCTATTTCTGCATCTGATTTAGGTGTATGGAAGCACTCAAAGAGTGAGGGGCATGATGATTATGGACTTGTTGTGAGCCAGAAGGCAAAAAGATATGCTATTGTGAAAGAGTTGGATCAGATTTTGGATATCAAGGACACAGAAATAATTGTCCTACAATATGATGTTAGATTCCAAAATGGAATACAATGTGGAGGTGCTTACTTGAAATTCCTTCACCACCAAGAAACTGGATGGAAACCACAAGAATTTGATGGAAAAACTCCATACTCCATCATGTTTGGACCTGACAGATGTGGGCTCACAAACAAGGTGCATTTCATTTTCAAGCACAAGAATCCAAAGACTGGAGACTATGTTCAACATCAACTTTTGAAACCTCCTACTTCGCCTGATGACAAACTCTCTCATGTCTACACTGCTATTCTAGATAATTACAACAGGTTACGGATTCTTATTGACGGGAAGCAAAGGAGAAAGGCGAATTTCTTCTCAGCTGATGATTTCGATCCACCACTGCTTCCACCCAAGTCCATCTTTGATCCTGATGATGAGAAGCCGGAGGACTGGGATGAACGGCCAAAGATTCTGGAACCAGATGCAGTGAAGCCGGATGATTGGGACGAGAACGCACCTGAGGAAATCGAAGATGAGGAAACTGTAAAACCTGAAGGTTGGTTGGATAGTGAGACTATAGAGATTGATGATCCTGATGCTTCGAAACCAGAAGATTGGGATGATGAGGAGGATGGTGAATGGGAGGCACCAAAAGTGGTGAATCCAAAGTGTGCTCAGGCACCTGGTTGTGGTGAGTGGAAGAGACCAATGAAGAAGAATCCTGCATATAGAGGAAAATGGCATGCCCCATTAATCGACAACCCTAATTACAAGGGTCTATGGAAACCTAAATTGATTCCAAACCCTGATTACTTTGAGCTCCAGAAACCTAATTTTGAGCCTATAGCTGCTATTGGTATTGAGATTTGGACAATGCAAGATGGTATCTTGTTTGACAACATTTTGATAGCTAGTAATGAAGAGGTTGCACACTCTTACAGGGATGATACATGGAAGCCAAAGTTTAAAGTAGAGAAGCAGAAACAGAAAGAGGAGGAAGCAGCTACTGCTTCTTCAGATTTCCTCTTCAGAGTCCAGGTAATCTATTAGTATTTTAGGATATCTTTCTACCGGGTCTTTGAAACCGCACGAAAAATTCCAGGTCTGGTCCTGACAGAGAATTTTTCTCTTTCTACTATACTAATTTCATGTTTATTTTCATTACACTAACCAGTTGTGTTTGAATGAATGTTGCAGAAGGGGGTTTTTGGCCTGCTCTATAAGATAGCAAACTATCCTCTCTTGGATAAGTACAAACCTAAGATCCTTGTGAGTTCACAAACTTCTTATCAATATTTAAATTTTTTCCAAAAAATCTATAGCTCTTTACGATGATCAATTCAGATAGGAGGAATTTTACCATTGGAATCCTATGTTTGTTGCAGGAGATAATTGAGAAAGGAGAAGAGCAGCCTACTATAACACTTGGTATCATCTTCGCCATCCTGGTCATTATTTTGACACTTCTCTTCAGAATTGTATCCAGTGGCAAAGAACCAGAGGTATGTGCATGCCCAAAACTCTGACATTTTCCTGGGATTTTGTTACGAGGATAGTTAATATTTCTTCCTTGAAATGTGCAGCTCTATATCTCGGAACCTTTCATAGACATGGCTGCTGCAGGAGCTTTCGATAATCAAGGAAGCCGCAGAAGAGAGAACGAAGATGAGATTCAGAAGGATGCAGCTGTAGGTCCTGCTCATCGGAAACTTAGAAGAAGGGACGCTTGATTGAGGTTTATAAAAGAGTGTCTGGTAGTTTTACGAAATTTTGATTAGAGATAGGGAGTTCTGTTGCTCAATTTTTCTTCTTAGTTCTATTGCAGAATGCAGAATACTTTCTTGAGCATAGATGGCTAAACTTCTTATCTAGTAAGGCAATTAATATATTATTCAATCTCAAACTCGTTTACATAAATTCGGGGCTAGCTCAAAACATTGAATTTAACATACCCTAAACTCTGAAATTCTGCTACAAACCTAAATTACTCAGAACACCATGAAGTCAAATATCGAAAAGAATTACCAAAAATCTCCACATGAACAAAATCCATTCTTAAAATGGTGGAAGCAATTCGGGTCCTTTATTATGACTTCCTGTTCCACTGTCTTAGCTATAAACTTTGCAAAATCGTGACAACTTCGACACATTCGAAGATTTTTAGTAACATGGATTGTTACCTTTGCCTGTGTACTGATGAGCCCAAAAGAAAGCGCCAACATCTCACTGTGTCCAATTTGAATGCACTCCCGTTCTTCATCAACATCGTGGAGGCTAAAATCTGGATTGCGCCTATGTCCTTTGCTTTCCATTTTCTTCATCAAAGACTTTAACTCCCAATATATTCCCTCTGATCTTGGGTGGGATACATCGCCTGTGCCAAAAACGTGAACTTTATTTCGAAGTTCTACCCAACTGTAAGCTTTCTTAGGCTTCAAACCCATGTCTAAAATCGTTTCTCTTAGTTCATCTACCATATCCCATTTTGCACTGTCAGCATACCAATTCGATAGTATTACATAGTTATCGGCATTAAGAGGTTCCAACTCGCTAAGCTGATCAATGACTCGTTTACCTATCTTCACTTGCCGGTGGATCCTGCATCCATCCAGCAATGCTCTCAGTACCTCTGGATGCCTTTCAAGGCGACGTTCCTCAATAAAGATCCTTGCCTCATCAAAGAGTCCAGCACGGGCAAGTAGGGAAACCATTAGAGCACAGTGAGTGACCTTAGGTACTCTAATGCGGTTAAAGTAAAACCAACCTTTCTCAACCATCCGAGCAGAGCTACAAGCATGGAGAACAGCTGCATAAGTGAATTGATCTATTCCAATTCTCGAGTCTTTCTCCATTTCACGAAACAAATTCACTCCCAGCTCTCCATGTCCATGTATGCCATAGCCCAATATCATCACTGTCCACGATATAACATCTCTCTCCTTCATTGTCGCAAATATGTTTGAAGCGTACTCAATGAATCCTGATTTAACATACATGTCCATGATCGCATTCTGGACCATAATATTAAAGTCAATCCCGTTCCTAAGCAAGTAACCATGAATCTCTTTACCAAGCTTATGGGCTGCTATTCTCGCGCAAGCTGGAAGAACACTAGAAAAAGAGAGTGCATCCGGTTTTATTCCATCTCTATTCATCAGCCGTAACAATTTCAAACCATCGTTAAATGCACCATTTTTCACACTCACACCAATCATTTCTGTCCATGAAATAACATCTTTGGATGGCATTAAATAGAAAATCTCATTAGCATCTTCAATACTACCACAATCAATATACATTCTCAAGAGTGAATTGCTAACCAACACATCAAACTCCAACCCCTGTTTCCTCGCGATGCCATGTACTTTTCGCCCTTCTTGGATTGATCCTAACACACCACAAGCACCGATTGCAGTTGCCAATGCTACATTATCTACTTCAGCACCCAATTCCACCATTTGATGAAAAAAATCAACAGCCAACTTGGGTTTGTTTTGCATCAAGTACAACTTAGCTAGCATTGTCCAAGAAACCGAATTCCTCCCAGAGGACTTAAAAAAAATCCATTTTGCGGAATCAATACTATCAAGACGTCCATACAAATCGATCAAAGCTGTAACGACGTACTGGTCAGAGCCAAATCCAAGCTTGAAAGCTTGGGCATGAACTTGTTTCCCAAAAACGAAGTCACCCCAAAGACGAGAAGCCGCCAAAACGCGGGGGAGAGTGTGGTTATCGGGAAGGACACCGCGGAGCAGCATTTGATGATAGACAGAGAGAGCATGTTGGGGTTGTTTATTGGAGAGATGGTTCTGGATAAGTCTATTCCAGGCAAATGTATCTGACAGAGGAATTTCATCGAGCACCTGGTGGGTGATGGTGGAGGGAGTCACTCTTGTTGCGCAGACTTGCAAGTGGTGGATGTGCTTGTAGTGGGTTCTTGTTGTGGTGATGGGTGTGTCGGATTTCAAGAAATTTGTCTTGTGTGTGTGAATTGTGGATGAAATCACATCCATTATAGGCTCTGGGTGGGAATTTTGTTCTGTGAATTTGGGATTGTTTGAAAACACAACACAGGTGGTTTGATTATTTCATTGTTGGCGATATGATAGAAACCACCAGATAAAACAGATTCAAGTTATTCTTTTATTGTATATTTGTAATTCTTGACAAAATTTGGAGGCTTATGCAAAAGGGGATTAGGGAGTGACCGAGCATTCCAAAATAAATACAATAGCAATCCAAATTACTACTCTCACCGATAAGAACCCATTTTATTGCTTTGCCACGTGTCATATTTGTAAAGAAAAGTTTGTTAAAAGTAACTTTCTGAAGAGGAAGCTGGGAACAAAATCTATATTAGAGCCGGTTTTAGTAATTGTAAAGGTATTGAAAAATATAATAAACATTTTGTGGTTTCTCTTGAAGTTGTCTTTGAGGTTGAAAGATAGGGGTTCTTATCATTGGTATCAGAGCACCATTGATCCTCTAAGTTGTTCCTTCGGTTTATGACTCGAAACAAAGTCCGAACTCGATTGGTTGTAATGGAAGCTCGGGTTTCAGCTCTAGAATCTTCTTGTTCTGATATTTCGACTGCAATTACTGATTTATATCGTATTGAAGCTCGTTTATCGCGAATGGAGGAAAAATCGAAGTCAGTTGAAAAACGTTTAGAAACCCTAGAAATTGGTCGTAATCGATCAGGTCAAGATTCTCGGATTACTGACTAGCATGATAACGTTGATGAAGCTTTTCACCGATTAGAAGATAATCGACAAGAATTGCGTGTTCCAATGGTTCGAGTGGATTTCCCTAAATTCGTGGAAGGAGATGATCCTCTAAATTGGGTGTATCGTGTTGAGCAATACTTTGATTACTTCTCAATTGCAGGGGATAAACGAGTGAAAATGGCGTCATTCCATCTAGACCGAGAATTTCTGCAGTGGTATCAATGGGAAGATTGTGCTAAAACTTTACCTGTTTGGGAAGACTTCACAAAAGCTTTTTGCAGGAAATTTGGGTCTCAAGGGTTCGAAGATTATGCAGAATCTTTGTTCAAACTACGTCAGACTGGTTTCTTACGAGATTACATCTCTGAATTCCGAAGATTAGCAACTCGGATTAAAAATTTGAGTCCAACATTTCGTTTGAGTTGTTTCATAGGGGGTTTAAAGGAGGAGCTTAAGCATGATATCAAGCTGTTGAGGCCTACCATAGTTCATGATGCAATGAACCTTGCTATTGAGGTAGATCTCAAATTCCAAAAGTTAAGATTATTTGGATTTAATAGAATGAAAATGTCTTCTTTGCCAACTAAAAATGAAATTTCACCAATTAAATTGAATACAGAGACAAAAGAGAAGTTTCGCAATAGGAAACTCACACCTTAAGAGATTCAATACAAAAGAGAAAACAATGTATGCTTTTATTGTGATGATAGATATGTTAGAGGACATAAGTGTCCTAAGAAGCAAATCTTGTTACTGGATATTGGCTATAATAGCTCTGATGAGGATGAGATAGTTCAAGAATTACAAAATAGAGAACAAACTGAGGATCACTGCTTGTTGCATTACTGCGTGTGCTTTGTTTGGAACTCCATCTGCTGCTATCAAAACTATGAAAGTGAGGGCAGTAATTAAGAATGTTCATGTGATTGTACTTTTTGATTCTAGCAGTTCCCATAATTTTGTTGATCATGCTTTGGTCAAGAAATTAGGACTACTAATGGATGCATCAGTGGTTTATGATGTTATGATTGGGGATAGGGGACAAATTAAGAGCAAGGGTGGTTGCTCTGCTGTAACCATTAAGTTTGATCAGTATGAATACACTTCTGATATGTTATCATTGCCATTGGGGGGTTATGATGTTGTGCTAGAGGTGCAATGGTTGTGGACTTTGGGTCATGTATTGTGGGATTTTGAAAAATTATCTATGGAATTCTGGCTCAACAGAGCTAAAGTATGTCTATCCAGTGCCAAACCACAGCCTCTATAGCAGATAACTAGTCAACAAATGGGAAGATGTTACAAGTCTAAATCAGAGTTCAGCTATGGTGCTTTGTTGTATGCTTTTGACATTGTGGTAGCCAATAAGGAAGCTGCAGACTTGACAGATTTACAACAACAAGAATTGAGCAAGTTGCATGATTCTTTCACTTTAGTTTTTGCAGTTCCTACAGCTCTACCTCCTAAAAGAGAATTTGACAATAGGATACCTTTGATTAAGGGTAGCAAACCTCCAAGCATGACCTTATGCTTATGGTCCTCTTCAAAAAACTGAAATAGAGAAATGTGTACAAGATTTGTTGGATTCTGGTTTCATAAGAAACAGCCACAACCATTTCTCTTCACCAGTTTTGTTAGTAAAGAAAAATGATGGAACTTGGAGAATGTGCATGGACTGACTATAAAGGATAAGTATCATATACCTCTCATAGATGACTTGTTGGATGAATTACAAGGTGCACAATTCTTTTCCAAGTTAGATCTCAGAAGTGGCTACCACCAAATAAGAATGCACCCTGCAGACATTGAAAAAAACAGCATTTAGAACACATGAAGGGCATTATGAGTTTTTGGTCATGCCATTTGGCTTGACTAATGCTTCTGCTACTTTTCAAGGGCTGATGAATGCCATTTTCAAAAAGTACTTGAGGCAGTTTGTGTTGGTGTTTTTTGACAATATTTTGGTTTATAGTGTTTCTTGGGCTACTCACATGGGACACTTGAAGCTGGTTTTTGAAATTCTTCTCCAACATCAATTGTTTGTGAAGCTATCCAAGTGTGCCTTTGGAGTGTCCACCATAGAGTACCTAGGCCATACTGTTTCCAAGGAGGGGGTGTCTACTGACCCATCAAAACTGCTGGTTGTATCTGATTGGCCAATTCCAATATAAGTGAAAAGTTTAAGGGGTTTCTTAGGCCTAACTGGTTATTACATGAAGTTTATTCTTGATTATAGCAAGCTCAGCCACCCATTGACTCAACTGACCAAGAAGAATGGTTTCAAATGGTCTGCCGCTCAACTGAAGCTTTTCACAAACTTAAGACTACAATGTTGTCTCCTAGAGTTTTGGCCTTACTAAATTTCACAAAAACTTTCATTATTGAAAGTGACACCTCTAGTATTGGTATTGGAGCTGTTTTACAGCAAGAAGGGAAACCAGTGGCCTTTACCAGCAAGGTTTTAGGACCTAGGAATCAGGCTTTGTCTACATACGAAATAGAGATGATTGCCATTGTACATGCTATCAAGAAATGGCAACACTACCTACAAGGTAGGCATTTCATTATCAAGACTGACCATTACAGTCTAAAGTATTTTTTGAACCAAAAAGCTACTACTCCTTTCCAGTAGAAATGGGTGTCCAAACTACTTGATTCTTTATAAGAAGGGCTCTGACAACAAAGCTGCGGATGCCCTTTCCAGGTTTCTTGTATCCACTTGCCATTTAAAAGATAACCATCAGTTAGCAGTTTTAGATGCTGACCAAATATCTCTAAACGAAGTACCAATCATTATGTCAATTACTTATCCCTATCATAGCTTGATGGATGACTTGATGAGGTATAATGAAGCTGACCCTTGTATCCAGCAGAAGATGAAGGATGTGGCTTCTATGGTTAATAGGAATGTCATTGCAACACAAGCCTCTTCAGCAAATAATAATCTTCACAAATTTCACATTGACAATGGGTTGCTTAAGTTCTAGTCCAGAATAGTGCCGAGTCCCAATTCTGCTTGGATAACAAAAGTTTTTCAAGCTCATCATTCTTCTCCATCTTCTAGTCATACTGGTTTTTTGAAGACTTATCAAAGATTAAAGAAATCTTTTTACTGGAATGCGATGAAATCTGGTATACAAAATATGGTCTCAGAGTGCCCCACTTGTCAGCAGCACAAATATGAGACACTTTCTCCTGCAGGTTTGTTACAACCCCTTCCAATTCCAAAAACCGTTTGGACTAACATATCAATGGACTTCATTAGTGGATTACCTCCTTGCAAAGGTAAATCAATAATCTTTGTAATGGTGGACAAATTGAGTAAATATACTCATTTTATTGGTTTGGCTCATCCTTACACTGCTAGCATAGTAGCTCAACTTTTTATGGATAATATATTCAAGCTGTATGGCATGCCTAGTTCCATTGTGTATGACAGAGATCCCATTTTTATTAGCGATTTTTGGAAGGAATTCTTCAAGTTGCAATCTATTTCATTGAAAATGAGCTTAGATTACCATCCTCAAATTGAGGTTGTTAATAGGTGTCTTGAAACCTATTTGAGGTGTTTTACAACAACACAACCTAAAAAGTGGGTTAATTGGCTTTCTTGGGCAAAGTTCAGCTATAATACAACTGTCGATTCTGCTACAAAACTTACCCCTTTTGAAGTTGTTTATGGCCAACCTGCCCCTACTATAATTCCTTATGAATCTGGTTATACTAGATTTGTTGCTGTTGATAGGAGCTTGGTTGCAAGAGATCAAATTCTCAGTTTGCTTAAATCCAATTTGGTTTTGGCACAAAATAGAATGAAGGTCCAAGCTGACAAACATAGAAGAGAGAAGGAATTTCAGATTGGAGACATGGTCTATTTGAAGCTTATTCCTTATAGAGTTCAATCTTTGGCTCCACATGCTTTCCATAAATTGTTGCCAAAGTATTATGGTCCATACAGGATCTTGGAAAAGTTAGGACCAGTTGATTATAAGCTCCAATTGCCAGAGGGCTATAAAATCCATCATGTGTTTCATGTCTCATGTTTGAAAAGGCACTTGGGAGGTCAAGTTACACCCACTTTGATCTTACCACAGGTAACCAAGGAGGGGCTAGTTGACAAAGAATAACCGATAGCTATTATTGGGAGGAAAATGGTGAAAATAGGTAATGTTGTAGGGGTTGATGTTTTAGTCCACTGGAAACATCACTCTGACGAGGATGCCACTTCGGAAAATTACTATGACTTGAAGGCTAGCTTTCCAGATTTGATGGCCAAGTTTGATGCTACTTCTCCTGCTCCTTGATTTTTGTTTGGGAAGTTTTCAACTGCTAAATGTTTAGATGGATGATGTTTTTCTTTGTAAAATAGTTTACTGTCCGTAAACTTGTTTGTCTTAGAGGGGAGTAATTGATAAGAACCCATTTTACTGCTTTGCCACATGGCATATTTGTAAAGAAAAGTTTGTTAAAAATAACTTTTTGAAGAGGAAGCTAGGAACAGAATCTATATTAGAGCTGGTTTCAGTAATTGTAAAGGCATTGAAAAATATAATAAACATTTTGTGGTTTCTCTTGAAGTTGTCTTTGAGGTTGAAAGATAGGGGTTCTTATCAAAGAAGGTGGTACCGAAGAATTTGGATCCTCTGATAATTTGATCTTTTTTTGACCTCATCTAATCTCATGATATATAAGTATTACAAAGAATGGATGGTTAAAATATAATTGATTTTCACAACTACTTTATCAACAAACAATCACATACTTTAAAAATGTCAATAAAAAGATCAGATCAGTAAAGAATCTAAATTGAAGTCTTAAACAATAGATACTATAGAATATAATGAAATATTTTTCCCTTCTTATACATGTAAGACTAATGCTAGAGTGTCCAAATTTATGCTTATAATTTGGAATGAGAATTGTGAACACCGTATAAATCATTAGAATTCGCATGTGATGAATGAATTTGGGCAAACTAGCATTACTATAAACATAAGGATATATATATATATATATATATATATATATATATATATATATATATATATATAAAATAAATAAATAAAGAGACATCCCTTCTTTTCTATTAAATTGAAATTTTAGATGGTTTCAAAATTCGTTAAAAATAAACCTTAATATTCTAAAATTAATTTTCATTTTCTTATATAAAATTTGAATTGAAACCTCTCTTTTTTTTTTAAAGTAATCTAATACTACTATTCATCAGGCATTAATACAATAAAAATGAATTAATTTGTTATATCAATTCAGACTAGCTTTAAAAAGGAGACTAACCAGAAAAATTTGCAAGCACAGTAGCTTCATTAGTCTCATTAAGGAAATCAAGATTGTAGTAAGGTAATTGAGTAAAACTACTTGAATGATTATTTACATGATCCCCGCATACTAATATCATTTAGTTCGCCAAAAGTTTCAGACTTATCACTAGTTTGCGGTCTGATTCAGGGCCTCTTAATCTGTCAAAATACGTGCTTTGAGTTCCACTTCCAAGCTGGTCAGGATGATTATGTGGTGAGCTCAATGCCCTGTATAGACGTCAATCCAGAATTATCACCACTGCTGCTTCCATAATGCTTGAACTTGTTAGCAACTTTTGCAGCAAGTTTGCTCTGCCTAATAGAAACACAAAGTTTTCCACTATTAGCCAGACCAAGCATTCCATTATCCTCCAAAAAGTTCTTTTCTAGTACACCAAATTGCATCATGCTCGATCACATGCATCAATAGTGTTTTCAAGGACCTCATATGGAAGTGACTTGCCATTTGTAGTTGAAGCTGCAATGGAAACAACAATAATGAAGTTGTGTATATTAACTATCTCATACTCTATATCCGTTGATAATTCGTTACAATCCATAATCAGTTGGTATTGATCAGGATCAGGATCTTCTAAAACCATTCCTTTAAAGGCACCTTCCACTTTCTGCATTATATCATTGTATCTTTGTGTGTTTTTGCAATTTCGAAACACTCTCTAGATCTCTGTCTACCATGTCACCATCAATATCCTCTTCCATATTTCCAGCATCGGGGACATCTTCTTCAATAATATATGTTTCATTGTTAGATAACTTATCCAAGTTTGCAAGCAAAAGTTGCCATGATTAAGTTCAAGCTACGAAACTCGGGAAAGCCAAAGCCCTCTTCAAGATTTTTACTATCACACAAGTGAGTTCACAATTTCGATAATTGAAGAAAAGAACAGAAACCCTTGATTTATAATTCAAGCTGCAAAACTCAACTAAGTCCTCTTCAATGTTTTTTAGGAATACTGTGACCAAGGCGATTTCCTTTTGCTTCCGGGTTTTCAAAAAGTGTTTTTTTTTTCTTTAAGGAAATTTCCTTTTGTTTTTATCGTGGACATGACTCCAACCCAAAACCTATACAAATGTTAGGGGCTTACCGCCAACCTTGTCGCTTGAAACCTCTCATGTTGATTAAAAAGAACCAGTCGATGTTATTATTATGTTACCTTAAATCTAAGGAAAACTTTTTAGAATTTATACTCCAATAAAAATAAAGAGCAAATAATACTAATTTCCCCCAAAATTTCCTCATCCTCATTTCTCCAAATGTGGAAAATGGGGAATGGGGAAGGGGTTGAAAAATGGGTATAGAGATGGGAGGACGAATATCTATCTTCATTTTCCCGATGTCCATCCCTTCACATTCAATGTCAAAATTTCCACTAAATTATTTATTTCACTGTTATTATAACATTATTTTAAAATATTAAGTTAAAATCATTTTAAAAATTAAAATATTTAATTAAAAATAAATTTATATAAATATATAAATTATATTTTATTAAAAAAAAAAATCAAAGAACTCCACATGCAGATCATCAATTCCCATTGGAATCTCCTAGATCAATGAGGATGTCTTCAAATCCCTCGATGATGTTAACATGAATAAAAAAGGTGTTTGATGTAAGTAGAAGAGTGTTTGATTAAAGTTCTCTAAGAGAAATAACAGAGAGAGTTTCAACGAGACTCCATTGATGTAGCTATGTTAAGAAGATGAAGATTGTTATTCATTGAAGATTTGTTTACGCATGTCTGATATTTATATCAGAAAAATCACTAACACACAAAATGCATTCCCTTAAAATTCGGAATGATCAACCAATGAGAATCAAGTATTTTTAGCCACATCATCAGGTTTGTTATTAACGGCTAACAACCTGACTTTCAATAACTACTAAGGATTAACTACCTATTAGGCTAGGAAAGGTTAATAAGCTAACAACTACTTAACGGCTATCATCTATCATCATTGATAGATCAGATGATGCTAGATGTTGATGCTTTGTTATAGTTGTACTCTATTGCTTTATATGTAGCTTTGTTGCTTTGTATGTAGCTGCTCTGTTCGAGGCCTTAGAGTAACAGCTCATTTGGCCAACTTGATACTCAATAGACTCATTGGTTGTAGTGTGTGAGCTGTATGAGTCATAGGATTCATATCCTTAACATTCCCCCGCAAACTGAAGTATGGTGATTCAACAGGCTTCAATTTGGAGTAGAGGAACCGAAACCGATCCTTAGTGAAGCTCTTTGTGAATATATTAGCCACCTGGTGTTCAGTAGGAATATATCTCGTATCGATTTCCCTAGACATTACTTTCTCACGAATAAAGTGAGTGTCAATGTCTATGTGCTTGGTGCGTTGATGAAACACATGATTCTGAGTGAGAGAGTTGGCTCCAATGTTGTCACACCACACAATTGAACTCTGATTTACAGGAATATGAAGCTTAGTGAGCAAATATCGAAGCCATAACACATCAGTAGTAACTTGTGCCATTGATCTATACTTAGCCCCCGTGCTAGAACGAGCAACAACACGTTGCTTCCTAAAGCTCCAAGAGACCAAATTCCCTCCAAAGAGAACACAGTTTCCACTAGTTGACCGTCGATCATCTACACAACTTGCCCAATCAGCATCTGTGAACGCTTTAAGGGTTAAGTTAGCAGCTAGTTTGAAATGAATGCCCAAATATGGTGTGCATTTTAGATATCGAAGAACCCTTTTGCAAGCTTGCCAATGAATCATAGTAGGAGCCATCAAGAATTGGCTCAGCTTGTTAACTATGAATGAGATGTCAGGCCTAGTGTTGGTGAGGTATTAAAGAGCACCAATTGTGCTCATATACAATGTTGGATCACTAAAAGCAACTCCATCCAAAAGAGACAACTTAGTGCCTACAGTTGTATGAGTATCACAAGAATGTGAATCAGCCATATTGGTCCTTTTTAACAGATCAGAATTGTATTTCGCTTGTGTGAGAAATAGACTAGATGAATTTTGATAGGCCTAAAAACCTAGGAAGTAGTTGATAGGGCCAAGAGTTTTAAAGTCAAATGCCTTGTGAAGAGTGGCAATGAGGTCTTTAATTAGCTTTGAATTGTTCCCAGTTACAAGTATATCATCCACATATAGCAGCACAAACAATGAATTGGAGCCCATGAACTTAGTGAACAAACAAGTATCAGATGTTGAGTTACTAAAGCCCCACGAAATGAAGGTAGTTTTCTTTTCCATCAACACAACCAACTCCAGGCTCATGTTTGTTTCCATTCACATAACCAACTTCAGGCCTCATTTTCTTTTCCATCCACTACTAAAAAAAATGTTATAAGACATCGATGCTTTACATTGGTTTTTAGGTAACTGATTTAAAAAAAAAAACTTTTAGACATCGGTTCATAAAAAACAGATGTCTTAAATATTGCGGTTTGAAAAGACAACGGTTTTTGGGCAAATCGATATTAAAAAAAAAAACGTTTAGAAATTGGTTTTTATATGAAACAATGTCTTAAATATTGTAGTTTGAAAAGACAACGGTTTTTTTAAAAAAAAATTTGTTTATTTATTTTGCACCCTCATGTTTCATACTAAGAGACACGTTAATAATTCAATTACCCATATAAATTAGTAATCCGAGTCTTACATTTATTCATTAAATTGCAAGATGCATGTAGAGAAATATCTCCACTATAGTGATAGTTGTATTCCAAATCATGCTTATTACAATTGATGTCACTAGTATCCTATAAAGTATAGACCCATAACTCGATTACATATGTTTTAAAATATATAATTTTATTAGCCCACTTCTGATTAATTGTCATTATAAGGAATTGAACTTGAAGCCTCAAGTCAAAAATTGTAAGTCTTTGCCACTTGACTACAAGATTTGATATGTTAACAATTGCATAATATTTATATATAACTTATATGAGTTGTTATAAATATATATATATATATATATATATATATATATATATATATATATATATATATATATATATATACAGTCTTTCTATTATCAGTTCGAACTGACAATAAATATATCAGGACGAAGAATGTGGACCACAGATTATGGAGAAGTTTTGACAAGTGCATACACTTTGAGTCAAAGTATGTAAATCTAGTGGTCCACATTCTTCGTCCTGATATATTTATTGTCAGTTCGAACTGATAATAGAAAATCCGTATATATATATATATATATATATATATAAGTGTTAGATAAATTTAAATTTATTCAACTAATCAAAATTCTAATTTCTACAACAGACATATATTAAAAAATATTTATTGAAAATTTTAATAAAATTATATTTTAAAACATATATGGTCGAGTTACTCATATAGGTTATATATAAATATTGTGCAATTGTTAACAAATCAAATCTTATAGTTAAGTAACAAAGGCTTATAACTTTTGACTTGAGGTTTCAAGTTCAATTCCTCATAATGACAATTAATCAGAAGTGGGCCAGGCCAGCGGCGACGGTGGTGGCCAGACGACAGTGGCGGGCCCATGAATTTTAACCAGGTGGGGCACTTAAACAAAATAACAATTATATATATATATATATATATATATATATATATATATATATATATATATATAAAATACTGAAAAATTAATATCATAGTAAAATGATTTTTTTTAAAAACAAAAATGAGTTTTTTTATATAAAGAAAAATTGATGGTTTAATGAAGTTTAGATAAAATAAAATAAATAGAATACTTACTCAAGATAAACAAAATAATCTTACATTAAAAAATAAAAAACCAAAAACACAATATTAAAAAAATAAATAATAACAAGAAAAACAACATAAACAATGAAAAATTATAATATGTATTCTTAAACTAATAAATTAAAATATAAATTTATAATAAGAAATTTTATTTTGTATTTATAATTAATTCACTTTAAATTTATATAAAAATAATTGATTAATAAATATTTTTAGACATGTTTTTGATTTTTATATTCTTCTACGTTTTTGATAAATTATTGATTTATTGAATCTAAATAAATTAAAACTATAAAATAAAGAAAAATACTAAGGATAAAATAAAATGAATCATAATAATAGATGAACTATTTTAATACAATAAATTAAAATTTGAAATTTTGGGGTTTATTGATTGGATGTGTTTAGATATGTCAAACTAAAACTATTAGAAATAATAAAAAATTCAAAATTATAATATATAATTTAATATAAAATAAAATTGAATTAAGTAAACCACAAAATGAGGGTAGTTAAAAGTTGATAACGACAGAAAAGAGAAAATGAATTGTTTTATTTTAGAAGGATATAAAAATTTGATAAAGGAATTGGAAAAGATGGTTATATATATATATATATATATATATATATATAGAGAGAGAGAGAGAGAGAGAGAGAGAGAGAGAGAGAGAGAGAGAGAGAGAGAGAGAATTGCAACCAACCTCCCTGAGGTTTGACCTTTGACAACCAGAAACAATTTTATACTTAATTGGCAATGACCTCCCCTATTGTTAGTTAAAGTAAAGTCCAACTTGACAAAGATAAGGGTATTTTTATCCTTTTAAGCCTTATTTATTTATATATATATATATAAATATAAAAAAACAGATCTCCAGTTTTCTTAAGTTTTTTTTTTTTTTTTCAAGTTTTACTAGCATGGAAGAATGAAAATTAAAAAAAAAAAAAAAAAAAAAAAAAACCTGAAGAAAATGTTGTTGGATTGGATTTAGGTGAGCCACATTTTTATTTTTTATATTTGAAAAATCTGAAAAACTTGAATCTGAAGAAAAATCTGGAGATACATCAATGGAAGAAGAAAATGTTGTTAGATTATATTTGGATTAGCCACACTTTTTATTTTTTATTTTTGAAAAATCTGAAAAACTTGAATCTGGAGATACATCAATGGAAAAAGAAAATGTTAGATTAAATTTGGAGCCAATTTTTTTTTTTTTTCCATATATTTATATGTTTTTAAAATCAGAATTTTTTTATTCATGGACATTTTGGCATTTGTAGCATCAAAATCCGGTCAATGGTTAAATTTGACTAGCTTTGACTAACATTATGGAAGGTTATTGTCAATTAATGATAATGTTGTTTTTGGTTGGCAAATACCAAACCTCATAGAGATTGGCTACAATTTGCTCATATATATACAGTCTTTCTATTATCAGTTCGAATTGACAAAAGTTATATCAGTTCCTTGTATGTGGGCCACTGGATTGAAATACTTTGACTGACAAGTGCATACAGCCAAGTCAAAGTATTAAATCCAATGGCCCACATGCAAGGAACTGATATAACTTTTGTCAGTTCGAACTGATAATAGAATTTCTGTATATATATATATATATACAGAAATTCTATTATCAGTTCGAACTGACAAAAGTTATATCAGTTCCTTGCATGTGGGCCATTGGATTTAAAAGATGCTTTGACAAGTGCATGCAACCAAGTCAAAGTATTTAAATCCAATGGCCCACATGCAAGGAACTGATATATTTTTTATCGGTTAGAACTGATAATAGAAAGACTAAAACCAAATATAAATATATTAATAAAATGAAATATGTGAGGTCGATAAAACACTACAAAACCTTGAAAATCTAAAAAGATGGTAAAATTTTTTTTTATCGGGACTTGAACCCAGTCTAGTAAAGAGATAGGTAAGAACAATGCCTGTTGAACTAAGCTATGTCATGGATTAGTAAATGTTAATTAGTATTTATATATTATATAAATAAAAAAAATCATTTTTTTTTTAATTTGAGGTAGGGCACGGGCTGTACCTAGTCTAAAGGTGGGTCTACCCCTGCCAAACGATTGCCTAACGGAGGCGGAGGCGGTAGCGGTGTTGGTCGGACGTCAATATTAATTTTTGTAATACATCAGTTATAACCGATGTATTTTTAAGATCGTTTACATCGGTTAAAAACCGATGTCGTTACATGTAATTTTTCTACATCACTCAAATCTACATCGGTTACAAAATTTTGAAAAACCGATGTCTTGCATGTAAAATAACCGATGTCTTTTAACCTTTTTGTAGTAGTGATCAACACAACCAACTCCAGGCTCATGTTCTTTTCCATTCACACAACCAACTTCAAGCTCATATTCTTATCCATCATATCCATTATTGCATTTCCCACAACAATATCCCAATCAGGTATATATATATATACAGTCTTTCTATTATCAGTTCGAATTGATATAAAATAAATTAGTTCATTGTATGTGAGCCATTATATTTAAAAGATGCTTTGACAAGTACATGCAGCCAACTCAAAGTATTTAAATCTAATGGTCCACATACAAGGAACTGATATATCTTTTGTCAATTCGAACTGATAATAGAAAAATTGTATATATACATTCTTTCTATTATCAGTTCGTTCTGACAATAAATATATTACGACGAAAAATGTGGACCATAGATTATGGAGAAATTTTGACAAGTGCATACACTTTGAGTTAAAGTATATAAATCTAGTGATCCATATTCTTCATCCTGATATATTTATGGTCATGACGAACTGACAATAAAAAATCTATACGAAAGCTATTAATGTTATAAAGGCTTTAATGGTACATTTAGGTTCGTGGTATATAAGATAAGACAGATCTTTAAAGGGTTGGTGAGTCCTACACTCCTACAACTCTACAACAGTACACAGTATTACTTTCAAACCTTAAACAGGATTCACTCACGGTCACGACTCACGGGGCTCTAGAACTTCAAATACAAAACTCCTGCGATGCAGATCAAATCTAATCTAATTCGGTTCACCAATTCCCATAAACACACTCTCTCTGACTCCCACATAGTTTCTAAATGCGTGAACATCATCATCACCATCAATGCTTCAATAATATATATGCATCAAAAGCCGATTTTGGATGTAAATATAAATGTAGAATAACAAACAAAAATCGATGACATGACTCCCTTCATAAACATGTTAAAGTAACAACTAAATCAAAACAGATGGCAAGTATTATATTATTATATAAATTTTAGATTTTTTTTTTTAAAAGGGTAGGACTCGAACTAAAAATATCATAGTATAGATGTAAGAAATTTCTTTCAGACCAACCTCAGGTATTCAATACTTGATTAGTTGATTATTATGTCATAATTAATTGATTATGATTTGTGATGAGTTGCAAATTACAATAGAATAATTATACCATTGTATTATTTAATTAAATTGTTTAATAATTTTATGATATAATATCAAACAAAATCCAAACTTGATATTATAATTGTTGATATTTTCAATAGATCTATGAGTTATATTCTCAAATTTCCTTTTTTTTTTTTGAAGTATTATAGGAACTAATACAAAAAAATTGTCAGGACCTGTCGAGATCAAATACTACATGTGCGGTCTAAATATCTACTCCCATAATGAGAGATAATTATTCCCACCTCTCATCACTTATATGGAAAGGAGATACACTTCCAGCTCTGTTAAGAGGTGATATGCATATTTTTCAAATTTCGAAACTGAAATCTTTTTTGGAAAATCAGTAAATGAAAAAAGCAAACTTAAGGCACTTTAAACTCTGGTCGGAGTTGTTCAACGGTAAGATAAACATAAGAAAAGAGTCAAAGTTGAGGGCACGTGTGAGTGGTTGGATGACGGCGCACGTTAAGTGAGTAGCAGAGGCAGGCCAGTAGTGCACTAGTGCATTGTACAGTACAAGTTGGATGGGTGAAAGTGTAATTACAATAAAATAAATGGATAGAAATCTAAATATAAAAGGGTAGGTGCACGTAACGTAGGTGACTTAGTTTGACTGTTACTTTGTCGTTTTGTCATCTCCAAAATCAAATCCAATCTCCCAAGTAGAAATTTTGCCAGCTCTTTACCAATTCGTAGACCAATCAGTCCAATCCAAACACTGCCAACCCAACTCAACTAAGCAAAACATTACATAACACAACACCTCTCATTTTCCACCAGTTTGGTCCAACTATTCTGGCTCTCTCGTCAACAAACAGCTGCCTGCATTTGTTTTTCCATGATTGGAATATGTACATCAATTTATCTATCATAATCAGATTATCCGGAAGTTTAATGATCGTGCAAATAAATCTTTAATTCGATGGTAAAGTTTCGATAATTATACACGAATCATTCAACGATAGATATTAGAGATCAGACCATTCGATCGAATTATATTAGTAATTGTCCCGATAATATTTCAGATAATAAACTCATCAAGATGAATTCATAGTTGGTTAATTGCCAATTAAGTAAAAAACATTTAAAAACCTAAATGCTGGTTAATTAGTTTGGTCTTTAATTAATTCATTTGATCAGAGCTACACATCCAAAATGTGAGCGTCTTCTACCAGAGAAATACAGTCTGTAATCTGTAATGATGATTGAAAACAGCAAAAAAAATTGGAAGAGTTCGAGTAGTAGTGATGAGATATGATGACAATTTGATTTGAGTTTTCTGTATCTAACATTAACTAGTTGTATAATCAGTTTTACAAACTGCACTAGATCTGCACAACACAACCCCAAAAGTATACCCTAAAAAAACTACCAAAAACAAAAACAAAACAAAAAAAAAGGCTTCTCAACACTATCCTGAAGATGAAGATGAAGACGACGACGACGACGACGACGACTTTCTTGATCTAAACTTGATCTTGCTTTTCGATGGAGGTTTGCTTGTTGAACTTGTTTCATGAACTTTATGATGATGGTCTAACAATGCCGTCGATCTCTGAGTCTTTTGAGTAGTCTTCTTATTCCTTCTCTTCATACCAAAAGCAGATAGCTTTCTCTTCTCTGTTTCTCTTATCGTCTCCAGCTTCGGCTTCCATTGTCGTAACGACCCAATAAGCTGCGTGTAATCTTTCTGCAACTGGGCTGTCGTACACACTTTGCTCTTGATTTTGATTTTACTCAAACCCTTATCTTCGTTTTCTTCATCTTCGACTTCTTCATCTTCTTTGACCCCCCTCCCATCTTCCATCAACTGAGACAAGAACTCATCGGAGACGCGTATTCTGGGGCACCCAGATGAAGATTTCTGTATATCAAACGGCTGACAAGCGGCTGCTTTCTTCAAAAACGCGTTTCGTGAGTCTCTGTTAGATTGGTGTGAGGAGGAGGCAAAGGAAGCGATGGTGACGAAGGAGAGGACTGTTTGGAAGAAATGTTTAGGTAAAAGAAAGTACTTTTGTCCAAGCTGAAGCTGGTCGGATTCAGACAAAGCCGGGATCTTTTGGCCTATGTAGAAAGAATCAGATCGGCAAACAAGGTGTTTTGGAAACTCCACCATCAACTCAGAGACATGGATCGGACGGTCATAGATCTTGACCAACCCATCTGATTTGACGAGCTTGATGGTCCTGATAATTGGTTGTTGCTGTTGTTGTATTTCAGGCTGGATTTGAAGACAAGAGATAGGAAGCTTACCAACAAAGTGAACACACCATGGAAGCATTTGCAGATTCAAAAGCTTGATACCCATTTGTTGTTCAAAAGTTTCATTCAACAACGTACGGTTTGGTTTGTTAACAACAGTTTACAAAAATAGAGGTGGGTTTAGGGAGATTATGTGTATATATAGAAGAAGAAGAAGAGAGATACCAGATAAAGGCATTTTCTTTTCTGGCACAGTACTTGGTTGGGGCAATTTGTTGGCATTTGTTATTAATTATTATTTTTCTAAAGTTGAAAGTTTGACAACACACTTTTATGTTTGACTGCAAACTTTTTCTTCCTATCGCTTTCGCTTTCTTTCTTTATCTTCGACGCCAATTGAGGCCAAAACGAATTTTGAAATTGCCTCCCGCCTTAACACGCTATTTTTTTTTTACCTTACCTTCCAGATTCTCATTTTCTTTTTGCTCTCTCTCAACTTAAAACTCGGGTGCAATGTACCTGTCTCATGCTCATAAATCTTTTATATATATATGAATGTAACGTGTTTGGATGTAGTGTAACATGATATATATGTGGGGTGTCCCTCCGCCATTGATAATAATGTTACGTGATATGTTATGAGTGAGTGTGGGTACGGTTATAGACTTACGGTTATTATATTGGTAATTCAGCGTTGCACACACCACACCGAAATTTTTTCTCATTTGAAGCTTCATAAAAAGGGAGAGAGAGAGAGATAATCAAGAATGATGGGTCCAAGATCAATTGGTCCAACCTCTTTTTAAAGTCTTATTATTTCATACAAGCTTTATATGATAATAGGATTAGTAAAGTTATACTAGGTCAATAAAGCTTTAATTATTTGTTATGTTAACTAGAACTTTATTTGTCTGACATAGTAGGCACGAGAGAATAGGATACATTGAGCAACCCATCACATATTAACAAATCCATGTAGTCATTACTCATTAGTCATTACCATATTTGATAATTAAAAAAAAAATTAACAATTCATATCCTACAAACCAGGGTTGCTTTTTTTTCTAAAGAGTTTGTTGAACCTAACTTTGACCGGTAGAATTTTTTAATTTTGATATATCACTTGTGGAGTTGCGGTAGTAATGACTATAATAATCTGAAATACACAGTTAGATTGAATGAGCATTTTTCATTGATTGAATTTGTGATGGTTAGTTTTCTACTTTTCTTATATTTTGATAACCTAAAAATTTCTCGATCCTTTCTACAGGAATCTCGTGAATCCTATTTTGGATAATGAAGGCTTATTCAATAAGCATCTTTCAATCAAATATTAATTATATGTTGATTAATTTAATTACCATAAAACAAGATGTGGAAACAAAAGAATATCTCTCATCTCTCAGATGTGTTTCTCCTTCAAATGTTGCATGGTCTGAGGAAAGGGTGACAACAGATTACAATTCCCAATAATCTATAAATATATATATATAATATCACACATATAATATAAATATGTTTAACAAATTGGGATTCTGATTGGTTCCCAGGTGTCCCTCTAATCAAAAACTTTATGTTCATAGTTATATGCATATTTATAATGTTTGTATTATATTATAAAATGATAAATATTGCTCTGAAACAGTATTTTCCCAAGAGACTTGAGAGTTTCTGGGGACTGATTATAAGTTTGTAGACCATTGACCCTCAATTGCTATATATGAGGCAATTATGCATTGAAACCAAGATGTTTGAAAAAGGAGATTATTAGGGTTTCAAAGTTAAAAACACAAATAGTGGAAACTTAAAAGTTTCCATGTACTTAATTATATATATATGTATGAAAAATAAAACATAATTTTAACTGTGTGAATGTTACAATTTAACAATATATATAACCAGGGACGGATCCAGGATTATGTTCTAGGGGGGACACCGTGAAATAATAAGTTAAATTGACATATATCTTAGAGGTTAATTAAAAAATGTTGTTTATATTTTAAAACATTAATTTTTTTCATTAATTATTTTAAATGAATAATAATATTTTATTGAGATAAATTATCTTAATTTGTGCATTTATAAAAAAAACATTTAAGATGATGAAATTTCACCGTTAAAAATTATCCTAGTCTTTTTCTAATATCCAAAAAATATTTTTATTATTAAAAATTATAAAAGTATGCTTGATAAAATTTCTTAATAATTAAACATAAATATATGACTATGTTAATTTACTTGACATGTTTTAATTATATAAATCAACACATTTAAAAAAAAAAAAAAAAAAAAACAGAGCAAAAGCTACATAAATAAATTATCAAAAGTATGACATTGTATTACGGTACTAATGTGAGATAAGTAAGATTTGGAGAGAGGGAAAATATTTTAAGGATATAATAAAATTAGTTAATATAGAATTGAGTAAGTGTAATTTTGATAAGAAAAAATTACAAGACTAATAAAATATATATGTTACGATTTGATTTATATTTTAGATATAAAGAAACAACAATAATATATTTCGAATCAAATATATTTTCTATGTGATTATGAAAAAATTACTGACACTTAATTTATAAAAGAATTAGAAAATATAAATATCAAATAAGGGTAAAAGCATGAAAATCTGAAAGTTTAGGGGATTAATTTATAAAACTGCATAACTTCAAAGAATATGAAACAAGGGTAAAAACATAAAAATATGAAAACTTAGGGGGAAATTCAGAAATCTGTAAAACTTCAGGGGGAGCAGTGGCCCCCTCTCGTCCTCACTTGGCTCCGTCATTATAATATAACCAACTATTAACGAATAAAGTAAGACATATCAATATATCATGTTATTTACCTAATAAAAATAATGTCATAAATCTATTTATATACCCAAAAAAATAAGGGCGAAATAATATTGTATTTGAACTTATAATATACTGTTGTTACTTGTAAATTGTAATCATCTTGACAAACACTAATGATTAGGAGGAATCCTTAATGATAAGCAATGGTTTTTCCAAATTCAGTTGTTTTGGCCTTCTTTTTTACATTTTTATTTTCTTTTTTAAGCCTTATTTTTTAAATAGAAATTTCCATTTTCAGTACGTTTTGAAGTAAATTCTTATCTTGATTTAGACTATTCTATGGCTTTTGTTTCGTCAACAAACTCATCAACAAAAAATGGAAAATTAGATTAATTAGTAGCGAATAATATTGATATCGGTAATAAGTAATAACTAATAGAGTAATTGGCACAAATACCCCTCGAGTGTATGTGAATTTACATGTTGCCCCCTAAACTTTTTTTTTAGGCATTAAACCCCCTGAACTATTGCTTATTGGCAATCCTTTGGTTTTTTCCCCCCTGAGGGGGCATTTTTACTCTTGTTCTGCCAATAAGCGATAGTTCAGGGGGTTTAATGCCTAAAAAAAAGTTTAGGGGGCAACATGCAAATTCACATACACTTGAGAAGGGATTTGTGCCAATTACTCTAACTAATAAGTTAGCTACACTATACAAGGGCGGAGGCAATAGTAGACTAGATCGGCTGTAACTTGGTCTAGAATTTTGAAAAAAATAATATATATATTATATAAAAATTAAATTATAAAGTAAATAATGTGTTTTAACTTCTTACCAATTCGACAATACGAGGTTGGTTCCAACGGTATACCCCCAATATCTACACAACATGGTTGTGAGTTCAAGTCTCTCCCTATATCCTGAATTATTTTAAAAACCTTATAACAAGTTCAATAGTCGAACGCATTAGTGATGTACTTGTATTATAAGTTATTTCTCAATTTTTATTATATATTTTCAAAATACAGTATATACATTCTTTTATAGTATACGGGATGAGGTTGGTCTGGGGTTATACTCCTCATGCCTACATCACGAGATTGTGGATCCGAGTCCTCCCTCTCGTCAAAAAACCCTGAATTTTTGTAATACTTCAATTTAATCTAGCCCCCTAATTAAAAATCCTAACTACACCATTGTACACTAATATCAAGACAATGATCCCCTCCGTAATATCAAACCATGCATTCTTGAAAGAATATTAAGGTTGCGTACGACAGGAATTTGTGTTCCCTCTCATTTTGTTGATCGAAGCTTAAAAAACTTGGATTTTTTTTTTTCTTTTCTACTTAATACTTATTCAACCAAAGAAATCCACGGATACTGAAAAATAAATTAATAAATATATGTTAGTATACGGTGGGTGGGTTGGGATTCTTAAATGTTGACCCAACATGTTCCAAGACAAAATTTCCCCCAATTTTTGAATTGTATTTTTATAGTTTATTAAGTAGATAATAATCTTATATATGAAGCAATCTCATTGCAAAAAAAACCCAATTCTACCCCTTTCCACATACATCAATCCAACAGGATAATAATAATATATTGAATAAAATTTATTTAATTTGTTAATGTATCATACACTAGTTAAATGCATATAACAAAGGTAATTTCAGGTTCAGGGTTCCATATTTCCTTTCCTTCAAATGTCAAAATAGGTGCCTTAAACGGTCAAGAATTCTCCATTGGTCTAAACTTTTTTTAAGCTTAAAAAAAAAATTTACTTATTGACCTTACGGGGTGAGCAATTAGGATTTGAATCATCTACTTACCTCATCTTTTTTCTGACCTCACATAATCTCATGACATATAAGCATTACAATAATGAATGTGTGGTTAAGATATTATTGGTTTCCACAACTACTTCAATAATCAATCACAAGCTTTTTAAAAGTCAGGAAAAATATGAGATCGATAAGGAGATGATCCAAATCCGAACAATTAACCCAGTGGCTTGTTGTACTTAATTGACACTTGTCACCTTATCGGTGTGCGAGTGCCTTGTGTACAAAACCCTTCAACCCACTCGTAACACTTATAGACGCAGAATTTTGTACTATCATATAAATAAGGAAATAAAATTGTATTTTTACTATCAGCTATAACTTTTAGTATGGTGGTAACCATTAACTTTTACGCTATATTTGGTAGGAGGGAGGGAGAGTATAAGGGATGGATGAATTAAGAGGGAGAGAGAGTAGGAGGGATGGAGAGGATAACATATATCCTCCATATTGTTTGGTATTGAAAATAGGGTTGGATGGATGGATGGATGGATTGGTATATAACTTATAAAATTACTATATTGCCCTTTAAAAAATTGGAGGGTAGTATAAAAATGGAGGGCATTTTTATCTTTGACTCCCCATCACTCTCCCTCCATTGTGATCCGCCTATCATTGGGCGGATTCAATATGGTGGGCCCAGGAGGAGATCTCCTCCCTCCTCTCCTCCTCTCCTCTCTTTTCTCCCTCCAACCAGACAAGGGATTGAAGCTCTCCCTCCAACTCTCTCCCTCCCTCCATCTTTCTCTTATATCAAACACAGCGTTAATTATATCTTTTCAACAAAGTAATGAATCTTAAATTAGTGCACGAACGTATATGTAGATAAAAGAAATTGATGAACCGAAAACAAAGAAAAAGAGAATGTGTGGTTGTCATTTTCTCCAATTTTCTTTGTGTTCTAGAAGACAATCCAAACGTGGGGATGGAAGATAGTGTTTGATTTTTCAAGCAACTTGTTGAGGTGATTTAGCAGCAGCAGTAGTAGTAATAGTATAATGTGATTTGACCCAATCTTTGACCGGGAAGCGCACGTGTTTTGTCTAATGGGGACTGAGCTGGGATGATTAAATTTCGGCGTAGAATTAAGAAGACTTGGATAAAAGCCTTTCAAGTTTCAACAACACTTGGTGGTTGTAAACCATATATACAAGAAACCCACCATGTGTTTCATGTTCATGCATCATGCATGTGTTCCCAAACTACATCTTTAACTTGAAACATCACTTCCCATCACTTCCTTGTTACTTTGTTAGGTGGTGGAAGATAAAAAGCATGTCGTCTAAATTACTGGGAAAAAAAAATAAAGACATGTTAACTTTTAATGAATTGGCAATCGAAGGATATTTTCATCCTTTCATCCAATTTTTTATTTATTTTTTATTATTATATTTTTCTTTTAAAAAAATAGAAATAACAAAAAGAAAAGAAAAATTATATGGATCTCTGCCGTCCATATCTAAAATGGAGGGTGGAAATCCTTTAGAAAAACAGAAAAATCAAATTTAATAAAAAAAAAAAAAAAAAAAAACAAGAAAAGAGAAAAACAAAATATGAAATAACAGGTAAAACCTCCATATCACATATGACAGTGGCGGACCCATAAATTTATAAGATATGGGGCACTTAAAATTTTTTTAATAAGAACTACGATTAAGACTACAATGGTGCACACACACATTTATACAAGAAGTAATTACTGCCTTATTGGGAACCTACTTGAGGTTTGCCAATTGACACTAAAAAACAACTATATCAACAATTGACACTCATCTCCCCTACTGTTAATGTTGACCGTTGACTTTTATAAAAAGCTAAAACGATGAAAATGCCCTTGGGACATATAATTAACAAAAAATAGAATGAAATTTTTGTTAGTTCAGCATATTATAAAAATCTGAATAAAAAATTAAAAAAAAATTAAAAAAATTAAAATATCTTTAAAATATCCACCATCCATCTCATAGATGGATGGTAGAGATATATTCATTAAAAAAATATTTACAAAAAAATAGAATTTAAAAAAAAAAAAATAGATAGATTGATCTCAATTACAAAAATAAATAAATTAAAAATTTTTAAAAAAATGAACATTGATGGAGATCATCAATCTTTACAAACCCAGATTCATCAATCTTCAGTTCTTCACAAACCCAGATCATCAATCTTCAAGTGCTTCACAAACCAAGTTCATCAATCTTTAGTTCTTCATAAGCCCAGATCTTCAATGTTCAGTTCTTCACAAATTCATCTTCATCAATTCTCCACTCTAACACCCAACATATATAATCAATCAAAACAATATGCTAACTACACAAACCCAAATTCTTCAGATTCTTTCAATCCCAAATACAAGTCAAATTCCAAAACACAAACCAGAAATCAAAATATTTCCTAACATTAAAAAGTTAGCAATTCTAGTTTCCACGATCTGCTCCATCTCCGATGAGATGGTGAGCTCCATCAGATGGAGTTCTCTCCTCCATCGATATGGATTCTCACTTTTATTTTTTTATTTATTTTTTATTTTTAGATTTGTAGAGTGTCTCACAAAGTCACACAACATTATTTTTCAGTAATTAAAAAAATGATTACTTTTAACTTTTAAAAAATGATTATTTAAAAAAAAAATGGATCTCCACCTTCCATCTTTGAGATGGATGGTAAAGATTCATTTAAAAAAAAAACCAGTTTTTATTTATTTATAATTTTTTAATAAATTTTTTTTAAAAAAAAATAATTGTTAAAAGACGATATTACCCTTTGATATTTCAAAGTTAACATTCATACTTTGTCAAGCTCTAATGGGAGGGGAGGTGAGTGTCAATTGTTGATAAAGTTGTTTTTGAGTGTTAGTTGGCAAACCTCAGGTACGTTCCTAGTAATTACTTCTTTTATTATAGAGGAAATAGGGGGAAATAGCACCAAATTTGATTGGCTTTATGTTAATATCACCAACTTAATAATTCTATATTTTATAGCACCAAAGTATAGAGGTGGACAAAAATGCCCTTATTTCTTCTTTCTTCTCTCTTCTTAAACGAAGCTTTCTTCTTTCTTCTTTCTTGTTTTAGATTTTCCCTTATTTCTTCTTTCTTCTTTCTTCTTAAACGAAGCTTTCTTCACCACACTCTTTCTTGTTTCAGATTTTCGTTGCCCTTGGTATCTTCTTTCTTCTTGTTGGAGAAAAACGAAGCTTTCTCTCTCACTCCATCTATTTCAGATTTTCGTTGACCTTACAAACCTCATTGGAAGGGCAACTTCTCTCCTCAATAAGGATTGTACAAGCTCATCACATTGTAAGTTAATTCATCTCCTGAATAAACCTTTTTTATAAGTTCATTCAAGCTCATTTGTTTCTTTGATTAGTGTTGGCACTTGGAATCTGTTGTTGTTAAGCAAGACAGTAATCAACTACTAGTTTAAGGTTACCCGAGACTTATTTAAAGTTACCTGAGACTTATTAAATGTTACCTGATACTTACTGGAAGACTAAATGTATAGTATCTGAGAATTATTCATTTGTGTAGTTTATCAAATATTTAAAAATACAAATTAAATTTTTAGTATCTTGGACTTTATCAGAGACTTAAATTCATAGTACTCGAGACGTATTTGATACTATCCAATGGTGTTGCTTTAGCTTTAATTTATGATACTGACAGTTTTACTTTCAGCAGTATTTTGTAAATGTTGACGTTTTGTTTTGGTAGGACAATGGATTTGGTTAGAATGTTGATATCATATAATGAACGGTGGGAGGAACTACCGCACGGAAGCGAACGATATGTTGGTGCAGTAAATAAAGGAATTTTGGTGCAGAAGAACTTGACTTACGAAGAACTCTTGGGGGTTGTTTAGTTTATTGTGAAACACGATCAAAATAAATACGCTATTGAGATGCAATCAATAGCTGTTGCTCCAGGCAGAACATGTCGCACGGTGATAAGCGACAATGACGATGTTCAATTTGTACTTCGGGAAGACAAGGCAGGTCCGCAAGTATATGTCACTTTGGTCGAAAGAAGATTCGAAGATCCGGATGAGCACTATGGATCATTCAATGGCAGTAACAAATAGGGAATGAGGACATCAGAAATCATCCTGTCATACCTCTGGATATTCGAAATCAACCTGGTAAGCCTTGTAACAGCCGACACCGCTCAGCTTCCGAAAGGCGAAACAGTCAGAAATGTTCCCAATGTGGGGGCACAGGGACACAACAATAGAAATTGTCCAAATCCACCAATGATTCGGAAGGCCGACAATGCAAGAACCAGCAACCCTGTCCTAGCCCAATACCGGAGGAAATGTAGTGTATGTCACAATATCAGCCACAACAAACAAACTTGTCCAGATAAAGAGCAAGACATTTGAGTTTGAGTTTAAAATGTGGAACTATAGACTTTATGTTTGATGCCTATAATGTCGAATTATGGTTGTATGTTTGACTACATTTGAGTTTGAGTTTATTATGTGGATCTATTAACTTTATGTTTAACTCCTTAAGTTCGAATTATGGTTATGTTTGACTACATTTGAGTTTGAGTTTATTATGTGGAACAATCAAATTATGTGGACAAATTTGAGGGCATTAAAATCAGACATTTGAGTTTGAGTTTATTATGTGGAACTAGGGGTGGGCATTTAATGGATCGGTTCACTTTTCGAGTGAACCGATAAAAAACTGATAATATTCGGTTTTTAAAAAAGTGAACCGATCCGATAAACTTTAAAACTGTGAACCGATCAAAAACCGATTGAACCGGTTCGGTTCGGTTCGGTTCGATTCGGTTTTTTCGGTTTAGGATTCGTAAAAAAAAAAAATCACACTGACAACATTACTTAGATGACAACATTAATCTGAATCTACATCAATAAAGTATACCTATTACAATATATAAACACCGGTTTATCATCCATGCTCTCATTTACCATCAATAAAGTCTTTACCATCAAATTAAACACATCCATGCTCTCATTTACCTTCCCTGCATGACCACAAGCAGACAATAAACTAAGAAAAGTAATCCCATCTGGTTCAAATCCCATCTCATTGAAAAAACTAAAAGCTTTCTCATAGAGTCCATGTTGTGCAAATGCTGCAATAACTGTATTCCATGAAACAAGGTTTGGACTGCATATTTGTCGAAATGTTAACTCTGACTCAAAAATGCCACCACATTTGCTGTACATTGTAACCAAAGCATTACATACAGATACATTCTTTATAAATCCATTCCTTATAACAAAAACATGAGCTTGTCTTCCTTTTTAAGAGATTCAAGACTAGAACAGGCAGTGAAAACTGAAACAAGTGTGGCATCATCTGCCTGTAAACCAATCTTATGCATATTTGAATATAACCTCAATGCTTCCTCACCAACACCATTTTGTGCATAACCTGCAAATTATTTAAGGCAGCAACAACTAAAATATATCAAGTTCCCTTATCAAGATTATAATTTCTATTTCAAGTGCTCAGCTCCAAAAGTTGCTAAACTAGACAAGTAATTGGCATACCTGATATCATCGCATTAAAAGACACACGGTCTTTACACTGAATTCCTTCAAACAAAACTCTAGCATTATCGAGCATCCCTTCTTTACAATAACCAGTCATCATTGACATGATCACAATAGCATTTTTACTGTTGTGTGGCATGTGGTCAAACAACTCTTCTGCTTCAAAAAACTTCCCATTCTTCACTTACCTACTAAACATCACAATCCTGTAAGGATTCTCATATATTGATTGGCTTATTTCGTGGACAAACCACATGTTGGGGTTGATAATGTAAGGGTAGTTTAGGTGTTTGAACTTCATGCTCGAAGGCCCTTTCAAGACCTCAAGGGACAAGCACGCCAAAGGTATAATTTCTTGTGCTTGGTTTTTCTTTGAAGAGATTTAGTTAGCACACACACACTTAGCATACTTGTTCATGTGTGCATTCTCTTCACATGTCACTTTACACACTAGCACTTTGTTTTATATCTTGTTGTGTGTATATGTGCTTAGTAATTCGTTTCCCAATAGTGTTCGGAAATATCCGCGCTCACACGTATGTGTGCTTGGTTTTGTGTGAAGACCGCCCACGGAGAATGCCCTTGGCTTCTCCTTGGTTTTCACCATTGTTAGTGATCGGCGGTTATGATCGGCGGCCTGGCAGCCGAATGAAACCGTCGTTTCAGTCCAGAAAGGTCTGAAGCAATTCTACGGTCAAGATCGGTGATCACGACCGCTGTTCAAAACCGCCGTTCATACCTGATCGATTTTAATCTCTCGGGTTTGATTCGACGGTTGGATCGACGGTCACGAAACCGCCGAATGAAACTGCCGTTGATGCTCTGTTCTTCACGGGCTCAATTCGGCGGTCGTGATCGGCGGCCTGGCCGCCGATTGAAACCGCCAATCGGTGCTTTTCAGGGGCAAACTTGTCTTTTCACATGCCCAATTCTTGATGTCTATAAATATCTTACTTTCTCATTCTCTAATCAAGTTCTTTGAGTCTTTAGAACCCTAAACTTCAAAGAGAGATTTTTGAGAAAAAATCAAATCAAGAACTCACCTTTAAACACTCAAATCAAATCCTTTTTGCATCAAAGTTCATCTTGCATTCATCTATGATTGGGTTTGCATCATCACAACATGCTTGGTAAGATTTTGATTAATTTCATCTTATTTTAGTATTTTACTATCAAGCATATTCTCTTTTAATTACTTGTATGTTTTTGATCATATGATAAATACAAGATTAGAGAATTAATTGTGATGAATTGATTGAGTTTTGTTTGTGATAGCTAATTAGGTTTTGACTAATCTTGATTAGCTAAGCTATTTGATATCTAGGATTGATTTATATTGATTATATCATCATCCTAGATAAGCATCTAAGGTTACCTAGCCTTGTTTGTTATTTGAATATTTATACATATTCACATAGGTTGCATAATCTCTTTATAGAGAATTAAGTCTTGAGGCTAAGGTTGCTTAGGCCTCAAGCAATTAGGACTAGAGCCACTTTTGAAGGCCCGAGTGGTAGAAGTGGGGGGTTATTGACCGGAGTGTTAGACGAGGTCTACATAAGTTGTAAACTCCATTTCAATTAGTGGATTTCGAGGTCCGAGTGTGGCACACTAAACAGCCTGTGGTTTTTCCCAGTGGTTGGGTTTCCACGTATACATCAAGTGTTATTTAAATTCCGCACTATATTACACTTGCTTATATTTTTGACTAGTATGGGCATTTTCGTAAAATTGACTTGCATGCGAAAATTGGGTAATAATAGTTAAAATCTATTCACCCCACCCCCCCCCCCCCCCCCCCCCCCCCCCCCCCCCCCCCTCTAGATAGTTTTATACACACCGTACAATATTTGTTTCAAGTCCAATTTAGGGATTTTTTATTATATACACCGGTTCTCAGTTCGGTTCACCGGTTCGAACTCTAGAACCGGAATATCTGGTTTTTTAAAAAATGAACCGAACCGAACCGAACCGATTAACAATGAAAAACCGAAAAAAAAAACTGATTGGATCGGTTCGGTTCAATGGTTTTTTGCCCACCCCTATGTGGAACAATGAAATTATATGGAACAATCAAATTATTTTATGAAAATTTTCCTACAATTAACCCAATAAGGCGTGGTATATTTTTTTAGTTTTTGGGAACACAAGTCTAGCTAAACTACCAGTAAGTCTCGGCAATCTTCTAATAAGTCTCAAGTATTGTCAAATAAGTCTCAACTACGATGGAATAAGTCTCGGGTAACTAACCGAGACTTATTTGACGATACCCAAGACTTATTTGCATATAGCCGAGACTTATTGGAAGTTTGGGAACTTACTGGAATCAAGAATTTAGAAACCAGAGAGTGAGTTTTTGGGAACATAAGTCTCGGCTAAACTACCAGTAAGTCTCGGCTACGATGGAATAAATCTCGGGTAATTAACCAAGACTTATTTGATGATAGCCGAGACTTATATATTTTAGCCGAGACTTACCGTGAGAAAATTGGAAAAAAAAATCAAACTATCCTAAACACCTTTTTGAATAATGTTATCTGGTACTTGTTTTTTTTTTTTTTTTTTTTTACTTATATTAAATAGACTATTTTTTTTTATTTGATGAAACTTATTTTAACTATAATATATATATATATATATATATATATATATATATATATATATCCACAGCCGCAACTTATATTAAATAGGCTTACTATAAAATATAGTAGGAAAAATTAACTTGAAAGGAAATATATTAACTACTGTCAAATATATTAAATAGACTTATTACATTTACAAGTATGTCAAGAAGCCACTTCAGTGGAGTTAAAAAAAACTTCAACAACGATTTTCAATCGTATCTGAGACATGTCTTCATCTGTCCAACCAAACTTTTTTTTCTTTGCTAATGTGTACTCGATCATTTTTAGTGTATGAGGACTGTAGTTACCCCTGGAATTTGGACAAAGTCAATCAGATACGGAAACTTATTAAATCATAACAAAAATTAATTTTAGCAAAGTAATGCAGTTACCCCTTGGGCTGTTGTGGCACATGTGATTTAGGTGTTAATTACTGGTTCGTTAATTGCAGCCTCAATTACATTGAGCAATTCAATGTGGTTGTGGCGAGTGATTGTTGCAAGGTACCAAGAACTCTCGGGAGTTTTCAACCTCAACTTCAGGTTTACCATCTGCAGTTCAGAACTAAATTAACAAACAGAAGATACACAATAATTATGTCTTTTTTAAGGGGAAAAAAAACAACAATGCAGAAAGCCACAACACAAAACAACAAAAGCCGAACTTGAACCCACACAACGCAGAAAACTAAACTTGAAAACAGCCACATACCACAAACACAAAACAACAACACAAAGCCAAGGCACAAGACAAAACAGCCACATACAAACTACAATTCAATTACAAATTAACAAACAAACAATCATTATATATATTTAGACTGCAGAATAAACACAAGATCATGCCACCATAATCTATAACTACTACAGTCTGCAGCATTGAAAAATCCTCCCCCATTTTCCATTTATAAGAGTTGATTATATAGAATTTTACAAGAAAATTTGAAACCCTGTTCTACTGGACATCTTCAGGTCCATCGAATTATGGTGTTCTCTTCTGATATTTCCGAACAAGAGTGGAAGAAAGAAACATCTTCCTAAACCTAAAATCTGCACTTTGCATATCTTACATCCCCAGACTGATTAGTGTGAAAAAGAACAATAACTATTTGGAACATATCTTTATAATGTTTGTCACTTGAGCTGAGCAAGCATCCCATATTCTCATTTGTGCTGGATTTCTGGATAATTCCAATGGGCCTCGAGCCAAGATTCGTTTCAAAATTCAGTTGGAAAATTTTGTGATAGACTCTTATTTTGAGAGGACAAATTGAGTATGATTAATTGAAAATGGAAGATTAAAGTGTATTCGAATTCTCCTCCGTGAGAGCTTCGAAATGATATACTCAAACTCACAAAATGATTAATTGGTGAATGAGAAATTGAGTCTCAATATGAGACCAAAATGTGGTGAACAATTGCACATCCCACATTGGCTAGGGAAGAAACTTATATGTAGTATATAAGTAAATGTGTGATAGGAGCTATCAACATGTGTGTGACATAGAGGCTCTCTCTCTCGCGCGCACAGGATGGGGCGCCTGCGTACACGAATGCCGCTCCGATTGGACCGTGAGAGTCCAGTTGACTTTTTGCAACTTCCCTAAGTTAACGTTTTTGTGTGAAGAATAAGGAAAGCTTTAATTGTTTGGATTATGATATTCTTGCTTGATCACCAAGAATACAGAATCAGGCTTTTAATTATTATTTAATTAAATTATTTTCCTTATTTAATAAAAAACGTATTCAAGAAGCTTCAGTCTAGAATCGTATTCAATAAGCTTCGGTTTGCTTATTCACCAAGACCTAAGAATCGTATTCAAGAAGCTTTGGTTTTGCTTATTCACCAAGAACCAAGAATCGTATTCAAGAAGCTTCGTTTTTGCCTATAAATACCCTAGTGTTCTTTCATATCAATCATCCAAAAAGAATACACATAGCAGCCAAAATACTTTCTTCTCTTCTCTATTCTTGGTAAGTTTGAGCTCGGTTTGAGTTCGCTGAGAGTGGCTTGTGCTTCACACTTCCACTGTTAAACCGTTGTATCCTGGGAGATGATCGCTGATACACATATGGTGTTATATACGGCGAAATCGTCTTAAGGATACCGTGTGAAACACGGGCCTCGGTTTTTCCCTAACCGGTTTTCTAACGTGTTGATTTATGTTGTTTTGCTTTCCGTTTTTCTACAAGTTTTGACCAGATTGTTGATTTACTAACAACAATCTTAAGACGATTTTTCTTAACTTATTCTTTTAAACGATTTCTTCTACTTCAAATTTTCTGGTTTCTAGACCTTAAAACGGACTGGCTTAACATATTGTGTTTAATCAAACATCACGTTTTAATTTGGTTTTGACAGTGGAAATTTGGTCTATTTTCAGACACTGGTTTAGAAATCAATTCTGATTTCGCTTGGATAATCGGGTCTATACTCTAGACAGTGATTGCGGTTTCTCGTCTGAAATCTTGAATCCTTGATTCGTTGTGATTTTTTTTTCGAAAATCTGGAATCCAGTTTCACTGGGTTGATATCAAATAATTTTGATATCTGTGATAACAAATATATCATCCTTCATATATGGGAGCATGAGAGCTTCATGTAAAATATCAATAGACACAAAGTACCGTGATGATATTTTATGTATTTACAAATTGAATATCAATGTTCATATTCATGTGTATTGTTTGTGGGACACTCAGGATTGTATTGTTTGTGTTTAACAACAATCGGATTCACTTTGGTAAACTGAATATATGATTATATATTATTACACCAAAAGCGGCACCTATTTATAAATATAGATATTATATTTAAAGTGCCAGAACTGTGTTATGATACAGTATATTATACCGGTGGATATGTGTTAATATTGGTTTTTTGCTTTATCAATATTTATGACAAAATACTGGTTTTGTGTTGCCAGTGTTTCACTTATTGTATTGTTTGATATCAACTATTTGATAAGGAGCAACCAAGGTGGTCGGTATGAAACACCGTTTGGTGAATTATGTGCACAACATGGAATCATACATCAAACCACTACATCTTATTTTCCTCAGTAAAAACGAGAAAGAAAAAAAATTCTTTGAAAGAAATGATGAATGCAATGCTGATAAGTTTTGGACTACCTCAGAACATGTGGGGTGAAGCTATTTTGTCTAGCAATTACCTTTTAAATAAGGTACCCATGAAGGAAGAAAGCCTTCCTATAAATTCTTACGAATGTGGGGGTGTCTTGCCAAAGTGGCTGTACCTATACCTAAAAAGGTGAAAATAGGTCTGAAAACTGTTGATTGCATTTTCATTGGATCTGCACAAAACAGTAGTACCCATCAATTCTTGGTCTATAAATCTAACATACCAGATATACACACAAAAACGATAATGGAATCTAGAAATGCAACGTTCTTTGAACATGTATTTCCATATAAATCCAATGATGAAGCAAGTTCATCAAAACGAACACATGTTGATAGTTGTGAGGACCAAGAACAAGAAAATGAAGTTGAGGATGAACCTAGACGTAGCAAAAGAGTAAGGACGAAAACGTCTTTTGGTCCCGTTTTTATGACATATTTACTATAAGGTAAACCTCGAACTTTCAAAGAAGCGGTAAGCTCTTCAGAAGGACTCTTGTGGAAAGAGGCTATTAAAAGCGAAATTGATTCCATCCTTCAAAATCATACTTGGGAATTAGTGGATCTTCCTCCGGGATGTAAACCACTAGGATCCAAATGGATTTTCAAGAGGAAGATGAAAGCAGATGGATCAATTGATAAGTATAAGGCCAGACTTGTAATTAAAGGTTACAATCAACGAGAAGGCTTAGACTACTTTGATATATATTCTCCTGTGACGAGAATAACCTCCATTAGGATGATACTTGCAATCGCAGCTTTGCGAAATCTTGAAGTACATCAAATGGATGTGAACATAGCTTTCTTAAATGGAGATCTAGATGAATAAATTTACATGGAACAACTTGAGAGTTTTTCTACTCCAGGATAAGGAAAGAAAGTCTGTAAATTGGTAAAATCTCTATATGGTTTAAAGCAAGCACCAAAACAATGGCATGAGAAATTTGACAGTACTATGATGTCAAAAGAATTTAAAATCAACGAATGTGACAAATGTGTTTATGTCAAGGACACAGAAAATGGCTGTGTCATTATGTGCCTTTACGTTGATGACATGCTCATTGTTGGTAGTGATGATAAAATAATCAAATCTACTAAGGATATGTTGAAATCAAGATTTGATATGAAAGATATGGGACCAGCTGATGTAATGTTGGGAATGAAAATCTCAAGGACATCTAACGGACTCATACTAAGTCAATCACATTATGTTGACATGATTCTTGAGAAATTTAACAAAAATGGTTTTGGAATTTCCAGAACACTAGTAGATACAAATCTACACTTATCCAAGAATAAGGGCGAAAGCGTCTCTCAACTAGAATATTCTCGAGTGATAGGAAGTTTGATGTACGTAACAAGTTGTACAAGACCAGACATAGCTAATGCAGTCAGCAAATTAAGTAGATACATGAGTAATCCAGGAACTGATCACTGGAAAGGAATAGTAAGAGTATTGAAGTACTTACGATCCACTCATAATTATGGACTGCATTATACCAGATATCCTACTGTTCTAGAAGGATACACTGATGCAAATTGGATATCTGATATAAAAGATTCAAAATCCACTAGTGGGTATGTGTTCACACTATGAGGTGTGACTGTATCCTGGAAATCCTCCAAACAAATGTGTATAGCTAGATCCACCATGGAATTTGAATTTATAGCATTAGATAAATGTGGTGAGGAGGCTAAATGGCTATGCCAATTCTTAGAGGATATTCTAAGATGGCCAAAGCCTGTGCCGGCGATTTGCATCCACTGTGATAGTCAATCAGCAATAGGAAGAGCACAAAACAACATGTATAATGGGAAGTCTAGACATATACGTCGAAGATATAATACCATTAGACAAGTGATCTCAACTGAGGTTATCACTATTGACTATGTAAAGTCAAAAGATAACATTGCGGATCCCCTAACCAAATGGTTAAACAGAGAATTAGTTGAGACATCATTGAGGGGAATGGGATTAAAGCCTATGAGATAAAAAGTCGATACAATGGACACCCAACCTAGTTGACTGGAGATCCCAAGATCTAGGTTCAATGGGACAACCAAGTTGTAAGACTGAGTTGGATCACTGTGGGGGTTACCCTCAAGTCCATTCCTATGATGAAACAGTGATGCCCGTAAGGAAAAGGTTAAACTATATTTTTAATGATTCTTATGCGTCAAAATTCCAAGCTATGGAAATCCGAGCAGAGTAATGCGGGCTACTCTTAATTAAGAAATCACCTATGTGAGAGAGAAGTGGGGCCGCTTCTAAAAGAGAATAGTGAAGGGCTATATTCTCCACATGTTCATGGCCAAAACGAACATAACAATGAGAACCAAATCGAGTCTGGAAGATACCTGTGTGAGGTGTGTGATCATTTACACAAAACGGCAGAACAGTTCAAGGATATCACATCTACTGATCAGCTAGTAAAGTAAGCATACCTTTACAAGGGAAGGTTCAAAGGGTAACACTTACCTATCCTATGCAGGTTTCGACCGTTTAAACTTACCAAACATCATCTTTCGTGTCTCCTAGGTCAATTTTCATTCATGTAGGGGATTGTTGGAAAATTTTGTGATAGACTCTTATTTTAAGAGGACAAATTGAGTATGATTAATTGAAAATGGAAGATTAAAGTGTATTCAAATTCTCCTCCGTGAGAGCTTCAAAATGATATACTCAAACTCACAAAATGATTAATAGGTGAATGAGAAATTGAGTCTCAATATGAGACCAAAATGTGGTGAACAATGACACATCCCACATTGGCTAGGGAAGAAACTTATATGTAGTATATAAGTAAATGTGTGATAGGAGCTATCAACATGTGTGTGGCATAGAGGCTCTCTCTCTCGTGCGCACAGGATGGGGGCGCATCCTGCGTACACGAATGCCGCTCCGATTGGACCGTGAGAGTGCAGTTGACTTTTTGCCACTTCCCTAAGTCAACGTTTTTGTGTGAAGAATAAGGAAAGCTTTAATTGTTTGGATTATGATATTCTTGCTTGATCACCAAGAATACAGAATCAGGCTTTTAATTATTATTTAATTAAATTATTTTCCTTATTTAATAAAAAATGTATTCAAGAAGCTTCAGTCTAGAATCGTATTCAAGAAGCTTCGGTTTGCTTATTCACCAAGAACCAAGAATCGTATTCAAGAAGCTTTGATTTTGCTTATTCACCAAGAACCAAGAATCGTTATTCAAGAAGCTTCGTTTTTGCCTATAAATACCCTAGTGTTCTTTTCATATCAATCATCCAAAAAGAATACACATAGCAGCCGAAATACTTTCTTCTCTTTTCTATTCTTGGTAAGTTTGAGCTCGGTTTGAGTTCGCTGAGAGTGGCTTGTGCTTCGCACTTCCACTGTTAAACCGTTGTATCCTGGGAGACGATCGCTGATACACATACAGTGTTATATACGGCAAAATCGTCTTAAGGACACCGTGTGAAACACGGGCCTCGGTTTTTCCTTAACCGGTTTTCTAACATGTTGATTTGTGTTGTTTTGCTTTCCGTTTTTCTACAGGTTCTGACCAGATTGTTGATTTACTAACAACAAATTCAATTATATTTGTTCATCTAGTGAGTGTATAATTACATTTTCAATTATATTTTCTTGACATGTGAAAGCTTGAATACTAGTCATCTAACTCCATATCTAGAATCTTTCACCAATGGAGCTAATTTTGCTATTAGCAGTCCCTCAACTCTGCCCAAATATAAACCTTTCAATTTGGGCATCCAAGTTTTACAGTTCCTCAGATTTCGTACTCTCTCTCCCCAACTTACACACAAAGGTAATACAATTTGAAAGCAATATTCTATCTACAATTAATTAATTTATTCATGTAATTTCTAAACTAAAGTCTCTTCTCAGGTTACAAAGACTTGATAAGTAAAGAGAACTTCAAGAATGTCCTTTACATATTTGATATTGGACAAAACGATTTTAGTGGTTCATTCAAGCACCTCTCTATGCACAAGTTATTGAAAAAATTCCATCTTTCATTACAGAAATCAAATATGCTATCAGGGTATAACTTCTGATTAATTTTTTTTTAAGAAATTCTACATTACTGCGTCTCATGTTTTCTAATTTCTTCAAATGTCAAATACAGAAAGTGTATCAACATGGTGGGAAGAATTTTTATGGTTATAGCTAGGTAACAGTCTCGGATAGGAAGCAGTAAGTCTCGGATAGGCAAAAATAAGTCTCGGCTATCACAAATTAAGTCTCGGAAATAACTTTTTTGAATCTGGGTCATGTTCATTTTCTCCACCACACTGATCCCAAACTAGCAGAAAAGAGAAAAATACCCTAACCTAGAAATCAAACCTTAGAAACTAAAAGTGTAACTCTAACAACAGTCAAACACTTCCAACCACAAATCAAACATAAATCAACATCTAATCTTAGACCAAACATGTCCAATAGACAATTTGAAGAATAACAACCATCGTCAACTTCTTCTATTTCACAAAGAATTTCAAGTTTGTCGTCGTCGTCGGCTTCTCCGATTCGTCGTCGTTGTCAGCTTCTCCGATTCGTCGTCGCCATCCCTTCTCCGATTCATCGCTGTCCCTTCTCCGATTCGTCACTGTCAACGATGATGGTGGGTCTGGTGGCTCTCTCTTCAGACAGTGAAAAGGAATTGAAAAAAAATCCCCCCAAATTAAAAGCTCAGGTGTATATTAGGGGCAAATCTAGCAGATCACAATAATTGGTGCTATTTCCACAACAATTAATAACTTGGTGACATTTCCACAAATAGACTTGCAAACAGTGCTATATAAAAAAAAGAACCCTTCTTCATATAATGGTTTGAAAAATAAAAAGCACTATTTAAAGAGTGAACTTTAAGACTATCACCAACTTAATAACTTAAGTTTAAATAGCACCTCAAGTGTGGATGTGACAAAAATAACCTTAAAACAAACTCACAAAAATAAATATGGCATTTTTTTTTTTGGATTAATATTAACAACCTCCCCTGACCTTTTAACTATTGTTGAATGTATAGGTAAAGATGTGTTTATTTTAACAACCTCCCCTGAGTTCTAACGGAGTTAATTGTTCTGTTAAGTGGTAGGGGCAAATTTGTAAATTTAACAACCTCTCTTTCACACTAATCATCCACCGTCATCGTTCATCACCAAACCCAGATCATCATCATCTCCCTCAATCTCATGTCTCTCGATCCACCATTCGCCATCACTCATCCACCATCCCAATGACTACCAAATTAAATTCCATTACATTCCACAGACAAGAAAAACGAAAAACAAATCAAATCAACCAAAAAAAAAAAATCGAATCAATAATCTGGAAAAATCTCAATCCAAACCAAATCTGGAAATAGTGAGAGAAGAAACAGAAATCCCATATTCTTTCAATATATATCTAAGATTTAACAAACCCAGATTTTTGTTAAAAAAAGAGAAATTAAAAAAAAAACAAAACAAAACAAAACCAGATTCTTTTTTTTTTTTCTTTTTTTTCTTTTTTTTGGAAGGGAAAAACAAACCCAGATTGTCAAACTCAAAACGAAATTGTCGAAAAAAAGAAATTAGAAATTTGAAGGAAAAAAAACAAAGATTCAATGAACACAAAACAAACCAGGATTCATGAAACCCAAAACAAAACACAGATTTATCAAACACAAAACACAGCCTATGCATCCAAACACAAACAAACCGAGATCCCTACACCACTATCATCAACAAACCAGTAATCATCGAAACAAATTATCAACCCCACATCAACACAAATTTGAGATTTTAAACAAAGTAAAGAAATTAAAAAAAAAACGAGCTCGGCGACCGGTGGCCCAACGACCTCCATCGCCGCACCATTGCCTCCTCGACTCGACGCTCTCTGGCGATCTAGCACCACCACCGCCGCGTACACTTCCTCTCGCCGGCGTACACTTCCACCACCGGTTGAGGTGGCAGAGGGGAGAGAGAAAGGAGAGGGACAGATTAGATTAGAGAGGAAGAGAGGGAGAGAGGGTTAACTGGTGAGAGAGAGATTGACGGGAAAGAGATGAGATTTTTGTTTTTTGTATTTTGTTTTTACATTTTTTATTTTGGTCATGGACATGAGAATGTACAACTTTACCCTTCCTACACTAACAGAATCCTAAACGCCATCACAGTCAGGGGAGGTTGTTAAAATAAATGCATTTTGACCTACACATCCAATAATAGTTGAAAGGTTAGGGGAGGTTCTTAATATTAATCCTTTTTTTTTTTCGAAACTTATTTTGGTATTTCTGAGACTTATTTTGTATTTTCGATACTTATTTTCTAATTTTCGAAACTTATTTTGTTGTTTTCGAGACTTATTAGGTATATTTGCAATTTCCGAGACTTATTAGGCAAAACTGAAATTTTTTTTTTTTTTTTTTGTTCATGTTCTTCATCGAAACCTCTGTTTGTTTCGACCTCCAATTGAAGGCCGATTTCAACCTCCATTGGTCCTCCATCAATGGAGGTTTTTGAAAAAGAAAAAAAGAAAAAAAAATCTAAAAATGGCAAAAACGTAATAAAATAAGGAGATGATGGTATTTTAGACTATTGGTTCCATTTAAATTTAACTTATTAAACTAGTGATACTCTTAACATTCAATATAAAAAGAGTGTTATTTCCCCTTATTTCCAATATCAATGGCACACACACATTTATATACTGATGATCTTTTTCATAATAGCTTTTATCAATTTTGTTGACAATTGTTTTCTCTAGGTAGTGGTGACCCCGGTTCCGGTTAACCGACCGACGGTTTTGTCCGCGGTTAAACCGGAACCATACGGTCAAAACCGAACCGAACCGAACCGAAAACCGAAAACCGAAAACCGAAAACCGAAAACCGAAACCGGCGGTTTTCAAACCGGTAGGAAACTGAACCCTCCAGTTTCGATTTCGGTTTCGGTTTCGGTTTTGGTTTTTGGTGGGAGAAAACCGGACAAAACCGGCGGTTTCGGTTAAACCGCCGGTTTTTAATTATAATTAAAAAATATATATATATATCCAATTAGACGTTGCCACGTGGCAGCGTCTGAGCGAAAACCGAGTGGAAACCGGATAAAACCGACGGTTTCATCCGCGGTAAACCGTCGGTTTTTACAAAAAAAAAAAAAAAAAAAAAAAAAAAGCCAATCAGACGCTGCCACGTGGCAGCGTCTGAGCGAATACTTGTTTATAACCGTTAGAAGGGAAAAAAAAATAATAAACCAATCAACCACTAACACGTGGCATCAGTTTTGAAAAAAAAAATTCAAATTGTGCCGTTGGGCACTGGGCGGCTCAGTCAGACGACCGTTCTGACGCCCAGGGCCAGCCCAGTCCAAACGGCAGTTTCTTCAATTTTTTTTTTTAACCTTTTATTTTCTCTATTTGCAAACCCACCCCTTTCTTCTAAACTATAAATACCCCCCACCACTCTATTTTTCTTCACACCACTCTCACTCTCTCAAATCTCAAATCTCAAATCTCAAATCTCAACTTCTCTCAACTCTCTCAATCTCAATTTCTTACAATTTCCTTTAATTCTCAATTTCTCATTTCATATATAAATAATTTATTATATATTTTTTTCTAGCATAAAATATTTATTTCTTATATTTTTTACCATCATATATTTTTTTTTTACTTCCTCACCACTCTTATAGTCTTATTCCAACAATATTTTTTTTTCAATCATCTAATTTTTTTTTTACTTTGTTACCATCATTATTCCAACAATAATTTTTTTTTCAATCATCTATTTTTTTTTTTTACTTTGTTACCATCATTATTCCAACAATATGTTTTTTTTCAATCATCTATTTTTTTTTACTTTGTTACCATCATTATTCCAACAATATTTTTTTTTTCAATCATCTATTTTTTTTTTTTACTTTGTTACCATCATTATTCCAACAATATTTTTTTTTACATATATCTAAATTTTATTATTATTAATTTTTCAATGGCAAGTGGAAGTGGAAGTGGGGGAGATGGTTCAAGAAATGTGAATAGAGGAAAGGGTCACGTGGAAAACTTGTTGCAAAACATTGGTGATGCTGTCATTGCCGACGATGTGACTTTTCAGCAGTTCATTGAAGATCGATTTGGATCCAATCAGCCTTCTACTCCTAATCCCGAGTTCGACGGACTCAACCCCGCTTACAATACCCCAAATATTAATGAAAATGTATCTAACCCCCCACCCCCTTCGGATGATTTTTTTTGCAGGTGAAGGTGATGCTGAAGAAGAAAAGCCGACGAAGTCCGATCTCTTCAAAGTGCATATGAAGAAAACTAATTTTGATGGTACATATTGGCACATCCAGTGCAATTACTGCCCCAAAACATACAAGGTTCCAAGAAACTTCGGATATGGCACGATGTGGACTCATGTCAGAAAAATTCACCCGTCTAAATACGCGATGGCGAATAACCAAGCCCAAATTGCTAGGTACGCAACCTCTTCTAATCAATTATTTCATTACACGTCTGAAAAAAATAGAGAACAATTAGCATTAATGGTTGCAACTGAACACTTACCTTTTGGTTTTGGTGAGAAAGTGGGTTTTGTTAATTACTGTCAAAATGCATTAAATCCTGCAATGCAACGTGTTCCTAGAACCACTCTCACACGTACACTAAATGGCATTTACAAACAAGAAAAAAAATTATTGAAAACATTTTTTGAAAATTTTCAAGGTCGCGTTTCTGTATGTGCCGACATATGGAGCGACAATTTTGGTAGTCATTCATATTTGGGTGTCACATGTCATTATATGGACAATAACTGGGACATGCAAAAAAGAATTCTCGCATTTCGTGTTTTTGATGACTCGCATTCGGCTAAAAATATTTTTCGACTCCTTAAAATCATTTTTGAAGAGTATAATTTACTAAACAAAATTTTTGTTATTGGCTTTGACAATGCTGCAAGCAATACCGCAGCTATTCCTATGTTAACAGATTTGTGCAATCCCTATTTTGGGGGTAAATTATTTTATCAACGTTGTGTATGCCATGTTTTAAATTTATGTGTTCAAACTGGATTAACAAAGCTTTCTGCTTTTATTAGACCAATTAGAGATAGTATTAACTATATCTGGAGGCATAGCAAAATCCAGAAACAATGGTTAAAATATTGCTGTCAGAATGGTATGCATCCAAAAAAAATTTCTCGAGATATTACCACACGTTGGAATTCAACTTATAAGTTACTTTGTGAAAGTGTTGAATATAAGGATTTATTAGTTTCTTTTATTAATTATAATGTTCCTTCAATTTCTCTTCAATTGAACCATTGGGATGTATGTATAAAAATTCTTGAATTGTTACGTGTTTTTAATGATGCTACCAATGCTTTATCTGGTATTTACTATCCCACTACTCATTTATTTCTTGTTCAAAGTGTTAATGTTGTTGGTGCATTTAGTGCCTGTGAATTCAATGTTCAATTGAGTCCATGTGTTGCTGCCATGAAAACAAAATGGTGTCAGTATTATGAGAAGATTCCAAATATTTACTTGCTTGCATCGTGTTTTGATCCACGCTTTAAATTAGAATGTTTGCAGGTCTATTTATCTAATTATTACAAATGTTTAGATTTAGAAGTTGATGTTGATGTTCTTGATTGTTGTGATTCTGTTAAGACTTTGCTTTATGAATTATACGATGAATATCTTAAAATATATGATCAGTCTTTGAACGTGCCGGTTTCACAACCCCAACCCACATCTGGACCATCTGGTGCTAGTAGTTCTTCCTCAAAATTTAAATTACAGGGTTTAGGGGATCTACTGTTTTCCCAAAGATCCAAAAAATTAAAAACATCTTCTTCATCCTCATCTATCTCTGAGCTTGACCGGTATTTAGAAGACGATCATAAATTTTCAGATGATAAATTTAGTCTTCAGGATTGGTGGAAGAGTCATGAACAGGATTATCCAATTTTGGCTATTATTGCCAAACAAATTCTTGGAACGCCGGTTTCTACAGTTGCTGTGGAACAAGAATTTAGTGCAGGTGGAAATATTTTAGACCCAAGACGGTCGGCTATGTGTCCACAATCACTTGAAATGCAGTCGTGTGTTGATGATTGGACGAAAGCAAAATATAGACAACAAGAACTCCAGCCGGAGACAGTGAACGACTTCTTCGAAGGTGACCAAACCACGGGAACGGAAGGCAGCGAATAGATTCTGTTCCAACTTCCAACCTCCAACACCGAGCAAGTAATTAAAAGTAAAAGAACTACGTGGCCTTTGATTTCTCTACATTGGTGGAGGATACGTAGGCATCTTAATTGTGGTAAAAAATTAAGTGCAAGGCCGATATTTTTTTTTTTTTTTTTTTTTTTTTTTAAAAACTTTGTTACATTGTAATATTGTATATTTGAATTCAAGCCTTCAAGGCCAATTTGTAATTTATTTATTTATTTTGTGAAATTGTGAAATTGTAAAATTGTATTTATTAATAAATGTCAATTTTGTTTTCTTCTAAACATTGTGAAATACTTAAATACTTCAATGAAAATGTTTGTAAATATTTTTTTATTTACAACTTCATGATTTTATATTTAATAAATACAAGATTTTATTATTATTTGTCAAGATTTTAATCATACAAACAATCTTTATGATATATTATTATAATAATAATCAATGAAAAGGTAAAAAATTAAAAAAATAAGGTTGAAAAGGTAAATAAATAAATAAATATTAAAAAAAAAAAAAAAAAAAAAAACCGAAACCGAAACCAAAACCGGCCAAACCGAAACCGAAACCGAAACCGAAACCGGGAAAAACCAAAACCAAAACCGGAAACCGAAAACCGGCGGTTTGAAACCGGTCACTTAACCGGTTTTCCGGTTTCGGTTTCGGTTTCGGTTTCGGTTTAGGGTGCCACCCAAACCGAAACCGGCGGTTTCGGTCCGAAACCGAACCGAAACCGAACTGGGGTCACCACTATCTCTAGGTGTGTGAACGATTATGTGAACGATTATCATTCATCCATTAATCTCCAATTTAATTATGATGTTAAAACTTTTTCTATTTGTTCATGAAAGAAAATTGATTACTAATTAAACATAACTAGGTTCAAATTTATGTAAAAGTTTTAGAAAGCCACTAATTACTGATTACCGTTTACAATATATATTATGTATAGTAATTAACAATTATCATTCACTAATTACATATTATAATAATTAATGAAACTTAAAAGAAATTCAGTAAAAGTGAAAACAAAAATATGGAAAAAAAAATGATAATTGATGGTGAAACTTGATTAAAAAAACTTGTCATTAAAATGTTACGGCTTTTATACTTTAGTTGTAATTATTTTTTAAATAAATTTAGATCAAAATAATTATTACAAGATTTATTTAAACCATTTCAAACTTTAATTATAAACCTATTAAAAAATTGAAGTCTAAAAAAAATATTAAGAAATTTCTTTTGGCCTAGTGCTCCCACCGGGCATGAATTGGCTCCGTCCTTGCACAAACACATTTATATACTAATTATCCAATTTTAGAAATTGCATATCTTTGATAAAATAAAATAACTCAATATGATGTTAATTAATATTTGTGATTCCTTGAGTTTTGGTGTAATAAATTTAAATTATAAATTGACAATTTTGATTAAAAAAATACAATTTGGGCTTTTAGGAATCATTAATTAGAACATATATAATAAAATTTTCTTAAGACTAATGGTATTTTAATAAATAACAAGTAAAATAGGAAAAAAAATCTATAAAAGTTGAGAAAGAATGAAGAAAAATATGGAAAATTAGGTTTATTTATGTAATTTAATATGTAATATATATATTTAGATTATTATATAAATATAATATTAAAAAAATACTAATTTTATTTTTTTTCCAACCTGGCGCTAGGTCAGCCAATGTCAGTGGCGGATCTAGAAATTTATATGAGATGGGGCATTTTAAAAAATAATATTAATAATAACTCAATTAAGACTACGATGACCGCACACACACTCACATTTATATACCAATGATCTTTTCATAATAGCTTCTGTCAATTTTATTGAAAATTGTATTATCTAAGTGTGTGAACGACTATCATTCATCCAGTAATCTCCAATTTGATTATGCTGTTAAAACATTTTCTCTTTGTCCACGAAAGAAAATTGATTATAAAGCTAAACATATGATTATAGAAACACACACACGATCAACATATGCAACCGTCCGCACACACGTACATTTATATACTGATTATTCAGTTTTAGAAATTGCATATCTTTGATAACACAACATGATATTAATTCATATTGTAATTCCTTGAGTTTTGATGCAATTTTGATTAAAAAAATATATAATTTGGGATTTTAGGAATCATTAATTAGAACATCTATAATAAAATTTTCATAAGAATAATGATATTTTAATAAAAAGAAAAGAGTTAACCTGCATTCAAATATGATAACAAGTAAAATAGAAGAAAAAAAAAATCTATAATAGTTGTGAAAGGACGAAGAAAAATATGTAAAATTAGGTTTATTTGTATAATTAAATATATAATATATTTTTTTAGATTATTATATAAATATAATATTAAAAAATATATATACTAAAACTCTGTTTGAAAATTTTTACATGGGACATGCGCCTCACTTGGTACTAGTTATGTCCACCACTGTCCATGGAGATCTTTGGAGATAGATTTCCATCGCAATCTTGGATCTCCATCAGGACCATCACCGATGACCGAGATCTCCATCACCGATAGAGATGATGGAGATTTTGGATCTCCATTTCCATGGAGATCTAAAGTTTGAATCTCCATGTTGGTGGAGATCCAATCCACCTCATATATATATATATAAATTAAAAAAAAACAACCAAAATCTAAAGAAAAAATAACTTTTGATTTGAACAAGGTCCATCTTGTTTTTCAATTTCCTATTTTTTTAATTGAATATTTTAAAACTTTTGATTTTATTAAATTAAGGGGTATTTAAGTATTTTATCCATTTTTGACATGGTTAACCGTCAACATTAACGGCGGTAGAGATGTGTGTTAATTTTTTGTAAAGTTGTTTCCGCTTGTAAATAGTTAAACCTCAGGTAGGTTAGGTGTAATTTCCTCTTATTTATATTATATGGCGAGAACGCGATGGACGAAAATCGATGATGTTAAGAAACATGATTATTCATAAATATTTTAGTTCAAGTAATCTTGATGTCTAGTAAAAATTCGAAAAGTTGGTGTTTTAAATTTTTTGGAAGAATGGGGAAAAAAAAAATTTATACTCTCTCTCACTAAATAAACATATTTTTAGAACACTAATGCTAGACAATCAAAAAATTTAGCTCAAATTTCAACCCAAGTGATGTGGCAAATGATTTTTTCATTAACCGCATCATCTCATGTTGTGTGTAGTGATAACAACTTACTTGCCACATCATTTATGTTGAAATTTAGGCTAAAATTTTGGATTGTCTAGCATTACTCTTTTTAGAATATTATTAATATTTGGAAGAAGGTTTGAATATAATTTTTTTAACCCGGTTCCAAAAATGTTTCAATAATAATTATATTTTTCTCTAAGTAAAAATTATAATAATAGCCCAGGTATCCCGTTAGATAACCTAGAATACCTATACCCAGTCCAAAACCCAATCGAGTATGTATATTAATATCCATAGCCCGAGAGCCTGGTACAAACTACTCTAATATTAATCGGAAAATATAGACCGATTATAGCTAGATACCAGCTGAGCCGGGTAAGATTACCATCCCTATGTGCAATGAACAAAAAACAAATATAGATAAAAAAAAAAAAAAAAAAAAAAATGGGGAGAGAACATCCAACCAAAAACCTCATGATTCCAGTACCATATCGGTAAACCTTTAAGGCTTGTTTGGCACACTATATTGGATTGCATTGGATTGTATTAAAATTGTATTGTATTCTATTAGACTATATTATCTTTAACACAAATGTGTGTTTGGTGATATCCTATATTATATTGCACTATTAAGTTATAAACTATTTAGTAAATGATTGTATTGTTTTTAAAATACGGTAACTCTAAGCTTAATCCGATAGGTAAAGCCTAATTAGACACCAATCAGTTATAATTTAAAATGACAAACCCAAGTAATTTTAATTGCAGGTATCCCGTTACTGAAATTGGTCCAAGTTACAAATGTGAGCCTGCAAAAGAGAAACAACGGGCCATTCTCAAATGACCCAATTGAGAATGGAAGATTGTTACAAAAATGAATTTTGAGTCGGGAACAGTGCAAGGTAGATGAAAATGGGGAAGTGGTGGAAAATAGGAGCGGGAGTTGTGATCATAGGATTCGTGGCGACAGTAAGGGAATTGAGCAAACAGTACGGATGGGACAGAGAAGCAAGCATCAACCTTTTGAGAGATTATTCCAATCGTTTAGGGTTTTGGGCGATCCCTGCTTTTGTGGGAGTGCACGCTCTCTCAATCTCTCTCTGCTTGCCTTACGCCGTCTTCCTTGAGGCCGCCGCTTCTCTTATCTTCGGATTCTTTCCTGCCGTCCTCTCCGTCTTCTCCGCTAAGCTTCTTGGCGCTTCCCTCTCCTTCTGGATCGGCAGGTTCCAATTTTACCTTTATCTTCACATTTTCATTAATTGATACTCGTGATCGTCTGTCATGCTTATTATATACATATGTGCATAGATCTATTGAATTTTTTACTGTTTGAATGATTCTGCTTCCTGTCTCTATCGCGGATACTAGATGATAAGGTCTGTCGTGGGTACGATCTTTTTATTGATGTCTATTCCTAAGATGCTAGTTTAGCTACTAAGGTCTCTAGAGTGGTATGAGAGATATTGGATTCAAATCCAGTTTACAGTGGGATTGGGGAGGGGTTTGGTTTATTTAATTTTATATAAGATTTTTTTTGTTTGTTTGTTTAATGTGTATGATAGAATTCTTGTCTTTTAATGTAGGCATTGTGTTATGTGTTGTCTCTTTTAAGTGAAGTAGGGCAAGAGTTTCATGATGTATGATTGTATGGTGATCATCTAATTTGTTTAGAGAATTGAGTAGGTGAAAATGTAACAATTAAATGAAAGTGATTTAGGTGTTACTGAAAGAGAGATTATTAGATATCAACTTCCTTTTAACAATGAATGAAATTCCATATGAGTAATGAGTCAATGCAAGAGTTTGATGCTCAGGGAAGAATATTAAATTGATCATTTTTACTATCCAGGATATAAAGGATGACGTGGCGTAGAACTAAGCGACAAGTCCCAAATCCAGATCTTATTTATGCAGTTTTTACAATGAAATAGAATGGTTTATTTGTATTTTGAAAACAAGAGTTTAGGCTTCAATTTGATATTTGATAATTGATTGTTTGATAAATCTAAACTTTAAGAAATGATCTTTTAAGATGTTCACCTAGAAATAAACTATCCTGGCCAATTTTACCTTTATGTTCACATTTTCATTAATTGATGCTCATCATCGTCTGTCATACTTATTATATATATATACAAAAATCTATTGGATTTTTTACTGTTTGAATTATACTGCTTTCCGTCGCTATCTCGCGTACTAGCTAGCTTAGCTGATAAGGTCTCTGTTGTGGATACGATATTTTTATTGATGTCTAATTGTCTATTCATAAGATGCTAATTTAACTACTAAGGTCTCTAGAGTGGTATGAGAGGTATTGGATTCAAATCAAGTTTACAGTGGGATTGGGGCGGGGTTTGATTTATTTAGTTTTATATAAGAATTATTATTATTATTATTTTTGTTTAATGTGTATGATAGAATTCTTGTCTTTTAATGTTGGCATTGTGTTATATGTTGTCTCTGTTAAGTGAAGTAGGGCAAGAGTTTCATGATGTATGATTGTATGGTGATCATCTAATTTGTTTTGAGAATTGAGTAGGTGAAAGTATAACAATTGAATGTAGGTGATTTAGGTGTCACAGAAAGAGAGATTATTAGATATCAACTTCCTTTTAACCATTAATGAAATTCCATGAGAGTCAATGCAAGAGTTTGATGCTTGAGGAAGAATATTAAATTAATCATTTTTACTATCTTGGATATAAAGGATGATGTGGAGTAGAAGTGCAAGCGTCAAGTCCCAAACCTGGGTCTTATTTATGGGGAAATAGAATGGTTTGTTTGTATTTTGAAAACAAGAGTTTAGACTTCAATTTGATAATTGATTGTTTGATAAATCTGAACTTTAAGGAATGATCTTTTAAGACGTTCACCCAGAAATAAACTATCGTGGCCACTGAAGGCAGCTGGGGTACATCCCCTTCAGCAAATATTGAAAATATTTGGGCATGTAGAGTCTTTTTTTTTTTTTTTTTTTTTTGTAGGTTTTATAAACTCTTGGAAACAAACAGGACCAGTCCAAGCTTTCAAGTTTCTCAAACCTACAACCCGTATAAATTTCTACATCCAAGTTTGTAAACCAACAAAAACTCAACCAAGGAGACACAACTTCCATCCAAATAGGTCATCATTGTTGACAAGTAGGCCCTAGCAAAATTGGTAGAGCATTGATGTCGGTTATGCAGTTATACAACGTCACAATTATAATTTTCATGTCATAGCCCCACAAAAGGAAAATATACCACTACATGGAATTAATGGATGCTCACAAGTCACACTGAAAGCCACCCATAAACATGCCGTTTCAAACTAATGCAACTTTCTATAAGGCTCCACAGGTCAATCACCCAAAATATGCAAATGGAATTTAAAGTCCTATAAAGAGAAGTGACATATTACTTGCTTATATAGATAGAGTGTGATGGCCAAAGTGAAGAGTTGAGAAAACGAGTTCATGCTCTACTGCATGTTTACATTTGAGAAACATGGCAATTGTATGCATACTCTAACGTAAATGTCGAATTGCAAGAATTTAAGAGCATCCAGAAACAAATGGGATTTGATTTGAAAAGTTGAGCAATATCAATTAAAGGTAAGATGAGGAGAAGTTTTCTAAATTATGACTGTCTGGTAAGAATTAGGCTATTTAGGTTGAGCATGATTAATATGTTTCTTATTGTTTTTTCGTTTGGAAGAAAATTTGTGAATACAGGACAAGATTGCAAAGTTGTGTAACTGACAGACTCAAGAATTATACAACAGAGATCACCTTGAACCAAAAAACAGAAACAAATTGACCATGACTTCACTGAAACAATCCATGCATGTCCCTTCTGCAATTACTCTATTCTTATGGTGCTAACACACTTATCTTACAATTTTTAATTTGTTGTAACAAGCTCCCTCCCTCCCTCTCTTTCTGGTTTTGTTAATTACTTTTGAGTATAATTTGGATATTTTGTATTTGAGCAGGTTCGTTTTCCGTTTTTCAACTTCAGCTATGGAGTGGGTTCACAGAAACAAATACTTTCATCTCCTTTCAAGAGGAGTTGAAAAAGACGGTTGGAAATTTGTGCTTCTTGCACGCTTTTCACCCATGCCGTCATATGTCATAAACTATGCTCTAGCTGCCACAAACGTTGGGTTCATAGTGGATTTTCTGCTTCCCACAGTTATTGGCTGCCTGCCAATGATCATACAGAACACATCGATTGGCAGCCTTGCTGGTGCGGCCGTTGCTTCAGCATCTGGCTCCCAGAAATCTCAGGTTTGGTCTTATCTCTTTCCTCTCCTTGGGATTGTATCAAGTGTTCTTATTTCATTGAGGATCAAAAAGTACTCTAATGATATTACAAGCGATCTTGTTTCCGACACCAATAATGTAAGTGAAGGCGTGAAGAAAAGTCATTAATAAATTTTGTTAACACCAACTTTTTTTATCATTTGGTAAGGTTGAGTTATACACTTATACTCATTTGTCACAATTTTTGCATTTCAGAAGCATCATATTTGCAATGTAGCATTGTTTTCGTTTGGATAATACATTATTTAAGGTTCAGAGTTGGGCAATCCTTCTTTCCTTTTTTTTTTTTTTTCTTTTTCTTTTTCCTTGAACCATACAGCGATATTTTGACTTCTTTCGAAAGGTTTATGTAAGTAACAAGTTTAGCAGGTGGAGAATGCTAAATTTGGTAATCAACAAACCAAATTTATTAACCATGGGACCAATAATTCTTGTTATCTTTGTCTGTGTATTGAAGAAAATACGAAGATGCCATCATAGTCTGTTCTGGAATTTTAGATAGTTGTAGAACTATGCCATGTATGTATGATTATGAAGTGGACAAATCTGTGCTATGATGGTGCTGGTAACTGGAAAGTGGAGAATCTAAAAGATTATTCTATCAAGATCCCATTTGAGTTGCTGAAAAATTTGTCTGTGTT